>JAUIMM010000310.1:3672055-4941833 GCA_031769625.1 Taudactylus pleione | reverse complement strand
AACACTGTGATACAATAATACTGGAAACTGTCTCCAAACACTGTGATACAATAATACTGGAAACTGTCTCCAAACACTGTGATACAATAATACCTGGAAACTGTCTCCAAACACTGTGATACAATAATACCTGGAAACTGTCTCCAAACACTGTGATACAATAATACCTGGAACTGTCTCCAAACACTGTGATACAATAATACCTGGCAACTGTCTCCAAACACTGTGATACAATAATACCTGGAAACTGTCTCCAAACACTGTGATACAATAATACCTGGAAACTGTCTCCAAACACTGTGATACAATAATACCTGGAAACTGTCTCCAAACACTGTGATACAATAATACCTGGCAACTGTCTCCAAACACTGTGATACAATTATACCTGGAAACTGTCTCCAAACACTGTGATACAATAATACCTGGAAACTGTCTCCAAACACTGTGATACAATAATACCTGGAAACTGTCTCCAAACACTGTGATACAATAATACCTGGAAACTGTCTCCAAACACTGTGATACAATAATACCTGGAAACTGTCTCCAAACACTGTGATACAATAATACCTGGAAACTGTCTCCAAACACTGTGATACAATAATACCTGGAAACTGTCTCCAAACACTGTGATACAATAATACCTGGCAACTGTCTCCAAACACTGTGATACAATAATACCTGGAAACTGTCTCCAAACACTGTGATACAATAATACCTTGCAACTGTCTCCAAACACTGTGATACAATTATACCTGGAAACTGTCTCCAAACACTGTGATACAATAATACCTGGAAACTGTCTCCAAACACTGTGATACAATAATACCTGGAAACTGTCTCCAAACACTGTGATACAATAATACCTGGAAACTGTCTCCAAACACTGTGATACAATAATACCTGGAAACTGTCTCCAAACACTGTGATACAATAATACCTGGAAACTGTCTCCAAACACTGTGATACAATTATACCTGGAAACTGTCTCCAAACACTGTGATACAATTATACCTGGAAACTGTCTCCAAACACTGTGATACAATAATACCTGGAAACTGTCTCCAAACACTGTGATACAATAATACCTGGAAACTGTCTCCAAACACTGTGATACAATAATACCTGGAAACTGTCTCCAAACACTGTGATACAATAATACCTGGAAACTGTCTCCAAACACTGTGATACAATAATACCTGGAAACTGTCTCCAAACACTGTGATACAATAATACCTGGAAACTGTCTCCAAACACTGTGATACAATAATACCTGGAAACTGTCTCCAAACACTGTGATAGCAATAATACCTGGAAACTGTCTCCAAACACTGTGATACAATAATACCTGGAAACTGTCTCCAAACACTGTGATACAATAATACCTGGAAACTGTCTCCAAACACTGTGATACAATAATACCTGGAAACTGTCTCCAAACACTGTGATACAATAATACCTGGAAACTGTCTCCAAACACTGTGATACAATAATACCTGGAAACTGTCTCCAAACACTGTGATACAATAATACCTGGAAACTGTCTCCAAACTACTGTGATACAATTATACCTGGAAACTGTCTCCAAACACTGTGATACAATAATACCTGGAAACTGTCTCCAAACACTGTGAGTACAATAATACCTGGAAACTGTCTCCAAACACTGTGATACAATAATACCTGGAAACTGTCTCCACACACTGTGATACAATAATACCTGGAAACTGTCTCCAAACACTGTGATACAATAATACCTGCCAACTGTCTCCAAACACTGTGATATAATAATACCTGGCAACTGTCTCCAAACACTGTGATACAATAATACCTGGAAACTGTCTCCAAACACTGTGATACAATAATACCTGGAAACTGTCTCCAAACACTGTGATACAATAATACCTGGAAACTGTCTCCAAACACTGTGATACAATAATACCTGGAAACTGTCTCCAAACACTGTGATACAATAATACCTGCCAACTGTCTCCAAACACTGTGATACAATAATACCTGGCAACTGTCTCCAAACACTGTGATACAATAATACCTGGAAACTGTCTCCAAACACTGTGATACAATAATACCTTGCAACTGTCTCCAAACACTGTGATACAATTATACCTGGCAACTGTCTCAAAACACAGTGATACAATTATACCTGGAAACTGTCTCCAAACACTGTGATACAATAATACCTGGAAACTGTCTCCAAACACTGTGATACAATAATACCTGGAAACTGTCTCCAAACACCGTGATACAATAATACCTGGAAACTGTCTCCAAACACCGTGATACAATAATACCTGAAAACTGTCTCCAAACACTGTGATACAATTATACCTGGAAACTGTCTCCAAACACCGTGATACAATAATACCTGGAAACTGTCTCCAAACATTGTGATACAATTATACCTGGAAACTGTCTCCAAACACTGTGATACAATAATACCTGGAAACTGTCTCCAAACACTGTGATACAATTATACCTGGAAACTGTCTCCAAACACTGTGATACAATAATACCTGCCAACTGTCTCCAAACACTGTGATACAATAATACCTGGCAACTGTCTCCAAACACTGTGATACAATAATACCTGGAAACTGTCTCCAAACACTGTGATACAATAATACCTTGCAACTGTCTCCAAACACTGTGATACAATTATACCTGGCAACTGTCTCAAAACACAGTGATACAATTATACCTGGAAACTGTCTCCAAACACTGTGATACAATAATACCTGGAAACTGTCTCCAAACACCGTGATACAATAATACCTGGAAACTGTCTCCAAACACCGTGATACAATAATACCTGGAAACTGTCTCCAAACACCGTGATACAATAATACCTGAAAACTGTCTCCAAACACCGTGATACAACTATACCTGGAAACTGTCTCCAAACACCGTGATACAATAATACCTGGAAACTGTCTCCAAACACTGTGATACAATTATACCTGGAAACTGTCTCCAAACACTGTGATACAATAATACCTGGAAACTGTCTCCAAACACTGTGATACAATTATACCTGCCAACTGTCTCCAAACACTGTGATACAATAATACCTGGCAACTGTCTCCAAACACTGTGATACAATAATACCTGGAAACTGTCTCCAAACACTGTGATACAATAATACCTTGCAACTGTCTCCAAACACTGTGATACAATTATACCTGGCAACTGTCTCAAAACACAGTGATACAATTATACCTGGAAACTGTCTCCAAACACTGTGATACAATAATACCTGGAAACTGTCTCCAAACACTGTGATACAATAATACCTGGAAACTGTCTCCAAACACTGTGATACAATTATACCTTGAAACTGTCTCCAAACACTGTGATACAATAATACCTGGAAACTGTCTCCAAACACTGTGATACAATTATACCTGGAAACTGTCTCCAAACACTGTGATACAATAATACCTGGAAACTGTCTCCAAACACTGTGATACAATAATACCAGGAAACTGTCTCCAAACACTGTGATACAATAATACCTGCCAACTGTCTCCAAACACTGTGATACAATAATACCTGGCAACTGTCTCCAAACACTGTGATACAATAATACCTGGAAACTGTCTCCAAACACTGTGATACAATAATACCTTGCAACTGTCTCCAAACACTGTGATACAATTATACCTGGCAACTGTCTCAAAACACAGTGATACAATAATACCTGGAAACTGTCTCCAAACACTGTGATACAATAATACCTGGAAACTGTCTCCAAACACTGTGATACAATAATACCTGGAAACTGTCTCCAAACACTGTGATACAATAATACCTGACCAACTGTCTCCAAACACTGTGATACAATTATACCTGGAAACTGTCTCCAAACACTGTGATACAATAATACCTGCCAACTGTCTCCAAACACTGTGATACAATAATACCTGGCAACTGTCTCCAAACACTGTGATACAATAATACCTGGAAACTGTCTCCAAACACTGTGATACAATAATACCTGGAAACTGTCTCCAAACACTGTGATACAATAATACCTGGCAACTGTCTCAAAACACAGTGACTACAATTATACCTGGAAACTGTCTCCAAACACTGTGATACAATAATACCTGGAAACTGTCTCCAAACACTGTGATACAATAATACCTGGAAACTGTCTCCAAACACTGTGATACAATAATACCTGGAAACTGTCTCCAAACACTGTGATACAATAATACATGGAAACTGTCTCCAAACACTGTGATACAATAATACCTGGAAACTGTCTCCAAACACTGTGATACAATAATACCTGCCAACTGTCTCCAAACACTGTGATACAATAATACCTGGCAACTGTCTCCAAACACTGTGATACAATAATACCTGGAAACTGTCTCCAAACACTGTGATACAATAATACCTTGCAACTGTCTCCAAACACTGTGATACAATTATACCTGGCAACTGTCTCAAAACACAGTGATACAATTATACCTGGAAACTGTCTCCAAACACTGTGATACAATAATACCTGGAAACTGTCTCCAAACACTGTGATACAATAATACCTGGAAACTGTCTCCAAACACTGTGATACAATAATACCTGGAAACTGTCTCCAAACACTGTGATACAATAATACCTGGAAACTGTCTCCAAATACTGTGATACAATTATACCTGGAAACTGTCTCCAAACACTGTGATACAATTATACCTGGAAACTGTCTCCAAACACTGTGGTACAATAATACCTGGAAACTGTCTCCAAACACTGTGATACAATAATACCTGGAAACTGTCTCCACACACTGTGATACAATAATACCTGGAAACTGTCTCCAAACACTGTGATACAATAATACCTGGAAACTGTCTCCAAACACTGTGATACAATAATACCTGGAAACTGTCTCCAAACACTGTGATACAATAATACCTGGAAACTGTCTCCAAACACTGTGATACAATAATACCTGGAAACTGTCTCCACACACTGTGATAGAATCATACCTGGAAACTGTCTCCAAACACTGTGATACAATAATACCTGGAAACTGTCTCCAAACACTGTGATACAATAATACCTGCCAACTGTCTCCAAACACTGTGATACAATAATACCTGGAAACTGTCTCCAAACACTGTGATACAATAATACCTGGAAACTGTCTCCAAACACTGTGATACAATAATACCTGGAAACTGTCTCCAAACACTGTGATACAATAATACTTGGAAACTGTCTCCAAATACTGTGATACAATTATACCTGGAAACTGTCTCCAAACACTGTGATACAATTATACCTGGAAACTGTCTCCAAACACTGTGGTACAATAATACCTGGAAACTGTCTCCAAACACTGTGATACAATAATACCTGGAAACTGTCTCCACACACTGTGATACAATAATACCTGGAAACTGTCTCCAAACACTGTGATACAATAATACCTGCCAACTGTCTCCAAACACTGTGATATAATAATACCTGGCAACTGTCTCCAAACACTGTGATACAATAATACCTGGAAACTGTCTCCAAACACTGTGATACAATAATACCTGGAAACTGTCTCCAAACACTGTGATACAATAATACCTGGAAACTGTCTCCAAACACTGTGATACAATAATACCTGGAAACTGTCTCCAAACACTGTGATACAATAATACCTGCCAACTGTCTCCAAACACTGTGATACAATAATACCTGGCAACTGTCTCCAAACACTGTGATACAATAATACCTGGAAACTGTCTCCAAACACTGTGATACAATAATACCTTGCAACTGTCTCCAAACACTGTGATACAATTATACCTGGCAACTGTCTCAAAACACAGTGATACAATTATACCTGGAAACTGTCTCCAAACACTGTGATACAATAATACCTGGAAACTGTCTCCAAACACTGTGATACAATAATACCTGGAAACTGTCTCCAAACACCGTGATACAATAATACCTGGAAACTGTCTCAAACACCGTGATACAATAATACCTGGAAAACTGTCTCCAAACACTGTGATACAATAATACCTGGAAACTGTCTCCAAACACTTGTGATACAATTATACCTGGAAACTGTCTCCAAACACTGTGATACAATAATACCTGGAAACTGTCTCCAAACACTGTGATACAATTATACCTGGAAACTGTCTCCAAACACTGTGATACAATAATACCTGGCCAACTGTCTCCAAACACTGTGATACAATAATACCTGCCAACTGTCTCCAAACACTGTGATACAATAATACCTGGAAACTGTCTCCAAACACTGTGATACAATAATACCTTGCAACTGTCTCCAAACACTGTGATACAATTATACCTGGCAACTGTCTCAAAACACAGTGATACAATTATACCTGGAAACTGTCTCCAAACACTGTGATACAATAATACCTGGAAACTGTCTCCAAACACTGTGATACAATAATACCTGGAAACTGTCTCCAAACACCGTGATACAATAATACCTGGAAACTGTCTCCAAACACCGTGATACAATAATACCTGAAAACTGTCTCCAAACACTGTGATACAATTATACCTGGAAACTGTCTCCAAACACCGTGATACAATAATACCTGGAAACTGTCTCCAAACACTGTGATACAATTATACCTGGAAACTGTCTCCAAACACTGTGATACAATAATACCTGGAAACTGTCTCCAAACACTGTGATACAATTATACCTGCCAACTGTCTCCAAACACTGTGATACAATAATACCTGGCAACTGTCTCCAAACACTGTGATACAATAATACCTGGAAACTGTCTCCAAACACTGTGATACAATAATACCTTGCAACTGTCTCCAAACACTGTGATACAATTATACCTGGCAACTGTCTCAAAACACAGTGATACAATTATACCTGGAAACTGTCTCCAAACACTGTGATACAATAATACCTGGAAACTGTCTCCAAACACTGTGATACAATAATACCTGGAAACTGTCTCCAAACACTGTGATACAATTATACCTTGAAACTGTCTCCAAACACTGTGATACAATAATACCTGGAAACTGTCTCCAAACACTGTGATACAATTATACCTGGAAACTGTCTCCAAACACTGTGATACAATAATACCTGGAAACTGTCTCCAAACACTGTGATACAATAATACCAGGAAACTGTCTCCAAACACTGTGATACAATAATACCTGCCAACTGTCTCCAAACACTGTGATACAATAATACCTGGCAACTGTCTCCAAACACTGTGATACAATAATACCTGGAAACTGTCTCCAAACACTGTGATACAATAATACCTGGCAACTGTCTCCAAACACTGTGATACAATTATACCTGGCAACCTGTCTCAAAACACAGTGATACAATAATACCTGGAAACTGTCTCCAAACACTGTGATACAATAATACCTGGAAACTGTCTCCAAACACTGTGATACAATAATACCTGGAAACTGTCTCCAAACACTGGGATACAATAATACCTGGAAACTGTCTCCAAACACTGTGATACAATAATACCTGCCAACTGTCTCCAAACACTGTGATACAATTATACCTGGAAACTGTCTCCAAACACTGTGATACAATAATACCTGCCAACTGTCTCCAAACACTGTGATACAATAATACCTGGCAACTGTCTCCAAACACTGTGATACAATAATACCTGGAAACTGTCTCCAAACACTGTGATACAATAATACCTGGAAACTGTCTCCAAACACTGTGATACAATAATACCTGGCAACTGTCTCAAAACACAGTGATACAATTATACCTGGAAACTGTCTCCAAACACTGTGATACAATAATACCTGGAAACTGTCTCCAAACACTGTGATACAATAAAACCTGGAAACTGTCTCCAAACACTGTGATACAATAATACCTGGAAACTGTCTCCAAACACTGTGATACAATAATACATGGAAACTGTCTCCAAACACTGTGATACAATAATACCTGGAAACTGTCTCCAAACACTGTGATACAATAATACCTGCCAACTGTCTCCAAACACTGTGATACAATAATACCTGGCAACTGTCTCCAAACACTGTGATACAATAATACCTGGAAACTGTCTCCAAACACTGTGATACAATAATACCTTGCAACTGTCTCCCATCACTGTGATACAATTATACCTGGCAACTGTCTCCAAACACAGTGATACAATTATACCTGGAAACTGTCTCCAAACACTGTGATACAATAATACCTGGAAACTGTCTCCAAACACTGTGATACAATAATACCTGGAAACTGTCTCCAAACACTGTGATACAATAATACCTGGAAACTGTCTCCAAACACTGTGATACAATAATACCTGGAAACTGTCTCCAAATACTGTGATACAATTATACCTGGAAACTGTCTCCAAACACTGTGATACAATTATACCTGGAAACTGTCTCCAAACACTGTGGTACAATAATACCTGGAAACTGTCTCCAAACACTGTGATACAATAATACCTGGAAACTGTCTCCACACACTGTGATACAATAATACCTGGAAACTGTCTCCAAACACTGTGATACAATAATACCTGGAAACTGTCTCCAAACACTGTGATACAATAATACCTGGAAACTGTCTCCAAACACTGTGATACAATAATACCTGGAAACTGTCTCCAAACACTGTGATACAATAATACCTGGAAACTGTCTCCACACACTGTGATAGAATCATACCTGGAAACTGTCTCCAAACACTGTGATACAATAATACCTGGAAACTGTCTCCAAACACTGTGATACAATAATACCTGCCAACTGTCTCCAAACACTGTGATACAATAATACCTGGAAACTGTCTCCAAACACTGTGATACAATAATACCTGGAAACTGTCTCCAAACACTGTGATACAATAATACCTTGCAACTGTCTCCAAACACTGTGATACAATAATACCTGGAAACTGTCTCCAAATACTGTGATACAATTATACCTGGAAACTGTCTCCAAACACTGTGATACAATTATACCTGGATACTGTCTCCAAACACTGTGGTACAATAATACCTGGAAACTGTCTCCAAACACTGTGATACAATAATACCTGGAAACTGTCTCCACACACTGTGATACAATAATACCTGGAAACTGTCTCCAAACACTGTGATACAATAATACCTGCCAACTGTCTCCAAACACTGTGATACAATAATACCTGGCAACTGTCTCCAAACACTGTGATACAATAATACCAGGAAACTGTCTCCAAACACTGTGATACAATAATACCTGGAAACTGTCTCCAAACACTGTGATACAATAATACCTGGCAACTGTCTCCAAACACTGTGATACAATAATACCTGGAAACTGTCTCCAAACACTGTGATACAATTATACCTTGAAACTGTCTCCAAACACTGTGATACAATAATACCTGGAAACTGTCTCAAAACACAGTGATACAATAATACCTGGAAACTGTCTCCAAACACTGTGATACAATAATACCTGGAAACTGTCTCCAAACACTGTGATACAATAATACCTGGAAACTGTCTCCAAACACTGGGATACAATAATACCTGGAAACTGTCTCCAAACACTGTGATACAATAATACCTGCCAACTGTCTCCAAACACTGTGATACAATTATACCTGGAAACTGTCTCCAAACACTGTGATACAATAATACCTGCCAACTGTCTCCAAACACTGTGATACAATAATACCTGGCAACTGTCTCCAAACACTGTGATACAATAATACCTGGAAACTGTCTCCAAACACTGTGATACAATAATACCTGGAAACTGTCTCCAAACACTGTGATACAATAATACCTGGCAACTGTCTCAAAACACAGTGATACAATTATACCTGGAAACTGTCTCCAAACACTGTGATACAATAATACCTGGAAACTGTCTCCAAACACTGTGATACAATAAAACCTGGAAACTGTCTCCAAACAC
Source organism: Taudactylus pleione (assembly GCA_031769625.1). Classification (NCBI taxonomy): domain Eukaryota; kingdom Metazoa; phylum Chordata; class Amphibia; order Anura; family Myobatrachidae; genus Taudactylus; species Taudactylus pleione. The sequence continues at coordinate 4,931,870 of JAUIMM010000310.1, read as the reverse complement.
TGTGATACAATAATACCTGGAAACTGTCTCCAAACACTGTGATACAATAATACATGGAAACTGTCTCCAAACACTGTGATACAATAATACCTGGAAACTGTCTCCAAACACTGTGATACAATAATACCTGCCAACTGTCTCCAAACACTGTGATACAATAATACCTGGCAACTGTCTCCAAACACTGTGATACAATAATACCTGGAAACTGTCCTCCAAACACTGTGATACAATAATACCTTGCAACTGTCTCCCATCACTGTGATACAATTATACCTGGCAACTGTCTCCAAACACAGTGATACAATTATACCTGGAAACTGTCTCCAAACACTGTGATACAATAATACCTGGAAACTGTCTCCAAACACTGTGATACAATAATACCTGGAAACTGTCTCCAAACACTGTGATACAATAATACCTGGAAACTGTCTCCAAACACTGTGATACAATAATACCTGGAAACTGTCTCCAAATACTGTGATACAATTATACCTGGAAACTGTCTCCAAACACTGTGATACAATTATACCTGGAAACTGTCTCCAAACACTGTGGTACAATAATACCTGGAAACTGTCTCCAAACACTGTGATACAATAATACCTGGAAACTGTCTCCACACACTGTGATACAATAATACCTGGAAACTGTCTCCAAACACTGTGATACAATAATACCTGGAAACTGTCTCCAAACACTGTGATACAATAATACCTGGAAACTGTCTCCAAACACTGTGATACAATAATACCTGGAAACTGTCTCCAAACACTGTGATACAATAATACCTGGAAACTGTCTCCACACACTGTGATAGAATCATACCTGGAAACTGTCTCCAAACACTGTGATACAATAATACCTGGAAACTGTCTCCAAACACTGTGATACAATAATACCTGCCAACTGTCTCCAAACACTGTGATACAATAATACCTGGAAACTGTCTCCAAACACTGTGATACAATAATACCTGGAAACTGTCTCCAAACACTGTGATACAATAATACCTGGAAACTGTCTCCAAACACTGTGATACAATAATACCTGGAAACTGTCTCCAAATACTGTGATACAATTATACCTGGAAACTGTCTCCAAACACTGTGATACAATTATACCTGGATACTGTCTCCAAACACTGTGGTACAATAATACCTGGAAACTGTCTCCAAACACTGTGATACAATAATACCTGGAAACTGTCTCCACACACTGTGATACAATAATACCTGGAAACTGTCTCCAAACACTGTGATACAATAATACCTGCCAACTGTCTCCAAACACTGTGATACAATAATACCTGGCAACTGTCTCCAAACACTGTGATACAATAATACCTGGAAACTGTCTCCAAACACTGTGATACAATAATACCTGGAAACTGTCTCCAAACACTGTGATACAATAATACCTGGAAACTGTCTCCAAACACTGTGATACAATAATACCTGGAAACTGTCTCCAAACACTGTGATACAATTATACCTTGAAACTGTCTCCAAACACTGTGATACAATAATACCTGGAAACTGTCTCCAAACACTGTGATACAATTATACCTGGAAACTGTCTCCAAACACTGTGATACAATAATACCTGGAAACTGTCTCCAAACACTGTGATACAATAATACCTGGAAACTGTCTCCAAACACTGTGATACAATAATACCTGCCAACTGTCTCCAAACACTGTGATACAATAATACCTGGCAACTGTCTCCAAACACTGTGATACAATAATACCTGGAAACTGTCTCCAAACACTGTGATACAATAATACCTTGCAACTGTCTCCAAACACTGTGATACAATTATACCTGGCAACTGTCTCCAAACACAGTGATACAATTATACCTGGCAACTGTCTCCAAACACAGTGATACAATTATACCTGGAAACTGTCTCCAAACAATGTGATACAATAATACCTGGAAACTGTCTCCAAACACTGTGATACAATAATACCTGGAAACTGTCTCCAAACACTGTGATACAATAATACCTGGAAACTGTCTCCAAACACTGTGATACAATAATACCTGGCAACTGTCTCCAAACACTGTGATACAATAATACCTGGAAACTGTCTCCAAACACTGTGATACAATAATACCTTGCAACTGTCTCCCATCACTGTGATACAATTATACCTGGCAACTGTCTCCAAACACAGTGATACAATTATACCTGGAAACTGTCTCCAAACACTGTGATACAATAATACCTGGAAACTGTCTCCAAACACTGTGATACAATAATACCTGGAAACTGTCTCCAAACACTGTGATACAATAATACCTGGAAACTGTCTCCAAACACTGTGATACAATAATACCTGGAAACTGTCTCCAAATACTGTGATACAATTATACCTGGAAACTGTCTCCAAACACTGTGATACAATTATACCTGGAAACTGTCTCCAAACACTGTGGTACAATAATACCTGGAAACTGTCTCCAAACACTGTGATACAATAATACCTGGAAACTGTCTCCACACACTGTGATACAATAATACCTGGAAACTGTCTCCAAACACTGTGATACAATAATACCTGGAAACTGTCTCCAAACACTGTGATACAATAATACCTGGAAACTGTCTCCAAACACTGTGATACAATAATACCTGGAAACTGTCTCCAAACACTGTGATACAATAATACCTGGAAACTGTCTCCACACACTGTGATAGAATCATACCTGGAAACTGTCTCCAAACACTGTGATACAATAATACCTGGAAACTGTCTCCAAACACTGTGATACAATAATACCTGCCAACTGTCTCCAAACACTGTGATACAATAATACCTGGAAACTGTCTCCAAACACTGTGATACAATAATACCTGGAAACTGTCTCCAAACACTGTGATACAATAATACCTGGAAACTGTCTCCAAACACTGTGATACAATAATACCTGGAAACTGTCTCCAAATACTGTGATACAATTATACCTGGAAACTGTCTCCAAACACTGTGATACAATTATACCTGGATACTGTCTCCAAACACTGTGGTACAATAATACCTGGAAACTGTCTCCAAACACTGTGATACAATAATACCTGGAAACTGTCTCCACACACTGTGATACAATAATACCTGGAAACTGTCTCCAAACACTGTGATACAATAATACCTGCAACTGTCTCCAAACACTGTGATACAATAATACCTGGCAACTGTCTCCAAACACTGTGATACAATAATACCTGGAAACTGTCTCCAAACACTGTGATACAATAATACCTGGAAACTGTCTCCAAACACTGTGATACAATAATACCTGGAAACTGTCTCCAAACACTGTGATACAATAATACCTGGAAACTGTCTCCAAACACTGTGATACAATTATACCTTGAAACTGTCTCCAAACACTGTGATACAATAATACCTGGAAACTGTCTCCAAACACTGTGATACAATAATACCTGGAAACTGTCTCCAAACACTGTGATACAATAATACCTGGAAACTGTCTCCAAACACTGTGATACAATAATACCTGGAAACTGTCTCCAAACACTGTGATACAATAATACCTGCAACTGTCTCCAAACACTGTGATACAATAATACCTGGCAACTGTCTCCAAACACTGTGATACAATAATACCTGGAAACTGTCTCCAAACACTGTGATACAATAATACCTTGCAACTGTCTCCAAACACTGTGATACAATTATACCTGGCAACTGTCTCCAAACACAAGTGATACAATTATACCTGGCAACTGTCTCCAAACACAGTGATACAATTATACCTGGAAACTGTCTCCAAACAATGTGATACAATAATACCTGGAAACTGTCTCCAAACACTGTGATACAATAATACCTGGAAACTGTCTCCAAACACTGTGATACAATAATACCTGGAAACTGTCTCCAAACACTGTGATACAATAATACCTGGAAACTGTCTCCAAACACTGTGATACAATAATACCTGCCAACTGTCTCCAAACACTGTGATACAATTATACCTGGAAACTGTCTCCAAACACTGTGATACAATAATACCTGCCAACTGTCTCCAAACACTGTGATACAATAATACCTGGCAACTGTCTCCAAACACTGTGATACAATAATACCTGGAAACTGTCTCCAAACACTGTGATACAATAATACCTGGAAACTGTCTCCAAACACTGTGATACAATAATACCTGGCAACTGTCTCAAAACACAGTGATACAATTATACCTGGAAACTGTCTCCAAACACTGTGATACAATAATACCTGGAAACTGTCTCCAAACACTGTGATACAATAATACCTGGAAACTGTCTCCAAACACTGTGATACAATAATATCTGGAAACTGTCTCCAAACACTGTGATACAATAATACATGGAAACTGTCTCCAAACACTGTGATACAATAATACCTGGAAACTGTCTCCAAACACTGTGATACAATAATACCTGGCAACTGTCTCCAAACACTGTGATACAATAATACCTGGAAACTGTCTCCAAACACTGTGATACAATAATACCTGGAAACTGTCTCCAAACACTGTGATACAATAATACCTTGCAACTGTCTCCAAACACTGTGATACAATTATACCTGGCAACTGTCTCAAAACACAGTGATACAATTATACCTGGAAACTGTCTCCAAACACTGTGATACAATAATACCTGGAAACTGTCTCCAAACACTGTGATACAATAATACCTGGAAACTGTCTCCAAACACTGTGATACAATAATACCTGGAAACTGTCTCCAAACACTGTGATACAATAATACCTGGAAACTGTCTCCAAATACTGTGATACAATTATACCTGGAAACTGTCTCCAAACACTGTGATAAAATTATACCTGCAAACTGTCTCCAAACACTGTGGTACAATAATACCTGGAAACTGTCTCCAAACACTGTGATACAATAATACCTGGAAACTGTCTCCACACACTGTGATACAATAATACCTGGAAACTGTCTCCAAACACTGTGATACAATAATACCTGGAAACTGTCTCCAAACACTGTGATACAATAATACCTGGAAACTGTCTCCAAACACTGTGATACAATAATACCTGGAAACTGTCTCCAAACACTGTGATACAATAATACCTGGAAACTGTCTCCACACACTGTGATACAATAATACCTGGAAACTGTCTCCAAACACTGTGATACAATAATACCTGGAAACTGTCTCCAAACACTGTGATACAATAATACCTGGAAACTGTCTCCAAACACTGTGATACAATAATACCTGGAAACTGTCTCCAAACACTGTGATACAATAATACCTGGAAACTGTCTCCACACACTGTGATAGAATCATACCTGGAAACTGTCTCCAAACACTGTGATACAATAATACCTGGAAACTGTCTCCAAACACTGTGATACAATAATACCTGCCAACTGTCTCCAAACACTGTGATACAATAATACCTGGAAACTGTCTCCAAACACTGTGATACAATAATACCTGGAAACTGTCTCCAAACACTGTGATACATTAATACCTGGAAACTGTCTCCAAACACTGTGATACAATAATACCTGGAAACTGTCTCCAAATACTGTGATACAATTATACCTGGAAACTGTCTCCAAACACTGTGATACAATTATACCTGGAAACTGTCTCCAAACACTGTGATACAATAATACCTGGAAACTGTCTCCAAACACTGTGATACAATTATACCTGGATACTGTCTCCAAACACTGTGGTACAATAATACCTGGAAACTGTCTCCAAACACTGTGATACAATAATACCTGGAAACTGTCTCCACACACTGTGATACAATAATACCTGGAAACTGTCTCCAAACACTGTGATACAATAATACCTGCCAACTGTCTCCAAACACTGTGATACAATAATACCTGGCAACTGTCTCCAAACACTGTGATACAATAATACCTGGAAACTGTCTCCAAACACTGTGATACAATAATACCTGGAAACTGTCTCCAAACACTGTGATACAATAATACCTGGAAACTGTCTCCAAACACTGTGATACAATAATACCTGGAAACTGTCTCCAAACACTGTGATACAATTATACCTTGAAACTGTCTCCAAACACTGTGATACAATAATACCTGGAAACTGTCTCCAAACACTGTGATACAATTATACCTGAAAACTGTCTCCAAACACTGTGATACAATAATACCTGGAAACTGTCTCCAAACACTGTGATACAATAATACCTGGAAACTGTCTCCAAACACTGTGATACAATAATACCTGCCAACTGTCTCCAAACACTGTGATACAATAATACCTGGCAACTGTCTCCAAACACTGTGATACAATAATACCTGGAAACTGTCTCCAAACACTGTGATACAATAATACCTTGCAACTGTCTCCAAACACTGTGATACAATTATACCTGGCAACTGTCTCCAAACACAGTGATACAATTATACCTGGAAACTGTCTCCAAACACTGTGATACAATAATACCTGGAAACTGTCTCCAAACAATGTGATACAATAATACCTGGAAACTGTCTCCAAACACTGTGATACAATAATACCTGGAAACTGTCTCCAAACACTGTGATACAATAATACCTGGAAACTGTCTCCAAACACTGTGATACAATAATACCTGCCAACTGTCTCCAAACACTGTGATACAATTATACCTGGAAACTGTCTCCAAACACTGTGATACAATAATACCTGCCAACTGTCTTCAAACACTGTGATACAATAATACCTGGCAACTGTCTCCAAACACTGTGATACAATAATACCTGGAAACTGTCTCCAAACACTGTGATACAATAATACCTGGAAACTGTCTCCAAACACTGTGATACAATAATACCTGGCAACTGTCTCAAAACACAGTGATACAATTATACCTGGAAACTGTCTCCAAACACTGTGATACAATAATACCTGGAAACTGTCTCCAAACACTGTGATACATTAATACCTGGAAACTGTCTCCAAACACTGTGATACAATAATACCTGGAAACTGTCTCCAAACACTGTGATACAATAATACATGGAAACTGTCTCCAAACACTGTGATACAATAATACCTGGAAACTGTCTCCAAACACTGTGATACAATAATACCTGCCAACTGTCTCCAAACACTGTGATACAATAATACCTGGCAACTGTCTCCAAACACTGTGATACAATAATACCTGGAAACTGTCTCCAAACACTGTGATACAATAATACCTTGCAACTGTCTCCAAACACTGTGATACAATTATACCTGGCAACTGTCTCAAAACACAGTGATACAATTACACCTGGAAACTGTCTCCAAACACTGTGATACAATAATACCTGGAAACTGTCTCCAAACACTGTGATACAATAATACCTGGAAACTGTCTCCAAACACTGTGATACAATAATACCTGGAAACTGTCTCCAAACACTGTGATACAATAATACCTGGAAACTGTCTCCAAATACTGTGATACAATTATACCTGGAAACTGTCTCCAAACACTGTGATACAATTATACCTGGAAACTGTCTCCAAACACTGTGGTACAATAATACCTGGAAACTGTCTCCAAACACTGTGATACAATAATACCTGGAAACTGTCTCCACACACTGTGATACAATAATACCTGGAAACTGTCTCCAAACACTGTGATACAATAATACCTGGAAACTGTCTCCAAACACTGTGATACAATAATACCTGGAAACTGTCTCCAAACACTGTGATACAATAATACCTGGAAACTGTCTCCAAACACTGTGATACAATAATACCTGGAAACTGTCTCCACACACTGTGATACAATAATACCTGGAAACTGTCTCCAAACACTGTGATACAATAATACCTGGAAACTGTCTCCAAACACTGTGATACAATAATACCTGGAAACTGTCTCCAAACACTGTGATACAATAATACCTGGAAACTGTCTCCAAACACTGTGATACAATCATACCTGGAAACTGTCTCCACACACTGTTATAGAATCATACCTGGAAACTGTCTCCAAACACTGTGATACAATAATACCTGGAAACTGTCTCCAAACACTGTGATACAATAATACCTGCCAACTGTCTCCAAACACTGTGATACAATAATACCTGGAAACTGTCTCCAAACACTGTGATACAATAATACCTGGAAACTGTCTCCAAACACTGTGATACAATAATACCTGGAAACTGTCTCCAAATACTGTGATACAATTATACCTGGAAACTGTCTCCAAACACTGTGATACAATTATACCTGGAAACTGTCTCCAAACACTGTGGTACAATAATACCTGGAAACTGTCTCCAAACACTGTGATACAATAATACCTGGAAACTGTCTCCACACACTGTGATACAATAATACCTGGAAACTGTCTCCAAACACTGTGATACAATAATACCTGGAAACTGTCTCCAAACACTGTGATACAATAATACCTGCCAACTGTCTCCAAACACTGTGATACAATAATACCTGGAAACTGTCTCCAAACACTGTGATACAATAATACCTGGAAACTGTCTCCAAACACTGTGATACAATAATACCTGGAAACTGTCTCCAAATACTGTGATACAATTATACCTGGAAACTGTCTCCAAACACTGTGATACAATTATACCTGGAAACTGTCTCCAAACACTGTGGTACAATAATACCTGGAAACTGTCTCCAAACACTGTGATACAATAATACCTGGAAACTGTCTCCACACACTGTGATACAATAATACCTGGAAACTGTCTCCAAACACTGTGATACAATAATACCTGCCAACTGTCTCCAAACACTGTGATACAATAATACCTGGCAACTGTCTCCAAACACTGTGATACAATAATACCTGGAAACTGTCTCCAAACACTGTGATACAATAATACCTGGAAACTGTCTCCAAACACTGTGATACAATAATACCTGGAAACTGTCTCCAAACACTGTGATACAATAATACCTGGAAACTGTCTCCAAACACTGTGATACAATAATACCTGCCAACTGTCTCCAAACACTGTGATACAATAATACCTGGCAACTGTCTCCAAACACTGTGATACAATAATACCTGGAAACTGTCTCCAAACACTGTGATACAATAATACCTTGCAACTGTCTCCAAACACTGTGATACAATTATACCTGGCAACTGTCTAAAAACACAGTGATACAATTATACCTGGAAACTGTCTCCAAACACTGTGATACAATAATACCTGGAAACTGTCTCCAAACACTGTGATACAATAATACCTGGAAACTGTCTCCAAACACTGTGATACAATAATACCTGGAAACTGTCTCCAAACACCGTGATACAATAATACCTGGAAACTGTCTCCAAACACTGTGATACAATTATACCTGGAAACTGTCTCCAAACACCGTGATACAATAATACCTGGAAACTGTCTCCAAACACTGTGATACAATTATACCTGGAAACTGTCTCCAAACACTGTGATACAATAATACCTGGAAACTGTCTCCAAACACTGTGATACAATTATACCTGGCAACTGTCTCCAAACACTGTGATACAATAATACCTGCCAACTGTCTCCAAACACTGTGATACAATAATACCTGGCAACTGTCTCCAAACACTGTGATACAATAATACCTGGAAACTGTCTCCAAACACTGTGATACAATAATACCTTGCAACTGTCTCCAAACACTGTGATACAATTATACCTGGCAACTGTCTCAAAACACAGTGATACAATTATACCTGGCAACTGTCTCCAAACACTGTGATACAATAATACCTGGAAACTGTCTCCAAACACTGTGATACAATAATACCTGGAAACTGTCTCCAAACACTGTGATACAATTATACCTTGAAACTGTCTCCAAACACTGTGATACAATAATACCTGGAAACTGTCTCCAAACACTGTGATACAATTATACCTTGAAACTGTCTCCAAACACTGTGATACAATAATACCTGGAAACTGTCTCCAAACACTGTGATACAATTATACCTGGAAACTGTCTCCAAACACTGTGATACAATAATACCTGGAAACTGTCTCCAAACACTGTGATACAATAATACCTGGAAACTGTCTCCAAACACTGTGATACAATAATACCTGCCAACTGTCTCCAAACACTGTGATACAATAATACCTGCCAACTGTCTCCAAACACTGTGATACAATAATACCTGGAAACTGTCTCCAAACACTGTGATACAATAATACCTTGCAACTGTCTCCAAACACTGTGATACAATTATACCTGGCAACTGTCTCCAAACACAGTGATACATTTATACCTGGAAACTGTCTCCAAACACTGTGATACAATAATACCTGGAAACTGTCTCCAAACAATGTGATACAATAATACCTGGAAACTGTCTCCAAACACTGTGATACAATAATACCTGGAAACTGTCTCCAAACACTGTGACACAATAATACCTGGAAACTGTCTCCAAACACTGTGATACAATAATACCTGCCAACTGTCTCCAAACACTGTGATACAATTATACCTGGAAACTGTCTCCAAACACTGTGATACAATAATACCTGCCAACTGTCTCCAAACACTGTGATACAATAATACCTGGCAACTGTCTCCAAACACTGTGATACAATAATACCTGGAAACTGTCTCCAAACACTGTGATACAATAATACCTGGAAACTGTCTCCAAACACTGTGATACAATAATACCTGGCAACTGTCTCAAAACACAGTGATACAATTATACCTGGAAACTGTCTCCAAACACTGTGATACAATAATACCTGGAAACTGTCTCCAAACACTGTGATACAATAATACCTGGAAACTGTCTCCAAACACTGTGATACAATAATACCTGGAAACTGTCTCCAAACAATGTGATACAATAATACATGGAAACTGTCTCCAAACACTGTGATACAATAATACCTGGAAACTGTCTCCAAACACTGTGATACAACAATACCTGCCAACTGTCTCCAAACACTGTGACACAATAATACCTGGCAACTGTCTCCAAACACTGTGATACAATAATACCTGGAAACTGTCTCCAAACACTGTGATACAATAATACCTTGCAACTGTCTCCAAACACTGTGATACAATTATACCTGGCAACTGTCTCAAAACACAGTGATACAATTATACCTGGAAACTGTCTCCAAACACTGTGATACAATAATACCTGGAAACTGTCTCCAAACACTGTGATACAATAATACCTGGAAACTGTCTCCAAACACTGTGATACAATAATACCTGGAAACTGTCTCCAAATACTGTGATACAATTATACCTGGAAACTGTCTCCAAACACTGTGATACAATTATACCTGAAAACTGTCTCCAAACACTGTGGTACAATAATACCTGGAAACTGTCTCCAAACACTGTGATACAATAATACCTGGAAACTGTCTCCACACACTGTGATACAATAATACCTGGAAACTGTCTCCAAACACTGTGATACAATAATACCTGGAAACTGTCTCCAAACACTGTGATACAATAATACCTGGAAACTGTCTCCAAACACTGTGATACAATAATACCTGGAAACTGTCTCCAAACACTGTGATACAATAATACCTGCAAACTGTCTCCACACACTGTGATAGAATCATACCTGGAAACTGTCTCCAAACACTGTGATACAATAATACCTGGAAACTGTCTCCAAACACTGTGATACAATAATACCTGCCAACTGTCTCCAAACACTGTGATACAATAATACCTGGAAACTGTCTCCAAACACTGTGATACAATAATACCTGGAAACTGTCTCCAAACACTGTGATACAATAATACCTGGAAACTGTCTCCAAACACTGTGATACAATAATACCTGGAAACTGTCTCCAAACACTGTGATACAATTATACCTGGAAACTGTCTCCAAACACTGTGATACAATTATACCTGGAAACTGTCTCCAAACACTGTGGTACAATAATACCTGGAAACTGTCTCCAAACACTGTGATACAATAATACCTGGAAATTGTCTCCACACACTGTGATACAATAATACCTGGAAACTGTCTCCAAACACTGTGATACAATAATACCTGCCAACTGTCTCCAAACACTGTGATACAATAATACCTGGCAACTGTCTCCAAACACTGTGATACAATAATACCTGGAAACTGTCTCCAAACACTGTGATACAATAATACCTGGAAACTGTCTCCAAACACTGTGATACAATAATACCTGGAAACTGTCTCCAAACACTGTGATACAATAATACCTGGAAACTGTCTCCAAACACTGTGATACAATAATACCTGCCAACTGTCTCCAAACACTGTGATACAATAATACCTGGCAACTGTCTCCAAACACTGTGATACAATAATACCTGGAAACTGTCTCCAAACACTGTGATACAATAATACCTTGCAACTGTCTCCAAACACTGTGATACAATTATACCTGGCAACTGTCTCAAAACACAGTGATACAATTATACCTGGAAACTGTATCCAAACACTGTGATACAATAATACCTGGAAACTGTCTCCAAACACTGTGATACAATAATACCTGGAAACTGTCTCCAAACACTGTGATACAATAATACCTGGAAACTGTCTCCAAACACTGTGATACAATAAAACCTGGAAACTGTCTCCAAACACTGTGATACAATAATACCTGGAAACTGTCTCCAAACACTGTGATACAATAATACCTGCCAACTGTCTCCAAACACTGTGATACAATAATACCTGGAAACTGTCTCCAAACACTGTGATACAATAATACCTGGAAACTGTCTCCAAACACTGTGATACAATAATACCTTGCAACTGTCTTCAAACACTGTGATACAATTATACCTTGCAACTGTCTCAAAACACAGTGATACAATTATACCTGGCAACTGTCTCAAAACACAGTGATACAATTATACCTGGAAACTGTCTCCAAACACTGTGATACAATAATACCTGGAAACTGTCTCCAAACACTGTGATACAATAATACCTGGCAACTGTCTCCAAACACTGTGATACAATAATACCTGGAAACTGTCTCCAAACACTGTGATACAATAATACCTGGAAACTGTCTCCAAACACTGTGATACAATAATACCTGGAAACTGTCTCCAAACACTGTGATACAATAATACCTGGAAACTGTCTCCAAACACTGTGATACAATAATACCTGGAAACTGTCTCCAAACACTGTGATACAATAATACCTTGCAACTGTCTCCAAACACTGTGATACAATTATACCTGCCAACTGTCTCCAAACACTGTGATACAATAATACCTGGAAACTGTCTCCAAATACTGTGATACAATTATACCTGGAAACTGTCTCCAAACACTGTGGTACAATTATACCTGGAAACTGTCTCCAAACACTGTGGTACAATAATACCTGGAAACTGTCTCCACACACTGTGATACAATAATACCTGGAAACTGTCTCCAAACACTGTGATACAATAATACCTGCCAACTGTCTCAAAACACAGTGATACAATTATTCCTGGAAACTGTCTCCAAACACTGTGATACAAAAATACCTGGAAACTGTCTCCAAACACTGTGATACAATAATACCTGGAAACTGTCTCCAAACACTGTGATACAATTATACCTGGAAACTGTCTCCAAACACTGTGATACAATAATACCTGGAAACTGTCTCCAAACACTGTGATACAATAATACCTGGAAACTGTCTCCAAACACTGTGATACAATAATACCTGGAAACTGTCTCCAAACACTGTGATACAATAATACCTGGAAACTGTCTCCACACACTGTGATACAATAATACCTGCCAACTGTCTCCAAACACTGTGATACAATAATACCTGGAAACTGTCTCCAAACACTGTGATACAATTATACCTTGAAACTGTCTCCAAACACTGTGATACAATAATACCTGGAAACTGTCTCCAAACACTGTGATACAATAATACCTGGAAACTGTCTCCAAACACTGTGATACAATAATACCTGGAAACTGTCTCCAAACACTGTGATACAATAATACCTGCCAACTGTCTCCAAACACTGTGATACAATAATACCTGCCAACTGTCTCCAAACACTGTGATACAATAATACCTGGAAACTGTCTCCAAACACTGTGATACAATAATACCTTGCAACTGTCTCCAAACACTGTGATACAATTATACCTGGCAACTGTCTCCAAACACAGTGATACATTTATACCTGGAAACTGTCTCCAAACACTGTGATACAATAATACCTGGAAACTGTCTCCAAACAATGTGATACAATAATACCTGGAAACTGTCTCCAAACACTGTGATACAATAATACCTGGAAACTGTCTCCAAACACTGTGATACAATAATACCTGGAAACTGTCTCCAAACACTGTGATACAATAATACCTGCCAACTGTCTCCAAACACTGTGATACAATTATACCTGGAAACTGTCTCCAAACACTGTGATACAATAATACCTGCCAACTGTCTCCAAACACTGTGATACAATAATACCTGGCAACTGTCTCCAAACACTGTGATACAATAATACCTGGAAACTGTCTCCAAACACTGTGATACAATAATACCTGGAAACTGTCTCCAAACACTGTGATACAATAATACCTGGCAACTGTCTCAAAACACAGTGATACAATTATACCTGGAAACTGTCTCCAAACACTGTGATACAATAATACCTGGAAACTGTCTCCAAACACTGTGATACAATAATACCTGGAAACTGTCTCCAAACACTGTGATACAATAATACCTGGAAACTGTCTCCAAACAATGTGATACAATAATACATGGAAACTGTCTCCAAACACTGTGATACAATAATACCTGGAAACTGTCTCCAAACACTGTGATACAATAATACCTGCCAACTGTCTCCAAACACTGTGATACAATAATACCTGGCAACTGTCTCCAAACACTGTGATACAATAATACCTGGAAGCTGTCTCCAAACACTGTGATACAATAATACCTTGCAACTGTCTCCAAACACTGTGATACAATTATACCTGGCAACTGTCTCCAAACACAGTGATACAATTATACCTGGAAACTGTCTCCAAACACTGTGATACAATAATACTTGGAAACTGTCTCCAAACACTGTGATACAATAATACCTGGAAACTGTCTCCAAACACTGTGATACAATAATACCTGGAAACTGTCTCCAAACACTGTGATACAATAATACCTGGAAACTGTCTCCAAATACTGTGATACAATTATACCTGGAAACTGTCTCCAAACACTGTGATACAATTATACCTGGAAACTGTCTCCAAACACTGTGGTACAATAATACCTGGAAACTGTCTCCAAACACTGTGATACAATAATACCTGGAAACTGTCTCCACACACTGTGATACAATAATACCTGGAAACTGTCTCCAAACACTGTGATACAATAATACCTGGAAACTGTCTCCAAACACTGTGATACAATAATACCTGGAAACTGTCTCCAAACACTGTGATACAATAATACCTGGAAACTGTCTCCAAACACTGTGATACAATAATACCTGGAAACTGTCTCCACACACTGTGATAGAATCATACCTGGAAACTGTCTCCAAACACTGTGATACAATAATACCTGGAAACTGTCTCCAAACACTGTGATACAATAATACCTGCCAACTGTCTCCAAACACTGTGATACAATAATACCTGGAAACTGTCTCCAAACACTGTGATACAATAATACCTGGAAACTGTCTCCAAACACTGTGATACAATAATACCTGGAAACTGTCTCCAAACACTGTGATACAATAATACCTGGAAACTGTCTCCAAACACTGTGATACAATTATACCTGGAAACTGTCTCCAAACACTGTGATACAATTATACCTGGAAACTGTCTCCAAACACTGTGGTACAATAATACCTGGAAACTGTCTCCAAACACTGTGATACAATAATACCTGGAAACTGTCTCCAAACACTGTGATACAATAATACCTTGCAACTGTCTCCAAACACTGTGATACAATTATACCTGGCAACTGTCTCAAAATACAGTGATACAATTATACCTGGAAACTGTATCCAAACACTGTGATACAATAATACCTGGAAACTGTCTCCAAACACTGTGATACAATAATACCTGGAAACTGTCTCCAAACACTGTGATACAATAATACCTGGAAACTGTCTCCAAACACTGTGATACAATAAAACCTGGAAACTGTCTCCAAACACTGTGATACAATAATACCTGGAAACTGTCTCCAAACACTGTGATACAATAATACCTGCCAACTGTCTCCAAACACTGTGATACAATAATACCTGGAAACTGTCTCCAAACACTGTGATACAATAATACCTGGAAACTGTCTCCAAACACTGTGATACAATAATACCTTGCAACTGTCTTCAAACACTGTGATACAATTATACCTGGCAACTGTCTCAAAACACAGTGATACAATTATACCTGGAAACTGTCTCCAAACACTGTGATACAATAATACCTGGAAACTGTCTCCAAACACTGTGATACATTAATACCTGGAAACTGTCTCCAAACACTGTGATACAATAATACCTGGAAACTGTCTCCAAACACTGTGATACAATAATACCTGGAAACTGTCTCCAAACACTGTGATACAATAATACCTGGAAACTGTCTCCAAACACTGTGATACAATAATACCTGGAAACTGTCTCCAAACACTGTGATACAATAATACCTGGAAACTGTCTCCAAACACTGTGATACAATAATACCTTGCAACTGTCTCCAAACACTGTGATACAATTATACCTGCCAACTGTCTCCAAACACTGTGATACAATAATACCTGGAAACTGTCTCCAAATACTGTGATACAATTATACCTGGAAACTGTCTCCAAACACTGTGGTACAATTATACCTGGAAACTGTCTCCAAACACTGTGGTACAATAATACCTGGAAACTGTCTCCAAACACTGTGGTACAATAATACCTGGAAACTGTCTCCACACACTGTGATACAATAATACCTGGAAACTGTCTCCAAACACTGTGATACAATAATACCTGCCAACTGTCTCAAAACACAGTGATACAATTATTCCTGGAAACTGTCTCCAAACACTGTGATACAGTAATACCTGGAAACTGTCTCCAAACACTGTGATACAATAATACCTGGAAACTGTCTCCAAACACTGTGATACAATTATACCTGGAAACTGTCTCCAAACACTGTGATACAATAATACCTGGAAACTGTCTCCAAACACTGTGATACAATAATACCTGGAAACTGTCTCCAAACACTGTGATACAATAATACCTGGAAACTGTCTCCAAACACTGTGATACAATAATACCTGGAAACTGTCTCCACACACTGTGATACAATAATACCTGCCAACTGTCTCCAAACACTGTGATACAATAATACCTGGAAACTGTCTCCAAACACTGTGATACAATAATGCCTGGAAACTGTCTCCAAACACAGTGATACAATAATACCTGGAAACTGTCTCCAAACACAGTGATACAATAATACCTGGAAACTGTCTCCAGTCACTGTGATACAATAATACCTGGAAACTGTCTCCAAACACTGTGATACAATAATACCTGGCAACTGTCTCCAAACACTGTGATACAATTATACCTGGAAACTGTCTCCAAACACAGTGATACAATAATACCTGGAAACTGTCTCCAAACACAGTGATACAATAATACCTGGAAACTGTCTCCAAACACTGTGATAAAATTATACCTGGAAACTGTCTACAAACACTGTGATACAATAATACCTGGCAACTGTCTCCAAACACTGTGATACAATAATACCTGGAAACTGTCTCCAAACACTGTGATACAATAATACCTTTCAACTGTCTCCAAACACTGTGATACAATTATACCTGGCACCTGTCTCAAAACACAGTGATACAATTATACCTGGAAACTGTCTCCAAACACTGTGATACAATAATACCTGGAAACTGTCTCCAAACACTGTGATACAATAATACCTGGAAACTGTCTCCAAACACTGTGATACAATAATACCTGGAAACTGTCTCCAAACACTGTGATACAATAAAACCTGGAAACTGTCTCCAAACACTGTGATACAATAATACCTGGAAACTGTCTCCAAACACTGTGATACAATAATACCTGCCAACTGTCTCCAAACACTGTGATACAATAATACCTGGAAACTGTCTCCAAACACTGTGATACAATAATACCTGGAAACTGTCTCCAAACACTGTGATACAATAATACCTTGCAACTGTCTCCAAACACTGTGATACAATTATACCTGGCAACTGTCTCAAAACACAGTGATACAATAATACCTGGAAACTGTCTCCAAACACTGTGATACAATAATACCTGGAAACTGTCTCCAAACACTGTGATACAATAATACCTGGAAACTGTCTCCAAACACTGTGATACAATAATACATGGAAACTGTCTCCAAACACTGTGATACAATAATACCTGGAAACTGTCTCCAAACACTGTGATACAATAATACCTGCCAACTGTCTCCAAACACTGTGATACAATAATACCTGGCAAATGTCTCCAAACACTGTGATACAATAATACCTGGAAACTGTCTCCAAACACTGTGATACAATAATACCTTGCAACTGTCTCCAAACACTGTGATACAATTATACCTGGCAACTGTCTCAAAACACAGTGATACAATTATACCTGGAAACTGTCTCCAAACACTGTGATACAATAATACCTGGAAACTGTCTCCAAACACTGTGATACAATAATACCTGGAAACTGTCTCCAAACACTGTGATACAATAATACCTGGAAACTGTCTCCAAACACTGTGATACAATAATACCTGGAAACTGTCTCCAAATACTGTGATACAATTATACCTGGAAACTGTCTCCAAACACTGTGATACAATAATACCTGGAAACTGTCTCCACACACTGTGATACAATAATACCTGGAAACTGTCTCCAAACACTGTGATACAATAATACCTGGAAACTGTCTCCAAACACTGTGATACAATAATACCTGGAAACTGTCTCCAAACACTGTGATACAATAATACCTGGAAACTGTCTCCAAACACTGTGATACAATAATACCTGGAAACTGTCTCCAAACACTGTGATACAATAATACCTGGAAACTGTCTCCAAACACTGTGATACAATAATACCTGGAAACTGTCTCCAAATACTGTGATACAATTATACCTGGAAACTGTCTCCAAACACTGTGATACAATTATACCTGGAAACTGTCTCCAAACACTGTGGTACAATAATACCTGGAAACTGTCTCCAAACACTGTGATACAATAATACCTGGAAACTGTCTCCACACACTGTGATACAATAATACCTGGAAACTGTCTCCAAACACTGTGATACAATAATACCTGGAAACTGTCTCCAAACACTGTGATACAATAATACCTGGAAACTGTCTCCAAACACTGTGATACAATAATACCTGGAAACTGTCTCCAAACACTGTGATACAATAATACCTGGAAACTGTCTCCACACACTGTGATAGAATCATACCTGGAAACTGTCTCCAAACACTGTGATACAATAATACCTGGAAACTGTCTCCAAACACTGTGATACAATAATACCTGCCAACTGTCTCCAAACACTGTGATACAATAATACCTGGAAACTGTCTCCAAACACTGTGATACAATAATACCTGGAAACTGTCTCCAAACACTGTGATACAATAATACCTGGAAACTGTCTCCAAACACTGTGATACAATAATACCTGGAAACTGTCTCCAAACACTGTGATACAATTATACCTGGAAACTGTCTCCAAACACTGTGATACAATTATACCTGGAAACTGTCTCCAAACACTGTGGTACAATAATACCTGGAAACTGTCTCCAAACACTGTGATACAATAATACCTGGAAACTGTCTCCAAACACTGTGATACAATAATACCTTGCAACTGTCTCCAAACACTGTGATACAATTATACCTGGCAACTGTCTCAAAATACAGTGATACAATTATACCTGGAAACTGTATCCAAACACTGTGATACAATAATACCTGGAAACTGTCTCCAAACACTGTGATACAATAATACCTGGAAACTGTCTCCAAACACTGTGATACAATAATACCTGGAAACTGTCTCCAAACATTGTGATACAATAAAACCTGGAAACTGTCTCCAAACACTGTGATACAATAATACCTGGAAACTGTCTCCAAACACTGTGATACAATAATACCTGCCAACTGTCTCCAAACACTGTGATACAATAATACCTGGAAACTGTCTCCAAACACTGTGATACAATAATACCTGGAAACTGTCTCCAAACACTGTGATACAATAATACCTTGCAACTGTCTTCAAACACTGTGATACAATTATACCTGGCAACTGTCTCAAAACACAGTGATACAATTATACCTGGAAACTGTCTCCAAACACTGTGATACAATAATACCTGGAAACTGTCTCCAAACACTGTGATACAATAATACCTGGAAACTGTCTCCAAACACTGTGATACAATAATACCTGGAAACTGTCTCCAAACACTGTGATACAATAATACCTGGAAACTGTCTCCAAACACTGTGATACAATAATACCTGGAAACTGTCTCCAAACACTGTGATACAATAATACCTGGAAACTGTCTCCAAACACTGTGATACAATAATACCTGGAAACTGTCTCCAAACACTGTGATACAATAATACCTTGCAACTGTCTCCAAACACTGTGATACAATTATACCTGCCAACTGTCTCCAAACACTGTGATACAATAATACCTGGAAACTGTCTCCAAATACTGTGATACAATTATACCTGGAAACTGTCTCCAAACACTGTGGTACAATTATACCTGGAAACTGTCTCCAAACACTGTGGTACAATAATACCTGGAAACTGTCTCCAAACACTGTGGTACAATAATACCTGGAAACTGTCTCCACACACTGTGATACAATAATACCTGGAAACTGTCTCCAAACACTGTGATACAATAATACCTGCCAACTGTCTCAAAACACAGTGATACAATTATTCCTGGAAACTGTCTCCAAACACTGTGATACAGTAATACCTGGAAACTGTCTCCAAACACTGTGATACAATAATACCTGGAAACTGTCTCCAAACACTGTGATACAATTATACCTGGAAACTGTCTCCAAACACTGTGATACAATAATACCTGGAAACTGTCTCCAAACACTGTGATACAATAATACCTGGAAACTGTCTCCAAACACTGTGATACAATAATACCTGGAAACTGTCTCCAAACACTGTGATACAATAATACCTGGAAACTGTCTCCACACACTGTGATACAATAATACCTGCCAACTGTCTCCAAACACTGTGATACAATAATACCTGGAAACTGTCTCCAAACACTGTGATACAATAATGCCTGGAAACTGTCTCCAAACACAGTGATACAATAATACCTGGAAACTGTCTCCAAACACAGTGATACAATAATACCTGGAAACTGTCTCCAGTCACTGTGATACAATAATACCTGGAAACTGTCTCCAAACACTGTGATACAATAATACCTGGCAACTGTCTCCAAACACTGTGATACAATTATACCTGGAAACTGTCTCCAAACACAGTGATACAATAATACCTGGAAACTGTCTCCAAACACAGTGATACAATAATACCTGGAAACTGTCTCCAAACACTGTGATAAAATTATACCTGGAAACTGTCTACAAACACTGTGATACAATAATACCTGGCAACTGTCTCCAAACACTGTGATACAATAATACCTGGAAACTGTCTCCAAACACTGTGATACAATAATACCTTTCAACTGTCTCCAAACACTGTGATACAATTATACCTGGCACCTGTCTCAAAACACAGTGATACAATTATACCTGGAAACTGTCTCCAAACACTGTGATACAATAATACCTGGAAACTGTCTCCAAACACTGTGATACAATAATACCTGGAAACTGTCTCCAAACACTGTGATACAATAATACCTGGAAACTGTCTCCAAACACTGTGATACAATAAAACCTGGAAACTGTCTCCAAACACTGTGATACAATAATACCTGGAAACTGTCTCCAAACACTGTGATACAATAATACCTGCCAACTGTCTCCAAACACTGTGATACAATAATACCTGGAAACTGTCTCCAAACACTGTGATACAATAATACCTGGAAACTGTCTCCAAACACTGTGATACAATAATACCTTGCAACTGTCTCCAAACACTGTGATACAATTATACCTGGCAACTGTCTCAAAACACAGTGATACAATAATACCTGGAAACTGTCTCCAAACACTGTGATACAATAATACCTGGAAACTGTCTCCAAACACTGTGATACAATAATACCTGGAAACTGTCTCCAAACACTGTGATACAATAATACATGGAAACTGTCTCCAAACACTGTGATACAATAATACCTGGAAACTGTCTCCAAACACTGTGATACAATAATACCTGCCAACTGTCTCCAAACACTGTGATACAATAATACCTGGCAACTGTCTCCAAACACTGTGATACAATAATACCTGGAAACTGTCTCCAAACACTGTGATACAATAATACCTTGCAACTGTCTCCAAACACTGTGATACAATTATACCTGGCAACTGTCTCAAAACACAGTGATACAATTATACCTGGAAACTGTCTCCAAACACTGTGATACAATAATACCTGGAAACTGTCTCCAAACACTGTGATACAATAATACCTGGAAACTGTCTCCAAACACTGTGATACAATAATACCTGGAAACTGTCTCCAAACACTGTGATACAATAATACCTGGAAACTGTCTCCAAATACTGTGATACAATTATACCTGGAAACTGTCTCCAAACACTGTGATACAATAATACCTGGAAACTGTCTCCACACACTGTGATACAATAATACCTGGAAACTGTCTCCAAACACTGTGATACAATAATACCTGGAAACTGTCTCCAAACACTGTGATACAATAATACCTGGAAACTGTCTCCAAACACTGTGATACAATAATACCTGGAAACTGTCTCCAAACACTGTGATACAATAATACCTGGAAACTGTCTCCAAACACTGTGATACAATAATACCTGGAAACTGTCTCCAAACACTGTGATACAATAATACCTGGAAACTGTCTCCAAATACTGTGATACAATTATACCTGGAAACTGTCTCCAAACACTGTGATACAATTATACCTGGAAACTGTCTCCAAACACTGTGGTACAATAATACCTGGAAACTGTCTCCAAACACTGTGATACAATAATACCTGGAAACTGTCTCCACACACTGTGATACAATAATACCTGGAAACTGTCTCCAAACACTGTGATACAATAATACCTGCCAACTGTCTCCAAACACTGTGATACAATAATACCTGGCAACTGTCTCCAAACACTGTGATACAATAATACCTGGAAACTGTCTCCAAACACTGTGATACAATAATACCTGGAAACTGTCTCCAAACACTGTGATACAATAATACCTGGAAACTGTCTCCAAACACTGTGATACAATATTACCTGGAAACTGTCTCCAAACACTGTGATACAATAATACCTGCCAACTGTCTCCAAACACTGTGATACAATAATACCTGGCAACTGTCTCCAAACACTGTGATACAATAATACCTGGAAACTGTCTCCAAACACTGTGATACAATAATACCTTGCAACTGTCTCCAAACACTGTGATACAATTATACCTGGCAACTGTCTCAAAACACAGTGATACAATAATATCTGGAAACTGTCTCCAAACACTGTGATACAATAATACCTGGAAACTGTCTCCAAACACTGTGATACAATAATACCTGGAAACTGTCTCCAAACACTGTGATACAATAATACCTGGAAACTGTCTCCAAACACTGTGATACAATAAAACCTGGAAACTGTCTCCAAACACTGTGATACATTAATACCTGGAAACTGTCTCCAAACACTGTGATACAATAATACCTGCCAACTGTCTCCAAACACTGTGATACAATAATACCTGGAAACTGTCTCCAAACACTGTGATACAATAATACCTGGAAACTGTCTCCAAACACTGTGATACAATAATACCTGGCAACTGTCTCCAAACACTGTGATACAATTATACCTGGCAACTGTCTCAAAACACAGTGATACAATTATACCTGGAAACTGTCTCCAAACACTGTGATACAATAATACCTGGAAACTGTCTCCAAACACTGTGATACAATAATACCTGGAAACTGTCTCCAAACACTGTGATACAATAATACCTGGAAACTGTCTCCAAACACTGTGATACAATAATAGCTGGAAACTGTCTCCAAACACTGTGATACAATAATACCTGGAAACTGTCTCCAAATACTGTGATACAATTATACCTGGAAACTGTCTCCAAACACTGTGGTACAATTATACCTGGAAACTGTCTCCAAACACTGTGGTACAATTATACCTGGAAACTGTCTCCAAACACTGTGGTACAATAATACCTGGAAACTGTCTCCAAACACTGTGGTACAATAATACCTGGAAACTGTCTCCAAACACTGTGATACAATAATACCTGCCAACTGTCTCCAAACACTGTGATACAATAATACCTGGAAACTGTCTCCAAACACTGTGATACAATAATACCTGGAAACTGTCTCCAAACACTGTGATACAATAATACCTTGCAACTGTCTCCAAACACTGTGATACAATTATACCTGGCAACTGTCTCAAAACACAGTAATACAATTATTCCTGGAAACTGTCTCCAAACACTGTGATACAATAATACCTGGAAACTGTCTCCAAACACTGTGATACAATAATACCTGGAAACTGTCTCCAAACACTGTGATACAATAATACCTGGAAACTGTCTCCAAACACTGTGATACAATTATACCTGGAAACTGTCTCCAAACACTGTGATACAATAATACCTGGAAACTGTCTCCAAACACTGTGATACAATAATACCTGGAAACTGTCTCCAAACACTGTGATACAATAATACCTGGAAACTGTCTCCAAACACTGTGATACAATAATACCTGGAAACTGTCTCCAAACACTGTGATACAATAATACCTGCCAACTGTCTCCAAACACTGTGATACAATAATACCTGGAAACTGTCTCCAAACACTGTGATACAATAATGCCTGGAAACTGTCTCCAAACACAGTGATACAATAATACCAGGAAAATGTCTCCAAACACAGTGATACAATAATACCTGGCAACTGTCTCCAAACACTGTGATACAATTATACCTGGAAACTGTCTCCAAACACAGTGATACAATAATACCTGGAAACTGTCTCCAAACACAGTGATACAATAATACCTGGAAACTGTCTCCAAACACTGTGATAAAATTATACCTGGAAACTGTCTCCAAACACTGTGATACAATAATACCTGGCAACTGTCTCCAAACACTGTGATACAATAATACCTGGAAACTGTCTCCAAACACTGTGATACAATAATACCTTGCAACTGTCTCCAAACACTGTGATACAATTATACCTGGCACCTGTCTCAAAAAACAGTGATACAATTATACCTGGAAACTGTCTCCAAACACTGTGATACAATAATACCTGGAAACTGTCTCCAAACACTGTGATACAATAATACCTGGAAACTGTCTCCAAACACTGTGATACAATAATACCTGGAAACTGTCTCCAAACACTGTGATACAATAAAACCTGGAAACTGTCTCCAAACACTGTGATACAATAATACCTGGAAACTGTCTCCAAACACTGTGATACAATAATACCTGCCAACTGTCTCCAAACACTGTGATACAATAATACCTGGAAACTGTCTCCAAACACTGTGATACAATAATACCTGGAAACTGTCTCCAAACACTGTGATACAATAATACCTTGCAACTGTCTCCAAACACTGTGATACAATTATACCTGGCAATTGTCTCAAAACACAGTGATACAATTATACCTGGAAACTGTCTCCAAACACTGTGATACAATAATACCTGGAAACTGTCTCCAAACACTGTGATACAATAATACCTGGAAACTGTCTCCAAACACTGTGATACAATAATACCTGGAAACTGTCTCCAAACACTGTGATACAATAATACCTGGAAACTGTCTCCAAACACTGTGATACAATAATACCTGGAAACTGTCTCCAAATACTGTGATACAATTATACCTGGAAACTGTCTCCAAACACTGTGGTACAATTATACCTGGAAACTGTCTCCAAACACTGTGGTACAATAATACCTGGAAACTGTCTCCAAACACTGTTGTACAATAATACCTGGAAACTGTCTCCACACACTGTGATACAATAATACCTGGAAACTGTCTCCAAACACTGTGATACAATAATACCTGCCAACTGTCTCCAAACACTGTGATACAATAATACCTGGAAACTGTCTCCAAACACTGTGATACAATAATACCTGGAAACTGTCTCCAAACACTGTGATACAATTATACCTGGAAACTGTCTCCAAACACTGTGATACAATAATACCTGGAAACTGTCTCCAAACACTGTGATACAATAATACCTGGAAACTGTCTCCAAACACTGTGATACAATAATACCTGGAAACTGTCTCCAAACACTGTGATACAATAATACCTGGAAACTGTCTCCAAACACTGTGATACAATAATACCTGCCAACTGTCTCCAAACACTGTGATACAATAATACCTGGAAACTGTCTCCAAACACTGTGATACAATAATGCCTGGAAACTGTCTCCAAACACAGTGATACAATAATACCTGCCAACTGTCTCCAAACACTGTGATACAATAATACCTGGAAACTGTCTCCAAACACTGTGATACAATAATACCTGGAAACTGTCTCCAAACACTGTGATACAATAATACCTTGCAACTGTCTCCAAACACTGTGATACAATTATACCTGGCAACTGTCTCAAAACACAGTGATACAATTATTCCTGGAAACTGTCTCCAAACACTGTGATACAATAATACCTGGAAACTGTCTCCAAACACTGTGATACAATAATACCTGGAAACTGTCTCCAACACTGTGATACAATAATACCTGGAAACTGTCTCCAAACACTGTGATACAATTATACCTGGAAACTGTCTCCAAACACTGTGATACAATAATACCTGGAAACTGTCTCCAAACACTGTGATACAATAATACCTGGAAACTGTCTCCAAACACTGTGATACAATTATACCTGGAAACTGTCTCCAAACACTTAGATACAATAATACCTGG
Organism: Taudactylus pleione; assembly: GCA_031769625.1. Classification (NCBI taxonomy): domain Eukaryota; kingdom Metazoa; phylum Chordata; class Amphibia; order Anura; family Myobatrachidae; genus Taudactylus; species Taudactylus pleione. The sequence continues at coordinate 4,904,508 of JAUIMM010000310.1, read as the reverse complement.
AAACTGTCTCCAAACACTGTGATACAATAATACCTGGAAACTGTCTCCAAACACTGTGATACAATAATACCTGGAAACTGTCTCCAAACACTGTGATACAATTATACCTGGAAACTGTCTCCAAACACTTAGATACAATAATACCTGGAAACTGTCAACAAACACTGTGATACAATAATACCTGGAAACTGTCTCCAAACACTGTGATACAATATTACCTGGAAACTGTCTCCAAACACTGTGATACAATAATACCTGCCAACTGTCTCCAAACACTGTGATACAATAATACCTGGCAACTGTCTCCAAACACTGTGATACAATAATACCTGGAAACTGTCTCCAAACACTGTGATACAATAATACCTTGCAACTGTCTCCAAACACTGTGATACAATTATACCTGGCAACTGTCTCAAAACACAGTGATACAATAATATCTGGAAACTGTCTCCAAACACTGTGATACAATAATACCTGGAAACTGTCTCCAAACACTGTGATACAATAATACCTGGAAACTGTCTCCAAACACTGTAATACAATAATATCTGGAAACTGTCTCCAAACACTGTGATACAATAAAACCTGGAAACTGTCTCCAAACACTGTGATACATTAATACCTGGAAACTGTCTCCAAACACTGTGATACAATAATACCTGCCAACTGTCTCCAAACACTGTGATACAATAATACCTGGAAACTGTCTCCAAACACTGTGATACAATAATACCTGGAAACTGTCTCCAAACACTGTGATACAATAATACCTGGCAACTGTCTCCAAACACTGTGATACAATTATACCTGGCAACTGTCTCAAAACACAGTGATACAATTATACCTGGAAACTGTCTCCAAACACTGTGATACAATAATACCTGGAAACTGTCTCCAAACACTGTGATACAATAATACCTGGAAACTGTCTCCAAACACTGTGATACAATAATACCTGGAAACTGTCTCCAAACACTGTGATACAATAATAGCTGGAAACTGTCTCCAAACACTGTGATACAATAATACCTGGAAACTGTCTCCAAATACTGTGATACAATTATACCTGGAAACTGTCTCCAAACACTGTGGTACAATTATACCTGGAAACTGTCTCCAAACACTGTGGTACAATTATACCTGGAAACTGTCTCCAAACACTGTGGTACAATAATACCTGGAAACTGTCTCCAAACACTGTGGTACAATAATACCTGGAAACTGTCTCCAAACACTGTGATACAATAATACCTGCCAACTGTCTCCAAACACTGTGATACAATAATACCTGGAAACTGTCTCCAAACACTGTGATACAATAATACCTGGAAACTGTCTCCAAACACTGTGATACAATAATACCTTGCAACTGTCTCCAAACACTGTGATACAATAATACCTGGCAACTGTCTCCAAACACTGTGATACAATAATACCTGGAAACTGTCTCCAAACACTGTGATACAATAATACCTTGCAACTGTCTCCAAACACTGTGATACAATTATACCTGGCACCTGTCTCAAAACACAGTGATACAATTATACCTGGAAACTGTCTCCAAACACTGTGATACAATAATACCTGGAAACTGTCTCCAAACACTGTGATACAATAATACCTGGAAACTGTCTCCAAACACTGTGATACAATAATACCTGGAAACTGTCTCCAAACACTGTGATACAATAAAACCTGGAAACTGTCTCCAAACACTGTGATACAATAATACCTGGAAACTGTCTCCAAACACTGTGATACAATAATACCTGCCAACTGTCTCCAAACACTGTGATACAATAATACCTGGAAACTGTCTCCAAACACTGTGATACAATAATGCCTGGAAACTGTCTCCAAACACTGTGATACAATAATACCTGGAAACTGTCTCCAAACACTGTGATACAATAATGCCTGGAAACTGTCTCCAAACACAGTGATACAATAATACCTGGAAACTGTCTCCAAACACAGTGATACAATAATACCTGGCAACTGTCTCCAAACACTGTGATACAATTATACCTGGAAACTGTCTCCAAACACAGTGATACAATAATACCTGGAAACTGTCTCCAAACACAGTGATACAATAATACCTGGAAACTGTCTCCAAACACTGTGATAAAATTATACCTGGAAACTGTCTCCAAACACTGTGATACAATAATACCTGGCAACTGTCTCCAAACACTGTGATACAATAATACCTGGAAACTGTCTCCAAACACTGTGATACAATAATACCTTGCAACTGTCTCCAAACACTGTGATACAATTATACCTGGCACCTGTCTCAAAACACAGTGATACAATTATACCTGGAAACTGTCTCCAAACACTGTGATACAATAATACCTGGAAACTGTCTCCAAACACTGTGATACAATAATACCTGGAAACTGTCTCCAAACACTGTGATACAATAATACCTGGAAACTGTCTCCAAACACTGTGATACAATAAAACCTGGAAACTGTCTCCAAACACTGTGATACAATAATACCTGGAAACTGTCTCCAAACACTGTGATACAATAATACCTGCCAACTGTCTCCAAACACTGTGATACAATAATACCTGGAAACTGTCTCCAAACACTGTGATACAATAATACCTGGAAACTGTCTCCAAACACTGTGATACAATAATACCTTGCAACTGTCTCCAAACACTGTGATACAATTATACCTGGCAATTGTCTCAAAACACAGTGATACAATTATACCTGGAAACTGTCTCCAAACACTGTGATACAATAATACCTGGAAACTGTCTCCAAACACTGTGATACAATAATACCTGGAAACTGTCTCCAAACACTGTGATACAATAATACCTGGAAACTGTCTCCAAACACTGTGATACAATAATACCTGGAAACTGTCTCCAAACACTGTGATACAATAATACCTGGAAACTGTCTCCAAATACTGTGATACAATTATACCTGGAAACTGTCTCCAAACACTGTGGTACAATTATACCTGGAAACTGTCTCCAAACACTGTGGTACAATAATACCTGGAAACTGTCTCCAAACACTGTTGTACAATAATACCTGGAAACTGTCTCCACACACTGTGATACAATAATACCTGGAAACTGTCTCCAAACACTGTGATACAATAATACCTGCCAACTGTCTCCAAACACTGTGATACAATAATACCTGGAAACTGTCTCCAAACACTGTGATACAATAATACCTGGAAACTGTCTCCAAACACTGTGATACAATAATACCTTGCAACTGTCTCCAAACACTGTGATACAATTATACCTGGCAACTGTCTCAAAACACAGTGATACAATTATTCCTGGAAACTGTCTCCAAACACTGTGATACAATAATACCTGGAAACTGTCTCCAAACACTGTGATACAATAATACCTGGAAACTGTCTCCAACACTGTGATACAATAATACCTGGAAACTGTCTCCAAACACTGTGATACAATTATACCTGGAAACTGTCTCCAAACACTGTGATACAATAATACCTGGAAACTGTCTCCAAACACTGTGATACAATAATACCTGGAAACTGTCTCCAAACACTGTGATACAATTATACCTGGAAACTGTCTCCAAACACTTAGATACAATAATACCTGGAAACTGTCTCCAAACACTGTGATACAATAATACCTGGAAACTGTCTCCAAACACTGTGATACAATAATACCTGGAAACTGTCTCCAAACACTGTGATACAATAATACCTGGAAACTGTCTCCAAACACTGTGATACAATTATACCTGGCAACTGTCTCCAAACACTGTGATACAATAATACCTGGAAACTGTCTCCAAACACTGTGATACAATAATACCTGGCAACTGTCTCCAAACACTGTGATATAATAATACCTGGAAACTGTCTCCAAACACTGTGATACAATTATACCTGGCAACTGTCTCCAAACACTTAGATACAATAATACCTGGAAACTGTCTCCAAACACTGTGATACAATAATACCTGGAAACTGTCTCCAAACACTGTGATACAATAATACCTGGAAACTGTCTCCAAACACTGTGATACAATAATACCTGGAAACTGTCTCCAAACACTGTGATACAATAGTACCTGGAAACTGTCTCCAAACACTGTGATACAATAATGCCTGGAAACTGTCTCCAAACACAGTGATACAATAATACCTGGAAACTGTCTCCAAACACAGTGATACAATAATACCTGGAAACTGTCTCCAATCACTGTGATACAATAATACCTGGAAACTGTCTCCAAACACTGTGATACAATAATACCTGGCAAATGTCTCCAAACACTGTGATACAATTATACCTGGAAACTGTCTCCAAACACAGTGATACAATAATACCTGGAAACTGTCTCCAAACACAGTGATACAATAATACCTGGAAACTGTCTCCAAACACTGTGATAAAATTATACCTGGAAACTGTCTCCAAACACTGTGATACAATAATACCTGGAAACTGTCTCCAAACACTGTGATACAATAATACCTGGAAACTGTCTCCAAACACTGTGATACAATAATACCTGGAAACTGTCTCCAAACACTGTGATACAATAATACCTGGAAACTGTCTCCAAACATTGTGATACAATAATACCTGGAAACTGTCTCCAAACACTGTGACACAATAGTACCTGGAAACTGTCTCCAAACACTGTGATACAATAATACAATATTGCACAGTATTTGTGCTGGCTACTTAGACTCACTTTCTTTATTAGATGATATCAACTAGCTGATATTATTGTTATATTCCAACACCATAATTCTTCTTTTAACTTTATTTTATAAATTTTATCTGGTCCTCTCATTAGACTGTATGTATGGTGTGCACGCAGTAGGCTGCGGTGTCCAGGGCACTGCAACCGGGGTCGCTGCGGCATAGTAGCGCATGGGCACGCATGCACAGTCCACCCACCATTGGATTTTTATGCAAACCATCTGGCCCATACTGTAGTTCTACTGCTATTTTCTGTAAGAGGGGTGTACAAGACACCTGTGCACTCTCACCTGTGATAAACTTGCTGAATTCACTAACAAGATTTTGGGGAGACCTGCAGAGTCAGAGGTCCCCCTGAATCATCACAGCCAGGCACTGTCCTGGTCAGTATAGAGAGTAGTCCTGGGTTTGACATCAAGCAGAGTCCACCAGTGTCCAGGGGGTTGGGTACAAGATCCCAATGGTCAGAATGCCGTAGGTCAGAATACCGATAGAGGCATCTCGACAGTTAGAATACCGACATAATTTGGTAACTAAACTTAACCCCCTACCCTAACCCTCCCCCTAACCCACCTCCCCTCCCGTAGCCTAACCCTTACCTTCCCCACCCGCAGCCTAACCCTAACCCTCCACCTACATCCTGACCCTAACCCTAATACAGACCGTTGGGGTGTCAGCGGCAGAGATTCTGTAGCCAGGATTCAGACTGCTGACGGGATTTCAGCGCCGGTATTCTAACCGCTGGCATCCTGACCGGCAGGATACCGACTATATCCCGTTCATCATGTAGCAGATGAAACTTTAGTTTTCTATCTTTCCTTAGCAAAGTAAAAATACAACACGGGAGGGAAATAATGAACTGACACATGAAAATGTCAAATTAAACGGGTGGGTTGAGATTTACCTGAGAAACATGAACGGCGAATTGTGCAGTGTAGCGTCAATGCTTCAAAGTATAAAGAAAAGGTTAGGAATGCAGTAAGATGTAAGGTGGGTTATATGGATAGGTCCTTGCTCTTATATTTTAACTCTGATAGCAATATATATATATATATATATATATATATATATATATATTTACATTTTTATTCCCTTTGTAATGCCAAGTATAATGTTGTTGCTTACCAAATGGAAAAGCATTTATGGAAACATTAATATGTACTGAGAGAACCCTACTTTGAAGCTACAGTTATAGTATTAAAAATTTAACATCCTCTAGAATTATTCCTCTTATTGCAGATACATTGTTACAGTGGATGGTTATAGACCGGGAAAATCAACATTTTTAAAACTCTAATGGATTATTTGCCTGATACTTAGTCAAATGCAGCTGCGTCTTTTTACGGCCACTTGCGTCTTTTTACAGCCACATGTCTGCGACTTTATGAAAATGCAGCTACAAAGCCCTTCCCTGGTGCACATCTGTGCGCCCGACTGCGCAAGGACTGAGATGCTCACTCGCAGCATCTGTGACCGATGAATAGCTGGAGCTCCCGAGGGAAACCCAGGCAAGTATGGGGGTACATACAAACGCCACACATATGATCCATAACCGGGATTTGAGATCATTACCTCAGGGCTGTGATGTAGTAATGCATCACAACCCATCCGTGCTGTCCATGTAATGAGAACTTACATATACAGGGACAATTTGCACTTAAACCAAAAGTGTGATTTGTGTCTGAAGGCCATGGAGAGGTGACAAAATCACAAGAGGCGTACAGGTCTTTACGTTTGTCATATTGCCATCATCATCTTCATCATTTTGTATCTTACAACAAGGTTTGAGCGCCTTCAAGTTTACCATCTCATGGCGGGCGTATGTGTGTGTCCTAGTCTTTAAAAGTCGCACATTTGCAGAAATCAAATGCTCATTTTTGTTTTTTGCAACAAAACATGCTTTGCATCTACCTCAACACGAACGCCACGGTGTGGATTGGTGGAGCTAAAGCAAATACACTTTGAAGAAGATGCTGCCAAAATGGGTAAGGGGGCGACAGACCTGCCATTTCATATTTCAATATTTTGATAGATTTATTGTTAAAATAAATTACTCAAAAGCAGTGTATTATAGACTAGTGCTAGAGGGCAGATAGAGTCACAATTCCCTTTTCAAATTAAAATTCTTGTTTTTATTTTTTTTGCAGTTACTAATAAATGTTATATTTCTCTTTTCTTTCCCCTGAGGGTAAAGTTTAGTTGTATTATTAATGTGTGTTTATTTTTAATTCTGTATTGATTTGGATGTAAATGTGACCTATTGCTGCATATCTTGTAACATGTATAATGAGTGTTTTATCATATATATACATTTGCTGTTATATATATATTAATATTCCACTTCTGGGTTTACATTGATACCTCCTATATTCTGGGCTCATTTAGTTAAGAACACAGGAGACCAGAGTCACCACAGTTACACTATAATAGTGAGCTATCTGTGAATAAATGCTTGTACATTTAAGGTCATATGTATCAAAGCTTGATGTGAGATACAATTGTGAGATATAGATCACCAACCAATCAGCTTCTAACTTACATTTTGCAGGCTGTGATTAAGAAATGAGAGTTTGGAGCTGATTGGTTGGTGATATATATTTCACAATTTTATCTCACATCAAGCTTTGATACATTTGCCCCACAATACTGTAACTGTGTTTTGGGTGTATGACTTAAGGGTCTATTTACTAAACGTAAAAGGCTTTTCTCTTGAATATTAGCTGGAGAAAGCTTAAAATACACAGAAATATTGTCTTTTTATAGTTAGTATTGAGAAAAATGTGACGAAATCACTGATTTCCCCGCCTTTGCGTATGTTTGCGCAGCCCCAATAGGTCGCACACAAACGCTGTATAATGGAAAAAAAAAAAAACATAACGCCCCATGGGGTCTCTTATTACTAAGCAGTGTTAGGAGGCAGAGTGAAAAGTGATAAGGTGCCAGCCAATCAGCTCCCAACTGCCATCTCATAGGCTCTGTTTGAAAAATGACAGTTAGGAGCTGATTGGCTGGTACCTTATCACTTTTCTCTATCTCCTAACACTGCTTATAAAATAGACCCCTGTGTCTCCTGTCACTGGAGAAATGCAGGGAGGAGACGTTTCTCTTCCCGCCTTCTATGTTGGTACCCGCTATGCGCATACGCCGGGTACAGGCCTATTTTGCTGACTTTCGCTAAGTCACAGAGGCCCAGTTTTCTCCCCCCCGGGACATAACTTTATCGCATGGTCCGTCCTAGCCGGAGTTTTCATATAAATATGGAGATAGCAAAAATGCGAGGAAAGCCAACATGAATCCTGCTTCCATATATTTTACTAAATAGAGACTTTAAGCACTTACCGTAGCTGGTTAATATTTTTTCCAAATACCGCTCAGAAATTGTTTTTTTTTTTTTTTTTATTGTTGAATTAGGTGAATAACTTCTATTTACAACTTATACAACACAATTTTATTTAGAAACTATTATTTTTTTTAATCACATAACATCAGTATTGATATTTTTAAATATCGGTCATTGATATATTGGCCCATCGATGATGGGACAATTGCAACATGGCGACTTTATATTTCCCTGGCGCCTATTCCTCTCTGCACCCTCCGGTGAGGGGGTCCTGTCGTGCTGCCCGTTCAGTGGTGATCAGCAGCCCAGCAGACACTGGGGGAGGGTGCAGACATGCAGAGGGGCCGGGATGTCTCTATGCTATTGGTGGCTGCTGGAAGATTATCTTCGTCTCTGACTCATCGTATTGTTTGCGACCATATCAGGTAACGCACAACCTGGCGTCGTTACAAACAATGCGACAAAGCCAGGCAAGTGGTTAATAACGTTTATATGATTTCATATATATTGTCATTTGTATTATGTAGTATTTGCCTAGTAATGATTCATTTCCCATCTGGGCTATACATGACCTCATTCAGAGTCGCACACAAGTTTGAATGCGGCCACATCGAGCGACTTGCATGTGTCATGGCGGCTCCATACGCATCATTAGGACCTTACCAGCCATCCGGTCTTTTCTCTGTAGCAGCTGAATGGACGTTACTGGATGGCAAGTAGGGGGGTAACCGCACAGTGCATGCCAAATTCTGTGTTATCCCCTGCACATAGCAAGGGGAAGGGGTAAGTGCCATTGTTAGTGATTACACCAGACCCCCGAGGGGCGGTGTGATCGCATTAAACCTTCTATCGGATGAGGTGCATCATGTGTGAAAACCACTTACCCTTACACTAAAAGTACATAAAGACTCTGACACGTAGATTTGGCAGAGGCACTGATGGCGATTTATTGGAGCAATAATTATTTATGTATAATTAAGGATGTACGGTGGCAAAGAAAGGACGGACAGAAATCAGCCAATCTGCAATGCCCACACACAACCAACAACAGGCCTAGCAGTCGTATATATCGCCCAGAGTGCACTAACATAACTATAGAACCCCTATGAGCAACAAAAAGGTATCACTCACCTACCTTGACTACCCACCCGTTTGGGTGAAGATACTGCACCCCGTTAGGCTGGTACAGCCAACTACCAGTCAACGAAGGGAGCGCACCTCAACTAAATAATTGTACCCTGACTGGAGACCTGCCGTTCTTTCCCGCCACGCTAAAGCCAAATCCAAAAAAGAAACAAACCAAAGGGGAGGGAGGGTGGGAACCTGGAAACAAAGAGGCTTTGGCCCACACTTCTAACCACTTACATAAACATCCCTATAAAAAACACCCCTGCACTGCTATAGGCTACCTCACCAGGGGGTCTATTTACTAAGCAGTGTTAGGAGACAGAGTGAAAAGTGATAAGACAGTGATAAGGTGCCAGCCAATCAGCTCCCAACTGTCATCTCACAGGCTGTGTTTGAAAAATAACAGTTGGGAGCTGATTGGCTGGCACCTTATCACTTTCTTATCACTTTTCACTCTGTCTCCTAACACTGCTTAGTAAATAGACCCCTAAGTGATCTACATACAGTACATGCCAGCCCCCATCCTAGAGGTTTAAACCACCTCTTTTCTTTTTAATCATTCGGTTTCTCAAATGTCTAAGACTCGGAATATGGGCATTTAGTGGCATTAGAATTTCGTTAAATGTACATGTGACTCAGAATGGGTTTCCCCAACCGAAATACCACTGCACTCTGGTCAGGGCTGGCTCAGACTATGCTCTGTCTCCTCACTGTAATGTAGCCGACATTGAGTAAAGTACGTACATGTTACTGTGGAATGCATGGAGACTCCTCGGTGTGTCTATACATCAGGGGTTAATTTTATTCTCTCTCCGCATCCTGAGCGGTGTCGCTTTTCCTCTGCTCTGTATTTAACTGTTGCTTTTTATGGTGTGACAATAAACCTTTAAATTTCCCATCTATAAAGTCTTGCAGCTCCTTTTAGAATCTCTGAGGCTGAGGCGGATAGAGATCGACTCAGGAAAATTATCACAAAAGATAATTCACTTGACACCCCACTGAAATATGGTTTATAACAAAAATGTGTTCTATATGCTAAACAGCATAATAAAATATATTTCTGCATCTTCTCTCACAGGCAACTATTATAGACATTACCGCAGACCCAAAACAGGGAACCAAGGAAATGTTATTATTTAGATACTCAGGGGTGTAGAAGAAAATTCTTTTTTTGTCTTTTCTCAAAATAAATGTACTAACTTGTAAGGTTGCACCATCCAGAACCACATCTATGCCTTAAAGCAATGAATCGGTATGAAATACCGAAGGACAGGATGCAGGCTGTCAGTACACTCACAGCGGCATCCCAATGGTTAAAATCCCGACAGGGGAAGACTACAGAAGGGGAGGTTAGGGTTAGGCTGCAGCAGCAAAGGGGAAGGGTTAGGATATAAAAGGGGAAGTTAGGGTATATTAAGGCAGTGAAAAGTTAGGCAACAGAAGGGGAGGTTAGGGTTAGGCTGTGGCAGTGAAGGGTTAGGGTTAGGCTACAGAAGGGGAGGTTTGGGTTAGGCTGTGGCAGTGAAGGGTTAGGGTTGGCTACAGAAGGGGAGGTTTGGGTTAGGCTGTGGCAGTGAAGGGTTAGGGTTAGGCAACAGAAGGGGAGGTAGGGTTAGGCTGTGGCAGTGAAGGGTTAGGGTTAGGCAACAGAAGGGGAGGATGGGGTTAGGCTGTGGCAGTGAAGGGTTAGGCTACAGAAGGGGAGGTTGCGGTTAGGCTGAAGCAGTGAAGGGTTAGGGTTAGGCTACAGAAGGGGAATTTGGGGTTAGGCTGTGGCAGTGAAGGGTTAGGGTTAGGCAACATAAGGGGAGGTTGGGGTTAGGATGTGGCAGTGAAGGGTTAGGGTTAGGCTACAGAAGGGGAGGTTGGGGTTAGGCTGAGGCAGTGAAGGGATAGGGTTAGGCTACAGAAGGGGAGTTTGGGGTTAGGCTGTGGCAGTGAAGGGTTAGGGTTAGGCTACAGAAGGGGAGGATAGGGTTAGGCTGTGGCAGTGAAGGGTTAGGCAACAGAAGGGGAGGTTGGGGTTAGGCTGTGGCAGGGAAGGGTTAGGGTTAGGCAACAGAAGAGTGGTAGGGGAAGGCTGAGGCAGTGAAGGGTTAGGGTTAGGCTACAGAAGGGGAAGTTGGGGTTAGGCTGTGGCAGTGAAGGGTTAGGGTTAGGCTACAGAAGGGGAGATTGGGGTTAGGCTGTGGCAGTGAAGGGTTAGGGTTAGGCAACAGAAGGTTAGGTAGGGTTAGGCTGTGGCAGTGAAGGGTTAGTGTTAGGTTACAGAAAGGGAGGTTAGGGTTAGGCTGTGGCAGTGAAGGGTTAGGGTTAGGCAACAGAAGGGGAGGTAGGGTTAGGCTGTGGCAGTGAAGGGTTAGTGTTAGGCTACAGAAGGGGAGATAGGGTTAGGCTGTGGCAGTGAAGAGTTAGGGTTAGGCTACAGAAGGGGAGGTAGGGTAGGCTGTGGCAGTGAAGGGTTAGGGTTAGGCAACAGAAGGGGAGGTTGGGATTAGGCTGTGTCAGTGAAGGGTTAGGGTTAGGCTTCAGAAGGGAAGGTTGGGGTTAGACTGTAGCAGTGAAATGGTTAGAGTTAGGCTACAGAAGGGGAGGTTAGGGTTAGGCTGTGACAGTGAAGGGTTAGTGTTAGGCTACAGAAGGGGAGGTAGGGTTAGGCTGTGGCAGTGAAGGGTTAGAGTTAGGATACAGAAGGGGAGGTTAGGGTTAGGCTGTGGCAGTGAAGGGTTAGGTTTAGGTTACAGAAGGGGAGGTAGGGTTAGGCTGTGACAGTGAATGGTTAGGGTTAGGTTACAGAAGGGGAGTTTGGGGTTAGGCTGTGGCAGTGAAGGGTTAGGCTACAAAAGGGGAGGTTGGGGTTAGGCTTTGGCAGTGAAGAGTTAGGGTTAAGCTACAGACGGGGAGGTTGGGGTTAGGCTGGGCAGTGAAGGGTTAGGCTACAGAAGGGGATGTTGGGGTTAGGCTGTGGCAGTGAAGGGTTAGGGTTAGGCTACGGAAGGGGAGGTTGGGGTTAGGCTGTGGCAGTGAAGGGTTAGGGTTAGGCTACAGAAGGGGAGGTTGGGGTTAGGCTGTGGCAGTGAAGGGTTTGGCTACAGAAGAGGAGGTTGGGGTTAGGCTGTGGCAGTGAAGGGTTAGGGATAGGCTACAGAAGGGGAGGTTTGGTTTAGGCTGTGGCAGTGAAGGGTTAGGGTTAGGCTACAGAAGCGGAGGTAGGGTTAGGCTGTGGCAGTGAAGGGTTAGGCTACAGAAGGGGAGGTAGGGTTAGGCTGTGGCAGTGAAGGGTTAGTGTTAGGTTACAGAAAGGGAGGTTAGGGTTAGGCTGTGGCAGTGAAGGGTTAGGGTTAGGCAACAGAAGGGTAGGTAGGGTTAGGCTGTGGCAGTGAAGGGTTAGTGTTAGGCTACAGAAGGGGAGATAGGCTTAGGCTGTGGCAGTGAAGAGTTAGGGTTAGGCTACAGAAGGGGAGGTAGGGTAGGCTGTGGCAGTGAAGGGTTAGGGTTAGGCAACAGAAGGGGATGTTGGGATTAGGCTGTGGCAGTGAAGGGTTAGGGTTAGGCTTCAGAAGGGGAGGTTGGGGTTAGGCTGTAGCAGTGAAGGGTTAGAGTTAGGCTACAGAAGGGGAGGTTAGGGTTAGGCTGTGACAGTGATGGTTTAGTGTTAGGCTACAGAAGGGGAGGTAGGGTTAGGCTGTGGCAGAAGGGGTAGTGTTAGGCTACAGAAGGGGGTTAGAGTTAGGTTACAGAAGGGGAGGTAGGGTTAGGCTGTGGCAGTGAATGGTTAGGGTTAGGTTACAGAAGGGGAGTTTGGGGTTAGGCTGTGGCAGTGAAGGGTTAGGCTACAGAAGGGGAGGTTGGGGTTAAGCTGTGGCAGTGAAGAGTTAGGGTTAGGCTACAGAAGGGGAGGTTGGGGTCAGGCTGTGGCAGTGAAGGGTTAGGCTACAGAAGGGGATGTTGGGGTTAGGCTGTGGCAGTGAAGGTTTAGGGTTAGGCTACAGAAGGGGAGGTTGGGATTAGGCTGTAGCAGTGAAGGATTAGGGTTAGGCTACAGAAGGGGAGGTTGGGGTTAGGCTGTGGCAGTGAAGGGTTTGGCTACAGAAGAGGAGGTTGGGGTTAGGCTGTGGCAGTGAAGGGTTAGGGTTAGGCTACAGAAGGGGAGGTAGGGTTAGGCTGTGGCAGTGAAGGGTTAGGCTACAGAAGGGGAAGATAGGGTTAGGCTGTGGCAGTGAAGGGTTAGGGTTAGGCTACAGAAGGGGAGGTTAGGGTTAGGCTGTGGCAGTGAAGGGTTAGGGTTAGGCTACAGAAGGGGAGGTTGGAGTTAGGCTGAGGCAGTGAAGAGTTGGGGTTAGGTTACAGAAAGGGAGGTTGGGGTTAGGTTGTGGCAGTGAATGGTTAGGCAACAGAATCGGAGTTAGGGTTAGGCTGTGGCAGTGAAGGGTTAGGGTTAGGCTACAGAAGGGGAGGCAGGGTTAGGCTGTGGCAGTGAAGGGTTAGGGTTAGGCTACAGAAGGGGAGGTTTGGGTTAGGCTTAGGCAGTGAAGAGATGGAGTTAGGTTACAGAAGGGGAGGTTGGGGTTAGGCTGTGGCAGTGAAGGGTTAGTGTTAGGCTACAGAAGGGGAGATAGGGTTAGGCTGTGGCAGTGAAGAGTTAGGGTTAGGCTACAGAAGGGGAGGTAATGTTAGGCTGTGGCAGTGAAGGGTTAGTGTTAGGCTAAAGAAGGGATGGTAGGGTTAGGCTGTGGCAGTGAAGGGTTAGGGTTAGGCTACAGAAAGGGAGATTGGGTTTAGGCTGTGGCAGTGATTGGTTAGGGTTAGGTTACAGAAGGGGAGATAGGGTTAGGCTGTGGCAGTGAAGGGTTAGGGTTAGGTTATAGAAGGGGAGTTTGACGTTAGGCTGTGGCAGTGAAGGGTTAGGCTACAGAAGGGGAGGGTAGGTTTAGGCTGTGGCAGTGAAGGGTTATGGTTAAGCTACAGAAGGGGAGGTTGGGTTTAGGCTGTGGCAGTGAAGGGGTAGGGTTAGGCAACAGAAGGAGAGGTTAGGGTTAGGCTGTGGCAGTGAAGGGTTAGGGTTAGGTTACAGAAGGGGAGGTTAGGGTTAGGCTGTGGCAGCGAAGAGTTAGGGTTAGGCTACAGAAGGGGAGGTAGGGTTAGGCTGAGGCAGTGAAGGGTTAGTGTTAGGCTACAGAAGGGGAGGTTTGAGTTAGGCTGTGGCAGTGAAGGGTTAGGGTTAGGCAACAGAAGGGGAGGTAGGGTTAGGCTGTGGCAGTGAAGGGTTAGTGTTAGGCTACAGAAGGGGAGGTTGGTGTTAGGCTGAGGCAGTGAAGGGTTAGGGTTAGACAACAGAAGGGGAGGATGGGGTTAGGCTGTGGCAGTAAAGGGTTAGGCTACAGAAGGGGAGGTTGGGGTTAGGCTGAAGCAGTGAAGGGTTAGGGTTAGGCTACAGAAGGGGAATTTGGGGTTAGGCTGTGGCAGTGAAGGGTTAGGGTTAGGCAACATAAGGGGAGGTTGGGGTTAGGCTGTGGCAGTGAAGGGTTAGGGTTAGGCTACAGAAGGGGAGGTTGGGGTTAGGCTTAGGCAGTGAAGGGTTAGGCTACAGAAGGGGGGTTTGGGGTTAGGATGTGGCAGTGAAGGGTTAGGGTTAGGCTACAGAAGGGGAGGTTAGGGTTAGGCTGTGGCAGTGAAGGGTTAGGGTTAGGCAACAGAAGGGGAGGTTGGGGTTAGGCTGTGGCAGTGAAGGGATAGGGTTAGGCTACAGAAGGGGAGGTTAGGGTTAGGCTGTGGCAGTGAAGGGTTAGGGTTAGGCAACAGAAGAGGTGGTAGGGTTAGGCTGAGGCAGTGAAGGGTTAGTGTTAGGTTACAGAAGGGGAGGTTTGGGTTAGGCTGTGGCAGTGAAGGGTTAGGGTTAGGCAACAGAAGGGGAGGTAGGGTTAGGCTGTGGTAGTGAAGGGTTAGTGTTAGGCTACAGAAGGGGAGGTTGGTGTTAGGCTGAGGCAGTGAAGGGTTAGGGTTAGACAACAGAAGGGGAGGATGGGGTTAGGCTGTGGCAGTGAAGGGTTAGGCAACAGAAGGGGAGGTTGCGGTTAGGCTGAAGCAGTGAAGGGTTAGGGTTAGGCTACAGAAGGGGACTTTGGGGTTAGGCTGTGGCAGTGAAGGGTTAGGGTTAGACAACATAAGGGGAGGTTGGGGTTAGGCTGTGGCAGTGAAGGGTTAGGGTTAGGCTACAGAAGGGGAGGTTGGGGTTAGGCTGAGGCAGTGAAGGGTTAGGGTTAGGCTACAGAAGGGGAGTTTGGGGTTAGGCTGTGGCAGTGAAGGGTTAGGGTTAGGCTACAGAAGGGGAGGTTAGGGTTAGGCTGTGGCAGTGAAGGGTTAAGGTTAGGCAACAGAAGGGGAGGTTGGTGTTAGGCTGTGGCAGTGAAGGGATAGGGTTAGGCTACAGAAGGGGAGGTTAGGGTTAGGCTGTGGCAGTGAAGGGTTAGGGTTAGGCAACAGAAGAGGTGGTAGGGGTAGGCTAAGGCAGTGACTGGTTAGGGTTAGGCTACAGAAGGGGAGGTTGGGGTTAGGCTGTGGCAGTGAAGGGTTAGGGTTAGGCTACAGAAGGGGAGATTGGGGTTAGGCTGTGGCAGTGAAGGGTTAGGGTTAGGCAACAGAAGGGGAGGTAGGGTTAGGCTGTGGCAGTGAAGGGTTAGTGTTAGGTTACAGAAAGGGAGGTTAGGGTTAGGCTGTGGCAGTGAAGGGTTAGGGTTAGGCAACAGAAGCAGAGGTAGGGTTAGGCTGTGGCAGTGAAGGGTTTGTGTTAGGCTACAGAAGGGGAGGTAGGGTTAGGCTGTGGCAGTGAAGGGTTAGGCTACAGAAGGGGAGGTTGGGGTTAGGCTTTGGCGGTGAAGAGTTAGGGTTAAGCTACAGAAGGGGAGGTTGGGGTTAGGCTGGGCAGTGAAGGGTTAGGCTACAGAAGGGGATGTTGGGGTTAGGCTGTGGCAGTGAAGGGTTAGGGTTAGGCTACGGAAGGGGAGGTAGGGTTTAGGCTGTGGTAGTGAAGGGTTAGGGTTAGGCTACAGAAGGGGAGGTTGGGGTTAGGCTGTGGCAGTGAAGGGTTTGGCTACAGAAGAAGAGGTTGGGGTTAGGCTGTGGCAGTGAAGGGTTAGGGTTAGGCTACAGAAGGGGAGGTTGGGATTAGGCTGTGGCAGTGAAGGATTAGGGTTAGGCTACAGAAGGGGAGGTTGGGGTTAGGCTGTGGCAGTGAAGGGTTTGGCTACAGAAGAGGAGGTTGGGGTTAGGCTGTGGCAGTGAAGGGTTAGGGTTAGGCTACAGAAGGGGAGGTAGGGTTAGGCTGTGGCAGTGAAGGGTTAGGCTACAGAAGGGGAGGATAGGGTTAGGCTGTGGCAGTGAAGTGTTAGGGTTAGGCTACAGAAGGGGAGGTTAGGGTTAGGCTGTGGCAGTGAAGGGTTAGGGTTAGGCTACAGAAGGGGAGGTTGGAGTTAGGCTGAGGCAGTGAAGAGTTGGGGTTAGGTTACAGAAAGGGAGGTTGGGGTTAGGTTGTGGCAGTGAATGGTTAGGCAACAGAATCGGAGGTAGGGTTAGGCTGTGGCAGTGAAGGGTTAGGGTTAGGCTACAGAAGGGGAGGCAGGGTTAGGCTTAGGCAGTGAAGAGTTGGAGTTAGGTTACAGAAGGGGAGGTTGGGGTTAGGCTGTGGCAGTGAAGGGTTAGTGTTAGGCTACAGAAGGGGAGGTAGGGTTAGGCTGTGGCAGTGAAGAGTTAGGGTTAGGCTACAGAAGGGGAGGTAATGTTAGGCTGTGGCAGTGAAGGGTTAGTGTTAGGCTAAAGAAGGGATGGTAGGGTTAGGCTGTGGCAGTGAAGGGTTAGGGTTAGGCTACAGAAAGGGAGATTGGGTTTAGGCTGTGGCAGTGATTGGTTAGGGTTAGGTTACAGAAGGGGAGATAGGGTTAGGCTGTGGCAGTGAAGGGTTAGGGTTAGGTTACAGAAGGGGAGTTTGAGGTTAGGCTGTGGCAGTGAAGGGTTAGGCTACAGAAGGGGAGGGTAGGTTTAGGCTGTGGCAGTGAAGGGTTATGGTTAAGCTACATAAGGGAAGGTTGGGGTTAGGCTGTGGCAGTGAAGGGGTAGGGTTAGGCAACAGAAGGGGAGGTAGGGTTAGGCTGTGGCAGTGAAGGGTTAGGGTTAGGTTACAGAAGGGGACGTTAGGGTTAGGCTGTGGTAGCGAAGAGTTAGGGTTAGGCTACAGAAGGGGAGGTAGGGTGAGGCTGAGGCAGTGAAGGGTTAGTGTTAGGCTACAGAAGGGGAGGTTTGAGTTAGGCTGTGGCAGTGAAGGGTTAGTGTTAGGCTACAGAAGGGGAGGTTTGAGTTAGGCTGTGGCAGTGAAGGGTTAGGGTTAGGCAACAGAAGGTGAGGTAGGGTTAGGCTGTGGCAGTGAAGGGTTAGTGTTAGGCTACAGAAGGGGAGGTTGGTGTTAGGCTGAGGCAGTGAAGGGTTAGGGTTAGACAACAGAAGGGGAGGATGGGGTTAGGCTGTGGCAGTGAAGGGTTAGGCTACAGAAGGGGAGGTTGGGGTTAGGCTGAAGCAGTGAAGGGTTAGGGTTAGGCTACAGAAGGGGAATTTGGGGTTAGGCTGTGGCAGTGAAGGGTTAGGGTTAGGCAACATAAGGGGAGGTTGGGGTTAGGCTGTGGCAGTGAAGGGTTAGGGTTAGGCTACAGAAGGGGAGGTTGGGGTTAGGCTTAGGCAGTGAAGGGTTAGGCTACAGAAGGGGGGTTTGGGGTTAGGCTGTGGCAGTGAAGGGTTAGGGTTAGGCTACAGAAGGGGAGGTTAGGGTTAGGCTGTGGCAGTGAAGGGTTAGGGTTAGGCAACAGAAGGGGAGGTTGGGGTTAGGTTGTGGCAGTGAAGGGATAGGGTTAGGCTACAGAAGGGGAGGTTAGGGTTAGGCTGTGGCAGTGAAGGGTTAGGGTTAGGCAACAGAAGAGGTGGTAGGGTTAGGCTGAGGCAGTGAAGGGTTAGTGTTAGGTTACAGAAGGGGAGGTTTGGGTTAGGCTGTGGCAGTGAAGGGTTAGGGTTAGGCAACAGAAGGGGAGGTAGGGTTAGGCTGTGGTAGTGAAGGGTTAGTGTTAGGCTACAGAAGGGGAGGTTGGTGTTAGGCTGAGGCAGTGAAGGGTTAGGGTTAGACAACAGAAGGGGAGGATGGGGTTAGGCTGTGGCAGTGAAGGGTTAGGCAACAGAAGGGGAGGTTTCGGTTAGGCTGAAGCAGTGAAGGGTTAGGGTTAGGCTACAGAAAGGGACTTTGGGGTTAGGCTGTGGCAGTGAAGGGTTAGGGTTAGGCAACATAAGGGGAGGTTGGGGTTAGGCTGTGGCAGTGAAGGGTTAGGGTTAGGCTACAGAAGGGGAGGTTGGGGTTAGGCTGAAGCAGTGAAGGGTTAGGGTTAGGCTACAGAAGGGGACTGTGGGGTTAGGCTGTGGCAGTGAAGGGTTAGGGTTAGGCAACATAAGGGGAGGTTGGGGTTAGGCTGTGGCAGTGAAGGGTTAGGGTTAGGCTACAGAAGGGGAGGTTGGGGTTAGGCTGAGACAGTGAAGGGTTAGGGTTAGGCTACAGAAGGGGAGTTTGGGGTTAGGCTGTGGCAGTGAAGGGTTAGGGTTAGGCTACAGAAGGGGAGGTTAGGGTTAGGCTGTGGCAGTGAAGGGTTAGGGTTTGGCAACAGAAGGGGAGGTTGGGGTTAGGCTGTGGCAGTGAAGGGATAGGGTTAGGCTACAGAAGGGGAGGTTAGGGTTAGGCTGTGGCAGTGAAGGGTTAGGGTTAGGCAACAGAAGAGGTGGTAGGGGTAGGCTGAGGCAGTGAAGGGTTAGGGTTAGGCTACAGAAGGGGAGGTTGGGGTTAGGCTGTGGCAGTGAAGGGTTAGGGTTAAACTACAGAAGGGGAGATTGGGGTTAGGCTGTGGCAGTGAAGGGTTAGGGTTAGGCAACAGAAGGGGAGGTAGGGTTAGGCTGTGGCAGTTAAGGGTTAGTGTTAGGTTACAGAAAGGGAGGTTAGGGTTAGGCTGTGGCAGTGAAGGGTTAGGGTTAGGCAACAGAAGCGGAGGTAGGGTTAGGCTGTGGCAGTGAAGGGTTTGTGTTAGGCTACAGAAGGGGAGGTAGGGTTAGGCTGTGGCAGTGAAGAGTTAGGGTTAAGCTACAGAAGGGGAGGTTGGGGTTAGGCTGGGCAGTGAAGGGTTAGGCTACAGAAGGGGATGTTGGGGTTAGGCTGTGGCAGTGAAGGGTTAGGGTTAGGCTACGGAAGGGGAGGTAGGGTTTAGGATGTGGCAGTGAAGGGTTAGGGTTAGGCTACAGAAGGGGAGGTTGGGGTTAGGCTGTGGCAGTGAAGGGTTTGGCTACAGAAGAGGAGGTTGGGGTTAGGCTGTGGCAGTGAAGGGTTAGGGTTAGGCTACAGAAGGGGAGGTTGGGTTTAGGCTGTGGCAGTGAAGGGTTAGGGTTAGGCTACAGAAGCGGAGGTAGGGTTAGGCTGTGGCAGTGAAGGGTTAGGATACAGAAGGGGAGGTAGGGTTAGGCTGTGGCAGTGAAGGGTTAGTTTTAGGTTACAGAAAGGGAGGTTAGGGTTAGGCTGTGGCAGTGAAGGGTTTAGGGTTAGGCAACATAAGGGGAGGTTGGGGTTAGGCTGTGGCAGTGAAGGGTTAGGGTTAGGCTACAGAAGGGGAGGTTGGGGTTAGGCTGAGGTAGTGAAGGGTTAGGGTTAGGCTACAGAAGGGGAGTTTGGGGTTAGGCTGTGGCAGTGAAGGGTTAGGGTTAGGCTACAGAAGGGGAGGTTAGGGTTAGGCTGTGGCAGTGAAGGGTTAGGGTTAGGCAACAGAAGGGGAGGTTGGGGTTAGGCTGTGGCAGTGAAGGGATAGGGTTAGGCTACAGAAGGGGAGGTTAGGGTTAGGCTGTGGCAGTGAAGGGTTAGGGTTAGGCAACAGAAGAGTTGGTAGGGGTAGGCTGAGGCAGTGAAGGGTTAGGGTTAGGCTACAGAAGGGGAGGTTGGGGTTAGGCTGTGGCAGTGAAGGGTTAGGGTTAGGCTACAGAAGGGGAGATTGGGGTTAGGCTGTGGCAGTGAAGGGTTAGGGTTAGGCAACAGAAGCGGAGGTAGGGTTTGGCTGTGGCAGTGAAGGGTTAGTGTTAGGCTACAGAAGGGGAGGTAGGGTTAGGCTGTGGCAGTGAAGGGTTAGGCTACAGAAGGGGGGGTTGGGTTAGGCTTTGGCAGTGAAGAGTTAGGGTTAAGCTACAGAAGGGGAGGTTGGGGTTAGGCTGGGCAGTGAAGGGTTAGGCTACAGAAGGGGATGTTGGGGTTAGGCTGTGGCAGTGAAGGGTTAGGGTTAGGCTACGGAAGGGGAGGTAGGGTTTAGGCTGTGGCCGTGAAGGGTTAGGGTTAGGCTACAGAAGGGGAGGTTGGGGTTAGGCTGTGGCAGTGAAGGGTTTGGCTACAGAAGAGGAGGTTGGGGTTAGGCTGTGGCAGTGAAGGGTTAGGGTTAGGCTACAGAAGGTGAGGTTGGGTTTAGGCTGTGGCATTGAAGGGTTAGGGTTAGGCTACAGAAGCGGAGGTAGGGTTAGGCTGTGGCAGTGAAGGGTTAGGCTACAGAAGGGGAGGTAGGGTTAGGCTGTGGCAGTGAAGGGTTAGTTTTAGGTTACAGAAAGGGAGGTTAGGGTTAGGCTGTGGCAGTGAAGGGTTAGGGTTAGGCTACAGAAGGGGAGGTAGGGTTAGGCTGTGGCAGTGAAGGGTTAGGCTACAGAAGGGGAGGATAGGGTTAGGCAGTGAAGGGTTAGGGTTAGGCTACAGAAGGGGAGGTTAGGGTTAGGCTGTGGCAGTGAAGGGTTAGGGTTAGGCTACAGAAGGGGAGCTTGGGGTTAGGCAGAGGCAGTGAAGAATTGGGGTTAGGTTACAGAAAGGGAGGTTGGGGTTAGGTTGTGGCAGTGAAGGGTTAGGCAACAGAATCGGAGGTAGGGTTAGGCTGTGGCAGTGAAGGGTTAGGGTTAGGCTACAGAAGGGGAGGTAGGGTTAGGCTGTGGCAGTGAAGTGTTAGGGTTAGGCTACAGAAGGGGAGGTTTGGGTTAGGCTGAGGCAGTGAAGAGTTGGAGTTAGGTTACAGAAGGGGAGGTTGGGGTTAGGCTGTGGCAGTGAAGGGTTAGTGTTAGGCTACAGAAGGGGAGGTAGGGTTAGGCTGTGGCAGTGAAGAGTTAGGGTTAGGCTACAGAAGGGGAGGTAGGGTTAGGCTGTGGCAGTGAAGGGTTAGTGTTAGGCTAAAGAAGGGATGGTAGGGTTAGGCTGTGGCAGTGAAGGGTTAGGGTTAGGCTACAGAAAGGGGGGTTGGGTTTAGGCTGTGGCAGTGATTGGTTAGGGTTAGGTTACAGAAGGGGAGATAGGGTTAGGCTGTGGCAGTGAAGGGTTAGGGTTAGGTTACAGAAGGGGAGTTTGAGGTTAGGCTGTGGTAGTGAAGGGTTAGGTTACAGAAGGGGAGGGTAGGTTTAGGCTGTTGTAGTGAAGGGTTATGGTTAAGCTACAGAAGGGGAGGTTGGGGTTAGGCTGTGGCAGTGAAGGGGTAGGGTTAGGCAACAGAAGGGGAGGTTAGGGTTAGGCTGTGGCAGTGAAGGGTTAGGGTTAGGTTACAGAAGGGGAGGTTAGGGTTAGGCTGTGGCAGTGAAGAGTTAGGGTTAGGCTACAGAAGGGGAGGTAGGGTTAGGCTGAGGCAGTGAAGGGTTAGTGTTAGGCTACAGAAGGGGAGGTTAGGGTTAGGCTGTGGCAGTGAAAGGTTATGGTTAGGTTACAGAAGGGGAGCTAGTGTTAGGCTGTGGCAGTGAAGGGTTAGGGTTAGGCTACAGAAGGGGAGGTTAGGGTTAGGCTGTGGCAGTGAAGGGTTAGAGTTAGGCTACAGAATGGGAGGTAGGGTTAGGCTGAGGCAGTGAAGGGTTATGGTTAGGCTACAGAAGGGGAGGATGGGGTTAGGCTGTGGCAGTGAAGGGATAGGGTTAGGCTACAGAAGGGGAGGTTGGGGTTAGGCTGATGCAGTGAAGGGTTAGGCTTAGGCTACAGAAGCGGAGGTAGGGTTAGGCTGTGGCAGTGAAGGGATAGGGTTAGGCTACAGAAGGGGAGGTTAGGGTTAGGCTGTGGCAGTGAAGGGTTAGGGTTAGGCAACAGAAGAGGTGGTAGGGTTAGGCTGAGGTAGTGAAAGGTTAGTGTTTGGTTACAGAAGGGGAGGTTTGGGTTAGGCTGTGGCAGTGAAGGGTTAGGGTTAGGCAACAGAAGGGGAGGTAGGGTTAGGCTGTGGTAGTGAAGGGTTAGTGTTAGGCTACAGAAGGGGAGGTTGGTGTTAGGCTGAGGCAGTGAAGGGTTAGGGTTAGACAACAGAAGGGGAGGATGGGGTTAGGCTGTGGCAGTGAAGGGTTAGGCAACAGAAGGGGAGGTTGCGGTTAGGCTGAAGCAGTGAAGGGTTAGGGTTAGGCTACAGAAGGGAACTTTGGGGTTAGGCTGTGGCAGTGAAGGGTTAGGGTTAGGCAACATAAGGGGAGGTTGGGGTTAGGCTGTGGCAGTGAAGGGTTAGGGTTAGGCTACAGAAGGGGAGGTTGGGGTTAGGCTGAGGCAGTGAAGGGTTAGGGTTAGGCTACAGAAGGGGAGTTTGGGGTTAGGCTGTGGCAGTGAAGGGTTAGGGTTAGGCTACAGAAGGGGAGGTTAGGGTTAGGCTGTGGCAGTGAAGGGTTAGGGTTAGGCAAGAGAAGGGGAGGTAGGGTTAGGCTGTGGCAGTTAAGGGTTAGTGTTAGGTTACAGAAAGGGAGGTTAGGGTTAGGCTGTGGCAGTGAAGGGTTAGGGTTAGGCAACAGAAGCGGAGGTAAGGTTAGGCTGTGGCAGTGAAGGGTTTGTGTTAGGCTACAGAAGGGGAGGTAGGGTTAGGCTGTGGCAGTGAAGGGTTAGGCTACAGAAGGGGAGGTTGGGGTTAGGCTTTGGCAGTGAAGAGTTAGGGTTAAGCTACAGAAGGGGAGGTTGGGGTTAGGCTGGGCAGTGAAGGATTAGGCTACAGAAGGGGATGTTGGGGTTAGGCTGTGGCAGTGAAGGGTTAGGGTTAGGCTACGGAAGGGGAGGTAGGGTTTAGGCTGTGGCAGTGAAGGGTTAGGGTTAGGCTACAGAAGGGGAGGTTGGGGTTAGGCTGTGGCAGTGAAGGGTTTGGCTACAGAAGAGGAGGTTGGGGTTAGGCTGTGGCAGTGAAGGCTTAGGGTTAGGCTACAGAAGGGGAGGTTGGGTTTAGGCTGTGGCAGTGAAGGGTTAGGGTTAGGCTACAGAAGCGGAGGTAGGGTTAGGCTGTGGCAGTGAAGGGTTAGGCTACAGAAGGGGAGGTAGGGTTAGGCTGTGGCAGTGAAGGGTTAGTTTTAGGTTACAGAAAGGGAGGTTAGGGTTAGGCTGTGGCAGTGAAGGGTTTAGGGTTAGGCAACATAAGGGGAGGTTGGGGCTAGTCTGTGGCAGTGAAGGGTTAGGGTTAGGCTACAGAAGGGGAGGTTGGGGTTAGGCTGAGGTAGTGAAGGGTTAGGGTTAGGCTACAGAAGGGGAGTTTTGGGTTAGGCTGTGGCAGTGAAGGGTTAGGGTTAGGCTACAGAAGGGGAGGTTAGGGTTAGGCTGTGGCAGTGAAGGGTTAGGGTTAGGCAACAGAAGGGGAGGTTGGGGTTAGGCTGTGTCAGTGAAGGGATAGGGTTAGGCTACAGAAGGGGAGGTTAGGGTTAGGCTGTGGCAGTGAAGGGTTAGGGTTAGGCAACAGAAGAGTTGGTAGGGGTAGGCTGAGGCAGTGAAGGGTTAGGGTTAGGCTACAGAAGGGGTGGTTGGGGTTAGGCTGTGGCAGTGAAGGGTTAGGCTTAGGCTACAGAAGGGGAGAATGGGGTTAGGCTGTGGCAGTGAAGGGTTAGGGTTAGGCAACAGAAGGGGTGGTAGGGTTAGGCTGTGGCAGTGAAGGGTTAGTGTTAGGTTAGAGAAAGGGAGGTTAAGGTTAGTCTGTGGCAGTGAAGGGTTAGGGTTAGGCAACAGAAGCGGAGGTAGGGTTAGGCTGTGGCAGTGAAGGGTTAGTGTTAGGCTACAGAAGGGAAGGTAGGGTTAGGCTGTGGCAGTGAAGGGTTAGGCTACAGAAGGGGAGGTTGGGGTTAGGCTTTGGCAGTGAAGAGTTAGGGTTAAGCTACAGAAGGGGAGGTTGGGGTTAGGCTGGGCAGTGAAGGGTTAGGCTACAGAAGGGGATGTTGGGGTTAGGCTGTGGCAGTGAAGGGTTAGGGTTAGGCTACGGAAGGGGAGGTAGGGTTTAGGCTGTGGCAGTGAAGGGTTAGGGTTAGGCTACAGAAGGGGAGGTTGGGGTTAGGCTGTGGCAGTGAAGGGTTTGGCTACAGAAGAGGAGGTTGGGGTTAGGCTGTGGCAGTGAAGGGTTAGGGTTAGGCTACAGAAGGGGAGGTTGGGTTTAGGCTGTGGCAGTGAAGGGTTAGGGTTAGGCTACAGAAGCGGAGGTAGGGTTAGTCTGTGGCAGTGAAGGGTTAGGCTACAGAAGGGGAGGTAGGGTTAGGCTGTGGCAGTGAAGGGTTAGTTTTAGGTTACAGAAAGGGAGGTTAGGGTTAGGCTGTGGCAGTGAAGGGTTAGGGTTAGGCAACAGAAGGGTAGGTAGGGTTAGGCTGTGGCAGTGAAGGGTTAGTGTTAGGCTACAGAAGGGGAGGTAGGGTTAGGCTGTGGCAGTGAAGAGTTAGCGTTAGGCTACAGAAGGGGAGGTAGGGTAGGCTGTGGCAGTGAAGGGTTAGGGTTAGGCAACAGAAGGGGATGTTGGGATTAGGCTGTGGCAGTGAAGGGTTAGGGTTAGGCTTCAGAAGGGGAGGTTGGGGTTAGGCTGTAGCAGTGAAGGGTTAGAGTTAGGCTACAGAAGGGGAGGTTAGGGTTAGGCTGTGACAGTGAAGGTTTAGTGTTAGGCTACAGAAGGGGAGGTAGGGTTAGGCTGTGGCAGTGAAGGGTTAGAGTTAGGCTACAGAAGGGGAGGTTAGGGTTAGGCTGTGGCAGTGAAGGGTTAGGTTTAGGTTACAGAAGGGGAGGTAGGGTTTGGCTGTGGCAGTGAATGGTTAGGGTTAGGTTACAGAAGGGGAGTTTGGGGTTAGGCTGTGGCAGTGAAGGGTTAGGCTACAGAAGGGGAGGTTGGGGTTAGGCTGTGGCAGTGAAGAGTTAGGGTTAGGCTACAGAAGGGGAGGTTGGGGTCAGGCTGTGGCAGTGAAGGGTTAGGCTACAGAAGGGGATGTTGGGGTTAGGCTGTGGCAGTGAAGGGTTAGGGTTAGGCGACAGAAGGGGAGGTTGGGGTTAGACTGTGGCAGTGAAGGGTTAGGGTTAGGCTACAGAAGGGGCGGTTGGGGTTAGGCTGTGGCAGTGAAGGGTTTGGCTACAGAAGAGGAGGTTGCAGTTAGGCTGTGGCAGTGAAGGGTTAGGGTTAGGCTACAGAAGGGGAGGTAGGGTTAGGCTGTGGCAGTGAAGGGTTAGGCTACAGAAGGGGAGGATAGGTTTAGGCAGTGAAGGGTTAGGGTTAGGCTACAGAAGGGGAGGTTAGGGTTAGGCTGTGGCAGTGAAGGGTTAGTGTTAGGCTACAGAAGGGGAGGTTGGGGTTAGGCAGAGGCAGTGAAGAATTGGGGTTAGGTTACAGAAAGGGAGGTTGGGGTTAGGTTGTGGCAGTGAAGGGTTAGGCAACAGAATCGGAGGTAGGGTTAGGCTGTGGCAGTGAAGGGTTAGGGTTAGGCTACAGAAGGTGAGGTAGGGTTAGGCTGTGGCAGTGAAGTGTTAGGGTTAGGCTACAGAAGGGGAGGTTTGGGTTAGGCTGAGGCAGTGAAGAGTTGGAGTTAGGTTACAGAAGGGGAGGTTGGGGTTAGGCTGTGGCAGTGAAGGGTTAGTGTTAGGCTACAGAAGGGGAGGTAGGGTTAGGCTGTGGCAGTGAAGAGTTAGGGTTAGGCTACAGAAGGGGAGGTAGGGTTAGGCTGTGGCAGTGAAGGGTTAGTGTTAGGCTAAAGAAGGGATGGTAGGGTTAGGCTGTGGCAGTGAAGGGTAAGGGTTAGGCTACAGAAAGGGGGGTTGGGTTTAGGCTGTGGCAGTGATTGGTTAGGGTTAGGTTACAGAAGGGGAGTTTGAGGTTAGGCTGTGGTAGTGAAGGGTTAGGTTACAGAAGGGGAGGGTAGGTTTAGGCTGTTGTAGTGAAGGGTTATGGTTAAGCTACAGAAGGGGAGGTTGGGGTTAGGCTGTGGCAGTGAAGGGGTAGGGTTAGGCAACAGAAGGGGAGGTTAGGGTTAGGCTGTGGCAGTGAAGGGTTAGGGTTAGGTTACAGAAGGGGAGGTTAGTGTTAGACTGTGGCAGTGAAGAGTTAGGGTTAGGCTACAGAAGGGGAGGTAGGGTTAGGCTGAGGCAGTGAAGGGTTAGTGTTAGGCTACAGAAGGGGAGGTTAGGGTTAGGCTGTGGCAGTGAAAGGTTATGGTTAGGTTACAGAAGGGGAGGTAGTGTTAGGCTGTGGCAGTGAAGGGTTAGGGTTAGGCTACAGAAGGGGAGGTTAGGGTTAGGCTGTGGCAGTGAAGAGTTAGGGTTAGGCTACAGAAGGGGAGGTAGGGTTAGGCTGAGGCAGTGAAGGGTTAGTGTTAGGCTACAGAAGGGGAGGTTAGGGTTAGGCTGTGGCAGTGAAAGGTTATGGTTAGGTTACAGAAGGGGAGGTAGTGTTAGGCTGTGGCAGTGAAGGGTTAGGGTTAGGCTACAGAAGGGGAGGTTAGGGTTAGGCTGTGGCAGTGAAGGGTTAGAGTTAGGCTACAGAATGGGAGGTAGGGTTAGGCTGAGGCAGTGAAGGGTTATGGTTAGGCTACAGAAGGGGAGGATGGGGTTAGGCTGTGGCAGTGAAGGGATAGGGTTAGGCTACAGAAGGGGAGGTTGGGGTTAGGCTGATGCAGTGAAGGGTTAGGCTTAGGCTACAGAAGCGGAGGTAGGGTTAGGCTGTGGCAGTGAAGGGATAGGGTTAGGCTACAGAAGGGGAGGTTAGGGTTAGGCTGTGGCAGTGAAGGGTTAGGGTTAGGCAACAGAAGAGGTGGTAGGGTTAGGCTGAGGTAGTGAAGGGTTAGTGTTTGGTTACAGAAGGGGAGGTTTGGGTTAGGCTGTGGCAGTGAAGGGTTAGGGTTAGGCAACAGAAGGGGAGGTAGGGTTAGGCTGTGGTAGTGAAGGGTTAGTGTTAGGCTACAGAAGGGGAGGTTGGTGTTAGGCTGAGGCAGTGAAGGGTTAGGGTTAGACAACAGAAGGGGAGGATGGGGTTAGGCTGTGGCAGTGAAGGGTTAGGCAACAGAAGGGGAGGTTGCGGTTAGGCTGAAGCAGTGAAGGGTTAGGGTTAGGCTACAGAAGGGAACTTTGGGGTTAGGCTGTGGCAGTGAAGGGTTAGGGTTAGGCAACATAAGGGGAGGTTGGGGTTAGGCTGTGGCAGTGAAGGGTTAGGGTTAGGCTACAGAAGGGGAGGTTGGGGTTAGGCTGTGGCAGTGAAGGGTTAGGGTTAGGCTACAGAAGGGGAGGTTAGGGTTAGGCTGTGGCAGTGAAGGGTTAGGGTTAGGCAACAGAAGGGGAGGTAGGGTTAGGCTGTGGCAGTTAAGGGTTAGTGTTAGGTTACAGAAAGGGAGGTTAGGGTTAGGCTGTGGCAGTGAAGGGTTAGGGTTAGGCAACAGAAGCGGAGGTAAGGTTAGGCTGTGGCAGTGAAGGGTTTGTGTTAGGCTACAGAAGGGGAGGTAGGGTTAGGCTGTGGCAGTGAAGGGTTAGGCTACAGAAGGGGAGGTTGGGGTTAGGCTTTGGCAGTGAAGAGTTAGGGTTAAGCTACAGAAGGGGAGGTTGGGGTTAGGCTGGGCAGTGAAGGGTTAGGCTACAGAAGGGGATGTTGGGGTTAGGCTGTGGCAGTGAAGGGTTAGGGTTAGGCTACGGAAGGGGAGGTAGGGTTTAGGCTGTGGCAGTGAAGGGTTAGGGTTAGGCTACAGAAGGGGAGGTTGGGGTTAGGCTGTGGCAGTGAAGGGTTTGGCTACAGAAGAGGAGGTTGGGGTTAGGCTGTGGCAGTGAAGGCTTAGGGTTAGGCTACAGAAGGGGAGGTTGGGTTTAGGCTGTGGCAGTGAAGGGTTAGGGTTAGGCTACAGAAGCGGAGGTAGGGTTAGGCTGTGGCAGTGAAGGGTTAGGCTACAGAAGGGGAGGTAGGGTTAGGCTGTGGCAGTGAAGGGTTAGTTTTAGGTTACAGAAAGGGAGGTTAGGGTTAGGCTGTGGCAGTGAAGGGTTTAGGGTTAGGCAACATAAGGGGAGGTTGGGGCTAGGCTGTGGCAGTGAAGGGTTAGGGTTAGGCTACAGAAGGGGAGGTTGGGGTTAGGCTGAGGTAGTGAAGGGTTAGGGTTAGGCTACAGAAGGGGAGTTTGGGGTTAGGCTGTGGCAGTGAAGGGTTAGGGTTAGGCTACAGAAGGGGAGGTTAGGGTTAGGCTGTGGCAGTGAAGGGTTAGGGTTAGGCAACAGAAGGGGAGGTTGGGGTTAGGCTGTGTCAGTGAAGGGATAGGGTTAGGTTACAGAAGGGGAGGTTAGGGTTAGGCTGTGGCAGTGAAGGGTTAGGGTTAGGCAACAGAAGGGGAGGTAGGGTAGGCTGTGGCAGTGAAGGGTTAGGGTTAGGCAACAGAAGGGGATGTTGGGATTAGGCTGTGGCAGTGAAGGGTTAGGGTTAGGCAACAGAAGGGTAGGTAGGGTTAGGCTGTGGCAGTGAAGGGTTAGTGTTAGGCTACAGAAGGGGAGGTAGGGTTAGGCTGTGGCAGTGAAGAGTTAGCGTTAGGCTACAGAAGGGGAGGTAGGGTAGGCTGTGGCAGTGAAGGGTTAGGGTTAGGCAACAGAAGGGGATGTTGGGATTAGGCTGTGGCAGTGAAGGGTTAGGGTTAGGCTTCAGAAGGGGAGGTTGGGGTTAGGCTGTAGCAGTGAAGGGTTAGAGTTAGGCTACAGAAGGGGAGGTTAGGGTTAGGCTGTGACAGTGAAGGTTTAGTGTTAGGCTACAGAAGGGGAGGTAGGGTTAGGCTGTGGCAGTGAAGGGTTAGAGTTAGGCTACAGAAGGGGAGGTTAGGGTTAGGCTGTGGCAGTGAATGGTTAGGTTTAGGTTACAGAAGGGGAGGTAGGGTTTGGCTGTGGCAGTGAATGGTTAGGGTTAGGTTACAGAAGGGGAGTTTGGGGTTAGGCTGTGGCAGTGAAGGGTTAGGCTACAGAAGGGGAGGTTGGGGTTAGGCTGTGGCAGTGAAGAGTTAGGGTTAGGCTACAGAAGGGGAGGTTGGGGTCAGGCTGTGGCAGTGAAGGGTTAGGCTACAGAAGGGGATGTTGGGGTTAGGCTGTGGCAGTGAAGGGTTAGGGTTAGGCGACAGAAGGGGAGGTTGGGGTTAGACTGTGGCAGTGAAGGGTTAGGGTTAGGCTACAGAAGGGGAGGTTGGGGTTAGGCTGTGGCAGTGAAGGGTTTGGCTACAGAAGAGGAGGTTGCAGTTAGGCTGTGGCAGTGAAGGGTTAGGGTTAGGCTACAGAAGGGGAGGTAGGGTTAGGCTGTGGCAGTGAAGGGTTAGGCTACAGAAGGGGAGGATAGGGTTAGGCAGTGAAGGGTTAGGGTTAGGCTACAGAAGGGGAGGTTAGGGTTAGGCTGTGGCAGTGAAGGGTTAGGGTTAGGCTACAGAAGGGGAGGTTGGGGTTAGGCAGTGAAGGGTTAGGGTTAGGCTACAGAAGGGGAGGTAGGGATTGGCTGTGGCAGTGAATGGTTAGGGTTAGGTTACAGAAGGGGAGTTTGGGGTTAGGCTGTGGCAGTGAAGGGTTAGGCTACAGAAGGGGAGGTTGGGGTTAGGCTGTGGCAGTGAAGAGTTAGGGTTAGGCTACAGAAGGGGAGGTTGGGGTCAGGCTGTGGCAGTGAAGGCTTAGGCTACAGAAGGGGATGTTGGGGTTAGGCTGTGGCAGTGAAGGGTTAGGGTTAGGCGACAGAAGGGGAGGTTGGGGTTAGACTGTGGCAGTGAAGGGTTTGGCTACAGAAGAGGAGGTTGCAGTTAGGCTGTGGCAGTGAAGGGTTAGGGTTAGGCTACAGAAGGGGAGGTAGGGTTAGGCTGTGGCAGTGAAGGGTTAGGCTACAGAAGGGGAGGATAGGGTTAGGCAGTGAAGGGTTAGGGTTAGGCTACAGAAGGGGAGGTTAGGGTTAGGCTGTGGCAGTGAAGGGTTAGGGTTAGGCTACAGAAGGGGAGGTTGGGGTTAGGCAGAGGCAGTGAAGAATTGGGGTTAGGTTACAGAAAGGGAGGTTGGGGTTAGGTTGTGGCAGTGAAGGGTTAGGCAACAGAATCGGAGGTAGGGTTAGGCTGTGGCAGTGAAGGGTTAGGGTTAGGCTACAGAAGGGGAGGTAGGGTTAGGCTGTGGCAGTGAAGTGTTAGGGTTAGGCTACAGAAGGGGAGGTTTGGGTTAGGCTGAGGCAGTGAAGAGTTGGAGTTAGGTTACAGAAGGGGAGGTTGGGGTTAGGCTGTGGCAGTGAAGGGTTAGTGTTAGGCTACAGAAGGGGAGGTAGGGTTAGGCTGTGGCAGTGAAGAGTTAGGGTTAGGCTACAGAAGGGGAGGTAGGGTTAGGCTGTGGCAGTGAAGGGTTAGTGTTAGGCTAAAGAAGGGATGGTAGGGTTAGGCTGTGGCAGAGAAGGGTAAGGGTTAGGCTACAGAAAGGGGGGTTGGGTTTAGGCTGTGGCAGTGATTGGTTAGGGTTAGGTTACAGAAGGGGAGTTTGAGGTTAGGCTGTGGTAGTGAAGGGTTAGGTTACAGAAGGGGAGGGTAGGTTTAGGCTGTTGTAGTGAAGGGTTATGGTTAAGCTACAGAAGGGGAGGTTGGGGTTAGGCTGTGGCAGTGAAGGGGTAGGGTTAGGCAACAGAAGGGGAGGTTAGGGTTAGGCTGTGGCAGTGAAGGGTTAGGGTTAGGTTACAGAAGGGGAGGTTAGTGTTAGACTGTGGCAGTGAAGAGTTAGGGTTAGGCTACAGAAGGGGAGGTAGGGTTAGGCTGAGGCAGTGAAGGGTTAGTGTTAGGCTACAGAAGGGGAGGTTAGGGTTAGGCTGTGGCAGTGAAAGGTTATGGTTAGGTTACAGAAGGGGAGGTAGTGTTAGGCTGTGGCAGTGAAGGGTTAGGGTTAGGCTACAGAAGGGGAGGTTAGGGTTAGGCTGTGGCAGTGAAGGGTTAGAGTTAGGCTACAGAATGGGAGGTAGGGTTAGGCTGAGGCGGTGAAGGGTTATGGTTAGGCTACAGAAGGGGAGGTTGGGGTTAGGCTGTGGCAGTGAAGGGCTAGGGTTAGGCTACAGAAGGGGAGATTGGGGTTAGGCTGAGGCAGTGAAGGGTTAGGCTTAGGCTACAGAAGCGGAGGTAGGGTTAGGCTGTGGCAGTGAAGGGATAGGGTTAGGCTACAGAAGGGGAGGTTAGGGTTAGGCTGAGGCAGTGAAGGGTTAGGGTTAGGCTACAGAAGGGGAGGTAGGGGAGGCTGTGGCAGTGAAGGGTTAGGGTTAGGCAACAGAAGGGGATGTTGGGATTAGGCTGTGGCAGTGAAGGGTTAGGGTTAGGCTTCAGAAGGGGAGGTTGGGGTTAGGCTGTAGCAGTGAAGGGTTAGAGTTAGGCTACAGAAGGGGAGGTTAGGGTTAGGCTGTGACAGTGAAGGTTTAGTGTTAGGCTACAGAAGGGGAGGTAGGGTTAGGCTGTGGCAGTGAAGGGTTAGAGTTAGGCTACAGAAGGGGAGGTTAGGGTTAGGCTGTGGCAGTGAAGGGTTAGGTTTAGGTTACAGAAGGGGAGGTAGGGTTAGTCTGTGGCAGTGAATGGTTAGGGTTAGGTTACAGAAGGGGAGTTTGGGGTTAGGCTGTGGCAGTGAAGGGTTAGGGTTAGGCAACAGAAGTGGTGGTAGGGTTAGGCTGTGGCAGTGAAGGGTTAGTGTTAGGTTACAGAAAGGGAGGTTAGGGTTAGTCTGTGGCAGTGAAGGGTTAGGGTTAGGCAACAGAAGCGGAGGTAGGGTTTGGCTGTGGCAGTGAAGGGTTAGTGTTAGGCTACAGAAGGGGAGGTAGGGTTAGGCTGTGGCAGTGAAGGGTTAGGCTACAGAAGGGGGGGTTGGGTTAGGCTTTGGCAGTGAAGAGTTAGGGTTAAGCTACAGAAGGGGAGGTTGGGGTTAGGCTGGGCAGTGAAGGGTTAGGCTACAGAAGAGGAGGTTTTGGTTAGGCTGTGGCAGTGAAGGGTTAGGGTTAGGCTACAGAAGGTGAGGTTGGGTTTAGGCTGTGGCAGTGAAGGGTTAGGGTTAGGCTACAGAAGCGGAGGTAGGGTTAGGCTGTGGCAGTGAAGGGTTAGGCTACAGAAGGGGAGGTAGGGTTAGGCTGTGGCAGTGAAGGGTTAGTTTTAGGTTACAGAAAGGGAGGTTAGGGTTAGGCTGTGGCAGTGAAGGGTTAGGGTTAGGCTACAGAAGGGGAGGTAGGGTTAGGCTGTGGCAGTGAAGGGTTAGGCTACAGAAGGGGAGGATAGGGTTAGGCAGTGAAGGGTTAGGGTTAGGCTACAGAAGGGGAGGTTAGGGTTAGGCTGTGGCAGTGAAGGGTTAGGGTTAGGCTACAGAAGGGGAGGTTGGGGTTAGGCAGAGGCAGTGAAGAATTGGGGTTAGGTTACAGAAAGGGAGGTTGGGGTTAGGTTGTGGCAGTGAAGGGTTAGGCAACAGAATCGGAGGTAGGGTTAGGCTGTGGCAGTGAAGGGTTAGGGTTAGGCTACAGAAGGGGAGGTTAGGGTTAGGCTGTGGCAGTGAAGGGTTAGGGTTAGGCTACAGAAGGGGAGGTTTGGGTTAGGCTGAGGCAGTGAAGAGTTGGAGTTAGGTTACAGAAGGGGAGGTTGGGGTTAGGCTGTGGCAGTGAAGGGTTAGTGTTAGGCTACAGAAGGGGAGGTAGGGTTAGGCTGTGGCAGTGAAGAGTTAGGGTTAGGCTACAGAAGGGGAGGTAGGGTTAGGCTGTGGCAGTGAAGGGTTAGTGTTAGGCTAAAGAAGGGATGGTAGGGTTAGGCTGTGGCAGTGAAGGGTTAGGGTTAGGCTACAGAAAGGGGGGTTGGGTTTAGGCTGTGGCAGTGATTGGTTAGGGTTAGGTTACAGAAGGGGAGATAGGGTTAGGCTGTGGCAGTGAAGGGTTAGGGTTAGGTTACAGAAGGGGAGTTTGAGGTTAGGCTGTGGTAGTGAAGGGTTAGGTTACAGAAGGGGAGGGTAGGTTTAGGCTGTTGTAGTGAAGGGTTATGGTTAAGCTACAGAAGGGGAGGTTGGGGTTAGGCTGTGGCAGTGAAGGGGTAGGGTTAGGCAACAGAAGGGGAGGTTAGGGTTAGGCTGTGGCAGTGAAGGGTTAGGGTTAGGTTACAGAAGGGGAGGTTAGGGTTAGGCTGTGGCAGTGAAGAGTTAGGGTTAGGCTACAGAAGGGGAGGTAGGGTTAGGCTGAGGCAGTGAAGGGTTAGTGTTAGGCTACAGAAGGGGAGGTTAGGGTTAGGCTGTGGCAGTGAAAGGTTATGGTTAGGTTACAGAAGGGGAGCTAGTGTTAGGCTGTGGCAGTGAAGGGTTAGGGTTAGGCTACAGAAGGGGAGGTTAGGGTTAGGCTGTGGCAGTGAAGGGTTAGAGTTAGGCTACAGAATGGGAGGTAGGGTTAGGCTGAGGCAGTGAAGGGTTATGGTTAGGCTACAGAAGGGGAGGATGGGGTTAGGCTGTGGCAGTGAAGGGATAGGGTTAGGCTACAGAAGGGGAGGTTGGGGTTAGGCTGATGCAGTGAAGGGTTAGGCTTAGGCTACAGAAGCGGAGGTAGGGTTAGGCTGTGGCAGTGAAGGGATAGGGTTAGGCTACAGAAGGGGAGGTTAGGGTTAGGCTGTGGCAGTGAAGGGTTAGGGTTAGGCAACAGAAGAGGTGGTAGGGTTAGGCTGAGGTAGTGAAGGGTTAGTGTTTGGTTACAGAAGGGGAGGTTTGGGTTAGGCTGTGGCAGTGAAGGGTTAGGGTTAGGCAACAGAAGGGGAGGTAGGGTTAGGCTGTGGTAGTGAAGGGTTAGTGTTAGGCTACAGAAGGGGAGGTTGGTGTTAGGCTGAGGCAGTGAAGGGTTAGGGTTAGACAACAGAAGGGGAGGATGGGGTTAGGCTGTGGCAGTGAAGGGTTAGGCAACAGAAGGGGAGGTTGCGGTTAGGCTGAAGCAGTGAAGGGTTAGGGTTAGGCTACAGAAGGGAACTTTGGGGTTAGGCTGTGGCAGTGAAGGGTTAGGGTTAGGCAACATAAGGGGAGGTTGGGGTTAGGCTGTGGCAGTGAAGGGTTAGGGTTAGGCTACAGAAGGGGAGGTTGGGGTTAGGCTGTGGCAGTGAAGGGTTAGGGTTAGGCTACAGAAGGGGAGGTTAGGGTGAGGCTGTGGCAGTGAAGGGTTAGGGTTAGGCTACAGAAGCGGAGGTAGGGTTAGGCTGTGGCAGTGAAGGGTTAGGCTACAGAAGGGGAGGTAGGGTTAGGCTGTGGCAGTGAAGGGTTAGTTTTAGGTTACAGAAAGGGAGGTTAGGGTTAGGCTGTGGCAGTGAAGGGTTAGGGTTAGGCTACAGAAGGGGAGGTAGGGTTAGGCTGTGGCAGTGAAGGGTTAGGCTACAGAAGGGGAGGATAGGGTTAGGCAGTGAAGGGTTAGGGTTAGGCTACAGAAGGGGAGGTTAGGGTTAGGCTGTGGCAGTGAAGGGTTAGGGTTAGGCTACAGAAGGGGAGGTTGGGGTTAGGCAGAGGCAGTGAAGAATTGGGGTTAGGTTACAGAAAGGGAGGTTGGGGTTAGGTTGTGGCAGTGAAGGGTTAGGCAACAGAATCGGAGGTAGGGTTAGGCTGTGGCAGTGAAGGGTTAGGGTTAGGCTACAGAAGGGGAGGTAGGGTTAGGCTGTGGCAGTGAAGTGTTAGGGTTAGGCTACAGAAGGGGAGGTTTGGGTTAGGCTGAGGCAGTGAAGAGTTGGAGTTAGGTTACAGAAGGGGAGGTTGGGGTTAGGCTGTGGCAGTGAAGGGTTAGTGTTAGGCTACAGAAGGGGAGGTAGGGTTAGGCTGTGGCAGTGAAGAGTTAGGGTTAGGCTACAGAAGGGGAGGTAGGGTTAGGCTGTGGCAGTGAAGGGTTAGTGTTAGGCTAAAGAAGGGATGGTAGGGTTAGGCTGTGGCAGTGAAGGGTTAGGGTTAGGCTACAGAAAGGGGGGTTGGGTTTAGGCTGTGGCAGTGATTGGTTAGGGTTAGGTTACAGAAGGGGAGATAGGGTTAGGCTGTGGCAGTGAAGGGTTAGGGTTAGGTTACAGAAGGGGAGTTTGAGGTTAGGCTGTGGTAGTGAAGGGTTAGGTTACAGAAGGGGAGGGTAGGTTTAGGCTGTTGTAGTGAAGGGTTATGGTTAAGCTACAGAAGGGGAGGTTGGGGTTAGGCTGTGGCAGTGAAGGGGTAGGGTTAGGCAACAGAAGGGGAGGTTAGGGTTAGGCTGTGGCAGTGAAGGGTTAGGGTTAGGTTACAGAAGGGGAGGTTAGGGTTAGGCTGTGGCAGTGAAGAGTTAGGGTTAGGCTACAGAAGGGGAGGTAGGGTTAGGCTGAGGCAGTGAAGGGTTAGTGTTAGGCTACAGAAGGGGAGGTTAGGGTTAGGCTGTGGCAGTGAAAGGTTATGGTTAGGTTACAGAAGGGGAGCTAGTGTTAGGCTGTGGCAGTGAAGGGTTAGGGTTAGGCTACAGAAGGGGAGGTTAGGGTTAGGCTGTGGCAGTGAAGGGTTAGAGTTAGGCTACAGAATGGGAGGTAGGGTTAGGCTGAGGCAGTGAAGGGTTATGGTTAGGCTACAGAAGGGGAGGATGGGGTTAGGCTGTGGCAGTGAAGGGATAGGGTTAGGCTACAGAAGGGGAGGTTGGGGTTAGGCTGATGCAGTGAAGGGTTAGGCTTAGGCTACAGAAGCGGAGGTAGGGTTAGGCTGTGGCAGTGAAGGGATAGGGTTAGGCTACAGAAGGGGAGGTTAGGGTTAGGCTGTGGCAGTGAAGGGTTAGGGTTAGGCAACAGAAGAGGTGGTAGGGTTAGGCTGAGGTAGTGAAGGGTTAGTGTTTGGTTACAGAAGGGGAGGTTTGGGTTAGGCTGTGGCAGTGAAGGGTTAGGGTTAGGCAACAGAAGGGGAGGTAGGGTTAGGCTGTGGTAGTGAAGGGTTAGTGTTAGGCTACAGAAGGGGAGGTTGGTGTTAGGCTGAGGCAGTGAAGGGTTAGGGTTAGACAACAGAAGGGGAGGATGGGGTTAGGCTGTGGCAGTGAAGGGTTAGGCAACAGAAGGGGAGGTTGCGGTTAGGCTGAAGCAGTGAAGGGTTAGGGTTAGGCTACAGAAGGGAACTTTGGGGTTAGGCTGTGGCAGTGAAGGGTTAGGGTTAGGCAACATAAGGGGAGGTTGGGGTTAGGCTGTGGCAGTGAAGGGTTAGGGTTAGGCTACAGAAGGGGAGGTTGGGGTTAGGCTGAGGCAGTGAAGGGTTAGGGTTAGGCTACAGAAGGGGAGTTTGGGGTTAGGCTGTGGCAGTGAAGGGTTAGGGTTAGGCTACAGAAGGGGAGGTTAGGGTTAGGCTGTGGCAGTGAAGGGTTAGGGTTAGGCAACAGAAGGGGAGGTAGGGTTAGGCTGTGGCAGTTAAGGGTTAGTGTTAGGTTACAGAAAGGGAGGTTAGGGTTAGGCTGTGGCAGTGAAGGGTTAGGGTTAGGCAACAGAAGCGGAGGTAAGGTTAGGCTGTGGCAGTGAAGGGTTTGTGTTAGGCTACAGAAGGGGAGGTAGGGTTAGGCTGTGGCAGTGAAGGGTTAGGCTACAGAAGGGGAGGTTGGGGTTAGGCTTTGGCAGTGAAGAGTTAGGGTTAAGCTACAGAAGGGGAGGTTGGGGTTAGGCTGGGCAGTGAAGGATTAGGCTACAGAAGGGGATGTTGGGGTTAGGCTGTGGCAGTGAAGGGTTAGGGTTAGGCTACGGAAGGGGAGGTAGGGTTTAGGCTGTGGCAGTGAAGGGTTAGGGTTAGGCTACAGAAGGGGAGGTTGGGGTTAGGCTGTGGCAGTGAAGGGTTTGGCTACAGAAGAGGAGGTTGGGGTTAGGCTGTGGCAGTGAAGGCTTAGGGTTAGGCTACAGAAGGGGAGGTTGGGTTTAGGCTGTGGCAGTGAAGGGTTAGGGTTAGGCTACAGAAGCGGAGGTAGGGTTAGGCTGTGGCAGTGAAGGGTTAGGCTACAGAAGGGGAGGTAGGGTTAGGCTGTGGCAGTGAAGGGTTAGTTTTAGGTTACAGAAAGGGAGGTTAGGGTTAGGCTGTGGCAGTGAAGGGTTTAGGGTTAGGCAACATAAGGGGAGGTTGGGGCTAGGCTGTGGCAGTGAAGGGTTAGGGTTAGGCTACAGAAGGGGAGGTTGGGGTTAGGCTGAGGTAGTGAAGGGTTAGGGTTAGGCTACAGAAGGGGAGTTTTGGGTTAGGCTGTGGCAGTGAAGGGTTAGGGTTAGGCTACAGAAGGGGAGGTTAGGGTTAGGCTGTGGCAGTGAAGGGTTAGGGTTAGGCAACAGAAGGGGAGGTTGGGGTTAGGCTGTGTCAGTGAAGGGATAGGGTTAGGCTACAGAAGGGGAGGTTAGGGTTAGGCTGTGGCAGTGAAGGGTTAGGGTTAGGCAACAGAAGAGTTGGTAGGGGTAGGCTGAGGCAGTGAAGGGTTAGGGTTAGGCTACAGAAGGGGTGGTTGGGGTTAGGCTGTGGCAGTGAAGGGTTAGGGTTAGGCTACAGAAGGGGAGATTGGGGTTAGGCTGTGGCAGTGAAGGGTTAGGGTTAGGCAACAGAAGGGGTGGTAGGGTTAGGCTGTGGCAGTGAAGGGTTAGTGTTAGGTTAGAGAAAGGGAGGTTAAGGTTAGTCTGTGGCAGTGAAGGGTTAGGGTTAGGCAACAGAAGCGGAGGTAGGGTTAGGCTGTGGCAGTGAAGGGTTAGTGTTAGGCTACAGAAGGGAAGGTAGGGTTAGGCTGTGGCAGTGAAGGGTTAGGCTACAGAAGGGGAGGTTGGGGTTAGGCTTTGGCAGTGAAGAGTTAGGGTTAAGCTACAGAAGGGGAGGTTGGGGTTAGGCTGGGCAGTGAAGGGTTAGGCTACAGAAGGGGATGTTGGGGTTAGGCTGTGGCAGTGAAGGGTTAGGGTTAGGCTACGGAAGGGGAGGTAGGGTTTAGGCTGTGGCAGTGATGGGTTAGGGTTAGGCTACAGAAGGGGAGGTTGGGGTTAGGCTGTGGCAGTGAAGGGTTTGGCTACAGAAGAGGAGGTTGGGGTTAGGCTGTGGCAGTGAAGGGTTAGGGTTAGGCTACAGAAGGGGAGGTTGGGTTTAGGCTGTGGCAGTGAAGGGTTAGGGTTAGGCTACAGAAGCGGAGGTAGGGTTAGTCTGTGGCAGTGAAGGGTTAGGCTACAGAAGGGGAGGTAGGGTTAGGCTGTGGCAGTGAAGGGTTAGTTTTAGGTTACAGAAAGGGAGGTTAGGGTTAGGCTGTGGCAGTGAAGGGTTAGGGTTAGGCAACAGAAGGGTAGGTAGGGTTAGGCTGTGGCAGTGAAGGGTTAGTGTTAGGCTACAGAAGGGGAGGTAGGGTTAGGCTGTGACAGTGAAGAGTTAGCGTTAGGCTACAGAAGGGGAGGTAGGGTAGGCTGTGGCAGTGAAGGGTTAGGGTTAGGCAACAGAAGGGATGTTGGGATTAGGCTGTGGCAGTGAAGGGTTAGGGTTAGGCTTCAGAAGGGGAGGTTGGGGTTAGGCTGTAGCAGTGAAGGGTTAGAGTTAGGCTACAGAAGGGGAGGTTAGGGTTAGGCTGTGACAGTGAAGGTTTAGTGTTAGGCTACAGAAGGGGAGGTAGGGTTAGGCTGTGGCAGTGAAGGGTTAGAGTTAGGCTACAGAAGGGGAGGTTAGGGTTAGGCTGTGGCAGTGAAGGGTTAGGTTTAGGTTACAGAAGGGGAGGTAGGGTTTGGCTGTGGCAGTGAATGGTTAGGGTTAGGTTACAGAAGGGGAGTTTGGGGTTAGGCTGTGGCAGTGAAGGGTTAGGCTACAGAAGGGGAGGTTGGGGTTAGGCTGTGGCAGTGAAGAGTTAGGGTTAGGCTACAGAAGGGGAGGTTGGGGTCAGGCTGTGGCAGTGAAGGGTTAGGCTACAGAAGGGGATGTTGGGGTTAGGCTGTGGCAGTGAAGGGTTAGGGTTAGGCGACAGAAGGGGAGGTTGGGGTTAGACTGTGGCAGTGAAGGGTTAGGGTTAGGCTACAGAAGGGGAGGTTGGGGTTAGGCTGTGGCAGTGAAGGGTTTGGCTACAGAAGAGGAGGTTGCAGTTAGGCTGTGGCAGTGAAGGGTTAGGGTTAGGCTACAGAAGGGGAGGTAGGGTTAGGCTGTGGCAGTGAAGGGTTAGGCTACAGAAGGGGAGGATAGGGTTAGGCAGTGAAGGGTTAGGGTTAGGCTACAGAAGGGGAGGTTATGGTTAGGCTGTGGCAGTGAAGGGTTAGTGTTAGGCTACAGAAGGGGAGGTTGGGGTTTGGCAGAGGCAGTGAAGAATTGGGGTTAGGTTACAGAAAGGGAGGTTGGGGTTAGGTTGTGGCAGTGAAGGGTTAGGCAACAGAATCGGAGGTAGGGTTAGGCTGTGGCAGTGAAGGGTTAGGGTTAGGCTACAGAAGGTGAGGTAGGGTTAGGCTGTGGCAGTGAAGTGTTAGGGTTAGGCTACAGAAGGGGAGGTTTGGGTTAGGCTGAGGCAGTGAAGAGTTGGAGTTAGGTTACAGAAGGGGAGGTTGGGGTTAGGCTGTGGCAGTGAAGGGTTAGTGTTAGGCTACAGAAGGGGAGGTAGGGTTAGGCTGTGGCAGTGAAGAGTTAGGGTTAGGCCACAGAAGGGGAGGTAGGGTTAGGCTGTGGCAGTGAAGGGTTAGTGTTAGGCTAAAGAAGGGATGGTAGGGTTAGGCTGTGGCAGTGAAGGGTAAGGGTTAGGCTACAGAAAGGGGGGTTGGGTTTAGGCTGTGGCAGTGATTGGTTAGGGTTAGGTTACAGAAGGGGAGTTTGAGGTTAGGCTGTGGTAGTGAAGGGTTAGGTTACAGAAGGGGAGGGTAGGTTTAGGCTGTTGTAGTGAAGGGTTATGGTTAAGCTACAGAAGGGGAGGTTGGGGTTAGGCTGTGGCAGTGAAGGGGTAGGGTTAGGCAACAGAAGGGGAGGTTAGGGTTAGGCTGTGGCAGTGAAGGGTTAGGGTTAGGTTACAAAAGGGGAGGTTAGTGTTAGACTGTGGCAGTGAAGAGTTAGGGTTAGGCTACAGAAGGGGAGGTAGGGTTAGGCTGAGGCAGTGAAGGGTTAGTGTTAGGCTACAGAAGGGGAGGTTAGGGTTAGGCTGTGGCAGTGAAAGGTTATGGTTAGGTTACAGAAGGGGAGGTAGTGTTAGGCTGTGGCAGTGAAGGGTTAGGGTTAGGCTACAGAAGGGGAGGTTAGGGTTAGGCTGTGGCAGTGAAGAGTTAGGGTTAGGCTACAGAAGGGGAGGTAGGGTTAGGCTGAGGCAGTGAAGGGTTAGTGTTAGGCTACAGAAGGGGAGGTTAGGGTTAGGCTGTGGCAGTGAAAGGTTATGGTTAGGTTACAGAAGGGGAGGTAGTGTTAGGCTGTGGCAGTGAAGGGTTAGGGTTAGGCTACAGAAGGGGAGGTTAGGGTTAGGCTGTGGCAGTGAAGGGTTAGAGTTAGGCTACAGATTGGGAGGTAGGGTTAGGCTGAGGCAGTGAAGGGTTATGGTTAGGCTACAGAAGGGGAGGATGGGGTTAGGCTGTGGCAGTGAAGGGATAGGGTTAGGCTACAGAAGGGGAGGTTGGGGTTAGGCTGATGCAGTGAAGGGTTAGGCTTAGGCTACAGAAGCGGAGGTAGGGTTAGGCTGTGGCAGTGAAGGGATAGGGTTAGGCTACAGAAGGGGAGGTTAGGGTTAGGCTGTGGCAGTGAAGGGTTAGGGTTAGGCAACAGAAGAGGTGGTAGGGTTAGGCTGAGGTAGTGAAGGGTTAGTGTTTGGTTACAGAAGGGGAGGTTTGGGTTAGGCTGTGGCAGTGAAGGGTTAGGGTTAGGCAACAGAAGGGGAGGTAGGGTTAGGCTGTGGTAGTGAAGGGTTAGTGTTAGGCTACAGAAGGGGAGGTTGGTGTTAGGCTGAGGCAGTGAAGGGTTAGGGTTAGACAACAGAAGGGGAGGATGGGGTTAGGCTGTGGCAGTGAAGGGTTAGGCAACAGAAGGGGAGGTTGCGGTTAGGCTGAAGCAGTGAAGGGTTAGGGTTAGGCTACAGAAGGGAACTTTGGGGTTAGGCTGTGGCAGTGAAGGGTTAGGGTTAGGCAACATAAGGGGAGGTTGGGGTTAGGCTGTGGCAGTGAAGGGTTAGGGTTAGGCTACAGAAGGAGAGGTTGGGGTTAGGCTGTGGCAGTGAAGGGTTAGGGTTAGGCTACAGAAGGGGAGGTTAGGGTTAGGCTGTGGCAGTGAAGGGTTAGGGTTAGGCAACAGAAGGGGAGGTAGGGTTAGGCTGTGGCAGTTAAGGGTTAGTGTTAGGTTACAGAAAGGGAGGTTAGGGTTAGGCTGTGGCAGTGAAGGGTTAGGGTTAGGCAACAGAAGCGGAGGTAAGGTTAGGCTGTGGCAGTGAAGGGTTTGTGTTAGGCTACAGAAGGGGAGGTAGGGTTAGGCTGTGGCAGTGAAGGGTTAGGCTACAGAAGGGGAGGTTGGGGTTAGGCTTTGGCAGTGAAGAGTTAGGGTTAAGCTACAGAAGGGGAGGTTGGGGTTAGGCTGGGCAGTGAAGGGTTAGGCTACAGAAGGGGATGTTGGGGTTAGGCTGTGGCAGTGAAGGGTTAGGGTTAGGCTACGGAAGGGGAGGTAGGGTTTAGGCTGTGGCAGTGAAGGGTTAGGGTTAGGCTACAGAAGGGGAGGTTGGGGTTAGGCTGTGGCAGTGAAGGGTTTGGCTACAGAAGAGGAGGTTGGGGTTAGGCTGTGGCAGTGAAGGCTTAGGGTTAGGCTACAGAAGGGGAGGTTGGGGTTAGGCTGTGGCAGTGAAGGGTTTGGCTACAGAAGCGGAGGTAGGGTTAGGCTGTTGCAGTGAAGGGTTAGGCTACAGAAGGGGAGGTAGGGTTAGGCTGTGGCAGTGAAGGGTTAGTTTTAGGTTACAGAAAGGGAGGTTAGGGTTAGGCTGTGGCAGTGAAGGGTTTAGGGTTAGGCAACATAAGGGGAGGTTGGGGCTAGGCTGTGGCAGTGAAGGGTTAGGGTTAGG
Organism: Taudactylus pleione; assembly: GCA_031769625.1. Lineage (NCBI taxonomy): Eukaryota > Metazoa > Chordata > Amphibia > Anura > Myobatrachidae > Taudactylus > Taudactylus pleione. The sequence goes on along the minus strand of JAUIMM010000310.1, from coordinate 4,862,082 downwards.
CTACAGAAGGGGAGGTTGGGGTTAGGCTGAGGTAGTGAAGGGTTAGGGTTAGGCTACAGAAGGGGAGTTTGGGGTTAGGCTGTGGCAGTGAAGGGTTAGGGTTAGGCTACAGAAGGGGAGGTTAGGGTTAGGCTGTGGCAGTGAAGGGTTAGGGTTAGGCAACAGAAGGGGAGGTTGGGGTTAGGCTGTGTCAGTGAAGGGATAGGGTTAGGCTACAGAAGGGGAGGTTAGGGTTAGGCTGTGGCAGTGAAGGGTTAGGGTTAGGCAACAGAAGAGTTGGTAGGGGTAGGCTGAGGCAGTGAAGGGTTAGGGTTAGGCTACAGAAGGGGTGGTTGGGGTTAGGCTGTGGCAGTGAAGGGTTAGGGTTAGGCTACAGAAGGGGAGATTGGGGTTAGGCTGTGGCAGTGAAGGGTTAGGGTTAGGCAACAGAAGGGGTGGTAGGGTTAGGCTGTGGCAGTGAAGGGTTAGTGTTAGGTTAGAGAAAGGGAGGTTAAGGTTAGTCTGTGGCAGTGAAGGGTTAGGGTTAGGCAACAGAAGCGGAGGTAGGGTTAGGCTGTGGCAGTGAAGGGTTAGTGTTAGGCTACAGAAGGGAAGGTAGGGTTAGGCTGTGGCAGTGAAGGGTTAGGCTACAGAAGGGGAGGTTGGGGTTCGGCTTTGGCAGTGAAGAGTTAGGGTTAAGCTACAGAAGGGGAGGTTGGGGTTAGGCTGGGCAGTGAAGGGTTAGGCTACAGAAGGGGATGTTGGGGTTAGGCTGTGGCAGTGAAGGGTTAGGGTTAGGCTACGGAAGGGGAGGTAGGGTTTAGGCTGTGGCAGTGAAGGGTTAGGGTTAGGCTACAGAAGGGGAGGTTGGGGTTAGGCTGTGGCAGTGAAGGGTTTGGCTACAGAAGAGGAGGTTGGGGTTAGGCTGTGGCAGTGAAGGGTTAGGGTTAGGCTACAGAAGGGGAGGTTGGGTTTAGGCTGTGGCAGTGAAGGGTTAGGGTTAGGCTACAGAAGCGGAGGTAGGGTTAGTCTGTGGCAGTGAAGGGTTAGGCTACAGAAGGGGAGGTAGGGTTAGGCTGTGGCAGTGAAGGGTTAGTTTTAGGTTACAGAAAGGGAGGTTAGGGTTAGGCTGTGGCAGTGAAGGGTTAGGGTTAGGCAACAGAAGGGTAGGTAGGGTTAGGCTGTGGCAGTGAAGGGTTAGTGTTAGGCTACAGAAGGGGAGGTAGGGTTAGGCTGTGGCAGTGAAGAGTTAGCGTTAGGCTACAGAAGGGGAGGTAGGGTAGGCTGTGGCAGTGAAGGGTTAGGGTTAGGCAACAGAAGGGGATGTTGGGATTAGGCTGTGGCAGTGAAGGGTTAGGGTTAGGCTTCAGAAGGGGAGGTTGGGGTTAGGCTGTAGCAGTGAAGGGTTAGAGTTAGGCTACAGAAGGGGAGGTTAGGGTTAGGCTGTGACAGTGAAGGTTTAGTGTTAGGCTACAGAAGGGGAGGTAGGGTTAGGCTGTGGCAGTGAAGGGTTAGAGTTAGGCTACAGAAGGGGAGGTTAGGGTTAGGCTGTGGCAGTGAAGGGTTAGGTTTAGGTTACAGAAGGGGAGGTAGGGTTTGGCTGTGGCAGTGAATGGTTAGGGTTAGGTTACAGAAGGGGAGTTTGGGGTTAGGCTGTGGCAGTGAAGGGTTAGGCTACAGAAGGGGAGGTTGGGGTTAGGCTGTGGCAGTGAAGAGTTAGGGTTAGGCTACAGAAGGGGAGGTTGGGGTCAGGCTGTGGCAGTGAAGGGTTAGGCTACAGAAGGGGATGTTGGGGTTAGGCTGTGGCAGTGAAGGGTTAGGGTTAGGCGACAGAAGGGGAGGTTGGGGTTAGACTGTGGCAGTGAAGGGTTAGGGTTAGGCTACAGAAGGGGAGGTTGGGGTTAGGCTGTGGCAGTGAAGGGTTTGGCTACAGAAGAGGAGGTTGCAGTTAGGCTGTGGCAGTGAAGGGTTAGGGTTAGGCTACAGAAGGGGAGGTAGGGTTAGGCTGTGGCAGTGAAGGGTTAGGCTACAGAAGGGGAGGATAGGGTTAGGCAGTGAAGGGTTAGGGTTAGGCTACAGAAGGGGAGGTTAGGGTTAGGCTGTGGCAGTGAAGGGTTAGGGTTAGGCTACAGAAGGGGAGGTTGGGGTTAGGCAGAGGCAGTGAAGAATTGGGGTTAGGTTACAGAAAGGGAGGTTGGGGTTAGGTTGTGGCAGTGAAGGGTTAGGCAACAGAATCGGAGGTAGGGTTAGGCTGTGGCAGTGAAGGGTTAGGGTTAGGCTACAGAAGGGGAGGTAGGGTTAGGCTGTGGCAGTGAAGTGTTAGGGTTAGGCTACAGAAGGGGAGGTTTGGGTTAGGCTGAGGCAGTGAAGAGTTGGAGTTAGGTTACAGAAGGGGAGGTTGGGGTTAGGCTGTGGCAGTGAAGGGTTAGTGTTAGGCTACAGAAGGGGAGGTAGGGTTAGGCTGTGGCAGTGAAGAGTTAGGGTTAGGCTACAGAAGGGGAGGTAGGGTTAGGCTGTGGCAGTGAAGGGTTAGTGTTAGGCTAAAGAAGGGATGGTAGGGTTAGGCTGTGGCAGTGAAGGGTAAGGGTTAGGCTACAGAAAGGGGGGTTGGGTTTAGGCTGTGGCAGTGATTGGTTAGGGTTAGGTTACAGAAGGGGAGTTTGAGGTTAGGCTGTGGTAGTGAAGGGTTAGGTTACAGAAGGGGAGGGTAGGTTTAGGCTGTTGTAGTGAAGGGTTATGGTTAAGCTACAGAAGGGGAGGTTGGGGTTAGGCTGTGGCAGTGAAGGGGTAGGGTTAGGCAACAGAAGGGGAGGTTAGGGTTAGGCTGTGGCAGTGAAGGGTTAGGGTTAGGTTACAGAAGGGGAGGTTAGTGTTAGACTGTGGCAGTGAAGAGTTAGGGTTAGGCTACAGAAGGGGAGGTAGGGTTAGGCTGAGGCAGTGAAGGGTTAGTGTTAGGCTACAGAAGGGGAGGTTAGGGTTAGGCTGTGGCAGTGAAAGGTTATGGTTAGGTTACAGAAGGGGAGGTAGTGTTAGGCTGTGGCAGTGAAGGGTTAGGGTTAGGCTACAGAAGGGGAGGTTAGGGTTAGGCTGTGGCAGTGAAGGGTTAGAGTTAGGCTACAGAATGGGAGGTAGGGTTAGGCTGAGGCGGTGAAGGGTTATGGTTAGGCTACAGAAGGGGAGGTTGGGGTTAGGCTGTGGCAGTGAAGGGCTAGGGTTAGGCTACAGAAGGGGAGGTTGGGGTTAGGCTGAGGCAGTGAAGGGTTAGGCTTAGGCTACAGAAGCGGAGGTAGGGTTAGGCTGTGGCAGTGAAGGGATAGGGTTAGGCTACAGAAGGGGAGGTTAGGGTTAGGCTGAGGCAGTGAAGGGTTAGGGTTAGGCTACAGAAGGGGAGGTAGGGGAGGCTGTGGCAGTGAAGGGTTAGGGTTAGGCAACAGAAGGGGATGTTGGGATTAGGCTGTGGCAGTGAAGGGTTAGGGTTAGGCTTCAGAAGGGGAGGTTGGGGTTAGGCTGTAGCAGTGAAGGGTTAGAGTTAGGCTACAGAAGGGGAGGTTAGGGTTAGGCTGTGACAGTGAAGGTTTAGTGTTAGGCTACAGAAGGGGAGGTAGGGTTAGGCTGTGGCAGTGAAGGGTTAGAGTTAGGCTACAGAAGGGGAGGTTAGGGTTAGGCTGTGGCAGTGAAGGGTTAGGTTTAGGTTACAGAAGGGGAGGTAGGGTTAGTCTGTGGCAGTGAATGGTTAGGGTTAGGTTACAGAAGGGGAGTTTGGGGTTAGGCTGTGGCAGTGAAGGGTTAGGCTACAGAAGGGGAGGTTGGGGTTAGGCTGTGGCAGTGAAGAGTTAGGGTTAGGCTACAGAAGGGGAGGTTGGGGTCAGGCTGTGGCAGTGAAGGGTTAGGCTACAGAAGGGGATGTTGGGGTTAGGCTGTGGCAGTGAAGGGTTAGGGTTAGGCTACAGAAGGGGAGGTTGGGGTTAGACTGTGGCAGTGAAGGGTTAGGGTTAGGCTACAGAAGTGGAGGTTGGGGTTAGGCTGTGGCAGTGAAGGGTTTGGCTACAGAAGAGGAGGTTGCAGTTAGGCTGTGGCAGTGAAGGGTTAGGGTTAGGCTACAGAAGGGGAGGTAGGGTTAGGCTGTGGCAGTGAAGGGTTAGGCTACAGAAGGGGAGGATAGGGTTAGGCTGTGGCAGTGAAGGGTTAGGGTTAGGCTACAGAAGGGGAGGTTAGGGTTAGGCTGTGGCAGTGAAGGGTTAGGGTTAGGCTACAGAAGGGGAGGTTGGGGTTAGGCAGAGGCAGTGAAGAATTGGGGTTAGGTTACAGAAAGGGAGGTTGGTGTTAGGTTGTGGCAGTGAAGGGTTAGGCAACAGAATCGGAGGTAGGGTTAGGCTGTGGCAGTGAAGGGTTAGGGTTAGGCTACAGAACGGGAGGTAGGGTTAGGCTGTGGCAGTGAAGTGTTAGGGTTAGGCTACAGAAGGGGAGGTTTGGTTTAGGCTGAGGCAGTGAAGAGTTGGAGTTAGGTTACAGAAGGGGAGGTTGGGGTTAGGCTGTGGCAGTGAAGGGTTAGTGTTAGGCTACAGAAGGGGAGGTAGGGTTAGGCTGTGGCAGTGAAGAGTTAGGGTTAGGCTACAGAAGGGGAGGTAGGGTTAGGCTGTGGCAGTGAAGGGTTAGTGTTAGGCTAAAGAAGGGATGGTAGGGTTAGGCTGTGGCAGTGAAGGGTTAGAGTTAGGCTACAGAAAGGGAGGTTGGGTTTAGGCTGTGGCAGTGATTGGTTAGGGTTAGGTTACAGAAGGGGAGATAGGGTTAGGCTGTGGCAGTGAAGGATTAGGGTTAGGTTACAGAAGGGGAGTTTGAGGTTAGGCTGTGGTAGTGAAGGGTTAGGCTACAGAAGGGGAGGGTAGGTTTAGGCTGTTGTAGTGAAGGGTTATGGTTAAGCTACAGAAGGGGAGGTTGGGGTTAGGCTGTGGCAGTGAAGGGGTAGGGTTAGGCAACAGAAGGGGAGGTTAGGGTTAGGCTGTGGCAGTGAAGGGTTAGGGTTAGGTTACAGAAGGGGAGGTTAGGGTTAGGCTGTGGCAGCGAAGAGTTAGGGTTAGGCTACAGAAGGGGAGGTAGGGTTAGGCTGAGGCAGTGAAGGGTTAGTGTTAGGCTACAGAAGGGGAGGTTAGGGTTAGGCTGTGGCAGTGAAAGGTTATGGTTAGGTTACAGAAGGGGAGGTAGTGTTAGGCTGTGGCAGTGAAGGGTTAGGGTTAGGCTACAGAAGGGGAGGTAGGGTTAGGCTGTGGCAGTGAAGGGAAAGGGTTAGGCTACAGAAGGGGAGGTTAGGGTTAGGCTGAGGCAGTGAAGGGTTAGGGTTAGACTACAGAAGGGGAGGTAGGGTTAGGCTGTGGCAGTGAAGGGTTAGGGTTAGGCTACAGAAGGGGAGGTAGGGTTAGGCTGTGGCAGTGAAGGGTTATGGTTAGGCTACAGAAGGGGAGATTAGTGTTAGGCTGTGACAGGAAAGGGCTAGGGTAATGGGAGGAGAGGCAGGGTTAGTTCTAGACTCTAGAGGGAGTGTTAGGGGGTAAGGCTGAGGGAGGGGATGTTAGGGTTAGGCACTAGGGCACGGTAAGGGTTAGGCATATTTACCACCATAAGCACCGCATGATCTGCAGGAAAACATCAGCATGTCACGGGCACACCTGGAAGAAGATACCAAAGGTGCAGGACCAGGTAAGTTACTGTTAAACCACCAGGGACTTTTGGCTATTTTCTGAATGTTAAAGTGATAAATGTCAACAACATTTACCACACCTGGCTAGGGGGTCCAAAAATGGTCAACGTGAGCGGGAACAGAGGTAAAACATGTGGTAGGCGTAACATAAAACTATGCCTACCAAAGGGATTATTCAGCTTGGCTAGACTCAATGCAAACGGCGAATGCGAGCAGTGAATATCAAATGGCAATCCTTGAAAGCGTTTGTCAAATGGCACACCTCGAATGTGAACAGCGACGCTCGGCCACGTCCAGAGACCTCACATTTGTAGAACACACACTGTGCTTGGGTAATATAAGCCACAAATTGTGGGTGAATCAGACATACAATTTCTAGCAGTTCTAATCGCCAGTGTAATATATATACACATTGGGGCCTATGCAAAGTTGAACATACAGATATTTGCTGAGCACTTATTGCATCTACTCACACCGCTCATATTCCAGAATCAAGCGCACTCAAGTGAGGGCTCTGCAGTGTTGTACGCATTTAATTCACATGACCACTTGCGCCTGAGTAAGCGTAACTGGGCTGTAATGGAACAATCTCACATGGGAAAGTACAGTAAGATTGCGTCAATGTAACTGTGGGTTACACAGAGACAGAAGTGTAAATACGCACTGATAATGATAATGGGTTGTACCAAACCAATAGGGATAGGGGTGGTCTGCTCCATCTGCTCGTAAGTTCTCCATGTACGGGGCATATTCAGCCAAATTGTAGCAGGCCCGTAGTGTGTGGAATTTGGTGTGGATTGGCACCTTAAAAACTTCTGGGAGATAATGATTATTAGGGTGTTCGTTGCAAAAAAAAAAAAAGGGTCCTGAGAGGCAAAAATCTGAAATCCAGGTCTGTCAATTATGGCCCTGAAAATATTATATTTGCTTTTATTGCACACATTTTCCATTTGTGTTATTGTCATACTTTGTTGCAGAAATCACTGATCCATTTCGTTATTTTTTGTTAGTTCATTGTGATACATTTTGAGCTGTCCCAGATACTGGACGGGTAACATGTTAGCTTCATCAATTTTATCTCAAAACTCACATTTTTTTTTTCATTAAACTTCTTAGCGAGTGTGCAGCTGAAAGATAACTTGGTTTATTAAAAATAGCGGCGCCGTGAAGCCATGGGTTACGCTACTGAACCAAGGACTCGCATTAAGTTCGCCTTTTGGCCTTCAGCTGTAAAATTTCAGTTCTAATAAGTAAAAGGTCTTCTAGGACAGACTCCAATATCTCAGCACTGCACAGGTAAGAAGCACGGCCAAATCACTATTCTGAAATGGTTTCCAGAGCAGGTGACATAAACAAGATTACACGGGATCAATGTGAAGCAATGGTGACAACTGAATTTTTTTTTCTATGCATTAAACCATTTTATTAGAGTCATAAAAAGTAGCACATTACAGGGGAAAAAAAATAACTTGATGTTAGAGGTGATCCAAGGTATGCTGGAATACAGCAGCGGAACATTTTGTACAAACTTTGAAATCAGATTTCTCTTGGCAATTCGGAGGCCTTCCTTCCTGCAATGTACTGTATGGTAATGTTACATTTTGCAGAACCATTGGAATAATGATTATGGCTAATTCATGATTGCGGCAGGGCTGGTAACTCTAAAGGCCAAACATCGCTGGTGAAATGCATAACAATTTGTATTCAAATTCTGAAGATGATGAATATTTTGTGTTCAAATTTTTCTTCATCCCCATGTGATTCACTTTTGAAAAAGCATATCATGTATGGAGGGGGGTTACAGAGAACAGCATGTGATGAGTGCAGCATATCCTGTACAGAGGGGGGTTACAGAGAACAGCATATGATGAGTGCAGCATATACTGTACGGAGGGGGGTTACAGAAAACAGCATGTGATGAGTGCAGCATATACTGTACGGAGGGGGGTTACAGAGAACAGCATGTGATGAGTGCAGCATATCATGTACGGAGGGGGGTTACAGGGAACAGCATGTGATGAGTGCAGCATATACTGTATGGAGAGGGAATACAGAGAACAGCATGTGATGAGTGCAGCATATACTGTACGGAGGGGGAATACAGAGAACAGCATGTGATGAGTTCAGCACATACAGGGTCTGATTCAGACCTGCTCGCAAGCGCTGAGTGCTAGCAAGCGGGTCGATGTTGCCCAAGAGCGCATGCGAACGACAGAGGCAGCTCCGTCGTGCGCATGCGCGAGACTCGAATAACGACGGCCAAGCCATCGTTATGGGTCTCGCACCAAAGGGGGCGTGCTGTCGATGGTGATTGACAGCATGCCTCCCTTGGTGGGCGTGTCGGGGGCGTTGCTGCCCAGACGGAGGCGTTCCCATGGGAACGTCTGCCGTCTGGGGCCGGCCCCACTGACATCACTAGTGATGTCAGTGGGAGTGCTATTGGCTCTGATAGAACTGAAATCGCTCCAGGGCTTGCGGCAGATGAGACCCTACCACAAGGGTCTCATCGCAAGCCCGATGTTGCGATGGTCTTGATTTTGGCTGCTTGCTATAGCTGTTGGTGGTTACCATCATTTTGGCTGCTTGCTATAGCTGTGGTGGTTACCCACAGCTATGCGAGCGGCCAGGAGGCCGCTCCGAAAAGTAAGAGGGACGACCCTGATTCAGAGCGAGCGCTCTGTCAGAGCGTCCAGCTCTGAATCAGGGCCACTGTATGGAGGGGGGATACAGAGAACAGCATGTGATGAGTGCAGCATATACTGTACGGAGGGGGAATACAGAGAACAGCAAGTGATGAGTGCAGCATATACTGTATGGAGGGGGAATACAGAGAACAGCATGTGATGAGTGCAGCATATACTGCATGGAGGGGGGATACAGAGAACAGCATGTGATGAGTGCAGCATATACTGTATGGAGGGGGGATACAGAGAACAGCATGTGATGAGTGCAGCATATACTGTACGGAGGGGGAATACAGAGAACAGCATGTGATGAGTGCAGCATATACTGTACGGAGGGGGAATACAGAGAACAGCATGTGATGAGTGCAGCATATACTGTATGGACGGGGGATACAGAGAACAGCATGTGATGAGTGCAGCATATACTGTACGGAGGGGGAATACAGAGAACAGCATGTGATGAGTGCAGCATATAGTGTACGGAGGGGGGATACAGAGAACAGCATGTGATGAGTGCAGCTTATACTGTATGGAGGGGGAATACAGAGAACAGCAAGTGATGAGTGCTGCATATACTGTACGGAGGGGGAATACAGAGAACATCATGTGATGAGTGCAGCATATATTGTATGTAGGGGGAATACAGAGAACAGCACGTGATGAGTGCAGCATCTACTGAATGGAGGGGGAATACAGAGAACAGCATGTGATAAGTGCAGCATATACTGTATGGAGGGGGGATACAGAGAACAGCATGTGATGAGTGCAGCATATACTGTATGGAGGGGGGATACAGAGAAAAACATGTGATGAGTGCAGTATATACTGAATGGAGGGGGAATACAGAGAACAGCATGTGATGAGTGCAGCATATACTGTACGGAGGGGGAATACAGAGAACAGCATGTGATGAGTGCAGCATATACTGTAAGGAGGGGGGATACAGAGAACAGCATGTGATGAGTGCAGCATATACTGTACGGAGGGGGAATACAGAGAACAGCATGTGATGAGTGCAGCATATACTGTATGGAGGGGGAATACAGAGAACAGCATGTTATGATTGCAGCATATACTGTACGGAGCGGGGATACAGAGAACAGCATGTGATGAGTGCAGTATATACTGAATGGAGGGGGAATACAGAGAACAGCATGTGATGAGTGCAGCATATACTGTATGGAGGGGGGATACAGAGAACAGCATGTGATGAGTGCAGCATATACTGTACGGAGGGGGAATACAGAGAACAGCATGTGATGAGTGCAGCATATACTGTACGGAGGGGGAATACAGAGAACAGCATGTGATGAGTGCAGCATATACTGTATGGACGGGGGATACAGAGAACAGCATGTGATGAGTGCAGCATATACTGTACGGAGGGGGAATACAGGGAACAGCATGTGATGAGTGCAGCATATAGTGTACGGAGGGGGGATACAGAGAACAGCATGTGATGAGTGCAGCATATACTGTATGGAGGGGGAAGACAGAGAACAGCATGTGATGAGTGCAGCATATACTGTACGGAGGGGGAATACAGAGAACATCATGTGATGAGTGCAGCATATATTGTATGTAGGGGGAATACAGAGAACAGCACGTGATGAGTGCAGCATATACTGTATGGAGGGGGAATACAGAGAACAGCACGTGATGAGTGCAGCATCTACTGAATGGAGGGGGAATACAGAGAACAGCATGTGATGAGTGCAGCATATACTGTACGGAGGGGGAATACAGAGAACAGCATGTGATGAGTGCAGCATATACTGTAAGGAGGGGGGATTATTATTATTATTATTATCCTTTATTTATATGGCGCCACAAGTGTTCCGCAGCGCCTTACATAGTACATAGAACTAATAAGTGAACAAGAAACAAGTAACTTACAGTACATTACAGTGCAGGACAGGGACACAACTTATATACATTGCTGAAATAGTGATTAAAGCACTCACAATAAGCTGCCGGGAGTTGGCGGTCCCGTGTTAGGTGCCCTAATGGGGAGTAGAGAGTAGAAGAAAATGTAAAGAGAAGCACATGAGGGAAGAGGTCCCTGCTCATGAGAGCTTACATTCTAAGGGGAGGGGCAGACAGACAGGCGTGACACAGAAGGGGAAGATAGGAAGGAAAGAGCATGAGGTGGGTTAGGAGGAGTGCTGGAAGGCCTTGATGAAGTAGTGGGTCTTGAGAGCCCGTTTGAAGATTTGTAGAGAGGTGGAGAGTCTGATAGGGAGAGGGAGAGCATTCCAAAGGTAGGGAGCAGCACGGGCAAAATCTCGGATGCGGGAGTGGGAGGAAGTAATCAGTTGGCAAGAGAGGCGGCATGCATTAGTTGAGCGAAGTGGGCGGGTGGGATTGTGAAGGGAGAGAAGGTCAGAAATGTATGCGGGAGAGGATTTGGTGAGGGCTTTGTAGGTGAATGTAAGAACCTTGAATTGGCATCTGAAGGGGAAGGGGAGCCAGTGTAGGGCTTGAAGGAGAGGGGAAGCAGATATAGAACGTCTGGAGAGGAAGATGAGCCGAGCAGCAGCATTGAGAACAGATTGTAGTGGAGAGAGGTGAGAGACTGGGAGGCCAGCTAGGAGAAGGTTACAGTAGTCCAATCTGGATATGACCAGTGAGTGGATGAGGGTTTTAGTGGCATCCTGGGTGAGGAAGGGTCTAATCCTGGAGATATTTTTTAGGTGAAAACGGCAGGACTGCGAGATGTGCTGAATGTGCGGTTTAAAGGAGAGGGAGGAGTCTAGGATAACTCCAAGACAGCGCACTTTGGGGCTAGAGGAGATAGTTGTGCCATCAATAGATAACGAAATTGTGGAAAGTGATGTAGTGGAAGAGGGTGGGAAGATGATCAGCTCAGTCTTAGACATGTTAAGTTTAAGAAAGCGCTGGGACATCCACGAAGAGACAGCAGAGAGACAGTTGGAGATACGGGTAAGGAGCTCAGGGGTGAGCTCAGGGGTGGAAAGGTAAATTTGAGTATCATCTGCATAGAGATGATATTGGAGGTCAAAGGAGTTAATGAGTTCACCTAAAGAGGATGTATATAGGGAGAAAAGGAGAGGTCCAAGAACAGAACCTTGGGGAACTCCTACCTTTAGTGGAAGTGGAGGGGAAGAGGAGTCATGAGAGGACACAGCGAAGGAACGATCAGAGAGGTAGGAGGAAAGCCAGGAGAGGGCAGTTTCACGTAAACCGAGAGAGTAAAGGATTTGCAGGAGGAGAGGGTGGTCTACAGTGTCAAATGCAGCAGAGAGGTCAAGGAGAATGAGCAGAGAGTAGTGACCCTTGGATTTGGCAGCAAGGAGGTCGTTGCTGACTTTCGTGAGGGAAGTTTCCGTGGAGTGGAGAGATCGGAAGCCAGATTGAAATGAGTCAAGGAGGGAGTGGGAGGAAAGAAAGGTGGTAAGGCGGTTGTAGACAATACGCTCAAGGAGTTTGGAAGCAAAAGGGAGAAGAGAGATGGGTCGATAGTTTGAAAGTATGTTAGGATCAAGGGTAGGTTTTTTAAGAATGGGGGAGACAAGAGCATGTTTGAATGCAGAAGGGACAGTGCCAGATGATAGGGAAAGATTAAGGAGGTGAGCCAGATGGGAACAGGCAGAAGGAGACAAGTGGGAGAGGAGACGGGAAGGGATAGGGTCAAGAGGGGAGGTGGAAGGAGGGGAGGACCGGATGAGGGCCAAGACTTCCTCTCCAGAAGCAGGGGAGAAGGATGTCAGAGTTGGTGAGACAGAAGGGGAGGGGTGGTAAGGGCAAGGAGGGAGAGGAGTGCTAAGGGTCTGATGGGATATGATGTCCTCACGTATGGAGTCAATTTTAGATGTAAAGTAGGATACAGATGTAAAGGGGATACAGAGAACAGCATGTGATGAGTGCAGCATATACTGTATGGAGAGGGGATACAGAGAACAGCATGTGATGAGTGCAGTATATACTGAATGGAGAGGGAATACAGAGAACAGCATGTGATGAGTGCAGCATATACTGAACGGAGGGGGAATACAGAGAACAGCATGTGATGAGTGCAGCATATACTGTAAGGAGGGGGGATACAGAGAACAGCATGTGATGAGTGCAGCATATACTGTACGGAGGGGGAATACAGAGAACAGCATGTGATGAGTGCAGCATATACTGTATGGAGGGGGAATACAGAGAACAGCATGTGATGAGTGCAGCATATACTGTATGGACGGGGGATACAGAGAACAGCATGTGATGAGTGCAGCATATACTGTATGGACGGGGGATACAGAGAACAGCATGTGATGAGTGCAGCATATACTGTATGGACGGGGGATACAGAGAACAGCATGTGATGAGTGCAGCATATACTGTACGGAGGGGGAATACAGAGAACAGCATGTGATGAGTGCAGCATACACTGTATGGAGGGGGGATACAGAGAACAGCATGTGATGAGTGCAGCATATACTGTATGGAGGGGGGATACAGAGAACAGCATGTGATGAGTGCAGCATATACTGTACGGAGGGGGAATACAGAGAACAGCATGTGATGAGTGCAGCATATACTGTATGGAGGGGGGATACAGAGAACAGCATGTGATGAGTGCAGCATATACTGTACAGAGGGGGAATACAGAGAACAGCATGTGATGAGTGCAGCATATACTGTACAGAGGGGGAATACAGAGAACAGCATGTGATGAGTGCAGCATATACTGTATGGAGGGGGATACAGAGAACAGCATGTGATGAGTGCAGCATATACTGTATGGAGGGGGAATACAGAGAACAGCATGAGATGAGTGCAGCATATACTGTACCTAGAGGGATACAGTGATGAGCATGTGATGAGTGCAGCATATACTGTACATAGGGGGGTTACAGAGAACAGCATGTGATGAGTGCAGCATATAATGTACGGAGGGGGATACAGAGAACAGCAAGTGATGAGTGCAGCATATACTGTATTTAGGGGGAATACAGAGAACAGCATGTGATGAGTGCAGCAAATACTGTATGGAGGGGGAATACAGAGAACAGCATGTGATGAGTGCAGCATATACTGTATGGAGGGGGAATACAGAGAACAGCATGTGATGAGTGCAGCATATACTGTACTGAGGGGGAATACAGAGATCAGCATGTGATGAGTGCAGCATATGCTGTACGGAGGGGGGATACAGAGAACAGCATGTGATGAGTGCAACATATGCTGAACATAGGGGGGTTACAGAGAACAGCATGTGATGAGTGCAGCATATACTGTACGGAGGGGGAATACAGAGAACAGCATGTGATGAGTGCAGCATATACTGTATGGAGGGGGAATACATTGAACAGCATGTGATGATTGCAGCATATACTGAATGGAGGGGGAATACAGAGAACAGCATGTGATGAGTGCAGCATATACTGAATGGAGGGGGAATACAGAGAACAGCAAGTGATGAGTGCAGCATATATTGTACGGAGGGGGAATACAGAGAACAGCATTTGATGAGTGCAGCATATACTGTATGGAGGGGGAATACAGAGAACAGCACGTGATGAGTGCAGCATATACTGTACGGAGGGGGAATACAGAGAACAGCACGTGATGAGTGCAGCATATACTGTATGGAGGGGGAATACAGAGAACAGCATGTGATGAGTGCAGCATATACTGTATGGAGGGGGAATACAGAGAACAGCATGTGATGAGTGCAGCATATACTGTACGGAGGGGGAATACAGAGAACAGCATGTGATGAGTGCAGCATATACTGTACGGAGGGGGGATACAGAGAACAGCATGTGATGAGTGCAACATATGCTGAACATAGGGGGGTTACAGAGAACAGCATGTGATGAGTGCAGCAAATACTGTATGGAGGGGGAATACAGAGAACAGCATGTGATGAGTGCAGCATATACTGTATGGAGGGGGAATACAGAGAACAGCATGTGATGAGTGCAGCATATACTGTACGGAGGGGGAATACAGAGAACAGCATGTGATGAGTGCAGCATATACTGTACGGAGGGGGGATACAGAGAACAGCATGTGATGAGTGCAACATATGCTGAACATAGGGGGGTTACAGAGAACAGCATGTGATGAGTGCAGCAAATACTGTATGGAGGGGGAATACAGAGAACAGCATGTGATGAGTGCAGCATATACTGTATGGAGGGGGAATACAGAGAACAGCATGTGATGAGTGCAGCATATACTGTACGGAGGGGGAATACAGAGAACAGCATGTGATGAGTGCAGCATATACTGTACGGAGGGGGGATACAGAGAACAGCATGTGATGAGTGCAACATATGCTGAACATAGGGGGGTTACAGAGAACAGCATGTGATGAGTGCAGCATATACTGTACGGAGCGGGAATACAGAGAACAGCATGTGATGAGTGCAGCATATACTGTATGGAGGGGGAATACAGAGAACAGCATGTGATGAGTGCAGCATATACTGAATGGAGGGGGAATACAGAGAACAGCATGTGATGAGTGCAGCATATACTGAATGGAGGGGGAATACAGAGAACAGCAAGTGATGAGTGCAGCATATATTGTACGGAGGGGGAATACAGAGAACAGCATTTGATGAGTGCAGCATATACTGTATGGAGGGGGAATACAGAGAACAGCACGTGATGAGTGCAGCATATACTGTACGGAGGGGGAATACAGAGAACAGCACGTGATGAGTGCAGCATATACTGTATGGAGGGGGAATACAGAGAACAGCATGTGATGAGTGCAGCATATACTGTATGGAGGGGGAATACAGAGAACAGCATGTGATGAGTGCAGCATATACTGTACGGAGGGGGAATACAGAGAACAGCATGTGATGAGTGCAGCATATACTGTACGGAGGGGGGATACAGAGAACAGCATGTGATGAGTGCAACATATGCTGAACATAGGGGGGTTACAGAGAACAGCATGTGATGAGTGCAGCAAATACTGTATGGAGGGGGAATACAGAGAACAGCATGTGATGAGTGCAGCATATACTGTATGGAGGGGGAATACAGAGAACAGCATGTGATGAGTGCAGCATATACTGTACGGAGGGGGAATACAGAGAACAGCATGTGATGAGTGCAGCATATACTGTACGGAGGGGGGATACAGAGAACAGCATGTGATGAGTGCAACATATGCTGAACATAGGGGGGTTACAGAGAACAGCATGTGATGAGTGCAGCAAATACTGTATGGAGGGGGAATACAGAGAACAGCATGTGATGAGTGCAGCATATACTGTATGGAGGGGGAATACAGAGAACAGCATGTGATGAGTGCAGCATATACTGTACGGAGGGGGAATACAGAGAACAGCATGTGATGAGTGCAGCATATACTGTACGGAGGGGGGATACAGAGAACAGCATGTGATGAGTGCAACATATGCTGAACATAGGGGGGTTACAGAGAACAGCATGTGATGAGTGCAGCATATACTGTACGGAGCGGGAATACAGAGAACAGCATGTGATGAGTGCAGCATATACTGTATGGAGGGGGAATACAGAGAACAGCATGTGATGAGTGCAGCATATACTGAATGGAGGGGGAATACAGAGAACAGCATGTGATGAGTGCAGCATATACTGAATGGAGGGGGAATACAGAGAACAGCAAGTGATGAGTGCAGCATATATTGTACGGAGGGGGAATACAGAGAACAGCATGTGATGAGTGCAGCATATACTGTATGGAGGGGGAATACAGAGAACAGCACGTGATGAGTGCAGCATATACTGTACGGAGGGGGAATACAGAGAACAGGACGTGATGAGTGCAGCATATACTGTATGGAGGGGGAATACAGAGAACAGCATGTGATGAGTGCAGCATATACTGTATGGAGGGGGAATACAGAGAACAGCATGTGATGAGTGCAGCATATACTGTATGGAGGGGGGATACAGAGAACAGCATGTGATGAGTGCAGCATTTTGGGGAGTGGAAATAAAGGTTCACAATTAGAAAAAAATTCTGCTTTAAAATGTGTATTGTCCTATAATGTATATATTTTTTCACAGCAATAGCAAATATTTACATTAAAAATAACTATTTACAGAACATCCTTAACAATTGTTTTTAAATGACTTTTTAATTTGTTCTACATATTAGTACATTTATGAACTGTTCACTGAAAGTCATGCTACTGGCCAAATCAGAGCCGGCCCTAGGCATAGACTAAGCAAATGCCTAGGGGCATCCAAGCCCCCCAAGGAACGGTGGAGGTTTGGTGCAGGCATGGCTGGGGCACCTGCTGCCTGCTGGGCAGGTACTCTGGCAGCTGCCACTGCACAGTGGACCTGATTCAGAGCCGCTCGCTGGATGCTATCGCTCGCCCCCAGCGTATGCAAATTTGGCTAAGTGACGCCAGGGCATGTGCTTTCTCGGAAAGGCATAAGCACGCCCACTTTGTCTGGGTGAGCAATCACCATTAGCGTATGTAGAGACGCCCACTAGCGCACGTCATCTCCAGGAAGTGTATTACATTGGTACATCGAGGACCATCGGAAGGGCTCACAGCGCTTGTGGTTGCCTTACCTTACCGCAAGCACTGCGAGGACTTCAGTGTAAAAAATAGGCAAGTGATGTGTACTATGACGCTGGCTGTTAATTATGTACGTCTTCGAAATGGCATTGCAACACACAGGCACGCCTGCATTCGCGCCTCCACTCCCCCGTTATTAGTGTCCTACCCCTGTTACCACACACAAATGGCCTCTCCTGTCACTCATTACACTGGGCTGTCTTTCCTTAGCGAGCGAGCGGATTCCAATCGCTCTGAGTAGTTTGTGCACACGCAGAATGAAGTGTACGCGTATGCGTGGTCGCTTAACATCGGCCGCGTACGGACGAGCGGCCACTTGCGACCTGGTCTGAATGAGCACCAGCGTCCACGATCTGAGCTCACCTGACAGCTCCTCTCAGGCCTGGCAGCAGCAAACAGTGAGTGGGCAGTGGCGGAACAGCCGGCGGCAGTTTGCGGGGGTGGGGCACCTTGACAGTAGCTAGTGGTTAGCGCTGGGTTGGCTCACACAATCAAAATGGACAGAGGCTCATTCAGGACTATAAGTAAGTGGTCGCAGGAGGGTTGCTGAACCCTCTGCCTTTGCGGAGCTCGGAGCAGTGAGTCACACCTCCCGGCTCCGGGCTCCGCCTCCAGCAATCATCACACAGAGCTGCGGCCTGCCAGCCTGAGACGCCACCTGCTTGCTGTGCCTTGAGTCAGACGGCTCTGCAGGCTGCGCTCAAGTAAAGTAAGTTTGGAACTGGGAGAGGGCTGGGGTGCTGTGGTGCTCACTGCTGGGAGTGGTGTGGTGGCTGAGGGTGGCTGCTGACACGGTGCTGTGCTGGGATAGGGGGGTGTTGTGCTGGGTGAGGCCACACCCCTTTTCAGGATCCCACGGGGAGGGGGGCACCACCCAAAGTCTTGCCTAGGGCACAAATTTAGGGCCGGCCCTTTGGCCATATATCACAAATTATCCAATTAGCTGAAAGACGGAAAGAAAGCCATAGAAGCGTGGGAGATGTGTCAGGACTAGAGATGTGCGCCAACCCCTGTTTTTTTTGGGGGGGACCTGGATTCATCTTCGTGTTTTGGTTTTGGTTTTGGATCTGTATTTTTTTAAAACAGCTAAAATGACGTCATTGTGACCTGTTAGCAATAGCATGCAATCCAAAGTCCAAGTCCGTTTTTTAAATCCGTGTTCCGAATCACATGAAGACCTGAACCGGGACTCAGTTCTCCTCGGTACCCCAAAATGATTTGGAACTCAGACTCGGTTCGTCTTGGAACCCCTAATTTGGTTGTTGCCGGTTCCCTGAGAATAGGACCCACCCATCTCTAGTCAGGACCCAGTAGTTAGAGCTAAAATGAACACCTAGGGGTAAATTTACAAAGCATCAGTGTTTCAGGGGTCCTGACACCATAGCACTGTATTTACTATACAGAGGTTTTGATGGGGTTTTATAAACAACCACTGACGTGCATCTGTTTTACATCAGTTTTGTGTTTTTTTTTTACCATTTTGGCCAAACCAACATAATGTAAAATCGCCGTAAAACCGATGAAAAACACAAAATAGAATCTTAGTAAATATACCCAATAGCTCAAACCAAATACTGTCATATGAAGGGCCTTGTGCTGAATGCCAAGATCAAGTAGACTTTGCCAGGTGAGACAGACTAGAAAAAGTAAAAGTTATTGGAAACATGACAGTTAGGAGCTGATTGGTCAGTACTTTATACTCTCCACTTTATCTCTCTCCAAGGCTTTAGTGCATCTCCCCCTCATCAGATAACATAATTGATTTGCCCGCAGATCTCGGTATGTGATTAATACTGCCCCACTCTGCAACCATTCTTTTTCAGTATAAAATAAACAACTTTAAATCTATCATAAAAGAAAAAAAAAAGAAAAAATAGTAATATAGTACTTTTTTTTATACGTTAATGTCTGCTATTGTGATATTGTGATATTGCGAATCAGCATCCTGTATGAACTTAGACGGTCACATTAAACTGTGGTGTAATTAGTATTTATTAAAGACAGAAAAACACTGGGAATGACGTACACAGCAGTATAAATCACAGTGCAGTTGCTAACACTCAAGTATGCTCTGTGCTGTACCGTACATTGGAGATGCTAATTAGAGATAAATAAAACATATTGTTATAGAAACATCAGTGTTACGTGGCTGCTGAATTATTTCATGAAAATAGATGTACAATTCCCAATTAAACTGTCTAAGTGATCCTTTCAGAAAATAATTTTGGTTTTGTTTATCTGAAAAACATAATTTTACAAAGACAAAGAATAACAACTAATATACCTTAAAAATTACTTTTTAATTATACCGTTCAAAATTTAACTTTTTTATGTATTTTTTTTATTTTGGACCATAAATAAAAAAATATGAATCAATTTACTGAATATTTACCCTACAGGTCAAAGATTGCAACCCAAACCCTTATTTCTAATGCTAACATAGGGGCCTGATTCAGAGCCGGTCGCTATTTGCGGACGTTAGTTCCAAAAAAAGGGGTGGCTATTCAAATGAACCGTTCGCTCTTTGCGGTCTGTTCACGCCTCTAGGTCTGAATGAGCGAACAAAACTTGCGGTAGTTTTTTTTAAACTACGCCCCCTGGCCGCTCGCATCCTACGTCATGTCCGCTATTTATTAGATTAATTGAGTACATCGACCAGCGTATGAACTGCTCGCTATTCTTATGGTTGGTTTTTGCTACCACAATCTTGCGAGCAGTTCTGGCTATAAAACAACCCAGTGACGTGGTCAATGACGCTGCTGTTTTAATTATGCACACCCTTAAAACGCCCGTTTTGACCTTTAAGCACGCCTGCGTTCTGATCTCCACTCCCCGTTTTCATGTACCTTCCCCTGTTACCACCCACATACGCCTCTTTCTGTCACTCAAATTATCAGGCATTCGCTATTTTGCGAGCACATGAATTTCGGCCGCACTGACTGGTTCGCGCATGCGTATAACGATCCGTATGCATGCACAGTTGGGCAAACATCGCTCGGAGTGAACGAGAGGCCGCTTACGAGCGGCTCTGAATCAGGCCCTTAGTGTCACGATCCTGACTAATTTCTCTCATACCATACTGATTTGTCCCGTGACTCACCTCTGCTACCTGCTCTGCAGGCCAGGATATCCAGATTGTAGCATGTCTATGTTGCTAGCTCCTGGATTTCCTTCTGGACCGATTGCACATTTCTGAGTCTCTCTGTCTGTGAGAGCTACAGATTCCGGACTACAAACAGACTTCAGCTAATGTGTTGAACCTGGAATGCAGGGATCATGGTGATATACTGCTTCCACTTCTCTTGTGCTGACCATTCTCTCTGCATTGCGCCAGTGTGCAGCATTGTCTTCTCTGAGGTACCAGTGTCCAGCATTTTCCATTTGCTCAGGAGACTGGGCGCCACCATGACACTTTGGGTCATGTCTTTGTCTTTGCAGCGGTCACGATTCCATGTACCACTCAGCGCTGGTTCCCTTTCCTCCAATCATATTCACCACAGCGGACACCTTATCCTGTTAGCCATCAAGGACAAGCCAGGGGTGGATATAAGGAATCCACTGACTAGCAATCAGTGCCTTGGACAACACATCTCACTCATGTGCTATGGATCTAGGCTCCAGACTCCTGCAGCCATGGAAGTCATTAACAACAATCAGTCCTATCCGATAACCAGCACCATTGGTCCCTATCCGATAACCAGCAATAGGTCCTATCCGATAACCAGCAATCAGTCCCTATCTGATAACCAGCACCATCGGTCCCTATGCGATAACCAAATTAGACCAGGGGCTACATTTACTAAGCGGCAGCAGCTTTTGCAAGCTCCGATTCTCAGCGGTTTTGACCCCGAAATTAAAAGCGGCAAAAATATTAAATGCAAAATATACCTGATTTTGCATTTAATATTATTGGCTATTTAACCACTTAACTGGCCGTACAGGCTTTCTCTGTCATGATGCAACCGTGCCCTCCTCCATCCCCCGGCATTTTAAGAGGAAATCTGTTTCGCATATGTGCATAACGGATTTCCTGTTCTCCTCTGGACCTCCGGCAGTGATGTTGCGTTTTTTTGACCGCCGACATCACTGTGGAAAACAGCCCCACGGCCGGCACTTTAGCTGGTTTTCTCCTCGCACCTTCAGAAGGGTGCGAGAAGAAATCATTTAGTCGACCTAACAGCGCGCTAAATTGAATAGCTCTGGGAACTCCCTCAACAGCTCGCTGAATTGAATCGGCCCCAGAGAGATAAGGTCATGAGGCCCATCAGGGACTTCAGATACATTTTTCGTTTCATACTGTACAAGAATACACATAAAGATTATTATAAACTTTAGTTCCCCATAATAATTCCAGCAACTGGGTTTTCTCTTATTTGAAACATAGAATTTGGAACAATTTGCAGCTTTTATATTTCCATGTATTTTTAGCAGCTATTGCACTTTTACATTTCTCCGCTGATTTGAAAGTAATTTAGAAAATTGCAATTTAAGCACCATTCTCTTAATATTAGGTTTAGAAATAGCTCAGCGGCACAGGTTTCTGTTCAGCCACAAAATACTTCTGCAGGAGGCGCGAGGTCCTATCCACCCCAAGCTTTCCTATGAGTACAGAGAATAATGACCTGACATCACGTTTTACTGAATTACTGTAACACTGACATATTCTTATTTATTTCAATTTAGATTTTTTTTGTTTTGTTAAAGTAACTATGTAGCGTATGATGTCATTACAGAGCAAGGGCAAAAAACAACAGATGCATCAACCTTGTATTAGGGGTGAGCGGGTTCGGATTTCTGAAATCCGAACCCCCCCGAGCCCCCCCGATCCGAGTCTGATCCGAGTCAGGCTCGACTTTTCCCGCCTGACTCGGATCTGAAATCGAGGCAAAACGTCATCATCCCGCCTTCCGAGTCTCGCGGGTTTTGGATCCTATATAAGGTACCCGCGTCGGCGCCATTTTCTCACTCGGCTGTGGACAGTGAAGAGGGAGGGTGGGAGTTAGGGCTGTGTAGTGTAGTGTAGTGTAGTGCTGCTGTTGTCCACTACTTCAAAGTCCATAGGGGCTGGCTGTGTTGTGCTGTGCTGCTGTTGTTAATAGGGGCTGTGTCCACTACTTCAAAGTCCATAGGGGCTGGCTGGACTGTGTTGTGCAGTCAGTTCTCCATAGGGGCTGTGTCCACTCCAAAGTCCTGTGCAGTGTCCCAGTCCTAAAGGAGTGCTGTAGTGTTGTCCAGGGGGTGCTCTGTCCATCAGGGGTGCTCCCCCCAAGTGCTAAAAAAATAATATATTTTCTGTGTTTGTGAATTGTGTGCGCAGTAGCCGCATGTGCATCAACAAAGTAGTGCCAAGCGTGCGCCTGTGTCATAAGTAAAGGGCCGGCTGGCTTGACCGTTAAAGGGTGCTGTAACCCCCAAAAGTACACTCCAGTCCAAACCAAAAAAAAATTATTTTCTGTGTTTGTGAATTGTGTGCGCAGTAGCCGCACGTGCATCAACAAAGTAGTGCCAAGCGTGCGCCTGTGTCATAAGTAAAGGGCCGGCTGGCTTGACCGTTAAGGGTGCTGTAAGCCCCGAAAGTACACTCCAGTCCAAACCAAAAAAAAAATTATTTTCTGTGTTTGTGAATTGTGTGCGCAGTAGCCGCACGTGCATCAACAAAGTAGTGCCAAGCGTGCGTCTGTGTCATAAGTAAAGGGCGGGCTGGCTTGACCGTTAAGGGTGCTGTAACCCCCGAAAGTACACTCCAGTCCAAACCAAAAAAAAAATTATTTTCTGTGTTTGTGAATTGTGTGCGCAGTAGCCGCACGTGCATCAACAAAGTAGTGCCAAGCGTGCGCCTGTGTCATAAGTAAAGGGCCGGCTGGCTTGACCGTTAAGGGTGCTGTAACCCCCGAAAGTACACTCCAGTCCAAACCAAAAAAAAAATTATTTTCTGTGTTTGTGAATTGTGTGCGCAGTAGCCGCACGTGCATCAACAAAGTAGTGCCAAGCGTGCGCCTGTGTCATAAGTAAAGGGCCGGCCGGCTGGCTGGACCGTTAAGGGTGCTGTAACCCCCGAAAGTACACTCCAGTCCAAACCAAAAAAAAAATTATTTTCTGTGTTTGTGAATTGTGTGCGCAGTAGCCGCACGTGCATCAACAAAGTAGTGCCAAGCGTGCGCCTGTGTCATAAGTAAAGGGCCGGCTGGCTTGACCGTTAAAGGGTGCTGTAACCCCCAAAGTACACTCCAGTCCAAACCAAAAAAAAAATTATTTTCTGTGTTTGTGAATTGTGTGCGCAGTAGCCGCACGTGCATCAACAAAGTAGTGCCAAGCGTGCGCCTGTGTCATAAGTAAAGGGCCGGCTGGCTTGACCGTTAAAGGGTGCTGTAACCCCCGAAAGTACACTCCAGTCCAAACCAAAAAAAAATTATTTTCTGTGTTTGTGAATTGTGTGCGCAGTAGCCGCACGTGCATCAACAAAGTAGTGCCAAGCGTGCGCCTGTGTCATAAGTAAAGGGCCGGCTGGCTTGACCGTTAAGGGTGCTGTAACCCCCGAAAGTACACTCCAGTCCAAACCAAAAAAAAAATTATTTTCTGTGTTTGTGAATTGTGTGCGCAGTAGCCGCACGTGCATCAACAAAGTAGTGCCAAGCGTGCGCCTGTGTCATAAGTAAAGGGCCGGCTGGCTTGACCGTTAAAGGGTGCTGTAACCCCCAAAGTACACTCCAGTCCAAACCAAAAAAATAAAAATTTTCTGTGTTTGTGAATTGTGTGCGCAGTAGCCGCACGTGCATCAACAAAGTAGTGCCAAGCGTGCGCCTGTGTCATAAGTAAAGGGCCGGCTGGCTTGACCGTTAAAGGGTGCTGTAACCCCCGAAAGTACACTCCAGTCCAAACCAAAAAAAAAATATTTTCTGTGTTTGTGAATTGTGTGCGCAGTAGCCGCACGTGCATCAACAAAGTAGTGCCAAGCGTGCGCCTGTGTCATAAGTAAAGGGCCAGCTGGCTTGACCGTTAAGGGTGCTGTAACCCCCGAGAGTACACTCCAGTCCAAACCAAAAAAAAAATTATTTTCTGTGTTTGTGAATTGTGTGCGCTGTAGCCGCACGTGCATCAACAAAGTAGTGCCAAGCGTGCGCCTGTGTCATAAGTAAAGGGCCGGCTGGCTTGACCGTTAAGGGTGCTGTAACCCCCGAAAGTACACTCCAGTCCAAACCAAAAAAAAAATTATTTTCTGTGTTTGTGAATTGTGTGCGCAGTAGCCGCACGTGCATCAACAAAGTAGTGCCAAGCGTGCGCCTGTGTCATAAGTAAAGGGCCGGCTGGCTTGACCGTTAAAGGGTGCTGTAACCCCCAAAGTACACTCCAGTCCAAACCAAAAAAAAAATTATTTTCTGTGTTTAGCCGCACGTATATATCAAATCGATATAACATAAATGGAGGACCAAACTTTCTCCGATAAAAATAAAATAGAGAAAGATCAAGAACCACTTCCTCCTAGTGCTGAAGCTGCTGCCACTAGTAATGACATAGACGATAACATGCCATCAACGTCGTCTGCCAAGGCCGATGCCCAATGTCATAGTAGAGGGCACATACAATCCCAAATGGCAAAGTTCAGGAAAATGACCTTGAAAAAGACATTTAAATCAGCTGAAGAGAAACGTAAACTTGCCAATATGCCATTTACGACACGGAGTGGCAAGGAACGGCTAAGGTCGATCCCTAGTATGTTCATGACTAGTGGTTCAGCTTCACATGACGATGGAAGCCCTCCTCCCACTAAAAAAATCAAAAGAGTTAAGCTGGCAAAAGCACAGCGAAGAACTGTGCTTTCTAAGAAGATATCACAAATCCCCAAGGAGAGTCCAAGTGTGGTGGTGGTTGCGATGCCTGACCTTCCCAGCACTGGTCGGGAAGAGGTGGCTCTTTCCACCATTTGCACGCCCCCTGCAAGTGCTGAAAGGAGCACCCACAGTCCACTTGCTGATATGCAAATTGAAGATGTCACTGTTGAAGTACAACAGGATGAGGATACTGGTGTAGCTGGCACTGAGGAGGAAGTTGGCGAGGAGGATTCTGATGGTGATGTGGTTTGTTTAAATCAGGCTCCGGGGGAGACAGTTGTTGTCCGTGGGATGAAAAAGCCCATCACGGTCATGCCTGGGCAGAAGGTCAAACATTCCACCTCTTTGGTCTGGCAATATTTCTATCCAAATCCGGACAACAACTGTCTTGCCATATGTACCATATGTAAAGGTGAAATAAGTAGGGGTAGGGACGTCAACCACCTAGGAACATCCTCCCTTATACGGCACCTGCAGCGCGTTCATAAAAAGTTACTGTCAAGTTCAGAAACTTTGGCTAAGACCGTAAGCAGTCCAGGGACACCTAAATCCCGTTGTCCTGTTGTATCCAAGCGCCTGCAAACCACACCGTCAACTCCCTCCTCGTCAATTTCCTCCTTAGTCAGGATCGGAAGTAGTCCTGCAGGCCATGTCACTGGCATGACTGACTCTCCTATCCGGGATTCCTCTGGAGGATCCTGCATTGCTACGCCTACTGCTGCCGCTGCTGCTGTTGCTGCTGCTGGGAGTCGTTCATCATCCCAGAGAGGAAGTAGGAACACCACTACTTTTACTAAACAATTGACCCTCCAACAGTCCTTAGCGAGGAGGATGAAGTACGACAGCAGTCATCCTGAAGCAAAACGTATAACTGAGGCCTTGACTGCTATGTTGGTGTTAGACGTGCGTCCGGTATCCGCCATTAGTGCAGTGGGATTTAGACAATTGATGGAGGTAGTGTGTCCCCGGTTCCAAATCCCGTCTAGATTCCACTTCACTAGGCAGGCGATACCGAGACTGTACAGAAACGTCAGAAAAAGTGTCCTCAGTGTCCTGAAAAATGCCGTTGTACACAATGTCCACTTAACCACGGACATGTGGACAAGTGGAACAGGGCAGACTAAGGACTATATGACTGTGACAGCCCACTGGGTAGATGTATCACCTTACGCAGCAACAGCAGCAGCGTCACCAGTAGCAGCATCTCAGAAACGCCAGCTCGTTACAAGGCAGGCTACGCTGTGTATCACCGGTTTCAGTAAGAGGCACACCGCCGACAACCTCTTAGAGAAACTGAGGGAAATCATCGCCCAGTGGCTTACCCCACTTAGACTCTCCTGGGGATTTGTGATATCTGACAACGCCACCAATATTGTGCGGGCATTACATCTGGGCAAATTCCAGCACGTCCCGTGTTTTGCTCACACAATAAACTTGGTGGTGCAGAATTTTCTGAAAAGCGACAGGGGCGTGCAGGAGACGCTTTGGGTGGCCCGAAAAATTTCTGGCCACTTTCGCCATTCAGCGACTGCGTGCCGAAGACTGGAGCGCCAGCAAACACTCTTGAACCTGCCCCGCCATCACCTGAAGCAAGAGGTTGTGACGCGGTGGAACTCAACCCTCTATATGCTTCAGAGGATGGAGGAGCAGCAAAAGGCCATACAAGCCTATACATCCACCTATGACATAGGCAAAGGAGGGGGTATGCACCTGACTCAAGCGCAGTGGAGAATGATTTCCGTGTTGTGCAAGGTTCTCCAGCCCTTCGAACTTGCCACACGTGAAGTCAGTTCAGACACAGCCAGCTTGAGTCAGGTCATTCCCCTCATCAGGCTTTTGCAGAAGCAGCTGGAGAAAGTGAAGGAGGAGCTAAGACGGAGCGATTCCGCTCGGCTTGTGGGACTTGTGGATGAAGCCCTTCATTCGCTTTGCCAGGATTCCAGGGTGGTCAATCTGTTGAAATCAGACCACTACATTTTGGCCACCGTGCTTGATCCTAGGTTTAAAGCCTATGTGGTGTCTCTCTTTCCGGCCGACACAAGCCTGCAGAGGTGCAAAGACCTGCTGGTGAACACACAGTCAGCTGAAGCGGAACGTGACACGTCAACGGCTCCTTCTTCATTTTCTCCCGCAACTGGGGCTGCCAGGAAAAAACTTAGGTATCCTAAGCAACCCGCTGGCGGTGATGCAGGGCAGGCAGGACCAAGTTTGGACATCTGGTCCGGACTGAAGGACCTGGCAACAATTTCTGACATGTCTACTGTCACTGCATATGATACTGTCACCATTGACAGAATGGTGGAGGATTACATCGGTGACAGCATCCAAGTAGGCATGTCAGACAGTCCATACCTGTACTGGCAGGAAAAAGAGGCAATTTGGAGGCCCCTGTACAAGCTGGCTCTATTTTACCTGAGTTGCCCCCCCTCCAGTGTGTACTCCGAAAGAGTGTTTAGTGCAGCCGGGAACCTTGTCAGCGAAAGGCGTAGGAGGTTGCTTCCACAGAATGTGGAGAAGATGATGTTCATCAAAATGAATTATCAGCTCTTCCAGGGAGACCAGCCTCCAGAAGGTACAGAGGGACCTGTGGTGGTGGATTCAAGTGGGGACGAGTTAATACTTTGTGAGGATGAGGATGTACACACTGAAGAGGGTGAGGAATCGGTGGATGAGGAGGATGAGGATAACATCTTGCCTCCGTAGAGCCAGTTTGTGCAGGGACACATTAATTGCCAGCTTGTTTTGTGGGGGCCCAAACGAACCAATCATTTCAGCCACAGTTGTGTGGCAGACCCTGGCGCTGAAATGATTGATTTGTTAAAGTGTGCATGTCCTGTTTATACAACATAAGGGTGGGTGGGAGGGCCCAAGGACAATTCCATCTTGCACTTCTTTTTTTTCTTTGCATTATGTACAGTTTGGGGCCTAGTTTTTCTAACTGCCATCCTGTCTGCCACTGCAGTGTCACTCCTAGATGGGTCACGTGTTTGTGCCGCCCACTCGTGTCGCTTAGCATAGTCATCCAGCTACCTCGGTGCAACCTTTTGGACATGAAAACACTATTGTGAGGTGTGAGGTGTTCAGAATAGACTGGAAATTAGTGGAAATTAAGGTTATTGAGGTTAATAATAGCATAGGAGCAGAGAAACCAACAAATTCTGTGATTTTAGCTGTTTTTATGCTTTTTAAAAAAAAAATACAGATCCAAAACACAAAACCCAGAACCCAAAACACGGAAGGGTGGTTTTGGCAAAACCAATCCAGATCCAAAACACGAAGAAAGATCCAGATCCAAAACCAAAACACAAAACACGAAAAGTGGCCGGTGCACACCCCTACCTTGTATATATTGTACAAACCAACACAACACAGCTCCAGAAACCTTATACAGGGGAATTGTGTGTTTTACAAACCACCAGACATAGTATGTGATTTCCAGACCCAGGGCTGTTATGGAAAACATTGTGCGCTGATACATAAGGGGCGTGGTCATGCTATGTGAGTGATCATGAAGATAAAAAGGGGGTGTGGCCATGCTGTGTGAGTGGCCATGATGGTACAAAGGGGGTGCGGCCATGCTGTGTGAGTGGCCATGAAGATAAAAAGGGGGTGTGGCCATGCTGTGTGAGTGGCCATGTTCAAAATCCCAGGTCCTATACGTAGATGACTTAAAGGGGCTTGGCCGCACCAGGTGGGGATGATGGATTTGCCTCTTTGGCAGCCTGTGCCCTCAGGCTGCACCCAGATTCCCTTC
The DNA here is from genome assembly GCA_031769625.1 of Taudactylus pleione. Taxonomy (NCBI): domain Eukaryota; kingdom Metazoa; phylum Chordata; class Amphibia; order Anura; family Myobatrachidae; genus Taudactylus; species Taudactylus pleione. Next base: position 4,833,589 of record JAUIMM010000310.1, on the reverse strand, counting down.
TTTTTGGTGTCCCTGTTCAGATTCAGGGTGTAAACTCATACTGAATCTAATGAGTGGTTATTTGTGAACAATTAAACTATAGTACATTCAGTTTACGTTAAAGCCAGGAGAGCGCTACTGCGCAATCTCCATATTGGCTCCTTTAGGGAGGCTTTATTCCCTAACCAAGATGGCCACCGTAGCTCTGCGCATACGCATCACCATCTTGTCACTTTGTTAGAATGCCGCAGTGGAACACGGACATGTTACACTTAGCTCAGTGACACCCTGCAATATACTGCACCCACAGCGTTGTTCACCGATAGCCTCCTCCTCGATTCCAACCTACAGTCACGGGGTGGTGGTCTGCATGATCCTCTCCATGCACAGAGGGCCTGATTCAGAGGCGCTTGCAAAAGCGAGCGCTCGCTCTGAATTAGGGCGGGCGCAGGTTCTTTTAGTTGTGGCCTCTTGGCCGCTCGCATAGCTGTGGGTTACCACCCACAGCTATTGCGAGCAGCCATGATGATGGTCTCGATGGTCAAGACCATCGCGACCATCGGGCATGTGACGAGACCCTTGAGGTAGGGTCTCGTGGCCGCAAGCCCCACAGAGCTTCTGGCTCAAATAGAGCTGGAAGCTCTGTCACTGACATCACTGGTGATGTCAGTGGGGCCGCCCACAAACAGCAGTTTGCGGTTTGCCTATGTGGAGTGCCTGACAAGGTACACTGTGTACCGCTTACCAGGCTATGAGGGCACACCCTCACCAGCCTTGTCCTCTCTCTTCTATTCCTTAAGTGCCCAGACTAATCAGCATGGCGGTAAAGTAGGTCCTCTAGTGGGGTAAAGACATCAACGGCAGTGAGGGAGAGTGAGCTGCTTGTGGGAGACTGGTCTAGACTCCACAGAGTCTCTTGGACGTCCCAAGATAGTAAGTCGCTTTAAGCTACCGTCATCTTTTTTCTTTTTCTTTTAATTCTGCAAAAAATCCTGTCAACACTTAGAACTGAGGGCCTGATTCAGACCCGCTTGCGAGTGCTGAGCGCTCGCAAGCTTGTCGATGTTGGCCAAATGCGCATGCGCACGACGGAGCCGGCTCTGTCATGCACATGCGCGAGACCCGAATGACGATGGCCAAGCTGTCGCTATGAGTCTCGCGCCATAGGGGGCGTGCTGTCGATGGTGATTGACAGCACGCCCCCGTTGGTGGGCGTGGCTGCCCAGACAGAGGCGTTCCCATGGGAACGCCTACCGTCTGGGGCCGGCCCCACTGACATCACTAGTGATGTCAGTGGGAGTGCTCTCGGCTCTGATAGACCCCACAGGGGTCTCGTCGCAAGCCCGATGGTCGCGATGGTCTTGACCATCGCGACCATCATTTTGGCCGCTCGCTATAGCTGTGGGTGGTCACCCACAGCTATGCGAGCGGCCAGGAGGCCACTCTTAAATTCAGAGGGACGGCCCTGATTCAGAGCGAGCGCTCTGTCAGAGCGTCCGACTCTGAATCAGGCCCTGATTTCCTATTTGTTTTTCCTTTTTTTCTTTTTTTTACATTCTTTCATCATCATGTTAAGCTGTACCGCTCACCTATAGAGAACCGGCAGGCTGCTGACTGACAATGGGCCCCTCCTGGTACATTGGGCAACAGGGTAAAAATTTCAAAATATAGGCCCTGATTCAGAACCCACTCGCAAGTGGGCGTACGCACGTTCGCCGTACGTAAAAAAATATTTAAATTCAAGCACTCGCTCGTTTTTTCCTACGCAGCTAAAAATCCGCCCCAAACTCAGGCGACCCCTCCTCTGACTAATGAGCGTGCCAAATAGCGAGCGTACATCCACGAAATGGCTTGAAGGGAACGCACGCACAAGTACAAACCGGAAGTGGGACTGTCAGATTCCGATTACCTGCTCGTTTTTTCGGCCTACCTCCCTCAATCGTATCATGCCAATCAATATATCAATTAGCTTAATTTTTTATTTTTTTTCAACACAATGCAATAAACTTTAATCTTGTCCGTGTTTGTATTTGCTCGCAGAATACGTACGGCTGAAACCTTCGCTTTTATTGTTCCAAAGACATGTTAGCCCCAATTAAACAATTGTTCTATTTGTTTGTCTCCCCACAATTTTTCTGTGGTTCATTTCTTTATTTAAATTAGCTTACGCATGTCACTGCATCAAGCCTATCATAACTGTCAAGAGATTTCTGGCCCTGTCGAACACATGACTCATACACTAACCAATAGAATTGGTCCTGTTAATTTCACAAATACATTAGCCAATCAAATTTTTTTTGGGTGCTTTATTAAAAATATTTTGTCAAAAAAACACCATTGCCATCATGAGATCCGCCGCATTCACCAGGCGCGAACTGCTGGTGCTGACGGAGGTGATGGACAGGAGGATCACCAGTCAGCCTCCACCCATCTCTAATAGGCGCAAGCGTTCCGCATATGCGGAGGTACGTCGACGCCTGCGCTCCTTCGGCTCACGCCGACATATTGGCCAGCTGGAGCGCAGGTGGTCGGACCTGCACCGGCGGACGCCCCGCTTGCTGGCATGCTTTCGCATGCAGATTGCGGAAAGTAAGTGTTCTGGACGGTGGTTTTCAAGTTTTTCTTGTGGGCCCTAACTGCGTGTGCATGTTTTCATGTCTGTCCTATTGAGTCATTGTAGTCATATCTGCATGTGCATGTTTTCATGTCTGTCCTATTGAGTCATTGTAGTCATATCTGCATGTGCATGTTTTCATGTCTGTCCTATTGAGTCATTGTAGTCATATCTGCATGTGCATGTTTTTATGTCTGTCCTATTGAGTCATTGTAGTCATATCTGCATGTGCATGTTTTCATGTCTGTCCTATTGAGTCATTGTAGTCATATCTGCATGTGCATGTATTCATGTCTATCCTATTGAGTCATTGTAGTCATATCTGCATGTGCATGTTTTCATGTCTGTCCTATTGAGTCATTGTAGTCATATCTGCATGTGCATGTTTTCATGTCTGTCCTATTGAGTCATTGTAGTCATATCTGCATGTGCATGTTTTCATGTCTGTCCTATTGAGTCATTGTAGTCATATCTGCATGTGCATGTTTTTATGTCTGTCCTATTTTTTTTTTTTTTTGGTTTCCTGTTGAAACTAACAACAATTTTTTGGTCATTTTTTAGGGGCACAGCAAACACTACGGCGGCATCGCCACACAAGACGCCGGTCCCGGCCCCTCTCTCCAACCCCCAATTCCTCTATTCCCCTTCCTCCCCAGACCCTGTGGCCGATATTTCTGTACTACTTCCCCTCCAGCCCAATTCCCCCTCTCCTCCATCCGTCCCTCCTCCAAATACCCCCTCCCAGGATCAAGAAAACACCCTGCCCCTCGGGTTGGGGAATTTAGCCACCTCCGAGGTGGTCCAGGGAGTGGCTTCTGGCTCTCTCATTTTGGAGAACGGTATGTTTTTAAAGTTTATTTTGGACACCACAAACTGTTTGTATGTAATCATGTGTCGTCCCCATTTTTTTAAACTTTTTTTTGCCTTAGGGTATTTTTGGGGGTTGTCTGTACCTGTTCCTGCTGATGTCACCATACACATATCACACCTGTGTGCCTTTTTTTAGGGCCCTTGTATTTTTGGCATACGACATTTTGGGGTTCTGGGTTTTATCCGTGTAATTTTTTTTTGGCCCACAAGCTTGTAAGTTTGTGTTTGCTTGTTTTTTGTTTTTTTACAATGTTGCTTCATTATCGATTTATTAATCCCCAAACTTTTGTCACCCACAGAGGAACAGAGGCGTCGGGAAGAGATTCTGAATTGTGTGGGCCGTATGCGGGAGCAGGTCACCGGGCTAATGCACGGCCTTGAGCATCTGTTGGTCCTCCTTAGGAATTAGTTTTTTTTTTATTTTTTTTACAAATTGTTTCTTAATAAATCTGTTTAAAATCAAGCTCTGTCTCATGCGTTTGGAGTAAATCCAAGATTCTTTACACTGACATAAGTAGACTCTTAAAGCAAGGTTTGCCCCAGAAACTCACTACAGATTGTGTGTTGTATTTCGAATGCAAACAGGCACAAGAAACACCTCCCAGTACCAATGTCATTTTCCTTTTTTGTGGTGGTCAACATGATAGTTTACACCATTTTTCAGGTTCCTATTTGGTGGCCAAACTGCTCAGGACAATCTTACGAAGGCAACTGATTGTACACGATTCCTTGTTGTGTTGGTTAGTACCCCGAAAACATATTACATTTTAGCTCCACTTGCTTCATTACTGGGTTACCCCTTAGGTAAAATTAACGTTTGGGAGTTTGTTTACACTTGCTTCTAACGTGCCCAAAAAGGAAACAAATTACACTCTCCAAATATTTATTCACAACAGAAATCAAAATACAAAGTGGTCACTCACAAACAAAACACACAGTGATAATCTGAAAAACACCACATACCAGAAACACTAAACAAACACACAACAAATCAAGAACTGGTTGACGAAGGTCCATGCCCACATGATTTCAAAAATATGGCGTTGCAATATTGGTGTCAGAATATATTCCCGAAGTTTCCACAGAAAGGTTTTGGAAGGGTAGCAGGAATTAGTCATCGTGGGAGTGCCAAAGATTATGCAAACAAACAGAAGATGGTGCAAGAATTAATATAAAAAAAGATGAACGTTAAAAAAACGGAACACATTGGGTATACACACTGTTGTTTGATCAATAATTACCTAAAATATCGGGCCACCACATCATCGCGTATGGCCCCCCCACATACTGACCTCCGACCAACCTCGGGGGGGCCATCCTCAGGTAAGGCATCCTCTGGCTGCATTGGAACACCACTCCTTATGGCGATATCCCACACAGGACCACAATTTTCGAAACCATATCCGACAAATACATGAGCTCACCACCAGAGCGGTGGAGGCATCTGAATCGGCCTTTTAAAAGGCCGATACAGCGCTCCACCACTTGCCTGGTGGCTGTAAGTGCGGTATTAAACTCACTTTGTGGACCTGGTGTGGGAGCCAAGTAAGGAGTGAGCAGCCAGGGCATGCAAGGGTATCCACTGTCTCCTGTGAAAAAGAATAGACAACATCAGGATCACTGTGTATCAAGCTTAACATTGTTATGTAGTAAAGGTCTCCACTTACCCAGAAGCCACGCATCACCAGCTTGTAGGTTGTTTAATTTGTGCCATATCCCTGATTGCCGGATGACGAAGGAGTCATGTGCACTTCCTGGTAATTTTGCATTCAGGGACAGGATCTGGAGGGAGGCATCACATACCACCATTACATTCAGGGAGTGATAGTGTTTCCTGTTTCGAAATATGGCCTCCAGCCGTGCTGGAGGCTGAAGTGGTATGTGAGTACCATCCACAACCCCTATGATGTGTGGGAAGCCAGCAATTTGGTAAAAATTGGCCTTGGCCACACTAAGGGCACCCAAATCCAAAGGCATTTGAATAAAATGATGGAGGTGCTTGAAAAGTGCCTCCATCACTGCCCTCAGGATCCGGGAAAAGGAGGATTGTGAGATGCCCGCCACTATTCCCACCGTTGTTTGAAACGATCCTGAGGCACAGAAATGTAACACCGCCATAAATTGCGTAAGTGGTGGTATTGCTGTAGGACTGTCAATTTGCCGCTCAAGATCACTCTCTATTAATGAGAGAGTGTCTATGATGATTTTGGGAGGAAGACGGTAGCATCTTAAAACCTCATCATCGGGCATTCCAAAAAGGGTGACACGTGTTCGAAATATCTGGGGCCTTGCACGCCTACGATGCCTACGCCTGGGACGAGATTGAGGTTGGTCGGCTTCTGGGAGCATGGCCAGAACAATCCACCCTAGATCAACCTGAAATGGCAAGATTGGAATGTAAGGCTTTGGACCCACCCCAAAAGAAAATTCTAAACAACTTAGCTTGATGATACCATCCATTGCTGCTTACATGCCGGGGTATTGTCATGATACGTCCAAACTGAAATTAATCACAAAAATTATTTTACAAATTTCACTCTGTGCATTTTTGTTTCTAAATTTTGTGCTAGACCAAACTTAAAATATGCGAAACACACATTTGGCAAAAGTGCAAAATGACATTGCACACAGTACATCAAAATGGGTTGAAATGTTTGCACAAAAAGCGAAAGGGCAACCTCAAAAATATAAAAATGATTAATAAGCATTTTAAAAAGCGCTAATTAGTTCGCAAATACAAGTCACAATAGTAAGTAGTAAAAATGCGCTAATTAGTTCGCAAATACAAGTCACAATAGTAAGTAGTAAAAATGCGCTAATTAGTTCGCAAATACAAGTCACAATAGTAAGTAGTAAAAATGCGCTAATTAGTTCGCAAATACAAGATAAAAAATGGACTTACCAAGAGCAAATATATAAGAGTCCAAATCAAAAGGTCTTTGGGTCCGAAATTAATCAAAAGCTAAAATAGATGAAAATAGGGATCCAAAATTAAAAAAAAACGAAGAAACACAATGAAACAACAATTGATCAAAAGTTAGACTTCACAAAACTTACCAAATCAAGAAACGAGGTCCAAAAAATAAAAAGCAAAAAAGAGAACGGAAAATAAAAAAGCAAATCTACCAAACAAAATAATCTCCAACCGCCAACTCCTTTATACGCAAACAATACACTCCAGCCAAGGTAACCTCCAACAATCCAAAAACGCCACCTCGACTCGAGACACACCAAGCCATAAATAGTGTTTCGTTTCCCGCACAAATTAAGGAGGGATCATAGGAACGCACAATCAATGATGCGGCCGCAAAATAAGGACGCATGCATAAATACGTCACGAAAACACATTAAAATTCTGGTGTATTTCTTGTTTGGACCTCAGACATGGCGACAGACCAGGGAAACAATGCCCAAGAGTCAGGCGGTAAGTCTTTCATGCATTTTGTATCAATGATTAATTTGAAACATAAGATTGGGCAAGTTGTGATTTTGTGAATTCTGTAAATTTACACAAATAGGTGAGGAGAATGACATGGAAGAGGCTGCTGGGCCCAGTATTCCGGCCAAAGCGGCCAAAAAAAAAAGGCAGCCACATTTCACAAGAAAGGAGATGGAGGTTTTGATCCAGAAGTGTGTGGACATCCTGCCACAGGCAGACAGGAATATGAGTCTAAGCCAGAAGTGGTGAATGTGGGAAGAGGTAGCCGTTGCTGTCAATAGGGTGGGTGATTATGTCCGTCTAGCCCGGGATGTCAAACGGCGGTAAGTAAACACTTGCCCCCCCTAAAAACAAACACCATTTTAAACAAAAGGATAATGGCTTCCATTTTTTCCCACAGATGGGGCGACTTCAAATATCGCCTAAAGCAAAAACTCGCGGACAGGGCTAGGCATGCAAGGGGGACAGGTGGGGGTCCCACCCCTGTGTCATTGGAGTTGACGGATTTAGAAGAGCTGGCACAGGGGTGTGTGCAGCCTGTGGAGGTGTTTGGCGTGTCCAACATGGATACGGACATGCCAGACTTTGCGGCTCCTCATGTTGTCCCAGGTAAATCTTTTGATGTCATCAACTCTGAAATGTTATTGTGCCAATATGTAGATTCTAATGTGAGGCTTTTCTCTTTTTTCCTAACAGAGACACAGGCGGATGAGTCTGCTCCAGAGGGGAGCCTTGGCCGCCGAATTTCTGCTGGCTCGGCAGGGGAGGAACCAGTACATCCGGCTGAGGACCCTGCAGAAGCCAGTCCAGGGCAATCCCCCTCGCAGGCAGTATCCCTCCTCACAGAACTCAATTTCAAATCGGATTTCCATACGGAGATTCTGCAGAGGATGGACGCCAGTCTGGTACGGGTGGCTGAGGCCCTGGAGCAAAATGCTGCGGCCAACGTGACCATTGGTCAGGCCCTGGCGGAAAATACCAGGGCCAACATCCGCATCGCCAATGCCCTGGAGCAGCTCGTTCGCCAGCACATGGTGGAGCCGACCTCCCTTCCTGCGGAACATCAGGATCCTCCACCTCTGGCACAACATCAGCCAATCCTCCAAATGTGCCTAGCCCTGTGCCTAGTCCAGAGGCCACAACATCTGCCTCTGGACAGGCCAGCCCGATGACATCCCGGACCCGGTCTGGCGCCCTCCCTCCCCCATCCAAACGGGTGAAAAAACGGTGACAGCAATGGTGACTTTTCCCACAATCCTTCTGTGCTTGGCTCATATTCCTTTCTGGTCAAAACTTCCCTCTCCTTTCTTGTGAAATGTTTTTACATTTTGGATGTATGTTTATGTCAACAGTTATGTTGGGCCAATTTGTTTGATTTTGGGACATATCTTTGGCAAAAAAAGATGTCCCCAATATTTTAATTTTTTTTTTTTTTGTTTGAGCAATAAATTGAAACAAAAAATCTGACATTGGATTGTGAAATTATTGTACAAATGGGTTACATTTAATCCTGGACCAAAAGGCAAAAACTGGCAAAAAACAAGAAAAATTAAAAAAAAAGAAATGGGCTCTTTAAGGAACGTTTAAAAAATCATATAACGAGGCAAATTCAAGAGGTAAAAATAAAATGGTGCGAAAATTAAAACATGATGACATTATTGTTAGAATAGGCCCTAACCACCAAATTGAGGGCAAAATAAACCCCCACAAATGTACGCAAATTGATTGTGTCATCCTGACATTAGCAGCTCTGAGTTCCACCTGCGTACGGTTTTGTGCTATCCCAAAAAACTGATTTCAAAACACATACCAAGCCGGTTCTCAATCCAACACTAATTGCTTTTCAGCCCTCCCGCGATTAATCGCAACAACATCGTGGAGTCCCGGGACGGAGGAGAAGGCCATCGCCAATGTGGTCGAGTAATCCAGACCCTAAGCTGTGCGAGCATTTTGAAGGGAAAGAGGATCATCCAGTGACGTATGAGTCGGTCCGAACACATTTTACGCTCGCATTTGCTAATGTATGTACGCCCCAAAAACGCCTCGCCACGCCTGCGTTTTTCCATCTCCACCCCCGTCAACACCCAAAAACGCCCTGTTCTGTCAATCACATTTGACATGTCACTTCCTGTATGGTATTTGACGAACGAGACCCAAAAAACTCGCAATCTGCCGTACGCACATGCGCAGTGTTACACCGACGCATGCGCGGTTATTCAACATCGGAACGCAACGAGCGTACTGCTGTTTGCGAGTGGCTCTGAATGAGGGCCATAGTTCAATCTCTTGTGGCACTACAAGAATCAGCATGTACTGGCAGCCCATGAGTATTATAGTATGCTTGTGCAGTGGTGTCTGTAGATCTACAAGCAGCAGCCATGCACAAAGGCGCAAGTCCATAGGAGCACTTTATTACTAGTAAATGTTGCTTCATTAATTAATTAACAATTTCTGCCCCCATAACTTGTATTGGCCACATTATTATGTAGCAAATGTGGCCCCATAATAAACACTTGCCCAAAATTCTTACGGGAAGACAACACAAAATGGATGCTCCAACGAGCCAGGCGACCAAATAGGCAAGCGACCAGTCAGGAGCAGCCTCTTATACTGCTCAACCAATCACAGCTGGACAGCCAGGCCGGTATTAGAGAGTATGTTCCACACTCAGATTACATTATTGCCTTGCACATAAAGTTCCTGCAAGTATTGCTAAATACATTACAATACACATAGGACCTTATTCAGAGGCGCTCGCAAAAAGCGAGCGCTCGCTCTGAGTCAGGGAGGCCGCTTTTTTTTTTTTAAACTGGCCTCCTGGCCGCTCGCTAAGCTGTGGGTGACCACCCACAGCTTTGCGAGCGGCCAGGTGATGGTCGCGATTATTGCGACCATCGGGCTTGCGACGAGACTCTTGTGGTAGGGTCACACCTGCCGCAAGCCCCAGTGAGCTTCTTGCTCAAATAGTGCAGGAAGCTCACTACTGACATCACGAGTGATGTCAGTAGGGCCGCCCACAAACGGCAGGCGTTCCTTCAGGAACGCCTCCGTTTGTCCAGCCACCCCCCCTCCCCGCCTGCAAAACGGGGCAAGCTGTCGACCAACATCGATAGCCGCCCCGTTTGTAGCGATCCCCGGAGTGAGTGAATTTATCACTCGCTACGGGGCTTGCGCACGCGCGCGGCATGTGTGCAGTGCCCTACCATTGACCTGCTTGCGAGCGCATAGCGCTTGTGAGTGGGTCTGAATAAGGTACATAGGCCCTCATTCAGACCCACTCGCGAGCGGCTGTCCGCTCGCAAGTGGGTCGATGGTCCGCACTGCGCATGCGCACGACGGAGGGAGCTCCGTTGTGCGCATGCGTGAGACACGATGAGCGAAGGACTTTCCTTCGCTCGGAGTGTCTCATCAAAGGGGGCGTGCTGTTGATGTTGACTGACAGCACGCCCCCTTTGGTGGGCTTGTCGGGGGCGTGCCTGCCAGATGGAGGCGTTCCCAAGGGAACGCCTACCGTCTGAAGCCGGCCCCACTGACATCACTAGTGATGTCAGTGGGAGTGATTTTGGCTCTGATAGAGCTAAAATCACTCCTGGCCTTGCGGTTGAAAAACTCAACCGCAGGCTTTTGCTCGCAGTTTCGATGGTCGCGATGGTCAAGACCATCGCGACCATCATCCTGCATGCTCGTATATGCTGTGGGTGGTGACCCACAGCTATACGAGCGTCCAGGAGGACGCTCCATATTAATGGAGGTGGGCCCTGATTCAGAGCGAGTCCTCTGGTCAGAGCGTCCGGCTCTGAATCAGGGCCAAAGTTGGTTATTTAAGTTGAGGACAGCATACTGTATATTAAAGACACTTAAAGGTGGAACTTTCCCAAGTGAGATGTGCAGAAGGGGGGACGTAGCGCCTCAAATACGTTATCATGGCCCTGCCATACGCTATGCAAAGCTGTGATTCACGCCATTAAGTGATATCATTTAAAGCAAATTGCTTTATTGAGGCACCAGGGCGGCAGCAAGTGGCAGTGAGCAGCAGGAACTGCAGGAGCCCCCAGAACAATCCAATAGAGTCAGGGCCATCTCTTCCATTGGGCTTGTAGGGCAGTTGCCCAAGGGCCCAAAGCTTGTAGGGGCCCACCAGCCCGTCCCCCTGCAGCCGTGGCCAGTTGGTAAATTTGTGATACTTTTATAAGCTGGCCGCCAGTGCGCTGTGATCTGATCTAACCTCCCCCCCCCCCCAGTGACGAGTACTCACCTCAGTCCCAGATTCAGTTCATCCGCCGGCTTCTTACCAGTCAGACAGAGTCTCTCTGCATGTGTGGGAGGTCTGATGGGCATGCAGGAGGGTTTGAGTTTTTTCACCATTTACATTTTTTTCCCTTGAATGGGTGGGTAGGGGCCCCAGTGCATTGCTTTGCCCAGGGCCCACACTGCTGTTAAGACAACACTGAATAGAGTATGTAAGTAGGCTTTAAGCTACTGTCTTTGTTTTACCTTTCATTTTAATTCTGTCAAATTCCTACGTCAACATTTATGACAGCTTTGCTATTTGTTTTTCCTTTTTTTTATATATTCTTTGATGAACATTTTAAGCTGTAACATTTAATTCCTCCCTGGCTACTTAGTCATCATGAAACACTTCTGGCGTAATAATCGCTGCTCTCATTCCCATACAAGCCTCTCCCCGCAGCTAAATTACTCCTGACAACTTTTGTCGCTGAAGTCTCTCCGGTGAATTTGCCGTCGTAGAAAAGTTATGCTCATTTCAGAGACCATAGATAACAGAGCGACTACAATCATTTTCCTACTCGGCGGCATTATTATTTTATTTCCCCTCAAAATGTTTGTTGTAAAAAAAAAAAAATGTAAAAAGTTTTTTTTTTCCTCCTTATATTTATATATATATATTTTTTTAAATCAACTGAGCCCCCCGGAAAATCCACGTACTCAAATTCTTATTGAATCAACATTGCTTAGCAGGCAGCTCCATCTAAATCAAAGCAATGCAGACATTTATTCCCGAGAACGGGCTGAAAAGAAAGGTTTATGGGAGAACTACAAGCTGTTTTATCACATAGTGCCAATACTTGTCTAAAAAAATCTGGGGAACATTGAAGGGTGTATTTTAAAGAAATACAGCACAGTAATGTCATAACGGAACTTCAATTTTTCAGATTTTTTTATTTATTTTTCATCGGTCACACAGCTCTTCATCCGTGAAAAAGGCAAACAAAACAGAACATTGTATAGGAATGGGTATGTAATGCCGGCATCAAAATACCGACAGCGGCATCCCGATGGTTGGTATCCCGACAGGGGCTGGAAAAATATACTTACCCTCCCCCCTTCTCCTCCTAACCCTTCCTGTTTGTAGCCTAACACTAACTCTCCCCACACCGCACCCTAACCCTCCCCATTAGTGCCTAAACCTAAGTCTCCCCCCCAGTGCCTCCCCCCCAGTGGTGCCTAACCTTAACCCTCCCTAGGAGTGCCTAACCCTAACCCCCCCAAAACCTAACGCTAACCGTGCTATGCTACCTAAACCTATCACCCCTCCCCCCAGCTGCTAACAGCTAAGACGACCCTTGCTTACCTCGTTTGGGCTGGCGTCTTGTCTGTATTCCGGCATTGGGTTTAAGATAGTTGTCGGTATTTCAATGCCTATTTTATGTCCCATGTCGGGTTTCCACCGTCGGGATTCAGAGTGGCTACATGCCGTCCGCCGGTCTGGTAACTACATCCCCATTGTATAATACCTCGCCTCACATTTCTCTTGGATGATGGTTCACTATTCCTGTTTTGTTTCTTTTTGCTTTTATTAGATCCTACTGCAAATTTGAAAAATAGTCATTAAAATGGATTTGAAACATATTTTTTATCTACAAAATCACACAATCTAAAGCAGGGTACACATTAAACGGCATGTGTACCCAGAGATGTGACACGTGACCCGGCTGCCGACGGGCCGACATAACGTGCGGTCCGTACACACTGGGCGATCCGCTGCCCGACCGCCCGATATGCCGGCCCCTGCCATGGGACTATCAGCCCCATCGCCTGATTTTACTGCATGTACAAAAGATCATGGTGCGGCTGAGGACTCCACGGGACTACACGATATTAACGATTTGTCGTTCCGATGTGTTGGAATTGGCCATATTGTGTAGTGTTTACCCAGCTTAAGAGTTGAATTTATATACTGTATCTTTTTAAAAAAAAATAGTATGAGATACTAAGGGGGATATTTATGAAACTCTGGGCCTGATTCAGAGCCACTCGTAAGCGGCAGCTCGTTCGCTCCGAGCGATGTTTGCCCAACTGCGCATGCGTACGGATCGTTATACGCATGCGCGAACCAGTCAGTGCGGTCGAAATTCATGTGCTCGCAAAATAGCGAATGCCTGCTAATTTGAGTGACAGGAGGAGGCATATGTGGGTGGTAACAGGGGAAGGTGCTTGAAAACGGGGAGTGGAGATCCGATCGCAGGCGTGCTTAAAGGTCAAAATGGGCGTTTTATGGGTGTGCATATTTAAAACAGCAGCGTCATTGACCATGTCACTGGGTTATTTTTTAGCCAGAACTGCTCGCAAAATTGTGGTAGCAAAAAACCAACCACAAGAATAGCGAGCAGCTCATACCCTGTTCGATGTACTCGATTAATCTAATAAATAGCGGACATGACGTAGGATGCGAGCGGCCAGGGGGCGTAGTTTCCCAAAAAACGACCGCAAGTTTTGTTCGCTCGTTCAGACCTAGAGGCGTGAACAGACCGCAAACAGCGAACGGTTCATTTGAATAGCCACCCCTATTTTCTGGACGAGCGAGCGCAAATAGCGACTGGCTCTGAATCAGGCCCTCTGTTTCCAGGAGATCCCTGCAAAAGGCTAGCATCCCTGGCTCCAATATCTGTCACTGTCCCTCCATTCCGACTACAATAGCAGCCCCCATAGGTTTCTGCATGCTTAGTGCGCTCGCCGAGTCTGAACCTGGGAGCAAAGTCATACGGGTAGCTACTAGCTATCACTTTGCTTCTAGTCCTTTGTCGGGACAGACCTTTTTTGGAAGCTCTGTCCCAGCACCCCAGCAATGATACATGCAAGCAACATCACCGCATTGCTAGTTGGGACGTAATTATAACCTCACAGCCGGTTGGTGATAAATACGCCCCTAAGGGGTCTATTCATCATCACTTAATTTCTACAAAAGCAGGTGAAAAATAAAATGTTCACCTACTTTTATATAATTTAAGTGTCGAACTCATTCATCATTCATGTAACGCAGGCGATATCACAGATATCTCCTGGTTACAAATGCGCCTCGATAATTTCCACTCCCATACATTTGTATGCAGATGTAGAAATGATGAAATTAATCAAGTTCTGAAAATTTAGTTTTTTTGGAACTTGATTGATAAACTGTACGCCACCCTGAGATGGCGTGCAGCCCTTGATAATCTTCACAGGCTGCTGTTTACACTTCAGCCTGTGAAGATTTACATGCCAGAGCAGCCACTGCAGCCAGATCTATTCAGATCCTTCCCTGCTGTGTCTGCACTGGAGAGCCCCAGGAGCTGAGAGCTCCGGAGCACCGCAGACAGCTGAGAGCTCCGGAGCACCGCAGACAGCTGAGAGCTCCGGAGCACCGCAGACAGCTGAGAGCTCCGGAGCACCGCATACTGCTATGAGCTCCGGGGAACCTCAGACAGCTGAGAACTCTGGGGCACAGCAGACAGCTGAGAGCTCCGGAGCACCGCAGACAGCTGAGAGCTCCGGAGCACCGCAGACAGCTGAGAGCTCCGGAGCACCGCATACTGCTATGAGCTCCGGGGAACCTCAGACAGCTGAGAACTCTGGGACACAGCAGACAGCTGAGAGCTCCGGAGCACCGCAGACAGCTGAGAGCTCCGGAGCACCGTATACTGCTATGAGCTCCGGGGAACCTCAGACAGCTGAGAGCTCCGGAGCACCGCAGACAGCTGAGAGCTCCGGAGCACCGCAGACAGCTGAGAGCTCCGGAGCACCGCAGACAGCTGAGAGCTCCGGAGCACCGCAGACAGCTGAGAGCTCCGGAGCACCGCAGACAGCTGAGAGCTCAGGAGCACCGCAGACAGCTGAGAGCTCCGGAGCACCGCAGACAGCTGAGAGCTCCGGAGCACCGCAGACAGCTGAGAGCTCAGGAGCACCGCATACTGCTATGAGCTCCGGGGACCTCAGACAGCTGAGAACTCTGGGGTACAGCAGACAGCTGAGAGCTCTGGAGCACCGCATACTGCTATGAGCTCCGGGGAACCACAGACATGTGGCCACACTGCTTCTGCTCGACTCACTGGCAGAAGACAGAAGGAGACAGGTGAGAAGGAGTGAGGGGGGGTAGAGGATGCGGCAGGGGGGGAGAGGATGCAGCAGAAGGAGGAGAAAGGACAAGGGGGGAGGGACAGAGCGGACACTGCGCCGGGGAAAGAATGTAGGGATGGGTGACAACAGCAGGGGAAGGGGAGAGGACTCGGGGGGAGACAGATCCGATCGGCTTTAGTCACTCCATCATTTCTCCTAATGCTGGTCCATTAGTGCTTTTGTGCCATCCCCAGCCCTCTACCCCTGAAAGCCACAGTAAAAGAGGTTAGTAATACTATTTTCTGGCTCATGTGGCGAAAAAGGAAGCTCCGAAGTCCTTACACTGACACATCCAGCAAGTGCGGACACCTCTAATGAAAAACATTATTTCAAACAAACAGATAGACCATACATCAACCACATCTACACTTCTCCAAATAGTTACAGCATATACACTATATGCAAACAATGTGAACATTACATATTATGTTCGCACAAATGCATACAGTGCCTTGCAAAAGTATTCACCCCCCATATGCATTTTTCATGTTTTGTTGCCTCACAACCTGGAATTAAAATGGAATGTGTGAAGGTGTGCATCATTTTATTCACAGAACATGCCTAGAACTGTGAAGTTGTGTTTTTTTGTGTATTGTGAATAAAACAACATTTAGGACAACATAACAAAAAACTTCAGCGTGCATAACTATTCACCCCCCTAAAGTCGGTACTTTGTCGAGCCACCTTTTGCGGCAATTACAGCTGCAAGTCGCTTTGGATAAGTCTCTATGAGCTTGCCACATCTTGCCTCTGGGATTTGTGCCCATTCCTCAAGGCAAAACTGCTCCAGCTCCTTCATGTTGGATGGTTTCCTCTTGTGAGCAGCAATCTTCAAGTCTGACCACAGATTCTCAACTGGATTGAGATCTGGGCTTTGTCTAGGCCATTCCAACACATTTAAATGTTTCCCCTTAAACCACTCGAGTGTTGCTTTAGCAGTATGCTTCGGGTCATTGTCCTGCAGGAAGGTGAACCTCCGTCCCAGTCTCTAATCACAGGCAGACTGAAACAGGTTTTGCTCAAGAATTTCCCTGTATTTAGCACCATCCATCGTTCCCTCGACTCTAATCAGTTTCCCAGTCCCTGCTGCTGAAAAATATCCCCACAGCATGATGCTGCCACCACCATGTTTCACTGTGGGGATGGTGTTCTCGGGGTGATGGGATGTGTTGGGTTTGCGTCAGACATAGCGTTTTCCTTGGTGGACAAAAAGTTCAATTTTAGTCTCATCTGACCAGCGCACCTTCCTCCATACATTTGGGGAGTCACACACATGCCTTTTGGCAAACTCAAATCATATCTTCTTATTTTTACCACTAAGTAATGGCTTTTTTTCTGGCCACTCTTCCATAAAACCCAGCTCTATGGAGTGTAAGGCTTATTGGGGTCACATGCACAGATACACCAGTCTCTGCTGTGGAACTCTGCAGCTCCTTCAGGGTTACCTTTGGTCTCTGTGCTGCCTCTCTGATTAATGCTCTCCTTGCCCGGTCTGTGAGTTTTGCTGGGCAGCCCTCTCTTGGCAGGTTTGTTGTGGTACCATATTCCTTCCATTTGACGATGATAGATTTGATGGTGGTCCAGGGGGATCATCAAAGATTTGGATATTTTTTTATAACCAAACCCAGAATTGTTCTTCTGAACAACTTTGTCCCTGACTTGTTTGGAGAGCTCCTTGGTCTTCATGGTGTGATGCCTCTTGCTTAGTGGTGTTGCAGCCTCTGGGGCCTTTCAGAAAAGGTGTGTTTATACTGACAGATCATGTGACACTTAGATGTCACACAGGTGGGCTTCATTTTACTAATCATGTGACTTCTGAAGGTAATTGGCTGCACCAGAACTTTTGAGGGGCTTCACAGCAAAGGGGGTGATTACATATGCACATGCCAATTTTCAGAATTTTATTTATAAAGATTTATTTTTTATATATGTGTATACAGGTTGAGTCTCCCATATCCAAAATGCTTGGGACCAGTGGTAGTTTGGATAACAGAATATTCCGTATTTTGGAATATTTGAATATCATAATGAAATACCTTGGGAATGGGACCCCAATAAACACACAGAATTCATTTATGTGTTACATACACCTTATACACACAGCCTGAAGGTAATTTTATACAATATTTTTAATAATTTATGCCTTAGACAAAGTTTGTGTACATTGAACCATCAAAAATCAAAGGTTTCATTATCTCAGTCATGCCAAAATTATTCCGTATTTCGGAATATTCCGTATTTCGGAATATTTGTATATGGGAGACTCAACCTGTATTCTCATTTCACTTCACCAAATTAGACTATTTTGTGCAGATCCATCACATGAAATTCAGATAAAAAAAAATTAATACATTACATGCTTTAATTTAACAAAAAAGGTAAAAAGCCAAGGGGGGGTGAATAATTTTGCAAGGCACTGTACATATGTGCTATATATAATATATGTATTTACCATACCTTATGTATACTATAAATACTACATATAGTAGTATACCATACATACTGTATGGCGAACACTTAAGAACACTTGCTATGACTTCTGCATGTTTCACATAGACCACGGTATATCCGTGTCACATTTCACTAAATTGCGTCACTTAAACCGCATATATCCACTACACGACTATTGAACGATTGAACAACGTTATCGTTTAGTTGTTCCTTATATTGTGCAGTGGATATTGAGCACACACTTATAGATATGTCATTCAGTGCAGGCACCCTCCCTCATTCCTGAACCTGCACAACCTGCCGATCTCGCCAGGTTGGACAGCAGGTTCAGGCGATCACAGATGCCGACAACGACCAGCTGGTCGTTGCCGGCATATTCACTGCACGATTAATGAACGATAACGACGTCGTTATCGTTCAATCGTTCATTTTTTTCGGTAGTGGATATGCGCATTTACTTTAAAAGTTCTAAGACAGTGTTTGGGGCCAATAGCAAGTGAAACACCCTGTATATACAGTATATATGGTACGATTACAGTTTGTGTTCGCAGAAATATTAGCCTCAAAAATTGAATCTTGAAATAAAACAAAAGAAAGACAGAAAGCGCGCGCAATGATGTTATAGTTGCAAAGAATAATGGTATATTATTAAATATAAATATTGTCACCACTATAAGGTTTATTAAGCTGTGTTAGTCTTTGTTTTTGTTAACCAGTGACTTTAGTAGCAGGGTGCCTGTCTAGGGTGCCATCGGTGCAGGAAGTGTGTCATCCCCTGGGGCTTGTGTGATGGGTGGCCATGACTCTCCCACAGTACAGTGCTGTGTATTCTCTAGGTCAGTGGTTCTAAAACACGGTCCTCAGGACCCCACACAGGTCAAGTTTTCCAGGTCACCCAGCAAGTGCACAGGTGTATTCATTACTCACTGATACATTTTGAAAGATCCACAGGTGGAGCTAATTATTTCACTTGCGATTCTGTGAGGTAACCTGGAAAACATGCACTGTTTGGGGTCCTGAGGACCGAGTTTGAGAACCTGTGCTCTAGATGATATCTGCAATGCTTCACGTTATCATTTTATACAAAGATTCAGGGACTGGCACGTATCCTGTCTGCCTGCATATACATATCATGTGCATAAACACGACTGTAAGCTCTCTGGCCAATGTGATCTAATTTATTAAACACATCTCTGTGTCTCTTAATAAGGAATGGAATAAAGGAAAAGGCAGTCTCAGCTTAATGGGGCTCTTGTGCAATTCCCCTGTCATGTCTTCTTATTTCACGAAGGGACCCAGGTGTCAGCTAAAATAAATCCATTGCCTGCTGATTCCCCTACTGTATCCTCTCATATTAATTCATAATTGTCACGGGAAAATTGGCAATGAGTCTGTGAGCATATTCTTATATGCTCTTTTCATCTCTCATTGACATTAAATCCGGGACTGAGACTGCTCGCCAATTAGTAGCGGGAACGCACCAAAAGCTTAGTCAGACAGAAAAGGAAACGTGATAGGACACAAAGCAGTTCTCATTCCACGACTTAATCTATCGCTGAAACATAACCACAATGGACAGCTCCGTAAATCCCCTGCCTCCTCCTGTACAACAAGTGGGTGCAGCCGGACCTCTTGCAGCCAATATTGTACCCTGCAGATCTTCACCGTAAAGCGAGGCCCAGTCATTAGCTTTCCGGTCTTGTGCAGGACAGTCAAGTGGCTGTCACTTTGGGAGGACAGAAAATCAGCTACTTCGTGGCTTCCTCAATGGCGCTGACATTTACTCAGAGTAAATCTAGCATGGATTGGCTTAGTGTAGCTCAGTAAGACAGTCGTGACATTTGCTGCAACCATACTTCTACGCCAGGTGATGATAAGGTCTTGGATGTCTATGAAATTGGCAAAATATAATTTCAAACTTAATGGATAGTCTATTTACCTGTTTTTTTTTTTCTTACTAGCAGATATCAGCGGAAATAAATGTGTTGCCTCTTGGTGTACACGAGATAAGGTTAATTCTGTTTTCTCTGGCTCCTAGATTGCCTGGGATGTGGGAGATGGAGAACGGTGGCTATTTCTGCGCTCTCAGCTATATGTCTTGTTAGGGGTGTAACTGATATATTTTATCATTTACTTTAAGTAACAGGACATCGTGTAGGCCAGAGCATAGGGGGAACATATGAAATATAGAATAAAGTGCCATCTGCTAGAAGCGGACAATGATTACAGGCCAATTTACCCTATTACATACAATCACAGCGTGCAATAATTTGAAACATCACGTGTATAATGTGCCAGCGTTCACGTGTGTCCGCATGGTGGCTATGAAAAGTCGCCGACAGTTTTTGATATGGGGGACTGTGTGCACAGCATTTTAGGTAAGGGCCAGCGGAGACAGGTGAAATGCAAACAACAATATTTAGGTCAGATATTTAGGTCGGATGTACGCAGCACACAACTGGTACTGCGTCAATAATACTCCCCAAGTGACCTGTTTGTAATAAGCAGTATCATTTCTCCACAGCAAAAAAATTGGGACTAAGGGCCTGATTCAGAGCCGCTCGTAATCGGCCGCTCGTTCGCTCCGAGCGATGTTCGCACATCTGCGCATGCGTAAGGGTCATAATGCGCATGCGCCAACCAGTCATTGCGGTCGGAAATCGAGCGCTCGCAAAATAGCGAGTGCCTGCTAATTTGAGTGACAGGATGAGGCGTTTGTGGGTGGTAACAGGGGAAGGTGCTTGAAAACGCGGAGTGGTGATCCGAACGCAGGCGTGCCAAATGGTCAAAACGGGCGTTTTAAGGGTGTGCATAATTAACAAAGCAGCATCATCGACCACGTCACTTGGTTGTTTCTTAGCCTGAACTGTTCTCATGATTGCGGTAGGATAAACCTACCACAAGCACTGCGAGCAGTTCAGATGCCTTTCGATGTACTCGATTAATCAAATAAATAGCGGAGATGACGTAGGATGCGAGCGGCCAGGGGGCGTCTTTACAAAATAGCGAGCGCATGTTTCGTTCGCTCGCTCAGACATAGAGGCGTCAACAGACCGCAAAGAGCGAGCGCTCAATTTAAATAGCCAGCCCCTTTTTCTGAACGAGCGAGCGCAAATAGCGTCCGGCTCTGAATTAGGCCCTAAGCTATTTGGGGGGGGAGTGGTTATTCTTAGTTAGGGGTGTGTTTAGAATTTCTGGGGCGTGGCTTGGGACAATCTTTGCAGGACTTGCCGTGTCCTCGATTTTCCAATTGTGGATGTGAGATGATTTACAACCATGCAACAACCATGCAACAACCATGCAACAACCATGCAATATGTGTCTCCTCTCTGCAATGGGAACCTGTAGCATGTATAGGTTTGGCTTCAAATGACTGAGCTAAATACCTATTACTTTTCTTTTTAACTAGATTTATTTTAGTGCAAACTTAAAGCAGACAGAAGTTGGGAAAATAGATATTGTTCACTGTCTGTCTGTACGGGAGTTCATGTGTATACTCTCAGGTACCTACCTCCGGAGAGCCTCATACGTGCCACCCAGGATTAGTTCAGCCCTCGTCCTCTCAGGATACAGAGGGCAGCTAACCACCGAGTAGGTGCCCATGTACTTGTGGGTCTAGGCAGGGCCATAACAGGGTGCCCAGTGCCGGCTTTGCACCCTTGACGTCATGACATCGGATGCGTGATGTCATTATATCCCACGGAGGGGGTGGGGCAGGCAGCACTGGTAAGTGCAGAGGTTACTTGACAATCCAGATCAGCTGCACACACTGCACGCTGCAACAGTGATTGTGAATGCTGGGCGCCGTTCCAGGCACCCTGCTAGCCAGAAACAAGGGCCGTAAGGCGGCGACAGAGGGCTATACTCTATGCAGCGGCTCCTGTTGCACACCCCTAGTTAGGGCCCTGGCTTTAGTAACATAGGAAAGACCAGGACGCAAGTGGCCATTCGCTCGTCCGCCGTACGAGCGAAAAAATGTAAATTCAAGCGCTCGCTCGTAGCTAATCTTCCGCCCCATATACAAGTCAAATCCGGAAGTGGCCCTGTCAGTTTTCGATTGCCTGCTATTTCATTCAGCAAACATACTTGAATCGATTAATAGCAATCACTATATTAATTAGCTTAATTGTTATTCACATGTTTGCAATCCTTTTTTTTTTTTCAATGTCAATAAACTTTATTATTGTTAGTGTGTGTCATTGCTTCCGCAGAATACGTACGGTTGGACCAAGGGGATGGTTTTTCAAAATTAAAAGTTTGTTTGAATGCTACTCTTGTTTTGCGTTTTTTTTCTAGCCCGATTTTTCATCTTTTTTTATTAATATTTAAATTAGCTTACGCATGTCACTGCATCAAGCCTATCATAACTCACATTATATTTGTGAGGGTCACATGACTCATACAATAACCAATAGAATGCTTTTTGTTAATTTACAAAGTACATTAGCCAATCAAAATTTTTCTAGGACCTTTATTAAAACTGTTTTGTGTAAAATAAATCATTGCCATCATGAGAGCCGCAGCTTTTTGTAGACGTGAGCTCCTGGTCCTCACTGATGTGATGGACCGGAGAATCACACACCAGCCGCACCCCATCACTAACCTCCGCAAGCGGCTGGCCTACGCGGAGGTGAGGCGCCGCCTGCATACGATCGGCTAGCGCAGGAATATCGGCTAACTGGAAAGGAGGTGGTCCGATCTGGGGCGCAGATCCCCACGCCTGTTGGCCAATTTGCGTCAGCAAATAGAGGAAAGTGTGTTTTTTAATTATATTTAAAATGTAAGCATACCTGCGTGTGCATGTTTACTTTATAGCCCTGTTTCTTTATTTTGGCCATACCTGCCTGTGCATGTTTACTGTATAGCCCTGTTTCTTTATTTTGGCCATACCTGCCTGTGCATGTTTACTGTATAGCCCTGTTTCTTTATTTTGGCCATACCTGCGTGTGCATGTTTACTGTATAGCCCTGTTTCTTTATTTTGGACACACCTGCATGTGCATGTTTACTGCATAGCCCTGGTTTTTTTGGGGGGGTTTTTTGGTGTGTAAATTGTTGAAACAAAAAATGAAATATGTAATAATCAAATTTTTTCAACATCATTTAGGGGCTGAGCGCAGACTAAAACGTCGCCAACGTCAGCGACGTCGGGCACGTCCCCTATCCCCCACTCCCACCCAAACCTCCTCTGCCCATTCTTCCCCAAATTCCCCCTCCAACCCAGACCTGGCCGACAGTGAGGCCCCTCCCTCTCCTCACATTCCCATCCCTCCCAATTCACACTCCCCTCAACCCCCCCTCTCTTTTCCTCACCCTCAACTTCATCCCAAATCACCCCTCGTCCATCCCTGCTGCACTGGCCCACCTCTGATGATCACGATTTTGGGGCTCCAGGACCAGGCACCATTAGGACCGGTATGTTTCGCTTTAAAACTATGGCTGTTTTTTCATTATTTTGATTTTGGTTGATGTTGTCCTTTTGCCAGTGCATTTCAAAATTGTAAAGTATTTCTAATGTTTTTGATATATATCTTTGTGAAACAATGTCTAGGATGTTTTCCCCTTACACATATGACACATGTCCAAACACTCATACTTGTGTCTTTCTTGTTTACGGTACCAACAAATGTTGTATTTTTTTGTAGTTGTAACTCTTTTATGTTATTTTTGCCATAGATTTTTTGGCTTTGTTTTTCGACAATCTTTTCATTTGGCATTCCTTTTGTTTTGTAGTTTTTTTATGTCACCTTTTTTTGTATAGTATGATTTTTTAGTTGTTTTTTCACATATAAATTAATGTGCCATTTTAGTAATCCGCCCATTTTTTTTACCCACAGAGGACCAGAGGTGTAACGCTGAAATTTATGCAGGCTTGCTGAATTTGAGGGGCCATGTAGTTGCCATGCATGTGGCCTTGGATCACATTTTGGCGCGCCTGCGCCACTAATTATTTTGTTTCACTCCAAAAATGTCTAAAAAAATAAAATTTGTTTTGATTTATTTAAGTCTCATTCCTTGTGTGTAAATCTTAGATTGTTGAACCTTACATAAGTCTACTATTTGTCCATGATTTTTTAAGAAATGTAAATGTGTTTGTCGAAAGCTCAAGTAAGTATGTAAGCTTGCACATTAAACACATAACAATACCAATAGGTTTGGAGAAGTAACCTCAAAATGTGATTTTTTTTTTGGTGTGGGTAATGTTAAATTTAAAGGTACCTGCTTAGGCCTACAATTGCAAACATACTGATTCGCCATAATACCTTTGGTGTTTGTTTTTAGCAACAAAGCAGGGTACTAAACTTTTACAAATAAGAACTTACAGTATTAGGCATTAAGCAACTTTGCATTTTTAGAAACAGGTTACACTTGGTTGTAATTTACGATGGAAATCGTTGGTGAATGTAAAATAAAATTTTAATACACACAAATAATAAACACCAGGTGAAGACACACAATAAATACAAAAATTCAAAACACACATACACATCAAAAACACACCAAAACCCCCAAAAAAACAAAATCAGGAACTATTTGAAGAAGGAGCATGCCAACATGAATCCACAAATGAGGAGAACAAATCATTGTTCCTGAAGTTATATCCAATGTGTCCACATAAAGTCATTTGTGTTGATCAGGTAGTAGGCATGGTTTTTTATGGTCATTTTAGGGATTAAAAACAAAACAAAAAAAAATCAGTTAAAAGTGTACTTTAAAATATTACATGTCTACATTGTGGCATTTTTAAACATTATGAGGAAATAATTACCTAAAAAATCTGGCCACAACTTCATCGCGTATGGCCCCCCCACATACTGACCTCCGACCAACCTCGGGGGGCCGCCCTCAGGCAAGGCATCCTCTGGCTGCATTGGGACACCACTCCTTATGGCGATGTTGTGAAATATCCCACACAGGACCACAATTTTTGAAACCATAGCCGACAAATACATAAGGTCGCCACCAGAGCGGTGGAGGCATCTGAATCGGCCTTTTAAAAGGCCGATACAGCGCTCCACCACCTGCCTGGTGGCTGTAAGTGCGGAATTATACTCACTTTGTGGCCCTGGAGTGGGAGCCAAATAAGGAGTGAGCAGCCAGGGCATGCAAGGGTAACCACTGTCTCCTGTGAAAACAGATAAAAAAACATCAGGACCATTGTGTAACAAGCTTTGCATTGGTTTCAACAGAAGGTGTCAACTTACCCAGAAGCCATGCATCACCGGCTTGTAGGTTGTTTAATTTGTGCCAAATCCCTGATTGCCGGATGACGAAGGAATCATGTGCACTGCCGGGGAATTTGGCATTCAGGGACAGGATCTGGAGGGAGGCATCACATACCACCATTACATTCATCGAGTGAAAGTGTTTGCGGTTCCTAAATATAGCCTCCAGCCTTGCTGGAGGCTGAAGTGGTATGTGAGTGCCATCCACAACCCCTATGATGTGTGGGAAGCCAGCTATTTGATAAAAATTAGCCTTTGCCACATTAAGGGAACCCATATCCAATGGCATTTTAATAAAATGATGGAGGTGTTTGAAAAGGGCCTCCATCACTGCCCTCAGAATCCTTGAAAAGGAGGATTGGGAAATTCCAGCGGCTATTCCCACAATGGTTTGAAAGGATCCTGAGGCACAAAAATGTAACACCAACATTAATTGCGTAAGTGGTGGTATTGCTGTAGTACTGTCAATTTTCCGTTCAAGATCACTCTCTATTAATGAGAGAGTGTCTATGATGAGTTGTGGCGGAAGACGGTAGCGCCTTAACACCTCATCATCTGGCATTCCAAAAAGGGTGACACGTGTTCTATATATCTGGGGCCTTGCATGCCTACGAGGCCTATGCCTGGGACGCAGTTGAGGTTGGTCGGGTTCTCGAACCATGGCTAATATAATACGACCAACATCAACCTGAAATGTTAAGCAGGTAGTTATAGGTTTAGACAAATGTGTTAAGAAAAATTTACTTATCTTTTCCAAGAAAACCAAAAATGCTTACATGCCTGGGACGTGTCATGGGCAAATCAACCTACATTTCAAAATTAGAAATTTTTACAGATATTAATTTCAAAAACTAGGATTTAAAAAAAAAAATCATATTCTAAAATATAGAGAAGGGAGCACACAATAGTTTTCAAAATAGTACGCTACATTTAGTGGGAAGACATGATTTTACACAGAAAAATTGAAAAAACATTAGTTCGCTAAATAGTACGCTACTTTTACAGTTAAATAAGGATACATTAGTTCGCTAAATAGTATGCTACTTTTACAGTTAAATAAGGATACATTAGTTCGCTAAATAGCACGCTATTTTTACAGTGAATAAGGATACATTAGTTTGCTAAATAGTACGCTACTTTTACAGTTCAATAAGGATACATTAGTTCGCTAAATAGTACGCTACATTTAGTGGTAAGACATGATTGTTCAAAGAAAAAAAACAACATTACTTAGCGAAACATATGCTAAGACCAACACATCGAATTTGTAAAATCATGAAACCAAAAACACTTACCAAAAACAGACAAATATCCCAAAGTTCAAAAACTTCACTCGGTCACTGCCAAAATAACTGTAAAAGAAAAAAAAAATTAGAAACAAATGTAAACTGTTTACTATTATTTTTTACGGTGGATTTTTTAAATACTTACTCAAAAATGCAAAGCCAAAAAGCCAAAAAAGATTAAAAAATGCGAACGGAAAATAACGAAGAAAAAAAGCCAAAAGATCAAAATAAACCAGTCCTCCTTCTCCAAACCAATCGCCAACAATCAACTCCAACGCTAAACCTCCAACAATCAAAACATGCCACCTCGACTCGAGTCACACCAAGCCATAAATAGGCTTTATTTTCCCGCTCAAATTAAGGACGGACAATAGGAGCGCACAAGGAATGATGCGGCCGAATAATGCTGACGCATGTATAAAAACGTCACTGAAGGCCAAAATCGGTCTGCTACATTGACCGAAAAAAATGAGTACAGAGCAGCAAAGTACTAGCCAACAGGCACCATGTAAGTTTTTTTTTATGGGAAAATGCGTATGTTTAACATTACATTTTAAAACATTTTACTAAAAAACATTTTTAACATTTAAAAAAAAAGGTGTGGAGGATGCCATGGAAGAGGCTGCTGGCCCTAGTAGGCAAACTAGGGCCAAAAAAAAAGGCAGCCACAATTCACAAGGAAGGAGATGGAGGTTTTGGTGCAAATGTGCAATGACAACCTGGCACAGGCACCAAGGAATATGGGTGCAACCCAGAGATGGAAACTGTGGGACGACAAAGCCAGTGGTGTCAATAGTGTGGGTGAGTTTGAACGTTCAACCCGGGAGGTCAAACGCCGTTACGTAAAAACTACATTTTAGTAAAAAGTGTTTACAGGTCAAAATACTGCAGGAATAATGCCAAATTTTAAACCAACAGATGGAGCGACTTCAAATATCGGCTTAAACAAAAACTGGCTGATAGGGCTAGGCATGCAGGGGGGACAGGTGGGGGCCCCACCCCTGTGTCACTTGAGCTCACAGATTTGGAGGAGCTGGCCCAGGGGTGTGTGCAGGATTAGGAGGTGTTTGGCGTGTCGAACATGGATACCGACATGCCAGACTTTGCGGCTCCTCATGTTGCCCCAGGTAAATGTTGTAAGGTTACCAACTCAGAAATGTGTTTTTGACAATATCTAGAATATAATTTTACTCTTTTCTCTTTTTTCTGACAGAGACACAGGCGGATGAGTCTGCTCCAGAGGTGAGCTTTGGCCGCAGAATTTCTTCTGGCTCTGCAGGGGAGGAAGCAGTAGATGCGGCTGGGGACCCTGTGGCAGACAGTCCAGGGCATTCCCCCTCGCAGGCAGTGGCCCTCCTCACTGATCTCAATGGTAAAACGGATCAGCAGACCGAGATTCTGCAGAGGATGGACGTCAATCTGCTACGGGTGGCGGACGCCCTGGAGCAAAGTGCTGTGGCCAACGTGACCATTGCTAAGGCCCTTGCGGAAAATACTGGGGCCAACGTGCGAAAAGCAAATGCCCTGGAGCAGCTCGTTCGCCAACACAAGTTGGAGCCGGCCTCCCTTCCTGCTGGAACATCAGGACCCTCCACCTCTGGCACAACAACAGCCATCCCTCCAAATGTGCCTAGCCCTATGCCTAGTCCAGAGGCCACAACATTTGCCTCTGGCCAGCCCAGCCGAAGGACTTCCCGGACCCGTTCAGGCTCCCTCCAACCCAAGGCCAAACGGCCTAAAAGGCGATGACAGCACTGGCTAATTTCACCACAATCCATCTCTGTGTTTGCCCCATATTCCTGCATGGCAAAAACCTCCCTCTCCTTTCTTGTGAATTGTTTTTATTTGTTTTATTTGTGAACAAATGCCACTTATTTTGTTGGTGTGTTGGAAAAATGATTTCTAGATTTTGGCCCATGAAAAAAAATACGTTTACTTTAAAAAAAACTTGAAACTAAAAAAAGCTAAATATTAATAAACTTCGGAAACAAAATGGCAAAATTCTATTGTTGATTTATTCACAAACTGGTTAAAATGTAATCCCTCTAACAAACTTACAAACAGTACAACGGAAATAGAAACATTTCATATTTTGCCTAAAAACAAGGGTTAAAATCAATTTATGAGTTTTAATTAACAATTATCAAAAAACAAAAGGACGATTGGTTTCTTGGTCAAAAAATAAAATAGAAAAAAACCAAACATGCGTACAATATTGTTTGCCTACAAATTAAACACTTACAAATATGTAAAAAGCACTCAAAAAACCCAAACATTTGTTAGCTAATTGATTGTATGCCCCAGAAATTAGCAGCTGAATAGTTCACCTGCGTTCGGTTTTTAGCTACTAAAAAAGGTCTATTTGCTAAACACCTTACAAGCTGTTTAGCTATTAAAAGTTAATTGTTTTTGTTGCCTCACTTGATTAATCGCAACACCATCGATGAGTCCGGGGAAGTACGAGGAGACCATCGTCATTGCGGTAGACTATACCAGACCCAAAGCTGAGCGAGCAGTCTTAATGGAAAATGGATCACACAGTGACGTGTACAAAATAGCTGCAGGAGATCCCTCCAGAAGGCATGCGCAGGACCCAGGAGAGTGAGAAACTGACATCACGCCCATGACACGCCCACAAAATGGTCCAGAAAGACGCCTTTAGCGGCCGCAGAGAAGCAGCTGATATAAGCACCTCTCTGAATCGTGGGTGTATTCGCAAAAATGTGTATGCAATCCGTGACACGTGCGCACTATGCTAAAAATAGATCACTAGATACCTGGGAGACATGAGCTTTAAAGGTTAACTTGACTCATAAGTTTAATTTATAGTAGGGGTGTGCACCGGCCACTTTTCATGTTTTGTGTTTTGGTTTTGGATCTGGATCTTTCTTCGTGTTTTGGATCTGGATTGGTTTTGCCAAAACCACCCTTCCGTGTTTTGGGTTCTGGGTTTTGGGTTTTGGATCTGGATTTTTTCTTAAAAAATAAAAAAAAAACGCTAAAATCACATAAAATGGGCCTTTTTTTGTTCCTACGCTATTAATAACCCCAATAACATTAATTTCCACTCATTTCCACTCTATTCTGAACACCTCACACCTCACAATATTGTTTTTAGGCCAAAAGGTTGCACCGAGGTAGCTGGATGACTATGCTAAGCGACACAAGTGGGCGGCACAAACACGTGGCCCATCTAGGAGTGGCACTGCAGTGGCAGACAGGAAGCCAATCAGCGTTATGGTGCCCATTTGCATGTAGCACGAACCCGGGAGATCCGTGCTACATGCATCTGTGTGATTGGCACAGAGCAATGACGGGTCCATGAGACCCGTCTGTGCTGCTGTGGTAAAAAAAAAAAAAAAAACCTGTGTAAAAAAAGAAAAAAATGGCGTGCACCCCCCCAAAAAAGAGCAACCAGCCCCGGGCATTAGTAACCCAGTGCTGGGTGTGCTTAAATACAGGGGACAAATGACGTAGGGGTCCCCTGTACTTAAGCACAACCAGCACCTGGCTAGTCAGAACCAGCGCTGGTTGCCAAAATACGGGGGACAAACGACGTAGGGGTCCCCCGTATTCTGCGCAACCAGCTCTGGGCTCTGATCCGGTCCTGGTTCTGGAAATACAGGGGAAAAAAATTAGTAGGGTTCCCCTGTATGTTCCAGAACCAGCACTGGACTTTTTCTATCGGGGGGCTGATGCCACAGCCAGGGGAGCCCTTTCACCGGGCCCCCCAGCCGCAGCATCAGCCCTGACCGCTAGTCAGCCCAGGCCGGGGATCCCTGGAGAGCTGGGGACCCCCCAATCAGGGCCGGATTAACAATGGGGCGGGTGGAGCTACAGCTCCAGGCCGCCCAATCAAAATAGGCCCAAAGCATCTGCTGTAAACAGGATTTTTTTCCCTACAACAGTCTCACTGACAGCGGCCATCGTCTGTGGCCCCGCCTACTTAACCCCCCGGCAGACTGCTTACCCCTCCTCCCGGCCGCCTGTAGTTTGAACATACATGACAAAACATATGGCAGCCGCAGGGGACACAGTGCAAAGCCGCTCGGTGAAGGGGCATCTCTACATGCTGCCCTTTAATAGCCCTCTGCATCTGCCGAATACCAGCGTCATGGCGCATCCTCCGCATAGCGTGATGACGTCACATAGGTGCTGCCCCCACTCGGATCTCAGCACCGTGAAGGCTGCCCAGGTCACCCGATGACTGATGTTGTCTCTTGGGTATTCGGATGTCATCTCCTGTGGGCTGTTAGCTGCTGCTGTTCGCTGAGCTCCAGGCAGTGCTACTCTAAACTCTAAATGGTAAGCAAGCCCTATTGTATGAATTATTTCAATGCAGTTTGACTTTTTTTCAAGCAACAAGTGCTGCTTTTTGTTTACTTCTGACTGTGTGTGGATGTATATATAACTCCGGCCCCATACTTGCCCCACCGGGCAGTCCTCCTCTTCTAAGGCTGTCTCGTCCGAGCCGTCTCCCTTGTAGTCGTATCTGTCTGGGCTCACGTATTGAGGACATGTGGCAACCTTACATAATTATGTAGTATATAACCAATGTGCATAGGACAGCACTCAGTAGACTCCTTTATGTAATTTAAAATAGTCCTTTATTTGCCAATGTTTCGGGGTCTCCGAGGTCTTCGTCAGGGACAACAGGTTACCTGTTGTCCCTGATGAAGGGGGAGACCCTGAAACGTTGGCAAATAAAGGACAGTGTTAAATGTGTGTATATATATATATATATATATAATATTTCTGCTTTTCAATGTCGGCATAATGTGTATTGGGGGCACTAAAATGTGGAATAATATGTATTGGGGTAGCACTACAATGTGGCGCACTTCCGGGGCACTATAAGGTATATTGTGTATTGGAGCACTACTATTTGGCACAATGTGTACTTGGGGTCCAATATGAGTCAGATGCAGAAGTGCATACACAGCATCTATTAATGGTTGTTCATCTGCGATTATGCAAATGCTGCTACAAACGCCTTCCTTTATATACTGTACATCAGTGTGCCCCAATGTACAAGGA
This sequence comes from Taudactylus pleione, assembly GCA_031769625.1. Classification (NCBI taxonomy): domain Eukaryota; kingdom Metazoa; phylum Chordata; class Amphibia; order Anura; family Myobatrachidae; genus Taudactylus; species Taudactylus pleione. Next base: position 4,802,294 of record JAUIMM010000310.1, on the reverse strand, counting down.
CTGAGATGCCCACTTTAAGTACCCGTACAATCATGAATACCAAATGCCACCATCAGTCAAACCATCTAAATTTCCACCACATGTCAGCTGCAGTGTCTCTGTCTATGGCAGGGGTGAGCAATAAGCGGCCCTCCAGCTGCTGCTGAACTACAATTCCCAGCATGCATTGCAACAGTTTTAGTATGGCCAAATGGTAAAACTGTAGCAAGGCATGCTGGGATGTGTAGTTCTTCAGCTGGAGGGCCGCTTATTGCCCACCCCTAGTATATGGCCTGCTATGCCTGCGGCTGTGCATGCAGGCGCTTTCCTTGATATGCCCACAACACTCCCATAACGCGCCCACTGAACAGACCCCTTGGGCCAAATGTAATATGGTGAGAATGTAGAAAATGTGAGAGTATAGCAGTAATCGAGTTTAAAAAGTATGAAAGTTCTTGCTAAACTCTCACATTTTCTAAACTGTCACCCGATTACATTTGGCCCCTTGCGTCCTAAGGTACACTGACAATCTTTTTAGAATAAAATTGTTTAAAATGATGTGCACTGATTACTTAAAGCCTATGCTTTGTGCCCCATAGAAAGGGTAATGCTATTGTGTCAATATTTCTCTCCAAATGTTTTACATTATAATGGGACCCCAAAACTGTGAGGTAGGACCTTCAAATTATTTATACATTATGGGTACTGTAACTTTTGTGTTAGTGCGATCACTGGAGAGACAGATAGATAGAATGTGTTAGTATTGTTATTAACCATCAATGGCCCTCATTCAGAGCCGCACGTTAACAACAGTACGCTCGTTGCGTTCCGATGTTGGCTAACCACGCATGCGTCGGTGTTACACTGCGCATGTGCGTACGGCAGATTGCGAGCTTTTTTTCTCTCGTTCCTAAAATAGCGTACAGGAAGTGACATGTCAAATGTGATTGACAGAACAGGGCGTTTTTGGGTGTTGACGGGGGTGGAGATGAAAAAACGCAGGCGTGGCGAGGCGTTTTTGGGGCGTACATACATTAGCAGATGCGAACGTCAAATGTGTTCGGACCGTCTCATACGTCACTGGAACATCCGCTTTCCCTTCAAAATGCTCGCACAGCTTAGGGTCAGGATTACTCGACCACATTGGCGATGGCCTTCTCCTCCGTCCCGGGACTCAACGATGGTGCTGCGATTAATCGCGGCTGGTCAGTAAAGTAATTAGTGTTGGATTGAAAACCGGCTTGGTATGTGTTTGGAAAGCAGTTTATTGGGATAGCACAAAAGCGTACGCAGGTGGAAATCAGAGCTGCTAATGTCATGATTACACAATCAATTAGCGTACATTTTGGGTGTTTTATTTTGGCCACAATTTGTTGGTTATGACCTATTGTAACAATAATGTCATCATGTTTTAATTAGCTCCCCTTTTTTTTGGTTTACTGTGGAATTTGCATCGCTATGTGATTTTTGAAGCGTTCCTTAAAGAGGCCTTTTTTTTTTTTTAAGAGGGTCAGTTTTTGCCTTTAGGGCCAGGATTAAATGTAACCCATTTGTACAATAATGTCACAATACAATGTCAGTTTTTTGTTTTTAATTTATTGTATAAACACAAACAAATTGGCCTAATATTTTTTGGCCTTTTTTTTGTGGCAAAGATATTTGTTAAAATAAAAAAAAATGCCATAACTGGTAACATAAACGTAAATACCAAATTTATAAAAATTTCACAAGAAAGGAGAGGGAAGTTTTGACCAGAAAGGAATATGAGCCAAGCACAGAAGGAGTGTGGGCAAAGTCGCCATTGCTGTCACCGTTTTCTCGCCCGCTTGGCTGGGTGAGGGTGGGCGCCAGACCGGGTCCGGGATGCCATCGGGCTGGCCTGTCCAGAGGCAGATGTTGTGGCCTCTGGACTAGGCACAGGGCTAGGCACATTTGGAGGATTGGCTGATGTTGTGCCAGAGGTGGAGGATCCGGATGTTCCGGCAGGAAGGGAGGTCGGCTCCACCATGTGCTGGCGAACGAGCTGCTCCAGGGCATCGGCGATGCGGATGTTGGCCCTGGTATTTTCCGCCAGGGCCTGAGCAATGGTCACGTTGGCCGCAGCATTTTGCTCCAGGGCCTCAGCCACCCGTATCAGACTGGCGTCCATCCTCTGCAGAATCTCCGTATGGAAATCCGATTTAAAATTGAGTTCTGTGAGGAGGCCCACTGCCTGCGAGGGGGCACGCCCTGGACTGGCTTCTGCAGGGTCCTCAGCCGGATGTACTGGTTCCTCCCCTGCAGAGCCAGCAGAAATTCTGCGGCCAAGGCTCCCCTCTGGAGCAGACTCATCCGCCTCTGTCTCTGTTAGGAAAAATGCGAAAAGACTCACATTAGAATCTACATATTGGCACAATAGCATTTCAGAGTTGGTGACATCACAAGACTTATCTTGGCCAACATGAGGAGCCGCAAAGTCTGGCATGTCCGTATCCATGTTGGACACGCCAAACACCTCCACAGCCTGCACACACCCCTGTGCCAGCTCTTCTAAGTCTGTCAACTCCAATGACACAGGGGTGGGACCCCCACCTGTCCCCCTTGCATGCCTAGCCCTGTCGGCAAGTTTTTGCTTGAGACGATATTTGAAGTCTGCCCATCTGTGGAATGAAATTGGAACCATTATCCTTTGTTTTACAATGGGGTTTGTTTATAGGATGGGAAAGTGTTTACTTACCGCCGTTTGACATCCCGGGCTAGACGGACATAATCACCCACCCTATTGACAGCAACGGCGACCTCCTCCCACATTCTCCACTTCTGGCTTTGGCTCATATTCCTGGCTGCCTGGGGCAGGATGTCAACGCACTTCTGGATCAAAACCTCCATCTCCTTGCTTGTGAAATGTGGCTGCCTTTTTTTTTTGGCAGCTTTGGCGGGTTGACTGGGGCCAGCAGTCTCTTCCATGTCATCCTCCTCACCTATTTGGGTAAATATGCAGATTTAGCCACTTCACAACTTTCACAATATTATGTTTTAAAAGAATCATTGAGACAAAATGCATGAAGGCCTTACCGCCTGATTTTTGGCCATTGTTTCCCTGGTCTGAAGCCATGTCTCTGCTTCCAGAATGAAATCAACCAGAAATTAAATGTGATTTCGTGACGTATTTATACATGCGTCCTTAGTTTGCGGCCGCATCATTGATTGTGCGTCCCTATGATTCATCCTTAATTTGTGCGGGAAAATAAACACTATTTATGGCTTGGTGTGTGTGGAGTCGAGGTTGCGTTGTTGGTTTGTTGGCGGTTAAGGTGGTTGTATTTGGTTGTTTGCGGTTGGAGGATTTGGCGGAGTTTGTTTATTTTTGGTTTTGCTACAGTTGTTTTGGTTTTCCGTTCGCATTTTTTGCGTTGATTTTTTTCCATCGTTTCCTGATTTGGTAAGTTTTGTGCAGTCTAATTTGTGGGCAATTGGTGTTTACTTCTGGTTTTTGGTTTTATTTTATTTTTTTTACACTAATTTCATCTATTTTAGTTTGTTTTGGCTTTTGGACCCAAAGACCTTTTTGTTGGGAATCTTATATATTCGAGTTGGGTAAGTCCATTTTTTTTCTTGCATTTGCGAACTAATTAACGCATTTTTGACAGTTGGTGTAGTGACTTGCATTTGCGAACTAATTAACGCATTTTTGACAGTTGGTGTAGTGACTTGCATTTGCGAACTAATTAACGCATTTTTGACAGTTGGTGTAGTGACTTGCATTTGCGAACTAATTAACGCATTTTTCGAGGCTTATTCATCATGTAAACCAGTTTTGCTTTGCCCTTTTCCATTTTTGGGGTCCATTTGACCCCTATTTGACGTACGGTGTGCAATGTCGTTTTCATCGATGGCCAAATGTGTGTTTCGACTATTTTATGTGTTGGCTTGCACCAATTTGTCAAACAAAAAATCGCCCTCTAAATTTTTGATGTCTCATTTTTGGCTTTTTTACAGTTTATACGTATCATGACAATACCCCGGCATGTAAGCAGCTATGGATGGTATCATAAAGCTAAGTTGTTTTATGTTACTTTTGGGGTGACTCAAAAGCCTTACATTGTAAACTTGGAATTTCAGGTAGATCTGGGGCGAATTGTTCTGGCCCTGCTCCCGGAAGACGACCAACCTCAAACTCGTCCCAGGCGTAGGCATCGTAGGCATGCAAGGCCCCAGATATTTCGAACACGTGTCACCCTTTTTGGAATGCCCGATGATGAGGTTTTAAGACGCTACCGTTTACCTCCCAAAATCATCATAGACACTCTCTCATTAATAGAAAGTGATCTTGAGCGGCAAATTGACAGTCCAACAGCAATACCACCACTGACGCAATTTATGGCGGTGTTACATTTCTGTGCCTCAGGATCGTTTCAAACAACGGTGGGAATAGTGGCGGGCATCTCCCAATCCTCCTTTTCCCGGATCCTGAGGGCAGTGATGGAGGCACTTTTCAAGCACCTCCATCATTTTATTAAAATGACTTTGGATATGGGTGCCCTTAGTGTGGCCAAGGCCAATTTTTACCAAATAGCTGGCTTCCCACACATCATAGGGGTTGTGGATGGTACTCACATACCACTTCAGCCTCCAGCACGGCTGGAGGCAATATTTAGAAACCGTAAACACTATCACTCCCTGAATGTAATGGTGGTATGTGATGCCTCCCTCCAGATCCTGTCCCTGAATGCTAAATTACCAGGAAGTGCTCATGACTCCTTCGTCATCCGGCAATCAGGGATATGGCAGAAATTAACCAACCTACAAGCTGGTGATGCGTGGCTTCTGGGTAAGTGGAGACCTTTAGTACATAACAATGTTAAGCTTGATACACAGTGGTCCTGATGTTGGCTAATTTTTTTCACAGGAGACAGTGGATACCCTTGCATGTCCTGGCTGCTCACTCCTTATTTGGCTCCCACACCAGGGCCACAAAGTGCGTATAATTCCGCACTTACAGCCACCAGGCAAGTGGTGGAGCGCTGTATTGGCCTTTTAAAAGGCCGATTCAGATGTCTCCACCGCTCTGGTGGCGAGCTCATGTATGTGCCGGATATGGTGTCTAAAATTGTGGTCCTGTGTGGGATATTTCACAACATTGCCATAAGGAGTGGTGTCCCAATGCAGCCAGAGGATGCCTTACCTGAGGATGGCCCCCCCGAGGTTGGTCGTAGGTCAGTATGTGGGGGGGCCATACGCGATGATGTGGTGGCCAGATTTTTTAGGTAAGTTGTAACAAAAGTACAGTGTTTATACCTAATGTGTTTGTGTTTGTTTGCGAACATCTAATTTTGTGTTTTTTTTCTCACCATCTTCTGTTTGTTCACATAATCTTTGGCACTCCAACGCTCACTACTTCCTGCTACCCTTACCAAACCTGGATCTGGTCCTTTTGGGCATATATTCTGGAACCCATATTGCAACGCCATGTTTGTGGAATCATGTTGGCATGGTCCTTCGTCAACCAGTTCTTGATTTTTTGTTTTTATTTAATTATTTCTTGGTATGTGTTGTATTTGAATTTATCACTGTGTTCTTTTTTTGGGAGTGACCACTTTGTTTTCTCTGTTATGTTGTGAATAAATGTTTGGAGAGTGAAATGGTCTTCCTTTTTTGGGACGTTAACAGCAAGTGTAACCAGGTTAACACAAGTTACATTTGACTAAGGGGTAATCCAGTACTGACGCCAGTTGAGCTAAACTGAAATATGTTTTCAGATTCCCAACCCACACCCAAAGGAAGCCTGGCCCAACCTTGGGATTTGTAAGATTGGCCTAAGCAGCTTGCGCACCAACTAGGAACCTGTAAAATGTCGAAATATGTAATTGACACTACACCCAAAAAGGGAAATGACATTGTTACTGTTATGTGTTTCTTGTGTCTGTTTGACATACAAAGACAAAATACAATCTAACTTTTAAAAAAGGGAAATCCTTGCAGGAACAGTCTACTTATGTCATGCTAAACTATCTTGGTTTTGGATTTAAAAAATGAGCCAGAACGTATATTTGTCAGAATAAATTTATTTAGAAACGATAACAAAAATAAAAAAACTACTGGCGAAGGAGGCCAGACAGCCGGTCGAGGGCCACCAGAATGCCGATTACATGTTGCCGCATCTGGCCAACACAATCCGCCACCTCTTGCCGACGCCTCTGTTCCTCTGTGGGTGAGACAAGTGTGTGGGTTAATACAACAATAGGGAATCCACATTAAAAAAACAAAAACACAACGAAATCACTCCTAAACCGAAAAAAAAAAAAAAAAAGGGGGTGCTGCCAAAAATGCAAGGCCTATGTACAAATTCCCACAGGTGTGATATGTGTATGCTTAAATCACCAGGAAGAGGTAAAGGCAAACCTTCACAATCAACAAAAGTCAAGCCACAAAAACACGAAGAAAGGCACGACACATGATTATATACAAACAGTTTGTGCTTTAAAAAAAAAAAAAAATACAAACATACCGGGAGCCAAAACGGGAGCTCCGGAAATGCCTCCATGATCCTCCTCGGAGGATCCGTCATTCCCCAAAGAATGGGGAGGAGTTATGATGGACTCCGGGGAGGGGTTAATTGGAAGAGGGGTGGGTGGAGGAGAGGGGGAAGTGGGACGGAGGGGAAGGAGGCCCGACATTTCCGGGAGAGGGTCTGGGAAGGATGGGGAGGAGTGGGGAATAGGGGAAAGATTTGGGGTGGAGTGTTGGCTGGGGGTTGGGGATAGTGGCCGGGAACGCCGTCTGGACGGACGGTGACGGCGGAGTCTTGGCTGTCCCCCTAAAATATGACAAAGAAATTGCGGTTAGTTTCTGGACAAATCCGGGGACCAAAACTAAAAAAAAAAAAAACCCCAAAAAATAAGCCAAATAGGAGTAGAATGAATAAATCAGAAATAGAGGGAAAACATGCACACGCAGATATGAGTACAAATAATAAATAGGACAGACAGGAAAACATGCACACGCAGATATGAGTACAAATAATAAATAGGACAGACAGGAAAACATGCACACGCAGATATGAGTACAAATAATAAATAGGACAGACAGGAAAACATGCACACGCAGATATGAGTACAAATAATAAATAGGACAGACAGGAAAACATGCACACGCAGATATGAGTACAAATAATAAATAGGACAGACACGAAAACATGCACACGCAGATATGAGTACAAATAATAAATAGGACAGACACGAAAACATGCACACGCAGTTTGCCCCACAAACACAAACATTAAAACCACAATACATAACACTTACTTTCCAGGATCTCCATGCGAAAGCATGCCAGCAAGCGGGGCGTTCGCCGTTGCAGGTCGGACCACCTGCGCTCCAGCTGCCTGATGTTGCGGCGTGAGCCGAAGGACCGCAGGCGGGACCGTGCCTCCGCATACGCGGAGCGCTTCTGCCGGTTGGTCATGGGTTGAAGTTGGCTGGTGATCCGGCGATCCATGACCTCCGTAAGCACCAGCAGCTCGCGCCTGGTGAATGCGGAGGCTCTCATGATGGCAATGGTGTTTTTCTTAAAAATCATTTTTGATAAAGTGTTTAAAATTTTTCTGATTGGCTAATGTATTTTGGAAATTAACAGGAGCAATTTTATTGGTTAGTGTATGAGTCATGTGTTCGACAGGGACAGAAATCTCTGGAGAGTTATGATAGGCTTGATGCAGTGACATGCGTAAGCAAATTTAAATAAAGAAATGAACCCAGGGAAATATGCGGGGATCCACAGCAATAGAACAATTGTTTAATTGTGGTTCACATGTTTTTTGAACAATAAAAGCGAATGTTTCATCCGTACGTATTCTGCGGGTAAACACAAACACGGACAAGAGTAAAGTTTCTTGCATTGTGTTGAAAAAAAACACACAATTAAGCTAATTGATACATTGATTGGCATGATACGATTGAGGGAGGTAGGCAGAATAAAGGAGCAGGTAATCGACATCTGACAAGGCCACTTCCTGTTTATACTTGTGCGTGCGTTCCTTTCAAGCCATTTCGGGGATGTACGCTCGCTATTTCGTACGCTCGTTAGTTAGAGGAGGGGTCGTCAGAGATTAGGGAGGAATTTTAAATGCGAACGAAAATACGAGCGAGCCATTGAATTTAAATATTTTTGTACGTACGCCTAACGTACGTGCGCTCGCTTGCGAGTGGGTCTGAATGAGGGCCCATGTTAATACTATATCTTAGATAGATGTGTGTGTGTGTGTATAAAATTTGTATGAGAGATTGAGGTGGTTGACGATAGGCGGTAGCTTTGCCCTCCATGGTGTTAGCCACACCCCACAACACAGACCACATCCACTGTACAGACCAACCCCCCACAACAGTAGTCATACCCCCTGCGGAGTACACAATAGGCCCTTAATAAACTTCAGCTCCAGGCCCATCTGGGCCTTAATCTGGCACTGCCCCCAATAAAGGGGTCACCCTCTCCAGGGCACCCCAGGCCCAGGCTGATAGCCCGGGGCTATCCCCGCCACCCCTGGTGGCGGTGGGTGGCGGGTTGATTGTGTGGTGTGGTGTAAATAAAGAATATCAAACATTGTCTTTACAAGTAGAACTGCAAGTCCCAGCTAGCCTGCCCCGCATGCTGGTACTTGGAGAACCACAAGTACCAGCATGCAGGGCATTAAGGGCCCACTAGTACCTGTAGTTCACCTGTAAAAAAAATGTTTAAAAAAACACAGGACACACACACCGTGACAGTATGTTTATTAAACATACATACACACTAGGGATGTGCAGGCTCGGATAGGTTCGAGTTTGCACGTGGAGTTCGGATTTTTCCCTCCAAAAAAACGGAACTCAGAAAGAGACAAAACGTCATCTTGCATGGACGAACATCATCATTCCTGGACAAAAGTCTGGGGATAGCCCCGGGCTATCAGCCTGGGCCTGGGGTGCCCTGGAGAGGGTGACCCCTTTATTGGGGGGGTCCCCAGCTCTCCAGGGATCCCCGGCCTGGGCTGACTAGCGGTCAGGGCTGATGCTGCGGCTGGGGGGCCCGGTGAAAGGGCTCCCCTGGCTGTGGCATCAGCCCCCCGCTAGAAAAAGTCCAGTGCTGGTTCTGGAACATACAGGGGAACCCTACTAATTTTTTTCCCCTGTATTTCCAGAACCAGGACCGGATCAGAGCCCAGAGTTGGTTGCGCAGAATACGGGGGGCCCCAACGTCGTTTGTCCCCCGTATTTTGGCAACCAGCGCTGGTTCTGACTAGCCCGGTGCTGGTTGTGCTTAAGTACAGGGGACCCCCACGTCGTTTGTCCCCTGTATTTAAGCACACCCAGCACTGGGTCACTAATGCCCGGGGCTGGTTGCTCTTTTTTGGGGGGGTGCACGCCATTTTTTTCTTTTTTTACACAGGTTTTTTTTTTTTTTTTACCACAGCAGCACAGACGGGTCTCACGGACCCGTCAGTGCTCTGTGTCAATGACACAGATGCAAGTAGCACGGATCTCCTGGTCCGTGCGTGCATCTATGTCATTGAAATACACATCAGCACAGACAGGTCTCACTGACCCATCTGTGCTCTGTGTCACTGTCAGTCACACAGATGCATGTAGCACGGATCTCACGAGTCCGTGGTACATGCAAATGAGCACCATAATGCTGATTGGCTGAGAGCCGTGACAGACGGCTCTGTCAGCCAATCAGCACTTTGCCCATTAAAGGCAAAGGCTTTTTTTTAAAAAAGGCCACTCGAGGCAAAACCTCGAGATCCGACAGCAGATCTCGAGGTTTTGCCTCGGGAGAGGGATCCAGGGCAGACAGGGAGATCCGAGCTTGGGCTCGGATCACCCTGGATCCCCGAAGTTCGGGTGGGTTCGGTTCTCAGGGAACCGAACCCGCTCATCCCTAATTTATAGTCTATATTCCCCTTCCCCCAACTAGCAGAACTGTGAGGATATTGGGCCTGTTTCAGAGCCGCTCGTAAGCGGCCGCTCGTTCGTTCTGAGCGATGTTTGCACAACTGCGCATGCGTACGGATCGTAATACGCATGCGCGAACCAGTCAGCGCGGCCCAAAATCGTTTGTTCGCTAAATAGCGAATGCCTACTATTTTGAGTGACAGGAGGAGGCGTATGTGGGTGGTAACTGTGGAAGGTGCAGATCTGAACGCAGGCGTGCTTAAAGGTCAAAACGGGCGTTTTATGGGTGTGCATAATTAATACAGCAGCGTCATTAACCACGTCACTGGGTTATTTTATAGTCAGAACTGCTCGCAAGATTGCGGTAGGAAAAAACAACCTCAAGAATAGCGAGCAGTTCATACGCTGGTCGATGTGCTCGATTAATCTAATAAATAGCGGACATGACGTAGGATGCGAGCGGCCAGGGGGCGTAGTTTTCCAAAAAACGACCGCATGTTTGGTTCGCTTGTTCAGACCTAGAGGCGTGAACAATCCGCAAAGAGCGAACGGTTCATTTGAATAGCCACCCCCTTTTTTCTGAGTGAGCGAGCGCAAATAGCGTCCGGCTCTGAATGAGGTCCTTTGTGCCCTGGACCCCATGCGTTCCTCCTCTACCAATGCTGCATAACTTTCCATCACACATAAATACTCAGGAACAGTGGAGACTCAGACCATGCTCCTGTAGTGTCCCCTTCTCCCAATTCCTGATGTGAGGACCAGAACCAATGCAGCGCTGGTGGGGGTCAGTTGTTCTGACCAGCGGGATCTCTGGCATGTCTCTGCTAACTGGTGGTACACAATGCTGGACACAAATTGAAGTGCACAGACCCCTGTGTTTTGGATTTGGTTCTAAATCATCATCATGTTTTGGTTTTTGTAAAACCACATTCTCAAGTGTTTTGGTTTGGTTTCGGTTTTGGATTTCAATAATAATTGATAAAAAACAGCTAAAATTATGAGGTTTATTCATCATCACTTAATTTATACAAAAGAAGGAGAAAATTAACAATTTCCCCTACTTTTGTAAAAATTATGGGTCAGGCTCATTCATCATTCATGCAACGCATGAGACATGACAAATATCTCCTGGTTACAATTCTACCAGGATATTTAGACCCTCGGAGGAGGTACGGGCAGAGAGAGGGGAGACGGGGGAGAAATTATGGGCAGGGAGAGGGGAGACATGGGAAGGAGGTGTGGGCAGGGAGAGGGGAGACACGGGGAAAAGGTGTAGGCAGGGAGAGGGGAGAGACGGGGAGGAGGTGTGGGCAGGTAGAGGGGAGACACGGGGAAAAGGTATGGGCAGGGAGAGGGGAGACACGAGGAGGAGGCGCGGGCAAAGAGAGGGCAGACATGGGGAGGAGGTGTGGGCAGAGAGAGGGGAGACATAGGGAGGAGGTGCAGGCAGGGAGAGGGGAGACACAGGGAGGAGGTGTGAGCAGGGAGAGGGGAGATATGGGGAGGAGGTGTAGGCAGGAAAGGGGAGACATGGGGAGGAGGTGTGAGCAGGGAGAGGGGAGATATGGGGAAGAGGTGTGGGCAGGGAGAGGGGAGACATGGGGAGGAGGTGTCAGCAGGGAGAGGGGAGATATGAGGAGGATGTGCGAGCATAGAGAGGGGAGACACGAGGAGAAGGTGTGGGCAGGAAGAGGGGAGACACGATGAGGAGGTGCAGGCTGGGAAAGGGAGACACGGGGAGGAGGGGTGGGCAGGGAGAGGGGAGACATGGGGTGGAGGTGTGAGCTGGGAGAGGGGAGACATGGGGAGAAGGTGTGGGTGGGGAGAGGGGAGATATGGGGAAGAGGTGTGGGCGGGGAGAGGGGAAACATGGGGAGGAGGTGTGGGCGGGGAGAGGGGAGACATGGGGAGAAGGTGTGGGTGGGGAGAGGGGAGACATGGGGAGGAGGTGTGGGCAGGGAGAGGGGAGACATGGGGAGGAGGTGTCAGCAGGGAGAGGGGAGATATGAGGAGGATGTGCGAGCATAGAGAGGGGAGACACGGGGAGAAGGTGTGGGCAGGAAGAGGGGAGACACGATGAGGAGGTGCAGGCTGGGAAAGGGAGACACGGGGAGGAGGGGTGGGCAGGGAGAGGGGAGATATGGGGAAGAGGTGTGGGCGGGGAGAGGGGAGACACAGGGAGGAGCTGTGGGCAGGGAGAGGGGAGACATGGGGAGGAGGTGTGGGCAGGGAGAGGGGAAACATGCGGAGGAGGTGTGGGCAGGGAGAGGGGAGACATGTGGAGGAGGTGTGGGCAGGGAGAGGGGAGACATGGGGAGAAGGTGTGGGCAGGGAGAGGGGAGACACAGGGAGGAGCTGTGGGCAGGGAGAGGGGAGACATGGGGAGGAGGTGTGGGCAGGGAGAGGGGAAACATGCGGAGGAGGTGTGGGCAGGGAGAGGGGAGACATGTGGAGGAGGTGTGGGCAGGGAGAGGGGAGACATGGGGAGAAGGTGTGGGCAGGGAGAGGGGAGACATGGGGAGTAGCTGCAGGCCGGAAGAGGGGAGACACGGGGAGAAGGTGTGGGCAGGGAGAGGGGAGACACGAGAGGAAGTTGCAGGATGGTAGAGGCCAGACTTGGGAGGGATGTTTGGACAGGGAAGAGGGGAAACATGGGGAGGAGGTGTGGGCAGGGAGAGGGGAAACATGCGGAGGAGGTGTGGGCAAGGAGAGGGGAACCATGAGGAGGAGGTGTGGTCAGGGAGAGGGGAGACATGGGGAGAAGGTGTGGGCAGGGAGAGGGGAGACATGGGGAGTAGCTGCAGGCTGGAAGAGGGGAGACACGGGGAGAAGGTGTGGGCAGGGAGAGGGGAGACACGAGAGGAAGTTGCAGGATGGTAGAGGCCAGACTTGGGAGGGATGTTTGGACAGGGAAGAGGGGAAACATGGGGAGGAGGTGTGGGCAGGGAGAGGGGAGACATGGGGAGAAGGTGTGGGCAGGGAGAGGGGTGGCATGGGGAGAAGGTGAGGGTTGGGAGAGGGGAGACATGGGAAGGAGGTGCGGGTTGGGAGAGGGGAGACACAGGAGGAGGTGCTGGCTGGGAGAGGGGAGACATGGGGAGGAGGTGCGGGTTGGGAGAGGGGAGACACAGGAGGAGGTGCGGGCTGGGAGAGTGGAAAAACTGGAGTCAGGCTGTGGGCAGGGTAGCGCAAGGAGAAGCGACACTGGGGAAGAGGAGAGAGTCAGAGCCTGTGGGCAGGGAAAGGGAAGATACAGGGCAGAGTGTGCAGGTTGGGAGAGGGGAGACACGGGGCAGAGTGTGCAGGCTGGTAGAGGGGAGACACGGGGCAGAGTCTGCTGGCTGGCAGAGGGGAGACACAGGGCAGAAGCTGCAGGCTAGTAGAGGGGAGACACGGGACAGAAGCTGCAGGCTGGTAGAGGGAAGACATGGGGCAGAGTCTGCAGGCTGGTAGAGGGGAGACACGGGGCAGAGTCTGCAAGCTGGTAGAGGGGAGACACGGGGCAGAAGCTGCAGGCTGGTAGAGGGGAGATACGGGGCAGAGTCTGCAGACTGGTAGAGGGGAGACACGGGGCAGAGTCTGCAGGCTGGTAGAGGGGAGACACGGGGCAGAGTGTGCAGGCTGGTAGAGGGGAGACACGGGGCAGAGTCTGCCGGCTGGCAGAGGGGAGACACGGGGCAGAAGCTGCAGGCTAGTAGAGGGGAGACACGGGACAGAAGCTGCAGGCTGGTAGAGGGAAGACATGGGGCAGAGTCTGCAGGCTGGTAGAGGGGAGACACGGGGCAGAGTCTGCAGGCTGGTAGAGGGGAGACACGGGGCAGAAGCTGCAGGCTGGTAGAGGGGAGATACGGGGCAGAGTCTGCAGGCTGGTAGAGGGGAGACACGGGGCAGAGTCTGCAGGCTGGTAGAGGGGAGACACGGGGCAGAGTGTGCAGGCTGGTAGAGGGGAGACACGGAGCAGAAGCTGAAGGCTGGTAGAGGGGAGACATGGGGCAGAAGCTGCAGGCTGGTAGAGGGGAGACACGGGGCAGAGTCTGCAGGCTGGTAGAGGGGAGACACGGGGCAGAAGCTGCGGGCTGGTAGAGGGGAGACACGGGGCAGAGGCTGCGGGCTGGTAGAGGGGAGACACGGGGCAGAAGCTGCGGGCTGGTAGAGGGGAGACACGGGGCAGAAGTAGCGGGCTGGTAGAGGGGAGACACGGGGCAGAAGCTGTGGGCTGGTAGAGGGGAGACATGGGGCAAAGGCTGCGGGCTGGGAGAGGGGAGACACGAGGCGGAGGCTGTGGGCTGGGAGAGTAGACAGCATAGATAAAGGGGAAAAGCTGACTCTGCAGAAAGAGTAGTTTTTCGGAAGTGATACTTTAGGTAATGAGGCACGATGATGAATGCCTCTGAACGGTTCTTTAAACTTGCAGCGAGTTCAAAACATAATTATCATCATTGACAATTATGTAATGATGAATAGATTCCTGTAACTTGGGCCTGTTTTTGTTCCTAAAGTATTATTAACATCAATCACATTAATTTCCAGACCTTTCCGGTCAGTTTTGACCACGAGGGAGGGACTTACATGCAAACCAAAGTATGCAAGGTCCGGCTTTTAGATCCAAGTTATAAACTTTCTGAGAAGACCCGAGTCAGGACTCGTTTCTACTCGGAACTCCAAACTGATCCGAACCCGGACTTAGGTGGTCATTCAGTCCCGTTCGAGAGCAAAGGACGTTCGCAAACGGGTCACTGTTCCCCCACTGCGTATGCGCACGACGGAGGGAGCTCCGTCGTGCGAATGCGCGAGACCCGGACTGCGACAGCCAAGCTGTCGCTCTGGGTCTCGCACCAAAGGGGGCATGCTGTCGATGTTGATTGACAGCACGCCCCCTTTGGTGGGCAAGACGGGGCGTGCCTGCCAGACGGAGGCGTTCCCATGGGAATGCCTACCGCCTGGAGCCGGCCCCACTGAGATCACTCCAGGGCTTGCGGCAGCGAGACCCTACCGCAGGGTCTCCGTCGCAAGCCCGATGGTCGTGATGGTCAAGACCATCGGGGAGACCATCATCATGGACACTCGCATATGCTGTGGGTGGTCACCCACAGCTATGCGAGCGTCCAAGAGGACGCTCCATTTTCAGAGAGGAGGGCCCTGATTCAGAGCGAGCGCTCTGGTCAGAGCGTCAGCTCTGAATCAGGCCATTAGTTCAACTTTGGAACCCGAGACAAACCGAACCGCTCAACTCTAATTATAATTGAGCTTAAAAGATGAAACCTCATTAATAAAGTCTTATTATATTTACTAAAATGCATTTCTTTTTATAAGTGGAGATGTTGCACATAGCAACCAACCAGATTGTGCTTAAGATTTATCTAGCACCTTCTAGAAGATAATAGCTGGAATTTGATTGGTTGCTATGGTCAACATCTCCACTTCTAAAACCCCACACTTTAGTAAATATACTGTACAACAGAATTCCAGTAGTCCATTACCTTTAGATCTACTTGATACATCCGTTTGTTCCAAAGTCCTGTAGTTACCTTTGTGTAAACGCTGAAAGGTTAAACTCTCTGAATAAAACTCTCAGTGTATCAAGAAAGCAAACCGGACAGCTGCCACGGTTAATGTCTGAAATGTACATATAATTTAAAGTAAGCACTGTTATTAACATTGGCAAGGGAATCACATTTTTTTGGGCTGCAGACATAATAATGCGCCTTTGGCCCAGTGAATTCCTAGCTCGGCTGTCTATTACATTGATGCCACATTATACACCTGTCACAACATGACACAGCCCGCAAACACAATATTTCTTTGTGTCATAGACAGAAATAAAAAAACATAAATGAAAAACCGCTACCTCGATGGCGTACAGCTTCTGAAAACAGACACTCTAGGAATTTTTTTTTAAATATTAAAAAGATACAGCAAGCAGGGCCGCAACTAGGGTAGTGCGACCAGTGCCATGGCACAGCGCACCGCAGGGCAGGGGGCACTGTTTGGACTTGTCAATTTTCCTGTTTATTATCATTCTCACTGATAGCTATCTCTTCTTTTATCCCCAGCACCTCCAGGCCTCTCCTATCTCTTCCCTGGCCCTTCCCCATGAGGCCATGGCCCTCTCTCAGGTGCACTATATTATGTCCCTATTTATCCCCAGCATCTCCTGGCCTCCCATATCTCTTCCCTTGCCCTTCCCAATGAGGCCATGGCCCTCTCTCAGGTGCACTATATTATGTCCCTATTTATCCCCAGCATCTCCTGGCCTCCCATATCTCTTCCCTTGCCCTTCCCAATGAGGCCATGGCCCTCTCTCAGGTGCACTATATTATGTCCCTATTTATCCCCAGCATCTCCTGGCCTCCCATATCTCTTCCCTTGCCCTTCCCAATGAGGCCATGGCCCTCTCTCAGGTGCACTATATTATGTCCCTATTTATCCCCAGCATCTCCTGGTCTCCCCTATCTCTTCCCTGGCCCTTCCCCATGAGGCCATGGTCCTCTCTCAGGTGCACTATATTATGTCCCTATTTATCCCCAGCATCTCCTGGCCTCCCCTATCTCTTCCCTGGCCCTTCCCCATGAGGCCATGGCCCTCTCTCAGGTGCACTATATTATGTCCCTATTTATCCCAGCATCTCCTGGCCTCCCGTATCTCTTCCCTGGCCCTTCCCCATGAGGCCATGGCCCTCTCTCAGGTGCACTATATTATGTCCCTATTTATCCCCAGCATCTCCTGGCCTCTCCTATCTCTTCCCTGGCCCTTCCCCATGAGGCCATGGCCCTCTCTCAGGTGCACTATATTATGTCCCTATTTATCCCCAGCATCTCCTGGCCTCCCCTATCTCTTCCCTGGCCCTTCCCCATGAGGCCATGGTCCTCTCTCAGGTGCACTATATTATGTCCCTATTTATCCCCAGCATCTACGGGGCTTGGCCACGCGCAGTGCGGCCGCTGCACGTGCGCAGGGCCTCAACATCGACCCGCTTGAGAGCGCTCAGCACTTGCGAGCGGGTCTGAATGAGACCCTAAGCTTCTTAGGGAGAGGGAACATCATTTAAAAAAATAAAAAATGTTAGTGATACTTTTATTTAACACACCTTGACTGATTTTTACGGATCTCACATTAAATGCTAGTCGCATTAAAAGGTGTGAGTTTACATGGCAAATACTTGGACAGAATTGCACAGTGTAATAGCCTCGAACTCAAAAGTTTGCAGGCTATTACATTTGGGAGTCCCGACACCAGCTCGCACCTTCAAAAACCGCAAGAATGTGTGAGTTGGTTTTAGCTTGTACACTCGCACCCTATAACATTTGGCCCATAAAGTGTAAGCGCCACTGAGGAGGGACTGATGTGGCTAAATATATTCTGCAAAGCACTGCCGTAGCTTTGGCAGATAGCTTTAAAATGCCAATAGTAATAAATGCTACACAAACCTGGTTTAGCCATTATTTCTGTTGAAGTTTTAAAACTATCGGTCAAAGACGATGATCGGTAGCCAGTAGCGCACGCAGGGGGGGTTTCTGAGTACCCAGAAACCCCCCCTGACTGACCAAATTATTTTTTTTAGAGACGGAGACAGCACTGTCTCCGTCTCTTCACTGACTGCGGGCTCGACGGAGCTGCCGCGGATCCACAGACAGAGAGCTCTGGTTGGCAGAGCTCTCTGCAAAGAATATACAGGTACAGCGGACGCCGGGCAGGAAGCGCTGTTGTGTGAGACACTGTCCCTGCTGTGCTGTGAGGAGGCGTGTTGGTGCAACGGCAGTAGGGGATGGAGCAGCCAGTTGTCTCCCGGTGTTTCCCATCATTCCGTGTGGGTGGTCAGGTGCCCTGAAGGCCGCAGCTCTGGACGCTGTGGCCATCGTCCTCCTGGTGCAGCTGCTCTGAGTCTGGCTCAGCTCCAAGTCTTCAGGAGGAGATCGCCGGGAAGGAGCTGCTACACTCACATGGGCTCCAGCGGTGACCCTCCTCCTCCTCCTCTCTCCTCTGCCCTCGGTAAGTATACTGATATTTGTGTATGTATGTATGTTGTGCATATGTATGCGTGTGTATGTATGAATGTATGCATGCTGTGTAACTATGCATATATGTAGGTATCCTGAGTGTATGTATGCCTATGTGTGTGTGTGTCTGTGTCTGTGTGTACGCTGTGCGTGCATATGCTTAGAAGTTGTGTGTATGAATGCTGTTTGTGTGTGTATATATATATATATATATATATATAAATAATATGCAGTGGCAAACGCAGGATTTTTAAAGGGGGGTTTCCATATTATTTATATTATTTTAAAGGGGGGTTTCTGAGTACCCAGAAACCCCCCCTGCGTGCGCTACTGATATGGAAACCCCCCTTTAAAAATCCTGCGTTTGCCACTGGTAGCATTAATGCTTTAGTAAATCTGCCCCTGAACCTCAGGTAAGTTGGTGCCCCTGTGAAACTTGCCCTGTTTGATTAGTCAGGGATGGTATAGGGTTGTCTTAAATAGAAAAATGACTCCAAAGATGGACTTCCTTCTCAAGTTAAGATTTGTCTTTGTAGCTAAACAGTTTTGAAGGATAACTCCATAGACGACTATAAATTTTGTTTAAGATGGAGATCAATTCAGAGTTTTGTAACAGATGTGGTAAAGCTGCTAATTAATTCCTTACTATCCACATAATGCGTCACATTAAATGTCGGAGAACATGGCATAAGCGTACAAATGACTGGCATATAAAAATAAAAGTTCTTGCACTTATAACAGCCATGAGTTTCCATTGTTCTCAATGACACCTACTATAATTGTAATTAATGATGGGTAGTATCTATAAAAGAAACTTTGTGGCAAGAACATTCTTGACTTCAAATGAGAGGATATCGGAGAGATCTGTACACAGTAATGTTTAATGACGTGATGAGAGCACATGAAGAGTTCTATAACAGGCACCGGAGTGGGACGGAGACATTTACATATCAGTGAAGTACAACGGTGCTTGTAAGTCTAAGCTTTTATTTTAACTTAACCAAGTACATCCAGTCTGTATATAAATTTATACCGGTGCAGTAAAAGTTGCTCTTCCATCTACTATCTCTGTTATGCGGCTGTGAGCGCACATTGGCAAGCTGATAGGATACTAAGGGCCAAATGTAATAGGGTGAGAGTTTAGAAAGTGTCAGAGTTTTCTCTCACTTTTTAAACTCAGCCAAAGTAACAGAGTCAGAGAACAAAGTAACAGAGCAAACTCGCATGTTGTTCAGACTCCAAAAACTCTCACGATATAAACTCTCATCCAGATGTTTTCCCATTTTCAAGATAAAACTCGACCAATGTGGGAGGTTACTGTTAAACTCTCACTTTTTCTAAACCCTAATCTTCACTGTAACCCTGCCTCCTGGTTATTGCGAGCGGCCAGGTGATGGTTGTGATGGTCTCGACCATCGCGACCATTGGGGCGTGCGACGAGACCCTTGCGGTAGGGTCTCGTTCCCGCAAGCCCCAGTGAGCTTCTGGCTCTTGATACAGCAGGAAGCTCACCACTGACATCACTCGTGATGTCAGTGGGGCCGCCCCCAAATGACAGGCGTTCCGTCTGGAACGACTCCATTTGGCCAGCCATCCCCCCACCCGCCTCCAAAATCAAAATCGACAGCCGCCCCCTTTTGGTGCGAGACCTGGAGCGATGGAGCGCCCGTCGCTAGCCGGGTCTCACGCATGCGCACGTCGGAGCCGGCTCCGGCGTGCACATGCGCAGTGGCCAAATATCGACCCGCGGGTCTGAATGAGGCCCTTTGTACATACAGTATATAAAACTAATTCCTGTGACGCTAAAGTCGCAGCGCAGCCTCTCTGGTACAGATTGAGTGGATTTTGCTGAGTCTGTGGTGCAAATTGGATGTCAATTTAACAAAAAAGAAGCCACATTAAACCACTTTACTGCAATGAATACTCGTTACACAAATAACGTATGTTTCATACATGTAACGGCCGCACATGGTTTTCAGCGTTTTCTATTTTAAAAAATTTACATTTGCATCTTATTCGATTAGCATTTTAGATGCTCCAAGTCGCTTGTGTATTTATAATCTGCACTATACCCCCATTTGTGTATGTATTGTGTATTTATTATCTGCACTATACACCATTTGTGTATGTATTGTGTACTTATTATCAGCACTATACGCCATTTGTGTATACATTGTGTATTTATTATCTGCACTATACCCCCATTTGTGTATGTATTGTGTATTTATTATCTGCACTATACACCATTTGTGTATGTATTGTGTATTTATTATCTGCACTATACAACATTTGTGTATGTATTGTGTACTTATTATCAGCACTATACGCCATTTGTGTATGTATTGTGTACTTATTATCTGCACTATACGCCCATTTGTGTATGTATTGTGTATTTATTATCTGCACTATACGCCATTTGTGTATACATTGTGTATTTATTATCTGCACTATACGCCCATTTGTGTATGTATTGTGTACTTATTATCTGCACTATACGCCCATTTGTGTATGTATTGTGTACTTATTATCTGCACTATACGCCCATTTGTGTATACATTGTGTACTTATTATCTACACTATACGCCCATTTGTGTATACATTGTGTACTTATTATCTGCACTATACCCCCATTTGTGTATACATTGTGTACTTATTATCTGCACTATACGCCCATTTGTGTATGTATTGGGTATTTATTATCTGCACTATACGCCATTTGTGTATGCATTGTGTACTTATTATCTGCACTATACGCCATTTGTGTATACATTGTGTACTTATTATCTGCACTATACGCCCATTTGTGTATGTATTGTGTACTTATTATCTGCACTATACGCCCATTTGTGTATACATTGTGTACATATTATCTGCACTATACCCCTATTTGTGTATACATTGTGTACTTATTATCTGCACTATACGCCCATTTGTGTATGCATTGTGTACTTATTATCTGCACTATACGCCCATTTGTGTATGTATTGTGTACTTATCTGCACTATACGCCCATTTGTGTATACATTGTATATTTATTATCTGCACTATATGCCCATTTGTGTATGTATTGTGTATTTATTATCTGCACTATACGCCCATTTGTGTATGCATTGTGTACTTATTATCTGCACTATACGCCATTTGTGTATGTATTGTGTATTTATTATCTGCACTCTACGCCCATTTGTGTATGTATTGTGTACATATTATCTGCACTATACGCCCATTTGTGTATACATTGTGTACTTATTATCTGCACTATACGCCATTTGTGTATACATTGTGTACTTATTATCTGCACTATACGCCATTTGTGTATGTATTGTGTACTTATTATCTGCACTATACGCCATTTGTGTATGCATTGTGTACTTATAATCTGCACTATACGCCATTTGTGTATGTATTGTGTATTTATTATCTGCACTATACACCCATTTGTGTATACATTGTGTACTTATTATCTGCACTATACCCCCATTTGTGTATGTATTGTGTACTTATTATCTGCACTATACGCCCATTTGTGTATGTATTGTGTACTTATTATCTGCACTATACCCCCATTTATGTATGTATTGTGTATTTATTATCTGCACTATACGCCCATTTGTGTATACACTGTGTACTTATTATCTGCACTATACCCCCATTTGTGTACACATTGTGTACTTATTATCTGCACTATAAGCCCATTTGTGTATGTATTGTGTACTTATTATCTGCACTATACGCCCATTTGTGTATACATTGTGTACTTATTATCTGCACTATACTACGCCCATTTGTGTATGCATTGTGTACTTATTATCTGCACTATACGCCCATTTGTGTATGTATTGTGTACTTATCTGCACTATACGCCCATTTGTGTATACATTGTATATTTATTATATCTGCACTATACGCCCATTTGTGTATGCATTGTGTACTTATTATCTGCACTATACGCCATTTGTATATGTATTGTGTATTTATTATCTGCACTATACGCCCATTTGTGTATGTATTGTGTACTTATTATCTGCACTATACGCCATTTGTGTATGTATTGTGTACTTATTATCTGCACTATACGCCCATTTGTGTATGTATTGTGTACATATTATCTGCACTATACGCCCATTTGTGTATACATTGTGTACTTATTATCTGCTCTATACGCCATTTGTGTATACATTGTGTACTTATTATCTGCACTATACGCCATTTGTGTATGTATTGTGTACTTATTATCTGCACTATACGCCATTTGTGTATGCATTGTGTACTTATAATCTGCACTATACGCCATTTGTGTATGCATTGTGTATTTATTATCTGCACTATACACCCATTTGTGTATACATTGTGTACTTATTATCTGCACTATACCCCCATTTGTGTATGTATTGTGTACTTATTATCTGCACTATACGCCCTTTTGTGTATGTATTGTGTACTTATTATCTGCAATATACGCCCATTTGTGTATGTATTGTGTTCTTATTATCTGCACTATACCCCCATTTGTGTATGTATTGTGTACTTATTATCTGCACTATACGCCCATTTGTGTATGTATTATGTTCTTATTATTTTCACTATACGCCATTTGTGTATGTATTGTGTATTTATTATCTGCACTATACGCCATTTGTGTATACATTGTGTACTTATTATCAGCACTATACGCCCATTTGTGTATACATTGTGTACTTATTATCTGCACTATACCCCTATTTGTGTATACATTGTGTACTTATTATCTGCACTATACGCCATTTGTGTATGTATTGTGTACTTATTATCTGCACTATACGCCATTTGTGTATGCATTGTGTACTTATTATCTGCACTATAAGCCATTTGTGTATGCATTGTGTATTTATTATCTGCACTATACACCCTTTTGTGTATACATTGTGTACTTATTATCTGCACTATACCCCCATTTGTGTATGTATTGTGTACTTATTATCTGCACTATACGCCCATTTGTGTATGTATTGTGTACTTATTATCTGCACTATACGCCCATTTGTGTATGTATTGTGTACTTAATATCTGCACTATATGCCCATTTGTGTATGTATTGTGTACTTATTATCTGCACTATACGCCCATTTGTGTATGTATTGTGTATTTATTATCTGCACTATTCGCCATTTGTGTATACATTGTGTATTTATTATCTGCACTATACGCCCATTTGTGTATGTATTGTGTACTTATTATCTGCACTATACGCCCATTTGTGTATGTATTGTGTACTTATTATCTGCACTATACGCCCATTTGTGTATACATTGTGTACTTATTATCTACACTATACGCCCATTTGTGTATACATTGTGTACTTATTATCTGCACTATACCGCCATTTGTGTATACATTGTGTACTTATTATCTGCACTATACGCCCATTTGTGTATGTATTATGTATTTATTATCTGCACTATACGCCATTTGTGTATGCATTGTGTACTTATTATCTGCACTATACGCCATTTGTGTATGTATTGTGTATTTATTATCTGCACTATACGCCCATATGTGTATGTATTGTGTACTTATTATCTGCACTATACGCCATTTGTGTATGTATTGTGTACTTATTATCTGCACTATACGCCCATTTGTGTATGTATTGTGTACATATTATCTGCACTATACGCCCATTTGTGTATACATTGTGTACTTATTATCTGCACTATACGCCATTTGTGTATACATTGTGTACTTATTATCTGCACTATACGCCATTTGTGTATGTATTGTGTACTTATTATCTGCACTATACGCCATTTGTGTATGCATTGTGTACTTATAATCTGCACTTTACGCCATTTGTGTATGCATTGTGTATTTATTATCTGCACTATACACCCATTTGTGTATACATTGTGTACTTATTATCTGCACTATACCCCCATTTGTGTATGTATTGTGTACTTATTATCTGCACTATACGCCCATTTGTGTATGTATTGTGTACTTATTATCTGCACTATACGCCCATTTGTGTATGTATTATGTATTTATTATCTGCACTATACGCCATTTGTGTATGCATTGTGTACTTATTATCTGCACTATACGCCATTTGTGTATGTATTGTGTATTTATTATCTGCACTATACGCCCATTTGTGTATGTATTGTGTACTTATTATCTGCACTATACGCCATTTGTGTATGTATTGTGTACTTATTATCTGCACTATACGCCCATTTGTGTATGTATTGTGTACATATTATCTGCACTATACGCCCATTTGTGTATACATTGTGTACTTATTATCTGCACTATACGCCATTTGTCTATACATTGTGTACTTATTATCTGCACTATACGCCATTTGTGTATGTATTGTGTACTTATTATCTGCACTATACGCCATTTGTGTATGCATTGTGTACTTATAATCTGCACTTTACGCCATTTGTGTATGCATTGTGTATTTATTATCTGCACTATACACCCATTTGTGTATACATTGTGTACTTATTATCTGCACTATACCCCCATTTGTGTATGTATTGTGTACTTATTATCTGCACTATACGCCCATTTGTGTATGTATTGTGTACTTATTATCTGCACTATACGCCCATTTGTGTATACATTGTGTACTTATTATCTACACTATACGCCCATTTGTGTATACATTGTGTACTTATTATCTGCACTATACCCCCATTTGTGTATACATTGTGTACTTATTATCTGCACTATACGCCCATTTGTGTATGTATTGTGTATTTATTATCTTCACTATACGCCATTTGTGTATGCATTGTGTACTTATTACCTGCACTATACGCCCATTTGTGTATACATTGTGTTCTTATTATCTGCACTATACGCCCATTTGTGTATGTATTGTGTATTTATTATCTGCACTATACGCCCATTTGTGTATGTATTGTGTATTTATTATCTGCACTATACGCCATTTGTGTATGTATTGTGTACTTATTATCTGCACTATACGCCCATTTGTGTATGTATTGTGTACTTATTATCTGCACTATACGCCATTTGTGTATGTATTGTGTACTTATTATCTGTACTATACGCCCATTTGTGTATGTATTGTGTAATTATTATCTGCACTATACGCCCATTTGTGTATGTATTGTGAATTTATTATCTGCACTATACGCCCATTTGTGTATGTATTGTGTATTTATTATCTGCACTATACGCCATTTGTGTATGTATTGTGTACTTATTATCTGCACTATATGCCCATTTGTGTATGTATTGTGTACTTATTATCTGCACTATACGCCATTTGTGTATGTATTGTGTACTTATTATCTGTACTATACGCCCATTTGTGTATGTATTGTGTACTTATTATCTGCACTATACGCCATTTGTGTATACATTGTGTACTTATTATCTGCACTATACGCCATTTGTGTATACATTGTGTATTTATTATCTGCACTATACGCCATTTGTGTATGTATTGTGTACTTATTATTTGCACTATACGCCCATTTGTGTATGTATTGTGTATTTATTATCTACACTATACCCCCATTTGTATATACATTGTGTACTTATTATCTGCACTATACGCCATTTGTGTATGTATTGTGTACTTATTATATGCACTATACGCCCATTTGTGTATGTATTGTGTATTTATTATCTGCACTATACGCCATTTGTGTATGTATTGTGCACTTATTATCTGTACTATACGCCCATTTGTGTATGTATTGTGTACTTATTATCTGCACTATACACCATTTGTGTATGTATTGTGTACTTATTATCTGCACTATACGCCATTTGTGTATGTATTGTGTACTTATTATCTGCACTACACGCCCATTTGTGTATGTATTGTGTACTTATTATCTGCACTATACGCCCATTTGTGTATACATTGTGTACTCATTATCTGCACTATACCCCCATTTGTGTATGTATTGTGTACTTATTATCTGCACTATACGCCCATTTGTGTATGTATTGTGTATTTATTATCTGCACTATACGCCATTTGTGTATACATTGTGTACTTATTATCAGCACTATACGCCCACTTGTGTATATATTGTGTACTTATTATCTGCACTGTACCCCAATTGTGCATGTATTTTGTACTTATTATCTGTACTATACGCCATTTGTGTATGTATTGTGTACTTATTATCTGCACTATACGCCATTTGTGTATGTATTGTGTACTTATTATCTGCACTATACGCCATTTGTTTATGTATTGTGTACTTATTATCTGCACTATACGCCATTTGTGTATACATTGTGTACTTATTATCTGCACTATATGCCATTTGTGTATGTATTGTGTACTTATTATCTGCACTATACGCCATTTGTTTATGTATTGTGTACTTATTATCTGCACTATACGCCATTTGTGTATACATTGTGTACTTATTATCTGCACTATACGCCATTTGTGTATGTATTGTGTACTTATTATTTGCACTATACGCCCATTTGTGTATGTATTGTGTATTTATTATCTACACTATACCCCCATTTGTATATACATTGTGTACTTATTATCTGCACTATACGCCATTTGTGTATGTATTGTGTACTTATTATATGCACTATACGCCCATTTGTGTATGTATTGTGTATTTATTATCTGCACTATACGCCATTTGTGTATGTATTGTGCACTTATTATCTGTACTATACGCCCATTTGTGTATGTATTGTGTACTTATTATCTGCACTATACACCATTTGTGTATGTATTGTGTACTTATTATCTGCACTATACGCCATTTGTGTATGTATTGTGTACTTATTATCTGCACTACACGCCCATTTGTGTATGTATTGTGTACTTATTATCTGCACTATACGCCCATTTGTGTATACATTGTGTACTCATTATCTGCACTATACCCCCATTTGTGTATGTATTGTGTACTTATTATCTGCACTATACGCCCATTTGTGTATGTATTGTGTATTTATTATCTGCACTATACGCCATTTGTGTATACATTGTGTACTTATTATCAGCACTATACGCCCACTTGTGTATATATTGTGTACTTATTATCTGCACTGTACCCCAATTGTGCATGTATTTTGTACTTATTATCTGTACTATACGCCATTTGTGTATGTATTGTGTACTTATTATCTGCACTATACGCCATTTGTGTATGTATTGTGTACTTATTATCTGCACTATACGCCATTTGTTTATGTATTGTGTACTTATTATCTGCACTATACGCCATTTGTGTATACATTGTGTACTTATTATCTGCACTATATGCCATTTGTGTATGTATTGTGTACTTATTATCTGCACTATACGCCATTTGTTTATGTATTGTGTACTTATTATCTGCACTATACGCCATTTGTGTATACATTGTGTACTTATTATCTGCACTATACGCCATTTGTGTATGTATTGTGTACTTATTATCTGCACTATACCCCATTTGTGTATGCATTGTGTACTTATAATCTGCACTTTACGCCATTTGTGTATGCATTGTGTATTTATTATCTGCACTATACACCCATTTGTGTATACATTGTGTACTTATTATCTGCACTATACCCCCATTTGTGTATGTATTGTGTACTTATTATCTGCACTATACGCCCATTTGTGTATGTATTGTGTACTTATTATCTGCACTATACGCCCATTTGTGTATGTATTGTGTATTTATTATCTGCACTATACCCCCATTTGTGTATACATTGTGTACTTATTATCTGCACTATACGCCCATTTGTGTATGTATTGTGTACTTATTATCTGCACTATACGCCCATTTGTGTATACATTGTGTACATATTATCTGCACTATACCCCCATTTGTGAATACATTGTGTACTTGTTATCTGCACTATACGCCCATTTGTGTATGCATTGTGTACTTATTATCTGCACTATACGCCCATTTGTGTATACATTGTATATTTATTATCTGCACTATATGCCCATTTGTGTATGTATTGTGTATTTATTATCTGCACTATACGCCCATTTGTGTATGCATTGTGTACTTATTATCTGCACTATACGCCATTTGTGTATGTATTGTCTATTTATTATCTGCACTATACGCCCATTTGTGTATGTATTGTGTACTTATTATCTGCACTATACGCCATTTGTGTATGTATTGTGAACTTATTATCGGCACTATACGCCCATTTGTGTATGTATTGTGTACATATTATCTGCACTATACGCCCATTTGTGTATACATTGTGTACTTATTATCTGCACTATACGCCATTTGTGTATACATTGTGTACTTATTATCTGCACTATACGCCATTTGTGTATGCATTGTGTATTTATTATCTGCACTATACATCCATTTGTGTATACATTGTGTACTTATTATCCGTGCTATACGCCCATTTGTGTATGTATTGTGTACTTATTATCTGCACTATACGCCCATTTGTGTATGTATTGTGTACTTATTATCTGCACTATACGACCATTTGTGTATGTATTGTGTATTTATTATCTGCACTATACGCCCATTTGTGTATACACTGTGTACTTATTATCTGCACTATACCCCCATTTGTGTATACATTGTGTACTTATTATCTGCACTATACGCCCATTTGTGTATGTATTGTGTACTTATTATCTGCACTATACGCCCATTTGTGTATACATTGTGTACATATTATCTGCACTATACCCCCATTTGTGTATACATTGTGTACTTATTATCTGCACTATACGCCCATTTGTGTATGCATTGTGTACTTATTATCTGCACTATACGCCCATTTGTGTATGTATTGTGTACTTATCTGCACTATACGCCCATTTGTGTATACATTGTATATTTATTATCTGCACTATACGCCCATTTGTGTATGCATTGTGTACTTATTATCTGCACTATACGCCATTTGTGTATGTATTGTGTACTTATTATCTGCACTATACGCCCATTTGTGTATGTATTGTGTACATATTATCTGCACTATACGCCCATTTGTGTATACATTGTGTACTTATTATCTGCACTATACGCCATTTGTGTATACATTGTGTACTTATTATCTGCACTATACGCCCATTTGTGTATGTATTGTGTACTTATTATCTGCACTATACGCCATTTGTGTATGTATTGTGTACTTATTATCTGTACTATACGCCATTTGTGTATGTATTGTGTACTTATTATCTGCACTACACGCCCATTTGTGTATGTATTGTGTACTTATTATCTGCACTATACGCCCATTTGTGTATACATTGTGTACTCATTATCTGCACTATACCCCCATTTGTGTATGTATTGTGTACTTATTATCTGCACTATACGACCATTTGTGTATGTATTGTGTATTTATTATCTGCACTATACGCCCATTTGTGTATACATTGTGTACTTATTATCTGCACTAAACGCCCATTTGTGTATGTTTTGTGTACTTATTATCTGCACTATACGCCATTTGTGTATGTATTGTGTACTTATTATCTGCACTATACGCCCATTTGTGTATGTATTGTGTACTTATTATCTGCACTATACGCCCATTTGTGTATACATTGTGTACTTATTATCTGCACTATACGCCCACTTGTGTATACATTGTGTACTTATTATCTGCACTATACGCCCATTTGTGTATACATTGTGTACTTATTATCTGCACTATACGCCATTTGTGTATACATTGTGTACTTATTATCTGCACTATACGCCATTTGTGTTATGTATTGTGTACTTATTATCTGCACTATACGCCATTTGTGTATACATTGTGTACTTATTATCTGCACTATACGCCATTTGTGTATGCATTGTGTATTTATTATCTGCACTATACACCCATTTGTGTATACATTGTGTACTTATTATCTGCACTATACCCCCATTTGTGTATGTATTGTGTACTTATTATCTGCACTATACGCCCATTTGTGTATGTATTGTGTACTTATTATCTGCACTATACGCCCATTTGTGTATGTATTGTGTACTTAATATCTGCACTATACGCCCATTTGTGTATGTATTGTGTACTAATTATCTGCACTATACGCCCATTTGTGTATGTATTGTGTATTTATTATCTGCACTATACGCCATTTGTGTATACATTGTGTATTTATTATCTGCACTATACGCCCATTTGTGTATGTATTGTGTACTTATTATATGCACTATACGCCCATTTGTGTATGTATTGTGTACTTATTATCTGCACTATACGCCCATTTGTGTATGTATTGTGTACTTATTATCTGCACTATACGCCCATTTGTGTATGTATTGTGTACTTATTATCTGCACTATACGCCCATTTGTGTATGTATTGTGTATTTATTATCTGCACTATACGCCATTTGTGTATGTATTGTGTACTTATTATCTGCACTATATGCCCATTTGTGTATGTATTGTGTACTTATTATCTGCACTATACGCCATTTGTGTATGTATTGTGTACTTATTATCTGTACTATACGCCCATTTTTGTATGTATTGTGTACTTATTATCTGCACTATACGCCATTTGTGTATACATTGTGTACTTATTATCTGCACTATACGCCATTTGTGTATACATTGTGTATTTATTATCTGCACTATACGCCATTTGTGTATGTATTGTGTACTTATTATTTGCACTATACGCCCATTTGTGTATGTATTGTGTATTTATTATCTGCACTATACCCCCATTTGTATATACATTGTGTACTTATTATCTGCACTATAGGCCATTTGTGTATGTATTGTGTACTTATTATCTGCACTATACGCCCATTTGTGTATGTATTGTGTATTTATTATCTGCACTATACGCCATTTGTGTATGTATTGTGTACTTATTATCTGTACTATACGCCCATTTGTGTATACATTGTGTATTTATTATCTGCACTATACGCCCATTTGTGTATGTATTGTGTACTTATTATCTGCACTATACGCCCATTTGTGTATGTATTGTGTACTTATTATCTGCACTATACGCCCATTTGTGTATACATTGTGTACTTATTATCTACACTATACGCCCATTTGTGTATACATTGTGTACTTATTATCTGCACTATACCCCCATTTGTGTATACATTGTGTACTTATTATCTACACTATACGCCCATTTGTGTATACATTGTGTACTTATTATCTGCACTATACCCCCATTTGTGTATACATTGTGTACTTATTATCTGCACTATACGCCCATTTGTGTATGTATTGTGTATTTATTATCTTCACTATACGCCATTTGTGTATGCATTGTGTACTTATTATCTGCACTATACGCCCATTTGTGTATACATTGTGTACTTATTATCTGCACTATACGCCCATTTGTGTATGTATTGTGTATTTATTATCTGCACTATACGCCCATTTGTGTATGTATTGTGTATTTATTATCTGCACTATACGCCATTTGTGTATGTATTGTGTACTTATTATCTGCACTATACGCCCATTTGTGTATGTATTGTGTACTTATTATCTGCACTATACGCCATTTGTGTATGTATTGTGTACTTATTATCTGTACTATACGCCCATTTGTGTATGTATTGTGTAATTATTATCTGCACTATACGCCCATTTGTGTATGTATTGTGAATTTATTATCTGCACTATACGCCCATTTGTGTATGTATTGTGTATTTATTATCTGCACTATACGCCATTTGTGTATGTATTGTGTACTTATTATCTGTACTATACGCCCATTTGTGTATGTATTGTGTACTTATTATCTGCACTATACGCCATTTGTGTATACATTGTGTACTTATTATCTGCACTATACGCCATTTGTGTATACATTGTGTATTTATTATCTGCACTATACGCCATTTGTGTATGTATTGTGTACTTATTATTTGCACTATACGCCCATTTGTGTATGTATTGTGTATTTATTATCTACACTATACCCCCATTTGTATATACATTGTGTACTTATTATCTGCACTATACGCCATTTGTGTATGTATTGTGTACTTATTATATGCACTATACGCCCATTTGTGTATGTATTGTGTATTTATTATCTGCACTATACGCCATTTGTGTATGTATTGTGCACTTATTATCTGTACTATACGCCCATTTGTGTATGTATTGTGTACTTATTATCTGCACTATACACCATTTGTGTATGTATTGTGTACTTATTATCTGCACTATACGCCATTTGTGTATGTATTGTGTACTTATTATCTGCACTACACGCCCATTTGTGTATGTATTGTGTACTTATTATCTGCACTATACGCCCATTTGTGTATACATTGTGTACTCATTATCTGCACTATACCCCCATTTGTGTATGTATTGTGTACTTATTATCTGCACTATACGCCCATTTGTGTATGTATTGTGTATTTATTATCTGCACTATACGCCATTTGTGTATACATTGTGTACTTATTATCAGCACTATACGCCCACTTGTGTATATATTGTGTACTTATTATCTGCACTGTACCCCAATTGTGCATGTATTTTGTACTTATTATCTGTACTATACGCCATTTGTGTATGTATTGTGTACTTATTATCTGCACTATACGCCATTTGTGTATGTATTGTGTACTTATTATCTGCACTATACGCCATTTGTTTATGTATTGTGTACTTATTATCTGCACTATACGCCATTTGTGTATACATTGTGTACTTATTATCTGCACTATATGCCATTTGTGTATGTATTGTGTACTTATTATCTGCACTATACGCCATTTGTTTATGTATTGTGTACTTATTATCTGCACTATACGCCATTTGTGTATACATTGTGTACTTATTATCTGCACTATACGCCATTTGTGTATGTATTGTGTACTTATTATCTGCACTATACCCCATTTGTGTATGCATTGTGTACTTATAATCTGCACTTTACGCCATTTGTGTATGCATTGTGTATTTATTATCTGCACTATACACCCATTTGTGTATACATTGTGTACTTATTATCTGCACTATACCCCCATTTGTGTATGTATTGTGTACTTATTATCTGCACTATACGCCCATTTGTGTATGTATTGTGTACTTATTATCTGCACTATACGCCCATTTGTGTATGTATTGTGTATTTATTATCTGCACTATACCCCCATTTGTGTATACATTGTGTACTTATTATCTGCACTATACGCCCATTTGTGTATGTATTGTGTACTTATTATCTGCACTATACGCCCATTTGTGTATACATTGTGTACATATTATCTGCACTATACCCCCATTTGTGAATACATTGTGTACTTGTTATCTGCACTATACGCCCATTTGTGTATGCATTGTGTACTTATTATCTGCACTATACGCCCATTTGTGTATGTATTGTGTACTTATCTGCACTATACGCCCATTTGTGTATACATTGTATATTTATTATCTGCACTATATGCCCATTTGTGTATGTATTGTGTATTTATTATCTGCACTATACGCCCATTTGTGTATGCATTGTGTACTTATTATCTGCACTATACGCCATTTGTGTATGTATTGTCTATTTATTATCTGCACTATACGCCCATTTGTGTATGTATTGTGTACTTATTATCTGCACTATACGCCATTTGTGTATGTATTGTGAACTTATTATCGGCACTATACGCCCATTTGTGTATGTATTGTGTACATATTATCTGCACTATACGCCCATTTGTGTATACATTGTGTACTTATTATCTGCACTATACGCCATTTGTGTATACATTGTGTACTTATTATCTGCACTATACGCCATTTGTGTATGTATTGTGTACTTATTATCTGCACTATACGCCATTTGTGTATGCATTGTGTACTTATAATCTGCACTATACGCCATTTGTGTATGCATTGTGTATTTATTATCTGCACTATACATCCATTTGTGTATACATTGTGTACTTATTATCCGCGCTATACGCCCATTTGTGTATGTATTGTGTACTTATTATCTGCACTATACGCCCATTTGTGTATGTATTGTGTACTTATTATCTGCACTATACGACCATTTGTGTATGTATTGTGTATTTATTATCTGCACTATACGCCCATTTGTGTATACACTGTGTACTTATTATCTGCACTATACGCCCATTTGTGTATACATTGTGTACTTATTATCTGCACTATACGCCCATTTTTGTATGTATTGTGTACTTATTATCTGCACTATACGCCCATTTGTGTATACATTGTGTACATATTATCTGCACTATACCCCCATTTGTGTATACATTGTGTACTTATTATCTGCACTATACGCCCATTTGTGTATGCATTGTGTACTTATTATCTGCACTATACGCCCATTTGTGTATGTATTGTGTACTTATCTGCACTATACGCCCATTTGTGTATACATTGTATATTTATTATCTGCACTATACGCCCATTTGTGTATGCATTGTGTACTTATTATCTGCACTATACGCCATTTGTGTATGTATTGTGTACTTATTATCTGCACTATACGCCCATTTGTGTATGTATTGTGTACATATTATCTGCACTATACGCCCATTTGTGTATACATTGTGTACTTATTATCTGCACTATACGCCATTTGTGTATACATTGTGTACTTATTATCTGCACTATACGCCCATTTGTGTATGTATTGTGTACTTATTATCTGCACTATACGCCATTTGTGTATGTATTGTGTACTTATTATCTGTACTATACGCCATTTGTGTATGTATTGTGTACTTATTATCTGCACTACACGCCCATTTGTGTATGTATTGTGTACTTATTATCTGCACTATACGCCCATTTGTGTATACATTGTGTACTCATTATCTGCACTATACCCCCATTTGTGTATGTATTGTGTACTTATTATCTGCACTATACGACCATTTGTGTATGTATTGTGTATTTATTATCTGCACTATACGCCCATTTGTGTATACATTGTGTACTTATTATCTGCACTAAACGCCCATTTGTGTATGTTTTGTGTACTTATTATCTGCACTATACGCCATTTGTGTATGTATTGTGTACTTATTATCTGCACTATACGCCCATTTGTGTATGTATTGTGTACTTATTATCTGCACTATACGCCCATTTGTGTATACATTGTGTACTTATTATCTGCACTATACGCCCACTTGTGTATACATTGTGTACTTATTATCTGCACTATACGCCCATTTGTGTATACATTGTGTACTTATTATCTGCACTATACGCCATTTGTGTATACATTGTGTACTTATTATCTGCACTATACGCCATTTGTGTTATGTATTGTGTACTTATTATCTGCACTATACGCCATTTGTGTATACATTGTGTACTTATTATCTGCACTATACGCCATTTGTGTATGCATTGTGTATTTATTATCTGCACTATACACCCATTTGTGTATACATTGTGTACTTATTATCTGCACTATACCCCCATTTGTGTATGTATTGTGTACTTATTATCTGCACTATACGCCCATTTGTGTATGTATTGTGTACTTATTATCTGCACTATACGCCCATTTGTGTATGTATTGTGTACTTAATATCTGCACTATACGCCCATTTGTGTATGTATTGTGTACTAATTATCTGCACTATACGCCCATTTGTGTATGTATTGTGTATTTATTATCTGCACTATACGCCATTTGTGTATACATTGTGTATTTATTATCTGCACTATACGCCCATTTGTGTATGTATTGTGTACTTATTATATGCACTATACGCCCATTTGTGTATGTATTGTGTACTTATTATCTGCACTATACGCCCATTTGTGTATGTATTGTGTACTTATTATCTGCACTATACGCCCATTTGTGTATGTATTGTGTACTTATTATCTGCACTATACGCCCATTTGTGTATGTATTGTGTATTTATTATCTGCACTATACGCCATTTGTGTATGTATTGTGTACTTATTATCTGCACTATATGCCCATTTGTGTATGTATTGTGTACTTATTATCTGCACTATACGCCATTTGTGTATGTATTGTGTACTTATTATCTGTACTATACGCCCATTTTTGTATGTATTGTGTACTTATTATCTGCACTATACGCCATTTGT
Source organism: Taudactylus pleione (assembly GCA_031769625.1). Taxonomy (NCBI): domain Eukaryota; kingdom Metazoa; phylum Chordata; class Amphibia; order Anura; family Myobatrachidae; genus Taudactylus; species Taudactylus pleione. Next base: position 4,766,354 of record JAUIMM010000310.1, on the reverse strand, counting down.
GTATACATTGTGTACTTATTATCTGCACTATACGCCATTTGTGTATACATTGTGTATTTATTATCTGCACTATACGCCATTTGTGTATGTATTGTGTACTTATTATTTGCACTATACGCCCATTTGTGTATGTATTGTGTATTTATTATCTGCACTATACCCCCATTTGTATATACATTGTGTACTTATTATCTGCACTATAGGCCATTTGTGTATGTATTGTGTACTTATTATCTGCACTATACGCCCATTTGTGTATGTATTGTGTATTTATTATCTGCACTATACGCCATTTGTGTATGTATTGTGTACTTATTATCTGTACTATACGCCCATTTGTGTATGTATTGTGTACTTATTATCTGCACTATACACCATTTGTGTATGTATTGTGTACTTATTATCTGCACTATACGCCATTTGTGTATGTATTGTGTACTTATTATCTGCACTACACGCCCATTTGTGTATGTATTGTGTACTTATTATCTGCACTATACGCCCATTTGTGTATACATTGTGTACTCATTATCTGCACTATACGCCCATTTGTGTATGTATTGTGTACTTATTATCTTCACTATACGCCCATTTGTGTATGTATTGTGTACTTATTATCTGCACTATACGCCCATTTGTGTATGTATTGTGTACTTATTATCTGCACTATACGCCATTTGTGTATGCATTGTGTACTTATAATCTGCACTATACGCCATTTGTGTATGCATTGTGTATTTATTATCTGCACTATACACCCATTTGTGTATACATTGTGTACTTATTATCTGCACTATACGCCCATTTGTGTATGCATTGAGTACTTATTATCTGCACTATACGCCCATTTGTGTATGTATTGTGTACTTATCTGCACTATACGCCCATTTGTGTATACATTGTATATTTATTATCTGCACTATATGCCCATTTGTGTATGTATTGTGTATTTATTATCTGCACTATACGCCCATTTGTGTATGCATTGTGTACTTATTATCTGCACTATACGCCATTTGTGTATGTATTGTGTATTTATTATCTGCACTATACGCCCATTTGTGTATGTATTGTGTACTTATTATCTGCACTATACGCCATTTGTGTATGTATTGTGTACTTATTATCTGCACTATACGCCAATTTGTGTATGTATTGTGTACATATTATCTGCACTATACGCCCATTTGTGTATACATTGTGTACTTATTATCTGCACTATACGCCATTTGTGAATACATTGTGTACTTATTATCTGCACTATATGCCATTTGTGTATGTATTGTGTACTTATTATCTGCATTATACGCCATTTGTGTATGCATTGTGTACTTATAATCTGCACTATACGCCATTTGTGTATGCATTGTGTATTTATTATCTGCACTATACACCCATTTGTGTATACATTGTGTACTTATTATCTGCACTATACCCCCATTTGTGTATGTATTGTGTACTTATTATCTGCATTATACGCCCACTTGTGTATGTATTGTGTACTTATTATCTGCACTATACCCCCATTTGTGTATGTATTGTGTATTTATTATCTGCACTATACGCCATTTGTGTATGTATTGTGTACTTATTATCTGCACTATACGCCATTTGTGTATGTATTATGTACTTATTATCTGCACTATACCCCCATTTGTGTATGTATTATGTACTTATTATCTGCACTATACCCCCATTTGTGTATGTATTGTGTATTTATTATCTGCACTATACGCCATTTGTGTATGTATTGTGTATTTATTATCTGCACTATACGCCATTTGTGTATGTATTGTGTATTTATTATCTGCACTATACGCCCATTTGTGTATGTATTGTGTACTTATTATCTGCACTATACGCCCATTTGTGTATACATTGTGTACTTATTATCTGCACTATACGACATTTGTGTATGTATTGTGTACTTATTATCTGCACTATACGCCCATTTGTGTATGTATTGTGTACTTATTATCTGCACTATACACCCATTTGTGTATGTATTGTGTACTTATTATCTGCACTGTACCCCCATTTGTGTATGTATTGTGTACTTATTATCTGCACTATACGCCCATTTGTGTATGTATTGTGTATTTATTATCTGCACTATATGCCCATTTGTGTATACATTGTGTACTTATTATCTGCACTATACACCATTTGTGTATATATTGTGTACTTATTATCTGCACTATACGCCATTTGTGTATACATTGTGTACTTGTTATCTGCACTATACGCCCATTTGTGTATGTATTGTGTACTTATTATCTGCACTATACGCCCATTTGTGTATACATTGTGTACTTATTATCTGCACTATACGCCATTTGTGTATACATTGTGTTCTTATTATCTGCACTATACACAACCATTTGTGTATGTATTGTGTACTTATTATCTGCACTATATGCCTATTTGTGTATACATTGTGTACTTATTATCTGCACTATACGCCATTTGTGTATGTATTGTGTACTTATTATCTGCACTATATGCCCATTTGTGTATGTATTGTGTACTTATTATCTGCACTATACACCCATTTGTGTATTCATTGTGTACTTATTATCTGCACTATACGCCCATTTGTGTATACATTGTGTACTTATTATCTGCACTATACCCCCATTTGTGTATACATTGTGTACTTATTATCTGCACTATACGCCCATTTGTGTATACATTGTGTACTTATTATCTGCACTATACGCCATTTGTGTATACATTGTGTACTTATTATCTGCACTATACGCCATTTGTGTATGTATTGTGTACTTATTATCTGCACTATACGCCATTTGTGTATGCATTGTGTACTTATTATCTGCACTATAAGCCATTTGTGTATACATTGTGTACTTATTATCAGCACTATACCCCTATTTGTGTATACATTGTGTACTTATTATCTGCACTATACGCCATTTGTGTATGTATTGTGTACTTATTATCTGCACTATACGCCATTTGTGTATGCATTGTGTATTTATTATCTGCACTATACGCCCATTTGTGTATGTATTGTGTATTTATTATCTGCACTATACCCCCATTTGTGTATGTATTGTGTATTTATTATCTGCACTATACGCCCATTTGTGTATGTATTGTGTATTTATTATCTGCACTATACGCCCACTTGTGTATGTATTGTGTACTTATTATCTGCACTATACACCCATTTGTGTATGTATTGTGTATTTATTATCTGCACTATACGCCATTTGTGTATGTATTGTGTACTTATTATCTGCACTATACGCCCACTTGTGTATGTATTGTGTACTTATTATCTGCACTATACCCCCATTTGTGTATGTATTGTGTATTTATTATCTGCACTATACGCCATTTGTGTATGTATTGTGTATTTATTATCTGCACTATACGCCATTTGTGTATGTATTATGTACTTATTATCTGCACTATACCCCCATTTGTGTATGTATTATGTACTTATTATCTGCACTATACCCCCATTTGTGTATGTATTGTGTATTTATTATCTGCACTATACGCCATTTGTGTATGTATTGTGTATTTATTATCTGCACTATACGCCATTTGTGTATGTATTGTGTATTTATTATCTGCACTATACGCCCATTTGTGTATGTATTGTGTACTTATTATCTGCACTATACGCCCATTTGTGTATGTATTGTGTACTTATTATCTGCACTATACGCCCATTTGTGTATACATTGTGTACTTATTATCTGCACTATACGACATTTGTGTATGTATTGTGTACTTATTATCTGCACTATACGCCCATTTGTGTATGTATTGTGTACTTATTATCTGCACTATACACCCATTTGTGTATGTATTGTGTACTTATTATCTGCACTGTACCCCCATTTGTGTATGTATTGTGTACTTATTATCTGCACTATACGCCCATTTGTGTATGTATTGTGTATTTATTATCTGCACTATACGCCCATTTGTGTATACATTGTGTACTTATTATCTGCACTATACACCATTTGTGTATGTATTGTGTACTTATTATCTGCACTATACGCCATTTGTGTATACATTGTGTACTTATTATCTGCACTATACGCCCATTTGTGTATGTATTGTGTACTTATTATCTGCACTATACGCCCATTTGTGTATACATTGTGTACTTATTATCTGCACTATACGCCATTTGTGTATGTATTGTGTACTTATTATCTGCACTATATGCCCATTTGTGTATGTATTGTGTACTTATTATCTGCACTATACCCCATTTGTGTATACATTGTGTACTTATTATCTGCACTCTACGCCCATTTGTGTATACATTGTGTACTTATTATCTGCACTATAAGCCATTTGTGTATACATTGTGTACTTATTATCTGCACTATACACCCATTTGTGTATGTATTGTGTACTTATTATCTACACTATACGCCCATTTGTGTATACATTGTGTACTTATTATCTGCACTATACGCCATTTGTGTATGTATTGTGTACTTATTATCTGCACTATATGCCCATTTGTGTATGTATTGTGTACTTATTATCTGCACTATACACCCATTTGTGTATTCATTGTGTACTTATTATCTGCACTATACCCCCATTTGTGTATACATTGTGTACTTATTATCTGCACTGTACGCCCATTTGTGTATACATTGTGTACTTATTATCTGCACTATACTCCATTTGTGTATACATTGTGTACTTATTATCTGCACTATACGCCATTTGTGTATGTATTGTGTACTTATTATCTGCACTATACGCCATTTGTGTATGTATTGTGTACTTATTATCTGCACTATACGCCATTTGTGTATGTATTGTGTACTTATTATCTGCACTATACGCCCATTTGTGTATGTATTGTGTACTTATTCTCTGCACTATACGCCCATTTGTGTATACATTGTGTACTTATTATCTGCACTATACGCCATTTGTGTATACATTGTGTACTTATTATCTGCACTATACGCCATTTGTGTATGTATTGTGTACTTATTATCTGCACTATACGCCATTTGTGTATGCATTGTGTACTTATAATCTGCACTATACGCCATTTGTGTATGCATTGTGTATTTATTATCTGCACTATACACCCATTTGTGTATACATTGTGTACTTATTATCTGCACTATACCCCCATTTGTGTATGTATTGTGTACTTATTATCTGCACTATACGCCCATTTGTGTATGTATTGTGTACTTATTATCTTCACTATACGCCCATTTGTGTATGTATTGTGTACTTATTATCTGCACTATACGCCCATTTGTGTATACATTGTGTACATATTATCTGCACTATACCCCCATTTGTGTATACATTGTGTAGTTATTATCTGCACTATACGCCCATTTGTGTATGCATTGAGTACTTATTATCTGCACTATACGCCCATTTGTGTATGTATTGTGTACTTATCTGCACTATACGCCCATTTGTGTATGTATTGTGTACTTATTATCTGCACTATACCCCATTTGTGTATACATTGTGTACTTATTATCTGCACTCTACACCCATTTGTGTATACATTGTGTACTTATTATCTGCACTATACTCCATTTGTGTATACATTGTGTACTTATTATCTGCACTATACTCCATTTGTGTATGTATTGTGTACTTATTATCTGCACTATACGCCCATTTGTGTATGTATTGTGTACTTATTATCTGCACTATACGCCATTTGTGTATGTATTGTGTACTTATTATCTGCACTATACGCCCATTTGTGTATGTATTGTGTACTTATTCTCTGCACTATACGCCCATTTGTGTATACATTGTGTACTTATTATCTGCACTATACGCCATTTGTGTATACATTGTGTACTTATTATCTGCACTATACGCCATTTGTGTATGTATTGTGTACTTATTATCTGCACTATATGCCATTTGTGTATGCATTGTGTACTTATAATCTGCACTATACGCCATTTGTGTATGCATTGTGTATTTATTATCTGCACTATACGCCATTTGTGTATGTATTGTGTATTTATTATCTGCACTATACGCCATTTGTGTATGTATTATGTACTTATTATCTGCACTATACCCCCATTTGTGTATGTATTATGTACTTATTATCTGCACTATACCCCCATTTGTGTATGTATTGTGTATTTATTATCTGCACTATACGCCATTTGTGTATGTATTGTGTATTTATTATCTGCACTATACGCCATTTGTGTATGTATTGTGTATTTATTATCTGCACTATACGCCCATTTGTGTATGTATTGTGTACTTATTATCTGCACTATACGCCCATTTGTGTATGTATTGTGTACTTATTATCTGCACTATACGCCCATTTGTGTATACATTGTGTACTTATTATCTGCACTATACGACATTTGTGTATGTATTGTGTACTTATTATCTGCACTATACGCCCATTTGTGTATGTATTGTGTACTTATTATCTGCACTATACACCCATTTGTGTATGTATTGTGTACTTATTATCTGCACTGTACCCCCATTTGTGTATGTATTGTGTACTTATTATCTGCACTATACGCCCATTTGTGTATGTATTGTGTATTTATTATCTGCACTATACGCCCATTTGTGTATACATTGTGTACTTATTATCTGCACTATACACCATTTGTGTATGTATTGTGTACTTATTATCTGCACTATACGCCATTTGTGTATACATTGTGTACTTATTATCTGCACTATACGCCCATTTGTGTATGTATTGTGTACTTATTATCTGCACTATACGCCCATTTGTGTATACATTGTGTACTTATTATCTGCACTATACGCCATTTGTGTATGTATTGTGTACTTATTATCTGCACTATATGCCCATTTGTGTATGTATTGTGTACTTATTATCTGCACTATACCCCATTTGTGTATACATTGTGTACTTATTATCTGCACTCTACGCCCATTTGTGTATACATTGTGTACTTATTATCTGCACTATAAGCCATTTGTGTATACATTGTGTACTTATTATCTGCACTATACACCCATTTGTGTATGTATTGTGTACTTATTATCTGCACTATACGCCCATTTGTGTATACATTGTGTACTTATTATCTGCACTATACGCCATTTGTGTATGTATTGTGTACTTATTATCTGCACTATATGCCCATTTGTGTATGTATTGTGTACTTATTATCTGCACTATACACCCATTTGTGTATTCATTGTGTACTTATTATCTGCACTATACCCCCATTTGTGTATACATTGTGTACTTATTATCTGCACTGTACGCCCATTTGTGTATACATTGTGTAGTTATTATCTGCACTATACGCCCATTTGTGTATGCATTGAGTACTTATTATCTGCACTATACGCCCATTTGTGTATGTATTGTGTACTTATCTGCACTATACGCCCATTTGTGTATGTATTGTGTACTTATTATCTGCACTATACCCCATTTGTGTATACATTGTGTACTTATTATCTGCACTCTACGCCCATTTGTGTATACATTGTGTACTTATTATCTGCACTATACTCCATTTGTGTATACATTGTGTACTTATTATCTGCACTATACTCCATTTGTGTATGTATTGTGTACTTATTATCTGCACTATACGCCCATTTGTGTATGTATTGTGTACTTATTATCTGCACTATACGCCATTTGTGTATGTATTGTGTACTTATTATCTGCACTATATGCCCATTTGTGTATGTATTGTGTACTTATTCTCTGCACTATACGCCCATTTGTGTATACATTGTGTACTTATTATCTGCACTATACGCCATTTGTGTATACATTGTGTACTTATTATCTGCACTATACGCCATTTGTGTATGTATTGTGTACTTATTATCTGCACTATATGCCATTTGTGTATGCATTGTGTACTTATAATCTGCACTATACGCCATTTGTGTATGCATTGTGTATTTATTATCTGCACTATACGCCATTTGTGTATGTATTGTGTATTTATTATCTGCACTATACGCCATTTGTGTATGTATTATGTACTTATTATCTGCACTATACCCCCATTTGTGTATGTATTATGTACTTATTATCTGCACTATACCCCCATTTGTGTATGTATTGTGTATTTATTATCTGCACTATACGCCATTTGTGTATGTATTGTGTATTTATTATCTGCACTATACGCCATTTGTGTATGTATTGTGTATTTATTATCTGCACTATACGCCCATTTGTGTATGTATTGTGTACTTATTATCTGCACTATACGCCCATTTGTGTATGTATTGTGTACTTATTATCTGCACTATACGCCCATTTGTGTATACATTGTGTACTTATTATCTGCACTATACGACATTTGTGTATGTATTGTGTACTTATTATCTGCACTATACGCCCATTTGTGTATGTATTGTGTACTTATTATCTGCACTATACACCCATTTGTGTATGTATTGTGTACTTATTATCTGCACTGTACCCCCATTTGTGTATGTATTGTGTACTTATTATCTGCACTATACGCCCATTTGTGTATGTATTGTGTATTTATTATCTGCACTATACGCCCATTTGTGTATACATTGTGTACTTATTATCTGCACTATACGCCCATTTGTGTATGTATTGTGTACTTATTATCTGCACTATACGCCCATTTGTGTATACATTGTGTACTTATTATCTGCACTATACGCCATTTGTGTATGTATTGTGTACTTATTATCTGCACTATATGCCCATTTGTGTATGTATTGTGTACTTATTATCTGCACTATACCCCATTTGTGTATACATTGTGTACTTATTATCTGCACTCTACGCCCATTTGTGTATACATTGTGTACTTATTATCTGCACTATAAGCCATTTGTGTATACATTGTGTACTTATTATCTGCACTATACACCCATTTGTGTATGTATTGTGTACTTATTATCTGCACTATACGCCCATTTGTGTATACATTGTGTACTTATTATCTGCACTATACGCCATTTGTGTATGTATTGTGTACTTATTATCTGCACTATATGCCCATTTGTGTATGTATTGTGTACTTATTATCTGCACTATACACCCATTTGTGTATTCATTGTGTACTTATTATCTGCACTATACCCCCATTTGTGTATACATTGTGTACTTATTATCTGCACTGTACGCCCATTTGTGTATACATTGTGTACTTATTATCTGCACTATACTCCATTTGTGTATACATTGTGTACTTATTATCTGCACTATACGCCATTTGTGTATGTATTGTGTACTTATTATCTGCACTATACGCCCATTTGTGTATGTATTGTGTACTTATTATCTGCACTATACGCCATTTGTGTATGTATTGTGTACTTATTATCTGCACTATACCCCCATTTGTGTATACATTGTGTACTTATTCTCTGCACTGTACGCCCATTTGTGTATACATTGTGTACTTATTATCTGCACTATACTCCATTTGTGTATACATTGTGTACTTATTATCTGCACTATACGCCATTTGTGTATGTATTGTGTACTTATTATCTGCACTATACGCCCATTTGTGTATGTATTGTGTACTTATTATCTGCACTATACGCCATTTGTGTATGTATTGTGTACTTATTATCTGCACTATACGCCCATTTGTGTATGTATTGTGTACTTATTATCTGCACTATACGCCCATTTGTGTATACATTGTGTACTTATTATCTGCACTATACGCCATTTGTTTATGTATTGTGTACTTATTATCTGCACTATACGCCATTTGTGTATACATTGTGTACTTATTATCTGCACTATACGCCATTTGTGTATACATTGTGTACTTATTATCTGCACTATACGCCATTTGTGTATACATTGTGTACTTATTATCTGCACTATACGCCATTTGTGTTATGTATTGTGTACTTATTATCTGCACTATACGCCATTTGTGTATACATTGTGTACTTATTATCTGCACTATACGCCATTTGTGTATGCATTGTGTATTTATTATCTGCACTATACACCCATTTGTGTATACATTGTGTACTTATTATCTGCACTATACCCCCATTTGTGTATGTATTGTGTACTTATTATCTGCACTATACGCCCATTTGTGTATGTATTGTGTACTTATTATCTGCACTATACGCCCATTTGTGTATGTATTGTGTACTTAATATCTGCACTATACGCCCATTTGTGTATGTATTGTGTACTAATTATCTGCACTATACGCCCATTTGTGTATGTATTGTGTATTTATTATCTGCACTATACGCCATTTGTGTATACATTGTGTATTTATTATCTGCACTATACGCCCATTTGTGTATGTATTGTGTACTTATTATATGCACTATACGCCCATTTGTGTATGTATTGTGTACTTATTATCTGCACTATACGCCCATTTGTGTATGTATTGTGTACTTATTATCTGCACTATACGCCCATTTGTGTATGTATTGTGTACTTATTATCTGCACTATACGCCCATTTGTGTATGTATTGTGTATTTATTATCTGCACTATACGCCATTTGTGTATGTATTGTGTACTTATTATCTGCACTATATGCCCATTTGTGTATGTATTGTGTACTTATTATCTGCACTATACGCCATTTGTGTATGTATTGTGTACTTATTATCTGTACTATACGCCCATTTTTGTATGTATTGTGTACTTATTATCTGCACTATACGCCATTTGTGTATACATTGTGTACTTATTATCTGCACTATACGCCATTTGTGTATACATTGTGTATTTATTATCTGCACTATACGCCATTTGTGTATGTATTGTGTACTTATTATTTGCACTATACGCCCATTTGTGTATGTATTGTGTATTTATTATCTGCACTATACCCCCATTTGTATATACATTGTGTACTTATTATCTGCACTATAGGCCATTTGTGTATGTATTGTGTACTTATTATCTGCACTATACGCCCATTTGTGTATGTATTGTGTATTTATTATCTGCACTATACGCCATTTGTGTATGTATTGTGTACTTATTATCTGTACTATACGCCCATTTGTGTATGTATTGTGTACTTATTATCTGCACTATACACCATTTGTGTATGTATTGTGTACTTATTATCTGCACTATACGCCATTTGTGTATGTATTGTGTACTTATTATCTGCACTACACGCCCATTTGTGTATGTATTGTGTACTTATTATCTGCACTATACGCCCATTTGTGTATACATTGTGTACTCATTATCTGCACTATACGCCCATTTGTGTATGTATTGTGTACTTATTATCTTCACTATACGCCCATTTGTGTATGTATTGTGTACTTATTATCTGCACTATACGCCCATTTGTGTATGTATTGTGTACTTATTATCTGCACTATACGCCATTTGTGTATGCATTGTGTACTTATAATCTGCACTATACGCCATTTGTGTATGCATTGTGTATTTATTATCTGCACTATACACCCATTTGTGTATACATTGTGTACTTATTATCTGCACTATACGCCCATTTGTGTATGCATTGAGTACTTATTATCTGCACTATACGCCCATTTGTGTATGTATTGTGTACTTATCTGCACTATACGCCCATTTGTGTATACATTGTATATTTATTATCTGCACTATATGCCCATTTGTGTATGTATTGTGTATTTATTATCTGCACTATACGCCCATTTGTGTATGCATTGTGTACTTATTATCTGCACTATACGCCATTTGTGTATGTATTGTGTATTTATTATCTGCACTATACGCCCATTTGTGTATGTATTGTGTACTTATTATCTGCACTATACGCCATTTGTGTATGTATTGTGTACTTATTATCTGCACTATACGCCAATTTGTGTATGTATTGTGTACATATTATCTGCACTATACGCCCATTTGTGTATACATTGTGTACTTATTATCTGCACTATACGCCATTTGTGAATACATTGTGTACTTATTATCTGCACTATATGCCATTTGTGTATGTATTGTGTACTTATTATCTGCATTATACGCCATTTGTGTATGCATTGTGTACTTATAATCTGCACTATACGCCATTTGTGTATGCATTGTGTATTTATTATCTGCACTATACACCCATTTGTGTATACATTGTGTACTTATTATCTGCACTATACCCCCATTTGTGTATGTATTGTGTACTTATTATCTGCACTATACGCCCACTTGTGTATGTATTGTGTACTTATTATCTGCACTATACCCCCATTTGTGTATGTATTGTGTATTTATTATCTGCACTATACGCCATTTGTGTATGTATTGTGTATTTATTATCTGCACTATACGCCATTTGTGTATGTATTATGTACTTATTATCTGCACTATACCCCCATTTGTGTATGTATTATGTACTTATTATCTGCACTATACCCCCATTTGTGTATGTATTGTGTATTTATTATCTGCACTATACGCCATTTGTGTATGTATTGTGTATTTATTATCTGCACTATACGCCATTTGTGTATGTATTGTGTATTTATTATCTGCACTATACGCCCATTTGTGTATGTATTGTGTACTTATTATCTGCACTATACGCCCATTTGTGTATGTATTGTGTACTTATTATCTGCACTATACGCCCATTTGTGTATACATTGTGTACTTATTATCTGCACTATACGACATTTGTGTATGTATTGTGTACTTATTATCTGCACTATACGCCCATTTGTGTATGTATTGTGTACTTATTATCTGCACTATACACCCATTTGTGTATGTATTGTGTACTTATTATCTGCACTGTACCCCCATTTGTGTATGTATTGTGTACTTATTATCTGCACTATACGCCCATTTGTGTATGTATTGTGTATTTATTATCTGCACTATATGCCCATTTGTGTATACATTGTGTACTTATTATCTGCACTATACACCATTTGTGTATATATTGTGTACTTATTATCTGCACTATACGCCATTTGTGTATACATTGTGTACTTGTTATCTGCACTATACGCCCATTTGTGTATGTATTGTGTACTTATTATCTGCACTATACGCCCATTTGTGTATACATTGTGTACTTATTATCTGCACTATACGCCATTTGTGTATGTATTGTGTACTTATTATCTGCACTATATTCCCATTTGTGTATGTATTGTGTACTTATTATCTGCACTATACCCCCATTTGTGTATACATTGTGTACTTATTATCTGCACTCTACGCCCATTTGTGTATACATTGTGTACTTATTATCTGCACTATACGCCATTTGTGTATACATTGTGTACTTATTATCTGCACTATACGCCATTTGTGTATGTATTGTGTACTTATTATCTGCACTATACGCCCATTTGTGTATGTATTGTGTACTTATTATCTGCACTATACGCCATTTGTGTATACATTGTGTTCTTATTATCTGCACTATACACAACCATTTGTGTATGTATTGTGTACTTATTATCTGCACTATATGCCTATTTGTGTATACATTGTGTACTTATTATCTGCACTATACGCCATTTGTGTATGTATTGTGTACTTATTATCTGCACTATATGCCCATTTGTGTATGTATTGTGTACTTATTATCTGCACTATACACCCATTTGTGTATTCATTGTGTACTTATTATCTGCACTATACGCCCATTTGTGTATACATTGTGTACTTATTATCTGCACTATACCCCCATTTGTGTATACATTGTGTACTTATTATCTGCACTATACGCCCATTTGTGTATACATTGTGTACTTATTATCTGCACTATACGCCATTTGTGTATACATTGTGTACTTATTATCTGCACTATACGCCATTTGTGTATGTATTGTGTACTTATTATCTGCACTATACGCCATTTGTATATGCATTGTGTACTTATTATCTGCACTATAAGCCATTTGTGTATACATTGTGTACTTATTATCAGCACTATACGCCCATTTGTGTATACATTGTGAACTTATTATCTGCACTATACCCCTATTTGTGTATACATTGTGTACTTATTATCTGCACTATACGCCATTTGTGTATGTATTGTGTACTTATTATCTGCACTATACGCCATTTGTGTATGCATTGTGTATTTATTATCTGCACTATACGCCCATTTGTGTATGTATTGTGTATTTATTATCTGCACTATACCCCCATTTGTGTATGTATTGTGTATTTATTATCTGCACTATACGCCCATTTGTGTATGTATTGTGTATTTATTATCTGCACTATACGCCCACTTGTGTATGTATTGTGTACTTATTATCTGCACTATACACCCATTTGTGTATGTATTGTGTATTTATTATCTGCACTATACGCCATTTGTGTATGTATTGTGTACTTATTATCTGCACTATACGCCCACTTGTGTATGTATTGTGTACTTATTATCTGCACTATACCCCCATTTGTGTATGTATTGTGTATTTATTATCTGCACTATACGCCATTTGTGTATGTATTGTGTATTTATTATCTGCACTATACGCCATTTGTGTATGTATTATGTACTTATTATCTGCACTATACCCCCATTTGTGTATGTATTATGTACTTATTATCTGCACTATACCCCCATTTGTGTATGTATTGTGTATTTATTATCTGCACTATACGCCATTTGTGTATGTATTGTGTATTTATTATCTGCACTATACGCCATTTGTGTATGTATTGTGTATTTATTATCTGCACTATACGCCCATTTGTGTATGTATTGTGTACTTATTATCTGCACTATACGCCCATTTGTGTATGTATTGTGTACTTATTATCTGCACTATACGCCCATTTGTGTATACATTGTGTACTTATTATCTGCACTATACGACATTTGTGTATGTATTGTGTACTTATTATCTGCACTATACGCCCATTTGTGTATGTATTGTGTACTTATTATCTGCACTATACACCCATTTGTGTATGTATTGTGTACTTATTATCTGCACTGTACCCCCATTTGTGTATGTATTGTGTACTTATTATCTGCACTATACGCCCATTTGTGTATGTATTGTGTATTTATTATCTGCACTATACGCCCATTTGTGTATACATTGTGTACTTATTATCTGCACTATACACCATTTGTGTATGTATTGTGTACTTATTATCTGCACTATACGCCATTTGTGTATACATTGTGTACTTATTATCTGCACTATACGCCCAGTTGTGTATGTATTGTGTACTTATTATCTGCACTATACGCCCATTTGTGTATACATTGTGTACTTATTATCTGCACTATACGCCATTTGTGTATGTATTGTGTACTTATTATCTGCACTATATGCCCATTTGTGTATGTATTGTGTACTTATTATCTGCACTATACCCCATTTGTGTATACATTGTGTACTTATTATCTGCACTCTACGCCCATTTGTGTATACATTGTGTACTTATTATCTGCACTATAAGCCATTTGTGTATACATTGTGTACTTATTATCTGCACTATACGCAATTTGTGTATGTATTGTGTACTTATTATCTGCACTATACGCCCATTTGTGTATGTATTGTGTACTTATTATCTGCACTATACGCCATTTGTGTATACATTGTGTACTTATTATCTGCACTATACACCCATTTGTGTATGTATTGTGTACTTATTATCTGCACTATACGCCCATTTGTGTATACATTGTGTACTTATTATCTGCACTATACGCCATTTGTGTATGTATTGTGTACTTATTATCTGCACTATATGCCCATTTGTGTATGTATTGTGTACTTATTATCTGCACTATACACCCATTTGTGTATTCATTGTGTACTTATTATCTGCACTATACCCCCATTTGTGTATACATTGTGTACTTATTATCTGCACTGTACGCCCATTTGTGTATACATTGTGTACTTATTATCTGCACTATACTCCATTTGTGTATACATTGTGTACTTATTATCTGCACTATACGCCATTTGTGTATGTATTGTGTACTTATTATCTGCACTATACGCCCATTTGTGTATGTATTGTGTACTTATTATCTGCACTATACGCCATTTGTGTATGTATTGTGTACTTATTCTCTGCACTATACGCCCATTTGTGTATACATTGTGTACTTATTATCTGCACTATACGCCATTTGTGTATACATTGTGTACTTATTATCTGCACTATACGCCATTTGTGTATGTATTGTGTACTTATTATCTGCACTATATGCCATTTGTGTATGCATTGTGTACTTATAATCTGCACTATACGCCATTTGTGTATGCATTGTGTATTTATTATCTGCACTATACCCCCATTTGTGTATACATTGTGTACTTATTATCTGCACTATACGCCCATTTGTGTATACATTGTGTACTTATTATCTGCACTATACGCCATTTGTGTATACATTGTGTACTTATTATCTGCACTATACGCCATTTGTGTATGTATTGTGTACTTATTATCTGCACTATACGCCATTTGTGTATGCATTGTGTACTTATTATCTGCTCTATAAGCCATTTGTGTATGTATTATGTTCTTATTATCTGCACTATACGCCCATTTGTGTATACATTGTGTATTTATTATCCGCACTATACGCCATTTGTGTATGTATTGTGTACTTATTATCTGCACTATACGCCCATTTGTGTATGTACTGTGTATTTATTATCTGCACTATACACCCATTTGTGTATACATTGTGTATTTATTATATGCACTATACACCCATTTGTGTATGTATTGTGTACTTATTATCTGCACTATATGCCATTTGTGTATGTATTGTGTACTTATTATCTGCACTATACGCCCATTTGTGTATGTATTGTGTACTTATTATCTGTACTATACGCCATTTGTGTATGTATTGTGTACTTATTATCTGCACTATACCCCCATTTGTGTATGTATTGTGTATTTATTATCTGCACTATACGCCATTTGTGTATGTATTGTGTATTTATTATCTGCACTATACGCCATTTGTGTATGTATTATGTACTTATTATCTGCACTATACCCCCATTTGTGTATGTATTATGTACTTATTATCTGCACTATACCCCCATTTGTGTATGTATTGTGTATTTATTATCTGCACTATACGCCATTTGTGTATGTATTGTGTATTTATTATCTGCACTATACGCCATTTGTGTATGTATTGTGTATTTATTATCTGCACTATACGCCCATTTGTGTATGTATTGTGTACTTATTATCTGCACTATACGCCCATTTGTGTATGTATTGTGTACTTATTATCTGCACTATACACCCATTTGTGATTTGTGTATACATTGTGTACTTATTATCTGCACTATACGACATTTGTGTATGTATTGTGTACTTATTATCTGCACTATACACCCATTTGTGTATGTATTGTGTACTTATTATCTGCACTGTACCCCCATTTGTGTATGTATTGTGTACTTATTATCTGCACTATACGCCCATTTGTGTATGTATTGTGTATTTATTATCTGCACTATACGCCCATTTGTGTATACATTGTGTACTTATTATCTGCACTATACACCATTTGTGTATGTATTGTGTACTTATTATCTGCACTATACGCCATTTGTGTATACATTGTGTACTTATTATCTGCACTATACGCCCATTTGTGTATGTATTGTGTACTTATTATCTGCACTATACCCCATTTGTGTATACATTGTGTACTTATTATCTGCACTCTACGCCCACTTGTGTATACATTGTGTACTTATTATCTGCACTATACGCCATTTGTGTATACATTGTGTACTTATTATCTGCACTATACGCCATTTGTGTATGTATTGTGTACTTATTATCTGCACTATACGCCCATTTGTGTATGTATTGTGTACTTATTATCTGCACTATACGCCATTTGTGTATACATTGTGTACTTATTATCTGCACTATACACCCATTTGTGTATGTATTGTGTACTTATTATCTGCACTATACGCCCATTTGTGTATACATTGTGTACTTATTATCTGCACTATACGCCATTTGTGTATGTATTGTGTTCTTATTATCTGCACTATATGCCCATTTGTGTATGTATTGTGTACTTATTATCTGCACTATACGCCCATTTGTGTATGTATTGTGTACTTATTATCTGCACTATACGCCCATTTGTGTATACATTGTGTACTTATTATCTGCACTATACGCCATTTGTGTATGTATTGTGTACTTATTATCTGCACTATATGCCCATTTGTGTATGTATTGTGTACTTATTATCTGCACTATACACCCATTTGTGTATTCATTGTGTACTTATTATCTGCACTATACCCCCATTTGTGTATACATTGTGTACTTATTATCTGCACTATACACCCATTTGTGTATGTATTGTGTACTTATTATCTGCACTATACGCCCATTTGTGTATACATTGTGTACTTATTATCTGCACTATACGCCATTTGTGTATGTATTGTGTACTTATTATCTGCACTATATGCCCATTTGTGTATGTATTGTGTACATATTATCTGCACTATACACCCATTTGTGTATTCATTGTGTACTTATTATCTGCACTATACCCCCATTTGTGTATACATTGTGTACTTATTATCTGCACTATACGCCCATTTGTGTATACATTGTGTACTTATTATCTGCACTATACTCCATTTGTGTATACATTGTGTACTTATAATCTGCACTATACGCCATTTGTGTATGTATTGTGTACTTATTATCTGCACTATACGCCCATTTGTGTATACATTGTGTACTTATTATCTGCACTATACTCCATTTGTGTATACATTGTGTACTTATAATCTGCACTATACGCCATTTGTGTATGTATTGTGTACTTATTATCTGCACTATACGCCCATTTGTGTATGCATTGTGTACTTATAATCTGCACTATACGCCATTTGTGTATGCATTGTGTATTTATTATCTGCACTATACACCCATTTGTGTATACATTGTGTACTTATTATCTGCACTATACCCCCATTTGTGTATGTATTGTGTACTTATTATCTGCACTATACCCCCATTTGTGTATACATTGTGTACTTATTATCTGCACTATACGCCCATTTGTGTATGCATTGAGTACTTATTATCTGCACTATACGCCCATTTGTGTATGTATTGTGTACTTATTATCTGCACTATACGCCCATTTGTGTATACATTGTATATTTATTATCTGCACTATATGCCCATTTGTGTATGTATTGTGTATTTATTATCTGCACTATACGCCCATTTGTGTATGCATTGTGTACTTATTATCTGCACTATACGCCATTTGTGTATGTATTGTGTATTTATTATCTGCACTATACGCCCATTTGTGTATGTATTGTGTACTTATTATCTGCACTATACGCCATTTGTGTATGTATTGTGTACTTATTATCTGCACTATACGCCAATTTGTGTATGTATTGTGTACATATTATCTGCACTATACGCCCATTTGTGTATACATTGTGTACTTATTATCTGCACTATACGCCATTTGTGTATACATTGTGTACTTATTATCTGCACTATATGCCATTTGTGTATGTATTGTGTACTTATTATCTGCACTATACGCCATTTGTGTATGCATTGTGTACTTATAATCTGCACTATACGCCATTTGTGTATGCATTGTGTATTTATTATCTGCACTATACACCCATTTGTGTATACATTGTGTACTTATTATCTGCACTATACCCCCATTTGTGTATGTATTGTGTACTTATTATCTGTACTATACGCCATTTGTGTATGTATTGTGTACTTATTATCTGCACTGTACGCCCATTTGTGTATGTATTGTGTACTTATTATCTGCACTATACGCCATTTGTGTATGTATTGTGTACTTATTATCTGCACTATACGCCCATTTGTGTATGTATTGTGTACTTATTATCTGCACTATACGCCCATTTGTGTATACATTGTGTATTTATTATCTGCACTATACGCCCATTTGTGTATGTATTGTGTACTTATTATCTGCACTATACGCCATTTGTGTATGTATTGTGTACTTATTATCTGCACTATACGCCCATTTGTGTATACATTGTGTACTTATTATCTGCACTATACGCCCATTTGTGTATGTATTATGTTCTTATTATCTGCACTATACACCCATTTGTGTATACATTGTGTATTTATTATCAGCACTATACTCCCATTTGTGTATGTATTGTGTACTTATTATCTGCACTATACGCCATTTGTGTATGTATTGTGTACTTATTATCTGCACTATACGCCCATTTGTGTATACATTGTGTACTTATTATCTGCACTATACGCCCATTTGTGTATGTATTATGTTCTTATTATCTGCACTGTACGCCCATTTGTGTATGTATTGTGTACTTATTATCTGCACTATACGCCATTTGTGTATGTATTGTGTACTTATTATCTGCACTATATGACATTTGTGTATGTATTGTGTACTTATTATCTGCACTATACGCCCATTTGTGTATGTATTGTGTACTTATTATCTGCACTATACGCCATTTGTGTATGTATTGTGTACTTATTATCTGCACTGTACGCCCATTTGTGTATGTATTGTGTACTTATTATCTGCACTATACGCCATTTGTGTATGTATTGTGTATTTATTATCTGCACTATACGCCATTTGTGTATGTATTATGTATTTATTATCTGCACTATACACCCATTTGTGTATGTATTGTGTATTTATTATCTGCACTATACACCATTTGTGTATACATTGTGTACTTATTATCTGCACTATACGCCCATTTGTGTATGTATTGTGTACTTATTATCTGCACTATACGCCCATTTGTGTATGTATTGTGTACTTATTATCTGCACTATACGCCATTTGTGTATGTATTGTGTACTTATTATCTGCATTATACGCCATTTGTGTATGTATTGTGTACTTATTATCTGCACTATACACCCATTTGTGTATGTATTGTGTACTTATTATCTGCACTATACACCATTTGTGTATACATTGTGTACTTATTATCTGCACTATACGCCCATTTGTGTATGTATTGTGTACTTATTATCTGCACTATACGCCATTTGTGTATGTATTGTGTACTTATTATCTGCACTATACGCCCATTTGTGTATGTATTGTGTACTTATTATCTGCACTATACGCCATTTGTGTATGTATTGTGTACTTATTATCTGCACTATACGCCCATTTGTGTATGTATTGTGTACTTATTATCTGTACTATACGCCCATTTGTGTATGTATTGTGTACTTATTATCTGCACTATACGCCCATTTGTGTATGTATTGTGTACTTATTATCTGCACTATACGCCATTTGTGTATGTATTGTGTACTTATTATCTGCACTATACGCCCATTTGTGTATGTATTGTGTACTTATTATCTGCACTATACGCCATTTGTGTATGTATTGTGTACTTATTATCTGCACTATACGCCCATTTGTGTATGTATTGTGTACTTATTATCTGTACTATACGCCCATTTGTGTATGTATTGTGTACTTATTATCTGCACTATACGCCCATTTGTGTATGTATTGTGTACTTATTATCTGCACTATACGCCATTTGTGTATGTATTGTGTACTTATTATCTCCACTATACGCCCATTTGTGTATACATTGTGTACTTATTATCTGCACTATACGCCCATTTGTGTATGTATTGTGTACTTATTATCTGCACTATACGCCCATTTGTGTATACATTGTGTACTTATTATCTGCACTATACGCCCATTTGTGTATGTATTATGTTCTTATTATCTGCTCTATACACCCATTTGTGTATACATTGTGTATTTATTATCTGCACTATACGCCCATTTGTGTATGTATTGTGTACTTATTATCTGCACTATACGCCATTTGTGTATGTATTGTGTACTTATTATCTGCACTATACGCCCATTTGTGTATGTACTGTGTATTTATTATCTGCACTATACACCCATTTGTGTATACATTGTGTACTTATTATCTGCACTATACGGCCATTTGTGTATACATTGTGTACTTATTATCTGCACTATACGCCCATTTGTGTATGTATTATGTTCTTATTATCTGCACTATACGCCCATTTGTGTATACATTGTGTATTTATTATCCGCACTATACGCCATTTGTGTATGTATTGTGTACTTATTATCTGCACTATACGCCCATTTGTGTATGTACTGTGTATTTATTATCTGCACTATACACCCATTTGTGTATACATTGTGTATTTATTATATGCACTATACACCCATTTGTGTATGTATTGTGTACTTATTATCTGCACTATATGCCATTTGTGTATGTATTGTGTACTTATTATCTGCACTATACGCCCATTTGTGTATGTATTGTGTACTTATTATCTGTACTATACGCCATTTGTGTATGTATTGTGTACTTATTATCTGCACTATACGCCATTTGTGTATGCATTGTGTACTTATAATCTGCACTATACGCCATTTGTGTATGCATTGTGTATTTATTATCTGCACTATACACCCATTTGTGTATACATTGTGTACTTATTATCTGCACTATACCCCCATTTGTGTATGTATTGTGTACTTATTATCTGCACTATACGCCCATTTGTGTATGTATTGTGTACTTATTATCTTCACTATACGCCCATTTGTGTATGTATTGTGTACTTATTATCTGCACTATACGCCCATTTGTGTATACATTGTGTACTTATTATCTGCACTATACGCCCATTTGTGTATGTATTATGTTCTTATTATCTGCTCTATACACCCATTTGTGTATACATTGTGTATTTATTATCTGCACTATACGCCCATTTGTGTATGTATTGTGTACTTATTATCTGCACTATACGCCATTTGTGTATGTATTGTGTACTTATTATCTGCACTATACGCCCATTTGTGTATGTACTGTGTATTTATTATCTGCACTATACACCCATTTGTGTATACATTGTGTACTTATTATCTGCACTATACGGCCATTTGTGTATACATTGTGTACTTATTATCTGCACTGTACGCCCATTTGTGTATGTATTGTGTACTTATTATCTGCACTATACGCCATTTGTGTATGTATTGTGTACTTATTATCTGCACTATACGCCCATTTGTGTATGTATTGTGTACTTATTATCTGCACTATACGCCCATTTGTGTATACATTGTGTATTTATTATCTGCACTATACGCCCATTTGTGTATGTATTGAGTACTTATTATCTGCACTATACGCCATTTGTGTATGCATTGTGTACTTATTATCTGCACTATACACCCATTTGTGTATGCATTGTGTACTTATTATCTGCACTATACACCCATTTGTGTATGTATTATGTTCTTATTATCTGCACTATACACCATTTGTGTATGTACTGTGTATTTATTATCTGCACTATACACCCATTTGTGTATACATTGTGTACTTATTATCTGCACTATACGCCATTGTGTATACATTGTGTACTTATTATCTGCACTATACGCCATTTGTGTATGCATTGTGTACTTATTATCTGCACTATACACCCATTTGTGTATGTATTATGTATTTATTATCTGCACTATACGCCATTTGTGTATTTATTGTGTACTTATTATCTGCACTATACGCCCACTTGTGTATACATTGTGTATTTATTATCTGCACTATACGCCATTTGTGTATGTATTATGTACTTATTATCTGCACTATACGCCAATTTGTGTATGTATTATGTTCTTATTATCTGCACTATACGCCCATTTGTGTATACATTGTGTACTTATTATCTGCACTATACGCCCATTTGTGTATACATTGTGTACTTATTATCTGCACTATACGCCCATTTGTGTATGTATTGTGTACTTATTATCTGCACTATACGCCATTTGTGTATGTATTATGTTCTTATTATCTGCACTATACACCATTTGTGTATGTACTGTGTATTTATTATCTGCACTATACACCCATTTGTGTATACATTGTGTACTTATTATCTGCACTATACCCCCATTTGTGTATGTATTGTGTACTTATTATCTGCACTATACGCCCATTTGTGTATACATTGTGTACTTATTATCTGCACTATACGCCCATTTGTGTATGTATTGTGTACTTTTTTTCTGCACTATACACCCATTTGTGTATACATTGTGTACTTATTATTTGCACTATACCCCCATTTGTGTAAGTATTGTGTACTTAGTATCTGCACTATACGCCCATTTGTGTATACATTGTGTACTTACTATCTGCACTATATGCCCATTTGTGTATGTATTGTGTACTTATTATCTGCACTATACTCCATTTGTGAATGTATTGTGTATTTATTATCTGCACTATACGCCATTTGTGTATGTATTGTGTACTTATTATCTGCACTATACACCCATTTGTGTATGTATTGTGTACTTATTATCTGCACTATACACCATTTGTGTATATATTGTGTACTTATTATCTGCACTATACGCCCTTTTGTGTATGTATTGTGTACTTATTATCTGCACTATACGCCCATTTGTGTATGTACTGTGTATTTATTATCTGCACTATACACCCATTTGTGTATACATTGTGTACTTATTATATGTACTATACGCCCATTTGTGTATACATTGTGTACTTATTATCTGCACTATACGCCATTTGTGTATGTATTGTGTACTTATTATCTGCACTATATGCCCATTTGTGTATGTATTGTTTATTTATTATCTGCACTATACGCCATTTGTGTATGTATTATGTACTTATTATCAGCATTATACGCCATTTGTGTATGTATTGTGTACTTATTATCTGCACTATACACCCATTTGTGTATGTATTGTGTACTTATTATCTGCACTATACGCCATTTGTGTATGTATTGTGTACTTATTATCTGCACTATACGCCATTTGTGTATGTATTGTGTACTTATTATCTGCACTATATGCCCATTTGTGTATGTATTGTGTATTTATTATCTGCACTATACGCCATTTGTGTATGTATTATGTATTTATTATCTGCACTATACACTCATTTCTGTATGTATTGTGTACTTATTATCTGCACTATACACCCATTTGTGTATGTATTGTGTACTTATTATCTGCACTATACACCATTTGTGTATACATTGTGTACTTATTATCTGCACTATACGCCCATTTGTGTATGTATTGTGTACTTATTATCTGCACTATACGCCATTTGTGTGTGTATTGTGTAAATATTATCTGCACTATACGCCCATTTGTGTATGTATAGTGTACTTATTATCTGCACTATACGCCATTTGTGTATGTATTGTGTACTTATTATCTGCACTATACGCCCATTTGTGTATGTATTGTGTACTTATTATCTGTACTATACGCCCATTTGTGTATGTATTGTGTACTTATTATCTGCACTATACGCCCATTTGTGTATGTATTGTGTACTTATTATCTGCACTATACGCCATTTGTGTATGTATTGTGTACTTATTATCTGCACTATACGCCCATTTGTGTATACATTGTGTACTTATAATCTGCACTATACGCCCATTTGTGTATGTATTGTGTACTTATTATCTGCACTATACGCCCATTTGTGTATACATTGTGTACTTATTATCTGCACTATACGCCCATTTGTGTATGTATTATGTTCTTATTATCTGCACTGTACGCCCATTTGTGTATGTATTGTGTACTTATTATCTGCACTATACGCCATTTGTGTATGTATTGTGTACTTATTATCTGCACTATACGCCCATTTGTGTATGTATTGTGTACTTATTATCTGCACTATACGCCCATTTGTGTATACATTGTGTATTTATTATCTGCACTATACGCCCATTTGTGTATGTATTGTGTACTTATTATCTGCACTATACGCCATTTGTGTATGTATTGTGTACTTATTATCTGCACTATACGCCCATTTGTGTATACATTGTGTACTTATTATCTGCACTATACGCCCATTTGTGTATGTATTATGTTCTTATTATCTGCACTATACACCCATTTGTGTATACATTGTGTATTTATTATCTGCACTATACGCCCATTTGTGTATGTATTGTGTACTTATTATCTGCACTATACGCCATTTGTGTATGTATTGTGTACTTATTATCTGCACTATACGCCCATTTGTGTATGTACTGTGTATTTATTATCTGCACTATACACCCATTTGTGTATACATTGTGTACTTATTATCTGCACTATACGCCCATTTGTGTATACATTGTGTACTTATTATCTGCACTATACGCCCATTTGTGTATGTATTATGTTCTTATTATCTGCACTATACGCCCATTTGTGTATACATTGTGTATTTATTATCCGCACTATACGCCATTTGTGTATGTATTGTGTACTTATTATCTGCACTATACGCCCATTTGTGTATGTACTGTGTATTTATTATCTGCACTATACACCCATTTGTGTATACATTGTGTATTTATTATATGCACTATACACCCATTTGTGTATGTATTGTGTACTTATTATCTGCACTATATGCCATTTATGTATGTATTGTGTACTTATTATCTGCACTATACGCCCATTTGTGTATGTATTGTGTACTTATTATCTGTACTATACGCCATTTGTGTATGTATTGTGTACTTATTATCTGCACTGTACGCCCATTTGTGTATGTATTGTGTACTTATTATCTGCACTATACGCCATTTGTGTATGTATTGTGTACTTATTATCTGCACTATACGCCCATTTGTGTATGTATTGTGTACTTATTATCTGCACTATACGCCCATTTGTGTATACATTGTGTATTTATTATCTGCACTATACGCCCATTTGTGTATGTATTGTGTACTTATTATCTGCACTATACGCCATTTGTGTATGTATTGTGTACTTATTATCTGCACTATACGCCCATTTGTGTATACATTGTGTATTTATTATCTGCACTATACACCCATTTGTGTATGTATTGTGTACTTATTATCTGCACTATACGCCCATTTGTGTATACATTGTGTACTTATTATCTGCACTATACGCCCATTTGTGTATGTATACATTGTGTACTTATTATCTGCACTATACGCCCATTTGTGTATGTATTGTGTACTTTTTTTCTGCACTATACACCCATTTGTGTATACATTGTGTACTTATTATTTGCACTATACCCCCATTTGTGTAAGTATTGTGTATTTAGTATCTGCACTATACGCCCATTTGTGTATACATTGTGTACTTACTATTTGCACTATATGCCCATTTGTGTATGTATTGTGTACTTATTATCTGCTCTATACTCCATTTGTGTATGTATTGTGTATTTATTATCTGCACTATACGCCATTTGTGTATGTATTGTGTACTTATTATCTGCACTATACACCCATTTGTGTATGTATTGTGTACTTATTATCTGCACTATACACCATTTGTGTATACATTGTGTACTTATTATCTGCACTATACGCCCTTTTGTGTATGTATTGTGTACTTATTATCTGCACTATACGCCCATTTGTGTATGTATTGTGTACTTATTATCTGCACTATATGCCCATTTGTGTATGTATTGTGTACTTATTATCTGCACTATACGCCCATTTGTGTATGTATTGTGTACTTATTATCTGCACTATACGCCATTTGTGTATGTATTATGTTCTTATTATCTGCACTATACGTCCATTTGTGTATGTATTGTGCACTTATTATCTGCACTATACGCCATTTGTGTATACATTGTGTACTTATTATCTGCACTATACGCCCATTTGTGTATGTACTGTGTATTTATTATCTGCACTATACACCCATTTGTGTATACATTGTGTACTTATTATCTGCACTATACGCCATTTGTGTATGTATTGTGTACTTATTATCTGCACTATATGCCCATTTGTGTATGTATTGTGTACTTATTATCTGCACTATACGCCCATTTGTGTATGTATTGTGTACTTATTATCTGCACTATACGCCATTTGTGTATGTATTATGTTCTTATTATCTGCACTATACGTCCATTTGTGTATGTATTGTGCACTTATTATCTGCACTATACGCCATTTGTGTATACATTGTGTACTTATTATCTGCACTATACGCCCATTTGTGTATGTACTGTGTATTTATTATCTGCACTATACACCCATTTGTGTATACATTGTGTACTTATTATCTGCACTATACGCCATTTGTGTATGTATTGTGTACTTATTATCTGCACTATATGCCCATTTGTGTATGTATTGTGTATTTATTATCTGCACTATACGCCATTTGTGTATGTATTATGTATTTATTATCTGCACTATACACTCATTTCTGTATGTGTTGTGTACTTATTATCTGCACTATACACCCATTTGTGTATGTATTGTGTATTTATTATCTGCACTATACACCATTTGTGTATACATTGTGTACTTATTATCTGCACTATACGCCCATTTGTGTATGTATTGTGTACTTATTATCTGCACTATACGCCCATTTGTGTATGTATTGTGTACTTATTATCTGCACTATACGCCATTTGTGTCTGTATTGTGTACTTATTATCTGCATTATACGCCATTTGTGTATGTATTGTGTACTTATTATCTGCACTATACACCCATTTGTGTATGTATTGTGTACTTATTATCTGCACTATACGCCATTTGTGTATGTATTGTGTACTTATTATCTGCACTATACGCCATTTGTGTATGTATTGTGTACTTATTATCTGCACTATATGCCCATTTGTGTATGTATTGTGTATTTATTATCTGCACTATACGCCATTTGTGTATGTATTATGTATTTATTATCTGCACTATACACTCATTTCTGTATGTATTGTGTACTTATTATCTGCACTATACACCCATTTGTGTATGTATTGTGTACTTATTATCTGCACTATACGCCCATTTGTGTATGTATTGTGTACTTATTATCTGCACTATACGCCATTTGTGTATGTATTGTGTACTTATTATCTGCACTATACGCCCATTTGTGTATGTATTGTGTACTTATTATCTGCACTATACGCCATTTGTGTATGTATTGTGTACTTATTATCTGCACTATACGCCCATTTGTGTATGTATTGTGTACTTATTATCTGTACTATACGCCCATTTCTGTATGTATTGTGTACTTATTATCTGCACTATACGCCCATTTGTGTATGTATTGTGTACTTATTATCTGCACTATACGCCATTTGTGTATGTATTGTGTACTTATTATCTGCACTATACGCCCATTTGTGTATACATTGTGTACTTATTATCTGCACTATACGCCCATTTGTGTATGTATTATGTTCTTATTATCTGCTCTATACACCCATTTGTGTATACATTGTGTATTTATTATCTGCACTATACGCCCATTTGTGTATGTATTGTGTACTTATTATCTGCACTATACGCCATTTGTGTATGTATTGTGTACTTATTATCTGCACTATACGCCCATTTGTGTATGTACTGTGTATTTATTATCTGCACTATACACCCATTTGTGTATACATTGTGTACTTATTATCTGCACTATACGGCCATTTGTGTATACATTGTGTACTTATTATCTGCACTGTACGCCCATTTGTGTATGTATTGTGTACTTATTATCTGCACTATACGCCATTTGTGTATGTATTGTGTACTTATTATCTGCACTATACGCCCATTTGTGTATGTATTGTGTACTTATTATCTGCACTATACGCCCATTTGTGTATACATTGTGTATTTATTATCTGCACTATACGCCCATTTGTGTATGTATTGAGTACTTATTATCTGCACTATACGCCATTTGTGTATGCATTGTGTACTTATTATCTGCACTATACACCCATTTGTGTATGCATTGTGTACTTATTATCTGCACTATACACCCATTTGTGTATGTATTATGTTCTTATTATCTGCACTATACACCATTTGTGTATGTACTGTGTATTTATTATCTGCACTATACACCCATTTGTGTATACATTGTGTACTTATTATCTGCACTATACGCCATTGTGTATACATTGTGTACTTATTATCTGCACTATACGCCATTTGTGTATGCATTGTGTACTTATTATCTGCACTATACACCCATTTGTGTATGTATTATGTATTTATTATCTGCACTATACGCCATTTGTGTATTTATTGTGTACTTATTATCTGCACTATACGCCCACTTGTGTATACATTGTGTATTTATTATCTGCACTATACGCCATTTGTGTATGTATTATGTACTTATTATCTGCACTATACGCCAATTTGTGTATGTATTATGTTCTTATTATCTGCACTATACGCCCATTTGTGTATACATTGTGTACTTATTATCTGCACTATACGCCCATTTGTGTATACATTGTGTACTTATTATCTGCACTATACGCCCATTTGTGTATGTATTGTGTACTTATTATCTGCACTATACGCCATTTGTGTATGTATTATGTTCTTATTATCTGCACTATACACCATTTGTGTATGTACTGTGTATTTATTATCTGCACTATACACCCATTTGTGTATACATTGTGTACTTATTATCTGCACTATACCCCCATTTGTGTATGTATTGTGTACTTATTATCTGCACTATACGCCCATTTGTGTATACATTGTGTACTTATTATCTGCACTATACGCCCATTTGTGTATGTATTGTGTACTTTTTTTCTGCACTATACACCCATTTGTGTATACATTGTGTACTTATTATTTGCACTATACCCCCATTTGTGTAAGTATTGTGTACTTAGTATCTGCACTATACGCCCATTTGTGTATACATTGTGTACTTACTATCTGCACTATATGCCCATTTGTGTATGTATTGTGTACTTATTATCTGCACTATACTCCATTTGTGAATGTATTGTGTATTTATTATCTGCACTATACGCCATTTGTGTATGTATTGTGTACTTATTATCTGCACTATACACCCATTTGTGTATGTATTGTGTACTTATTATCTGCACTATACACCATTTGTGTATATATTGTGTACTTATTATCTGCACTATACGCCCTTTTGTGTATGTATTGTGTACTTATTATCTGCACTATACGCCCATTTGTGTATGTACTGTGTATTTATTATCTGCACTATACACCCATTTGTGTATACATTGTGTACTTATTATATGTACTATACGCCCATTTGTGTATACATTGTGTACTTATTATCTGCACTATACGCCATTTGTGTATGTATTGTGTACTTATTATCTGCACTATATGCCCATTTGTGTATGTATTGTTTATTTATTATCTGCACTATACGCCATTTGTGTATGTATTATGTACTTATTATCAGCATTATACGCCATTTGTGTATGTATTGTGTACTTATTATCTGCACTATACACCCATTTGTGTATGTATTGTGTACTTATTATCTGCACTATACGCCATTTGTGTATGTATTGTGTACTTATTATCTGCACTATACGCCATTTGTGTATGTATTGTGTACTTATTATCTGCACTATATGCCCATTTGTGTATGTATTGTGTATTTATTATCTGCACTATACGCCATTTGTGTATGTATTATGTATTTATTATCTGCACTATACACTCATTTCTGTATGTATTGTGTACTTATTATCTGCACTATACACCCATTTGTGTATGTATTGTGTACTTATTATCTGCACTATACACCATTTGTGTATACATTGTGTACTTATTATCTGCACTATACGCCCATTTGTGTATGTATTGTGTACTTATTATCTGCACTATACGCCATTTGTGTGTGTATTGTGTAAATATTATCTGCACTATACGCCCATTTGTGTATGTATAGTGTACTTATTATCTGCACTATACGCCATTTGTGTATGTATTGTGTACTTATTATCTGCACTATACGCCCATTTGTGTATGTATTGTGTACTTATTATCTGTACTATACGCCCATTTGTGTATGTATTGTGTACTTATTATCTGCACTATACGCCCATTTGTGTATGTATTGTGTACTTATTATCTGCACTATACGCCATTTGTGTATGTATTGTGTACTTATTATCTGCACTATACGCCCATTTGTGTATACATTGTGTACTTATAATCTGCACTATACGCCCATTTGTGTATGTATTGTGTACTTATTATCTGCACTATACGCCCATTTGTGTATACATTGTGTACTTATTATCTGCACTATACGCCCATTTGTGTATGTATTATGTTCTTATTATCTGCACTGTACGCCCATTTGTGTATGTATTGTGTACTTATTATCTGCACTATACGCCATTTGTGTATGTATTGTGTACTTATTATCTGCACTATACGCCCATTTGTGTATGTATTGTGTACTTATTATCTGCACTATACGCCCATTTGTGTATACATTGTGTATTTATTATCTGCACTATACGCCCATTTGTGTATGTATTGTGTACTTATTATCTGCACTATACGCCATTTGTGTATGTATTGTGTACTTATTATCTGCACTATACGCCCATTTGTGTATACATTGTGTACTTATTATCTGCACTATACGCCCATTTGTGTATGTATTATGTTCTTATTATCTGCACTATACACCCATTTGTGTATACATTGTGTATTTATTATCTGCACTATACGCCCATTTGTGTATGTATTGTGTACTTATTATCTGCACTATACGCCATTTGTGTATGTATTGTGTACTTATTATCTGCACTATACGCCCATTTGTGTATGTACTGTGTATTTATTATCTGCACTATACACCCATTTGTGTATACATTGTGTACTTATTATCTGCACTATACGCCCATTTGTGTATACATTGTGTACTTATTATCTGCACTATACGCCCATTTGTGTATGTATTATGTTCTTATTATCTGCACTATACGCCCATTTGTGTATACATTGTGTATTTATTATCCGCACTATACGCCATTTGTGTATGTATTGTGTACTTATTATCTGCACTATACGCCCATTTGTGTATGTACTGTGTATTTATTATCTGCACTATACACCCATTTGTGTATACATTGTGTATTTATTATATGCACTATACACCCATTTGTGTATGTATTGTGTACTTATTATCTGCACTATATGCCATTTATGTATGTATTGTGTACTTATTATCTGCACTATACGCCCATTTGTGTATGTATTGTGTACTTATTATCTGTACTATACGCCATTTGTGTATGTATTGTGTACTTATTATCTGCACTGTACGCCCATTTGTGTATGTATTGTGTACTTATTATCTGCACTATACGCCATTTGTGTATGTATTGTGTACTTATTATCTGCACTATACGCCCATTTGTGTATGTATTGTGTACTTATTATCTGCACTATACGCCCATTTGTGTATACATTGTGTATTTATTATCTGCACTATACGCCCATTTGTGTATGTATTGTGTACTTATTATCTGCACTATACGCCATTTGTGTATGTATTGTGTACTTATTATCTGCACTATACGCCCATTTGTGTATACATTGTGTATTTATTATCTGCACTATACACCCATTTGTGTATGTATTGTGTACTTATTATCTGCACTATACGCCCATTTGTGTATACATTGTGTACTTATTATCTGCACTATACGCCCATTTGTGTATGTATACATTGTGTACTTATTATCTGCACTATACGCCCATTTGTGTATGTATTGTGTACTTTTTTTCTGCACTATACACCCATTTGTGTATACATTGTGTACTTATTATTTGCACTATACCCCCATTTGTGTAAGTATTGTGTATTTAGTATCTGCACTATACGCCCATTTGTGTATACATTGTGTACTTACTATTTGCACTATATGCCCATTTGTGTATGTATTGTGTACTTATTATCTGCTCTATACTCCATTTGTGTATGTATTGTGTATTTATTATCTGCACTATACGCCATTTGTGTATGTATTGTGTACTTATTATCTGCACTATACACCCATTTGTGTATGTATTGTGTACTTATTATCTGCACTATACACCATTTGTGTATACATTGTGTACTTATTATCTGCACTATACGCCCTTTTGTGTATGTATTGTGTACTTATTATCTGCACTATACGCCCATTTGTGTATGTATTGTGTACTTATTATCTGCACTATATGCCCATTTGTGTATGTATTGTGTACTTATTATCTGCACTATACGCCCATTTGTGTATGTATTGTGTACTTATTATCTGCACTATACGCCATTTGTGTATGTATTATGTTCTTATTATCTGCACTATACGTCCATTTGTGTATGTATTGTGCACTTATTATCTGCACTATACGCCATTTGTGTATACATTGTGTACTTATTATCTGCACTATACGCCCATTTGTGTATGTACTGTGTATTTATTATCTGCACTATACACCCATTTGTGTATACATTGTGTACTTATTATCTGCACTATACGCCATTTGTGTATGTATTGTGTACTTATTATCTGCACTATATGCCCATTTGTGTATGTATTGTGTACTTATTATCTGCACTATACGCCCATTTGTGTATGTATTGTGTACTTATTATCTGCACTATACGCCATTTGTGTATGTATTATGTTCTTATTATCTGCACTATACGTCCATTTGTGTATGTATTGTGCACTTATTATCTGCACTATACGCCATTTGTGTATACATTGTGTACTTATTATCTGCACTATACGCCCATTTGTGTATGTACTGTGTATTTATTATCTGCACTATACACCCATTTGTGTATACATTGTGTACTTATTATCTGCACTATACGCCATTTGTGTATGTATTGTGTACTTATTATCTGCACTATATGCCCATTTGTGTATGTATTGTGTATTTATTATCTGCACTATACGCCATTTGTGTATGTATTATGTATTTATTATCTGCACTATACACTCATTTCTGTATGTGTTGTGTACTTATTATCTGCACTATACACCCATTTGTGTATGTATTGTGTATTTATTATCTGCACTATACACCATTTGTGTATACATTGTGTACTTATTATCTGCACTATACGCCCATTTGTGTATGTATTGTGTACTTATTATCTGCACTATACGCCCATTTGTGTATGTATTGTGTACTTATTATCTGCACTATACGCCATTTGTGTCTGTATTGTGTACTTATTATCTGCATTATACGCCATTTGTGTATGTATTGTGTACTTATTATCTGCACTATACACCCATTTGTGTATGTATTGTGTACTTATTATCTGCACTATACGCCATTTGTGTATGTATTGTGTACTTATTATCTGCACTATACGCCATTTGTGTATGTATTGTGTACTTATTATCTGCACTATATGCCCATTTGTGTATGTATTGTGTATTTATTATCTGCACTATACGCCATTTGTGTATGTATTATGTATTTATTATCTGCACTATACACTCATTTCTGTATGTATTGTGTACTTATTATCTGCACTATACACCCATTTGTGTATGTATTGTGTACTTATTATCTGCACTATACGCCCATTTGTGTATGTATTGTGTACTTATTATCTGCACTATACGCCATTTGTGTATGTATTGTGTACTTATTATCTGCACTATACGCCCATTTGTGTATGTATTGTGTACTTATTATCTGCACTATACGCCATTTGTGTATGTATTGTGTACTTATTATCTGCACTATACGCCCATTTGTGTATGTATTGTGTACTTATTATCTGTACTATACGCCCATTTCTGTATGTATTGTGTACTTATTATCTGCACTATACGCCCATTTGTGTATGTATTGTGTACTTATTATCTGCACTATACGCCATTTGTGTATGTATTGTGTACTTATTATCTGCACTATACGCCCATTTGTGTATACATTGTGTACTTATTATCTGCACTATACGCCCATTTGTGTATGTATTGTGTACTTATTATCTGCACTATACGCCCATTTGTGTATACATTGTGTACTTATTATCTGCACTATACGCCCATTTGTGTATGTATTATGTTCTTATTATCTGCACTATACACCCATTTGTGTATACATTGTGTATTTATTATCTGCACTATACGCCCATTTGTGTATGTATTGTGTACTTATTATCTGCACTATACGCCATTTGTGTATGTATTGTGTACTTATTATCTGCACTATACGCCCATTTGTGTATGTACTGTGTATTTATTATCTGCACTATACACCCATTTGTGTATACATTGTGTACTTATTATCTGCACTATACGCCCATTTGTGTATACATTGTGTACTTATTATCTGCACTATACGCCCATTTGTGTATGTATTATGTTCTTATTATCTGCACTATACGCCCATTTGTGTATACATTGTGTATTTATTATCCGCACTATACGCCATTTGTGTATGTATTGTGTACTTATTATCTGCACTATACGCCCATTTGTGTATGTACTGTGTATTTATTATCTGCACTATACACCCATTTGTGTATACATTGTGTATTTATTATATGCACTATACACCCATTTGTGTATGTATTGTGTACTTATTATCTGCATTATATGCCATTTGTGTATGTATTGTGTACTTATTATCTGCACTATACGCCCATTTGTGTATGTATTGTGTACTTATTATCTGTACTATACGCCATTTGTGTATGTATTGTGTACTTATTATCTGCACTGTACGCCCATTTGTGTATGTATTGTGTACTTATTATCTGCACTATACGCCATTTGTGTATGTATTGTGTACTTATTATCTGCACTATACGCCCATTTGTGTATGTATTGTGTACTTATTATCTGCACTATACGCCCATTTGTGTATGTATTGTGTACTTATTATCTGCACTATACGCCCATTTGTGTATGTATTGTGTACTTATTATCTGCACTATACGCCATTTGTGTATACATTGTGTACTTATTATCTGCACTATAGGCCCATTTGTGTATACATTGTGTATTTATTATCTGCACTATACGCCATTTGTGTATGTATTGTGTACTTATTATCTGCACTATACGCCCATTTGTGTATGTATTGTGTACTTATTATCTGCACTATACGCCATTTGTGTATGTATTGTGTACTTATTATCTGCACTATACGCCCATTTGTGTATGTATTGTGTACTTATTATCTGTACTATACGCCCATTTGTGTATGTATTGTGTACTTATTATCTGTACTATACGCCCATTTGTGTATGTATTGTGTACTTATTATCTGTACTATACGCCCATTTGTGTATGTATTGTGTACTTATTATCTGCACTATACGCCCATTTGTGTATGTATTGTGTACTAATTATCTGCACTATACACCCACTTGTGTATGTATGGTGTACTTATTATCTGCACTATACGCCCATTTGTGTATGTATTGTGTACTTATTATCTGCACTATACGCCCACTTGTGTATGCATTGTTTACTGCGGGTTTCAGCATTTTGTATACTTGCAGTGAAACCACGCCTCCAATCGTATCTCTGGCGCATTTGGCGCATCTACGTGAAGGAGAGCGAGCAGCACTTCCTGGCATGCGCCTGCGACCATCTATGAACAGGTAACACGTTTATTTATTTTTTCAGATGCATTTTTACATTTCGTTTGCGTCCTCTGAATAAGGCCCCGAATGATTTATTTTTAGATTATTCAGAGAAAATATTTTGCTTCTTGCAAGAACTTTAAAGGGGATTTAAGGTTCTTTGAGTGCTACCATTGTTTGGCTGCTTCACTGATTATAGTTGTCGTGCAGTGTAAGGTTTGTGAGTGTATAATGGTCCCATATTCTATTCCCTGTGATAACCCTCTTTTGTCATGATATCGTTGTACTTTTCTTCACAACTGACTAAGTTGACAATTTGTCAGTCTGTAGGATCATCTATCTTCATAAAAGAAATCACAGACGGATCAGCTTAGGAGCCAGTAATACATTTCTCCTTGGCAGATAAACTGGGTTCCTTAGATTCACAACAGCCTCAGAACACCGGGAGAAAAACAGGCGATTGATATTTATTTGGCTGGTATTTTAATTTCGTGCAAAAATAATCTGATTAAAAAAAATCCTTTGTAAGAAAATGAAGGGAAAGCTGGATAGATGTGACAAAGTCGAAGACAGATGGGGAGGTCCAGACGAATATAAACAGCAAATAAATAATAAGAAAAAAAACCTAGGATTGCAAGACTTTGATGGAGAAATTGGCAGGAAAATGAGGATTATATGCAATTATCACAGCTGCCAAGTGACATGAGATCTGTGCTGAAGATGACTGCCATCCTTTCAATACTAGTGCTATAGCATCTCAATGTCCTGGAGTGAAATTGGGCAATAGGAAATAATTATGAGTTTTGTCCCCCCTCTATGTACTATCATAGAATTCAGGAAAATACACACAAAAAGTTTTGGTCATTTATAGCATAACAATGTGCTCTGTTCTTTATTTTACTTTTATGCACAGGGTTAGGGCCAGTACTACATCTAGGCAGACTTATTTGGTAACCTAAGGTGTCATGGTATATAGAGTAACATAAAACACTGAATGACTGACGTGGGTGAGTTGCACCAACACCGAAATGTGGCCAAACCTCAAAAATGCAATTTTCTGAGGTTTGACCTCATCTCCCATATATGCCAAGCTCCGGAAAACAAAGATACCTGGAGCTTGGATCCAAAAGGCAATACCATCTTTACCTATTAATTAATACATTTGTTATACATACACAAGGGGATATGCTGGATGATTTCTAGATATATATATATATATATATATATATATATATTTGTTACTGTATTCCATTTTATTATCTTATTCACTCCCTGCAGACAACTAGTTTGGTTGGCCCCTTAGCATATGAACAGGCATGGCCATCTCACACATAAAGTAGAGCCTGGATATTATGTCCACTCCCTGCCTGGGGCTATGATACCCACCCCTAGTGCATTCAGGCTCACAGGCTATGTAGTTATGAGACCAACACTGTAATCCCGGCCGGCGAGTTAACATAGGCGTAGAAATACCGACGCCTATGTTAATCTCGATGCCAGAACGCCGAGAGGGCGCCGGACCGATGTCTTCTGCTGGAGGTGAGTATACACTTAGCTGGGGATGGGGGGGTTAGGTTTAGGGACCCCAGGGGGGACTTAGGGTTAGGCACCCCCCCCCGGGGAAGGTTAGGGTTAGGCTAGGGGTTAGGTTTAGACACTAGGGGGGGAGGTTAGTGTTAGGCACCCCTCCAGGAGGGTTAGGTTTAGGGTGCAGGGAGGGAGGGTTAGGTTTAGGCACTAACGGGGGGAGGTTAGGGTCAGGCACTAGTGGAGGAGATTAGGGTTAGGCACCCCTAAGGGAGGGTTAGGTTTAGATGGGGAGAGAGGTAGGAATAGTATACATACCTGTGCTGTCAGGATTTTCTCCCATCGAGCTGTCGGCGTCTGGATGTTCAGGATTTTCACCCATCGGGCTGCCGGCGTTGGGATTTGAACCGCCGGGCTGATTCCGCTCACAGACACAGGACATTAGACAATACTTCCTGGCCTGGACACACACACACAAAGGCTCAATGTACCAACACAATCCAAGCTCATACTCACTCACTCACTCACTCACTCACAGACACACTCACATACTCACCCACTCACTCACCCACTACTCACTCACTCACACACTCACTCACTCACACACTCACCCACTCACTCACCCACTCACACACTCACATTACTCACCCACTCACTCACTCACACAGACCATGGGCCTGGACTCATCTAGATGGCTAAATATCAGATTTCTGCTTTGGTAACACACTAATGGTCAGATGAGGGTACATGGACTATGGATAATGGTTATTGTGTAATGATGTGGTAATTTGTCTGTAGCTATTCTGTGTTAGTTTGTGTAATATAAACAGTGTGCAGTAGTTGTTGGTTTATGTGATATGGGCAGCATTCAGTTTGTGCTGTTTATGGTAGTTTGTCTCTGTAACAACAAGTGTTGGTATTGAGGATGGTGATTTATATATTGGTTTGTAATGAGATATATTTGCTTCAGATAAAATAGTTAACTGTAGAAGAGGATAGTGGAATCAGCTTATGTATTATACAGGTGTGGCACCCCACCAGCACCCTGTGCTCCTACCCACGCTGAGGTGCCCCAATAAAAGTATAAAGTAATAATATGCCACCTGCCATAATTTTACTGTTTTCATTGAGGTTCAGTGACTTTTTGCAGTCCCCCCCCCGCACCCCTCCCCAGCGGTGGTGGACATTAGGGGACCAGTGAGTGCTGTGGCAGGCTCAAGGATTTGAACTCGGGAAAACGGCAGTTGGTGGCTGCGCTTCTGAGTAAAGCACCGGAAGGAGCAGACTGGCACTGGGATATTACTTATGCTCCCGAAGTGACTGGTGGGCAGGATGTGAGAACGGCAGCATTATTCAGGGAGTCCAATGAAGCAGTGTCTTCCCTGGCAGTGACAGAGAGCCAGGTACCCTCCAGCAAGTATGGCAGAGGCTGGGATGAACCAGGCAGACTCCCCCCTTACAAAGGCAGATGGAGAGATGGACTCTAGGGACCATCTGTAAGGCAGCAGCTATTGGGGGAGAGACGATCTCCAATCCAAAAATCACATCCTCACACTGTACAAGGAAGACGTCCAGAGTGAGTAATTGTGCACAGTCCACAGCCATACAGCTCTCCCCTACTGTCCAGCTCACTGCTACAGAGCCTATTAGTGACCTGTCGGCCATACAGCTCTCCCCTACTTATCCAGCTCACTGCTACAGAGCCTATTAGTGACCTGTCAGCCATACAGCTCTCCCCTACTTATACAGCTCACTGCTACAGAGACTATTAGTGACCTTTCAGCCATACAGCTCTCCCCTACTTATCCAGCTCACTGCTACAGAGCCTATGAGTGACATGTCAGCCATACAGCTCTCCCCTGCCTATCCAGCTCACTGCTACAGACCTATTAGTGACCTTTCAGTGACACGCCTTCCCCTACTTATCCAGCTCACTGCTACAGACCCTATTAGTGACCTTTCAGCCACACAGCGCTCCCCTACTTATCCAGCTCACTGCTACAGAGCCTATTAGTGACCTGTCAGCCATACAGCTCTCCCCTGCCTATCCAACTCACTGCTACAGAGACTATTAGTGACCTGTCAGCCATACAGCTCTCCCCTACTTATCCAGCTCACTATTACAGAGCCTATTAGTGACCTGTCAGCCATACAGCTCTCCCCTACTTATCCAGCTCACTGCTACAGAGACTATTATTGACCTTTCAGCCATACAGCTCTCCCCTGCCTATCCAGCTCACTGCTACAGAGACTATTATTGACCTTTCAGCCATACAGCACTCCCCTACTTATCCAGCTCACTGCAACAGAGCCTATTAGTGACCTGTCAGCCATACAGCACTCCCCTACTTATCCAGCTCACTGCAACAGAGCCTATGAGTGACATGTCAGCCATACAGCTCTCCCCTACTTATCCAGCTCACTGCTACAGACCTATTAGTGACCTTTCAGTGACACAGCGCTC
Organism: Taudactylus pleione; assembly: GCA_031769625.1. Taxonomy (NCBI): domain Eukaryota; kingdom Metazoa; phylum Chordata; class Amphibia; order Anura; family Myobatrachidae; genus Taudactylus; species Taudactylus pleione. The sequence goes on along the minus strand of JAUIMM010000310.1, from coordinate 4,724,879 downwards.
CCCTGCTTATCCAGCTCACTGTTACAGAGCCTATTAGTGACCTGTCAGCCATACAGCTCTCCCCTGCCTATCCAGCTCACTGCTACAGAGACTATTAGTGACCTGTCAGCCATACAGCTCTCCCCTACTTATCCAGCTCACTGCTACAGAGCCTATTCGTGACCTGTCAGCCATACAGCTATCCCCTACTTATCCAGCTCACTGCTACAGAGCCTATAAGTGACCGGAAAGCCATACGGCTCTCCCCTACTTATCCAGCTCACTGCTACAGAGCCTATTAGTGATCTGTCAGCCATACAGCTCTCCCCTACTTATCCAGCTCACTGCTACAGAGCATATTAGAGACCAGAAAGCCATACGGCTCTCCCCTACTTATCCAGCTCACTGCTACAGAGCCTATTAGTGATCTGTCAGCCATACAACTCTCCCCTACTTATCCAGCTCACTGCTACAGAGCATATTAGTGACCTGTCAGCCATACAGCTCTCCCCTGCCTATCCAGCTCACTGCTACAGAGCATATTAGTGACCTGTCAGCCATACAGCTCTCCGCTACTTTTCTAGCTCACTGCTACAGAGCCAATTAGTGACATGTCAGCCATACAGCTCTCCCCTACTTATCCAACTCACTGCAACAGAGCCTATTAGTGACATGTCAGCCATAAAGCTCTCCCCTACCTATCCAGCCCACTGCTACAGAGCCTATTAGTGACCTGTCAGCCATACAGCTCTCCCCTGCTTATCCAGCTCACCGCTACAGAGCCTATTAGTGACCTGTCAGCCATACAGTTCTCCCCTCCCTATCCAGCTCACTGCTACAGACCTATTAGTGATATGTCAGCCATACAGCCCTTCCCTACCTATCCAGCTCACTGCTACAGTGCATATTAGTGACCTATCAGCCACACAGCTCTCCCCTACTTATTAAGCTCACTGCTACAGACCCTATTAGTGACATGTCAGCCACACAGCCCTCCACTACTTATCCAGCTCAGTGCTACAGAGCCTATTAGTGACATGTCAGCATTACAGCTCTGTCCTACTTATCCAGCTCACTGCTACAGAGCCTATTAGTGACATGTCAGCATTACAGCTCTCTCCTACTTATCCAGCTCACTGCTACAGAGACTATTAGTGACCTGTCAGCCAAACAGCTCTCCCCTACTTATCCAGCTCACTGCTACAGAGCCTATTAGTGACATGTCAGCCATATAGCTCTCCCCTACTTATCCAGCTCTGCTACATAGCCTATTAGTGACATGTCAGCCATGCAGCTCTCCCCTACCTATCCAGCTCACTGCTACAGAGCCTATTAGTGACATGTCAGCCATATAGCTCTCCCCTACTTATCCAGCTCACTGCTACAGAGCCTATTAGTGACCTGTCAGCCATACAGCTCTCCCCAAAATATCCAGCTCTGCTACAGAGCCTAATAGTGACATGTCAGCCATACAGCTCTCCCCTACTTATCCAGCTCACTGCTACAGAGCCTATTAGTGACATGTCAGCCATATAGCTCTCCCCTACTTATCCAGCTCTGCTACATAGCCTATTAGTGACATGTCAGCCATGCAGCTCTCCCCTACCTATCCAGCTCACTGCTACAGAGCCTATTAGTGACATGTCAGCCATACAGCTCTCCCCTGCCTATCCAGCTCTCTGCTACAGAGCCTATTAGTGACATGTCAGCCATATAGCTCTCCCCTACTTATCCAGCTCACTGCTACAGAGCCTATTAGTGACCTGTCAGCCATACAGCTCTCCCCAAAATATCCAGCTCTGCTACAGAGCCTAATAGTGACATGTCAGCCATACAGCTCTCCCCTACTTATCCAGCTCACTACTACAGAGCCTATTAGTGACATGTCAGCCATATAGCTCTCCCCTACTTTCCAGCTCTGCTACATAGCCTATTAGTGACATGTCAGCCATACAGCTCTCCCCTACCTATCCAGCTCACTGCTACAGAGCATATTAGAGACCTGTCAGCCATACAGCTCTCCTCTACTTATCCAGCTCACTGCTACAGACCCTATTAGTGACATGTCAGCCATACAGCTCTCCCCTACTTATCCAGCTCACTGCTACAGAGCCTATTAGTGACCTGTCAGCCATATAGCTCTCCCCTACTTATCCAGCACACTGCTACAGAGCCTATTAGTGACCTGTCACCCATACAGCTCTCCCCAAAATATCCAGCTCTACTACAGAGCCTAATAGTGACATGTCAGCCATACAGCTCTCCCCTACTTATCCAGCTCACTGCTACAGAGCCTATTAGTGACCTGTCAGCCATACAGCCCTCCACTGCCTGTCCAGCTCACTGCTACAGAGCCTATTAGTGATCTGTCAGCCATACAGCTCTCCCCTACATATCCAGCTCACTGCTACAGAGCCTATTAGTGACCTGTCAGCCATACAGCTCTCCCCTACCAATCCATCTCTCTGCTACAGAGCCTATTAGTGACATCGCAGCCATACAGCTCTCCCCTACCTATCCAGCTCACTGCTACAGAGCCTATTAGTGTCTTGTCAGCCATACAGCTCTCCCCTACTTATCCAGCTCACTGCTACAGAGCATATTAGTGACCTGTCAGCCATACAGCTCTCCCCTACTTATCCAGCTCACTGCTACAGACCCTATTAGTGACATGTCAGCCATACAGCTTTCCCCTGCCTATCCAGATCACTGCTACAGAGTCTATTAGTGACATGTCAGCCATAAAGCTCTCCCTACTTATGCAGCTCACTGCTACAGACCCTATTAGTGACCTTGCAGCCACACAGCCCTCCCCTACTTATCCAGCTCACTGCTACAGAGCCTATTAGTGACCTGTCAGCCATACAGCTCTCCCCTGCCTATCCAGCTCACTGCTACAGAGCCTATTAGTGACCTGTCAGCCAGCCAGCTCATTGCTACAGAGCCTATTAGTGACCTGTCAGCCATACAGCTCTCCCCTACGCATCCAGCTCACTGCTACAGAGCCTATTAGTAACCTGTCAGCCATAGAGCTCTCCCCTACTTATGCAGCTCACTGCTACAGAGCCTATTTATGACCTGTCAGCTATATAGCTCTCCCCTACTTATCCAGCTCTGCTACAGAGCCTATTAGTGACATGTCAGCCATACAGCTCACTGCTACCGAGCCTATTAGTGACATGTCAGCCATACAGCTCTCACCTACTTATCCAGCTCTGCTACATAGCCTATTAGTGAAATGTCAGCCATACAGCTCTCCCCTACTTATCCAGCTCACTGCTACAGAGCCTATTAGTGACATGTCAGCCATATAGCTCTCCCCTACTTATCCAGCTCTGCTACATAGCCTATTAGTTAAATGTCAGCCATACAGCTCTCCCCTACTTATCCAGCTCACTGCTACAGAGCCTATTAGTGACATGTCAGCCATATAGCTCTCCGCTACTTATCCAGCTCACTGCTACAGAGCTTATTAGTGACCTGTCAGCCATACGGCTCTCCCCTACTTATCCAGCTCATTGCTACAGACCCTATTAGTGAAATGTCAGCCATACGGCTCTCCCCTACTTATCCAGCTCACTGCTACAGAGCCTATTAGTGAACTGTCAGCCATACAGCCCTCCCCTACTTATCCAGCTCATTGCTACAGAGCATATTAGTGACCTGTCAGCCATACAGCCCTCCTCTACTTATCCAGCTCACTGTTACAGACCCTATTAGTGACCTGTCAGCCATACAACTCTCCCCTGCCTATCCAGCTCACTGCTACAGAGCCTATTAGTGACCTGTCAGCCATACAGCTCTCCCCTACCTATCCAGCTCACCGCTGCAGAGCCTATTAGTGACCTGTCAGACATACAGCTCTTCCCTACTTATCCAGCTCACTGCTACAGAGCCTATTAGTGACCTGTCAGCCATACCGCTCTCCCCTGTCTATCCAGCTCACTGCTACAGAGCCTATTAGTGACCTGTCAGACATACAGCTCTACTCTACTATCCAGCTCACTGCTACAGAGCCTATTAGTGACATGTCAGCCATACACCTCTCCACTACTTATCCAGCTCACTGCTACAGAGCCTATTAGTGACCTGTTAGCCATACAGCTCTCCCCTACTTATCCAGCTCACTGCTACAGACCCTATTAGTGACTTGTCAGCCATACAGCTCTCCCCTGCCTATCCAGCTCACTGCTACAGAGCGTATTAGTGACCTGTCAGCCATACTGCTCTCCCCTACTTATCCAGCTCACTGCTGCAGAGCCTATTAGTGACCTGTTAGCCATACAGCTCTCCCCTGCCTATCCAGCTCACCGCTGCAAAGCCTATTAGTGACCTGTCAGACATACAGCTCTCCCCTACCTATCCAGCACACCGCTGCAGAGCCTATTAGTGACCTGTCAGACATACAGCTCTCCCCTACTTATCCAGCTCACCGCTACAGAGCCTATTAGTGACCTGTCAGCCATACAGCTCTCCCCTACTTATCCAGCTCACCGCTACAGAGCCTATTAGTGACATGTCAGCCATACAGCTCTCCCCTACTTATCCTGCTCACCGCTACAGAGCCTATTAGTGACCTGTCAGCCATACAGCTCTCCCCTACTTATCCAGCTCACTGCTACAGACCCTATTAGTGACTTGTCAGCCATACAGCTCTCCCCTGCCTATCCAGCTCACTGCTACAGAGCGTATTAGTGACCTGTCAGCCACACAGCTCTCCCCTACTTATCCAGCTCACTGCTGCAGAGCCTATTAGTGACCTGTTAGCCATACAGCTCTCCCCTGCCTATCCAGCTCACCGCTGCAATGCCTATTAGTGACCTGTCAGACATACAGCTCTCCCCTACCTATCCAGCGCACCGCTGCAGAGCCTATTAGTGACCTGTCAGACATACAGCTCTCCCCTACTTATCCAGCTCACCGCTACAGAGCCTATTAGTGACCTGTCAGCCATACAGCTCTACCCTACTTATCCAGCTCACCGCTACAGAGCCTATTAGTGACATGTCAGCCATACAGCTCTCCCCTACTTATCCAGCTCACCGCTACAGAGCCTGTTAGTGACCTGTCAGCCATACAGCTCTCCCCTACCTATCCAGCTCACCGCTACAGAGCCTATTAGTGACCAGTCAGCCATACAGCTCTCCCCTACTTATCCAGCTCACTGCTACCGAGCCTATTAGTGACCTGTCAGCCATACAGCTCTCCCCTACTTATCCAGCTCACCGCTACAGAGCCTATTAGTGACCTGTCAGCCATACAGCTCTCCCCTACTTATCCAGCTCACCGCTACAGAGCCTATTAGTGACCTGTCAGCCATACAGCTCTCCCCTACCTATCCAGCTCACTGCTACAGAGCCTATTAGTGACTTGTCAGCCATACAGCTCTCTCCTACTTATCCAGCTCACTGCTACAGAGCCTATTAGTGACCTGTCATCCATACAGCTCTCCCCAAAATATCCAGCTCTGCTACAGAGCCTAATAGTGACATGTCAGCCATACAGCTCTCCCCTACTTATCCAGCTCACTGCTACAGAGCCTATTAGTGACATGTCAGCCATATAGCTCTCCCCTACTTATCCAGCTCTGCTACATAGCCTATTAGTGACATGTCAGCCATACAGCTCTCCCCTACCTATCCAGCTCACTGCTACAGAGCATATTAGAGACCTGTCAGCCATACAGCTCTCCTCTACTTATCCAGCTCACTGCTACAGACCCTATTAGTGACCTGTCAGCCATACAGCTCTCCCCTACTTATCCAGCTCACTGCTACAGAGCCTATTAGTGACCTGTCAGCCATATAGCTCTCCCCTACTTATCCAGCACACTGCTACAGAGCCTATTAGTGACCTGTCACCCATACAGCTCTCCCCAAAATATCCAGCTCTGCTACAGAGCCTAATAGTGACATGTCAGCCATACAGCTCTCCCCTACTTATCCAGCTCACTGCTACAGAGCCTATCAGTGACATGTCAGCCATACAGCTCTCTCCTACTGATCCAGCTCACTGCTACAGAGCCTATTAGTGACCTGTCAGCCATACCGCCCTCCACTGCCTGTCCAGCTCACTGATACAGAGCCTATTAGTGACCTGTCAGCCATACTGCTCTCCCCTACCTATCCAGCGCACTGCTACAGAGCCTATTAGTGACCTGTCAGCCATACAGCTCTCCCCTGCCTATCCAGCTCACTGCTACAGAGCCTATTAGTGACCTGGCAGCCATACAGCTCTCCCCTACCAATCCATCTCTCTGCTACATAGCCTATTAGTGACATCGCAGCCATACAGCTCTCCCCTACCTATCCAGCTCACTGCTACAGAGCCTATTAGTGTTTTGTCAGCCATACAGCTCTCCCCTACTTATCCTGCTCACTGCTACAGAGCATATTAGTGACCTGTCAGCCATACAGCTCTCCCCTACTTATCCAGCTCACTGCTACAGACCCTATTAGTGACATGTCAGCCATACAGCTCTCCCCTGCCTATCCAGATCACTGCTACAGAGTCTATTAGTGACATGTCAGCCATAAAGCTCTCCCTACTTATGCAGCTCACTGTTACAGACCCTATTAGTGACCCTGCAGCCACACAGCCCTCCCCTACTTATCCAGCTCACTGCTACAGAGCCTATTAGTGACCTGTCAGCCATACAGCTCTCCCCTGCCTATCCAGCTCTCTGCTACAGAGCCTATTAGTGACCTGTCAGCCAGCCAGCTCATTGCTACAGAGCCTATTAGTGACCCTTCAGCCATACAGCTCTCCCCTACGCATTCAGCTCACTGCTACAGAGCCTATTAGTAACCTGTCAGCCATAGAGCTCTCCCCTACTTATGCAGCTCACTGCTACAGAGCCTATTTGTGACCTGTCAGCTATATAGCTCTCCCCTACTTATCCAGCTCTGCTACAGAGCCTATTAGTGACATGTCAGCCATACAGCTCACTGCTACCGAGCCTATTAGTGACATGTCAGCCATACAGCTCTCACCTACTTATCCAGCTCTGCTACATAGCCTATTAGTGAAATGTCAGCCATACAGCTCTCCCCTACTTATCCAGCTCACTGTTACAGAGCCTATTAGTGACATGTCAGCCATATAGCTCTCCCCTACTTATCCAGCTCTGCTACATAGCCTATTAGTTAAATGTCAGCCATACAGCTCTCCCCTACTTATCCAGCTCACTGCTACAGAGCCTATTAGTGACATGTCAGCCATATAGCTCTCCGCTACTTATCCAGCTCACTGCTACAGAGCTTATTAGTGACCTGTCAGCCATGCGGCTCTCCCCTACTTATCCAGCTCATTGCTACAGAGCCTATTAGTGACATGTCAGCCATACGGCTCTCCCCTACTTATCCAGCTCACTGTTACAGACCCTATTAGTGACCTGTCAGCCATACAACTCTCCCCTGCCTATCCAGCTCACCGCTACAGAGCCTATTAGTGACCTGTCAGCCATACAGCTCTCCCCTGCCTATCCAGCTCACCGCTGCGGAGCCTATTAGTGACCTGTCAGCCATACAGCTCTCCCCTACTTATCCAGCTCACTGCTACAGAGCCTATTAGTGACCTGTCAGCCATACAGCTCTCTCCTACTTATCCAGCTCACTGCTACAGAGCCTATTAGTGACCTGTCATCCATACAGCTCTCCCCTGCCTATCCAACTCACCGCTGCGGAGCCTATTAGTGACCTGTCAGCCATACAGCTCTCCCCTACCTATCCAGCTCACTGCTACAGAGCCTATTAGTAACATGACAGACACATAAGCAGCAGTGGCAAACGCAGGATTTTGAATGGGGGGTTTCCAAATAATTTGTTACAGAACCAATGACAAATGTCTAACCAGAATAAGCCTGTACACATACAGCCCCCTTCCTTCCTCCATCTGTGCACACACAGCCCCCTTCCCTCCTCCATACAGCCCCCTTCCCTCCTCCATCTGTACACACACAGCCCCCTTCCCTGCTCCATCTGTACACACACAGCCCCCTTCCCTGCTCCATCTGTACACACACTGCCCCCTTCCCTGCTCCATCTGTACACACACAGCCCCCTTCCCCGCTCCATCTGTACACACACAGCCCCCTTCCCTCCTCTATCTGTACACACACAGCCCCCTTCCCTGCTCCATCTGTACACACACAGCCCCCTTCCCTGCTCCATCTGTGCAAACACCAGTCCCCTTCCCTCCTCTATCTGTGCACATACAGCCCCCTCCCCTCCTCAACACAGCCCCCTTCCCTCCTCCACACACTACCCTTCCCTCCTCTTTCTGTGCACATACAGCCCACTCCCCTCCGCCACACAGCCCCCTTCCCTCCACCACACACTACCCTTCCCTCCTCTATCTGTGCACATTCTCCTTCCCTCCACCACACAGCCCCCTTCCCTCCTCCACACAGCCCCCTTCCCTCCTCCACACAGCCCCCTTCCCTCCACCACACAGCCCCCTTCCCTCCTCCACACAGCCCCCTTCCCTCCTCCACACAGCCCCCTTACCTCCTCGGTGTGAACACAGTTACGCACATCATGGCCCCGCATCACTCGCCTGATCACCTGATCGCCTGCAGCGCTGAGCCGTGCTCCCTCTCCATCTGCGTTCCCGGTGCACCATGCTGGTCGCGCGGACTGACAGCCAATTAGGGGCGGCCACGTGGCCGCCCCTGATTGGCTGCCGGTCCGCGAGCCGTGATTAGCTCACGCAAGCAGCCAGATTTAAAGGGGATGGTTATATTGCCAGATGCCGAAGTGGTGACCTTCGAGCACTGGTCAGCTGCAATAGATCGGCGGCCAGGGGGGGTTTCTAGGTACTCGGAAACCCACCCTGCGTGCGCGGGTGAGCAGCCAGGCTTCTTACTGACTCACAGTCTCCTCCGGAGGTCACCTAGTGAATAGTAGCATAGAGAACTCTGCATTTAATATATTTAATTAATCTGACCAACACCTCATGCAGGAAGGAATTAGGCTGCTCTGTCCAGGCCTGTAACCTGCGGCATAGTATGATTAGTAACTTTGTTGAGTTACAGTGTTAGAATGATTTCAGCTGCACCAGGGATGAGCTTAGCTGACATTTACGTACCCGGACACATGAAGCCGCTCCATAACCGCAGAGAAGGATAAGCAGTATCTCTCACTCTATTTTCAGTAGGAGAAACTGCGTTTAATTCATTGGGATATAGGCGTTCCACGTTTATTTCCTCACCTACAAGCGATTAAATATTGAAATATACATAGACAGGTCACTTTTTATATCATGCTAAAGCAAAGTGAATAAAATGGCCACTGTCCTAACTGGCGTTCTATTCACCCTTATCTAAGGATTTGTACTGCTCAATTAGACTGAAAGTCATCCTTGTTTATTTACATGCTATTATAGAGGGGAGTAAAGGGAAGACTGATAGAAATTCATCATTTGGTTAACTGATCTTATGCTAAATATTATATAGGCTATTAAGTAAGAAACTTTAAACAGATACCCTCTAGTTGAAACTGTGGGCCTGAATCAGTAGTGCACTGCTGAACGCAGATTCCCGATGTTTGGGTATCTGTGCAGGTACATGATCATTCTGCACATGTGTAGAACGTGTCTGCAATCACGCTTGCAGACTGTCAGCAAACTGGCAGTGGTTGACAGTTTGCTGCCGTTTGGGGGCGGGGAGGGAGAGGCTATGGCCTCCGTTCCCCGAAACTGAGGCGTGTCACTGCCGTTGGGGGGAGGGAAGAAGCCAGGGTCTCCATCTGCTGACAGATATTTCCTGGCTTCTTCATCTCAACCACGACCCCATGGGTCACCTTAGCGGGCCGATGTCCCGCAAAGTATCTGATGCTGCGTTGGACAACGCAGCTCGGATACATAATGCAGCAGGAGGCAAGATGCCTCCTGCTGCTTTACCATATCAAAAATGCAATTTCCGTCTGAAGCTGAATCAGGCCCTGTGTTCTTTATTAGTGAGCCGAATTTGTTAACTTATGCAATTACATATTACATATTACAATAGCGGATAGTGTTGTTACCCTGTTTAAAAATCCCGTTAAGTTGCAGTGTTTGAATTGGTACTGGAGGATGTGTAAAGGGGCCTATCCATCAGCAGATAAAATGTACGATTGAACGATAAATTGCATCTATCATCTCTCCAACATGTTGGTCAATTATCTCATATAGCTGTACGATATTAGCAATATTGTGCAGTTTATATGCGGTAAACAACGAACAAGGGCCCTCATTCAGAGCCGTACGCTCTCAGCAGAGCCGTACGCTCTGAGCAGAGCGCACGCTTTGAATGAGGGCCGGCCTCCATGAAAATGGAGCGTCCTCCTGGACGCTCGTATAGCTGTGGGTCACCACCCACAGGCTATACGAGCGTGCAGTTTGATGGCCGCGATGGTCTTGACCATCGCGACCATCGAAACTGCGAGCCGGAGCCTGCGGTTGAGGTTTTCAACCGCAAGCTCCGGAGTGATTTTGGCTCTATCAGAGCCAAAATCACTCCCACTGACATCACTAGTGATGTCAGTGGGCCGGCTTCTGACTGGAGGCGTTCCCGTGGGAACGCCCCCGTCAGGGAGGCACGCCCCCGGCACGCCTACCAAAGGGGGCATGCTGTCAATCAACATCGACAGCACGCCCCCTTTGATCAGACACAACGAGCGAAGGACTTTCCTTCGCTCGTCGCGTCTGGCGCATGCGCACGACTGAGCTCCCTCCGTCGTGCGCATGCTCAGTCCAGAACATCGACCCACTTGCGAGCGGACAGCCGCTCGCGAGTGGTTCTGAATCAGGCCCAATATTTTTTAGAAAGCCACTCCCAAGACGCTCAGAATACCTTCTTTAATGAATATTCAAACAATCATTTTAAAAAATCCACTCCCTGAATGATGTCATGCGATATCGTTCATCGTTCCTCGTTTGCTATATCGTTCGCAAAATCGGTCATGTACATGACCGATATCGTTCAGCGCAGCCACTGGAAATTTTCAAGGAATATATTTTGTCTTTCAACGCTCAGAAATACATCTGCTAATGGATAGGCCCCTTAAGGCTAAACATTTCTATACCCAACAGCTGAGCTCCAGTGTTCCTGAAAAAAACAAACATTTTCTTTGTGGATGGAGAATATTAGATGTTTATACATTTAACAATATTGAGTAAATGTATGCTGAGAAACTATCCTTATAATTGTGTTTACTTAAATGGTTGTTTTCAATAAATTGAAACTTATATGGTAACAACGGGTAACATTCCTCATGCCTGGCACAATCCTCCTTACCTCTCCGAGCAACCAAGAGAAAGTAAGAACTCTGGGCCATACTTGCCGACAATCAGCTCCAGCCTTCCGGGAGGGAGCTGATTGTCGGCTAATAGCAGGGGGCGGGGCTGGCCATTGGGGGCGGAGCTGGGGGTGGGGGCGGCCATTTGGTGGCACACTGGGGGCGGGGACGCACGATCGCGTCATCGTGACTCTGCCCCCTCTTCACAATGCTGTTATTTTTAGCATTGTGAAGCAGGGGGCGGGGCCACGATAACGCGATTCTGCGCGAATCGCGTCACCGGGCCCCTCGCTGCGGGGGTTTCCGTTTTTTCAGGGGGGAGGTCGGGAGGGTCGCAAGCTTCCGGGAGGCTTGCCTGCCTTTCCGGGGGGCCGGGAGCGGCACCCGTAAATCGGGAGGCTCCCGGCCAAATCGGGAGGGTAGGCAAGCCTGCTTTGGGCCTGCTTCAGACCCGCTCACTAGGCTGCATTCGCACGTAGCCTGCTGATGTTTGCAATGTGCGCATGCATATAAGCCGCAGTGCGCGTGCGCAAACTAGTCCATGCGATCGGGAAGCGTTTGCACGCAGCGCATAGCCACCTCGCTAGAATGAGTTACAGGACAAGTCGTTTGTGGGTGGTGACAGGGGGTGGTCAATGGAAACGAGGGTGTGGTGGCGCAAATGCAGGAGTGTCTGAGCGTCCTAACGCCATTTCAGAGGTGTGCATAATTAAGACGCAGCATCAGCATACACGTCACATGGCTGAATCACACACAGCAGCAGTCGCAGTGCTTGCAGTAGGGTATGGTCAGCCACAAGCGCTGCGTATGGATCCGATGTTACTCGATGTTACCGATTGTTGCACACACTTCCTGGAAAGGACAGGTATTACTAAGGGAAAGTGGGCGTTTTAAGTAGGGGTGTGCACCGGTCACTTTTCGTGTTTTGTGTTTTGGTTTTGGATCTGGATCTTTCTTCGTGTTTTGGATCTTGATTGGTTTTGCCAAAACCATCCTTTTGTGTTTTGGATCTGTATTTTTTTGAAAAAAAGCATAAAAACAGCTAAAATCACAGAATTTGTAGGTTTTTCTGCTCCTATGCTATTATTAACCTCAATAACCTTAATTTCCACTCATTTCCAGTCTATTCTGAACACCTCACACCTCACAATAGTGTTTTTATGTCCAAAAGGTTGCACCGAGGTAGCTGGATGACTATGCTAAGCGACACGAGTGGGCGGCACAAACACGTGACCCATCTAGGCGTGATACTGCAGTGGCAGACAGGATGGCAGTTTGAAAAACTAGGCCCCAAACTGTACATAATGCAAAGAAAAAAAAGAGGTGCAAGATGGAATTGTCCTTGGGCCCTCCCACCCACCCTTATGTTGTATAAACAGGACATGCACACTTTAACAAACCAATCATTTCAGCGCCAGGGTCTGCCACACAACTGTGGCTGAAATGATTGGTTCGTTTGGGCCCCCACAAAACAAGCTGGCAATTAATGTGTCCCTGCACAAACTGGCTCTACGGAGGCAAGATGTCATCCTCATCCTCCTCATCCACCGATTCCTCACCCTCTTCAGTGTGTACATCCTCATCCCCACAAAGTATTAACTCGTCCCCACTTGAATCCACCACCACAGGTCCCTCTGTACGTTCTGGAGGCTGGTCTCCCTGGAAGAGCTGATAATTCATTTTGATGAACATCATCTTCTCCACATTCTGTGGAAGCAACCTCCTACGCCTTTCGCTGACAAGGTTCCCGGCTGCACTAAACACTCTTTCGGAGTACACACTGGAGGGGGGACAACTCAGGTAAAATAGAGCCAGTTTGTACAGGGGCCTCCAAATTGCCTCTTTTTCCTGCCAGTACAGGTATGGACTGTCTGACATGCCTACTTGGATGCTGTCACCGATGTAATCCTCCACCATTCTGTCAATGGTGACAGTATCATATGCAGTGACAGTAGACATGTCAGAAATTGTTGCCAGGTCCTTCAGTCCGGACCAGATGTCCAAACTTGGTCCTGCCTGCCCTGCATCACCGCCAGCAGGTTGCTTAGGATACCTAAGTTTTTTCCTGGCAGCCCCAGTTGCGGGAGAAAATGAAGAAGGAGCTGTTGACGTGTCACGTTCCACTTCAGCTGACAGTGTGTTCACCAGCAGGTCTTTGCACCTCTGCAGGCTTGTGTCAGCCGGAAAGAGAGACACCACATAGGCTTTAAACCTAGGATCGAGCACGGTGGCCAAAATGTAGTGGTCTGATTTCAACAGATTGACCACCCTGGAATCCTGGCAAAGCAAATGAAGGACTTCATCCACAAGTCCCACATGCCGAGCGGAATCGCTCCATCTTAGCTCCTCCTTCACTTTCTCCAGCTGCTTCTGCAAAAGCCTGATGAGGGGAATGACCTGACTCAAGCTGGCAGTGTCTGAACTGACTTCACGTGTGGCAAGTTCGAAGGGCTGGAGAACCTTGCACAACACGGAAATCATTCTCCACTGCGCTAGAATCAGGTGCATACCCCCTCCTTTGCCTATGTCATAGGTGGATGTATAGGCTTGAATGGCCTTTTGCTGCTCCTCCATCCTCTGAAGCATATAGAGGGTTGAGTTCCACCGCGTCACAACCTCTTGCTTCAGGTGATGGCGGGGCAGGTTCAAGAGTGTTTGCTGGCGCTCCAGTCTTCGGCATGCAGTCGCTGAATGGCAAAAGTGGCCTGAAATTTTTCGGCCCACCCAAAGCGTCTCCTGCACGCCCCTGTCGCTTTTCAGAAAATTCTGCACCACCAAGTTTATTGTGTGAGCAAAACATGGGACGTGCTGGAATTTGCCCAGATGTAATGCCCGCACAATATTGGTGGCGTTGTCAGATATCACAAATCCCCAGGAGAGTCTAAGTGGGGTAAGCCACTGGGCGATGATTTCCCTCAGTTTCTCTAAGAGGTTGTCGGCGGTGTGCCTCTTACTGAAACCGGTGATACACAGCGTAGCCTGCCTTGGAACGAGCTGGCGTTTCTGAGATGCTGCGACTGGTGACGCTGCTGCTGTTGCTGCGTAAGGTGATACATCTACCCAGTGGGCTGTCACAGTCATATAGTCCTTAGTCTGCCCTGTTCCACTTGTCCACATGTCCGTGGTTAAGTGGACATTGGGTACAACGGCATTTTTCAGGACACTGAGGACACTTTTTCTGACGTTTCTGTACAGTCTCGGTATCGCCTGCCTAGTGAAGTGGAATCTAGACGGGATTTGGAACCGGGGACACACTACCTCCAGCAATTGTCTAAATCCCACTGCACTAATGGCGGATACCGGACGCACGTCTAACACCAACATAGCAGTCAAGGCCTCAGTTATACGTTTTGCTTCAGGATGACTGCTGTCGTACTTCATCCTCCTCGCTAAGGACTGTTGGAGGGTCAATTGTTTAGTAAAAGTAGTGGTGTTCCTACTTCCTCTCTGGGATGATGAACGACTCCCAGCAGCAGCAACAGCAGCAGCGGCAGCTGGAGGCGTAGCAATGCAGGATCCTCCAGAGGAATCCCGGATAGGAGAGTCAGTCATGCCAGTGACATGGCCTGCAGGACTACTTCCGATCCTGACTAAGGAGGAAATTGACGAGGAGGGAGTTGACGGTGTGGTTTGCAGGTGCTTGGATACAACAGGACAACGGGATTTAGGTGTCCCTGGACTGCTTACGGTCTTAGCCAAAGTTTCTGAACTTGACAGTAACTTATTATGAACGCGCTGCAGGTGCCGTATAAGGGAGGATGTTCCTAGGTGGTTAACGTCCCTACCCCTACTTATTCCACCTTTACATAAGGTACATATGGCAAGACAGTTGTTGTCTGGATTTGGATAGAAATATTGCCAGACCAAAGAGGTGGAATGTTTGGTCTTCTGCCCAGGCATGACGGTGATGGGCTTTTTCATCCCACGGACAACAACTGTCTCTCCCGGAGCCTGATTTAAACAAACCACATCACCATCAGAATCCTCCTCGCCAACTTCCTCCTCAGCGCCAGCTACACCATTATCCTCATCCTGTTGTACTTCAACAGTGACATCTTCAATTTGCATATCAGCAAGTGGACTGTGGGTGCTCCTTTCAGCACTTGCAGGGAGCGTGCAAATGGTGGAAAGAGCCACCTCTTCCCGTCCAGTGCTGGGAAGGTCAGGCATCGCAACCACCACCACACTTGGACTCTCCTTGGGGATTTGTGATATCTTCTTAGAAAGCACAGTTCTTCGCTGTGCTTTTGCCAGCTTAACTCTTTTGATTTTTTTAGTGGGAGGAGGGCTTCCATCGTCATGTGAAGCTGAACCACTAGTCATGAACATACTAGGGATCGACCTTAGCCGTTCCTTGCCACTCCGTATCGTAAATGGCATATTGGCAAGTTTACGTTTCTCTTCAGATGATTTAAATGTTTTTTTCAAGGTAATTTTCCTGAACTTTGTCATTTGGGATTGTATGTGCACTCTATTATGACATTGGGCATCGGCCTTGGCAGACGACGTTGATGGCATGTTATCGTCTATCTCATGACTAGTGGCAGCAGCTTCAGCACTAGGAGGAAGTGGTTCTTGATCTTTCTCTATTTTATTTTTATCGGAGAAAGTTTGGTCCTCCATTTATGTTATATCGATTTGATATATACGTGCGGCTAAACACAGAAAATATTTTTTTATTTTTGCTGGAGAGTAGTGCACTTTGTGGGTTACACCAGCCTTTAAGAAATGAGCCAGCCGGCTCTTTACTTATGGGACACAGGCGCACGCTTGGCACTACTTTGTTGATGCACGTGCGGCTACTGCGCACACAATTCACAAACACAGAAAATATATATTTTTTTGGTTTGGACTGGAGTGTACTTTGGGGGTTACAGCACCCTTTAACGGTCAAGCCTGCCGGCCCTTTACTTATGACACAGGCGCACGCTTGGCACTACTTTGTTGATGCACGTGTGGCTACTGCGCACACAATTCACAAACATAGAAAATAATTTTTTTTTTGGTTTGGATTGGAGTGTACTTTGGGGGTTACAGCACACTTTAACGGTCAAGCCAGCCGGCCCTTTACTTATGACACAGGCGCACGCTTGGCACTACTTTGTTGATGCACGTGTGGCTACTGCGCACACAATTCACAAACATAGAAAATATTTTTTTTTTTGGTTTGGATTGGAGTGTACTTTGGGGGTTACAGCACACTTTAACGGTCAAGCCAGCCGACCCTTTACTTATGACACAGGCGCACGCTTGGCACTACTTTGTTGATGCACGTGCGGCTACTGCGCACACAATTCACAAACACAGAAAATAATTTTTTTTTTGGTTTGGACGGGAGTGTACTTTGGGGGTTACAGCACCCTTTAACGGTCAAGCCAGCCGGCCCTTTACTTATGACACAGGGGCACGCTTAGCACTACTTTGTTGATGCACGTACGGCTACTGCGCACACAATTCACAAACACAGAAAATAATTTTTTTTGGTTTGGACTGGAGTGTACTTTGGGGGTTACAGCACCCTTTAATGGTCAAGCCAGCCGGCCCTTTACTTATGACACAGGCGCACGCTTGGCACTACTTTGTTGATGCACGTGCGGCTACTGCGCACACAATTCACAAACACAGAAAATAATTTTTTTTTTGGTTTGGACTGGAGTGTACTTTGGGGGTTACAGCACCCTTTAACGCTCAAGCCAGCCGGCCCTTTACTTATGACACAGGCGCACTCTTGGCACTACTTTGTTGATGCACGTGCGGCTACTGCGCACACAATTCACAAACACAGAAAATAATTTTTTTTTTGGTTTGGACTGGAGTGTACTTTGGGGGTTACAGTACCCTTTAACGGTCAAGCCAGCCGGCCCTTTACTTATGACACAGGCGCACGCTTGGCACTACTTTGTTGATGCACGTGCGGCTACTGCGCACACAATTCACAAACACAGAAAATATATTATTTTTTTAGCACTTGGGGGGAGCACCCCTGATGGACAGAGCACCCCCTGGACAACACTACAGCACCACTTTAGGACTGGGACACTGCACAGGACTTTGGAGTGGACACAGCCCCTATGGAGAACTGACTGCACAACACAGTCCTGCCAGCCCCTATGGACTTTGAAGTAGTGGACACAGCCCCTATTAACAACAGCAGCACAGCACAACACAGCCAGCCCCTATGGACTTTGAAGTAGTGGACAACAGCAGCACTACACTACACTACACAGCTCAGCCAGCCCTAACTCCCACCCTCCCTCTTCACTGTCCACAGCCGAATGAAAAAATGGCGCCGACGCGGGTACCTTATATAGGATCCAAAACCCGCGAGACTCGGAAGGCGGGATGATGACGTTTTGCCTCGATTTCAGATCAGAGTCAGGCGGGAAAAGTCGAGCCTGACTCGGATCTGCCTCGGATCGGGGGGGGCTCGGGGGGGTTCGGATTTCAGAAATCCGAACCCGCTCACCCCTAGTTTTAAGACAGGCTGGTGGGCGTCTAATTACACACTGCGATCGCACGCCAAGATATAGTGGGCGTGCTAATGCCTTGCCATGCGATCGCGGGTTTTGCATACTTTGGCTGCGTGCGAACGCATCTAGCGAACGGGTCTGAATCGGGCCCTCTATCCTATCCAGGTAAGATTGGAACGGGTGTAGTAGGTATTACCCCCATCCAAACTACATCCCATTGGAACCTATCATACCACACTTTCACACCTGTCAGGGTATCATACAGGGTTATATAGCTGTACATTCTGAAATACTATACAATTAAATATTTACCTAAAATATTTCACAGTGTAAGTGGTGAGGTGTGTTGTTACTGTATCATACCGGGTAAGTATGGATCATTGCACTCTGTGTTAGTTCTCTTGTTTCTCTTACTTCGTCAGAGAGGTACTAAAGTGAGAGGTTTTAGAAATGGAGATGTTTCCCATAGCAACCAATCAGATCCTACTTAACATTTATCTAGCACCTTCTAGAACAGTGATTTTCTACCTTTTTTAAATCAATGCACACTTCACAAGATTTTAAACTTGCCAAGGCCACCATCCGGCGATTTGGCGTGCGCGACCTATGAAAAAACACACTACATTGGCAACCACAGGAATAAAACAATCACATTTTTGGACCCTCACAGAAATAAAGCAATCACATTGGCCCCCTGCAGAAATAAAGCAATCTCATTGGCCCCCTGCAGAGATAAAGCAATCACATTGGCCCCCTGCAGAAATAAAGCAATCACATTGGCCCCCTGCAGAAATAAAGCAATCTTATTGGCCCCCTGCAGAAATAAAGCAATCACATTGGCCCCCTGCAGAAATAAAGCAATCTCATTGGCCCCCTGCAGAAATAAAGCAATCACATTATGCCCCCTGCAGAAATAAATCAATCTCATTATGCCCCCTGCAGAAATAAAGCAATCTCATTGGCCCCCTGCAGAAATAAAGCAATCACATTGGCCCCCTGCAGAAATAAAGCAATCACATTGGCCCCCTGCAGAAATAAAGCAATCACATTGGCCCCCTGCAGAAATAAAGCAATCACATTGGCACCCTGCAGAAATAAAGCAATCACATTATGCCCCCTGCATAAATCAATCAATCTCATTGGCCCCCTGCAGAAATAAAGCAATCTCATTGGCCCCCTGCAGAAATAAAGCAATCTCATTGGCCCCCTGCAGAAATAAAGCAATCACATTGGCCCCCGCAGAGAAAGAAAACAATCACATTGACCCCCTGCAGAAATAAAGCAATCACATTATGCCCCCTGCAGAAATAAATCAATCTCATTGGCCCCCTGCAGAAATAAAGCAATCTCATTGGCCCCCTGCAGAAAAAATTAAGCAATCTCATTGGCCCCCTGCAGAGATAAAGCAATCACATTGGCTCCCGAAGAGAAAGAAAACAATCACATTGCTCCCCAACTGAAAAAAAAAAAGCAGATTGACCCGGGCGCACCTGAGCCTCCCAGCGGCAGCCCGGACCACACATTAATGTATAATGTGCCTGGCGGCTCTGACAGCCGACATTGGAAACCTCACAACTGCGTGCCACGGCACACCGGTCGAAAACCGCTGTTCTAGAAGATAATAGCTAGAATCTAATTGGTTGCTATGGGCAATATCTCCACTTCAAAAACCTCTCATTTTAGTACAGTAAATATACCCCCTTGGGTCCCGAACGCAGTGGCTGGCTCGCGCTAGTGCACTGCGATGCATACGCATGCACAGTACGCAACAATCGGCCGATTGTCTGTGCATTAGCAGTTGCGATCTTGCTGAATCACGCCCATAGCTTCTTATAGCTTCAGGATGATCACGCTATCACTAATGGGAGAGGCAGTGTATGTAGGATTATTAAATATCGTAATGAAATGAGCTGTATCCCTCATGCTGACAAATGGTAATGCAGATTGTAGTGTGTGATATTACCGAGTGAATTTGCATTGCGAATTCAGGCAATATCACAGAGATTTACTACAAATCCCTTGCAGGGACAGAGCTTGCGATAAAGCTCTGTCCCTGCTAATCCCCTTCGGAGCCTTATCACTGTATTTTCGTAAAAAATACCGTGATTAAGTGCCCGCGCATGCTCCGACCGGTTGCCGCTGCTACCCCCCTCCACCGCTAAGCCCCGCCCCTGCGAACACGGACCCCCCCTCCCTTACTTATACTTACCTGCATGCACCAGGCCTCCGGTGATGTTCTCCATTCCTCCGGTCAGGTGATCTCCCATACTGCACTGGGGCCCGATCACCTGATGACCGGACAGCAGTGCACTGTGGGAGACCAGCTGACCGGAGGGTAGTCATCACCGGAGGCCCGATCACCGGTCCCTGGAGTCAGGTAAGTAATTTTTTTTTTTACTATTTTTTTCTTCTTTTTTTTACAGTAATCAGCTTGTGGTCTGTTTAGACCACACAGCTGATTACAGGGACCGACTCCCGGCTCTGCTCTCCCTGTTAGAGCAGGGCAGGAGGCCGGTAACCTAAAAATAAGTGATACTTTGAGGTTGGAGTAGATTTTTACGAATTCTACTCCAATTGCCCTGTAATAACTATAGGTGATATTAAAATAATGTGAAAAGGGTGTGAAAGAACCCTTTTTCACATTATTTTAGTAAAAATAATGTTGATAAATAGAGCCCCATGTGTGAAAATTTATATTTATCCTCTGTTTGGGATTTGAACGATTTAGCATATCTAGATAACTGAAGGTTGTCTCAGACTGTCCGCGGTGCAGCTGAGGTATTAATACAGTCTGGGATTGGTGGGTAAAGCGGTTGAATACACCGAAGCACAGGTAATCAGCCTGCAGTCCTGCTCTGCCCTCTCCGATGGTTACCTCAGTCACAATGTGCCCCGAAAGTTGGGTAGAGCTGCTATTTATTTCCTCTGCCTCTCTCCCTGCACGTGCTGGCTCCTTTCCCGCCAAAACCACGCGCCACCGGCTGCCATCCTAGGGGGTCTATTTACTAAGCCTTGGATAGAGATAGAGTGAATGGAGATAAGGTACTAGCCAACCAGCTCCTAACTGCCATGTCACAGGCTGTGTTTGAAAAATGACAGGAGCTGGTTGGCTGGCACCTTATCGCCTTCTATTTTATCTCCATCCAAGGCTTAGTAAATAGTCCCTCTGGAAAATTCTAATGACAGACTGTACACATAGTGGTCACCTCAGTTCTGCCACTAATAAGTGTCTTTTATATAGGGCTCTGATCCACCCTTGAAGTGGGGCTACTATTTGAGAGTCCTGCCCTCACTATAAAAGTAATTTAAGGCATGGGCACAGTATTGCCCCTGTGGGGTATGAAGGACAGTATTACTCTAGCATCTTTGGGGAGAGCCGCATTTCTCTACTCACTGATGGGTCACGGGCCTGCCTTTTAGTGCCTCAAAAATGTCTTTACCTGCCTTGTTTCCTTAGCAATCGACATCCGATTCGTGTATTTATAATAGCATCTCAAAGATGTCTGAATAAGTTTGTATAGTATTATTGATGTAATCATAGGCTGGTATAAGTGTTATAGGGATGGGTCTGTGTCTGTGGTCCATATCTCTATTGTATCATGGGAATTGAATTGATAACAGCTTGGAATGGCAAACGTTTAAAGAAGGAGTCTGTGTGTTTGGTAGGTCATGTGAAACAAAATGGATGCCATGGGCCATTTGCTCTGAACAAAAGGCGCTCCTCCCCCACATATGCCAATAGATCCCTCATACCAGCTTTACAAACACTCTTCTTTGTATTTCTCTTTATCTCCCTAAATAATACACTCACTAACATACATACATATATAGTTAAAATATATTGAAATTGAATTGTAATTGACAACAAGATATTGAATAATTAATTGTCATAGAAAATACTCTTTATTTTACTTCATACTTGTGTGCAATCTTTCTTGAATATAATTATCCTAATGATTTAAAGGTTTATTACCTTGGTAAAACCTTGATATAAATTATTGTGATTAATTATTAAATGATAAAAATAGAATGCTGGCTTTAAGGGCTATATTTACTAAAGTGCGGGTTTTTAGAAGTGGAGATGTTGCCCATAGCAACTAATCAGATTCTACTTAACATTTATCTAGCACCTGCTAGAAGATAATAGCTAGAATCTGATTGGTTGCTATGGGCAACATCTCCACTTCTAAAAACTCTCAATTTAGTAACTATACCCCTAAGAATATGATATTAATATGATGAAGGCATAAAAGACAGTTTTCACAATAGCATCCCGGACATAAGGCACACTTTTTCATTGGTGAATCTAACAGAAGCCTATTGGCTTTTTTTTCGGGGCTTCACCGTCCAATCGTGAATTGGACGGTCCACACGCACATGTTTGGACAAGTTGCGGTGGTGCACACACATTAAGGATCCTGCCCACCTGAGCTGCAGATGCAACACCTGGTGAATGTTGTACATTGCATTATTTATTGGTCTTTCTAGAAAAACAAATGACGCACTGTACATCTAAGTCCTATAGCTCCTACATGGCTCAAGATTTTTATAAGCTTGCATATGGTTAGTGTTACCATTATGGGAAAGCTTGAAGGTTTGGAGACTAGAGGAAAGTTTTGTTGTACAAGGTATGGGACAAAGTGGACACAGCCAATAAAAGTCCTGTAAACGGGAATATGATCCGGTAATGAGTGTGGATGAGAGACACAGATCTTGTGCAGAGTGGAGGGGTAGAGTTGGGAGATATTCTGAGACAAGTGAAGAGATGTTGGCACAGTTTTGTCAAAAGCTTTATACAGAATATTAAAAGAAGTATTTCATATTGGATTTATAAAATACTGTAACCAATTTAGGGACTGACACGGCGGAGCAGCAGTAGAAGAAATTTTGTGAGGAAAATTGATTGAGCTGCTGCATTTTATGATGATGATGTTATGGGATGACCAATAAGGAGGTTATTGCAATAGTCACTGCAGGAGACTATAAATGCCCATGACAGGTTTTAGTTAAGGACAACACCAATGCAGCGAGCTGGAGGGGTAGGGCTTACTGTTGAGTAGGTAGCTCTGTTGATCGGAAGGAAGGTTAGTAGCTCATTTTTTTGTGAAAGATTGTATTTAAAATGATGATAGGTCCTCCAAGCGGACATTGCATAAAGACATTCAGTAATGGGGGCCGATGCAGGTGATCAGGGGTTGTAGAGGGTAGATATATTTGGGAATCATCTGCAGAGAGGTAAGACAGAAATTCAAATGAGTTCATCAGTTTTCCAAAATAAGTATATAAAGTTTAATGCTGTCAACTGTCACCTCACACTGCAATTTAGGCAATAGGCTAAGACAGAGGTACCCCGACTTGGTCCTCAAGGCACCCTAACTGTCCAGGTTTGAAGGAGATTCATGCTTGACCACAGGTGACTTAAATAGTATCGCAGATAATTTAATTTAACCACATGTGCTCAACCACGGATATCTCTAAAACCTATACTGTTGGGGTGCTTTGAGGACCACGTTTGGGAAGGAGAAGATTGGCGTTGCCCGGTTATTTCTAGTTAGACATAACTGGAAGTTTGCTCATAGTCTTCCCTACCTTACCTATTACTATATTTACTTTTCCTTGTACTAGAACAACTAGAGATGATTTATGATGACAGTTAATTATCAGGGAACAAACTTCACAATAGAGTTTGAGGTTTTAATAATATAACTGTACGTATGGAATAAGGAAAATATCAAACTTTTTTAAAATTTACATTTGACAGTATTATTTTCATTTAAATGAAGGTGCTGTTTGAGATGAGCACAATCTCCAATCAAAATTAGTTTTTGGCTCTGATTCCTCCAAGAAACAAAGTCTTCTACATCAGACATCGGATTCTTCGCACTGCGACAGATAAAGGTAACATCTGAGCGCCTGTATCAGGGCATTTTTATCGTACCATTGCAGAACTGCCTAATCTCCCTGCAAATCTCTCCGTAAACTTTTAAGTTGTTGGCAGGCAGTTTGCTCGGCATAAGAGATTTTGCTTAATGGCACAAATAACGTCTCACTGATACCAATGTTCCTTTGGTACATCCAGTTCATTTCAAATGCCTTGTAACCCAACATGTTCTGAGTGCTGGTGTTCAATTAATGATCAATGACAGTGTCTCCTTTCACTCTGCGAAGTAAAGTGTCTTGTAAATTAATTAGAGCTGTAGAATAAGAAGGAAGCTGAGCCCCATAAGCTGAACGCAGGATAATGCAAAGCAGATGGTACAGGCAGCTCTTATTTGCTTCCAAATTTTCTGCTTTATAGCAATTGCCTGTGATCAAATATTGTCCAAGCGTTTGTGTATTCCTGTGAAGGTAAACAGCACGCAGGATCTAGGAAGATGCTATTACTACTGCTCGAGTCTGCATGCATTATTATTAATATTTACCCTTTGCTGTTCCTCAGCTGTTTGCAGGCATTTTACAACTTGAAATGAGTAAAGCGATCGAAAAGTTTTGAGTCTATGAATTTCAGTGACTCTCATGATTCATTTTTCACCTCGAGGAGGATAAACAGAGCAATCCTGGGTGCATGGTGTGTCATTGCTATGGGGCCCTAGACCCAGATTATATAGTTGTCTATTATGTTCCCAGGTGTTGGGTATGGGATACCGGCGCACGGGATCCTGGTGGTCAGGATCCCGAAGCCGGCATCCCGACAGGGTTAGGATACCGACACCCTACTCCTACCCCTAACCCTCCCTCTCCGCACCCTAAACATAACCCTCCTCCCCTAATGCCTAAGCCTAACCTCCCCCCGCACCCTAAACCTAACCGTCCTGCCTTAGTGCCTAACCCTAACCCTCCCCCTAGTGCCTAACCCTAACCTTCCCCCTAACACCATTGCATACTTTCGGATGCCAGGATTCTGATGGGGTGTCAGGATTCTAGCATTGACAATCTGAGTCCCGGCATTGCGCACGCCGGGATTAAGACTACATCCCGCTCCCAGAACTGCCTTGTAAGCAATTGGGTCCGGCCCGTAGTCTGGCCTGAAAAAGGGAACCTCGCCAGCACTCATATTAGTGGCGGTCTCTGTCTCTCTCAGTAAAGCCCCACACTGATATGATCCTTCTTGCGTTTCAACCTCGCAGGCACAGCTCAGCTAATCAGTGAACCCGGCACTATCAGAGAGTAGGCTTCTCCTTAATTACCGCCTTTGGTACAAGACAATAAGTATTTGTAAGAATCCCTGAACTAACAAAACCATCTCAATGGTTTGAAGTGTTGGAATGAAACAGCATCACAGAACGATACAGCAGGGACATAAATATTAGAGATGTGCTGCGTCCCCTGTGTTTTGGTTTTAGTTTGCTTTTGGATCTGGATCTCCCCTGGTTTTGGATCTGGATTGGTTTTGCCAAAACCTCACCTCCGGGTTTTGTTTTTCGGTTTTGGATCTGGATTATTTCTTAATAAATCATAAAAATAGCTAAAATCACATAAAATGGGCCTGTTTTTGTTCCTACAGTATTTTTAACCTCAATAACATTTATTTCCACTCGTTTACAGTCAATTTTGACCACCTCTCAACTGAGTATATTGTTTTCATCCAGTTTAGGCCCAAAATTTGCACCAAGCTAGCTGGCTGACTAAGGTAAGTGGCAGCAGTGGGTGGCACAAACACGTGGCAGTTCAACTTCCAACATGGCACATCAGGAAACAAATGTTTTTATTATTCAAGAGGGGCCTGAGGGAGTTGGAGTATATACAGTCAGGTCCATAAATATTGGGACATTGACAGAATTTTCATATTTTGGCCTCTATTCACCACCACAATGGCTTTGAAATGAAACAAACAAGATGTGATTTAACTGCAGACTTTCAGATTTAATTTGAGGGTAATTACATCCAAATCAGGTGAACGGTGTAGAAATTACAACGGTTTCTATATGTGCCTCCCACTTTTTAAGGGGCCAAAAGTAATGGGACAAACTAAACAATCCTAAATCTAACTTTCACTTTTTAATACTTTGTTGCAAATCCTTTGCAGGCAATTACAGCCTGAAGTCTGGTATACATAGACATCACCAGACGCTAGGTTTCATCCCTGGTGATGCTCTGCCAGGCCTCTACTGCAAATGTCTTCAGTTCCTGCTTGTTCTTGGGGCATTTTCCCTTCAGTTTTGTCTTCATCAAGTGAAATGCATGCTCAATCGGATTCAGGTCAGGGATTTGACTTGGCCATTGCATAACATTCCACTTTTTAGCCTTAAAAAACTCTTTGGTTGCTTTTGCAGTATGCTTCGGGTCATTGTCCATCTGCACTGTGAAGCGCCGTCCAATGAGTTCTGAAGTATTTGACTGAATATGAGCATATAATATTGCCCGAAACACTTCAGAATTCATTCTGCTGCTTTTGTCAGCAGTCACATCATCAATAAATACAAGGGAACCAGTTCCATTGGCAGCCATACATGCCCATGCCATGACACTACCACCACCATGCTTCACTGATGAGGTGGTATGTTTTGGATCATGAGCAGTTCCTTTCCTTCTCTTCTCTTCCCATCACTTTGGTACAAGTTGATCTTTGTCTCATCTGTCCATAGGATGTTGTTCCAGAACTGTAATGGCTTTTTTAGATGTTGTTTGGCAAACTCTAATCTGGTCTTCCTGTTTTTGTGGCTCACCAATGGTTTGCATCTTGTGGTGAACCCTCTATATTCACTTTTGTGAAGTCTTCTCTTGATTGTTGACTTTGACACATATACATCTACCTCCTGGAGAGTGTTCTTGATTTGGCCAACTGTTGTGAAGGGGTTTTTCTTCACCAGGGAAATAATTCTTTTGTCATCCACCACAGTTGTTTTCCGTGGTCTTCCGGGTCTTTTGGTGTTGCTGAGCTCTCCGGTGCATTCTTTCTTTTTAAGAATGTTCCAAACAGTTGATTTGGCCACACCTAATGTTTTTGCTATCTCTCTGATGGGTTTGTTTTGATTTTTCAGCCTAATGATGGCTTGCTTCACTGATAGTGACAGCTCTTTGGATCTCATATTGAGAGTTGATAGCAACTGATTCCAAATGCAAATGTCACACCTAGAATCAACTCCAGACCTTTCACCTGCTTAATTGATAATGAAATAACGAGGGAATAGCTCACACCTGTCCATGAAATAGCTTTTGAGTTGATAGTCCCATTACTTTTGGTCCCTTAAAAAGTGGGAGGCACATCTTGAAACTGTTGTAATTCCTACACCGTTCACCCGATTCGGATGTAATTACCCTCAAATTAAATCTGAAAGTCTGCAGTTAAAGCACATCTTGTTTGTTTCATTTCAAAACCATTGTGGTGGTGAATAGAGGCCAAAATCTGAAAATTCTGTCAATGTCCCAATATTTATGGACCTGACTGTATGTAGATGAAGGCAGGGCAGGGACAGGAAGGGCTGATTGGTAGTAAATTTAATTAAATTTTTTGATTATGAAGAAAATTTATGAGGGAGAAGGGGAGTGGAGGAGGCATTTACAAAAAAAATATTTGACACATTCACATCAGTCCTTGCCCCAGAAAAACCCTTGAGTGCCATGCCTGATGCTGCTGCTGGGAGTGGATTTCTCATCCCAGAAAGGGACCAGGAAGACTTCTAGTAGTGCTTTCCACATGAAAAAGCATTTCCCAACCTGTACATGGACATTAAACAAAACATAGTTAGATAGTGGCATCAAAGTGCCACTTAACCAGCACAGATATGTGGACAAGCATAAGATCAAAGATTTAAGGCAGGGGTAGCCAACCCTGGTCCTCGAGAGCCACCAACAGTGCATGTTTTCCAGGTCTCCTCACAAAATATAGTAATAAATAATTAAATGTTTTAGTGAGTACACCTGTGTACACCTGTGTACCAGCTAGGTGGTCTGGAAAATGTGAACTGTTAGTAGCTCTCAAGGACTGAGGTTGGCTACCCCTGATTTAAGGCCTTATGTTGTGTCTTTCTTGAGAATCCTGTGCCTGCTTCTGCGGCTAGGAGTGGATTTTCATCCCAGAAGGGGACCAGGAAGAGTGCTTTCCAAAAACAATTGACTTAAATAATCCTTTGCAAACCTTCTGTAAAGGCATTTCCCAACCTGTACAGGGACAGTAAAAAAACATTGTTAGTTAGTTGCCTTCAAACTGCCGTTGTATCCACTGTCCACTTAACCATATCAGATATGTGAACAAGCGGAACAGAGCATTAAATGCAACATTTCATATTTAAGGTTTAAGTCTTACGTTGTGTCTTTCTTGAACACAGAAAAAAGAAAATTGCCCTCCAGCACACTGCAGATAAATCAAAAATACTTGAATCCTATATGATAATAGAAATTCAGAGGTATTGGTTTACATACATTTGCAAATATATGAATAAGCGCTGGGCCGTCGTCAAGGCTCCTCTATACCAGCGTCCCTAAAATTAAGGGGTTCACGTCCGAGAAGCAAGGCACCCCAAAAAATTCCAGCCAAGGACCACCCCCAGGGCATCACACGAAAAGGGGAAAAAAGGTGATAGTGTTAAAGGATAGGTGTGTAAAGATAAATCAATAAGTGTTAATGAGATGTAAAAGAATTAAAATGACATAAATAATATACAAACGCATAGAAAAGTGAAAAAATATTCTATGTGAATTAAGTGGTGATGCCATGAGCAAGGTCCAGCCAGAACAATCCCGGGGGCCCCGGGATTCTCGGACGTGAACCCCTTAATTTTAGGGACGCTGGTATAGAGGAGCCTTGACGATGGCCCAGCGCTTATTCATATATTTGCAAATGTATATAAACCAATACCTCTGAATTTCTATTATCATGTAGGATTGAAGTATTTTTGATTTATCTGCAGTGTGCTGGAGGGCAATTTTCTTTTTTCTGTGTTCAGTATAAACTCCGCCCTTTACAAGCACCTGTAGTATATTAAGCTGATTGAGCAACTACCATATTTTTTGCTTGCAGTTTGGAGGCATGAAAGGAGTCAGCATTAGGAGGAGGTGCTGATCCTTATAGTGCCATGTGGAGGTTTTTTGGCGTACCTCCAAGGTAAGTTAGCTCTCAGCTCATACATGTACTGTTATCATGCAGTACATCAATTTGTTATTATATGACCCAGAGTGGGTGCTACTATTATGTAGCAATAATTATTTTGGGGTGAGCGTTTGGGAGTGGGGCCCCCGGGATTGTTCTGGCTGGACCTTGCTCATGGCATCACCACTTAATTCACATAGAATATTTTTTCACTTTTCTATGCGTTTGTATATTATTTATGTCATTTTAATTCTTTTACATCTCATTAACACTTATTGATTTATCTTTACACACCTATCCTTTAACACTTCACTATCACCTTTTTTCCCCTTTTCATGTGATGCCTGGGGGTGGTCCTTGGCTGGAATTTTTTGGGGTGCCTTGCTTCTCGGACGTGAACCCCTTAATTTTAGGGACGCTGGTATAGAGGAGCCTTGACGACGGCCCAGCGCTTATTCATATATTTGCAAATGTATGTAAACCAATACCTCTGAATTTCTATTATCATGTAAGATTCAAGTATTTTTGATTTATCTGCAGTGTGCTGGAGGGCAATTTTCTTTTTTCTGTGTTCAGTGAAAACCTCGCCCTTTACAAGCACCTGTAGTATATTAAGCTGATTGAGCAACTACCATATTTTTTGCTTGTTGTGTCTTTCTTGGGAATTCATGAGCGCCATGCCTGCTTGCTGGGAGTGGATTATCATCCCAGAAGGCATGAAGACATTGTTTTTTCTTTCCAACGGATACAGATCTGAAGAGAAAGAGATATATATAAATAACTACTGGCAGGAAAAAGAGGCAATTTGGGGATAATTTGAGTTTTACTAAACTTTCTAAAAATGAAGTGTTCATGTTGCTCATAGCAACCAATCAGATTGTAGTTGTCATTTCTCTATTGCATTCTAGAAAATGATAGACAGGATCTCATTGGTTCCTATGGGCAATATGAACACTTTTCATATTTAGAAACTTTATTAAATAAATATACCCCTTGCAGGCCCTTACACAAAAAAACTGCCTTTGCTTTACTTGAGCTGCCCACCTTCCAGTGTGTACTCAGAAAGAGATTTCAGCACAGCCGGGAACCTTGTCAGTGATTGGCCTGAGACTACTTCCCCAAAATGTGGAAAAGATGATGTCCATCAAAATGAACTATAAATTCTACGAGAAAGACCTTTACCTTCGATTACGTGCAAAAATTACAGAGGCACCTGTAACGGTGGATTCCAGCAGGAACAAATTAATATTGTGTGAAGTAGATGATGTATACATCACCCTAGATTATGCCATCATCAAAGCCTATATCGTCATCCCATCCTGTGTTGTATATAAATTACAGCTGCGCTCCCTGTTAGATTGGGGATTCATTGTCCACTTTAGTGGATGTGAGCTCCATTTAGTCCATATCACCACCACACCCCCTACACATCTTCTGACCTGGGCTACAGGAGGAGCAGCTGCACTCTGGAATACGGTTGCATGGAGTTGCCCCCCTGACTCACAGAAATTCAGGTAGAGGGGCCATGGGTAGGGAGTAGGGACACTATAATCAGAGAACACAGTTTTAGCTGCTTTTTTCAATTTTTTAAACCATATCCTTTATTTTCACCTTTTTAAAGTGTTTATGCAAATCTCAGCAGAGACGTTTGTGATGTCATGGCTAACA
The DNA here is from genome assembly GCA_031769625.1 of Taudactylus pleione. Lineage (NCBI taxonomy): Eukaryota > Metazoa > Chordata > Amphibia > Anura > Myobatrachidae > Taudactylus > Taudactylus pleione. The sequence continues at coordinate 4,694,457 of JAUIMM010000310.1, read as the reverse complement.
CGCACACACACACAGAAAAAAAACACATTGATTGACTGATTGATTGAATTAATTTTTTTTTGCCACATGGGAGGGAGAACACCTGAACGAGGCAGCAGCCTCTTGACGACACAGGCAGCACCCCTGACACACACGCATAAAAAAAAAGATTGATTGATTGATTGACTGATTTTTTTTTTTTTGGCACTTGGGAGGGAGAGCACCTGAACGAGGCAGCAGCCTCTTGATAAATGACACAGGCAGCACCCCTGACACACAAAAAACAGATTGATTGAATTAATTTTTTTTGCCACTTGGGAGGGAGAACACCCGAACGAGGCAGCAGCCTCTTGACGACACAGGCAGCACCCCTGACACACACACACACAAAAAAAAGATTGATTGATTGACTGATTTTTTTTGTTTTTGGCACTTGGGAGGGAGAGCACCTGAACGAGGCAGCAGCCTCTTGATAAATGACACAGGCAGCACCCCTGACACACAAAAAAAAGATTGATTGAGTCAATTAATGTTTGGGGGGCACTTGGGAGAGCACCCGAACGAGGCAGCAGCCCCTTGATAAACGACACAGGAAGCACAGCACCCCTGTGCACCTACGTTGAAGACAGGTGTGGCTAACACGCACACAGAATTTTTTTTTTTTCACACTGGGGGTGAAGTGCACCCCTTATGGACAGAGCACCCCCTGGACAACACAGCAGAACAGCCAGCCCCTATGGACAATGGCCAGCCAGCCCCTATGGACTACAGCCAGCCCCTATGGGCAGGACAACAGCCAGCCCCTACATATGGACAACAGACAGCCCCTATTGACATTAAGCAACACAACTGTAGCCAGCCCCTATGAACAGCAGCACAGCTCCCAGCTCCCTTCCTCTTCACTCTCCACAGCCGGAATGAAAAATGGCGGCGATCGCAGGACCTTTATAGAATCCAAAACCTGCGAGAATCAGACAGCGGGATGATGAAGTTTTGCCTCGTTTTCAGATCCGAGTCAGATGGGAAAACCCGAGTAGACTCAGATCTGACTCGAATCCCCTAAGTTCGGGTGGGTTTGGTTCTCAGGGAACCGAACCCGCTCATCTCTAATAAATATATAACAGAACCGGTGCAGTCTCATCTCTCCCAGACTGTGGGAACACACCCGATAGCTGACCAGTGGGTACAGTTTTGTCACAATAGAAGTGCAGCATGGCTAGAGGAGAACAGCAAGACGGGCGTGCTTTGTGTCAGCCGCTTAGAGGCATTTGTTCATCATCTCCACCATGACACTTTCTTTCCTAGTCTGCTCTGTACTTCTCCTTTCAACATTAACCTAAAAACATATAAATAAATTGTAAAGCTGCTAAATAGCTCTAACTAATAAGTATGTAAATAATTGTGGTTTCTAGCTGGTGACATCTGTTCTGATTTACTTTCATTCCATTTCCTTTCATTTCCCTGAACGTACACATGGAGAACAATATTAATATACACTGTCAGCAAACTGAAAGACTAGGGCCGGGATTTTGTGTTGTCTGTTCTAAGCAGTTGGCATTTTAGTCTGATTTATACTAGGTATGAGCGGGTTCGGATTTCTGAAATCCGAGCCCCCCCGATCCGAGTCGTATCAGAGTCAGGCTCGACTTTTCCCGCCTGACTCGGATCTGAAATCGAGGCAAAACGTCATCATCCCGCCTTCCGGATCTCACGGGTTTTGGATTCTATATAAGGTACCCGTGTCGGTGCCATTTCTCACTCCGGCTGTGGACAGTGAAGAGGGAGGGTGGGAGCTAGGGCTGGCTGTGTTGTGCTGCTGTTGTCCATAGGAGCTGTGACCACTCAGTCCATAGGGGATGGCTGGGCTGTGTTGTGCTGCTGTCATTGGGGCTGGCTGAGCGTGTTGTGCAGTCAGTTGCAGTCATAGGGGCTGTGTCCACTCCAAAGTCCATAGGGGCTGGCTGGGCTGTGTTGTGCTGCTGTCATAGGGGCTGGCTGGACTGTGTTGTGCAGTCAGTTGTCCATAGGGGCTGTGTCCACTCCAAAGCATATAGGTGCTGGCTGGACTGTGTTGTGCAGTGTCCCATAAAGGCTGTAGTCCTAGAGGGGTGCTATAGTGTTGTCCAGGGGGTGATCTGTGCATCAGGGGTGCTCCCCCAAAGTGCACTCTGTGTTTGTGAATTGTGTGCGCAGTAGCAAAACGTGCATCAACAAAGTAGTGCCAAGAGGGCGCCTGTGTCATAAGTAAAGGGCAGGCTGGCTCATCTGTTAAAGGGTGGTGTAACCACCAAAGTGCACTCCGAACAAAATTAAAATTATTTTCTGTGTTTGTGAATTGTGGCCCTGATTCAGAACTGGACGCTCTGACAGAGCGCTCACTCTGAATCAAGGCCGGGCTATTTTTTTTTTTGGAACGACCTCCTGGCCGCTCGTAAAGCTGTGTGTGATCACCCACAGCTATAGCAAGCTGCAAGGAAGATGGTCGCGATGGTCCAGATCATCGCGAACACCGGCTTGTGACGAGACCCTTGTGGTAGGGTCTCGTTGCCGCAAGCCCCAGAGAGATTTCGGCTCAAACAGAGCCGAAATCTCTCCCACTGACATCACTCGTGATGTCAGTGTGGCCGGCCCCCAAACGGAGGCGTTCACATGGGAACGCCTCAGTTTGGGCAGCCACTCCCTTGGCCCGCCCACTAAAGGGGGCGTGCTTTCTCTCAACATCGACAGCATGCCCCCTTTGGTACGAGACCCGGAGCGACGGATTGCCCATCACTATCCGGATCTCGCGCATGCGCACGACACAGCCGGCTCCGTCGTGCGCATGCGCTCTGGGCCACCATCGACCCAGTTGCGAGCGCTCAGCGCTTGCGACCGGGTCTGAATCAGGCCCTGTGTGCACTGTGGCTGCACGTGCATCAACAAAGGAGCAGCGCCAAGCGTGGGCCTGTGTCCCATAAGTAAAGGGCTGGCTGGCTTGTCCGTTAAAGGGTGCTGTAACCCCCAAAGTGCACTCCAAACAATATAAAAAAATATTTTCTGTGTTTGTGAATTGTGTGCACTGTGGCTGCACGTGCATCAACAAAGAAGCAACGCCAAGCGTGCACCTGTGTCCCATAAGTAAAGGGCCGGCTGGCTCATCTCTTAAAGGGTGATGTAACCCACAAAGTGCACTAGTCTCCAACAAAAATAAAAAAATATTTTCTGTGTTTGTGACTTGTGTGCACTGTGGCTGCACGTGCATCAACAAAGGAGCAGCGCCAAGCGTGCACCTGTGTCCCATAACTAAAGAGGCGGCTGGCTCATTTCTTAAAGGGTGGTGTAACCCACAAAGTGCACTAGTCTCCAACAAAAATAACAAAATATTTTCTGCGTTTGTGTGCGCCTTAGCCGCACGTATATATCAATATAACATAAATGGAGGACCAAACTTTCTCCGATAAAAATAAAATAGGGAAAGATCAAGAACCACTTCCTCCTAGTGTTGAAGCTACTGCCACTAGTCATGACATAGACGATAACATGCGATCAACGTCGTCTGCCAAGGCCGATGCCCAATGTCATAGTAGAGGGCATATACAATCCCAAATGACAAAGTTCAGGAAAATGACCTTAAAAAAACATTTAAATCATCTGAGGAGAAACGTAAACTTGCCAATATGCCATTTACGACACGGAGTGGCAAGGAACGGCTAAGGTCTTTCCCTATGTTCATGACTAGTGGTTCAGCTTCACATGACGATGGAAGCCTTCCTCCAGCTACAAAAATCAAACGAGTTAAGCTGGCAAAAGCACAGCGAAAAACTGTGCGTTCTAAGAAGATATCGCAAATCCCCAAGGAGAGTCCAAGTGTAGTGGCAGTTGCGATGCCTGACCTTCCCAGCACTGGACGGGAAGAGGTGGCTTTTTCCACCATTTGCACGCCCACTGCAAGTGCTGAAAGGAGCACCCACAGTTCACTTGCTGATATGCAAAGTGAAGACGTCACTGTTGAAGTACAACAGGATGAGGATACTGGTGTAGCTGGCATTGAGGAGGAAGTTGGCGAGGAGGATTCTGATGGTGATGTGGTTTGTTTAAATCAGGCACCGTGGGAGACAGTTGTTGTCCGTGGGTTGAAAAAGCCCATCACGGTCATGCCTGGGCAGAAGACCAAACATTCCACCTCTTTGGTCTGGCAATATTTCTATCCAAATCTGGACAACAACTGTCTTGCCATATGTACCATATGTAAAGGTGAAATAAGTAGGGGTAGGGACATTAACCACCTAGGAACATCCTCCCTTATACGTCACCTGCAGCGCTTTCATAAAAAGTTACTGTCAAGTTCAGAAACTTTGGCTAGGACCGTAAGCAGTCCAGGGACACCTAAATCCCTTCGTCCTGTTGCATCCAAGCGCCTGCAAACCACACCGTCAACTCCCTCCTCGTCAATTTCCTCCTTAGTCAGGATCAGAAGTAGTCCTGCAGGCCATATCACTGGCATGACTGACTCTCCTATCTGGCATTCCTCATGAGGATCCTGGATTGCTACGCCTACTGCTGCCGCTGCTGCTGTTGCTGCTCGGAGTTGTTCATCATTCCCAGAGAGGAAGTAGAAACACCACTACTTTTACTAAACAATTGACCCTCCAACAGTCCTTAGCGAGGAGGATGAAGTACGACAGCAGTCATCCTGAAGCAAAACGTATAACTGAGGCCTTGATTGCTATGTTGGTGTTAGACGTGCTTTTGTTATCCGACATTAGTGCAGTGGGATTTAGACAATTGCTGGAGGTAGTGTGTCCCCGGTTCCAAATCCCATCTAGATTCCACTTCACTAGGCAGGCGATACCGAGACTGTACAGAAACGTCAGAAAAAGTGTCCTCAGTGTCCTGAAAAATGCGGTTGTACCCAATGTCCACTTAACAACGGACATGTGGACAAGTGGAACAGGGCAGACTAAGGACTATATGACAGTGACAGCCCACTGGGTAGATGTATCACCTTATGCAGCAACAACAGCAGCATCACCAGTAGCAGCATCTCAGAAACGCCAGCTCGTTAAAAGGCAGACTACACTGTGTATCACCGGTTTCAGTAAGAGGCACACCGCCGACAACCTCTTAGAGAAACTGAGGGAAATCATCGCCCAGTGGCTTACCACACTTAGACTTTCCTGGGGTTTTGTGGTATCTGACAACGCCACCAATATTGTGCAAGCATTACATCTGGGCAAATTCCAGCACGTCCCATGTTTTGCTCACACAATAAGCTTGGTGGTGCAGAATTTTCCGAAAAGCGACAGGGGCGTGCAGGAGACGCTTTGGGTGGCCCGAAAAATTTCTGCCCATTTTCGCCATTCAGCGACTGCGTGCCTAAGACTGGAGCGCCAGCAAACACTCTTGAACTTGCCCCGCCATCACCTGAAGCAAGAGGTTGTGACGCGGTGGATCTCAACCCTCTATATGCTTCAGAGGATGGTGGATCACCAAAAGGCCATTCAAGCCTATACATCCACCTATGACATAGGCAAAGGAGGGGGTATGCACCTGACATGATTTCCGTGTTGTGCAAGGTTCTCCAGCCCTTAGAACTTGCCACGCGTGAAGTCAGTTCAGACACTGCCAGCTTGAGTCAGGTCATTCCCTTCATCAGGCTTTTGCAGAAGCAGCTGGAGAAAGTGAAGGAGGAGCTAAGATGGAGCGATTCCGCTGCGCATGTGGGACTTGTGGATGAAGCCCTTCATTCGCTTTGCCAGGATTCCAGGGTGGTCAATCTGTTTAAATCAGACCACTACATTTTGGCCACCGTGCTCGATCCTAGGTTTAAAGCCTATGTGGTGTCTCTCTTTCCGGCCAACACAAGCCTGCAGAGGTGCAAAGACCTGCTGGTGAAAACACTGTCAGCTGAAGCGGAATGTGACACGTCAACAGCTCCTTCTTCATTTTCTCCCGCAACTGGGGCTGCCAGGAAAAAACTAAGGTATCCTAAGCAACCCGCTGGCAGGCAGGACCAAGTTTGGACATCTGGTCCGGACTGAAGGACCTGGCAACAATTTCTGACATGTCTACTGTCTCTGCATATGATACTGTCACCATTAACAGAATGGTGGAGGATTACATCGGTGACAGCATCCAAGTAGGCATGTCAGACAGTCCGTACCTGTACTGGCAGGAAAAGAGGCAATTTGGAGGCCCCTATACAAACTGGCTCTATTTTACCTGAGTTGCCCCCCCTCCAGTGTGTACTCCGAAAGAGTGTTTAGTGCAGCCGGGAACCTTGTCAGCGAAAGGCGCAGGAGGTTGCTTCCACAAAATGTGGAGAAGATGATGTTCATAAAAATGAATTATCAACTCTTCCAGGGAGACCAGCCTCCAGAACGTACACAGGGACCTGTGGTGGTGGGGATGAATTAATACTCTGTGAGGATGAGGATGTACACAACACTGAAGAGGGTGAGGACTCGGTAGATGAGGAGAATGAGGACGACATCTTGCCCCCGTAGAGCCAGTTTGTGCAGGGACAGATTAATTGCCATCTTGATTTGTGGGGGCCCAAACGAACCAATAATTTCAGCCACAGTCATGTGGCAGACCCTGGCGGTGAAATGATTGGTTTGTTAAAGTGTGCATGTCCTGTTTATACAACATAAGGGTGGGTGAGAGGGCCCAAGGACAATTCCATCTTGCACCACTTGTTTTCTTTGCATTATGTACTGTTTGGGGCCTAGTTTTTTAAACTGCCATCCTGTGCGCCACTGCAGTGTCACTCCTAGATGAGCCACGTGTTTGTGCCGCCCACTCGTGTCGCTTAGCATAGTCATCCAGCTACCTCGGTGCAACCTATTGGACATAAAAACACTATTGTGAGGTGTGAGGTGTTCAGAATAGACTGAAAATGAGTGGAAATTAAGGTTATTGAGGTTAATAATAGCATAGGAGCAGAAAAACACACAAATTCGGTGATTTTAGCTGTTTTTATGCTTTTTGTTAAAAAAAATACAAATTCAAAACCCAAAACCCAGAACCCAAAACACGGAAGGGTGGTTTTGGCAAAACCAATCCAGATGTCTCCAATGTGCCCCCGCAGGTATCCCCCAGCAATTCATGGTTCATAGGACAGAATGGTAACTCATCTCCTAGGGGAATCACAAGTCCATATTTCAACCCAAATAACATTAATATCCACTAGAGAACATTAGCACACAGATTTACTAACTTTGTCCTAGATCCACTCCTTTTATACTAACTAATCATAGCGCTGGAACAAATCACTCTAGTAACATCTTGTCTGATAGAACCAAGGTCTAATAGTGTAAGTCTAAGTGTGAGCGACAGGAGACAGACGTTTGGTGGTGGGGACAGATGATTGGACAAGTTGGAGCTCTGCTAGAGGGTGACCTTACACACAGACAAACAGTGATAATATTTAGCCCACCCACAAACATTGTATTTATCTAAACCAATAATAACTCAATAAATCTTGAAAGGATTATTATGAGGTTAAATTCCTGGATACTTCTTTTCAAGTCTTCACTTGTGAAAAACGGACTTGTGTTCTGTCATCTAGGAGGACGCTGATTACTATGCCGCTGCATTGGTAAGCGATTTCCTATCCCGCTGAATAGAGTTCCAGTATCTGAAGGAATAAGGGGTGTGACTGCACAGGAGTTATACAGGGCAGGTCGCAATCCAGTTCCGCTGGCCCCTACACCATACTATATTATCTGAAAACCAGCAGTGAGTGATTGTATTGGAGTACACGGCAGGACCCAAGCCGACTCTATTATTAAAACTTGGGCTACAGAATTATTGTTTATTACAAATATTTCTTCATAGATGTGGGGACAAAAACAGAGAAAATGGTGAGTACATTCATCGGAGCCACAATTAGTTTTATAAAGGCTCCACCGATCCCTACATATGTGCATATACACAGAGTCCAAAAAGACTTTTTCACCAAGTGGTTTTAAATATATTGGCCGATTTGGACATTGCGTACATATATTAGTATTCTTGGAATTTATTGCTATTTTGCAAAAGAAAGGTTATTTAGCGTATACTGTGTATGGGAATATTGTATGAATAATAATAAGTAGCTTTTGTGAGAAGGATGCTTACTTATATATTAATGTTAATTGGAATTATAATATGTGTTTTTTTAATAAATAAGATATCTTATTGAATGATTGTGTGATATTATTCACTAACACAGCGCTGTATAAAGTCTTTCTGTGTTTTTTATACTGGGCTGGCTACCCATTTACAGCTACTTCTACTGGTGATTACAGAGATCACTCCCTCCAAGCACCTACGGTAGTTATATATTGTGTTACAACCAGGGCTGTAGGGAGGGTGGTGTGGCCGGTGCCTCCGCACAGGGCAGAATCCTCCAGCGGCACCGGCCACACACTTCTCTGCACCGGAAGTCTGCAGGAAGAGACCTCCGGCAGTGGTGCACGCCGCACAGTGAATGTCGGCGCAGGATCCCGCCCTCCCTCCTCCCCTTGGAAGGAAAGGTAAGCGCTCAAGGGGAGGAGGGGGGCGGAGAGGGCGTGAGAGGGGTGGCCGTGCTGCACAGGGCGCACTGCCGTCCAGCTACGGTGCTGGTTACAAATACACGCATACTGTACATACACATACAAACACAAATACACACTACACACACATAAACACAAATACATACACACAAAGAAACACACACAAACACAAATACACACATACTGTACATACACACAAACAGACACAGAAATGCAAAGACACACATACTGTACAACTACATACACAAACAAACACACACACACAAATACACACATACTGTACATACACACAAACACACACAGAAATGCAAATACACACATATTGTACAACTACATACACAAACAAACACACACACACACACACACAAATACACACATACTGTACATACACACAGAAACACAAATACACTCATACTGTACATACACACAAACACACACAGAAATGCAAATACACACATACTGTACATACACACAGAAACACAAATACACACATACTGTACATACACACAAACACACACAGAAACACAAATGCACACATACTGTATACACACACACACACACACACACACACACACACACACACACACACACACACACACACAGAAACACAAATACACACATACTGTACACACACACACACACACACACAGAAACACAAATACACACATACTGTACACACACACACACACACACACACACACAAACACAAATACACGCATATTGTACATACACACACACACACAGAAACTAATACACACATACTGGACATACACGCAACACAAACACACACAGAAACACAAATACACACATATTGTACATACATACACAAACACAAATACACACATACTGTACATACACACAAACACACACAGAAACACAAATACACACATACTGTACACACACACACACACACACACACAGAAACACAAATACACGCATATTGTACATACACACACAGAAACTAATACACACATACTGGACATACACACAGAAACACAAATACACGCATATTGTACATACACACACACACAGAAACTAATACACACATACTGGACATACACACACACACACACACACAGAAACACAAATACACGCATATTGTACATACACACACAGAAACTAATACACACATACTGTACACACACACCCACACACACAGAAACACAAATACACACATATTGTACATACACACAGAAACACAAATACACGCATATTGTACGTACACACACACACAGAAACTAATACACACATGCTGGACATACACACACAAACACACACAGAAACACAAATACACACATATTGTACATACACACAGAAACACAAATACACGCATATTGTACATACACACACAAACACAAATACACACATATTGTACATACACACAAACACACACAGAAGCACAAATACACACATACTGTACACACACACACACACACAGAAACACAAATACACGTATATTGTACATACACACACAGAAACTAATACACACATACTGGACATACACACACAAACACACACAGAAACACAAATACACGCATATTGTACATACACACACAAACACACACACAAATACACACATACTGTACATACACACAGAAACACAAATACACACATACTATACATACACAAACACACACACACAGAAACACTAATACCACATACTGTACATACACACACAAACACACACAGAAACACAAATACACACATACTGTACATACACACACAAACACAGAAACACAAATACACACATACTGTACACACACACAAATACACACATACATACCCATATACAGAAACACAAATACACACATACATACAATCACAGAAACACAAATACACACATACATACAATCACAGAAACACAAATACACACATACTTAGCATACATACACAGAAACACAAATATACAAATACATACACACACAGAGACATTTTTACTGCAAGTAATGTTTCAGTTCAATTTCCCTTTAATCCGTCTGCTTAATAGTGCTTTAGAATAGCTAAATAACTGGACATTTGTCTAAATTACTGATAAAATGTAATCAGTGTGATGTCTCTAATACCCATATTGTATGCAAAGTACATTTAATTTCCATAGTAAAAATTAGTAAAGATGATCTAAAATACCTCATTTGGATAATGTGTCAAACAAAGAGGGACGGGTGCGATGGGAGACCGCTATTGTAATGTTAACGAGGGGAATCACAAATAAATGTGCTGTACCAAATGATCATTGTATAACATTTCAAAGCTTAATTAAACAAAAATGTGTTTTTACACCCTCCTGCTTTGCTGCCGTTAAACCAGCAGAATTTTGTTCCATGAGATTAAAAAACAATTACTTTAATTTTCAAGGACTACAAAATATCTGCTTCGAATTATCACTCAAATTTCATGCAATGGCTAAAAATGTTTTCTGTTTGCAGAATATCTTTTAGGTTGACCGATTTTTGGTAGAGATGTGCGCTGACCCTCGTGTTTTGGTTTTGGATCCAGATTCATCTTTGTGTTTTGGTTTTAGTTTCGCAAAACCACCCTCACGTGTTTTGGTTTTGGATCTGTATTTTTATAAAAAATAAATAAATAAATAGCTAAAATGATGTCATTGTGACCTGTTAGCATGCAATCCAAAACCTCCGAGTTCCGAACCGGAGGAAGATCCGAACTGGGACTCGGTACTCCAAAGTGATTCCAAACTCTGGCTCAGTTTGTCTCGGAACCCCTAAATTTGGTTGTTTTTGGTTCTCTGAGAACCCGACCCTCACATCTCTCATTTTTGGCTTTTAACTCTTCTCAAAAGTTGGATTAAACTTTCAAGGGGTCAGTGCTGTGCAATGCATTGCTTAAAAACTTTTAACAAATTTAAGTGTATGGAGCATATTTACTAAGGTGCGGTTATATAGAAGTGGAGATGTTGCCCATATCAACCAATTAGATTCTAGCTATTAAGTTCTAGAAGTTGCCAGATAAGTGATAAGTAGAATCTGTTTGGTTGCTATGGGCAACAAACCCGCCATTTAGTAAATCTACCCCTGTGTGTTCTGTCCCATAGATACATTACGGGGAATTACAGATGCTATTGATGGTTAGTAAAATCAAAGACAGAGATCCATTAAAAACCTATAATTATTCTGTCCTGTAGTTTGTAGACTACCCATGGGCAAGATTCATACATGGCGTATCATTTTGTGATTATTGGTTATATATTTTTTTTGCGAATTATAAATATTGTACAGTATATAGCTAGCAAATATATCATTTAAGAGTTAATAAAAAGTGAAGGTGGAATCTCATACATTAATGTCATGTTACTTCTCTGGTGGTATTTGTAGAACTGTTATATTTAGCGTCAGCCCTAGCACAAAGCCTCTCTGGGGTAAATGTACTAAACGTCAAGTTTGTGTTTTCATGCTATTTTCATCGGCTTTGCAAATTATTATTATTACTATCATTTATTTATATGGCGCCACAAGTGTTCCGCAGCGCCTTACACAGTACATAAACAAATAAGTAACCAGCGATTTACAATACAATACAATACAAAGCAGGACACGGACATGGATAATAAACATTGCTATATTAGCGACCTTTACGCCCACATAAGAAGCCGAGTGTTAGGTGCCCTAGTGGGGAGTAAGAGATAAATGAAAATACAGTAGGGAGAAGCACAAGAGGGTAGAGGGCCCTGCTCGAAAGAGCTTACATTCTAAAATCAGTTCCCATACTCGACCAATGAGCGCGTCCCCATTCATTCCTATGTAGAGTGTCCCAGAGTGACCTCTCATTCATAAAAGGGGGTCAGGGAGGAGCCGTAGCGTCTTTTGTTTTGCCAAGATTTGGGGATGTTATATCAAAGAGGACGTGAACCCCTTCATTTTGTGAGTAATAAATAGGTCAACAAGGGTTGTGTCGAGGTGTTTTATTTGTTATACTTATACAATTCATTTTACTTTCTGGTGTATCTACCTCTGGTTTGCCCCCTTTGCTTCGTCAGGCCCTGTTGGTTTGGCGATATGCTCACACCCTCTTTGATTGGTCTGATTTGGATGCAGAGTCCCCTCTGTGGTTTAACAGTTCTTATTCTGAACGGCTTAAGCTATCATCGGATAATATATGGCTTTTATAAGGTGTCACGACTTTGGGTCAATTGTACAGTGAAGGGAATTTGAAATGTTTTCAACAGTCGCAAAGTGAATTTAGTATTCCTAGTACAGCCTTTTTTCTTAATACTTGCAACTACGACACGCTATACAAACACAGTTCGCCTGTACTACTCCTGTATTCTCACCGTCTCCTGTTAAATCTTTAGTTTCTGCTTTATGTTCTAGAGGTAGAGAGTCCTGTTTGTGCCACCCTCAGTGATCGGCTGCTTCCGGAGTTGATTACTTTCCTTAAGCTGAAATGGGATACAGATATAGGACCAACCTCTGATGAACACTGGTCACAAATTAAGGGCTCCAATTGTCACAAGCCGCCATAACGTCTTGTTTGACATCAGTACTCCAGGCAGCTCTCTCGCGCCTGTTGCTAGGAGACGAGCATGCCGGGCTGCTACTCCATGAGGTCCTCCTACCTTACTGCTCCGTCACCTACTACATGCACCGATTGGATCTTCTTCCTTTTTTACCTCCGCTGGTTCTCTGCTCTGATGCCGACTATAGCGTTCAGTACGCAACTATCTCTGCTGCACATCAGCGTCTGTGTGGATTATCTGCTAGTAACGCCACAGCAGTTCCTGCCACACTGCAGCGCCAGTGTGGACTTTCAGCCAGTACTCCACAGCCGTCTATGCCGCACTTCATCGTCTGTGTGAACTATCGCTAATTACATCAGCAGCCTCTGCCGCACTTCAGTGTCTTTTTGGACTTTCTGCTAGTACACCACAGCAGTCCCTGCCACACTTCAGCTTCTGTGTATAATACCTATTATTAACATCACAGCAGTCCCTGTCACACTTCAGTGTCTGTGTATACTACCTATTATTAACATCACAACAGTCCCTGCCACTCTTCTGCTTCTGTGTATACTACCTATTATTTACATCACAGCAGTCTCTGCCGCACTCCAGTGTGTGGATTCCCTGCTACACATCAGCCCTCAAGGCTGCTACCAGCCAAGTATACCTCAGCCCTCAAGGCTGCATCTAGCCAAGTATATCTCAGCCCTCAAAACTGCAACCATTCAAGTACACATCAGCCCTCAAGGCTGCTATCAGCCAAGTATACCTCAGCCCTCAAGGCTGCATCCAACCAAGTACACATCAGCCCTCAAGGCTGCTACCAGCCAAGTATACCACAGTTCTCAAGGCTGCATCCAGCCAAGTTTACCTCAGCCCTCAAGGCTGCATCCAGCCAAGTACACAACAGTCCTCAAGGCTGCTACCAGCCAAGTATACCTCAGCCCTCAAGGCTGCAACCAGCCAAGCATACCTCAGCCCTCAAGGCTGTTACCAGCCAAGTATACCTCAGTCCTCAAGGCAGCAACCAGCCAAGTAGACATCAGCCCTCAAGGCTGCTACCAGCCAAGTATTCCTCAACCTCAAGGCTGCATCCAGCCAAGTATACCTCAGTTCCTGCAGTTTCATTGTCCTCTGGCACCAATAATTCTGGGGTTGCCATGGCTTAGGAGTCATAATCCTGTGATCAACTGGCAATCGGGTGAAGTCCTTCGGTGGGGTTCCACCTGTTCTGAATGATGTCTCACTTAACCGGTATGAATTGCTGCTACCATCCAGTCAGAGTCTTCATCTGTTATTCCTGCTCCCTATCATGATCTCTCAGAGGTCTTTTTTAAGAAAAAAGCTGATACTCTTCCTCCACAACGTCCATATGATTATGCCATTGAGCTTCAGCCTGGAGCCAAGCTTCCGAAAGGCAGGTTATATGCCTTGTCCCTACCTGAGCATCAATCTCTGCAGGAGTACATCCAAGATGGTCTTCAGAAGAACTTTTTCCATCCATCCAAATCATGACGTTTTGAGGAAGTTCCTTGGAGTTTTTGCCGTCGTATACTTAGACAATATCCTCATCTATTCTAAATCTTTGGAACAACATCACCAACATGTGAGACAGGTGTTACGCAAGCTCTAAGAGAATAATCTGTATGTAAAACTGGAGAAATGCGAGTGCAAAGTGTCTCTTTTTTGGGATATGTCATCCCTCCGCCGGGATTCTCTATGGATCCAAGTAAAGTGAAAACCATAAAGCCTCCTTATCAATATATTCACAACTCTAATGATAATCCTTCTTCCTGTGAATTCTCCCAGTGATTCATAACAGCATTAAATACACGTATACCTGTATTTCTGCAGCGTCCTGGTCTTAGTCAAGACTCTCTCTGCCCTTGGTGCCGGGATGAGAATGCTGGTTTTTGGCATCTGCTGTGGGACTGCCCATTAGTCTATTCCTTCTGGGAACACGTTTGGAAGGATATTTTGATCTCAGATCACTCTCTGCCCAGCTTTAGTCCTAAAATCTGTCTATTTGGTCTTGACCTAGAAGAAATACAGTAATTAATATTAAATTGTTACACTATATGTCTCTCCACACTGGCCAAGGTGATTGTAGCACGATCGTAGTTTTCTACTGATCCCCCTGATCTGTTTAAATGGAGAATCTTGGTAAATGATGTGATTAAACATGAAAAGCATATGTTTAAGTCTCGTAACAATATGTCCAAATTTCATGATAAATGGGATAGAACTCAGGTCCAGCCCTTATATTTGTAAGAGTTGTATGAAACGCGAGTGACAGTGACATGTATGGTATCACTATGATTTTAGAAGTGAAATTTTGCCTAACCAGCAACTATGGCCTTACTATCACATATTTATTGAGTACTACTGAATCTCAATGTGGGTCGTGTTTCTAGGACTCAAGCAGCTGCAAATGGTAAATAGGAAGATTTTGCAAATTAAACTTTATATACTTTGCCTTAGTCAATCAGAATTCTGTGCTGCTTATAGATACATAAATATTATTATAAGTATTTATCTTTCACTTATTAACAGTTATTTGTTATAAATATGTTAAAACTAGAGATGTGCACAGACCCCCGTGTGGTGTGGCCCCGCCCCCAGCTCTTCTAGCAGGGTCTGACCTATACAGAAGTGAGGCTGAGCTGTTGCTGCCTCATTTATCATCTCTCTGCAGTCCCAATGAGGGTTAGAGGAAGGGTTAGGGTTTAGATTAGTCTTAGTTACACCGGGATCCTGAGCTCCGGCATCCCGTACCCAACCCGTGTTTGACAAACATAAAATACACAAGAGCAGACTGTATTGCAGATTACTTGCTTGCAGGGCTGCCATCAGTAACTGTGGGGCCCAGGACTGACAAGATGGGCAGGGTCCCCACCCCTCTACATCCCTCCACCCCTCTTCCCCTGCCCCCCCTCCACAAGTCCCCTTCCTCCGCCTCCCCCCACAACCTCCCTTCCCCCACCCTAACCCCCCTTTTTTCTTCCTTCCACAAACCCCTTCCTTCACAAGGGACCATTAGAAAAGGAGTGTGTTACTGCGAATAATATGGGTGGAGTGCTGGTATCTTCTCCTGTGTGTGTGTATATATATATATATATATATATATATATATGTATATATATATACACATATATATATATACATATATATATCTATATATTTATATATATATATATATATATATATATATATATACATTCAAAGTAATAGGACCTGGTGCATTTCATTTGTTAAATTTTGATTGATAACAAAAGAAGTGTACTACTGTGTGTCTTACCTTATCCACTCTGCTAAGAAGATCCCTTTTGCTGGCAGACTGTGACACAGAGGAGCTTTACTGCACTATACGTTTCTCCTCCTCAGACAATCCTCCGTGTGCCCCTCTTCCCTGCAGCCTTTGCGCTGGCTGGCCACTCACTGAAAGCCTGCAAAGCCTCAGGATACAACCATGCATTCTATTGGACGGCACTATCTGTATGACGGCACGGCGGTCAGTGCAGTGGCTGCTAGTGTTAGTAAGCTGGTGTGCTGCGGATCGGCAATAAAAATGTGGCTCGGTGGCGGGTGGCGGTTGGCAGGGGGCCATCTCAGAGAGGGAGGCTCAGGGGAACTTGCTCCCAGAGTACCCCCTTTATCCGGCCCTGCGGCTGGGTGATAAGTGACTTAGTAGTCACTCATTTTATTATGCTGTAGCGGAGGGGGGACCCGCCGGGGAGACAGCACTGCCTGCGGGCAGCCGCAACATAATGGTAGGAGCGGGCCCACTGGCTGTCGGTTGCCACTGTCTTCCATTGTGGGCCAGGGAGGTAGTGGCAGGCAGAATGGTGTTTGGGCCCTGGACTAAAGTCCTGGCAGTCCCCCCTTAAGGGGGGCCCTGCTTGCTAGTGTCTGACTCTCGCAGACACACAGAACAAAGACGCCAGCTTTCTTTTCCACTCTTCCCACATCCGAACAGCTCATCTCTAGTTAAAACCTTCCAGAAAACATTTACTTTCACCTGTAGACCAAGGAAACAAACTATGTATTCATCACACCTTTTACACATTCAGCAGAAGCAGCAGAGAGAATTGAGGATGATTTGTGAATTCCAATGAAATGTATAAAATATTTGTTTCCTGTTATGAAGTCTTAGGTCTTGCGCTACACCTGCAGACACAAAGTGGAGCATTGGACGCTCTTTCAGTATTTATAAGGTATAAATACAGATATTTGTATGAAGCCGCAATAAATTCTGCACTTGAGATGGTTATTTAACTATGTTCCATCATGCAACGTCCCTGCGGAATGAGGGCACGGCTTTCTAACACAAAAAGCAATTTAGTTCTACAGGTTTTTTGCAGACTTTTCCTCTGCTTTATGTTGACAATAATGCACTGTAAGATATTGCCAATATATTATTATCGCTTAGGGAAATCTTGCTTCACTTTTGGTTTTGAATGATGAATTGAAAACTGCAAATACAGCTGTAAGTTATCTGGTGAAATGCGTAACACCTCAAATCATTATTTAATGTATAGATACAAGGGAGCTACAGAATTAATGAGGATGTCATGACCAGTTTGCATCATTTAGAATGGAATAAGAACATACACACACACATGCCTGCATACATACATGCATCACGTTTCAAGTGATCAAAAAATATTGTTGTAAAAACTGGTAAAATGCGTCTAAAGATAACTATCGAGAATAAAAACACAGGACAATGTGTTAATGACCTCAGGGGCAGCTTGAAATAGGTTATTTGATACCAATAAGTTTTGTATTGTGGGAGGAAACTGGAGCCCCCGGAGGGAACCCATGCAAGCGCAAGGAGAACATACAAACTTCACACAGATAGGGCCTTGGTGTGAATCTGGCCCAGGACCTCTGTGCCGTGAGGCAGCAAGCTAACCATTGTGCCACCATGCTCCCCATTAAAATATAAATGTTATAATGGGGAAAAATACTGAAATCATCGCTTGCCGAGCAAATGTACAGTATCTATATAGGTAATAGGTAGAGTGGAGATACTAGTCTTTCAAGGGTGATCATATATTTGATGAACTTATATGGAATATATATATATATATATATATATATATTCTCCAAAAAAATGAGGGTGCACTCACCAGACTTCAAGGAATGTTCATAAAATATTTAATTTTATTTAGGTCATCTTAGACATACAGCCGTGAGTTTGGACATTATGTGGTTTCTTTATATATATATATATATATATATATATATATATATAAATCACAGGGGCTCTGCACTCACCATTAATAACTAATAATAATAATAATAATAATAATAATAAACATAATAAACAGTGGGGTTTTGGTTCATGAATTGATCAATGCATTTAAGCTTGCAGCCCATCGTCACGGGACCCCACTTTACTGCAAGTCCCTACTCTATTGCTCAGTATTGCTCAGAATTATAACATGGACATAGCCATCACATTTGTCTCCTAAGACCCCCACCCCTAATTTAATTGACCGTTACTGTTACTGCCATACACAACAGTGACAAACTGCCATACTGGGACTGAAATCGGCGCATGCGCACTTTGTAAGAGATTCGTGAAAAATAGCGCTTATGAGACAAACTTCTTTCTTTTCTTTAATGCATTGAAGATTATCAGGAAAAAAATATTTTTTTCTCAAATACACTTCAAGCTCTGATTCCTTGATCAATAGGCATCAAAATCAAAAGTATCACGCTGCCATATGAACCGATATGTTTCTAACCTTTATCGGTCTTCTTGGTCAATCGGCCGCATAGTGATTCTGGTGTGTGAGAAACCATGAAGGTGCTAGAGTGCCATGGGGGGGGCTGTTGCCATAGGTCAATGGTCTGTCCGATAAGATATTCAAGGTAGTAAGTCGGCTCTGTCACTCCCCACTATCAAATGGTGCTGGTTGCTGCGGCGCTGAGGACGTCGACTTCTCCCGCTCAAACCCACAGCTTGACCAAGTCACTGATTTTAGCAGGCTTTAAAGTAGCACACATGAATAGCAGTCATTTCGGGATGCAATCGGGAAGCCAGCTGATGTAAGCCCGACAGCCGCCTTCCCGACTGCTTTATCCCAGCGAGGGTTAAATGAGAGGCGTCTAAACTAGACACCTGTCATTTTTCCGACGCCAGGAGACCGGCACCCAGCATCCTGATCGAAGGGATGCAGGGCACCGCGAGCGGACAGCCGCGGGGGGGAGGGTTAGGTCTAGGGCTCCCGGGGGAGACTTAGGGTTTGGCACCCGCCAGGGAGGGTTAGGTTAGGGGGAGGGAAGGTTAGAGTTAGGCACCCCCGGGGGTAGGTTAGGGTTAGGATCACCCCCCGGGAGACTTAGGTTTAGGCAGCGGGGAAGGAGGGGGGTTAGGTTTAGGCACTTAGAGGGGGGATTAGGGTTAGGCACAGGGGGGGAGGTTAGGGTTAGGAACCCCTAAGGAGGGTTAGGGGGTTAGCTTAGGTTAGTAAGTACTCACCTACGGACGATCGGGATTTCCAGCGCTGTCGGGCTGCCGCTGCCGGAATCTTCATTTGTCTGCCTGACGCTGCCGGGATTCGAACTCCCGGCCATGCGGCCGGCGGTATTTCATACCGCTTCCGTCATTTCTATAAGTTCTATTCTATATATATGAATTATTCCTTATATATTATGTATATTGAATCATCGACATACAGTACTGTCCCATTCATCCAATTATTTGTTTATTTGAACCTACTTTAATTTTAAATAATACAAATGCCTGTTTTTTTTTTTTCAGCTTAGTTACGGTAATTGTTATTCCTGAACCTGACCAAATAGGAAACTGATAGTGTGACGAGGCTCTCTGCCATCACGAATGTAATGCAAACTTAACTAAAGTGTATTTAGGTCCTAATGGGCCACATTGCCCATTACATTAACATTTAAAGGTGCTGTTGTAGAATGGAGAGATTGTACGCGGCAATGAAATTCATAGGGTTCTAGCTGGCAATTATATAACCGAAGATTAAAAAGATACTTTACGCTGATTGGGGCTCTAATAGAATTTCTCAATAGAATGTTCATAAGAATTAGTTTCATTAACAGAACGAGTTAGAAATACTAATGAGTTAATTATCATTTTAGAAACACAATTGTGTCCTAATGTAACTATTACAGACAACGTAGAAATAATTAGTCTTAATAGATATTATGCAATTTTGACAAGGACTAATAATCTCCTGCAAATTTACTGTGATAATAAGCAACAAAATTCTTTGTGTCTATAAAGCATTAGTCTATTTGCTGAGCGCTGTTCTGGCATTCACAATTAACAGGGACATTAAAAAGTCATCTAAAGTTTGTTTTTGGAATGATGCTTTTGAAAAAAAATGAAATATGTCATTTTTTCGCGAGCTGCTTTTATTTCATCGTATATTTGTGCATTCACTCCATTAGGAGCTAACAAACTATTTATGCTGATGTGGACTGAATCGTTCCCTGGCAGGAGACGGTCCATTCGCTGTACCCAAGTGGGTGTTATAAAGCCCATTGCAGCTGCTTAGATTTGGGAAATATCCTAACGAATATTATTTATTCAATATCATATCACATTTGGCTGCAAACACCCGCCAAATCGTAACCCCTTTGGTGCTAAGAAAGAGCGGCCCGTAATTTAGCCTTTGAAAAGACTGATCGAAAAGTCTGTTTGGAATTTTTATTATTATTATTATTATTATTTAATTTTTTTATAGACAAATTTTTTTTATTGTGGTTTGGTATACAGAAGTTTTGAAAGTGGAAATGTTATACAATAGTGGCATTTGCTGGGGAACTACAAGGAGGTCGCAAATGTATTTGATTTAAGCAGAACAAAGAATGCACGCCGTCCTGTCATTCTTCCTGCAGTCAACCCAAACCTTTTCCAGCCCATTTAATGTTGAAGCTGCTCGAGTTTTTTCCATTGTCTACGTCAGGGAATGGAGGGGAAGAGCGGAAGTAGATCGGTAAGCAGAAATATGGCTCTGTATATAAGTCATACAACATTTATGGCGCTACATGGTAAAATCGGTGCCAGCTATGGCTCTGTATCTTATACTTTGCACCATGTGTGGTACTGCATACTAGATGTGGCATCAGAAACTGTATCTACATATTAGGTTTGGCATCAGACATTTGTCAGGATATTACACTCGATATCAATGGCGCAACTTTATTCCAGTCACCTGGAGGTATAATAGATGTTGGCGCCCCCCCTTTAGTAATTATTAGAATAAATTCCTTATCCTTAGTCCCCCCCCATTGGTGCTTACCAAAATGAGCTGCCTACAACCCCTTCCACTGTATTTCTTTCTTGTGCTACTCATCCCCTCCTTCTGTATGTTCTGTAATGTGCCCCCCTCCCCATACTCTCGCCCGTCAATGACTACCTACTTTAAAGTGCTCCAGATACCCCCCTTAATTACCTTAGGGGCATATCCAATTAGCCGTGGGATTTCACTCGCGGCTAATTGACAGGCAAAAGTCACGCGACGCGGGGTTTAGCTATTCAATTAAATAGCTATTTCCCCTCGTCATTAGACCGGGACTCCCGCGCGAGAACACTCTGATTCCGCGAGAACTACAGAATCAGTGTGTATTACCCTCTCACGCGAGGCTGAATAGGGCGGCCTCAAACTGATTTTACCTCACAGCTACATGAGGTGCGAGGTAAAGTCAAACAGCGGGGACTCGCGAGCGGGGTCTCAGGGACATCTGTGCGTGAAAACCCCGCTAGTTGAATCTCATCCAGCGTGGCTAAACCCCGCGGCTAAATGGATATGCCCCTTAATGTTTACCCCCCACATGCCAGTCTGACCTCCTATACAGGAGCAAATTAGAACTATGTCGGCCCCATAGCAACATTTTGAAGGACCCCCAATGCTTCTAGAGATACACTTCTACCTGCAGCTCTCCACCTCTAACCCTAACCTTCACCCAAATAGCACCCTAACCCCCACCATAACCCTAGTTGAAGTCTAATTGCAGCCAACCCTAACTACGGCTAAACCTTAGCCACAGCCCAACCCTAACTGTACCCTACCTGCAGCCTAATCCTAACCACAGCCTAATCCTAACCCTACACTAACTGCAGCCTAATCCTAACCACAGCCTAATACTAACCCTACACTATCTGCAGCCTAATCCTAACAACAACCTAATCCTAACCCTACACTAACTGCAGCCTAATCCTAACTACAGCCTAATCCTAATCCTACATTAACTGCAGCCTAATCCTAACCCTACACTAACTGCAGCCTAATCCTAACCACAGCCTAATCCTAACCCTACACTATCTGCAGCCTAATCCTAACAACAACCTAATCCTAACCCTACACTAACTGCAGCCTAATCCTAACTGCAGCCTAATCCTAACCCTACCCTAACTGCAGCCTAATCCTAACTACAGCCTAATCCTAACCCTATACTAACTGCAGCCTAATCCTAACTACAGCCTAATTCTAACCCTACCCTACCTGCAGCCTAATCCTAACCACAGCCTAATCCTAACCCTACTCTAACTGCAGCCTTTCCCTAACCGGAGCCTAATTCTAACCCTACCCTACCTGCAGCCTAATCCTAACCACAGCCTAATCCTAACCCTACACTAACTGCAGCCTAATCCTAACCCCACACTAACTGCAGCCTAATCCTAACCCTACACTAACTGCAGCCTAATCCTAACCCTACACTAACTGCAGCCTAATCCTAACCACGGCCTAATCCTAACCCTACCCTAACTGCAGCCTTTCCCTAACCGGAGCCTAATTCTAACCCTACCCTAACTGCAGCCTAACCATAACCACAGCCTTATCCTAACCATACCCTAACTGCAGTCTAACTATTAATGCATCCTAACTGTAAGTGCAGCCTAATCCTAACCCTACCTTAACTGCAGCCTACCCCTACCCGCTGCCTAATCCTAACCCTACCCTAACTGTAGCCTAATCCTAACCGCAGCCTAATCTTGACCTCACCCTGACTGCAGCCTAACCTATAGTAACTGCAGCCTATCCCTTACCGCAGTCTAATACTAACCCTACCCTAACTGCAGCCTAACCCTAACCACATCCTAACTGTAACCGCAGCCTAATCCTAACCCTACCTTAACTGCAGCCTATCCCTAACTGCATCCTAACTGTAACCGCAACCTAATCCTAACGCTACCCTAACTGCAGCCTATTTCTAATATATTGTTACTACATTATTGTTACTACATATTGTTAATAAATTATAAGTGTAACATGTACAATAAGTGACTTCATTGTGGAAGAACAGGATCCACTGGTACTGTAGCTCTCACACAGGCACAGATAAACTGGTGTAGGGGAGAGGGGTGCCATGAATGAGAGGGGGTCGATGGTGCTGTGAGGGAAGAGAGAGCAGGAAAGGGGAACCTGTGTGGGGGAGGGGGGATGGGGGTGCTGTGGACGAGGAGGAGGTGTTTGGATCTGTGAAAGGAGAGAGAGCAGGAAAGGGGAACATGTGATGTCACAGATGAGGGGGGAGATTGGAGCTGTGAAGGGAGAGAGAGAAGGAAAGGGGAACCTGTGTGAGCGAGGGGCGTTTGGAGCTGTGCGAGGGGGGAGAGAACAGGAAAGGAAAACCTTTGTTGGGAAAGGGGGAGGGGGGTCAGGGGTACCACAGATGGGGGTAGTTTGGAGCTATGAGAGAGAGAGAGAGAGCAGGAAAGGGGTACCTGTGTGTGTGGGGGGTGCGGCTGGTGTGTGGGTGAAGCAAGAAAGGGGTACCTGTGTGGGGGGTCGGTGCGGCTGGTGTGTGGGTGAAGCAAGAAAGGGGTACCTGTGTGTGGGAGGGGGTGCGGCTGGTGTGTGTGGAGAAGTGAGGAAAGACGACTATGAGAAGTAACAGGAAGGAGAGGGGTGGATCCAATATAAGAAGGAGACTGGTCCCTGAGGAGGGTCCAGCTAAATGAAACAATCCACCTACTGTCAGGGGGCCAGTGTGTAATAGGGCAGCGTGTGATATGGCAGCGTGTAATAGGGCAGCGTGTGATATGGCGGCGTGTGATAGGGCAGCGTGTGATAGGGCAGCGTGTGATAGGGCAGCGTGTGACAGGGCAGTGTGTGATAGGTCAGCGTGTGATAGGCCAGCGTGTAATAGGGCGGGTCCATTTTCACCGGCTTTTGCAGAAATTAAGTGATGATGAATAGAGCCCTTAAACTTTTCTCTCTTCCTAATACTGTACACTGCTCGTTTTTGTCCCCTTGTTTATAAAGCGGATCTTACATAAATGAAATGTGATGCTGAGGGAGATGTTGGTGTAACCCACAGCAACTGTAGCTCAGTACTTGGTTGCCATAAGTTACATTACACCTTTCATTTTGTACACTGATTTTCCTGAATGCCCCTACTTCTGTAATACATATATACTGTATGGTAGAGATGTGCGCGGACCCTCGTGTTTTAGTTCGGTTTTGGTTTTAGATTATTTAAAAATTGTCAAAAACAGATAAAAACAGTTTTTGTTCTTATAGTATTAACATCAACTACATTAATTTCCAGGCATTTCCAGTCAATTTTAGCCACCTCACAGCACCTGAAATCACGAGGGAGGGTCTTACATGCGATCCAAAACACGCTAGATCAGTTTTTTAGATCCAAGTTCCGAACTTGCGAGAAGACCTGGGATGGGACTCGTTCTACTCAGAACACCAAAGTAAAGGTGTGTTCAGTTTTCATCAAAATCGAACCGTTCATCTCTAATGCTGTATATAGTCCCCTTTTTCCTCGCTTGTTTACGCCATTTGTTCAGCTTTTCATTTTAGAAAAATGGAAGCTCTAAGGGGTCTATTTATGAAGCAGAGAAGAGCCCAATTTAGCTGAGATCAGGGTTCTTCTCTGCTTCGTACAATTCATGGAGCAAGTTAAAGTGGAGAAGTGTATTACTTCCCCAGAGACACCCCCGCTCCATGCCTGTATCGTGTGACTGCGAGTGTGATTCATACAAGAACGGAAAGCTCAGCTGCGTACAGATTCGCCATCTGAGGATAGCGTTATCTATACCGCAAGCCGAACAGCGCAGAATCAATGTGATGCGATATATAGTGATATTTATCGTAAGTCACTTCATGTTCTTTATGAATAGACCACAAACTGTTGAAGATACAAAGTGATGATATATTTCTTGTGTATTATGCTGTTTCTATTCACTAACAACCATTCTAGAATTTAACCCCTACTCAGCGCGGAGTCTCCCGGGAGAAAAGGGCAAGAACTATTCTGTCTGCAACGCTGCAAGGACCAATTCACATTATACTAAATAAATAGGAACTCGATCTGTCAGACCTGAATTATTGCTTTAACGGTTGCATAGGGAGTGATGGAAACCTGCCAGCATCTGCATAATAATTTAGATGTAATTTGATTTTCATTAAGTACCATTTTAAAAAAGCATTTAGTAATCCTAAGTCATTCATCAAATTCTGATCACAATTACCTTGCCTGTGGAATGATCCTGTCATGTGTTCTTTTGTGCTGAATCCATCCTGTCCACCTTTCCCATGACGGCACATACAGGCCTCTTCAATGTTATTTACCCAGAGTGAAGGATTTAGTCAACAATTAAACAAAATGTATTTATACTTCCATCAATTCTGCCAATAAGACTCCAACACAGCAAGAAACGTACAGCGCTGTTACATTACTATTACGGATAAATGCATATAAGGGCTGTCAAAGCCGGATAATTGGCTGAGACAGAATCGGTTTAAAATTAAATCTGCACGACGCCATTTTGCGAATGGCAATGAGACGCCATTTGCGACTGGCCGCCCAGCGCTATTTTAGTGAATCTCGCCCATTATAAGTACATACGGCGATGCTATTATTTAGCGTTGTGCGATTCCCACGCAATAGCAAGAAGATAAAAGTCCTCACCACATAAATACAGACAGTCACTAAAACATATAAACTGATTAAACCTGCAAAACACGTACCATGGTGTACTCCACAAAAACACTTAGTCGCACAGCGCTAACTAGCGTCTTTTCCTAATTCCCCAATACTTACACACTGCACACTTACATAAATGGTTCCCTAGTATTAAAGTGTAATATTCAAGGTTTATTCAGTAATTATTACTGTTGTGAAATAAAGGTTATTTGATATCTAAGGTTTAGTACATGGTAAACAGACCGTGTTTGGTGTTGTACTGATCCACTGTGTGTCAATAGATTTCTGGTATCATCGGTGAGAAGATCGCAACATGCGTCTGCAAACTATGGGCTATAGAGAGTTAGAACATTAAAATTTACTTTGTAATGTTACCAGTTTAGATTAGCATGCAGCAGGAAAAAGAATACAAAGGGCTGTTGGAGGCTGACTTGTGTCCATTTGAATTGACCTATGAACTATCTTGTGACAAAAGCAGCTTTAAGAAGAACCAATGGAATCATGCCAATCTGTTCTATTGTATTGCCTATCCCTGTAAGTGTATACATGTGCACTCTCTGACCCCCCAGTTGAGAGTCTTCTTGCTGTGCTGATGACGGAGGTTTCTATTGCTGATGCCGGTATCTGGGCCCAGAGCGCATGCATATATAACAACTGTATCTTGGGTCTGTATGATTTATTTGCGCTAATTGTCTTTAGATCACAGCCTGTAACCATCTGTTTTATATTGAATAATAACTTTTTGTGCTTTGGAACCACACTCAAAGTCTGAAAGCATTTATTTACTGTGCGACTCATTACGCTAAATAGCAACAATTTTAGAAGGTATAGGCAGGATTGCATAGAGGTTTTAAATAGGTATCGATAGGGCAGATTTTATATTTAATAAAAAAAAAAATGAATAACAAATGACTTGTTAAAAAAATAAATGTAATTCTACTTCTCCGCCCTATGCCGTCCCCACCCCCGAACATGTGACCTCATTATGTCACAACTAGACCGCCTGGACTAAGAAGAAGCTGAGCGCCCAGAGCTTGTTAAGCGGCTCTTTAGGCTCCAGGCTGCCATTCTGAGCAGCCTGTAAGTCAAATACAGGTGCCATGGTGCAGCGACTGTGCCCTATACCCTGCCCCCCAAAAAGCCACAAGAAAAGACGCCCGGCGCGACTAGAAGGGCTGCTTAACGCGCAAGAGGCCAGACATATGTGGACATATCTGTAGTTGTGCATGCTCGGCGTGCTCCACTTGGAAATGCAAAAAAAAAGTGACTTGTGTTCAGTGTGAATCAACCTCACTATGCAGAACTATATGGGCACAATCCGAGCAATATAAGTAATAAAACTGGAGATGCCTTATTCCGGTTTGATTGGTTGAGATTTTGGGAATTGGTGCAGGTTATCAGGTCGGCATGGAGGGCTTAGCTCACCGATCCCTCGAACCTGGAACATTGCAGTCTTACCATGTGGACCAGTCGGAGTGGTGACATTCTCCATCAGTAGGGACAATAGAGGTAAGAGTAGTCACTGGTCAGTAATTGATTCTTTCCTTTGTTTGGGGTTTGTTCCTTGCTAAGAGGTCCATGTTCTCGATCACTAGGGACAATAGGGGGTAAGAGTAGTCACTGGTCAGTAATTGATTCTTTCCTTTGTTTGGGGTTTGTTCCTTGCTAAGAGGTCCGCGGTGGTCATTAGTGAAATGCTGGCCAGTATTTTTTCTTTTTTGCATTTAAATGGTAGGGAGGATGTCATGAAAAGCTTTCTGCTTCTGAAGGATATGAAAGGTTGGGGAAGGTGGCCCCTGCTCCTCCTTCTCGTAGGTGTCCCATCAATGTTCATCAGCATCCCCGGTTAGTATGTGTCATTGAGTCCATTCATTCTTCTGGTTATGAATGTTTACTTTTTTGTTTAGCCTTCGTTATGGCTTTTGATGGAGCCTTCCGAGTTTCCATATCTGTGGCTTCTGTGAGACATTCTTCTTTAGTATTTTTTGAATGTTTTTGTTGAGGTTTCATCTGTGTTACATCATCATATACTGTACAGCATTCCAGAACTGATCAATTGTGAATGGGTGACCCTAACATTATGCGTCATCTTCTCAGATTTCTCCAGTGTCACTGGCTAAAGAGTTTAGTTCACAGGTCCAGGGTGAAGGATGCCTGGTTGACGCATGTATACGGCTTGCCAGTGACTAGATTTCAGTTCGCTTGGGTCTTGAAGCGCTGTATTTTGCACCTTGGTTTGCTCCCGGCAGAGTTCGGTGCCCATTTCTTTCATGTCAGTGTGGCTACGTCTGCCGCAGCAGTGCTTTTCCTACTTCTGATATCCAGTTGCTCAGCCGCAGGAAATCTGGGGCTCTGATTCAGAGGCGCACGCTAACTGCATGCAATGCCGGAATTCATGCAGTTGTTGGTAGCACTGCGTATGCGTCAGAGTCACACTGCATATGTGTCCTGATGGTTGCGACCGTGAAATGGGTGCCTTGCACATATAAATTAAAGGGGACCCCCCACATTTTGCAATTTAAATTACTCCAATTGGGGCTGATTTAAAGTTAAAAGTAAAATTGTGACTTTTGCAACCACACAATAACACTCCTGCAGCTGTATTTTTTGTGCGTATCAAGCAAAAACACGCCTCCTAAAATGAGTACCTAAAAGCAGTCACAAATTTTTGTATAGCGCAAATGGATTTGCAAAACTTTTAAACCGCGCTTTTTGTATTGATGTTGTTACACTTGTAATGGTTTACGATACACCCATCCATTATTCTACTGAGCACCACGGTAGTCAAACCAGCAGTTACACAAGATGTTTCCTTGACAGTATCCCTATGGGCGAAAAGTTATTTCTGTCAGCAGTACATAAAGCAGATCAACAAATAAAACACCAGCCGCTTTGTGTTTTCTGACTGCATTGTACATTTTCTTTGCTTCAGGATATTTCCCGGTCACCATGGTAACACGGGAACACACACAGTCCTCGGCGGTTACAGTTATTCCCCGTGATGCTGGTGGGTCAGCAGGGGGACGCATTGTGACAGGAGATGAAAGCCAGGTAACCGGGGATGGCGAATGCTGATAATTCGCGGGGCAGGGAGAGCTTCTTATGATGGCTGCATTGATTTGTCATAAAGTGAGTAATACCTCACGAAGGACAGAGCGAGCCCTTGTTTTGTTAAATAAGAATTACCTGATGGAGAACATAGGAGTTTTATGGTAAGTTCAAGTACAAGAGATCACAATAATAACACATACGGCATTTGCTACCTTCAGGCCTTTTCCGGAGCAGATAGATAATATTAATATTGCAGAAACACTGCATAAACATTTTTAGCTGAGCCCTGGATAACTCAAAAGCCTATTTAACTACTTACAGTAACTGGCTAATATGGTTCCCAAAAAACACTCAGAAAGGGTCATTTATGTTTGAATTAGCTCCAGAACTTTTATTTATAACTTGTACAAAATTATTTTATTAAAAAAAAAAAAATCGATTTTAATATCAATCAATATATTGGCCCATCCATGATCAGAAAATTGCAACATTGTATGTACCAGGTGACTGCTCCTGGGTAAACACTGGGGAGCTGAGGGCAGCATTTACATTTCCCCAGCAGCTGTGCCTCTATGCGAGGTGCTGCCGGGCTGGCTTATCGTCAGTGATCACCTGCATGGCAGACACTAGTGTACGATTATCTTCCGGCAGCCACATAGTAGGCGTTATTCACTGGTCACATTGTTTTGCGACCATGTCAAGGATTGCACCGCCTTGCATGGTCGTGAATGATGCAACTACACCAGGCAAGTGGCTAAGGCATGGTAGAGTTGAATTGTGTTTGTTCTGTGATGGAGGAAGGACCTATGCCTGTGAACTGACAATTGGTGACCTGTGATAGTGCTATGCTACGGTACTGCTATGCTGTGATACAACTATGCTATGATTCTGCTAAGCTCTGCTGTGATACAACTATGCTATGATACTGCTAAGCTCTGCTGTGATACAACTATGATCCTGCTTAGCTATGCTGTGATACAACTATGCTATGATACTGCTAAGCTATGCTGTGCTACAACTATGCTATGATACTGCTAAGCTATGCTGTGATACAACTATGCTATGATACTGCTAAGCTATGCTGTGATACAACTATGCTATGATACTGCTAAGCTATGCTGTGATACAACTATGCTATGATACTGCTAAGCTATGCTGTGATACAACTATGCTATGATACTGCTAAGCTATGCTGTGATACAACTATGCTATGATACTGCTAAGCTATGCTGTGATACAACTATGCTATGATACTGCTAAGCTATGCTGTGATACAACTATGCTATGATACTGCTAAGCTATGCTGTAATAAAACTATGCTATGAAACTGCTAAACTATGCTGTGATACAACTATGCTATGATACTGCTAAACTATGCTGTGATACAACTATGCTATGATACTGCTAAACTATGCTGTGATACAACTATGCTATGATACTGCTATGATACTGCAAAGCTATGCTGTGATACAACTATGCTATGATACTGCTAAGCTATGCTGTGATACAACTATGCTATGATACTGCTAAGCTATGCTGTAACACTGCCTTGTTACTGCTGAAACACTACTGTAAGACAGTGACTGCTTAATACAGAGATGTACGCTAACCCAATGGTTATATTATATTATATATTACATTTATAATGTGATATATTATAATGTTATATTCGGGGATAATTCCAGTATTATATTCAGGGACCTGCACAAATACAATAGCTGAGGGTGTCGGCATGTTTTCTGCTGAGATCTTCGCTATGCACATAGGGCAGTGAGTTCTCCCTCAGGAAAGCAGATCCTTACACTGCCATCCTCCATTACCCTCAGACTCGCTGATTCTTTTTATAAAGTAAAATCAATGACATTTTTCTTAGCTCTCTCACCACTACAAAGGAAGAAGAACCATCAATCATCATCTATCCTAATTCTAACTTGTTAGAATCTTTATTTAAAATCCTTTGACGCCAGAAGTTATTTAGATTGAGTGTAAAAAGAAATAACCCTGAAGCACTGCTGCTATAACAAGGCAGCTGTACCCGGAAGCATGTTGTGGGGGCAGCAAAATGAAGGTAGATAAAGGGGTTGGGACCCTCCAGCCACATTGCACCATTTATTGCGATGTGGATGGGAGACTGGCATGTCGCATTCTTACCCAATCACATGGCCTCATTCAGACATGGACACAATGCAGATGTTTGACCATGTTGGACGGTTATCGGGGGTCTGCCCATACGTCTGTATTGCACTGCGTATGCGTCAAGTCTCATTACCGATGTCGTTTGCAATGGGGATTAATTCGCAAAGTGATTGACAGGCAGGGACTGTTTGTGGGTGGTAACGGGAGTTGGCGACTCGAACACAAGCATGTCGTAACCATTTTCAGGTCATGACAATGCCTGCGACTGGGATCCTGTGCGCTTTAAAAATGGCTCCAGCGTCTTATTTCCCGTGGTAATTCTTCGCAACCATAGGGATACTGCGAAGGCCGATTATGGAATTTTCATAGAACAAGGCTGCGTCTTTGTACGCGGTCTCTTGTATTTCTCTATACAAATCCAGACGGCCGTGGCTTTTGCACATTTATACACAGCCGCTGTGTACAAATTCACAGCAGCAACGGCAGCGGCATTAGCGTCCATCTGTGAATGAGCCCCTAAGTGCTGTGAGGTGACCGGAGGGTTATTACTTTTTATTGCATTAAAAAAAAAAATTACAGGATGATAATTACCTTGTTGCTAGATCTGTTAATGCTTAAAATATGCAATTTTATTTGTATGATAAAATGTCCACAACTAATATACAAATCTTGTTGCTAAGTTGTGTGGGATGCGAGCTGTGCGACTTGGTGGTCTACAGGTCAGGATGCCCCTGGGCCTAACAGTAATGGCCGCCACCTGCCCCCAGTTTTATTCTATTCATTATTAGGTTAAAAGTTCTCATTTGGCAATTACCAGTATAATCGAAAATAATATGGGAGTGGGGTGGCACCGGCAGTAATAGATCAACCGGATACCTGGAAACAGCCTATCAGTCCGGATTCTCCCAGTAACTACAAAATATTTCCTCTGTACCGTACCATACGCTCTCCTAAGGGCAGCGTGGGCAAGTCACATATACTACTGGATCTGCCACTCACCCTGAGTGCAGTCAGAGAGATGCCTCTGATAACTGGGCAGCCACTGCTGCATCCCCTCCCACCACACCTGATTGGCCAGCCCTCACATCCCGGTGCATGCTGATTGGGCCATCCATTTCCCTATAACTACAAAATATTTTCACAGTACCAAATATCCTCTTGAGTGGAGCGTGGTAGCGTAGGACATGCAGAATCTGATCATACACTAACCTGCCTGACTACAGTCAACCCAAGATGACATAAAGTGCAGTACAGTGGAAATATTGTGATTACAGGGAAATTTCAGACTGACATTAATAAAAAAAATATGCATTTAAGTGCTGTCCCCAATAAGAGGCACTCCTAGGCATGGGCCTCATGGGCCTAATGGGAAATGTTAGGCAGTAGAGTGGTTGGATAAACCTCAGTACTGTCAGATGTCTAGTTCTCCAATCAATAGGGGAAGAACCTGGGGATGGAGGCCCTAGTAGCCGTACAGTTTCTTTGTCAAGGTTCTAATGAACGCTGAAGGGCTGCTGTACTACGAGGGTCTGATGTAATTAGTGAGATACCTGATTAAAGGGACTTGGGAGGGACAGAGTCAACGCAACATGAACATGTCAACATTTTGTCAACGACTAGTTGCATGTCGATATCATGAACATGTTGGCATTGTGAACAAATTTGTTAACATTTCGAATGTCGACATTGTGAATATTGACAATACGTCAGCATACAGGCCTAACCTCCCCTGTAACTGAATTTACCCTTGAGGTGACATTAGTACATCTGGTGAGAAATCTAGAGATAAGCCCCCCAGGGGGCCATTAATATGCATCAGCATGCCTGATCCAAAGTAAGAGGTTAAAATAGTTGAGGGAGGCTTCATTCCGTATTCCAAAATGGCTACCAACCTATGTACTGTGCATACGCGGCACCATTTTGTTACTGTTTGAGTGTCACAGTGGGAGACAGTTGTCTTTCACTTACTGTAGCTCCAGTGAGACCCATTATTAACACTGACAGGAACGCTATTCAAGCATCCTTGCACTGCTACCCGCAGCTTCACTCTACATACCAGTGTGTGTAACAGTGAGTACGCCTGTACCCATTATACCTTCAATAAAACCAATATACAGGTTAAGCAACTGGGATGTTCTTAGTCTCAGGGCATCCACTGGTGTGTACATAAATTTTGCTATATCATCAAACCTGTACACACATACATTATTTAAATAAAAAATGGGACAAGCCTGAGCAAACAGAAAAGCTACAGAATATGCAACACGTGTAAGTTTCTGTGAAGAAACCTAGCACTGGCAGAGATTGACACCACGATGGTATGCAGCTGATGCTTACTTTCAGTGGGTGGCTAGTTAGGCCAAGAGTCCCCTGTCTCACAAGTAGTGTAGGACCACCAGAGTCTGCTCTGGTGGTCCTATACTACATGACAATAGCACATACTTTGGGTCATAAATTTATGAGCCAACTCATCTGGAGGCACCCTAAGATCTTCAACATGGCACTACAAGGATCCACATACCCTCCATCTACTGATTCCATCCATGCCTCTCAGAACAGTGATAGTTGCTGAAATCAATTTATTGGTCTATCCCTGGCACATGTAAGGGAGGGTTTAATCTTCTCATCTTCTCATGGTCCCTGCTCTGTTCTTTGGAGCCTACACATGCACAGTGAAATCCTGTTTCAGTTTCACTGCGTTTGCTCTGTGATTTTAGTAAATCACAGGCAGTAGTGAAACAACCACCATTGCAGCGAGGGCCATACTATAACTAGAGGTGGGCAAGCAGAGTTGCAGCACAGGATTCAGGGCCAAGAACTGGCCCCACTATTGGCATGAAGGGTGACTAGGAGTCACGTCACAAGGGAGGTGCGGGCGGCACCCATGTGTCACCCGCCGAGGGGAGGCACCAAAGTGCCGACTTCTCAGTGACAGGAGCCGGGTGCTGCACTGTACCATTACATGCCACACTCGGCTCCTGACACAGTGAAGGAGCTGGCACTGCACACAGACTGGTCCCCGGGGGGCAGTTCGCATCTCCAGAACCCCCGAAGTGACTAAAATGGGTGTTCGTGCTGCAAGGCTTCGCCTCTACCCACGAGGCCACTCACCTTTTTTGACTGGATCTGCACCGGTGTCTCCACGGGGAGAAATGCCACTGGTGACTGGAGCAACCTCCTACAGTCTAGAAAGCCGCAACCTGGAACATTCCTGGGACGCTCCAGGTGCTCAGCTTCTCCCTGGTCCTAGTAGCAAGCAGAAAGCCACAACATGGCTCCCTGGAGCATCCTAAGGATGATCTCTGCATTTGGCTTCTACTTGATCATGGCATCCCTACCCACTTGTTATGAGTGACAGCATGATGTAACACAGGGCTTGACAAATTTTTCTAAAACCTAGGAGCCAGGATGAAATCATAGGAGCCAGACCACCGCCCCCCCAAATAAATTATAAGGAGTGAGTAAGGAGCACAGCTCTGTGTGTTATACACACTATACTAGTCCACAAAATGGTCACAGTTGAATGGATACAGTAAAATGGAGGCCCCCTCACTGCTCTGCACAGCTCCCCTGCTCCACCCTCCAGTAATAACGGGCCACATTTCACATAAAACAATGGTGCCAAAAAGTTCAACAAAACCCCCATCCCCTTATGGTCACACCACTATCCCTCTGAAGCTGCTCTGCAATCCCTGGCCACACATAGACCCTACTACCGGAGAGCTCTATGCAGCCGTAGATAGGACACAGTAGACAGCCGGGACATACAGGAGGATCAGCGTACACTGGGACAGACAGCAGGAATCAGAGCAGGCCAGGATGGAGAGGAGTCATCAGCACAGGCCTGGACAGACACAGGCACAGCATTTACCGCAGGCGACACTCAGCACATGCACTCTTGTGCATGATATGATCACAGCAATACTATAGGCATTAAACTCCGCCAGAGCTGATGAGGATCTGCTTTCTCCCTCACTGCAAAGTCTGGTAGCCAGGCAGAAAAATCTGGTAGCCATGGCGACCTGGCCCCCAGGATTTGTCGAGCCCTGATTTAACATGTTCAGAGGGCAGGACTTGCACTGGACGCATTTTCATACCGCTAAGGCCGTAATTGCCATAGGTTAGGTTCTCAAACTCGGTCCTCGGGACCCGAAACAGTGCACATTTTCCAGGTCTCCTCACAGAATCACAAGTGAAGTAATTAGCTCCACCTGTGGCTCTTTTAAAATGTGTCAGTGAGTAATGAATACACCTGTGCACCTTCTGGGTGTGTGTGATGTCCTGGTTTTGTTGTGTTGGCCTGGGGTGGTGATAGGAGCAGACACAGAAGCAGATTTAAAACAAAATGTGGAACTTTTAATAAGTGGTTTGGCAGACATGAACAATGGGAGAAAATAAGTCCAGGGATGGCACTAAAGTGCAAATGGGAACTGAGGTGAATGCAATGAGTAACAGTCCAGGTAGTGGCAGATAGGAGCAGTCCAGTATCCGGGTCTTGTGAGGGTGGTGAAAAAAGACTTGTCCAGCAGTGTGAGTTTCTGGTTAATAGGGAAGTGAAGGGAAATTTAGCCCCTTCCAGTAGGTATCTCCACTCCTTCAGTGCCAACTTCACTGCCAGGAGTTCTTGTTCACCTATAGCATAGTTCCTTTCGGCAGGAGAGAACTTCTTGGAGAAAAACCCACAGGGATGAACTCTATTGTCTTCATAGCACTCCTACTGCTTCAGATGAGGCATCAACCTCTAACAAAAAAGGTCTATTCAGGTCTGGTTGGTTGTCTTAAGACTGGAGCTGAGATAAAGGCTTGTTTCAAAAACTGGAAGGCTGTCTCTGCCTCAGGTGACCATAGGGCAGGATTAGCGCCTTTATGCATCAGGGCCGTTATGGGAGCCATCAGTGACGAAAATCCCTTGATAAAGTGTCTATAGTAGTTGGCAAATCTGAGTAGTCTCTGGATGGCTTTCAAGGTTTGAGGTCGGGACCAATCCAGGATTGCCTGCACTTTTTTGGAATCCATTTCTAGACTGGAGCCAGAGATGATGTAACCAAGAAATGGTACACTGGGTACACTAAAGACACACTTTTCCAGTTTACAGTAGAGGTGGTTCTTCCTCAGACGAGACAGCACTTCCTTCACATGGTGATGATGTTCATCTAGAGAAGACGAGAAAATCAATATGTCGTCCAGATAGACAACAACTGACACATATAATAGATCCCAGAAAATTTCGTTAACAAAGCCCTGAAAGACAGCGGGGGCATTGCACAAGCCGAAAGGCATCACAAGGTATTCAAAATGTCCATCCCTAGTATTAAAAGCGGTCTTCCACTCGTCACCTGAGCGAATACGAATGAGATTATAGGCCCCTCTCAGATCTAACTTGGAGAATATGATGGACCCCTTGACCCTGTCAAATAACTCCATGATTAGTGGAAGCGGATATCAATTTTTGACCGTTATATCGTTCAGGCCTCAGTAGTCTATACAAGGTCTTAATCCACCATCTTTCTTGCCAACGAAAAAGAACCCAGCTCCTGCAGGATAGGTAGAACGACGAATTAATCCTGTCTCCAAATTCTCTTTGATGTATTCAGACATCGCTTTGGTCTCTGGCAAGGATAGAGGATAGGTGCGGCCACGAGGAGGCATCTTATCAGGCAATAAATCGATTGGACAATCCCATTCCCTGTGAGGAGGTAAGATATTCGCTTGTTGTTCAGAAAAGACGTCAGTAAACATTTGATACTCATTGGGAATTGCTGGAGATACTAATGAGACTGTTTTCCTCACAGGTCGTATCTTGGGAAGACAGGATTTCTGACAATCAACTCCCCATGAAAGGATTTGCATCAAGCACCAGTCGATCCTGGGATTGTGCTGGCGTAACCAGGATAGCCCTAAAATGATTTCTTGGGAGGCCTCAGGTATCACTAAGAATTTTAGAGACTCAAAATGGAGTGCCCCAATACGGACCAGTACTGGTTGAGTTTCCTTGGTGACAACTCCGTTAGCCAGAGGACGTCCATCTACAGCAGTCAGGGAAATTGCGTGATCAAGGGATGAACAAGGAATCTGTAGCTTGTTAACTAAGCTGGAGGTCATAACATTTCCTACTGCTCCAGAATCTAGTAGAGCAGTAACAAAGACAGGTTTTGACTTGAGATCTATGGCTAAGATCAATACGAAATCTTTAGAATTTGGGGATGGACTCATAACTCCTAACTTGATGACCCCAGGGTCAGTTAGGAGCAGGCGTTTCCCAATTTTCGGGAACAGGAGGCCACCAGGTGACCTGATTCTCCACAGTATAGGTAAAGGTTTTTTAATATTCTTCTCTGACTTTCTTTGGAGAGATGGGTATGATTCACCTGCATTGGTTCTTCATCTGTAGAAGGAGGGGTTGGACGGTAGTAGAGGGAGGAGTAGATGACCTTTGCAGGTCAACCTGACGTTCTCTGAAGCGTAGGTCAATCTTATTACAGAGGGAAATCATATTGTTTAGGTTTACAGGTAGGTCATGGGTGACCAAATCATCCTTTAGTCGATCAGAAAGTCCATGCCAAAAGGCTGAGGTGAGGGCTTCCTCATTCCACTTGAGTTCTGATGCTAAAATCTGAAACTGTACGGCATATTGACTGACAGGTTGGGTTCCTTGTTTCAGTGTCATAATACTAGATGAGGCTGATACAGTACATCCAGGCTCATCAAAAATCCTCCTGAATGATGCACAAAGTCAGTGTAGTTATCCAGCAGAGAATCTGAATGCTCCCAGAGTGGGGAAGCCCAATCCAGGGCTGAGCTGGACAGGGAGACGATGTAAGCCACTTTGGTTCTTGCAGCGGGAAAATTATCAGGCTGTAGGGTGAAATGTATATCGCACTGATTCAGGAACCCCCGGCAAAGTTTAGGGTTGCCGTCAAATTTGCTGGGCATAGGAAGGTGTAAGCGAGGTGATGTCCTGATACCAGTATTTCCAGATGCAGAAGAGGGTGTAGTTGCTGGTACCCCAGAGGTGGATAAGGAGGTTTGCAGAGTATCCTGTCGTTTAGACATTTCTTGCAGAAATTGAGCCATTTGGTGTTGCATGGTTTCCAGGTTTTCCAGACGGCCAGCAATGCACCAAAATAAATCTACTCCAGACTCCTGTTCCGTGGCTGGGTCCATGAGGCCAATGCAAACTGTGATGTCCTGGTTTTGTTGTGGGCCCGGGGTGGTGATAGGAGCAGACACAGAAGCATATTTAAAACAAAACGTGGAACTTTTAATAAGTGGTTTGGCAGACATGAACAATGGGAGAAAAGGAGAATATACGTCCAGG
Source organism: Taudactylus pleione (assembly GCA_031769625.1). NCBI lineage: Eukaryota > Metazoa > Chordata > Amphibia > Anura > Myobatrachidae > Taudactylus > Taudactylus pleione. The sequence continues at coordinate 4,656,071 of JAUIMM010000310.1, read as the reverse complement.
GATGGCACTAAAGTGCAAATGGAAACTGAGGTGAATACAATGAGTAAAAGTCCAGGTAGTGGCAGATAGGAGCAGTCCAGTATCCGGATCTTGTGAGGGTGGTGAAAACAGGTGTAGTGGTTGAAATGAAGAATGCAGGCTGAGGGAAAATCATCCAGCAGAGTGTCAGTGGAGGCAAGGTGCAGGGTGAATAGCAGACTCAGGTACTCAGGCAAGGAGAAGGTAATGGAGGATGCAGGGTAGTCCAACGGGATAGGAGAAGACAAGCAGGCAGGCAGGTAGCATTACACAGGAACAGATGGTGAGCACAGGGAACTCTCTCTCAGCTATGCTGAGAAACACGTTGCACTGGCAATGAAGTGAGGCTCTGAACCTCCCTAAATACCAAGTGCTATGCCGTGACTGGCCAGAGAGAGCATGTGACAAACCAGGATTGGGCGATTAGGTTACGTGACCCAGAGGCAAGATGGTGGCGCCCATGCCAGAGCGGAACGGAAGCACCACCAGGCCTCACCAGCCCAAAAAGTGACAACATGCCCGCACAAAACCACACACAGCCAATGCCCCTCGCCAAACACTAGCGCCACCTCCAGATGCCCCCTGCCATAGTGACCTCACAGGTAACACCCGTCGACCACCATGCCGAGAAACTCTGGCCGTGACAGTGGGGTCCTGAAGACAGAGTTTGAGAACCACTGCACTATGCGATCCTTACTGTTCAAATTGAAAAGTACATTGTAAGTATATATCATATCATCAGTAGTTTGCATATCATTGGCCAGTGATACAGGCCTGTCCACCAACGTCAAGGTCACCTCGTCAAGCAGGTCCCTAACACTCAGGGGTTCACATACGGGGCGATGGGCACCCCAAAAAACAGTTCAGTCAAAGGGCATCACATGAAAAAAAGGATGAAAGTGAAGAGTTATAAAGTATCAGGTGTGTGAAGGTAGCTAATAAGTGTTGAAATAATTACAAAAGTAAAAAATGTGTGAAAAAATACATGAATAATAAACAAACATAGAGAGTTATATAAAAAGTGGCTATGTGTATTAAGTGGTGATGCCCTGAAGAGGCCCAACCAGAGCAGCTCTGGCAACATGGTTTTATAAAGGTGCAAATTTACACCAATTTTATTTTGTTGCTTTGCTCCCATCCCTGAATCAGGTCTTTTGTGAGTCCGCAGATTATTTTACAAAAAAAATCCAACTAGTATAATAAGAAAATAGTTAATTGTTGACCATGGAAAACAATAAACTTGCCGCTGTTATTACGAATGTCACACATCGAGCAAATTAATCTTTTTAACACTTAAACATGTAAGAAGGCGGAAGGCAGAGAAGTGCGCGGCTGTGTGATGTTAATGCATGACGTTCCGACTGCAGAGAGGGAAACTTTGATTGATCTCTACATAAGAAAGTAATTAAAATAAAGTGATTTCAAAAGTGTGGAAATCATGACAATTTCACAGCATCTTGTAGAATAATGAATTTATGTATTCCTGGGAACAGTAGTAGACTTTTGTTTACTGTGGCTACAGAGCACTTAGGAAATAGTGCCGTAGGCATGCCTTAAAGATGTGCAGAGAGATCTGCTATTGCTGGCCTGGAAGTCTATTACACAATTCCATTATTGAGTTTGGAAAAGAAACTCTGCAGTCAATAAACGTGATCCAACTTTCCTACAGTACTTGCTACATGTAATGTTTTGTTATGGCAGCATTTCCGGAGACAGGTACCATATTACCGGAGCAATTCAAGATGGCTCCAGTGCCGGGACTGTGGCTCCAAAAAGAAGCTGCTCCTATGAGCCCCTAACACTGACAGTTCCGCTGCTAACTAGTAGCCGGGTAACTTTACACTGCTGGGTCTGACCCGAAAGTGCTAGTTTGCACACATGACTGGCGTTCGCACATGCAAACAGAGACGGCTGGCAAAGGCGGAGGAATCCAATTGGATTCCTCTTCGCATCCCGGACCTCTGTCCCATAGGAAGGAGTGGGACACCATGAACCAATGCCATCTGAAGATGGCGTAGGTTTCCGTAGTCAAACTCTGAAAACCTTTAGTTTTAGCTGTCTGATGAATGAATGACCCCATACTTTTGTATGGGGACTGTGGACAGTATCTGGGGTGTAAGGGAAGGAGGAGATATCAGTGACATCTCCGGCATTACCTGTGTAGTGAATGGCCCCCACCCCGATACTTGAATTTTACTAATGTAAGTGAGAATGATTATTTTCACTTACATTAAGGGATGATTGATACTGGGCACTAGAAGTCTTAGATGGTTGGGTCAGTTATTTTAGTTATGGTCATGGTAATTAATTACAGATGTAACAATAAGGGGCTTAGGAGCCAACTTTTTATAGTTTTTGATTGTGCTCTTGTAATTGGTTGTTCCCTCCTCCCCATATGACTGACAAAATGGCGTGCATAAACATGATTAGTGGCAGTACACCCAGGGGCACCAAGAGGGGGGGGGAGTGGGTACAAATTACCCGGGCCCGGGTTGCTGGGGGGGTCCGGTGGGGGCCCGGGTCGGGCACTGCTCCCTCCTCTCTTACATCACACAGCAGCCCAGCACACGCCTGTGGGGGAGTAATCAAGCTGATCGTGCCCCCCACTGGTTAAGCACCACGCTAAGGGGGCTCACTGCGCCCCCCTCGCCAGTGCGCGCGCTGCAAAACTTTTTTGTTTAAGGGGGCATGGCCACGCCTCCCACGATTTGGTCACGCCCATTTTTTACCGGGGCCCGGCGCGGCTCTTCACGGCCTGAGTACACCAAAAGCACAAACAGAGCTAGCGCCTATGGTAAGGGGCATTTACGAACTTAAACAAAACCAAACAATAGCGCACCCTGTATGAAAATGAGCAGCTCTCTGAGGGCCTGATTCAGAGCCGCTCGCTCTGAATCAGGGCCGGGCTTTTTTATTTATTTTGGAGTGGCCTATTGGCCGCTCGCATAGCTGTGGGTGACCACCCACAGCTATAGCGAGCGGCCATGATGATGGTCGTGATGGTCAAGACCATCGCGAAAATCGGGCTTGCGACGAGACCCTTGTGGTAGGGTCTCATTCATCGCAAGCCCCAGAGAGCTTTCGGCTCTAACAGATGTCAGTGGGGCCGCCCCCAAACGGCAGGCATTCTCATGGGAACGCCTCCGTTTGGGCAGCCTCCCCCCCGGCCCGCCCACCAAAGGGGGCGTGCTGTCACTCAACAGCAACAGCTCGCCCCCTTTGGTGCGAGACCCGGAGCGACGGATTGCCCGTCGCTTACTGGGTCTCGCGAATGCGCATGACCCGGTTGCAAGCGCCATCGACCCGGTTGCGAGCGCTCAGCGCTTGCGACCGGGTCTGAATCAGGCCCTGAGTTCACACTATAGTGTGCGTGAAAATAAAGCTAATAAAAGAAAGAGCACTATTTTGTATAAACAATAAATTAAAATGTTAATGAAAATAGCGACAACATTAATATGAAACAAACATGGTGATTAATACCATTAATGGAAAAAAACCTATAAAAACATATGTTTATAGCTCTATTTAGAGTGCTTGTTGAAGTCCTGTATTAAGTCCTGTATTAAGAAGGACCGCAGAAGTCAATCTATCCCTATATTACCCTACATGCACGGTTCACCTCCGACCTGTGTACAGGTGTCACAGATCCAGTGCCCCCTCCTGCACTGTATCTCCTGCAGCCTGTGGCGGGGGAACTTCACTTGGTTGGTCTCAGCGAAGATCGTCACACTGGCTGCCCAACGTCACTAGCGCAGTGAATGCCGGGAGTACGCTCCCACGTGCATACTTCCAACGCATTTCAACAGTTAATTTGTCTTTGTCAAGGAAGTGTTACTATTGTCCATGATCATTTAAATATCACCAGAGATCTCCGATTGTTTGGGGTTTAAAAATGTAGAAAACTTTTTCCGGAACCTTAAAAACATATTGGTTTTTATTATGACTTAATTAAATTAACTCCATCAATTTAAAAATATAGAAAAATACATATACAAAAATGTATGTAAAAAATAAAATAAAAATCTAAACATTAAGAATTCCAAAATTAGTGTGCCGCTATGGTTAAAATATACTATAAATTAAATTATATATGCAATTTTACTTTTAAAAAAAGTTTCAATTCAAAATCCATGTTTAAACCGGCTGGTTGGAGGGTTTTGAGTTTGTAAATCCATTCAGTCTCATTTTTAGACATTGGGGCCTATTCATCAACACTAAAATAACGTTTTTAAGGACATTTTCCTTAAATAACGTTATTTTGGTATTCATGAACAGACTTAAAACAGGAGATATCACAGATATCTCCTTGCTAAGTTCCCCTGCGTTAATTTTCACACTCCCCATACATTAGTACATTAGTATGGGTACATTAGTATGGGTACATGGGTACATTAGTATGGGTACATTAGTACATTAGTATGGGGATGTGGAAATTATGGTATTCATCAAATTCCGAAAATTATCAATTTTCGGAATTTGATGCAGTTACTATTCGCCACTGTGAGGTGGCGAATAGCAGAATCCACTTACCTGTATCAGCGTGTGCAGGTCCCCCGACGAGTCCCTCCGGCGCTCTGCTCCGTCCTCAGGCTCCGGAGGCTGGTCTGTCATGTGTGCTCCCCAGCAGAGCACAAGAAAGTTTAGAAAAAGAAAAAAATTTTTTTTTTTTTTTCTAATCTGTCATGTGGTCTGCAGGGAAACCACATGACAGACCAGCAGGACGGAGCCGGAGGCTGCTGCGCGGACAGGTAAGTCAGGGGGGGGAGGTGAGTGGAGGGGGACGGGGTGGAGGGGTACACAAACTTACCGCATCTGTAGCCAGTGCTGCGCATGCGCTGGTTTTACAGATGTAACAGCGCATGCGCAGCACTGTTTCCAGACGCGATAAGGTAGTGTAGGCAGGGAAAAGTATCTATTTCCCGAAAAGCTGTCATCGCAAAAATGACAGCTTTTCGGAATAGATACTTATGGAGAGGAGGAATGATGAATTCCACCTATAATTAGCTAGAACTCCATGAGAGTTCTAAAGCTAATTATCTCCATTGAATTTTTACATTTAATGAATAGGCCCCATTGTCTCCAAATAATCCCCTCCTCTCCAAGCCGGCTCCACGTTTTGTATGGCATGGAACATTAAACCTACCGTGTTTTTGTTGAGGTGGTTTAGAAATGTTCTGACACACTATGTGTCTTTAAACCTTTTTTAATGTTCAAAATGTGTTCATTGATCAGCACCTTTAATTTACTTTTTTTGTGGCCTATATACTGCAAGCGCACAGACATGTCATTAAATAAATCACCCCTTCCTAGTTGCAATTTAACTCAGTTTTTATTTTGTATTCCTGTTTTGTGATGATTTGTTATGATTTAAAGTCTATAATCGGTTTGGTAGAAATGTTTTTTTTTTTTTGTATCCTTTGCAGATATTGCAATAATAGAAGCCTTTGTTACAATTGCTCTCTTTTCCTTTATCCAAGGGGATGTAGCTTAATGTTAAGATGTTCTTTAATGTTTTGGCTTTCTACTATCACTGGTTTGTTTGACATATATTTCTCTACCATCGGATCAATTTTCTCCCAATATTTATTATTCAGTATAGTCTCTAAACCTTTTGTATAGCTGCTATGTTGAGCAATAAACAGAATATCAGACGTCTTCTCTTGCTGCTAAAATTATAAGTGTACACCTGAACCGTCTCTTTATTTGTGAAAGCTCGGAATCAATGCTGAAAATCAAACTGCATGAACAGAGAGTCCCTGTGTCACCTCCTTACGGGGATTATGCGAGACATAACCATCAATTGCCTTACAAACAAACCATGAAATTAGGACACACAAATGACACTTTGTAAACACCTGGACCCTGAGAATGCTCTGCCCATGTCCTTAAGGTTATCACTGTACACTCACACCACGGTGAGCATTACATATCATATAGGATGACCTTTCTCTATGATGATCTACCCAAAAGTGCATTTTCATTTTTGGGAGGAATGATCTTTTAAGGGATCTTGAATAGTTGATGGTTTGGGGAATACACATGATACAGTCAATGGGAACATCTAATATCATTGGTGGTGGTGAATGGTACATTGATCATTATGGACGCTCATGGTAATCCTGTCCACTATTAATAATGAAAAAAAAAATATATATATATATATATATTTCTATATTTTTTTTTTTGTGTATGGGAGGGGACAAGCATTGTGGTTTTACGAGTTGACTCATGGTGCATTACTTTCCCTTGATTCATTAAAAAGTGTCTTTAGTTTATAAACTTTGGAGGCAGACGTTTTGTGGGATTGGTCTCCATTAATGACTATGCAGCCTATTTAAGCATGCCTTATACATCAGTGAGGCATCTTGTTCTTTGCAAATTGCTCAATTTCTGCACCCACTTTACAGTATGTAGTTGATGTCTAGATTAATTGTTTTCAGATTTTTTATCCACTAAAGTACTATATTAATCAGTGCAATGCAAACGAGTTAACAAGTGGTCTTATCCACTCTCTCATCATCTCCCACCTTGACTACTGCTACCTCCCGCTATCTTCCATACCGGTCACCTATTTACCCTTTCTTCAATCCACCTTAAATGCTGTAACAAAACTAATCTTCCTGTCACATCGCTCCGCATCTGTTGCACCACTTTGCAAATCCCTAGACTGGTTCCCATGGCATCCAGAATGCAACTGAAATGACTCCCCTTACCTTACAAAGAGCTCACATCCATCCTCTTTTATACATCTCATATATCAAAATGATCTCATTCTTACCGTGTTAGATCTACCTTTGACTTTCCTCCTCTCTGGTAACCTCTTCTCACTCCCACCTGCAAGTCGTCTCCTGTGCCACTACCCACTTGGATGGATTGCCGTGCCGTGCCCAATTAGACTCTCACACAGCCTTCAAATCTTAAACGCTCCCTGTATCTACTTATTAGCCCTTACCCTACTCCCACCTATACACCCTGCTCCAGTGGCGTAACTAGGGAATGTGCATGCGCGGTGGAAAATGGGCATGGTCAGAAGGGGCATGGCCACTTAAAAATTGGGCATGTCAACATGACACATACCTCTTTCTTGTCACTCTGAACACTCCTTTCCATTCCATATGCACCTTATCCCCAGTAGTGCCCCTTATACAGTCCCCCCTATGCAGTACCCCCAGTATGCAATGTCCCCAGTAGTGGCCAATCTTATGCAGGACCCCAGTAGTGCCCCTTGTACAGTACTCCCAGTAGTGGTCCCCCTTATGCAGGCCCCCAGTAGTGCCCCTTATACAGTGCCCCCAGTAGTAATCCCCCTTATGCAGAGCCCCATGTAGTTGTCTGCCCTATGCAGTGCCCCCAGTAGGGCACCTTATACAGTGCCCACAGTAGTGGTCCCCATTATGCAGGCCCCCAGTAGTGGTCTCCCCTATCCAGTGCCCCTTGTAGTGGTCCTCCCTATTCAGTGCCCCCAGTGCAGTGTCTCTTGTGCCTCCAGTAGTAAGCTCCTTATATAGGGCCCCCAGTAGTAGACCCCACTATGCAGTGTCCCAGTAGTGGTCCCCTATGCAGTGCCCCTTCTATAGTGTTCCCAGTAGCAGTCCCCTCTATGCAGTGCCACCAGTAGTAGCACCCCCTATGCAGTGCCCCCAGTAGTGGTCCCCGATGGAGTGTCCCCAGTAGTGGTCCCCCCAGTGGTGCCCCCAGTAGTATTCCCTCCCATTAGTGCCCCCAGGAGAGGTCCCCCCATTAGTGTCCCCAGTAGAGGTTCCCCCCATTAGTGTCCCCAGTAGAGGTTCCCCCCATTAGTGTCCCCAGTAGAGGTCCCCTCCATTAGTGCCCCCAGTATAGGTCCACTCCATTAGTGCCCCCAGAGTCTGTCTGACTCTCATTGACTGCTGATTAACACACACATTGCTGTCGTGCTGGTGGCGATGTGTGTGTTAGAATGCACAGCATGAGCCTGCCTGCCAACCTCCTCCTGGCGCTATTGGGCAAGTGCTCAGGGGGAGGGAAGGGGCTCGGCTGTGCAGCACAGGACCGGCGTTGGGAAGCCTAGCGCCGGTCCTGTGTAAATGTGTAGTGCTGACCGCACTCACTGCGGTTGGCACTACACTGGCTAAATAGGACGGGCCGGTACCGTGGCTGGTGGCGCGCGCGCCCCCCCCATGCGCAACGCTGGTCCCACGGCGCCCATGGCACATGCCCCCCCACTCGCCCTGCCCTAGTTATGCCACTGCCCTGCTCTCATCTATACTACCTGTACTAATGCCCCCTCACTACTGCTAGAATATCCACTCTGAACATAACTCACTCTCTTCCTCATAGAAGATGAGCTCTCTCATAAGCAGGGCCCTCCAGAACCTGGGCGGGATGTAACAAGCTCTGGAGAGAGACAAAGTATAGAAGTTGCCCCAAGCAACCAATGATCTTCTGACTGTCATTTCAAAGACTGTACTAGACAAATGCTTGAGGCAACTTCTCCGCTTTATCTATCTCCAAGACTTGATACATCTCCCTCTGTCATATCTGCATTAATTATGTGTTCCTTGCATGCCCCTGTTTTATACATATTCTGTTCTTTCCTACTTACAAATCTACGATGGTAAAAATAATAATAATAATAATAATAATAATTATTATTATTATTATAATAATAATTATAATTATAAAAATAATAGTAATAATAATAAAAATAATAATAAAAATAATAGTAATAATAATAAAAATAATAGTAATAATAATACTAATAATACTACTACTACTACTACTACTACTAATAATAATAATAATAATATTAATAAATGGGTGTGATCTGAGCGTGAAAACATTTGGACAAATAAACGAAGCAGACAAGCCAGATCATTTCCCTTGGCAAACCTCTGCTGAACAATGAACAAGAATATGACCCAAGCGAATGTCTTCTGTCAGAGTGACCTTAGCAAAATCCCCCTTGATAGTGGTACCAAATGTTTATAAGGAGCCATTACTTTTCATTGCACCTAGATTTATTGCTGCAAGACTCCCGGCTATGGCACCGGGCCTTCTCTAAGGCTGCGGTAGGAATCCTATTTCCAGCAGCTATCTATTTTGATTTGTTGGGGGCTTTAAAAAAACACACACAAGCAATCTAATTTATCTGCCGGCGTTAGGGTGGATTCTGTCCACCACAAATCAAGGGAATGGTGCTTCTTTCACTAAAACTGAGGTCACAAATTATACATTTACACATACAGCGGGTGCAATGGCTTCTGCAAGAGATGGCACAGAGACAGAAAGCTGTCATCAGCTCTATATATGGCATTATAACTGGCAAAACATCAGTGCAATATGAACAAGTGCAGTCACCAGGCAGGAACTGCAAAGCACGTTTCGGGATTAGAATCGTTGGCGGGCTACTAGCAGAAATGTTAGATTAGCCTTTCAATAATTAACCAATAAAGTTAGCAGATTAACTGCTATTTCAATGAGCAATAAGTAGCTTTTCTTTTTTACTTATATATCTAATGCAACACACGAGGCCATCAATCTTCTCCGTCTAAAACTAATTAGGATTATAGTGAGGTGGGTTAGCCAGAAATTAAGCACCTCTATTAATGCGGTAAGAATGTGTTTTAAACAGGAGGTTACATTCCCATAGATAGTTTATACCATCCAGCACCATCCAACAGAATCCCATAGAACAAAAGATTGAAACATTACATTTTACCATTTAGATTCTAGGTAACTGTCTGGAAATAATTCCTCTCTTAAACTGTGTACACACTGGGCGATATATTGACTGTTAAATGGCCGCCCATTTGTGGCGTCAGGCCTGACACAACAGGCAAACCAGGGTTTGACTGGCACACAGGGGTACAGGAGAAACCGCCAGAGTGCCCTGCTGCCCGAGGGCCCACCCCCTCCTCTAGGGATCAGGTTGCAGACTGCGTACTTGAATTATACATTATACTTCAAAGGACTATGGTGCAATTTCTACAATGCATCGCTGATATTAATCTGGTACATTATTATGGATGCACTAGCAGTATTTACTATATATATATATTTAAAGGGTCCCAGACCATGCACTCTCTAATGGTTAGCCAAGCCTCTGTGGAGGCTAGCCACACCCCCTCTGGAGGCAGGCCACACCCCTAAGTATGAACCCTTATCACTGCATTCTGCCGGTGAGCCCTTCGTGTGCCAGTGAAACACTGGGACAGACGATTGGTAAGTGTATTTGCACTTACAATTGCCAGCTAGGTCAGCGGGTCGGCCAAACGGAAGCAACATTTAGCCCTACGCCTGCTTTGGCATTTCAACAAATTTCAATGTCCTGGCTCACATGATTACTTCAAAGCATGAATGAAGTCGAAGAGGACAATTGTTTAAGAGAGAGTAAAAAAAAAAAAAAAAAGTTTCACCGAATTAAGAATGAATACAGTCTCAAAGTGATAATACAAGATCTTGCTATATCAACAATGCATTTCAAGCTAGATCCAAATCCGAATCAAGTAAATGTAGGTGCAGAAACATTCGCTTTTCAAAATAAAGAAAGTGGTCGCTCACTTCCGTGGGACAAACAGACACTAATGATAAAAGTCAGATGGGATAATTTTGTTGTCTACACTTAATGAGTGAGGCCTAGCCCCTTCCCCCATCCCCCCATACCTTGGATACAGTCTAAAAAGAAAATCTATTCAATTAATTTTGTTACTGATACAATTGTTTTTTGGCAGGGAAGTGCTTTAACTTTTTGGAAAAGATAAAAGGTGCTTAATATGTGGAGAAAGCAGATGAGCAGTTCTGCTGTTTGCATTAAATCTGGATTTCTACAAAAGAGCTGCTAAAATACAAGGGCAGCGTTGGATTAAATTAATAAAACTGAGCTGGATAATGATGCCTGTATTAGGAACCCTAAGCTGCCTAAGCCTATGAAATGGAGAATTATCACATTTGATATAAGCCACTTCACGCTTTTGTAACGCTTTTTCATTTGATAAAATGTCATATTGCTGTTGGCAGATGACCTCTGCTCCTTTGTTCTAGTTTAGCGTTGTTCATAAATTAGTTTTTCTCACAAATACGTGTTATGGAGAACGATCACCTGGCCATTGCTTCTCATCAACGATGTTAGATGTCTGGGTTTAATGACGCAGGGACAATTTGCATTCACCAAATTAAATGATAGCAAAGGCCTTAAGTATTGTTTTATGAGGCCTTGTGTAAATAATTAGACTTCATAGCAAGAAATAGGTTTAACAAGCAGGTAAAGCAACTATTTGACATTATCTTTCTGTATTTCAAAGCATGTGTATGTAATACTGAGCTGAGTAATATACCTGAATAGTTGCTGTGTCTATATTTAAGTAAATATATCCTCCGTGCTTTTTCCACGCCTCTGTAGCAGAGTGCAGCGTGTGAAATGAGGCACTCCTATAACTGCACAGGCATAACATGACTGACACTCTTTCATCCTTGCTCTGCATAATGTAAATGTACTGGGGCTAATTGGTATTTATACACAATAATAACCATGCCAATGCAGTTTAAAAGACAGCAGCCTCAGTTTTTGGTCTACTGTACATTAGATCATACTTGCCTACACTCCCGGAAGTCATGGGAGGCTCTAGATTTTTCGGGTAGCCCCCCACACCCCCAGTAGTGTAGGCCGATCTTCCGCATCCTGCCCCCACTTCCCAGTGAAGCGGACAGGATGGGGAGATTTAATGGAGAATTCTTTAGTCCGCGAGGAGGGGACAGGGAGAAATGACACAATTTGCACCATTTACCCCCTCATTGCAGACCCGCGTATAGCGGACTTTTCCGAGAAAGAGGCAGGTCTAATTTTGACACCAGTCCAGCCCTGCCCCCCTAACCAGTCAGTAGGTATGTATAAAGTTTGAATTTGGGGTCTTAGGACCTGATTTAGCATTGCATGTACTCGGATCCCCGGTGTTCAGCGGTTCCGATTCCACAGAAACTGAAGCGCTCATCTCTAATACACATGATATCATATTACAGTGCATACTGCTCCTTAGGGGAGGGATATATACATGATACCTTATTACAGGGCATACTGCTCCTTAGGGGAGGGAAATATACATGATATCATATTACAGTGCACACTGCTCCTTAGGGGAGGGATATATACATGATACCATATTACAGTGCACACTGCTCCTTAGGGGAAGGATATATACATGATACCTTATTACAGGGCATACTGCTCCTTAGGGGAGGGATATATACATGCTATCATATTACAGTGCACACTGCTCCTTAGGAGAGGGATATATACATGCTATCATATTACAGTGCATACTGCTCCTTAGGGGAGGGATATATACATGATATCATATTACAGTGCATACTGCTCCTTAGGAGAGGGATATATGCATGATATCATATTACAGTGCATACTGCTCCTTAGGGGAGGGATATATACATGATATCATATTACAGTGCACACTGCTCCTTAGGGGAGGGATATATACATGATACCATATTACAGTGCACACTGCTCCTTAGGAGAGGGATATATACATGCTATCATATTATAGTGCACACTGCTCCTTAGGGGAGGGATATATACATGCTATCATATTACAGTGCATACTGCTCCTTAGGGGAGGAATATATACATGCTATCATATTACAGTGCATACTGCTCCTTAGGGGAGGGATATATACATCATATTACAGTGCATACTGCTACTTAGGGGAGGGATAATACATGATATCATATTACAGTGCATACTGCTCCTTAGGGGAGGGATATATACATGACATCATATTACAGTGCATACTGCTCCTTAGGGGAGGGATATATACATGACATCATATTACAGTGCATACTGCTCCTTAGGGGAGGGATATATACATGATATTATATTACAGTGCATACTGCTACTTAGGGGAGGGATATATACATGATATCATATTCCAGTGCATACTGCTCCTTAGGGGAGGGATATATACATGACATCATATTACAGTGCATACTGCTCCTTAGGGGAGGGATATATACATGACATCATATTACAGTGCATACTGCTCCTTAGGGGAGGGATATATATATATATATATATATATATGATATCATATTACAGTGCATACTGCTCCTCAGGGGAGGGATATATACATGATATCACATTACAATGCATACTGCTCCTCAGGGGAGGGATATATACATGCTATCATATTACAGTACATACGGGACCTGATTCAGCAAGGATCCTTGCAATTATGGTAATGCAGCAGGAGGCATCACGCCTCCTGGTGCATTACGTCTCTGAGCTGCTTTGTCCAAAGCAGCATCGGATACTCTGCGGACCATCGTCTGGCTGCATGACACATGGGGTCCTGTAGCCGCCGATGCAGATTAGAGTGAGCCGACAGAGATCCTGGCCTCTTCCTTCCCCCCAATGGAGGCGTCACGCCTACATTTCGGGAAACTGAGGCCATCACCCCCAAATGGCAGTAGACTGTCAATCACTAACAGTCTGCTGCCAGTTTACGTGCGGGCTCGCAGACCCAATCTGCACATGCGCAGAATGGGTCTGGCACCTGCGCAGATTCCCGAACATGGGGAATCTGTGTTCAGCAGTGCACTAGCGTGTACAGTGCAGCACCCGGCTCCTGTCACTGAGCGGAAGTGTGCACCTTTGGGTCACCCCACGGCTGGTGACACCCAGGTGTGACCCGCGCCCCCAGCACCCCCCTTGTGACGCCACTGGTACAAAGCCATTTATTTAGGGTTTCATGTTTTCTCATTAGTGATTTCTACTATATATGAAGTTTTCAGTACTTTCTTTGGTTCATTATGAAAAAAGCATATGTAATATTCACAAATATATGTAATAGACTCCATATACTGACTGTAAGGCACACCCCTTCTTCCATATACTGGCTGTAAGGCACACCCCTTCTTCCATATACTGGCTGTAAGGCACAACCCTTCTTCCATATACTGGCTGTAAGGCACACCCCTTCTTCCATATACTGGCTGTAAGGCACACCCCTTCTTCCATATACTGGCTGTAAGGCACACCCCTTCTTCCATATACTGACTGTAAGACACACCCCTTCTTCCATATACTGACTGTAAGGCACACCCCTTCTTCCATATACTGACTGTAAGGCACACCCCTTCTTCCATATACTGGCTGTAAGGCACACCCCTTCTTCCATATACTGACTGTAAGGCACACCCCTTCTTCCATATACTGACTGTAAGGCACACCCCTTCTTCCATATACTGACTGTAAGGCACACCCCTTCTTCCATATACTGACTGTAAGGCACACCCCTTCTTCCATATACTGACTGTAAGGCACACCCCTTCTTCCATATACTGACTGTAAGGCACACCCCTTCTTCCATATACTGACTGTAAGGCACACCCCTTCTTCCATATACTGACTGTAAGGCACACCCCTTCTTCCATATACTGGCTGTAAGGCACACCCCTTCTTCCATATACTGACTGTAAGGCACACCCCTTCTTCCATATACTGACTGTAAGGCACACCCCTTCTTCCATATACTGGCTGTAAGGCACACCCCTTCTTCCATATACTGACTGTAAGGCACACCCCTTCTTCCATATACTGACTGTAAGGCACACCCCTTCTTCCATATACTGACTGTAAGGCACACCCCTTCTTCACTACTACTACAAGCTGTGCAATGAATATATTTGTATTTATAAAATTAGTAACAGTTACTTATATATCACCTACATGTCACAGAGAATGTTTCAGTCACTCACATTAGTGGTGATTACAGTCTAGGGGTCTATGTACTAAGCCTTGGATATAGGTAAAGTGGATGGATATAAAGTACCATCCAACCAGCTCCTAACTGTCATTTTTCAAACACAGCCTATACAGTGACAGGAGCTAATTGGTTGGTACTTTATCTCATCAAAGATAAAGTACCAACCAATCATGCCGTGCATGTACTTCCTGTCCAATCAATAGTACATGCCGGATGCACAATAGTGCATACGGCATGCACTATTGTGCATGTACTTCCAGTTGGCTCGTTTCCCCCCCCCGGTGTTCTATGTTAATGGATGTGCCATCCGATGAGTCCATTACTACAGAGCCCGCAGAGTACCGCAAGTTCACAACAGTATATCACCCCCCACTACCATAGCACTACTAACCACCAGAGTGTTTTTCATCGTAACGCCTGGCGCACTATAACGTCCAGCAATTCCCTTGCGCTCTCGAATGCTCTATAAAGTTATTATACCTGTACATCCCTGTGTCTCTATGCTACATGTTTTTTCTACAGTACCTGGTTAAATAAATCTAAGACCTGGTTAAGCTGTACCGCATGCGGACTAATGGTGCATACACATGATCAGATTTTTCCTTCAGATATGAACGATAACGATTTAAAAATCGTTCAGTCGTTCATATGGTGCATACACACGATCAGATTTTTTCTTCAGATATGGACGATAACGATTTAAAAATCGTTCAGTCGTTCATATCTGATGGAAAATCGTTCATATCTGACATGCCTGAACGAGGGACGATCAACGATGCGCGTTCCCGTTTGTCAGATAACGATATCTGACATCTGATGGGTTTGCAGTCAGACTTGGACGATTCCATTCATTTTAATGCAGTCAAAAATCGTTCAATCGTTCAAATCGTTCAAATCGTTCAAAACTTTGGTCAAATCGTTCAAATCGTTTAATCGTTCAGTCGTTCATCTGACAAATCTGACAAGTCTGACAAATCTGACCGTGTGTACGCTCCAATATATGAAGGAAAATCGTTCATATCTGACATGCCTGAACGATGGACGATCAACGATGCGCGTTCCCGTTTGTCAGATAACGATATCTGACATCTGATGGGTTTGCAGTCAGACTTAGACGATTCCATTCATTTTAATGTAGTAAAAAATCGTTCAATCGTTCAAATCGTTCAAAACTTTGGTAAAATCGTTCAAATCGTTCAAATCGTTCAAATCGTTCAATCGTTCATCTGACAAATCTGACAAGTCTGACAAATCTGACCGTGTGTATGCTCCATAACTGCCGCCAGAACCAACATACTGGGCAACACGCTTATTACCATTATACACTCTGGGCACGTGTGTTGTCTTCCAACTGGACAAATATAATAATAACCCTGAACCCAGACATATCTTCTGCTGTGATGTACGGTACTGCTAACATGCTACAGATGTAGCACAGCAACCACAAGTTACCAGGTGGCGGACTCCAGCATCCTACTCCCCGCCACGCAATACTCTGCTAATAAGTGTCATGTGTTTAAAAACTCGTCTATAAAATTATAACGTCCTATTTTACTAAAGGACAATCCGGAATCAATTGCATAAAGACTAAGGAGCCTATGTATCAAGCTTTTTTTTCATACAATTATGTAGAAACTGCATCATTTTATGAATTTTTGCTATTTACTAAAAGCACAATGCAGTAGTTTCATTAAAATAATCACCTTCAAAGTGCTCATTAGCACAGCAGATTGCAGTCCCCATTATTATCAATGGGGACTATGATCTCAGCCCTACTGTACTGTATGTACCTATTGCCCTGGTAGTTTACACCATCTTCAGTTTTAAGCCTATGGAGACTTACGAGCAGGAGAGATCTACCAATCTTTCTCCGGACGCCTCTGGTAGCTGACGCTGTGTGAAAGACTTCAACAAAACGCTGGGGATATAACTCGCAGGGACAATGGTTAACGCTACTTCTGTTCTTGACAGTTTCCCATAGTACATAGCGGGGATATTTTCATTAAAATTGAAAATATCCACAATGAAACTGAACCTTAATAATCTTGTCAGTCCTGTAATTATTAGTACATACTACTGTACATAGAGCCTGATTCAGACTTGGGAATAGAGAGAGATATCTCTCAACTGATCGTCTTGGTGACACCAGGCTGCACTGCAGGGGTGGCAGATGTAAAATGTGCCGAGAGATTTAGATTTGGGAGGGAGGTGTCCAAACTGACATCTAAATTGTAGAGTAATAATAAAGCTGTGCAGTATTTGTGGGCTACATGCAGGGCCGGATTAAGGACAGGGCGACAGGGACGGTCGTCCAGGGGCCCCCACACACTGCCCCCGACCCCTGGCCACATGCCCGTCGAAAAGGTTGATCACGATCTTCTGGAAGCTCACGGAGCTCCCGCCTGTAGATCGCGATCAACTAAGGTAAGTGGGAATGTTGGCCTCTGAATACTGATTGCTTCAGAGGCCATCGTTCCCAGTGATGCATTGCATGGGTGACGTCATGACGTCACCCGCGCACTGCAAAGGAGAGGAGCCTGCGCGCCTCTACTGGATCCAGTTAGATCCAGCAGACAGCGGCAGCAGCAGTAGCAGTGATGGCGGGACTTGGGAGCCGTGACAGCGTGGAGTGAAGACAGGTAAGTTTTTTTAACAGGGGTGTGGGAGGGGAGGGAGAGCTACTGGGGGCACTACTTTACGGGGCACATCTACAGGGAGCATTTAAGAAGAGGCACAACTACTGGGGGCATTTAAGAAGAGGCACAACTACTGGGGGCATTGCAAGGGGCACAACTACTGGGGGTATTTAAGAAGAGGCACAACTACTGGGGGCATTGGAAGGGGCACAACTACTGGGGGTATTTAAGAAGAGGCACAACTACTGGGGGCATTGCAAGGGGCACAACTACTGGGGGCATTGCAAGGGGCACAACTACTGGGGGCATTTAAGAAGAGGCACAACTACTAGGGGCATTGCAAGGGGCACAACTACTGAGGGTATTTAAGAAGAGGCACAACTATGGGGGCATTGGAAGGGGCACAACTACTGGGGGCATTGCAGGGGGCACAACTACTGGAAGCATTGGAGTAGGTGCTCAACTACAAAGGGCATAAAAGAAGGGGCACAAATACTGGGGGCATTGGTGGAAAGGCACAAATACTTGGGGCATTGCAGAAGGGGCACAATTACTGGGGGCATTTTAGAAGGGGCACAACTACAGGGGACATTGAAGGGACACAACTACAGGGGGCATTGCAGAAGGGGCACAACTGCTGGGGACATTGCAGAAGGGGCACAACTACAGGGGGCAGGGGCACAACTACAGGGGGCATTGGACATCAGGCAGATAGACCGGTGTGTGTATGTGTGTGTGTATATATTAGGGGTGAGCGGGTTCGGATTTCTGAAATCCGAACCCCCCCGAGCCCCCCCGATCCGAGGCCGATCCGAGTCAGGATCGACTTTTCCCGCCTGACTCGGATCTGAAATCAAGGCAAAACGTCATCATCCCGCCTTCCGGATCTCGTGGGTTTTGGATACTATATAAGGTACCCGCGTCGGCGCCATTTTCTCACTCGGCTGTGGACAGTGAAGAGGGAGGGTGAGAGTTAGGGCTGACTGGGCTGTGTAGTGTAGTGTAGTGCAGAGTAGTGTTGTGCTGTGCTGTGCTGCGCTGTGCTGCTGTTGTCCATAGGGGCTGTGTCCACTACTTCAAAGTCCATAGGGGCTGGCTGTGTTGTGCTGTGCTGCTGTTGTTAATAGGGGCTGTGTCCACTACTTCAAAGTCCATAGGGGCTGGCAGGACTGTGTTGTGCAGTCAGATGTCCATAGGGGCTGTGTCCACTCCAAAGTCCTGTGCAGTGTCCCAGTCCTAAAGGGGTGCTGTAGTGTTGTCCAGGGGGTGCTCTGTTCGTCAGGGGTGCTCCCCCCAAGTGCTAAAAAAAAATATTTTCTCTGTGTTTGTGAATTGTGTGCGCAGTAGTCGCACGTGCATCAAAAAAGTAGTGCCAAGCGTGCACCTGTGTCATAAGTAAAGGGCCAGCTGGCTTGACTGTTAAAGGGTGCTGTAACCCCCAAAGTACACTCCAAACCAAATAAAAAAATATTTTCTGTGTTTGTGAATTGTGTGCACTGTGGCTGCACATGCATCAACAAAGGAGCAGCGCCAAGCGTGCGCCTGTGTCCCATAAGTAAAGAGCCGGCTGGCTCATTTCTTAAAGGGTGGTGTAACCCACAAAGTGCACTACTCTCCTGCAAAAATAAAAAAATATTTTCTGTGTTTGTGTGCGCCTTAGCCGCACGTATATATCAATATAACATAAATGGAGGACCAAACTTTCTCCGATAAAAATAAAATAGGGAAAGATCAAGAACCACTTCCTCCTAGTGCTGTTGCTGCTGCTGGGAGTTGTTCATCATCCCAGAGAGGAAGTAGGAACACCACTACTTTTACTAAACAATTGACCCTGCAACAGTCCCTAGCGATGAGGATGAAGTATGACAGCAGTCATCCTGAAGCAAAACGTATAACTGAGGCCTTGACTGCTATGTTGGTGTAGCTGCACCTGCATCCTTAAAGCAGCAGAGACAAGCGTGCGTCTGTCTGCTAAAGGGTGATGACACCCTCAAAGTGTGCTCCACAAACAATAAAAATATTCTTCTTTTTTTTTCTGTCTTTGTGAATTGTGTGGGCTGTAGCCGCACTTGCATCCTCAAAGCAACAGCGACAAGCGTGCGTCTGTCTGTTAAAGGGTGGTGTAACCCTCAAAGTGCGCTCCACAAACAATAAAAATATTCTTTTTTTTTCTGTCTTTGTGAAATGTGTGGGCTGTAGCTACACCTGCATCCTTAAAGCAGCAGTGACAAGCGTGCGTCTGTCTGTTAAAGGGTGGTGACACCCTCAAAGTGTGCTCCACAAACAATAAAAATATTCTTTTTTTTTCTGTCTTTGTGAAATGTGTGGGCTATAGCCACACCTGCATCCTTAAAGCAGCAGCGACAAGCGTGCGTCTGTCTGTTAAATGGTGATGACACCCTCAAAGTGTGCTCCACAAACAATAAAAATATTCTTTTTTTTTTTTCTGTCTTTGTGAATTGTGTGGGCTGTAGCCGCACTTGCATCCTCAAAGCAGCAGCGACAAGCGTGCGTCTGTCTGTTAAAGGGTGGTGTAACCCTCAAAGTGCGCTCCACAAACAATAAAAATATTCTTCTTTTTTTTCTGTCTTTGTGAAATGTGTGGGCTGTAGCCGCACCTGCATCCTTAAAGCAGCAGCGAGAAGCGTGCGTCTGTCTGTTAAAGGGTGGTGACACCCTCAAAGTGTGCTCCACAAACAATAAAAATATTCTTCTTTTTTTTTCTGTCTTTGTGAATTGTGTGGGCTGTAGCCGCACTTGCATCCTCAAAGCAGCAGCGACAAGCGTGCGTCTGTCTGTTAAAGGGTGGTGTAACCCTCAAAGTGCGCTCCACAAACAATAAAAATATTCTTCTTTTTTTTTCTGTCTTTGTGAAATGTGTGGGCTGTAGCCGCACCTGCATCCTTAAAGCAGCAGCGAGAAGCGGGCGTCTGTCTGTTAAAGGGTGGTGACACCCTCAAAGTATGCTCCACAAACAATAAAAATATTCTTCTTTTTTTTTCTGTCTTTGTGAATTGTGTGAGCTGTAGCCGCACTTGCATCCTCAAAGCAGCAGGCGACAAGCGTGCGTCTGTCTGTTAAAGGGTGGTGTAACCCTCAAAGTGCTCCAAAAAATAAAAAACTATTTTTTTTATGTGTTTGTGACTTGTGTGCGATGTAGCCGCACGTGCATCAACACAGTAGCAGCGCCAAGCGTGCGCCTGTGTCATAAGTCAAGGGCCGGTTTGGACATCTGGTCCAGACTGAAGGACGTACCAACAATTTCTGACAAGTCTACTGTCACTGCATATGAGACTGTCCTCAAAGCAGCAGAGACAAGCGTGCGTCTGTCTGTTAAATGGTGGTGACACCCTCAAAGTGTGCTCCACAAACAATAAAAATATTCTTCTTTTTTTTCTGTCTTTGTGAAATGTGTGGGCTGTAGCCGCACCTGCATCCTTAAAGCAGCAGCGACAAGCGTGCGTCTGTCTGTTAAAGGATTACATCGGTGACAGCATCCAAGTAGTCATGTCTGACAGACCGTACCTGTACTGGCAGGAAAAAGAGGCAATTTGGAGGTCCCTGTACAAACTGGCTCTATTTTACCTGAGTTGCCCCCCCTCCAGTGTGTACTCCGAAAGAGTGTTTAGTGCAGCCGGGAACCTTGTCAGCGAAAGGCGTAGGAGGTTGCTTCCACAAAATGTGGAGAAGATGATGTTCATAAAATGAATTATCAACTCTTCCAGGGAGACCAGCCTCCAGAAAGTACAGAGGGACCTGTGGTTGTGGATTCCAGCGGGGACGAATTAATACTCTGTGAGGATGAGGATGTACACAACACTGAAGAGGGTGAGGAATCGGTGGATGAGGAGGATGAGGACGACATCTTGCCTCCGTAGAGACAGTTTGTGCAGGGACAGATTAATTTCCAGCTTGTTTTGTGGGGTCCCAAACGAACCAATCATTTCAGCCACAGTCGTGTGGCAGACCCTGGCGCTGAAATGTTTGGTTTGTTAAAGTGTGCATGTCCTGTTTATACAACATAAGGTTGGGTGGGAGGGCCCAAGGGCAATTCCATCTTGCACCTCTTTTTTTTCTTTGAATTATGTACTGTTTGGGGCCTAGTTTTTCAAACTGCCATCCTGTCTGCCACTGCAGTGTCACTCCTAGATGGGCCACGTGTTTGTGCCGCCCACTCGTATCTCTTAGCATAGTCATCCAGCTACCTCGGTGCAACCTTTTGGATATAAAAACACTATTGTGAGGTGTGAGGTGTTCAGAATAGACTAGAAATGAGTGGAAATTAAGGTTATTGAGGTTAATAATAGCATAGGAGCAGAAAAACCCACAAATTCTGTGATTTTAGCTGTTTTTATGCTTTTTAAAAAAAAAATACAGATCCAAAACACAAAACCCAGAACCCAAAACACGGAAGGGTGGTTTTGGCAAAACCAATCCAGATCCAAAACACGAAGAAAGATCCAGATCCAAAACCAAATCACAAAACACGAAAAGTGGCCGGTGCACACCCCTAGTATATATATATATATATATATATATATATATATTAGGGGTGTGCACCGGACACTTTTCGTGTTTTGTGTTTTGGTTTTGGATCTGGATCTTTCTTCGTGTTTTGGATCTGGATTGGTTTTGCCAAAACCACCCTTCCGTGTTTTGGGTTCTGGGTTTTGTGTTTTGGATCTGGATTTTTTCTTAAAAAATAAAAAAAAAACGCTAAAATCACATAAATGGGCCTTTTTTTGTTCCTACGCTATTAATAACCCCAATAACATTAATTTCCACTCATTTCCACTCTATTCTGAACACCTCACACCTCACAATATTGTTTTTAGGCCAAAAGGTTGTACCGAGGAAGCTGGATGACTATGCTAAGCGACACAAGGGGGCGGCACAAACACGTGGCCCATCTAGGAGTGGCACTGCAGTGGCAGACAGGAAGCCAATCAGCGTTATGGTGCCCATTTGCATGTAGCACGAACCCGGGAGATCCGTGCTACATGCATCTGTGTGATTGGCACAGAGCAATGACAGGTCCGTGAGACCCGTCTGTGCTGCTGTGGTAAAAAAAAAAAAAAAAACCTGTGTAAAAAAAGAAAAAAATGGCGTGCACCCCCCCAAAAAAGAGCAACCAGCCCCGGGCATTAGTAACCCAGTGCTGGGTGTGCTTAAATACAGGGGACAAATGACGTAGGGGTCCCCTGTACTTAAGCACAACCAGCACCGGGCTAGTCAGAACCAGCGCTGGTTGCCAAAATACGGGGGACAAACGACGTAGGGGTCCCCTGTATTCTGCGCAACCAGCTCTGGGCTCTGATCCGGTCCTGGTTCTGGAAATATAGGGGACAAAAAATGAGTAGGGTTCCCCTGTATGTTCCAGAACCAGCACTGGACTTTTTCTAGCGGGGGGCTGATGCCACAGCCAGGGGAGCCCTTTCACCGGGCCCCCCAGCCGCAGCATCAACCCTGACCGCTAGTCAGCCCAGGCCGGGGATCCCTGGAGAGCTGGGGACCCCCCCAATAAAGGGGTCACCCTCTCCAGGGCACCCCAGGCCCAGGCTGATAGCCCGGGGCTATCCCCGCCACCCCTGGTGGCGGTGGGTGGCGGGTTGATTGTGTGGTGTGGTGTAAATAAAGAATATCAAACATTGTCTTTACAAGTAGAACTGCAAGTCCCAGCTAGCCTGCCCCGCATGCTGGTACTTGGAGAACCACAAGTACCAGCATGCAGGGCATTAAGGGCCCACTAGTACCTGTAGTTCACCTGTAAAAAAAATGTTTAAAAAAACACAGGACACACACACCGTGACAGTATAAGTTTATTAAACATACATACACACACACACATGTACACATACTCACCTATGTAACCTGTAGCATCGGTCCACTTGTCCGGTAAAGTATCCCTAGGGGACCTGTGAAAAAAAACATACTCACCATCTCCTATGCGAGGTTCTGTCCTCTTCGTTCCAAAGTAGGCATCCCCGGACTTGGCAAAAAAAAAAAACGAAAACGCGATCCACGAACTTAGTACCGTTCTATAGAACGGTACTTCCCGAATGAGAGCTTAGCGGCGGGGTATCACCATGGAAACCCCGCTGCTAAGCGTTCATTGGCTGAGAGAGGTCATCTCCCGTCTCTCAGCCAATGAACGGCTCCCTCCATTGTAGTCAATGGTGGGAACCGCAGGGTAAACTTTAATAACCTTGCGGCTCCCAGCATTGACTACAATGGAGGGAGCCGTTCATTGGCTGAGAGAGACGGGAGATGGCCTCTCTCAGCCAATGAACGCTTAGCAGCGGGGTTTCCATGGTGATACCCCGCCGCTAAGCTCTCATTCGGGAAGTACCGTTCTATAGAACGGTACTAAGTTCGTGGATCGCGTTTTCGTTTTTTTTTTTTGCCAAGTCCGGGGATGCCTACTTTGGAACGAAGAGGACAGAACCTCGCATAGGAGATGGTGAGTATGTTTTTTTTCACAGGTCCCCTATGGATACTTTACCGGACAAGTGGACCGATGCTACAAGGTTACATAGGTGAGTATGTGTACATGTGTGTGTGTGTATGTATGTTTAATAAACTTATACTGTCACGGTGTGTGTGTCCTGTGTTTTTTTTAAACATTTTTTTACAGGTGAACTACAGGTACTAGTGGGCCCTTAATGCCCTGCATGCTGGTACTTGTGGTTCTCCAAGTACCAGCATGCGGGGCAGGCTTGCTGGGACTTGCAGTTCTACTTGTAAAGACAATGTTTGATATTCTTTATTTACACCACACCACACAATCAACCCGCCACCCACCGCCACCAGGGGTGGCGGGGATAGCCCCGGGCTATCAGCCTGGGCCTGGGGTGCCCTGGAGAGGGTGACCCCTTTATTGGGGGGGTCCCCAGCTCTCCAGGGATCCCCGGCCTGGGCTGACTAGCGGTCAGGGCTGATGCTGCGGCTGGGGGGCCCGGTGAAAGGGCTCCCCTGGCTGTGGCATCAGCCCCCCGCTAGAAAAAGTCCAGTGCTGGTTCTGGAACATACAGGGGAACCCTACTCATTTTTTTCCCCTGTATTTCCAGAACCAGGACCGGATCAGAGCCCAGAGCTGGTTGCGCAGAATACGGGGGACCCCTACGTCGTTTGTCCCCCGTATTTTGGCAACCAGCTCTGGTTCTGACTAGCCCGGTGCTGGTTGTGTTTAAGTACAGGGGACCCCTATGTCGTTTGTCCCCTGTATTTAAGCACACCCAGCACTGGGTCACTAATGCCCGGGGCTGGTTGCTCTTTTTTGGGGGGGGAGGACGCCATTTTTTTCTCTTTTTACACAGGTTTTTTTATTTTTATTTACCACAGCAGCACAGACGGGTCTCACGGACCCGTTAGTGCTCTGTGTCAATGACACAGATGCAAGTAGCACGGATCTCCTGGTCCGTGCGTGCATCTGTGTCATTGAAATACACAGCAGCACAGACGGGTCTCACTGACCCATCTGTGCTCTGTGTCACTGTCAATCACACAGATGCATGTAGCACGGATCTCACGAGTCCGTGCTAAATGCAAATGAGCACCATAATGCTGATTGGCTGAGAGCCGTGACAGACGGCTCTGTCAGCCAATCAGCACTTTGCCCATTAAAGGCAAAGGCATTTTTTTTTAAATGGCCGCTCGAGGCAAAACCTCGAGATCCGACAGCAGATCTCGAGGTTTTGCCTCGGGAGAGGGATCCGGGGCAGACAGGGAGATCCGAGCTTGGGCTCGGATCGCCCCGGATCCCCGAAGTTCGGGTGGGTTCGGTTCTCAGGGAACCGAACCCGCTCATCCCTAATATATATATATATATAATATATTTATTTATATATATAACTTATTGATGGGGGCCCCCATATGTTTGTTGCCCAGGGGCCCCCACAGACCTTAATACGGCCCTGGCTACATGTAAAAGCAGCCAGTATTTACCCCACATGCAAAAAAATTTATTTACACCCCTTGCATTGCAACATGGTTTGTTCAGGTTCACAATTAAGTGCTATCTCTCTCTGGGGTTCATTCAGACCCACTCGCAAGCGGCAGTACGCTCGCAAGTGGGTCGATGTTCCCCACTGCGCATGCGCATGACGGAGGGAGCTCCGTCGTGCGCATGCGCGAGACCCGGACTGCGACAGCCAAGCTGTCGCTCCGGGTCTCGCACCAAAGGGGGCGTGCTGTCAATGGTGACTGACAGCACGCCCCCTTTGGTGGGCGTGCCGGGGGCGTGGCGGACAGACGTCTGAAGCCGGCCCCACTGACATCACTAGTGATGTCAGTGGGAGTGATTTTGGCTCTGATAGAGCCAAAATCACTCCAGGGCTTGTGGCAGGGAGACCCTACCGCAGGGTCTCCGTCGCAAGTCCGATGGTCCATCTTTTTGGACGCTCTAATATGCTGTGGGTGGTGACCCACAGCTATACCAGCATCCAGGAGGACTCTCCATTTTAATGGACGAGGGCTCTGATTCAGAGCGAGCGCTCTGGTCAGAGCGTCCAGCTCTGAATCAGGCCCTCTATTCCCAAGTCTGAATAAGGCCCATGGGCCCCTAAATAACATATTCTATTGAAAAAAAATATGTTTTATTATAATGTTAACTGAATCCCAACCACTTTTTTAATGATTAGCTTAACAACAGGATTTCACCAAGAAATATTTGAGTTCAAAAGTTCTATTTTTTTTATTTTTTTTTGTTATAGTTTGGAGTGTCATCATTATCATTTATAGATTATCTGATGATGAATCCTATTCTTATACCTTCAGCCTGTTTATACTAGATATGAAGTTTTCAGGAACTGCTTTGGTTCAATATGAAATAGCGTTTTGTGATATTCACAAATTAAAGAGACACTTTATCAGTGACTGGTGTCAAATAATGAACTGAACATCTAAGAGCTGATCATGGTCTACCAAAACCATTGTAATTCCCTCATCTCTATCCTGTACTGTGGAGCAGAAAACATTCCCCTCGTGCAGTTTATGCCACAAAAGTACTAAATGCGAGTATCCAGGGAAAGGCAAAGCCAATGAGACAGACGCCAATTATGTAGTTTGACTAATTCCTTAGAGCTGTCGCCCCTTTAGGCTATTTACTACGTAATTTAAGTGTAAATAACGGACAATTTGGAAAAGGTTCTATGTAAGGCTTTCCACAAAAAAAATCAGATTTACACTTAATTTACAGACTGCATAGGGTCTAGTGCACCATACAGCCTATGCAGAATTGAATGCAAGTCGTCTATAATTGCTCCCACATTGGGTGCCCGGAGCTAATTGTGTATATTCGCACTACAGTATGCAGAGTTCTCACATCTCTGCAGCCGGACGTCCCTGATCTGTACCCTTGGCTTCACAGCCGTTATCTCTATCAGTCAGGCAGGCCCGGGCTGACCATCTGGCAAATGCCAGAACGGCCGGTCCGGTGCCAAACCCCTGCTGGGCAGCTCCGCCTCCCGGAGTTCTGCTCGGTTGATACTGAAAGACACGGGCGTGTCGTGAAGCCAGGCCCCTGTGACTCATGGCACGCCCCCGTGAGATGAGGCCGTGCACATTTTGAGACATAGCCGCACCCTTTTTGCAGGAAGGGGGACCCCAGTCCGTCCCTGCTATCAGTGCACACCTGTATTATGTATACGCAGAACTCTGCACAACCTAGAGACCACAGGTTCTTAGACACACCCAGGATGCTCCTTTGCAAATCTTAGCCTACATGCAAACACCCTGTGACCATCTATTTACTCTCAAGAGACAAGTGGAGTTGGGACTGAAGTGAACATGATGCAGCAGTAATATATGCTTTACCCTATGCAATAAATAGATAGAGGTTTTTTTCACCTCACTACATGCAGCAGTAGCTGCTCCTATCTATCCTACACCTTTTTACACTTCACCTTTCCTCATTGGAGTGATGCCCTGGGGTGGCTCAGCTGGGCTTGTTTGGGGGTATCCTGCACTCTGGATTTCAACCCCAGTATGCTAGGGACCTACCCTCAGCGGTTACCTGGGCGCGGTGGGTAGGCCCTTAACCATGGCCATGATTATCCCAAAACCTCTATCTATTTATTGCAAATTCTATTGCTAAATGTATTATATATAATTAGTAGGGATGAGCGAGTTCGAATTTCTGAAATCCGAACCCCCCCCGAACCCCCCTGATCCGAGTTGGGAACCGAGGCCGGCTCGGGTTTTCCAACCTGACTCAGATCTCAAATCAAGGCAAAACGTCATCATCCCACCTTACGGGTCTCGCGGGTTTTGGATTCTTTAAAAGGTCCCCGTGTCGGCGCCATTTTTCACTCCGGCTGTGGTCAGTGAAAAGGGAGGGTGGGAGCTAGGGCTGGCTGGGCTGTGTTGTGCTGTTGTTGTCAATAGGGGCTGGCTGGGCGGTGTTCTGCTGCTGTTGTCCATAGGGGCTGGCTGGGCTGTGTTCTGCTGCTGTTGTCCATAGGGGCTGGCTGGGCTGTGTTGTGCAGTGTCCCATAAAGGCTGTAGTCCTAAAGGGGTGATGTAGTGTTGTCCAGGGGGTGATCTGTCCATCAGGGGTGCTCTCCAAAAGTGCACTCCAAAAAAAAATATTTTTTTTTTCTGTGTTTGTGAATTGTGTGCACAGTAGCCGCACTTGCGTCAACAAAGTAGCGCCAAGCATGCGCCTGTGTCATAAATCAAGGGACGGCTGGCTTGTCTGTTAAAGGGTGCTGCAACCCCCAAAGTGCACTCCAAAAAATATATTTTTTTTTCTGTGTTTGTGAATTGTGTGCGCAATAGCCGCACGTGCATCAACAAAGTAGCGTCAAGCGTGTGCCTATGTCATAAGTAAAGGGCCGGCTGGCTTGTTTGTTAAAGGGTGGTGTAACTCCCAAAGTGCACTCCAAACAAAATTAAAAATTATTTTCTGTGTTTGTGAATTGTGTGCAGTGTGGCCGCACGTGCATCTACAAAGTAGCGCCAAGCGTGCGCCTGTGTCATAAATCATGGGCCGGCTGGCTTGTCTGTTAAAGGGTGGTGTAACTCCCAAAGTGCACTCCAAACAAAATAAAAAATAATTTTCTGTGTTTGCGAATTGTGTGCACTGTGGCCGCACGTGCAACAACAAAGTAGCGCCAAGCGTGCGCCTGTGTCATAAATCATGGGCTGGCTGGCTTGTCCGTTAAAGAGTGGTGTAACCCCCAAAGTGCACTCCAAAAAAAATTTTTTTTTTCCTGTGTTTGTGAATTGTGTGTGCAGTACCCGCACATGCATCAACAAAGTACTGTAGCACTAAGCGTGCGCCTGTGTCATTAGTAAAGGGCCGGCTGGCTTGTCTGTTAAAGGGTGGTGTAAACCCCAAAGTGCACTCCAGAAAAAAAAAATATATATTTTTTTCTGTGTTTGTGAATTGTGGGCCTGATTCAGAGTCGCTCGTAAGCGGCCGCTCGTTCTCTCCGAGCGATGTTCGCACATCTGCGCATGCGTATGGGTCGTAACGCGCATGCGCCAACCAGTCAGTGCAGTCGGAAAATGTGTGTTCGCAAAATTGCGAGTGCCTGCTAAATTCGTGCACCTGTGTCCCATAAGTAAAGGGCCGGCTGGCTAATCTCTTAAAGGGTAGTGTAACTCCCAAAGTGCACTCCACAAAAAATAAACAATTCTTTTTTTTCTGTTTGTGTGCAAAATGTATGCACAGTAGCAGCACGTGCATCAACAAAGGAGCAGCACCAAGCGTGTGCCTATATCATAAGTAAAGGGCGGGCTGGCTCGTCTGTTAAAGGGTGGTGTAACCCCCAAAGTGCACTTAAAAAAAATTAAAAATTCTTCTTTTCTGTGTTGTGAATAGTGTGCGCTGTAGCCACACGTCCATCATCAAAGGAGCAGTGCCAAGCGTGCACCTGTGTCATAAGTCTGTTAAAGGGTGGTGTAACCTACAAAGTGAGCTCCACAAAAAACAAACAATTCTTTTTTTTCTGTGTTTGTGTGTGAAATGTGTATGCAGTAGCCGCACGTGCATAAACAAAGGAGAAGCGCCAAGCGTGCGCCTGTTTCATAAGTAAAGGGCCGGCTTGCTCGTCTGTTAAAGGGTGGTGTAACCCGCAAAGAGCACTCCAAAAAAAATTAAAAAAAAGTTTGTTTCTGTGTTTGCGCGCGACTTAGCCGCACGTATATATCAATATAATATAAATGGAGGACAAAACTTTGTCCGATAAAAATAAAATAGCGAAAGATCAAGAACCACTTCCTCCTAGTGCTGAAGCTGCTGCCACTAGTCATGACATAGACAATAAAATGCCATCAACGTCGTCTACCAAGGTCGATGCTGAATGTCATAGTAGAGGGCACATACAATCCCAAATGACAAAGTTCAGGAAAATGACCTTAAAAAAACATTTAAATCATCTGAGGAGAAACGTAAACTTGCCGATATGCCATTTACGACATGGAGTGGCAAGGAATGGCTAAGGTCTTTCCCTATGTTCATGACTAGTGCTTCAGCTTCACATGACGATGGAAGCCCTCCTCCCGCTACAAAAATCAAACGAGTTAAGCTGGTAAAAGCACAGCGAAGAACTGTGCGTTCTAAGAAGATATCACAAATCCCCAAGGAGAGTCCAAGTGTGGTGGCGGTTGTGATGCCTGACCTTCCCAGCACTGGACGGGAAGAGGTGGCTCTTTCCACCATTTGCACGCCCTCTGCAAGTGCTGAAAGGAGCACCCACAGTCAATTTGCTGATATGCAAATTGAAGATGAAGTACAACAGGATGAGGATACTGGTGTAGCTGGTGCTGAGGAGGAAGTTGGCGAGGAGGATTCTGATGGTGAAGTGGTTTGTTTAAATCAGGCTCCGGGGGAGACAGTCATTGTCCGTGGGATAAAAAAAACCATCACGGTCTTGCCTGGGCAGAAGACAAACATTCCACCTCTTTGGTCTGGCAATATTTTTATCCAAATCCGGATAACAACTGTCTTGCCATATGTACCATATGTAAAGGTGAAATAAGTAGGGGTAGGGACGTTAACCACCTAGGAACATTCTCCCTTATACGTCACCTGCAGCTCATTCATAAAAAATTACTGTCATTTTCAGAAACTTTGGCTAAGACCGCAAGCAGTCCTGTTGTATCCAAGCGCCTTTTGTCCTGTTGTATCCAAGCAATGCAAACCACACCGTCAACTCCCTCCTCGTCAATTTCCTCCTTAGTCAGGATCGGAAGTAGTCCTGCAGGCCATGTCACTGGCATGACTGACTCTCCTATCCGGGATTCCTCCGGAGGATCCTGCATTGCTACGCTTACTGCTGCCACTGCTGCTGTTGCTGCTGGGAGTCGTTCATCATCCCAGAGAGGAAGTAGGAACACCACTACTTTTGCTAAACAATTGACCCTCCAACAGTCCTTAGCGAGGAGGATGAAGTGCGACAGCAGTCATCCTGAAGCAAAACGTATAACTGAGGCCTTGACTGCTATGTTGGTGTTAGACGTGCGTCCGGTATCCGCCATTAGTGCAGTGGGATTTAGACAATTGATGGAGGTAGTGTGTCCCCGGTTCCAAATCCCGTCTAGATTCCACTTCACTAGGCAGGCGATACCGAGACTGTACAGAAACGTCAGAAAAAGTGTCCTTAGTGTCCTGAAAAATGTGGTTGCACCCAATGTCCACTTAACCATAGACATGTGGACAAGTGGAACAGGGCAGTCAAAAGACTATATGACTGTGACAGCCCACTGGGTAGATGTATCACCTTACGCAGCAACAACAGCAGTGTCACCAGTAGCAGCATCTCAGAAATGCCAGCTCGTTCCAAGGCAGGCTACACTGTGTATCACTGGCTTCAGTAAGAGGCGCACCTTAGACAACCTCTTAGAGAAACTGAGGGAAATCATCGCCCAGTGGCTTACCCCACTTAGACTCTCCTGGGGATTTGTGATATCTGACAACGCCACCAATATTGTGCGGGCATTACATCTGGGCAAATTCCAACACATCCCATGTTTTGCTCACACAATAAACTTGGTGGTGCAGAATTTTCTGAAAAGCGACAGGGGTGTGCAGGAGACGCTTTGGGTGGCCCGAAAAATTTCTGGCCACTTTCACCATTCAGCGACTGTGTGCCGAAGACTGGAGCGCCAGCAAACACTATTGAACCTGCCCCGCCATCACCTGAAGCAAGAGGTTGTGACGTGGTGGAACTCAACCCTATATATGCTTCAGAAGATGGAGGAGCAGCAAAAGGCCGTTCAAGCCTATACATCCACATAGGCAAAGGAGGGGGTATGCACCTGACTCAAGCACAGTGGAGAATGATTTCCGTGTTGTGCAAGGTTCTCCAGCCCTTTGAACTTGCCACACGTGAAGTCAGTTCAGACACTGCCAGCTTGAGTCAGGTCATTCCCCTCATCTATTGCAGAAGTAGCTGGAGAAAGTGAAGGAGGAGCTAAGACGGAGCGATTCCGCTCGGCATGTCGGACTTGTGGATGAAGCCCTTCATTCACTTTCCCAGGATTCCAAGGTGGTCAATCTGTTGAAATCAGACCACTACATTTTGCCACGGTGCTCGATCCTAGGTTTAAAACCTATGTCGTGTCTCTCTTTCCAGCCAACACAAGCCTGCAGAGGTACAAAGACCTGCTGGTGAAAACACTGTCAGCTGAAGCGGAATGTGACACATCAGCAGCTCCTTCTTCATTTTCTCCCGCAGCTGGGGCTGCCAGGAAACAACTTATGTATCCTAAGCAACCTGCTGGCAGTGATGCAGGGCAGGCAGGACCAAGTTTGGACATCTGGTATGGACTGAAGGACCTGGCAACAATTTCTGACATGTCTACTGTCACTGCATATGATACTGTCACCATTGACAGAATTGTGGAGGATTACATCGGTGACAGCATCCAAGTAGGCATGTCAGACAGTCCGTACCTGTACTGGCAGGAAAAAGAGGCAATTTGGAGGCCCCTGTACAATCTGGCTCCATTTTACCTGAGTTGCCCCCCTCCAGTGTGTACTCCGAAAAAGTGTTTAGTGTAGCCGGGAACCTTGTCAGCGAAAGGCATAGGAGGTTGCTTCCACAAAATGTGGAGAAGATAATGTTCATAAAAATGAATTATCAACTCTTCCAGAGAGACCAGCCTCCAGAACGTACAGAGGGACCTGTGGTGGTGGATTCCAGCGGGGACGAATTAATACTCTGTGAGGATGAGGATGTACACAACACTGAAGAGGGAGAGGAATCAGTGAATGAGGAGGATGAGGACGACATCTTGCCTCGGTAGAGCCAGTTTGTGCAGGGACAGATTAATTGCCAGCTTGTTTTGTGGGGGCCCAAACGAACCAATAATTTCAGCCACTGTCGTGTGACAGACCCTGGCGCTGAAATGATTGGTTTGTTAAAGTGTGCATGTCCTGTTTATACAACATAAGGGTGGGTGGGAGGTCCCAAGGACAATTTCATCTTGCACCTCTTTTTTTTTTTTGCATTATGTACTGTTTGGGGCCTAGTTGTTCAAACTGCCATCCTGTCTGCCACTGCAGTGTCACTCCTAGATGGGCCACGTGTTTGTGCCGCCCACTCGTGTCGCTTAGCATAGTCATCCAGCTACCTCGGTGCAACCTTTTGTACTAAAAACAATATTGTGAGGTGTGAGGTGTTCAGAATAGACTGGAAATGAGTGGAAATTAATGTTATTGAGGATAATAATAGCATAGGAGCAGAAAAACCTACAAATTCTGTGATTTTAGCTGTTTTTATGCTTTTTAAAAAAAAAAATACAGATCCAAAACACAAAACCCAGAACCCAAAACACGGAAGGGTGGTTTTGGCAAAACCAATCCAGATCCAAAACACGAAGAAAGATCCAGATCCAAAACCAAAACACAAAACACAAAAAGTGGCCGGTGCACACCCCAGTACATACGGAACGATATATATCGTTACGATGCGAACGATAACAATATCGTTAAAAGATATATATCGTTCATATCGTTCCGTTTGTATGCAATGAATGACCAACGATACGCGCTCCCGCTGGACGATAACGATATCGTTCATCGGATATACATGCAGGCCCATCTGAATGATATTGTGCATTTTCCATAGGGGTTTGCGGTTGTTGGTCGTTCATCTTTGCTGTGTGCATGAACAATATCGTTCATCCAGCACAACAGGAATTTCAAGGGAGATCATTCAGCAATATCGTTCGCTGAACAGATGGTCCCGTGTGTACCCAGCATTAAGATGGGTAGACACCTGAAAGTGATATCTGCAGATCGAGTGATCTGCAGATATATCTTTAGATGATGGTAGTTCATACACACTGAACTAACATAATCTCTGCGGGAGCCGCAGTTCCCGCAGGCCAGGAGGCGGGGCCTTCCCCCTCCCCGCAGATGCCGCTGTGTTTGTGCGGGCAATTGGCCAATTGCCCGTACACACTTGCCGATGGACAGATATGTCTGCAGATATGCCTGTGTTTTTTTAATCGGTATGTAATACCGCTGGCCGCATGGGCGGCAGTTCGATTCCCGGCAGCGTCAGGCTGACAGAGGAACAGATCCCGGCATAAGCAGCCCATCAGCGCTGGAAATCCCGATCGTCCCCAGGTAAGTATGAACTAACCTAACCTAGCCCCCTAACCCTAACCCTCCCTTAGGGGTGCCTAACCCTAACCTCCCCCCCAAGTGCCTAACCCTAATCACCCCTCTAAGTGCCTACACCTAACCCCCCCTCCCTTGCTGCCTAAACCTAAGTCCCCCGGGGGGGTGCCTATCCCTAACCGCCCCCCAGGGGTGCCTAATCCTAACCCTCCCTCCCCTAGCCTAACCCTAACCTCCCGGGGGGGTGCCTAACCCTAAGTCCCCCCCGGGAGCCCTAAACGGTCTCTCGGCGTCGGTGAAATGAGCGGCGTGTACATCTAGACGCCGGTCATTACACCATCGCCGGGATATGACAGTCGGGAAGCTTCCCGATTGCATCCCCTGTGTTTGCATAATATAATTCCTTTTATCCCTGAGTTGAAGTTTGATACATGGATGGCTCAGGGAGTAGTATCAGTTGTGTTATGTCTAATGGCGTACTTCTCCCCTTCTCCTGTATTCAAGAATTGTTTTCTGTCTCATCAAGGGATTTCTATAAATACCTACAGCCATGTCACTGGTTGCATAGGTTATATTTGGGCTCTCATCCATTATAAGCTACCCCAATGTATATTTTTGAAAATTATCTCTTGGTGGTATAGTTTTGTGGTAGATGCTTTTTGGATGGGAACGCCTCCGTTTGGGCTGCCACCCCCCCCGGCCCGCCTTAAAAACGGGGCGAGCTGTCAATCAACATCGACAGCTCGCCCCCTTTGGAAAGAGACCCACTACGACCGGCGCTGTCGGTCGTTGCGGGTCTCACGCATGCGCGCGAAGGAGCCGGCTCCCTTGTGCACATGTGCACTGGACAAACATCGAGGCGGCCATGCGGTCGTAGACCGTACGGCCGCCTCTGAATGAAGCCCTCAGATCTTCCTATTTCTCTTACAGAAGATGACTGGGGCTCTTTATTTACATTGTGTTTTCGTATGTCTAAATATATCTCCCATGTAGAAATGTTTTATAAACTCATTCACAAGATGTATTTAACACCCAGTGGGCTCCATAAATTTTTTTCTTCTCTTCCCAACCAATGTTGGTGTAACTGCGGTCAAATTGGGGTTATTTGTCATGTCTTTTGGGCATGTCCAAAACTAAACATATTATGGCGTCAGATCTTTATGTTAATTATCAAGGTATCTGGGCTTAAGGTAACTCCGGATCCTCTCTTAGCACTTTTCCATGTTTATCATGGAGATGTCTCTTCTGGGGATAAGTAGGTGATGGGGCATATTTTAATTGCCACTAAGGGCCTGATTCAGAGACGGATGCTCTGAAAGAGCGTTCGCTCTGAATCAGGTCATTTTTTAATTGTGCGGGCCTCCGGGCCGCTCGCATAGCTGTGGGTGACCACCCACAGCTATTGCGAGCAGCCATGTAATGGTCGCGATGGTCTCGACCATCGCGACCATCGGGGCTTGTGATGAGACCCTTGCGGAAGGGTCTCGTTCCCGCAAGCCCCAGTGAGCTTCTGGCTCTTAACAGAGCCGGAAGCTCACCACTGACATCACTTGTGATGTTAGTGGGGCCGCCCCCATCAGCAGGCGTTCCGTCGGGAATACCTCCGTTTGGCCAGCCACCCCCCCTGCCCACCTTCTAAATGGTGTGCGCTGTCGATCAAAATCGACAGCCGCCCCCTTTTGGTGTGAGACCCGGAGCGACTGAGTGCCCATCGCTAGCCGGGTCTTGTGCATGCGCACGTCGTAGCCGGCTCCAGCGTGCGCATGCGCAGTGGCCAAACATCGACCCGCTCGCGAGCACATAGCGCTTGCGAGCAGGTCCGAATCAGGCCCTAAACCCCTTAGCATATCATTAGCTTTCAGACATCATACCAATATTAGATACCATATAGGATAAAATACAAACCCATTGTGATTTTCAGATAGCAGGAGTCTCGTACTCCTCCTAAGCTAATAATCCACTAATGATATGACTACTAATGAGTGACTATAGAGCAAAGCCCCAGAGTAATAACAGCACTACTAATCCTATTTTGCCAGGTTTAGATACTCAATGAAGGGAGTTCTCTGTTTATAGGGTCTATTTACTAAGCAGTGTTAAGAGACAGAGGCTCTGATTCAGAGCCGGACGCTCTGACAGAGCGCTCGTCTCTGAATCAGGGCCGTCCCTTCTCCTTTTGGAGTGGCCTCCTGGCCACCCACAGCTATAGCAAGCGGCCAAAATGATGGTCGCGACGGTCAAGACCATCGCGACCATCGGGCTTGCGACGAGACCCTGCGGTAGGGTCTCGTGGCCGCAAGCCCTGGAGGGCTTTTGGCTCTATCAGAGCCAAAAGCACTCCCACTGACATCACTAGTGATGTCAGTTGGGTCAGCCCCAGACGGTAGGCGTTCCCATGGGAAAGCCTCCGTCTGGCAACCACACCCCCGGCACGCCCACTAAAGGGGGCGTGCTGTCAGTCACCATCGACAGCACGCCCTCTTTAGTGCGAGACCCATAGCGATGGCTTGGCCATCGTTATTCGGGTCTCGCGCATGCGCACAACGGAGCCGGCTCCGTCGTGTGCATGCGCACTTGGCCAACAATGACCTGCTTGCGAGCGCTCAGCACTCACGAGCGGGTCTGAATCAGGACCAGAGTGAAAAGTGATAAGTGCCAGCCAATCAGCTCCCAACTGTCATCTCACAGGCTGTGTTTGAAAAATGACAGTTGGGAGCTGATTGGCTGGCACCTTATCACTTTCTTATCACTTTTCATTCTGTCTCCTAACACTGCTTAGTAAATAGACCCCTAAGTGTGATGTTTGATATGTGTTTTGCAAAATTGTTTATCTGCAGTTGACAGTATGTTTACGGTACTTTATTAATAATTCTGCTCCTAAAGGCCCCCATTCACGGTGCAATATAGCAGCTGATCTGACGGATTGGAATGATATTGCTGCTATATCGTTCCGTGTGTGGGTATGATATCGACCAGTGGGATCGTATATTGCTCATCCAGATCTTTCTGCATGTTCAGTTGATCTGGGGGAGAGATGTACAATCCCATGCAGCGCTATGTGGGTGGGGGAGGGGCCGCTGGCATATCGGACATAGGGCCTCATTCAGAGGCGGTCAGAGGATGCAAGCGGTCGCTCAGAAACTGGGCGGCCACTTGCATCCTGACCGCCCGCTTCTGTTGCGGTCGTTAGGCTGTGGGTTAACACCCACAGCTCTAATGACCGCTCCGGTGATGGTCGCGATGGTCAGAGACCATCGGGGCTTACGACGAGACTCTAGGGTAGGGTCTCCCTTGTCGTAAGCCCCGGAGAGCTTCTGGCTCTGTCAGAGCCGGAAGCTCTCCACCCCCCCGGCCCGCCTTGCAAACGGGGTGAGCTGTCAATCAACATCGACAGCTCGCCCCCTTTGAATCGAGACCCGCTACGACCGGCGCTGTCGGTCGTAGCGGGTCTCACGCATGCGCACGACGGTGCCGGCGCCGTCGTGCGCATGCTCTGTGGGGGGCCATCGACCTGGTCTGAGCGCATCGGCGCTAAAGACCGGGTCTGAATGACCCCCATAATGTGTCTAGACAATCTATGTTTTTTTGACAACCAAACATATTTTGTAAAGACACCATAAAACTTAGATAACAGCAACAAAGATAGTAACTTGGGTATGGTCCGAAATAGATACAGTGCATTAACTTAGGTAACAGAACCATTTTCAAAGCAATGATACGGCCCGACCATGAAACCTCTTCCAAGCAGCTGTTAAAAGTGAAAATTTTGTCAAAAGAGGAAGGTGGTTACATGCCACAATATCAGCTCCCTGTTTTGTGATCTGAACCCCTAGATAAGTAACACTATTAACTTACATTCCAGGTTTTAAGGATATCCGTGCTTGAATTTAGATTACATCATTGTGGCTCCTCTCAGATACATACATAGGTAATCTCCCTAGATGGGTGAGTAAAGGAATCCCTAGTTACAGCTCTGTGTGACATCATTGCGGCCCATCCTTGATACATACTTAGGTGCTCTCCCTAGATGGGTGAGTAAGGCATGCCCAGTTACTAGAGATGTGCGCCGACCCCCGTGTTTTGGTTTTGGATCTGGATCTAACCTGGTTTTGGATCTGGATTGGTTTTTGCCAAAACCTCACCTCCGTGTTTTGTTTTCGCGTTTTGGTTTTGGATCTGGATTTTGTCTTAAAAAATCATAAAAACAGCTAAAATAAGATAAATTGGGCTTGTTTTTCTTCCTACAGTATAATTCACCTCACTAACAATTATTTCCAGTAATTTTCAATAAATTTTGCTTCATCTAGTTAAGGAGAAAAAGGTTGCATCCAGCTAGCTGGCTGACTAAGCTAATTGACACAGTGGGCGCCACTAACATGTGGCAGTTCAGTTTCTAATTTCCAACATAGATACAGTGTGTTATACAGTGTGGGTTGGATACACCAATAGTGCACTTACTGTGACAGCAGTGTCGGCAGAGTGGGGTTGCTGACGGTGTCCTCCTCAGTACATGGAATGGCAGTGCTACGGTGCTGGCAGTGTCCTCAGTGAAGGGTCTTGGTGATGTTGGCAGTGCGTGGGTGCCACCAGTGTCTTTAGTGCAGGTCTGCTGGTTGTGTCGGCAATTTGGGGGTGCCAGCGTTGTCTTTAGTGCAGGTTTGCTGGCTGTGTTGGCAGTGTGGGGGTGCCAGCGGTGTCCTCAGTGCAGGTTTTCTGACTGTGTCTGCAGTGCAGGGGTGCTGGTGGTGTCCTCAGTGTGGGAGTGTCTGCAGTGTTGGCAGTGTGGGGGTTGCTGATGGTGTCCTCAGTACGTTGGGCAGCAGCGTAGAAGTGTCGGCAGTGGTGGTGTTGGCAGCGGGGGATGCTGCCAGTGGGGGTGCCGTGGTGTCGGCAGCGGGGGGTGCCGGCGGCGTGGGATGATGGGCGCCATCTTCTTATCTTCTTTTGTGCTGTTTTCAATGGGCTTAACACTGATTGGCTGAGAGCCATGACAGATGGCTCTCTCAGCCAATCACCTTTAAGCCCGCTGGAAACAAAACCTTGTGCCTCGACAAAGGAATCACGAGGTTTTGCCTCGGGTCAGGGATCCGGGGCAGGCAGGGAGATCTCTTAGATCCGAACCCGTTCATCTCTACTAGTTACAGCTCTGTGTGACATCATTGTGGCCCCTCCCAGATACATAAATATGTACCCTCTCTAGATGGGTGAGTAATGGGAATGCCTAGTTACATATCTGTGTGACATCATTGTGGCTCCTCCCAGATACATACATATGTGCTCTCCTTAGATGGGTGAGTAAGGGAATGCCTAGTTACAGCTATGTTAGACATCATTGTGGCTCCTCCCAGATACATACATAGGTGATCTCCCCAGATGGGTGAGTAAGGGAATGCCTAGTTACAGCTCTGTGTGACATCATTGTGGCTCCTCCCAGATACATACATAGGTGCTCTCCCTAGATGGGTGAGTAAGGGAATGCCTAGTTACAGCTCTGTGTGACATCATTGTGGCTCCTCCCAGATACATACATAGGTGCTCTCCCTAGATGGGTGAGTAAGGGAATGCCTAGTTACAGCTCTGTGTGACATCATTGTGGCTCCTCCCAGATACATACATAGGTGCTCTCCATAGATGGGTGAGTAAGGGAATGCCTAGTTACAGCTCTGTGTGACATCATTGTGACTCCTCCCAGATACATACATAGGTGCTCTCCCTAGATGGGTGAGTAAGGGAATGCCTAGTTACAGCTCTGTGTGACATCATTGTGGCTCCTCCCAGATACATACATAGGTGCTCTCCCTAGATGGGTGAGTAAGGGAATGCCTAGTTACAGCTCTGTGTGACATCATTGTGGCTCCTCCCAGATACATACATAGGTGCTCTCCGTAGATGGGTGAGTAAGGGAATGCCTAGTTACAGCTCTGTGTGACATC
Organism: Taudactylus pleione; assembly: GCA_031769625.1. NCBI lineage: Eukaryota > Metazoa > Chordata > Amphibia > Anura > Myobatrachidae > Taudactylus > Taudactylus pleione. The sequence continues at coordinate 4,616,157 of JAUIMM010000310.1, read as the reverse complement.
ATTGCGGCCCCTCCCAGATACATACATAGGTGATCTACCTAGTTGGGTGAGTAAGGGAATGCCTAGTTACAGCTCTGTGTCATAGAGAATTATGGGTGTGGTTTAAGATTTATCTGCCTGTGTTAAGTTTCTACCTATTTTTCCTTTGCAAATTTCCTACCTCCCACACATGGGTGCAATATTAAGGAGGGGACCCGTGTGCTGTCTCCATCCAGGGCCCTCTCCTCTTTCACCGACGACCAGTGGCAGTGCACTGAGCGCAGCAGCACGGTAGTAGACTCTACAGTAGGCACTAGTCTGTGCCCAGTGTCTTCTGTACATGCGCAGGTCACCAGGAAAATGGCCTGACAGCCATTTTCCTGGCGATTTCCATACCGCGCATGTGCAAAATGCCAGTTAAATGGTTCCCAAAATTCCATGCAATTTTTACAGTGCTGATACTGCGATGTGTGACTACGGAGAGGTAAGTATTAAAAATATGGGTACAATGTGGGCCTCCCTGGACCCAGAGGCCCGTGTTGCCTGAACACCCAGTGCTTCCACACTGTTTTAGATGTTGGCTGTATTGTAGCTGCGGGAAAAATTGGTACAGTAGCAGTGGCTGTTGGAGGTTGCTCTCAAGGTGCTCTCAGTGCCAATGCATGGGTAAGGCTGATTTTACTCTACTGGTGTATCTTTTTGTCAATGGGAGGGGACATAGTTACCTTGAGTTGATGGTGATGGGCTGGCAGTTGGCCCCCATCTAAGCCTTGAGTTGTTGGGGATGTGCTGACAGTTGGCCCCCATCTAAGCCCTGAGTTGTTGGGAATGGGCTAGCAGTTGTCCCCCCATATAAACCTTGAGTTGTTGATGATGGGCTGGCAGTTGACCCTCATCTAAGCCTTGATTTGTAGGTGATAGGTTGGCAGTTGGCCCCCATCGAAGCCATGAGTTTTTGGTGATAGGCTGGCAGTTGGCCCCCATCTAAGCCTTGAGTTGTTGGGGATGGGCTAGCAGTTGGCCCCCATCTAAGCCTTGAGTTGTTGGTGATGGGCTAGCAGTTGGCCCCCATCTAAGCCTTGAGTTGTTGGTGATGGGCTGGCAGTTGGCCTCGTCTAACTCTTAAATTGTTGGTGATGGGTTTGTGTTCCCAGATGTCCTCACATAGTGCTCGTCTTTCATTCTTTGCCACCAAACCTTACACAGATTGCAAAATAAAGCTGTTTCTTTCCCCCCACCATTTACAGTAAGTCTGTGGTGTCTTTATTTCCGATAATTCAGGAATCTGGCATATGTTGGGATGAGTAGGCTGACATCAGCCATTAGGGTGTTTATGGAAAATTAGTCCAGCTATAAGCATATCACACTATGTTATGGGGAAACAAGTCACTACAGAACAAGCATAGTGCATGGTCCTCTGTTAATCCAGGCTGAGCATATCATGGGAAGATGGCATGAACAGCCGGGCCCCATATTACATTTTGTTAAGGGTCCAGTGATGTAGTGCCCCACCCCTGAATAGAGCATAACGTTATGCATTAGCAAGTTGCCAGTGCAGTTAGTTGGCGGCATGCTCTCTTTAATGGAAGGATTCCTGATCGTCTCCTATGAAGCCGGCACAGAAGGGACGTGTAAAGAATGCCGGCTTCCACATTAGGAGGAAGGATGGGAAATGAGAATTGCGCACTGCATTGTGCAGCATATTCCTGTGATACTGCTGATGTGTAATGGAAATGGGAACATTTGGCAGTTATTCTGCTATGACCCTTGCAGCAATATTTCCTCTTTCAAATGTCTTTTTCCTGTAATTTCTGAAGTTGATTTATTATAATCCATTGAATTCACCACAGGAAGCAAATGCAGGCATTTATCAGTTTTATAGGAAATAATGGCAAGGAAGCTTCTGTATAGTGCAGGCGGCTTATTTAGAAAAAAAATAAAAGTCATGTTTCTTTCTTTAAACACAATGGCGAGGGCGGCGGGAAACAGGACTGAAATAATCAGTTTTGCAGGTGAGTTTTTTTAACTTTCTCTGACAGATTTAAGCACTTTCTGTGATTGATCGAAGCTTTTAATGCTATGGTTTGGAGAGTGAAATGTTGGATAAAAAGAGACGATGATGGAAATTAAACTTGGGTTCTTAAGTCGTTTACTAAAGGGCAAACATTTAAAGACACAGGGCCTGAGTTGGATGCAAATTAGTCAGTCGGTACCATAACCCTCCCCCTCTCCTTACCCCTAACCCTTCTTCCCCGGTGCCTAAACCTGACCTCCCTCTCCCCGCAGCCTAACCCTCCCACTAGTGCCTAACCCTAATCCCTAACCCTCCCCCTCTCCTTGCCCCTAACCCTTCTTCCCCGGTGCCTAAACCTGACCTCCCTCTCCCCGCAGCCTAACCCTAACCCTCCCCCTTGTGCCTAACCCTAATCCCTAACCCTCCCCCTAGTGCATAACCCTAATCCCTAACCCTCCCCCTAGTGCCTAACCCTAATCCCTAACCCTGACCCTCCCCCTAACCCCACCACTTACCTTCGGGATGCTGGAACAGGATTCTGACAAGTGTCAGGATTCCAACGCCAACATTCTGAGTGCCGGAATCCCCGCAGTCAGTATTATGACCGCATACCAATTACGCTCCCCCTTTCAACCCACTCCCGCAGGTAAGACTGCCACAGGCCACAAAATCTGCATGTATGCGGTTTTTTTGTGGGTTTGCGCAGTGAAAATTTTACGCTACACAAATGGGCGTGCGTCCATCTCGGCATTAGGGTGTGTCATTGCATTCTCATGAAATATGGAGTAAAGAATAAACAACCCCAAACTTGAAACTTATATTTTGGGCACAGCTACACCTGTCTTCTGACTATCCACACGACTTGGCTGATCCACCAACATCTGCAATGGTCAGTGAAGGCCGCCCTGATTGTAGTGTGAAGTAAAGCTGTTGAAGTTAGGAGAGAGCTGCTGCACATATTGGTTCCTTTAGAGAGGCTTCAATCCCTCCATATTGGTTCCCTTAGGGAGGCTTTAATCCCTAACCAAGATGGTCACCTTCTGTACTTTTGCACATGCCCGGTGCCATCTTGTCACACTGTGTTGAAGCTCCACAGTGGCTGGTGCTCTGTATGTTCCACTCAATCTGCTCTCCATGCAGAGATTCTGTTACCTGCATAACTGTGAGTATGGCTGTACATTCACATTACCGCTAAGTAAAACAACCCACTGGTTATTTACTGGGCTGCTCAGTGACTCAGGCCGTCTGCTGGTGTGTACATTTACTCTGCTATACTGTACCATCTGCAACAGTACACACATATTCCAACACAACAGCAGTGGGGGGATCTCCTGCCACTGGATGGAGGCATAGTAAAAGGAGAGCTACCAGGAATGGTCAATAAAGGTTTATTGCTGCTATAAACCTCTTTTTTCCCACAATACTTAAAGGTCCCACATGTCTATGATAACATAACATATGAATGAATATTGCATATGTTATGTTCACCCTTTGTATTACACGTGTCAATCTAGGTCTCAGCAACATGTATGCATGTATGTGGCAATGCTGAAATACAAAATAACCTCTCCGGGATGCCGGGTGACCAATTCCCTTAAGTTGATAAACTAATCTCCAAAGAGAGTCTATTGACTGATGTTATCCACCCGGTGACCCCCTTGTTTTTCTTTTATTGTATTATCATTACAGATGAGCGGGTCCGGTTCTCCGAGAACTGGACCCACCCGAACATTGCAATTTCCGAGTCGCATCCAAGTCCGGCTCAAGTTTTCCCACTTGACTCAGACCCGAAAATGAGGCAAAACGTCATCCTCCCGCTGCTGGATTCTAGCAGGTTTTGGATCCTATAAAAGTCTCGGTGATCGGCGCCATTTTCACTCCGGCTGTGTAGAGTGTACAGAACAGACGTGCTCTGTTCTGCTCTGTTGTTCAAGGTTGCAGTGCTGTAGTTTTTCAAGAGAGCAGTGTTGTCAGGCTGGGGCTGCACTACATAAAGTGGGGTGGTGTTGCTGTGTCACTGTTGTCCTGTCAATCAAGGCGTAAGGGCTGCAGTTCATAAAGGGGGTGCTGTATCATCCAGGGGTGCTCTGTCATCCAGGGGTGCTCATCCCCAGTGAGATCCTAGCACCTGGCATCTTCACCACCATTGGACTTATTGTGTATACTCGTTGAACACTTGTCGCTTGCTGTGGAGCCCTGGAGATTCAGATGTTTTATATCACGGTTGGACACGCTACTGCTGTTTAAGTGGAAGCTAGGCATATCAGGCGATCCACAGGATCATGTATACCTGACAACCGTGGAACCTTGGAGCCATAGATACACTGCACAGCTGATACACTGTTGCGATTAAGGTTGAGGCCGGGCACAACACGTGAGTTAAAGGACTGCATTTATTTGACAGATAGTTGATGCCTGGTACCTCTGTTTGGAGAAGTGCCTCCCTTTGTCTCCTTCTGTTGACAGACATATATATATATATATACTGTGTGCACACCGTGTGATTCATACTTCAGAGCCAGCATTGTTATTACGGATTTCCAACAGAACTCCACAGAACTTTTGATTGAGTTCTACTGAACTACCTACGAGACTCCAAATATATTGCATCAATTGATGTGAATTACAATCCTCGATTATCACACATTACAATTTTTTATACTGGTAATACCAGGTTTTTTAGGATCCACCTCCTTCAGGTTTCAATATATATTGTAGTATAACATTGATTTATCTGTTTTATATTTAAACAAAATTTTTTGTAGACATTATCATTGTCTTATATGTAATATTTATTATGTGACCGGTCATATTGTTGTTTTAGGATATTAAATTTCCTTTTATTTTTTGATAAAACGTATTGTGGTTTATTTCAGTCCAGTTTTATTTATACTTTAATTAACACAGAGAATCTCAATTATTAGTTCTATCTTCAGCACCAACACCTTCATCAACAATATCCTCAATCATGATCGGAACTAGTCCTGCATCCAATTTGATAAGGCTAACTCAGTCCTCCCCTATCCTGGATTCCTCAGAAGAATCCTTGAGTGCTACACCTGCTGCTGCTTCTGGGAGTGGATCTTCATCCCAGAAGGAAACCAGGAAGACTACTAGTAGTAGTTCTAAAAAATAATTGACTGTTAAACAATCCTTTGCAAGGGGGAGCAAGTATGACAGCAGTCACCCAGTTGCACAGTGGATCACTGACGCCATAACATCTATGCTGGTATTAGATGTTTGTCCGATATCCACCACTAGTGCAGTGGGTTTTAGACAGTTAATTGAGTTCCTCTGTCCCCGCTACCAAATCCCATCTAGGTTCCACTTCACTAGAAAAGCAATTCCCAGCCTGTACAGGGTCATTAAAAAAAACTTAATTAGTATCCTCCAAAATTCCTTTGTACCCACTGTCTACTTAACCACAGATATGTGGTATGTGGACAAGTGGAACAGGGCAAACGCAAGATTACATTAATGTAACAGCCCACTTGGTGGGTGTATTGCCTTTAGCGGCACCAACAGAGGCAGGCTACTCTGTGTATAACCAGTTTCACTAAGAGGCATACTGCTGACAACCTCTTAGAAAAACTCAGGAAAGTCATTGCAAAATGGCTTACCCCACTTGGATTCTCCTTGGAATTTGTGATTTCTGACAATGCCACCAATATTGTGAGAGCATTACAGCTGGGTGAATTCCTACACGTCCTATGTTTTGCTCACACTATTAACTTGGTGGCGCAAATTTTTTTAAAACATGACAGGGCTGTGCAGGAAATGCTCTCCGTGGCAGTGATAGCTCCTCCTTCAGTTTCTCCAGCCAGTGTGGCTGCCAGGAAAAAATGAAACTTTCCAAAAAAAAAGACCCACTGGTGATGCAGATGAGCCAACACAACCAAGTTTTGACATCTGGTCAGGTCTAAAAGAATTGCCTACAATTAATGAGACCTCTACCGTGACTTCATCTGTTTTAGTCACCATTCAAAGAATGGTTGAGGACTATTTTAATGATAGCATCAAAACAGGCATATCGAACAGTCCATTTCACTACTGGCAGGAAAAAAAGGCAAGTTGGAGGCCCTTGTATAAACTGGCTTTACTTTACTTGAGCTGACCACCCTCAAGTGTGTAAGAGTCTTCACCACAGCCGGGAACATTGTCAACGATTGATGTAGGAGGCTACTTCCTCAAAATGTGGAAAAGATGATGTTCATCAAAATTAACTACAAATTTCACGAGGAAGACATTTACCGCCAATTATATCCAAAAATTACAGAGGCACCTGAGGCTGTAATGGTGGATTCCAGCAGGGATGAATTAATATTGTGTGAAGATGATGTACACACTGATGAGGGCGAGGCATCGGATGATAATGGCGACAACATCTTGCCTCTGTAATGCCAGTTTGTGCACAAAGAGATAATTGCCAGCAATGTAAGCTGCCTGTTGGTAGCTTGTTTTGTGGAGGCCCAAGCAAACCAATCGCTTCAGCCACAATTGGCAGTCCCTGTCACTGAAGTGATTGGTTTGTTAAACTGTGCATGTCCTATATACAACATAAGGGTGGGTGGAAGGGCCCAAGGACAATTCCATATTGCACCTCTTTTCTTTGCATTATGTGCTGTTTGGGGCATTGCTGCCTGACATTTTTATTTTTATAGTTTATGAAACTGCCATCCTGTCTGCCACTGCTGTGTTGCAAAAGTTTAATAGATTTCCTATATTTTTTTAACTGCCGTGCTTTTGTGCCACTGCTCTGACGCTTATTTTTTTTAATAGTTTCATACTGTATTTATTTAAATTTATTTCAACTAAACACAAATACTATAGGTATACTTGCAAAATACTCATATGCCAATTTTCAACCTTGATTTGTAGATACCAACCTGGTGGGCTTGGTATTCCTTGATCATAACAGCCATATTTGATCAGATGCAACTAAAACACCAAATGGAAAGGCTATTTTATGATGGTATCTGGAGATGTTCTCTCTGTTCCCCTCCCAGCCTTCCCATCCATACTCCCAGAAGCACGAAGCACAATGATAAGAGATGTTTAGTACCAGTCTTTAGAAATTCATCTGCCCCCTTCCTGTTCAGAGCTTCTGCTTTGTGTGCTGCCACAGACAGTATCTCCTGCATGCCACTTTCATTTAAAAAAAATAAATGCTGGACCACCAAAAGAGTTCAACTGGGGCAAGGACTGATGTGAATGAGTCAAATATTCTTTGAAAATGACTCCCCAACTCCCTCCCTCATAAATTTGCTTTGGAATCCAAAACTTAATTAAATTTACTATGAAACAACCCTTCCTTTCCCTGCCTTCAACTACATACATAATCCATCTCCCTCAGGCCTCTTGATTAATGAAAACATATGTTTCCTTATGTGCCATGTTGGAAGTTGAACTGCCACATGTTTGTGCCGCCCACAGCTGCCACTTAGCTTAGTCAGCCAGCTAGCTTGGTGCAAATTATGTGCCTAAACTGGATGAAAACAATATTCTGAGCTGTGAGGTGGTCAAAATTTACTGGAAATGGATGGAAATTACTGTTATTGAGGTTAATAATACTGTAGGAACAAAAACAAGCACAAATTATGTGATTTTAGCTGTTTTTATGATTTTTTAGAAACAATACAGATCCAAAACCAAAACTAAGGGGTCTAGTTACTAAGGGGAGAAAAGGGGGAAAAACGCTAAAGTCAGAGAAAATCCCTGTACATGCCGCTTCTCAGTATGTACTAAAGGGATATTCCCTGCCTGCAGTCTGCCAGCGCTGTGTGCAGCCTACAATATCACACTGCACCTGGGGCACTTAGCGTTGCCATAAACACCTATGGCAGTGCTATGTGTCCCAGGTATTACTAAGGGGAGAAGTCACTTACCGTCTGCTGACTTCTCCAGCGCTGACATTGCCTCCTGTAGCTGCCGGTATCTGCTTCTCCTCACTGGAGAAGCAGGACTTGAGCTGTGTCAGGTTGGCCGTTTTTAAATAAAGCTTGTTGAAAAAAAAAAAGTAACTGCTGCATTTGCCAGCACCTGCTTCGCAGCAGTAGCAGGCGAAGCAGGAGTGGCATTAACGCAGAGTCTTAGTAAATAGACCCCTAAAACTCAAGAGGGCGGTTTTGCCAAAACCAGATCCAAAACACGAAGGAGATATAGATCTAAAATCAAAACCAAAACCAAGACACGGGGCTCAGCGCAGATCCCTAATTATAATAATACATATCTGCAGGCTCAAGGGAGCCCCCTGGTGGGGAGGCCAAAGGGTAATGATGTGGTCCAGTTATAGCCTAATCCCACTATAATAAGAGTGGACAATGTATACATACTGTATGCCAAGACACCTGAACCCAAACCTACAATAGAAAAGATAGATTAATAAGGTATCCAACCCAAGGGATTCAGGCGAGTAAAGAATTCCTAACACGTTAACCATGTGCAGGAGCGTTAACAATACAGCTGACGGGGCACAGAGAGTGCTAGATCCTGAGGCTAGTTTTATGCTAAAAACCTCTATTGATTGCAAAATTTGATTGCATAATGTATTTATATATAATCAGTAATTTGGAGTTGTGCACTTGTGATTTGTCTGTTTCTGTGCCTGCAAAGAGAAAGAAAAAGCCAAAGCAATATAGAAAGTATTGAAAAAAAATCAGATCCACAAAAAGTACACTGAAAAAGCCACATCCACAAAAAATACACTGAAACAGCCACATTCTATACATTGAAAAAGCCACATCCACATAACATACACTGAACAAGTCACATCCACATAAAATACACTGAACAAGCCACATCCGCATAAAATACACTGAACAAGCCACATCCGCATAAAATACACTGAAACAGCCACATTATATACATTGAAAAAGCCACATCCACATAACATACTCTGAAAAAGCCTCATCCACATAACATACACTGAACAAGTCACATCCACAAAAAATACACTGAAACAGCCACATTATATACATTGAAAAAGCCACATCCACATAACACATTGAAAAAGCCACATCCACATAACATACACTGAACAAGCCACATCCACATAAAATACACTGAACAAGCCACATCCACATAAAATACACTGAACATGACACATCCACATAACATGCACTAAATAAGCCACATCCACAAAAAATACACTGAAACAGCCACAACCACATTATATACATTGAAAAAGCCACTTCCACATAAAATACATTTTAAAAGCCACATCCACATAACATACACTGAACAAGCCACAGCCACATAACATACTGTACACTGAACAAGCCACAGCCACATAACATACTGTACACTGAACAAGCCACATCCACATAAAATACATTTTAAAAGCCACATCCACATAACGTACACTGAACAAGCCACATCCACATAAAATACATTTTAAAAGCCACATCCACATAACATACACTGAACAAGCCACATCCACATAGCATACACTGAACAAGCCACATCCACATAAAATACATTTTAAAAGCCACATCCACATAACATACACTGAACAAGCCACATCCACATAAAATACACTGAACATGACACATCCACATAACATACACTAAATAAGCCACATCCACAAAAAATACACTGAAACAGCCACAACCACATTACATACATTGAAAAAGCCACTTCCACATAAAATACATTTTAAAAGCCACATCCACATAACATACACTGAACAAGCCACAGCCACATAACATACTGTACACTGAACAAGCCACATCCACATAAAATACATTTTAAAAGCCACATCCACATAACGTACACTGAACAAGTTACATCCACATAAAATACATTTTAAAAGCCACATCCACATAACATACACTGAACAAGCCACATCCACATAACATACACTGAACAAGCCACATCCACATAACATACACTGAACAAGCCACATACACATAAAATACATTTTAAAAGCCACATCCACATAACACACACTGAACAAGCCACATCCACATAACATACACTGAACAAGCCACATCCACTTAAAATACATTTTAAAAGCCTCAATCCAATGAAAAAAAATGCCAATTTGCGGTACTCGCGGGGAAGGTGTGCGACTTGCCCCCTTATATCAAGTACGCCTGTGAAAAGCTGGGATATATCGGTTTTATTTTATTGATATGCAAATCATGGTCTCTAACATTGGAGCCTAATGCTGGGTACACAGTGGCAGATATACTAGCCGATCAATTGATCAACCAATATATCGGGTGCCCGTCGGCCAGTGTGTACCAGCGACATGTCTGTGAACTAACTCTGCTGCACAGCCGATGCACAATATATCGGCAGATATATTGGGGCATCGCGCTGTGTGTATTGGCGGTCAGTCGACCGCCCATACACTTGCAGCAGAGGCCGCGGGGAGGGCGGCCCGTGGCCAGAAGACAGATGATGGCTGTTCAGTGTGTATGAGCAACCATCATCTGCCGAAATATCTGTCAGGTGTGTACCCAGCATAAGGCCTTGCTCATGAGATAGTCCTGCATTAGATAGCTGAGCATGAAATGTAGACGCGGCTTCTTCAGACATTGAAAAACATTTGCACAAATATCGAACATTGGGGGTCATTCAGACCCACTCGCGAGCGGCAGTACGCTCGCAAGTGGGTCGATGGTCCCCACTGCGCATGCGCACGACGGAGGGAGCTCCGACGTGCACATGCGCGAGACCCGGCGAGCGAAGGACTTTCCATCGCTCCGGGTCTGGCACCAAAGGGGGCGTGCTGTCGATGTTGATTGACAGCACGCCCCTTTTGGTGGGCGTGCCGGGGGTGTGCCTGCCAGACGGAGGCGTTCCCATGGGAACGCCTACTGTCTGAAGCCGGCCCCACTGACATCACTAGTGGGGCCATCTTTTTGCATGCTCGTATATGCTGTGGGTGGTGACCCACAGCTATACGAGCGTCCAGGAGGGCGCTCTGGTCAGAGCATCCGGTTCTGAATCAGGGCCATTGTGTGCGCTTAAGAAGCAGGACCTCTGTCTCTTGGTTGATTAACCAAAGAGTGAACAACAAAAGTGCATTTGTTACCAGTCATTGCAGGTGGTACGGAGACAGCAGCTCAGTATGCCAAGCTCTGCACCTGCCCATAGAGAAAGTGTAATGGTAAAAACACGCAGAGTGCTGATACTGTATCTGCAGGGGGAAAAATAACAAGTCAATGCAACCGGTTAAAGTTTACGGAGTTAAAAAGCAAATACCAGAGGCGTTTCTAGAGAGGAGGGGGCCTGTGTGCAGTCGCCAACACGGCCCCCTCCGATCCCCCCGGAGGCCGGCAGCGCACTGATCTGTGCACGGCCAGCGCTGGAGTTATAGCCTCTGGGCACTAGAGTGCGTCCATAGTCTACAGTGTATGCACAGATCACCGGGAAAATGGCCGTCGCGGCCATTTTCTAGTCGTTTTACAGTGCCTGACGCCAGCGCCGACTTGGGACTCCGGAGAGGTAAGTAATATTATGGGTGCAGGGTGTGCGGTGCGGGGCCCCCCTGTTGTACCATGATTAAGTATCAATAAATTGCGCTATGAATTAATGTGATTTTGGATCTTCTGACCAAAGTTTTAGTCCATATACATTATATCCCAGGAACAAGCTTTAAATCTGTGCTTTGAACTTGAATCCATGCGCCCCCCCCCCCCCGCCCCCCTCCGAGTGGCCACCAAATACAATGAAACCGCCATCTCTAGAGACTAAAGTCTCGCTGTGTAGAGGATTAAGGGCAACACAGGAGTATTGGATAGTGATGATAAGACAGATATCTTTTATTAGACACACGCGTAGGTCGAAAAACCGCAAGATCTGCCCGCAAAAATCAAAATTAGTCCCCAAATCATCTGCTTATTGTCTTCTATATATACTGTCATCTGCTGTATTACTTCATATAATGGCTAATTACTGCACATGTCATACTACAGAACTAACATGCTGATGAGAAATGTAAACATTTGTTTCCAACTATAGAGTTGTTCATCATCTGAGCGTTGTCTGGAATACAAACATGGAATATTATAGTATGTATTTCATTATCAGTAATGGATTAATTGTTTGGAAGTTATAAGAGCACTGAGCGTTTTATACAGCGATTCCTGCTGGCAGTTTGTTTGTTGCTATGGGCTGTAAGTTGCTGTTTTGTGCTTTCCTTAATCCGATAGTGAAATTCACATTTTCAGACGCGTCCTCAGCAGACTCGGGTATGCAGGCAGAACCTTGCAGCGTGTCCCCTCGTATTTGGTACACAGAGACCTCCTGTCTGCTCTGCACTTGTTACAGTGCTGTAAACACCACATCACTCATTGTCTGGTTGTGGGAACCTGGGATGAACTGACTGCAAGAACTGCAGCAAAATTGAAAAATCAATAAAATATTTATTAAAGCAATATTATATATATATATATTAGGGGTGTGCACCGGCCACTTTTCGTGTTTTGGTTTTGGATCTTTCTTCGTGTTTTGGATCTGGATTGGTTTTGCCAAAACCACCCTTCCGTTTTTTGGGTTCTGGGTTTTGTGTTTTGGATCTGTATTTTTTTTTTTTTTAAAAAGCATAAAAACAGCTAAAATTACAGAATTTGTGGGTTTTTCTGCTTCTATGCTATTATTAACCTCAACAACCTTAATTTCCACTCATTTCCAGTCTATTCTGAACACCTCACACCTCACAATAGTGTTTTTATGTCCAAAAGGTTGCACCGAGGTAGCTGGATGACTATGCTAAGCGACACGAGTGGGCGGCACAAACACGTGGCCCATCTAGGAGTGACACTGCAGTGGCAGACAGGATGGCAGTTTGAAAAACTAGGCCCCAAACAGTACATAAATCAAAGAAAAAAAAGAGGTGCAAGATGGAATTGTCCTTGGGCCCTCCCACCCACCCTTATGTTGTATAAACAGGACATGCACACTTTAACAAACCAATCATTTCAGCGCCAGGGTCTGCCACACGACTGTGGCTGAAATGATTGGTTCGTTTGGGCCCTCACAAAACAAGCTGGCAATTAATCTGTCCCTGCACAAACTGGCTCTACGGAGGCAAGATGTCATCCTCATCCTCCTCATTCACCGATTCCTCACCCTCTTCAGTGTTGTGTACATCCTCATCCTCACAGTGTATTAATTCGTCCCCGCTGGAATCCACCACCACAGGTCCCTCTGTACATTATGGAGGCTGGTCTCCCTGGAAGAGTTGATAGTTCATTTTTATGAACATCATCTTCTCCACATTTTGTGGAAGCAACCTCCTACGCCTTTCGCTGACAAGGTTCCCGGCTGCACTAAACACTCTTTCGGAGTACACACTGGAAGGGGGGCAACTCAGGTAAAATAGAGCCAGTTTGTACAGGGGCCTCCAAATTGCCTCTTTTTCCTGCCAGTACATGTACGGACTGTCTGACATGCCTACTTGGATGCTGTCACTGATGTAATCCTTTAACAGACAGACACACGCTTGTCGCTGCTGCTTTGAGGATGCAGGTGCGGCTACAGCCCACACAATTTACAAAGACAGAAAAATAAAGAAGAATTTTTTATTTTTTGTGGAGCGCACTTTGAGGGTTACACCACCCTTTAACAGACAGACGCACGCTTGTCGCTGCTGCTTTGAGGATGCAGGTGCGGCTACTGCGCATACATTTCACACACAAATACAGAAAAAAAGATTATTTGGATGCTGTCACCGATGTAATCATTTAACAGACAGACACACGCTTGTCGCTGCTGCTTTGAGGATGCAGGTGCGGCTACAGCCCACACAATTCACAAAGACAGAAAAATAAAGAAGAATTTTTAATTTTTTGTGGAGCGCACTTTGAGGGTTACACCACCCTTTAACAGACAGACGCACGCTTGTCGCTGCTGCTTTGAGGATGCAGGTGCGGCTACAGCCCACACAATTCACAAAGACAGAAAAAAAAGAAGAATTTTTTTATTGTTTGTGGAGCGCACTTTGAGGGTTACACCACCCTTTAACAGACAGACGCACACTTGTCGCTGCTGCTTTGAGGATGCAGGTGGAATCTAGATGGGATTTGGAACCGGGGACACACTATCTCCATCAATTGTCTAAATCCCACTGCACTAATGGCGGATACCGGACGCACGTCTAACACCAACATAGCAGTCAAGGCCTCAGTTATACATTTTGCTTCAGGATGACTGCTGTCGTACTTCATCCTCCTCAGTCAATTGTTTAGTAAAAGTAGTGGTGTTCCTACTTCCTCTCTGGAATGATGAACAACTCCCAGCAGCAGCAACAGCACTAGGAGGAAGTGGTTCTTGATCTTTCCCTATTTTATTTTTATTGGAGAAAGTTTGGTCCTCCATTTATGTTATATTGATATATACGTGCGGCTAAGGCGCACACAAACACAGAAAATAATTTTTTATTTTTGTTGGAGACTAGTGCACTTTGTGGGTTACACCACCCTTTAAGAAATGAGCCAGCTGGCCCTTTACTTAGGGGACACAGGCGCACGCTTGGCGCTGCTCCTTTGTTGCTGCACGTGCAGCCACAGTGCACACAATTCACAAACACAGAAAATATTTTTTTATTTTGTTTGGAGTGCCCTTTGGGGGTTACAGCACCCTTTAATTGACAAGCCAGCTGGCCCTTTACTTATGGCACACAGGCGCACGCTTGGCGCTGCTCCTTTGTTGATGCACGTGCAGCCACAGTGCACACAATTCACAAACACAGAAAATATTTTTTTATTTTGTTTGGAGTGCACTTTGGGGGTTACAGCACCCTTTAATGGTCAAGCCAGCCGGCCCTTTACCTATGACACAGGCGCACGCTTGGAGCTACTTTGTTGATGCAAGTGCGGCTACTGCTCACACAATTCGCAAAAACAAAAAAATATATATTTTTTATTTTTTTGGAGTGCACTTTGGGGGTTACAGCACCCTTTAACGGTCAAGCCAGCCGGCCCTTTACCTATGGCACACAGGCGCACGCTTGGCGCTGCTCCTTTGTTGATGCACGTGCAGCCACAGTGCACACAATTCACAAACACAGAAAATATTTTTTTATTTTGTTTAGAGTGCCCTTTGGGGGTTACAGCACCCTTTAACGGACAAGCCAGCCGGCCCTTTACTTATGGGACACAGGCGCTCGCTTGGCGCTGCTCCTTTGTTGATGCACGTGCAGCCACAGTGCACACAATTCACAAACACAGAAAATATTTTTTTATTTGGTTTGGAGTGCACTTTGGGGGTTACATCACCCTTTAACGGTCAAGCCAGCCGGCCCTTTACTTATGACACAGGCGCACGCTTGGCACTACTTTGTTGATGTACGTGCGGCTACTGCGCACACAATTCACAAACACAGAAAAAAAAAAATTTTTTCCCCTTGGGGGGAGCACCCCTGATGGACAGAGCACCCCCTGGACAACACTACAGCACCCCTTTAGGACTGGGACACTGCACAGGACTTTGGAGTGGACACAGCCCCTATGGACAACTGACTGCACAACACAGTACAGCCAGCCCCTATGGACTTTGGAGGAGTGGACACAACCCCTATGGACAACAGCAGCACAACACAGCCAGCCCCTATGGACTTTGGAGGAGTGGACACAGCCCCTATGGACAACAGCAGCACAGCGCAGCACAGCACAGCACAGCACAGCACAACACTACACTGCCAGCCCCATCTGAAATTAGGCCTAATACTACCTCAAGTCCTAAAAGTAGTTAAAGAGAACCAAATCAAACAAATGAGACAAATAAAAATTAGACATACTCATTTTTTTAATAGTGAAAATGATCCAATATCACATATCTGTGAGTGGCAAAAGTATGTGAACCTTTGCTTTCAGTATCTGGTATGACCCCCTTGTGCAGCAATAACTGCTTCGAAACGTTCCCGGTAATTGTTGATTAGTTCTGAACATCGGCTTGGAGGAATTTTACCCAATTCCTCCATACAAAACAGCTTCAACTCTGTTATGTTGGTTGGTTTCCTCCCATGAACTGCTCGCTTCAGGTCCTTCCACAACATTTCAATTGGATTAAGGTCAGGGCTTTGACTTGGCCATTCCAAAACTTTAAATTTATTCTTCTTTAACCATCTTTGGTGGAACGACTTGTGTGCTTTGGGTCGTTGTCTTGCTGCATGACTCATGTTCTCTTGATATGAAGCTGATGGACAGATGTCCTGACATTTTCCTTTATATTATTCTGGTATAATTCAGAAGTCATAGGGCCTGATTCAGAGCCGTTCGCTATTTGCGGTCGTTCGTTCAAAAACAAGGGGTGGCTATTCAAATGATCCGTTCGCAAATTGCAGTCTGTTCACACCTCTAAGTCTGAACGAGCGAGCAAAACATACGCTCGTTTATTTGTTAAAAACGCCCCCTGGCCGCTCGCATCCTACGTCATGTCCGCTATTTATTAGATTAATCGAGTACATCGACCAGCGTATGAACTGCTCGCTATTCTTGTGGTTGGTTTTTGCTACCACAATTTTGCGAACAGTTCTGGCTTAAAAAAAACCCAGTGACGTGGTCAATGACGCTGCTGTTTTAAATATGCACACCCATAAAACGCCCGTTTTGACCTTTAAGCACGCCTGCGTTCGGATCTCCACTCCCCATTTTCAAGCCCCTTCCCCTGTTACCACCCACATACGCCTCTTTCTGTCACTCAAATTAGCAGGCATTCGCTATATTGCGAGCACATGAATTTCGTCCGCACTGACTGGTTCGCGCATGCGTATAACGATCCGTACGCATGCGCAGATGTGCGAACATCGCTCGGAACGAGCGTACTGCCGCTAGCGAGTGGCTCTGAATGAGGGCCATAGTCCCATCAATGATGGCAAGTCGTCCTGGGCCATATGCAGCAAAACAGGCCCAAACTATGATACCACCACCGTCGTGTTTCACACATGGTATGAGGTTTTTATGCTGGAATGCAGTGTTCTCCTTTCACCAAACATGACACTTCTCATTTAAACAAAAAAGCTCTATTTTGCATTCATCTGTCCACAAAACATTTTTCCAATAGTCTTCTGGCTTGTCCAGGTGATCTTTAGCAAACTGCAGACGGGCAGCAATGTACTTTTTGGAGAGCAGCGGCATTCTACTTGCAAATCCTGCCATGCACAACATTGTTGTTCAGTGTCCTCCTGATGATGGATTCATGAACATTAACATTAGCTAATGTGAGAAAGGCCTTCAGTTGCTTAGAAGTTACCTTGGGTTCCTTTATGACCTTGCAAACTATTAGAACATGCTCTTGGTGTGATCTTTGTTGGTTGACCACTCTTGGGGAGGGTTATAATGGTCTGGTGTTTCCTCCATTTGTACACAATCTGTCTGACTGTTGATTGGTGGAGACTAAACTCTTTAGAGATGGTATTGTAAACTTTTCCAGCCTGATGAGCATCAACAACTCTTCTTCTGTGGGCCTCATAAATCTCCTTTCTTCATGGCATGATACACTTCCACAAACTTGTGTTGCAAATATCAAACTTTTAAAAAGACAGGTTGTCCACTCACACCTGATTGTCATCCCATAGATTGAAAATACCTGACACCAATTTCCCCTTCAAAATATCTGCTAAACTTAGAAGTTCACATACTTTTGCCACTCACAGATATGTGATATTGGATCATTTCCCCCCCCAAAAAACGAGCATGTCTAAATTTTTTGTCTCATTTATTTGATTTGTTTTTTTTTTATTTACTTTTAGGACTTGTGTGAAAATCTGAGGTAGTTTTAGGCCAAATTTCAGCAGAAATTTAGTAAATTCTGAAGGGTTCACAAACTTTCAACCACCACTGTAGGTCACAAAGTTTGTTGTTCTCCAAACTGGGCTATTTGCTACGATTTGAGGATTGGTGTATGTGGACACATCTGTATAATAATAATGATGATAATAATAATAATTAGAGATGTGAGGTTCGATTTTCCTGAACTTAGGGGTCTGAACTTAGGGGTTCTGAGTCGAACTTAGGGGTTTTAAGAGAGATTAAGTCCTAGTTCCATTGGCAAATGCAGGATTTCTAGAGGGGGGGTTCCAAATGCTTGAGTTTAGAGTGAGTGTGGCCAGACCATGAAGAGGGTATAATTAGCACTTATCCAGCTTTAATATGTGTCATACATAGTGTATTGTGTGTCATAATTCCAGCATATATAGGACCAGTGATCACAGTAACCCATTATATGTGTCATACATAGTGTATTGTGTGTCATAATTCCACCATATACAGGACCAGTGATCACAGTAAGCCATTAGATGCGGCAGTAGGACCATCCTGTCTGAGCAGAATGTTTTTCTTCAGATGTCGGCATCATTCCAGAGAGTTGGAGCAAGTCCAGGAGTCTGGGGGAGCAGCAGAAGAACCCAGCACTGCCCTGGAAATATATATGTATATATTGGTCTCCTTATGTACTGGATAGTGTATTATTATACAGTATTAATAATTAACCCCATTGATGGTCTATAGCAGTGCACCCCTAACAGTGCATGTTTTCCACATGTCCTAGTTGGAACACAGGTGTATTTATTACTAGCTGACACATTTTAAAAGATCCACAGGTGGTGCTAATCATTTCATTTGTGATACTGAGAAGAACATGCAGCGCTAGTAACCTTCTATTATATTACTATTTCTGTTGTGGTCATGGTGTGTGCTGGGGAGGGGGGTTTCCATGCAGACAGAAACCCCCCCTGCGTTTGCCTATGAGTTCGGAATCACTTTGGTGTTCTGAGTCGAACCAAGTCCCAGTTTGGTTCTGCAGTCAGATTGAAACTCGGATTTAAAAACCGATCTCGTATTTTGGATTGTAGGTAAACAGGTCCAAACTAACTGCTTTATCGATTTTTAAGGAATCCAAAACTGAACCAAAACCAAATCCGAACCAAAACACTTGAGGGTGATTTTACCAAAACCAAAACATGATGATGAATTCGAACGAAAACCAAAACACAGGGGTCCGCACAAATCTCTAATAATAATAATAATAATAATAATAATAATAATAATAATAATAATAATGTGACTTCTATTGTGACGGCAGAAGAAACACTTGTGTAAGGAGGTTATCACCTATTGCTGTAGTTTATACCGGCAGGGGATTTAGGCCCTGATTCAGAGCCGGACGCTCTGACCAGAGTGCTCGCTCTGAATCACGGCCCATCTCCATTAAAATGGAGCGTCCTCCTGGACGCTCGTATAGCTGTGGGTCACCACCCACAGCATATACGAGCGTCCAACAACATGGTCGCGATGGTCTTGACTTGCGAGTGACTTGCGAGTGAAACCCTGTGGTCGGGTTTCTCAACCGCAAGCCCTGGAGTGATTTTGGCTCTATCAGAGCCAAAATCACTCCCACGGACATCAATAGTGATGTCAGTGGGGCCGGCCCCAGACAGTAGGCGTTCCCATGGGAACGCCTCCGTCTGGCAGGCACGCCCCCGGCACGCCCACCAACGGGGGCGTGCTGTCACTCAACATCGTCAGCACGCCCCCTTTGGTGAGACACTCCGAGCGAAGGAAAGTCCTTCGCTCGCCGGGTCTCGCGCATGCGCACGACGGAGCTCCCGCCGTCGTGCGCATGCGCAGTGGGGAACATCAACCCACTTGCGAGCGTGCTGCCGCTCGCGAGTGGGTCTGAATGACCCCCTTAGTGTAGTGAATACATTCCTTCGCAGTCTCTATTTAAATGTAGAACTATATTTCAGCTCATCATCTTATTTTCATGAAGAAGAAAACGTTTCCAAGAACAAAACGGATACTTGTTACATATGTTTTATGGTGTTAGTTCTGAGCAGCAACCGATACATCATTCTTAGCAATAGGCGGCTGGAGATTGCCGGCCTCTAAGAAAAGCCTGGCCGGTGGAATGACACGACAGCTCAGGCCAGGTGGGGACCTGCTAAATAACGAGTGAACGATGAAAGTGACAAAACTTGGTGACACAAGAACATATCAGGCAGAAGAACAAGCTCTCAGGATAAAGCTGTGCTATACCTACAGAAGTAAGCGTTCCCAGCAATTTACATAATATGCACGTTAGACATCAGGCACAAAGTTTTGTACATTACTTTATCACATTTCTGTTTTTATTGTCATTGTGGTGTTTTTTTTTATTATTAAAGGCAGCGTCAGACAGTGGAAGTGAAATAATAATGTGTGTTTTGTTTGCTAAATGTAGCAAAAAAGAGAAATGGTGAGTTCTGTAGCGTTCCGTACTGACACGGGCTGACTAATGTAGTATCTCCATAGCAACGCGAATAAGACGCTCGTAGACCGTAGCGTTTTTCTCCCACCTGATGTTTTGCTCCATTGTCAATTGTGCATGACATGATTATGATGTTACTGTATGCAGAACTGTCATGATTTATGTTTTTCTTTTTACTATACAGTACAAAGTTCTCTTATGTTCTCTGGTTGTTTAAAAAGAGGGAACATTTATTTCAGTACTTTTTTTTCCCCTGTAAGTATTATTGTAGGAACTATATGGAAATCATTTCTACAGTGTTGCATAGTTTTTATGTGGACAGTGCTCAAAACATAATATTTTATGAACAGAATATATATGATTACTAGCAGATGAACCCGGTATCACCAGATATTTACTGTTTCCATTTCCATCTAACCTCTCCGGTAACACATTAATCCTTCACCTCTATAGTAATGCATCACTGCTATAGTAAGACATTACCCTCCCTCACCTGAGTACTAACACATTCCACTCCCTCACCCCTGTAGTAAAACATTATCCTCGCTCACCTCTGCGGTAACACATTCCCCTCCCTCACCCGTGTTGTAACACATTTGACATTCCCCTCCCTCACCTGTGTAGAAATACAACCCCTCCCTCACACATTACCCTCACACCTGTAGTAAATTATTCCCCTCCCTCACCTGTAGAGTAACATATTCCCCTCCCTCGCCCGTGTTGTAACACATTCCCTTCCTTCACCCCGTAGTATCACATTTGACATTCCCCTCCCTCACCTGTGTAGTAACACATTTTCCTCTGTCACCTCGGTAGTAACACAGTGTCCCTAACACTACTCTCCATACTGTACACTTACCCCCTAAGCCTGAACCCACTACTATATGCTTAACCCCTAACCCTGCACCCAATAATGTGTCCTTATCCTCCTAACCCTCCACCCAATACTGTATCCTTAGCACTCAACTCTTAAATCAATACTGTACCCTTACCCCAAAACCCTGTACCCAATATTGTATGTTTATCCCCAACCCTTCCCTCACTACACAACTAGGGGAGCAGCACCAACTGCCAGTGATGTTTGGCAACACTTGGGGTGACAGTTGGTGTTCAAATATTGAACTGTGGGTCTCATTCAGACCCGCTCGCAAGCGCAGGATGCTCGCAAGCGGGTCGATGGAACCCAAATGCGCAAGCGCACGATGGAGGCTGCTCCATCGTGCGCATGCACGAGACCCGGAGAGCGACGGGGAAGCCGTCGCTCGGGGTCTCGCACCAAAGTGATGTCAGTGGGAGTGATTTTGGCTCTGATAGAGCCAAAATCACTCCAGGGCTTGCGGCAGCGAGACCCTACTGCAGGGTCTCGTCGCAAGCCCGATGGTCACGATGGTCTTGACCATCGCGACCATCATCATGGACGCTCGCATAAGCTATGCGAGCGTCCAGGAGGACGCATAAAAAAACACAAAAAAATGCCCTGATTCAGAGCGGGTGCTCGTTCAGAGCGTCCGGCTCTGAATCAGGCCCTGTGCTACAGCCACAATGAGACAGACAGGACATTGCACAGGGGGGGAAACATTTTAGCCCTTTTCACCTCCTTAGGAGTCGAATTTTGAAAATTCCCTTCTTAGTGGGCAACTATATCATGGAAGGAATATACTCCCCGATTTACATGTTTCTAGGTCCAGTGGTTTGGGCTGGGCGTTGATGAGACAGTCAATCAGGACAACTGGTTTTCTATTTATTGCATATAGATTAGCATGTCTGATAATAGAGACAGTCCTGGCTATAAAAAGGATGGGGCAGACACACATGGGTGGCACCAGGGGCATAACTAGGTATTTGAAGGCCTCATAGCAAAAGTTTGAAAGGGCCCCTACGTACCACCCAATTGTGAAAAAAGTATATAACCATGTACCTTTGAGAAGGAAGATGGGTCCCCCTCAGCTCTAGGCCCCATAGCAGTTGCACCTTTTGCACCTATGGTACTTACGCCCATGGGTGATACTAAGTGGGGAGGAGGAGGGCAGAGAAGTTAGGAGGTCTGATCGATTTCAATGAAGAGGTGAGCTTTGAGGTAGGGATGTGCAGGCTCGGATAGGTTTGAGTTTGCACGTGGAGTTCGGATTTTTCCCTCCAAAAAAACGGAACTCAGAACGAGGCAAAACGTCATCTTACATGGACGAACATCATCATTCCTGGACAAAAGACCAGGAATGATGATGTTCGTCCATGTAAGATGACGTTTTGCCTCGTTCTGAGTTCCGTTTTTTTGGAGGGAAAAATCCGAACTCCACGTGCAAACTCGAACCTATCCGAGCCTGCACATCCCTACTTTGAGGGCACCTCGTAGACCAGCGGTTAATCTAATAGAGCATGGCGCATGAGGATAGTGGGTCAATTTAGGGGTTATCCATTGTTAATTCATTTTCAGATTCCTGTGGGATAGTTGTTGGTTAATATCCAGTAGGCACTAATGACCACAAATTCAGATAATGCACTGGAACATTCGGGGAGCCTGGCAGTAATGACAATGCTATATATTCCCGGGACTGATTCAGAGATGAGCACAGGTTGGCTGAAAAGTTCATGTGCGCTGGGTGGGTGAAAACAAATGTGGATCTTGATACATATTCAGAGTTGCCCATTGACCGTGTGGCAGCACCCACCTTATCCTACCACTTGTGAAAGTAGCCATCACCCCTATCAGCGATTGGGTGCAGCGGCCCCACAGCTGGAGCAAGAGGCCCGTCTACAACTAGATACCTGAATATGTGCTCAGCTAAGCATAGCATACTATACACCACCACGACCTCACTCTACTCAGCCCGCGTGTGAACGCCACATCACCACCCATTTACTACCACTCTGCTGGAGTGGAGATGCGTCCCAGCAGCACAACACTCTGAATTGCCATAGTTGCTCGGACACATGCGCAGTGCGAAAAATCGCAAGACCCATCCATAACATTTAGATGTGTACAGGTCTGGTCCAGTCGTAGTGACTTATGTATGTGTCCTTGTATGTTACATGTAGGATCTACACTTTATAGAAATGGGTGAGTCATATTCAGGTCTTGTAGGTCAGGTGATCACAATGAAATAACCCACCTTTGTATTTCAGTCTTGTTATAACATGGTGTATAATACATTTTGGGCCTGATTCAGAGCCGGACGCTAATTGTGCTCGCTCGTTCAGAAAATAGGGGTGGCTATTCAAATGAACCGTTCGCTCTTTGCGGTCTGTTCACGCCTCTATGTGTGAACGAGCGAACAAAACTTGCGGTCGTTTTTTGAAAAAATACGCCCCCTGGCTGCTCGCACCCTACGTCATGTCCGCTATTTATTAGATTAATCGACCAGGGTATGAACTGCTCGCTATTCTTCTGGTTGGTTTTTGCTACCACAATCTTGCGAGCAATTCTGGCTATAAAATAACCCAGTGACGTGGTCAATGACGCTGCTGTATTAATTATGCACACCCATAAAACGCCCGTTTTGACCTTTAAGCACGCCTGCGTTCGGATCTCCACTCCCCGTTTTCAAGCACCTTCCCCTGTTACCACCCACATATGCCTCATTCTGTCACTCAAAATAGCAGGCACTCGCTATTTTGCGAGCACACGATTTTCGTCCGCACTGACTGGTTCGCGCATGCGTATTATGATCTGTACGCATGCGCAGTTGGGCAAACATCGCTCGGAGCGAACGAGCGGCTGCTTACGAGCGGCTCTGAATCAGGCCCTTTGTTTTCTATGTTGTTTATAAAGTAATTCATAACCTTTAAACCGCAGCCATTGTGTGTTTGTATACACTTTTTTTATTTATTTTTTTAAATTGAGCAATGTGCTGTAATTTACTGTATGGGCTAAATTTACAAAAGTGAGAGTTTTTAGAAGTGAGTTTTAGAAGAGATGTTGCCCATAGCAACCAGTGGTAGCTCCAGAGGTGGGACTGCAGCACAGTCCAAAATTCAAATAAGGGAGCTACACCAACTGCCAGCGAGTCCCAGCCATCTATGTTCGGCTGCGTTTGGGGTGGCAGTTGGTGTGGCTCCACTATTTGAATATTAGACTGTGCTGCAGCCCCACCTCTGGAGCCGCCACTGATAGCAACCAACCAGATTCTACTTAACATTTAACTAGCACCTTCTAGAAGATAATAGCTAGAATCTCATTGGTTGCTATGGGCAACATCTCTTCTAAAACTCTCACTTTAGTAAATTTACCCCTATGTGTTTTGTAGAGTGTACAATAATGTTGGCCTTAAATGTTGTCAGTGTTACAGAAATCTTGTTTTTTACTGCATGTCATTGCTAAAGTACATTACTGAATGCCAATTTCACTGTGCTATTGTAAATCTCTTGCTACAATATTGTGTTATTGTTTATTATATATTCTTTACATTTCACGGTCACCT
This sequence comes from Taudactylus pleione, assembly GCA_031769625.1. Lineage (NCBI taxonomy): Eukaryota > Metazoa > Chordata > Amphibia > Anura > Myobatrachidae > Taudactylus > Taudactylus pleione. The sequence goes on along the minus strand of JAUIMM010000310.1, from coordinate 4,591,551 downwards.
TGATCTCAGCCACTTTATTAAACACATTAACGGTTATACCCCTTAACGATATATATATATATATCAGGGCCGTAACTAGGGTGGTGCGACCAGTGCCATGGCACAGGGCACCGCAGGGAAGGGGGCACTGTTAGGGCCTGTCAATTTTCCTCTTTATTATTCTCAATTGTAGCTTCCTCTTCTTTTATCCCCAGCATCTCCTGGCCTCCCCTATCTCTTCCCTGGTCCTTCCCCATGAGGCCATGGCCCTCTCTCAGGTGCACTATATTATGTCCCTATTTATCCCCAGCATCTCCTGGCCTCTCCTATCTCTTCCCTGGCCCTTCCCCATGAGGACATGGCCCTCTCTCAGGTGCACTATATTATGTCCCTATTTATCCCCAGCATCTCCTGGCCTCCCCTATCTCTTCCCTGACCCTTCCCCATGAGGCCATAGTCCTCTCTCAGGTGCACTATATTATGTCCCTATTTATCCCCAGCATCTCCTGGCCTCCCCTATCTCTTCCCTGGCCCTTCCCCATGAGGACATGGCCCTCTCTCAGGTGAACTATATTATGTCCCTATTTATCCCCAGCATCTCCTGGCCTCCCCTATCTCTTCCCTGACGCTTCCCCATGAGGCAATAGTCCTCTCTCAGGTGCACTATATTATGTCCCTATTTATCCCCAGCATCTCCTGGCCTCCCCTATCTCTTCCCTAGCCCTTCCCCATGAGGCCATGGCCCTCTCTCAGGTGCACTATATTATGTCCCTATTTATCCCCAGCATCTCCTGGCCTCTCCTATCTCTTCCCTGGCCCTTCCCCATGAGGCCATGGCCCTCTCTCAGGTGCACTATATTATGTCCCCATTTATTCCCAGCATCTCCTGGCCTCCCCTATCTCTTCCCTGGCCCTTCCCCATGAGGCCATGTCCCTCTCTCAGGTGCACTATATTATATCCCTATTTATCCCCAGCATGTCCTGGCCTCCCCTATCTCTTCCCTGGCCCTTCCCCATGAGGCCATGGCCCTCTCTCAGGTGCACTATATTATGTCCCTATTTATCCCCAGCATCTCCTGGCCTCCCCTATCTCTTCCCTGGCCCTTCCCCATGAGGCCATGGCCCTCTCTCAGGTGCACTATATTATGTCCCTATTTATCCCCAGCATCTCCTGGCCTCCCCTATCTCTTCCCTGACCCTTCCCCATGAGGCCATGGCCCTCTCTCAGGTGCACTATATTATGTCCCTATTTATCCCCAGCATCTCCTGGCCTCCCCTATCTCTTCCCTGGCCCTTCCCCATGAGGCCATGGCCCTCTCTCAGGTGCACTATATTATGTCCCAATTTATCCCCAGCATCTCCTGGCCTCCCCTATCTCTTCCCTGGCCCTTCCCCATGAGGTCATGTCCCTCTCTCAGGTGCACTATAGTATGTCCCTATTTATCCCCAGCATCTCCTGGCCTCCCCTATCTCTTCCCTGGCCTTTCCCCATGAGGCCATGTCTCTCTCTCAGGTGCACTATATTATGTCCCTATTTATCCCCAGCATCTCCTGGCCTCCCCTATCTCTTCCCTGGCCCTTCCCTATGAGGCCATGGCCCTTTTTCAGGTGCACTATCTTATGTCCCAATTTAAAAAATGGAAGACGGGGGGCGCCAATGCTCTCTCTAGCACAGGGCACCAAAAAGTCTAGTTACGGCTCTGATATATATGTACAGTATATACAAATGAGACAGGTTCCCGGCACTCACAACAAAACTGTAAATTCCTTGCGCTGGCTCCTTCCTAGGAGATTAGTATTCAACATACTGCAGCGATGAATGGCGCCACTCAGCGTCTTGCAAGATTACTCTCATCTAAACGGCGGTGCTGCACATATTCCCTCATGGACTCATTGATAAAGTTAACTGGAACTCCATTAGTAATTGACTGCACCTGTTATCCTCTTTTCCTTTATTACCAGCATGCAGGACATGTTTTCTAGACTTATTTGCAATACCATTATTTGATGATATGTGATTAAACTCATATTGCCTTAATAACATATCCTCCTGTTATCTTCCTTTTTTTCTATTGCCAGACTGCAGGCCTTGTTTTCTACACTAATTTATAATACTAGCATTGATGATATGTGATCAACCTCATATGTCTATTATAATATATTTGTCAGCATGATAGGTCTATACCTATCGTAGGTATGTACCACCTACGATGATATAGATAGCGGCCAATTAATACTAGTCACATTTATTCTGTCATACTATTTATAGTGATGCTTTGCCTTTTGCAGATTTACATTTGCTTGTGCATATTACAGCCTTATTTATATTTCTATGCTGTATATCAGGATGGTGTTTATCATACTTTTGATGTATATATTAATTCAAATTTTTACCACTTTGGTCTGTTCTGCATCCGACCGGTTGCCATAGCGATGCGGTCACAGCATGCTGACGTCATCGTGATGCAGTGGCGGGCTGGGCCGGGGGGCAGGGTGCCATGTGCCCCCCGGGCCGCAGCGTCATGTGGGCTGCGGGCCGCGGGCAGTCTGTGTCACTGTGACACAGCTGCACCGCGTGTGTAGCGCTGACCGGACGGAGTTCGGTCAGCACTACACAGCACAAACACACAGCCGCCGGAGCCGGCAGCTGTGAGTTTGTTGTAATAAGCAGCCGCTGAGAGTCTGTCAGACTCTCATCGGCTGCTGCTGCTCCCACTGCGGGAGCCATCTTCCGGCTCCCGTAGTGGGTAATGGGAGAGACGTCGTCATGACAACGTCACTCCCATAATGCAAAGCGGCCGGAGGAGCCGATGGAAGCGTCGGGACCAGGAGCGGGAGTTTCAGGTAACTGTTCTTTTTTTTTATTAAGTCTCTCTCTACTGGGGGGTGACTACTGGTGGCACTACCAGGGGGGGGATTACTATGGGGGCACTACCAGGGGGGGATTACTACTGGGGGCACTACAAGGGGGGGACTACTACTACTGGGGGCACTACAAGGGGGGGACTACTACTACTGGGGGCACTACAAGGGGGGGGCTACTACTGGGGGCACTACAAGGGGAGGGGACTACTACTAGGGGTACTGCATAGGGGGGAGGGGATTACTACTAGGGGCACTACATAGGGGGAGGGGACTACCACTGGGGGCACTGCATCGAGGGACCACTGCTGGGGGCTCTATATAAAGGGCAATACTGGGGGTATTGCATAGGGGGGAGACTACAACTGGGGCCACTATTTAAGGGTCATTGCATAAGGGTTACCACTATTGGGGGCACTGCATGGGGGGTGGACTGCTACTGGGGGCACTGCATAGGGGGTATAACTATTGGGGGCACTATATAAGGGGCTTACTACTTGGGGCACAAGGGACACTGAACAGGGGGGACCACTACTGGGGGCACTATATCAGGGGCTTACTACTGGGGGCACAAGGGGCACTGCATAGGGGGGGATCACTACTGGGGGCACTACTGGAGGCCTGCATAAGTGTGTTCTCTGCATATGGGCACTACGACAGGGGGCTGCCCCTAATCTTTATTTTTACCTTACATTAATCCCATATGGACCCGCCTCCTCCCTGAAACACTGGAGGGGGGGCGGCACCGTACCACGCACGTTCTTCGGGCACCCTGGCTACACTCTACTCCTCTGCCAGGGCAGCCTGCATGCATTTGCCCCCCAGGCTAAAAGTTGCCAGCCAGCCCCTGTCGTGACGGGACCCTAGTTTCGGCGTGTACCCGCAATACCCCATTCTGAGACAGTTCAGTGGCCCAATCTGCCTGTATAAGGTAAGACTTGTTTATGTTATACTGTTTGCCTATATATTTCTTGTATTTCTTGTATTCGACAGTCTTGAGAAAAAAGCTATATGCTCTGAAACGTCGGCATTGAGTGCCAATACATTTGAATTTTGCACATGTGCCACAGTCTTTCTTTCCATTAGTATATATATATATATATAAATTAGCGTTCCCGCTAGGCTGTTTTAGCGGGGCGCGGCGCCCTACCCTCCTTCCGGAGGGCAAAAAGCACCCTGCCCTCAAAGCCTGCGGGTGCCGTCTTCACCCGCGGGTCGCCGTGTCCCGCGGGTGGAGAAATGTGCGGTGACCCGGTCACTGCCGGAGAATAGACGCCGGGCTCCCTGTCTGCAGCGCTTGGGGACTGCCCGGCGTGTCCGTATGTGCTGTGCACGCCCCCAAGTATGACGAAAAGGGGACGCGTCTTATAGACATGCCCCCTTTTCATGGCCACCCTCCCTTTTAGTTGCCCTCACTAGCTCCGGCGCCCTACCAGCCGCCGGAGCTAGAGTGAACACTATATATATATGAAAAAAAGAAGAAGTTTGTTTGTGAATATCTTCCACAGCTCTCAAGGTAAAGCTGGCAGATCTTACAATGCGACAATGCGACTGAGCAATGAATCTTATATGTAAGAGGTGGTCCAGTCGGATCCTTGCCAGGTTTTTGGAAGGTTAAGGTCCCATTAGGACCTCCCGTTGGTGTACGCTGGGCAGAACTTTGACCAAGGGAGCCTATTCTGGGCCTTCCACTGGATGGATTTGGATGAAAGTTTCACAGAGGGGTGGCAATTGGTCTGGGATGCCTAATAGAGTGGTTGGGGTCCCGGTCAGAACTTTGACATAGGGAGCCTGATCCGGGCCTTCCCCTGGATGGATTTAGATGACATCACATAATAAAATTTAACTTTTAAACCCAGGCAGCGCCAGGTACTTCAGCTAGTATATAGATTTGTCCTAACCTGTGATGCTATTGTTGTTACTGTTATTACCTTCTTTATTAGACAATAAACATGTCTGTTCCTTATTTAATCAGATTTATTTTAGGTCAATTAGCTGTTTGCACAAAAGAGTAATGTCAGAAGCATCACGTGTTGCCATTTATTGGTAAGATGCACATAAGGTCTAATTTAGAGCTGGACATTTGCAGCACTCAGAAAGTGACCTGCACTTGTGGCTGCTTCAGCCCAGAGGGGTGGATTGAGGCATGCAGCCTTATCCAATACACTATGGGCATGTTCAGGCCCCTAGTTAGTCTCAGGAGATGTTAAGCCCCTAGTTAGTCTCTGAAGGCATTCATCCCCTAGTTCAGTGGTTCCCAAACTGTGCGCAGTGGCACCCTGGGGTGCCTCGGGACACTTGCAGGGGTGCATCAGGATGGTGGTCCAGCACAAAATCAAATTATCTATGGTCAATGTAATGTAAATATGAAGACAAACAGAAGCACAAATGTCCACCTCCACAAAACTGAACCTAAGGATGGCAGGTAAGCACAATTTACTACACTTTACTAGTTTACTATATTGTTTTTGAATTTCTCAATAACAAACTTTTGGCTTAGTGGTGCCATGAAAACAATGCTGATTCTTTAGGGCGCTATGATTCAAAACAATTTGGGAACCACTGCCCTAGCTAGTTTCAGGAGGCGTTCATCCCCTAGCTAGTTTCAGGAGGCATTCATCCCCTAGCTAGTTTCAGGAGGTGTTCATCCCCTAGCTAGCTTTAGGAGGCTTTCATCCCCTAGCTAGATTCAGGAGGCATTCATCCCCTAGCTAGCTTCAGGAGGCGTTCATCCCCTAGCTAGCTTCAGGAGGCATGCATCCCCTAGCTAGCTTTAGGAGGCTTTAATCCCCTAGCTAGTTTCAGGAGGTGTTCATCCTCTAGCTAGTTTCAGAAGGCATTCATCCCCTACCTAGTTTCAGGAGGCATTCAACCCCTACCTAGTTTCAGGAGGTGTTCATCCCCAAGCTAGTTTCAGGAGGTCTTATTCCCCTAGCTAGCTTCAGGAGGCATTCATCCCCTAGCTAGTTTCAGGAGGCATTCAACCCCTACCTAGTTTCAGGAGGTCTTATTCCCCTAGCTAGGTTCAGGAGGCTTTCATCCCCTAGCTAGTTTCAGGAGGCATACATCCCCTAGCTTGTTTCAGGAGGAGTTCATCCCCTAGCTAGTGTCAGGAGGCATTCTTCCCCCAGCTAGTTTCCGGAGGCGTTCATATCCCAGCTAGTTTCAGGAGGTCGTTTATCCCCTAGCTAGTTTCAGGAGGCATTCATCCCCTTGCTAGCTTTAGGAGGCTTTCATCCCCTAGCTAGTTTCAGGAGGTGTTCATCCCCTAGCTAGTTTCAGGAGGCGTTCATCCCCTACCTAGTTTCAGGAGGCATTCATCCCGCAGCTAGTGTCAGGTGGCGTTCATCCCCCAGCTAGTTTCCGGAGGTGTTCATCCCCCAGCTAGTTTCAGGAGGCGTTCATCCCCTAGCTAGTGTCAGAAGGAATTCGTCCCCTAGCTAGTTTCAGGAGGCGTTCATCCCCCAGCTAGTTTCAGGAGGCATTCATCCCCTAGCTAGTTTCAGGAGGTGTTCATACCCTAGCTAGTGTCAGGAGGCGTTCATCCCCTAGCTAGTGTTAGGAGGCGTTCATCCCTTAGCTAGTTTCAGGAGGCATTCAACCCCTAGCTAGCTGCAGGAGGTGTTCATCCCCTAGCTAGCTGCAGGAGGTGTTCATCCCCTAGCTAGCTTTAGAAGGCTTTCATCCCTTAGCTAGTTTCAGGAGGTGTTCATCCCCTAGCTAGTTTCAGGAGGCGTTCATCCCCTAGCTAGTTTCAGAAGGTGTTCATCCCCTAGCTAGATTTAGGAGGCTTTCATCCCCTAGCTAGATTCAGGAGGCATTCATCCCCTAGCTAGCTTCAGGAGGCGTTCATCCCCTAGCTAGCTTCAGGAGGTGGTCATCCCCTAGCTAGCTTTAGGAGGCTTTAATCCCCTAGCTAGTTTCAGGAGGTGTTCATCCCCTAGCTAATTTCAGAAGACATTCATCGCCTACCTAGTTTCAGAAGGCATTCAACCCCTACCTAGTTTCAGGAAGTTTTCATCCCCCAGCTAGTTTCAGGAGGTCTTATTCCCCTAGCTAGCTTCAGGAGGCATTCATCCCCTAGCTAGTTTCAGGAGGCATTCAACCCCTACAAAGTTTCAGGAGGTCTTATTCCCCTAGCTAGCTTCAGGAGGCATTCTTCCCCTAGCTAATTTCAGGAGGCATACATCCCCTACCTTGTTTCAGGAGGCATTCATCCCCTAGCTAGTGTCAGGAGACATTCTTCCCCCAGCTAGTTTCCGGAGGCTTTCATCCCCCAGCTAGTTTCAGGAGGCATTCATCCCCTAGCTAGTTTCAGGAGGCATTCAACCCCTACAAAGTTTCAGGAGGTCTTATTCCCCTAGCTAGCTTCAGGAGGCATTCTTCCCCTAGCTAGTTTCCGGAGGCATACATCCCCTACCTTGTTTCAGGAGGCATTCATCCCCTAGCTAGTGTCAGGAGGCATTCTTCCCCCAGCTAGTCTCCGGAGGCTTTCATCCCCCAGTTAGTTTCAGGAGGCATTCATCCCCTAGCTAGTTTCAGGAGGTGTTCATCCCCTAGCTAGTTTCAGGAGGCATTCATCCCCTAACTAGTTTCAGGAGGCATTCATCCCACAGCTAGTGTCAGGAGGCATTCATCCCCTAGCTAGTTTCCAGAGGCGTTCATCCCCCAGCTAGTTTCAGGAGGCGTTCATCCCCCAGCTAATGTCAGGAGGCATTCATCCCCTAGCTAGTGTTAGGAGGCATTCATCCCCTAGCTAATTTCAAGAGGCATTCATCCCCTAGCTAGCTGCAGGAGGTGTTCATCCCCTAGCTAGCTGCAGGAGGTGTTCATCCCCTAGCTATCTTTAGAAGGCTTTCATCCTTTAGCTAGTTTCAGGAGGTGTTCATCCCCTAGCTAGTTTCAGGAGGCATTCATCCCCCAACTATTGTCAGTAGGCATTCATCCCCTAGCTAGAGTAAGGAGGCATTCATCCCCTAGCTAGTTTCAGGAGGCATTCATCCCCTAGCTAGCTGCAGAAGGTGTTCATCCCCTAGCTAGCTGCAGGAGGTGTTCATCCCCTAGCTATCTTTAGAAGGCTTTCATCATTTAGCTAGTTTCAGGAGGTGTTCATCCCCTAGCTAGTTTCAGGAGGCATTCATCCCCTAGCTAGTTTCAGGAGGCGTTCATACTCTAGCTAGTTTCAGGAGGCGTTCATCCCCTAGCTAGTTTCAGAAGGCATTCATCCCCTATCTAGCTTCAGGAGGCGTTCATCCCCTAGCTAGCTTCAGGAGGCGTTCATCCCCTTCTAGCTTCAGGAGGCGTTCATCCCCTAGCTAGTTTCAGGAGGCTTTCATCCCCAAGCTAGTTTCAGGAGGCATTCATCCCCTAGCTAGCTTCAGGAGTCATTCATCCCCTAGCTAGCTTCAGGAGGCGGTCATCCCCTTGCTAGCTTTAGGAGGCTTTCATCCCCTAGCTAGTGTCAGGAGGTGTTCATCCTCTAGCTAGTTTCAGGAGGCGTTCATCCCCTACCTAGTTTCAGGAGGCATTCATCCAGCAGCTAGTTTCAGGAGGCATTCATCCCCCAGCTAGTTTCCGGAGGCGTTCATCCCCCAGCTTGTTTCCGGAGGCGTTCATCCCCCAGCTAGTTTCAGAAGGTGTTCATCCCCTAGCTAGTTTCAGGAGGCATTCAACCCCTACCTAGTTTCAGGAGGTCTTATTCCCCTAGATAGCTTCAGGAGGCATTCATCCCTAGCTAGTTTCAGGAGGCAAAGATCCCCTACCTAGTTTGAGGATGCTTTCATCCCCTAGCTAGTATCAGGAGGCATTCTTCCCCCAGCTAGTTTCTGGAGGTGTTCATCCCCCAGCTAGTTTCAGGAGGCGTTCATCCCCTAGCTAGTTTCAGGAGGCGATCATCCCCTTGCTAGCTTTAGGAGGCTTTCATCCCCTAGCTAGTTTCAGGAGGTGTTCATCCCCTAGCTAGTTTCAGGAGGCATTCATCCCCTACCTAGTTTCAGGAGGCATTCATCCTGCAGCTAGTGTCAGGAGGCGTTCATCCCCCAATTAGTTTCCGGAGGCGTTCATCCCCCAGCTAGTTTCAGGAGGCGTTCATCCCCTAGTTAGTGTCAAGAGGCATACATCCCCTAGCTAGTTTCAGGAGGCATTCATCCCCTAGCTAGTTTCAGGAGGCATTCATCCCCCAGCTAGTTTCAGGAGGCGTTCATCCCCTAGCTAGAGTCAGGAGGCGTTCATCCCCAGCTAGTTTCAGGAGGCGTTCATCTCCTAGCTAGTGTCAGGCATTCATCCCCTAGCTAGTTTCAGGAGGTGTTCATCCCCTAGCTAGTTTCAGGAGGCATTCATCCCCCAGCTATTGTCAGGAGGCATTCATCCCCTAGCTAGTGTTAGGAGGCATTCATCCCCTAGCTAGTTTCAGGAGGCATTCATCCCCTAGCTAGCTGCAGGAGGTGTTCATCCACTAGCTAGCTGCAGGAGGTGTTCATCCCCTAGCTAGCTTTAGAAGGCTTTCATCCCTTAGCTAGTTTCAGGAGGTGTTCATCCCCTAGCTAGTTTCAGGAGGCATTCATCCCCTAGCTAGTTTCCGGAGGTGTTCATCCCCTAGCTAGCTTCAGGAGGTTTTCATCCCCTAGCTAGCTTTAGGAGGCTTTAATCCCCTAGCTAGTTTCAGGAGGTGTTCATCCCCTAGCTAGTGTCAGAAGTCATTCATCCCCTACCTAGTTTCAGAAGGCATTCAACCCCTACCTAGTTTCAGGAGGTTTTCATCCCCCAACTAGATTCAGGAGGTCTTATTCCCCTAGCTAGCTTCAGGAGGCATTCATCCCCTAACTAGATTCAGGAGGCATTCAACCCCTACCTAGTTTCAGGAGGTCTTATTCCCCTAGCTAACTTCAGGAGGCATTCTTGCCCTAGCTAGTTTCAGGAGGCATACATCCCCTACCTAGTTTCAGGAGGAGTTCATCCCCTAGTGTGTGTCAGAAGGCATTCTTCCCCCAGCTAGTTTCCAGAGGCATTCATCCTCTAGATAGTTTCAGGAGGCATTCATCCCCTAGCTAGTTTCAGGAGGTGTTCATCCCCTAGCTAGTTTCAGGAGGCATTCATCCCCTACCTAGTTTCAGGAGGCATTCATCCCACAGCTAGTGTCAGGAGGCATTCAACCCCCAGCTAGTTTCCAGAGGCGTTCATCCCCCAGCTAGTTTCAGGAGGCGTTCATCCCCTAGCTAGTGTCAGGCATTCATCCCTTAGCTAGTTTCAGGAGGTGTTCATCCCCTAGCTAGTTTCAGGAGGCATTCATCCCCCAGCTATTGTCAGGAGGCATTCATCCCCTAGCTAGTGTTAGGAGGCATTCATCCCCTTGCTAGTTTCAGGAGGCATTCATCCCCTAGCTAGCTGCAGGAGGTGTTCATCCCCTAGCTAGCTGCAGGAGGTGTTCATCCCCTAGCTAACTTTAGAAGGCTTTCATCCTTTAGCTAGTTTCAGGAGGTGTTCATCCCCAAGCTAGTTTCAGGAGGCGTTCATCCCCTAGCTTGTTTCAGGTGGCGTTCATACCCTACCTAGTTTCAGGAGGCGTTCATCCCCTAGCTAGCTTCAGGAGGCGTTCATCCCCTAGCTAGCTTCAGGAGGCGTTCATCCCCTAGCTATTTTCAGGAGGCTTTCATCCCCAAGCTAGTTTCAGGAGGCATTCATCCCCTAGCTAGCTTCAGGAGGCATTCATCCCCTAGCTAGTTTCAGGAGGTGTTCATCCTCTAGCAAGTTTCAGGAGGCGTTCATCCCCTACCTAGTTTCAGGAGGCATTCATCCCGCAGCTAGTGTCAGGAGGCATTCATCCCCCATCTAGTTTCCAGAGGTGTTCATCCGCCAGCTTGTTTCCGGAGGCTTTCATCCCCCAGCTAGTTTCAGGAGGCATTCATCCCCTAGGTAGTGTCAGGAGGCATTCATCCCCTAGCTAGTTTCAGGAGGCATTCAACCCCTACCTAGTTTCAGGAGCTCTTATTCCCCTAGATAGCTTCAGGAGGCATTCATCCCCTAGCTAGTTTCAGGAGGTATAGATCCCCTACCTAGTTTCAGGAGGCGTTCATCCCCTAGCTAGTGTCAGGAGGCATTCTTCCCCTAGCTAATTTCAGGAGGCGATCATCCCCTTGCTAGCTTTAGGAGGCTTTCATCCCCTAGCTAGTTTCAGGAGGTGTTCATCCCCTAGCTAGTTTCAGGAGGCATTCATCCCCTACCTAGTTTCAGGAGGCATTCATCCCGCAGCTAATGTTAGGAGGCGTTCATCCCCCAGCTAGTTTCCGGAGGCGTTCATCCCCCATCTAGTTTCAGGAGGAGTTCATCCCCTAGTTAGTGTCAGGAGGCGTTCATACCCTAGCTACTTTCAGGAGGCATTCATCCCGCAGCTAGTGTCAGGAGGCATTCATCCCCCAGCTAGTTTCCAGAGGTGTTCATCCGCCAGCTTGTTTCCGGAGGAGTTCATCCCCAGCTAGTTTCAGGAGGCATTCATCCCCTAGGTAGTGTCAGGAGGCATTCATCCCCTAGCTAGTTTCAGGAGGCATTCAACCCCTACCTAGTTTCAGGAGCTCTTATTCCCCTAGATAGCTGCAATAGGTGTTCATCCCCTAGCTAGCTGCAGGACGTGTTCATCCCCTAGCTATCTTTAGAAGGCGTTCATCGTTTAGCTAGTTTCAGGAGGTGTTCATCCCCTAGCTAGTTTCAGGAGGCGTTCATACCCTACCTAGTTTCAGGAGGCATTCATCCCCTAGCTAGTTTCAGAAGGCGTTCATCCCCTATCTAGCTACAGGAGGCGTTCATCCCCTAGCTATTTTCTGGACGCTTTCATCCCCAAGCTAGTTTCAGGAGGCTTTCATCCCCAAGCTAGTTTCAGGAGGCATTCATCCCCTAGCTAGCTTCAGGAGGCATTCATCCCCTAGCTAGCTTCAGGAGGCGTTCATCCCCTTGCTAGCTTTAGGAGGCTTTCATCCCCAAGCTAGTTTCAGGAGGTGTTCATCCTCTAGCTAGTTTCAGGAGGCATTCATCCCCTTCCTAGTTTCAGGAGGCGTTCATCCCGCAGCTAGTGTCAGGAGGCATTCATCCCCCAGCTAGTTTCCGGAGGCGTTCATCCTCCAGCTTGTTTTCGGAGGCGTTCATCCCCCAGCTAGTTTCAGGAGGCATTCATCCCCTAGCTAGTGTCAGGAGGCATTCATCCCCTAGCTAGTTTCAGGAGGTCTTATTCCCCTAGATAGCTTCAGGAGGCATTCATCCCCTAGCTAGTTTCAAGAGGCATAGATCCCCTACCAAGTTTCAGGAGGCTTTCATCCCCTAGCTAGTGTCAGGAGGCATTCTTCCCCCAGCTAGTTTCCGGAGGCGTTCTTCCCCCAGCTAGTTTCAGGAGGCGTTCATCCCCTAGCTAGTTTCAGGAGGCAATCATCCCCTTGCTATCTTTAGGAGACTTTCATCCCCCAGCTAGTTTCAGGAGGCGTTCATCCCCTAGCTAGTGTTAGGAGGCGTTCATCCCCTAGCAAGTGTTAGGAGGCATTCATCCCCTAGCTAGTTTCAGGAGGCATTCATCCCCTAGCTTGCTGCAGGAGCAGTTCATCCCCTAGCTTGCGGCAGGAGGTGTTCATCCCCTAGCTAGCTTCAGGTGGTGTTCATCCCCTAGCTAGCTTTAGAAGGCTTTCATCCCTTAGAAAGTTTCAGGAGGTGTTAGTCCCCTAGCTAGTTTCAGGAGACGTTCATCCCCTAGCTAGTTTCAGGAGGCGTTCATACCTTACCTAGTTTCAGGAGGTGCTCATCCCCTACCTAGTTTCAGAATACGTTCATCCCCTATCTAGCTTCAGGAGGCGTTCATCCCCTAGCTAGTGTCAGGAGTCATTCATCCCCCAGCTAGTTTCTGGAGGCGTTCATCCCCTAGCTAGTTTCAGGAGGCTTTCATCCCCTAGCTAGTTTCAGGAGGCATTCATCCCCTAGCTAGCTTCAGGAGGCGTTCATCCCCTTGCTAGCTTTAGAAGGCTTTCATCCCATAGCTAGTGTCAGAAGGTGTTCATCCCCTAGCTAGTTTCAGGAGGCATTCATCCCCTACCTAGTTTCAGGAGGCGTTCATCCCCTAGCTAGTGTCAGAAGGCATATATTTGTCCATACCAAAGGGCTGGTGTGCAAGACACAGAGAGAGCTTATAATGACATGAGCTGATGATGACAGCAGTATACTTGCTTGCTAGAGGCATACCGATTGGGTGTAGGGTGTGCAGTGCAAGGGCCCCAGGGGCAAACATAGGATTTCTAGAGGGCTGTTTCCAAACGCTTAATTTTAGAGCGAGTGTTGCCAGTCCATGAAGAGAGCATAATTAGTACTTTACCAGCTATAACAGTGGTTCTCAAACTCGGTCCTCAGCACCACACACAGGTCACATTTTCCAGGTCACCTAGCAGGTGCACAGGTGTATTCATCACTCACTGACACAGTTTAAAAAATCCACAGGTGAGCTAATTAATTCCATTGCGATTCTGTGTGGAGACATGGCAAACATGCACTGTTTGGGGTCCTGAAGACTGAGTTTGAGAACCTGTGAGCTATAATTTATGTCATACGAAGTATAATGTATGTAATAATTCTGACATATACAGGACCAGCGATCACAGTAAGCCATTATATGTGGAAGCAGGGCCATCCTGCCTGAGCTAAATTTATTTTTTTTCAGATGTGGGCTCCATTTCAGATCATTTGACCAAATTTGGGAGTCTGGGGGAGCAGTAAAATAACCTAGCACTGCTCAGGACATATAAGCACACATTGGTCTCCTTATACACTGTATTATTATACAGTATTAATAACTGACCCTAAAGATAGTCTATATCAGGGCACCCCTAACAGTGCATGTTTTCTAGATCTCCTAGTTGGTGCACAAGTATATTCATTACTGGCTCACACAATTTAAAAGATCAACAGGTGGTGCTAATTATTTCATTTGTGACATAGAGGGGATCTTAAAAACATGCATCTTTAATATTATATGCTTATTTCTATTGTGGTCATCATGGATTGGGCTGAGGAGGGGGGTTTCCAGGCAACCGGAACCCCCTCTGTGTTTGCCTATGGGCCGTCCTGACACAGGAGCTCATGTGCCTCCATGAACCTATTATAGATACACTAGTGATCCGGAGGTTGGCTTTTTGACTAACCCTGTTAAAGATCAGACTAGCCCAGGGTTTCTAACGCTGGGGTTGGTTGAGGATTTGTGTCAGCTCTGAACGTCAGAAGATGAGTCCACTAGAGGAAAGGGGAATGTCTCTGCACCGAAATTAATACCCATGAAAATACCCCCCACCCCCCCTGCTTAACTTGTTACAATAATCTCACTCCATGAAGTGAAATCTGATGTCAGTGCCGCCAGGAGCATGCTGTGCATTCTCATCACTAAGGGGCTCATTTATCAATAATCTCATTTGCAATGCTAATTGTGTTCAATATTTGCGCCCATGATCACATTGCAGGATGCGATGATAGCGCAGGAATGTATGAAACATCACCCGCAGGGACTGGGGCTCTCTTCACTCCTGTGCCGGACTCCTGCACATGTGCGGTCTGCAGGCCACACATGATGGCGACCGTTGCTGGGGAACCCTCTCCCGGTACATTTTACCAAATATTGCCCATAGGTTGCAGCAGTACAATGCCATCTTCAGATGGTGTAAGCTGCGGGGACCGAACACCGCAATGCTTAGAGGGGTATTCAATATGAAACGTTAACTTCACTGTCGAAGTTAACGTTTCATATCGGAGTTGTTCCCTGCGTTAAAGTATCGGGCGCGCGCCCGCTTATCCCCGTACTCAATATAAAATTAACGAAAACGGTAGCCTCCGAAGTTAGATTTGCGTAAAGTTATGAATTTTTCCTTAAAAAAATTGTAAGACCCCCCTAAAGTAGTAAAAACATGGGGGATCACTATGGGTACCCCCGTTTTAGCCTTTAAATGAAAGTCGGGGATTTAAATAGCCGCAGCAGGTGTTTTTTCCCGACATTGAAGAAGTGATGCAGAAGAGCACTTAGGTTGTTTTTTTTTTCGTTTTTTTAAGTGGTCCCATCAAATTTGGGGTACATGAAAATGGGTACTAGCATATTTTGATGTCCCTAAAGTAAGTTTTTAAAAATTCTGTATTTGTGCACCTGCCGCTTTAAATCTATTCTAGAAAACACCTGCCGCATACTTGCAGAATAGCCCTGAACCTATTTCCCTATTGTTAAACAATTTTTTCCCATTTTTTTTTTGCACCCCAATTTTTAAATTAATTTTTTGGGGTGTCCCTATTTTTAAAAAAAACTTTTTTTGACACAGTTCTTTTTTAAATGTCAGTCCCAGGGGTGCAGGCTATTTTTTTTAAGCCTGCACCCCTAAACCCCAATTCTGCCCTTTTTTTCGACACCTATTCAATGGTGAAAAGTTATCCCCGTTTTTTATCAAACACTTTTCAAAACTGCGATAAGTCTTTGAAATTGAATACGGTCTAAAAGTCAAACCTGCGATAATGACGTCATAAGTGCGATATTAACCCAAAAATGATGTTATCGCTCCCATATTGAATACCCCTATTAGACTATTATCCTACCAAATGCAAGCATTTCCCCCATTGAGCTTCTATTACCTGTATATCAAAAATTGCAACAATTTACATATAATTATTTGTCAGCATCAATATTCAGTATGGAAATGTTGTATTTAGCTTCGGACCTGCCACAGCTCTGTGATTTCTTTATGCTATTGTTGGGATTTATATGTTATCACACCCTATATCCAGAATCTCTTCTATTCATTTACATAATACTCGGGAAAGTTGAGCACGGCTCACAGCAACGTACAGTATACTGACTAATTAGACATTGACATATTTCCCCATAGAGACAGCTACCATAATTAAACATATGTACGTCTTACTTCATATTGACCAGGGAGGACGGCAATAATTTACAGGAGAGACTTTAATCTGAACAAATAGCTAAGGAGGCATCTGAGAGCCGGTTTGATGGATGCCTCTCGAAGGTTACCGCATAAATATTTCTGCTCCGGCAGATGATGACAAAAAGTTCACATTGAATATGTATATGGGATATTACATTTTCATGTAGAGTGTCAGTGATTCTGAACATTACATTAATTAACATTAATTCTGTATAATGTATGACTAAAGCAGCTTTTAAAGTACAGAAGTTTAGGGACAGTATCGGATCCATCAAAAACGGTACAAATAATGTTTAAAACCCAGCGACTCCCAAATGCACTTCGGGGCATATTTATTAAACAATATTTGAGGGATAGCTCCAGAAAACAGACGTTTTTGAGGGGCACCACAAATAATAAGGACCCCTGGGATATAACATGGAGGAGCTGTGGCAGATATCTATAGGGGCTGCTAAACAGTCAGATTTACTAAGCTCTGCAAAGCCTATGGTGGACGCAGAATTTTGGAATGACCATGGCCCGTCGGTGTCAGTGCACAATTAGATGCTGTCACTGACAACATGCCCTGCGACCCACCCACGATGGTTAGTCACCCCATACCCCCAGTTACCACCTAGATGCCCTTCATAATTGTATGGATCTCGTGAGTGCAAATTGAATTTGCATCCCCTGGTGATAAACATAATGATACAAGTACAGAGGTAACACATTGATGCTTTACCTCTACTTTACTTCCTCCACTGAATCATGGTGTAAGGAAGCTTCAACTCAGCGCACCAAAGTGAAACACTATTTGGTTAGGCTTAAAAGAATTGCCCACAATTATTGACGCCTCTACCTTGATTAAATCTGTTATACTTAAGCATCAATAGGATAGTTGAGGATTATTTTAATGACAATGGGCCTGATTCAGAGCCGCTCGTAAGCGGCTGTTCGCTCGTTCCGAGCGATGTTCGCACATCTGCGCATGCGTACGGTTTGTAATACGCATGTGCGAACCAGTCAGTGCGGACGAAAATCGTTTGTTCGCTAAATAGCGAATGCCTGCTAATTTGAGTGACAGGAGGAGGCGTATGTGGGTGGTAACAGGGGAAGGTGCTTGAAAACGGGGAGTGGAGATCCGAACGCAGGCGTGCTTAAAGGTCAAAACGGGCGTTTTATGGGTGTGCATAATTAGTACAGCAGCGTCATTGCCCACGTCACTTGTTTTTTTTTTAAGTCAGAACTGCTCGCAACATTGCGGTAGGAAAAACCAACCACAAGAATAGCGAGCAGTTCATACGCCGTTCGATGTACTCGATTAATCTAAGAAATAGCGGACATGATGTATGATGCGAGCGGCCAGGGGGCGTTTATTTCAAAATTACGACCGCAAGTTTTGTTCGTTCGTTCAGACATAGAGGCGTCAACAGACCGCAAAGAGCGAACGGTTCATTTGAATAGCCACCCCTTTTTTCTGAACGAACGACCGCAAATAGCGTCCGGCTCTGAATCAGGCCCAATGTACATATTAGCATGTCACACAGTCCTTTTGATTACTAGGAGGAAAAAAAAGGCAATTTGGAGCCCCTTGTACTAGCTTTGGTGTACTTAAGCTGCCCACCCTCCAGTGTATACTTTTAAAGAGTGTTTAGAACAGGCGGGAACCTTGTGAGCAATTGGCATAGGAGGCTACAGTACTTCCTCAACATGTGGAAATACTCATGTTCATAAAAATAAACAACAAATTCTATGAAGAAATGCAACAAAGTACAGAGATTTCTGTAATGGTTGATTCCAGTGGGGATGAGCTAATATTGTGTGGTGATGATGATGTTAATACTCATGAGGGTGAGGAGGATGAGGATGATAGTGACATCTTCCCAGTGTAGAGAAGATTAACAATTATGTTAGCTACCTTAAACCCATTAATAGCTTGTGTTGTGGGGGCCCAAACATACCAAGCACTTAAGCCAAAAAAATCAGACACTCGAACCCAAAGCCTACGGTCGCTCAGAATGTCGGTCGCAGGTAAGCCGCCAGAGCCTTAACCACTGCATACGAATTCGAAGTCGAAGGCACAGACGCGACTGCGTTTGTGTTACCATCCACCGCTACCTCCAATAAACACTCCCTGATTGCCAATCACTGTGTGTCCAAGTCCCCACTGTGACCGCCGCCAGTAATGAAGCTTGGCGCATGCACAGTGTGAGCACAGGGGATTACTAAGCACCAGGTATCCCTGGTGAAAAACCAATAGCGCACTTATTAAGGTGCTGCCAACCTTACTAATTAAATATAGTAAGAAGAGAGCTGCGCCGGTCTAACCAGATAAGGATTCCACACAAACTAGTAAATATATAAGTTGCAATTTATTGCATACATTTTTTTTTAATTGTTACATTATACCCATATGACTCCTTCATATATAAAACAATGTTATTAAACAATGTAAAGATATACAATTAGCTCATACACAGTAAAGGTGTCACAGGTAGAGACATAAATAATTAAATATTACAATAACATGTATTCCCGAGAATATAACCTGTATCAAAGTATGGAATTATAAAGCCTTGCAAGGGAGCGTATGTGATGCTAATTAGTATATAGCTATTATGTAATGATCCATCATGTATATGAAATATTTCAAATCCAGCACAAAGCTCTGGCCATGTACCAAAGTTGCACCGGTAAGGATATTATATTTAAATGGTTAAGGGGTCTATTTACTAAGCAGTGTTAGGAGACAGAGTGAAAAGTGATAAGAAAGTGATAAGGTGCAAGCCAATCAGCTCCCAACTGTCATTTTTCAAACACAACCTGTGAGATGACAGTTGGGAGCTGATTGACTGGCACCTTATCACTTTCTTATCACTTTTCACTCTGTGTTCTAACACTGCTTAGTAAATAGACCACTAAATGTACTAATAATCGCAGTACTGCCGCAATTATTATTATGAACCTAACCCGCCGGGGCTATTTTCAATTTTAATAAAAATTTCCCAACTATGTACTAAGGGGAACTTGCAGGGACAGCGGTAGCGGTAACCGATGTCCCCGCAAGTTATATCCCCGGGCATTTTGGAGAAGTTTTTCACAGAACTGAGACTTCCCCCGGGGGATGCTGACACTGCTCATGTGCACAGCTTCAACTTCCGGTGCTGGCCAGGGGCTGCGGAGGAGAGATCTAAAGATCTCTCTCCTGCATCTGGAGCCTCCATAGGCTTACAGTAGTTTACACCCTCTGAAGATGGTGTAAGCTACCGGTGCTAGACTCCGAAAAGCTTAGGGTCAGATCTTAGTCCCCATTGACAATAATGGGCTCTGTGATCTATAGTGCTAATTAGTACTTTGCTAGAGAATCCTGTGAAATCTCCTGCAATGTGCCATTAGTACATAGGATCGATACATAAAATGATGCATAAACTGCAGTTTCTGCATAGTTTTTTGAAAAAATTATTTTGATACATAGGCCCCTAAGACCTTTACAAAGTCCATAAGACGATTTAGTAACCCACAACATCAAGTGGCCAGCAATACTGGAGATCTGCGGTGCCGTGAGAATATACTTGCATGGTACTGAGGGCCTGATTCAGCTCCGAGCGATGTTCGCACATCTGCGCATGCGCCAACCAGTCATTGCGGTCGGAAATCGAGCGCTCGCAAAATAGCGAGTGCCTGCTAATTTGAGTGACAGGATGAGGCGTTTGTGGGTGGTAACAGGGGAAGGTGCTTTAAAATGGGGAGTGGTGATCCGAACGCAGGCGTGCCAAAAGGTCAAAACGGGCGTTTTAAGGGTGTGCATAATTAACAAAGCAGCGTCATCGACCGGTTGTTTCTTAGCCTGAACTGTTTGCATGATTGCGGTAGGAAAATCCTACCACAAGCACTGCGAGCAGTTCAGATGCCTTTCGATGTACTCGATTAATCAAATGAATAGCGGAGATGACCTAGGATGCGAGCGGCCAGGGGGCGTCTTTACAAAATAGCGAGCGCATGTTTCGTTCGCTCGCTCAGACATAGAGGCGTCAACAGACCGCAAAGAGCGAGTGCTCAATTTAAATAGCCGGCCCCTTTTTCTGAACGAGCGAGCGCAAATAGCGTCCGGCTCTGAATCAGGCCCTGAGTCAGACTCCTCGTCCTGGGTCTGCTGTTAGAGTCTTACTATACGTAATACAGAGATAGCGCATCCACCGCTGGTAAGGGGAGAATGTCTCCCACAATTATGGACTACAGTGTCTCAGTCAGCAGGCTGATACTCCTGCAGCAGCTAACTGCTGAACTCTCTCCACGTCCCCTGGGTGCAGTAGATAGTGTAATTACCCAGTAGAAGGACGGAGCGATAGTCCAATATAGTTAGATCAGCTGACATTTAGCCAGGCTCCACGGATTTCCTCTTCAGACTGACAAACTCAGTTGCAACAGCAGGCAACAGTGATGCGTTTCGTCCACTAACCGTGGACTTTTTCAAACCAATGCACAGTGCAAAAACAAATCGCTCAACAGCACAAACATCAACCACTGGGGATACCAGTTATGGATACTGTGGGTACAGTCTGGTATGGTAGGTCTTTGATGCTTTCATACTGTCAGTACGCCCCACACTGTAACACTATTATTACTGCGATTGTATTAGTTTCATTTTATTACCATTTTGGAGTCCTGTAGCGATTTACAGTTCTGGAGATTGCTCCTTTTCTCATCCATCCTTATTTACAGCACGTGCTATAAATAATTAGTTATCTCGCTGCGTACTGATACGCTAGCCTCGCTGCTAACGACGGTGGTTGCATGGTGTGATATATTTGTCTGCTCAGGGGGACGCTGTGTGGAATTACTAAGGAGGGAGCTCTATGGCAGACCGAGCAGACAGAGAGTGGAAAGTACAGTAAGGTTGTTTTCATATTTAGATTTCAAGCATGAACAGAGATGTAAAAGCCATGTAGCTCATTAGAATATGAGTTATGGTAGTGTGTTTCTGGCCTGAGGCTGTGGGAACTAATACAGTCTCCGTAATGAATATTTAATCTCCATACTAGAAGTCTCACATGCATTATGCATGGTTCATGGGCTATGAAAAAAAAAAAAAAAAAACGAAAACAGAGAAAATTGTATTTTCCTCAGGTCTGATACCATCCTGAGATTCGCAGCGTAGAGCGTGTTTATCTCTATAATAATTAAGCCCTTATTAAAACAGTGCAAATGTGCGTATAACGGAAGCTATTTGTTTCAGGTAGATAGGCGCTGTTCTGTTATTACTTTCTCATAACTTTAATGCTTCCACTTCTAAGAAGCAAAAAAAAAAAAAAGTTAAAGCAAGATAAAAACTTTTGCTGACACTTTTTTTGTTGCAGGCTCAGAACATCTGTTGTGCTCACTGGTGTAGAATCTATTCCTTCCATTTTCTGCTGTTGAGCGTTGACAGAAAGTTTTCTGTGAGCGACGTACATAGGTACTCGCCATAATGGCGCATTTAAGAAGCACCTCAGCTTTGCGCGACCAATAGTGTGATGAGATGGCTCATTCTGATAAAAGTAAACCCTCCGCTCCAGCCCCGCCCACCACCAGGTTTGTTCCAGCTTTACGGTCTAAATGGCTGGTTGGTGGAGCCTCGTCATGTCCTAGTTAAATCCGCACAAGTGGACATTGTGGTTGCTTTTATTACATATATCACAGCAGATTTGAATGTCCATATAACACCGAAATTTGTGCGCATAAACGTGTCTGATATGCGCACTTTAAAAAAGTGTAAAAATCAAGTTGTTTTGATCGGGTTGCAATCGGAAAACCGACTGTCTTAATCCCGACATTAATCCCGGCTTCCCGATTGCTGTATCCCGGCGTGGGATAAATGACCGGCATCTATATCTAGACGCCTGTCATTTACCCGACGCCGGGAGACCGGCGTCTGGCATCACGATCGAAGGGATGCCGGGCGCTGCCAGCGGACAGCCGCGGGGGGGGGAGGGTTAGGTTTAGGGCACCCGGGGGGGACTTAGGGTTAGGCACCCCCGGGAGGGTTAGGGTTAGGCTAGGGGGAGGGAGG
Organism: Taudactylus pleione; assembly: GCA_031769625.1. Classification (NCBI taxonomy): domain Eukaryota; kingdom Metazoa; phylum Chordata; class Amphibia; order Anura; family Myobatrachidae; genus Taudactylus; species Taudactylus pleione. Next base: position 4,569,741 of record JAUIMM010000310.1, on the reverse strand, counting down.
GCTAGGGTTAGGCACCCCCGGGGGGGACTTAGGGTTAGGCACGCCACCGGGGGACTTAGGTTTAGGCAGCGGGAAAGGGGGGGTTAGGGTTAGGCACTTAGAGGGGGGATTAGGGTTAGGCACTTTGAGGGGGAGATTAGGGTTAGGTACCCCTAAGGAGGGTTAGGGGGTTAGGTTAGTAGATACTTACCTTAAGGACGATCGGGATTTCCAGCGCTGTCGGGCTTCCGCTGCCGGGAACTCTGCATTTGTCGGCCAGGCGCTGCCGGGATTCGAACTGACGGCCACAGGGCCGGCGGTATTTCATACTGATTCCTTTTGATCTAGTAAAACATCTCTACATCTCTTTACACATCACAGACACACTCTCCAGTCCTTGCAGATTGTTGGAATCTATTGTCCTGCAACATAAAGGCCCCATTCATAAATGATCGCTATTGCAATGTGATCAGGGAATGACATTACCGCCCATGATTGCATTGCAATATGCGCTCATAACATCCAGATGTATCATCCGATACATGCAGAGACACGGCGGCTGTTCCTGCGATGTGTCACGCTGACTGCACATGCACAGCTGCCATTGCCGGGGAGTGTTCTGTAGGAAGCCTCCGCTGAATAATTATGCACGGTGTTGCCCATAGGCTACAGTGGCTACCGCCACCTTCAGATGGCGTTAGTTGCACGGGCCAATATGTTGGTAAATTTGGCAGCATCGCATCCCACATAGAAACCTATAGAGTGTGCGGCTGCCAGCAGCAATGTTTCGGAGATACCCGCTGCAGGGGTGACTTCATATTTGTGATAGCAGTTCTCGTGGATTATACCGCAAATATACAGTGATAAATGGGACAAAAAATCTTTTTTGGCCTTGGTCCACATTTACCAAAATGCCCAACATTCCTCCAGGAAGAAGAGGCTCAGTAAAAAGGTTTAGTGAAGAACCACTTAACCAGGCTTGCCGACATTTAGCTCCCGGAGCTGTCGGGCTTGCATGGCTGGGGATGTGACTATGGTCAAAGGGGGCGGGGCCCGGCAGCTGACGTGGCGTTGGGGGTGGAGCATAGGGGCGTGGTAGCGCGATTGCGTCATCGTGGCTCCGCCCCCTATTCTCAAAGCCGTGATTAATGGCATTGTGCAGCCGGGGGCGGAGCCACGATGACGCAATAAAGCGCGAATCGCGTCACCGGCCCCCTTGCTGCCGGGGTTTTTCCTTACAAGCGCAGGGGGGGAGTGGACACCGCCGGGGGCCGGGAGGATTGCCTGCCTTCCCGGGAGGTCGGGAGTGGTACCCGATTTCCGGGAGGCTCCCGACCAAATCGGGAGGGTAGGCAAGTATGCATTTAACCAAAAGTGCCAAAAGACCATTTGACTTGAGCCCAGGGTTACATGTGCTAGTAATGGAGTCTGGATAGATGAGACTCTACTCGAGCTCATAACTTGCCCCCCCTCCTGGTGCCATATGAGGGCAAGCAGGAGAACACTTGTTTTAAAGAGGGCATATGCTTTTTTTTTTTAAATCCCCAAATCCCTTTGTAAACATAAAACATGCAAAGCTGTAACCCTAATCCTAGTCTAGATCAGTCTCCAAAACTGCCTGAGCTCTGGATACTGAGGGGCCTATTCATCATTGGTGGGACCGCATTGCCCCCAATGATTAAGTATTCATCTCGCTGTGAGGGATACTTCAATATCCAACTCACAGCAGGGGATACTTTACACTGGAGCAATTCATCATTGCTCCGGTGCGGGGACAGCTGCTCCGAAAAGGAGGAGGCGGTGAGGGTCTAGAACGAGGTGTTTTACCGGACCTCTGAGGCCACAGACACATGACCGGTGACAGAAGGGGGAGGGGCAAGGTTCGAAAGTGTCCCCTCGCGTGCTTGCTTCGCTCGCCACAGGTTTATATTCCCCCTCTATGCCCACGTGGATAGTAACACTGGTAGCTGAGCAGCCCTGCTGTAGTGGTCAACTGGTTGTGATGTCAGAGGTCCTTTCTTCAGCTTTGATCTAGCAACAGTCATGGAGGGATCCGCTCGGATCCCTCTTCGCGTCCCCGATACTCCTTCCCATAAGAAGGAGCGGGATACGATAACAAGCGTCATCTGAAGAGTGTTTGCTGGATATCAGGTGGTCCTACTTGGACCACTGATGATGAATGGACCTAAATATGCTAGTGTTTCCGCATGGTTACCAGGCCATTTATCGTTTAATGAGTAGGCCCCTGAGACATTGTTATATGTGGCTTGGGAATTCTCTTTGGAGAAATTCAATCTCATGTTTTTAGAACTCAGGTCAGGCTTAGCCAATCTGTAGACTCTGTCTGGCACGGTAACATGGTATTGCCACCTACTATTCACTCCATCCTAGGATGTGCTGAGCTACAGTAGAGCCATGAAACCTACACTGCTCTATCCTGCCTTGTATGACGATATACTGTATTGTGATACCATATGCTGGCCTAGAGTGACCTGTGACTACACTGTTCTATCCTGCCTTGTATGACAATATACTGTGTTGTGCTGGCCTAGAGTGACCTGTGACTATACTCATCTATCCTGTCTTGCATGACGATATACTGTATTGTGATACCATATGCTGGCCTAGAGTGACCTGTGACTATACTCATCTATCCTGCCTTGCATGACGATATACTGTATTGTGATACCATATGCTGGCCTAGAGTGACCTGTGACTATACTGCTCTATCCTGCCTTGTATAACGATATACTGTATTGTGATACCATATGCTGGCCTAGAGTGACCTGTGACTACAATGTTCTATCCTGCCTTGTATGACGATATACTGTGTTGTGCTGGCCTAGAGTGACCTGTGACTATACTCATCTATCCTGCCTTGCATGACGATATACTGTATTGTGATACCATATGCTGGCCTAGAGTGACCTGTGACTATACTCATCTATCCTGCCTTGCATGATGATATACTGTATTGTGATACCATATGCTGGCCTAGAGTGACCTGTGACTATACTCATCTATCCTGCCTTGCATGACGATATACTGTATTGTGATACCATATGCTGGCCTAGAGTGACCTGTGACTACACTGCTCTATCCTGCCTTGTATGACGATATACTGTATTGTGATACCATATGCTTGCCTAGAGTGACCTGTGACTACAATGTTCAATCCTGCCTTGTATGACGATATACTGTGTTGTGCTGGCCTAGAGTGACCTGTGACTATACTCATCTATCCTGCCTTGCTTGACGATATACTGTATTGTGATACCATATGCTGGCCTAGAGTGACCTGTGACTATACTCATCTATCCTGCCTTGCATGACGATATACTGTATTGTGATACCATATGCTGGCCTAGAGTGACCTGTGACTACACTGCTCTATCCTGCCTTGTATGACGATATACTGTATTGTGATACCATATGCTGGCCTAGAGTGACCTGTGACTATACTGCTCTATCCTGCCTTGTATGACGATATACTGTATGGTGATACCATATGCTGGCCTAGAGTGACCTGTGACTATACTGCTCTATCCTGCCTTGTATAACTATACAGTGTATTGTGATACCATATGCTGGCCTAGAGTGACCTGTGACTACAATGTTCTATCCTGCCTTGTATGACGATATACTGTGTTGTGCTGGCCTAGAGTGACCTGTGACTATACTCATCTATCCTGCCTTGCATGACGATATACTGTATTGTGATACCATATGCTGGCCTAGAGTGACCTGTGACTATACTCATCTATCCTGCCTTGCATGACGATATACTGTATTGTGATACCATATGCTGGCCTAGAGTGACCTGTGACTACACTGCTCTATCCTGCCTTGTATGACGATATACTGTATTGTGATACCATATGCTGGCCTAGAGTGACCTGTGACTACACTGCTCTATCCTGCCTTGCATGACGATATACTGTATTGTGATACCATATGGTGGCCTAGAGTGACCTGTGACTATACTGCTCTATCCTGCCTTGTATAATGATATACTGTATTGTGATACCATAAGCTGGCCTAGAGTGACCTGTGACTACACTGCTCTATCCTACCTTGTATGACGACAGGGGCTGGCTGGCAACTTTTAGCCTGGGGGGCAAATGTATGCAGGCGGCCCTGGCAGAGGAGTAGCGTGTAGCCAGGGCGCCCGAAGAACGTGCGTGCTGCGGCACCCCCCCCTCAAGTGTTCCAGGGAGGAGGCGGGTCCGTATGGGATTAATGTACTTTAAAAATAAAGATATGGGGCAGTAGTAGTAGTCCCCCCCTTGTAGTGCCCCCAGTAGTAGTAGTACCCCCCTTGTAGTGCCCCCAGTAGCAGTAGTCCCCAGTAGTAGTAGTCCCCCCCCTTGTAGTGCCCCCAGTAATAGTAGTCCCCCCCTTGTAGTGCCCCCAGTAGTGGTCTCCCCCTTGTAGTGCCAAACCCCCCCCCAGTAGACACACGTAACAAAGAAAATAAAAAAAACCCCACTTACCTGAATTCCCGCTCCCGCCGCCGCCATCCACTCCTCCGACTGTCCTCCCGGGCCAGGCCACTCTGCATTACGGGAGAGATGTCATGACGTCATGACGCCTCTCCCATTACCCACTGCTGGAGCCAGAAGATGGAGCGGCTCCTGCAGTGGGCGCAGCAGCAGCTAATGAGAGTCTGACAGACTCTCATTGGCTGCTGATCAAACAAACACACAGCTGCCGGAGCCGGCGGACACAGAGACACAGACTGCCCGTGGTCCGCATGGCGCTGCGGCCCGGGGGGCACAATGCACCCTGCCCCTTGGCCCAGCCCGCCACTGTATGACGATATACTGTACTGTGATACCATATGCTGGCCTAGAGTGACCTGTGACTATAATGCTCTATGGAATCAAATACACGTTTAGATGAGATTATTAAAATTTTAGGGCCTGATTCAGCAGCGATGGCAATTGCGATCTCAGCTGCAAATTCGCACGGAATGCATCGGCGAAAATTTGCTAATGCTTGCCAAAGTTCAGCCGGTATAAAGACGCCCACTACTGCTTTCTCTTATCCGTCCAATGTCGCTCTTCTGCGCAAACATCGGAACCATCGACGAATATCCGACAGTCAAGCAGCATTTCCAGCTCTGACCAGCCGCAGACACTGCAAGTCTCCTCGCACGCAGAGAGCTCTCATGCTGCATATGCAATCGCAGTGGCTAATTTATGCACGGCCAGGAAACGGTGTTCCAACGTACAGACACGTTTTTCTGACCATCCCTCGTCACCACCCCAAAATGCAGATGGCCTGTCACTCACTTTGCAGTGGATTCCTCTGTGCGTCCATAATCACAATTCGATCGCTGTGCATGCGCAGTGTATCTTATATGCATGCGCAATGCCAAAAAAACGCTCGATTTGTGTCCGTGATTGCAATTGCGTTCACTACTGAATTAGACCCTTCCGTAGAAAGAGCGTTAGATGATAACCTCGTCCATCTCTGTGATGGTAGCTGACCTCGTCCATCTCTGTGATGGTAGCTGACCTCGTCCATCTCTGTGATCATGACGTGCAATGATTACCAGCTCAGGACGTTATTTCACAAGGAAGCTAATTTGCGCACTTTTTCACCCATGTCACTAAACTGAATACAGACGCTTTGTACAATTACCAGATATTTAGTTCACAGCCAAAATGCTCAACAAAACTAAAATGCCCCCTCAATCTCCCGTCTACTGTCACAGTTGGACTTTTGTGAATTTAAACTTATCACCATAGCCCCCTTGTTCTATTTCTCAGGACAACAAGGGGACATTGGGCCTGATTCAGAGCTGAATGCTCTGACCAGAGCGCTCGCTCTGAATCAGGGCCCTCCTACCTGTTTTTGGAGCGTCCTCATGGACGCTCGCATAGCTGTGGGTTACCACCCACAGCTATAGCGAGCGTCCATGATGATGGTCGCGATGGTCTTGACCATCACGCCCGTCGGGCTTGCGGCGGAGACCCTGCGGTAGGGTCTCGCTTCCGCAAGCCCTGGAGTCATTTTGGCTCTGTCAGAGCCAAAATCACTCCCACTGACATCACTAGTGATGTCAGTGGGGCCGGCTTGAGACCGTGGGCGTTCCCATGGGAACGCCTCCGTCCGGCAGGCACGCCCCCGGCACGCCCACCAAAGGGGGCGTGCTGTCAATCAACATCGACAGCACGCCCCCTTTGGTGCGAGACCCGGAGTGATGGAGAGCCCGTCGCTCGCCGGGTCTCGCGCATGCGTACGACGGAGCTCCCTCCGTCGTGCGCATGCACAGTGGGGGAACATCGACCCGCTTGCGAACGTACTGCCGCTCACGAGCGGGTCTGAATGACCCCCATTGAGTGTTATTTTGGGTTCTATGGAGATAAAATATAAATGTACTGATAGAATAGAAAAGAATAAAGGTATCATCATTAAAACTTCAGCACCAATTAGTTCCATCTGAATGACTGATAATGGACCTTCCGTGTGGAATGCAATGACCTGCTAATATGTGGCCAGGTATAACCATCGTCATGGGGGAAAATCGCGTTCCTCAGTCAACGCCATTGATTCATATTGATCCGTACACAACTGTAATAAAGATAATTGCAAAGGTAACAAAACAGAAATATACGGCTTTAGCGCTGCTCATTGACATTTTCACATGTTTATAAATGATCCCCAATGACTCCATTGTGTACTGGTATTATTGGGCATTACAGTATATGGTGTTAATATGTAAGATATTGACAATAGTAACACTTGTGATATGACATAGGTATTTATTCTCTGTCAGTGTTTATAGACTGTGAGCACAACATGGTGAAAGTATTACCATTCCGTTACTTTGGGCTTGTACAGTAGAGAGCGTTTTATGTGTTTAGTGTAACAAGATTCCTCATGTTAGTGACGGCAGTTGTGTGGCTGAAAGTTGTGTACCGTGGACTTGCGACAACATGGATAGAAATTCCTGTCTGTGCAGGGAGCGCTGGAAGCTGCCTGGTTTTAGGAACATTACACACTGGTGCTATTTTCTTCTTCAGGGTCCATAGGGTCCACAAGGATACCATGGTGTGTAGGTGGTGAATAAGGACTGGACACCAAACAGTTAAGCTTTCAACTGCCAGGATGCAATGGTCCCTCCCCCCTATACCCCGCCCCTGAGCCTGAGGCAAATCAGTTTGTTAACAAGCCCAAGGCAGGAGCAGGATAGGAGAGAAGGAAGACTGGTACACAGGAGAATCACACTCTCACATCAAAAAGACGGGAAACCGGTGACCAGAAAAGCCAGGGGTGTCAGGGTGGACGCCCTGTGGACCCTATGGACTTTGAAGAATGAGAGTTAACAAAGGTAAGTTTTACCATAACTCTCATTTTCTTCTTCAGGGTCCATAGGGATCCACAGGGATACCATGGGGATGTTCCATAGCAGTATTCAAGGATGGGGACGCTCCTGAGCTGAGAGGAGTATCCTGCGTCCAAATGAAGCATCCTCCCCCATAAACCCCGCCCCTGAGCCTGAGGCCAATCAGTTTGCTTGGTGTCCGGCAGGAGCTCTGATCACCTTGTATAACAGTGTCTGCCTTATGCAGCCCAAAGCTTTATTTTTATGATTTCTAATTTTATTTATCTTTATTACTCAGTGTGCAACATCAGACTGTCCTTAGGGCATCTGTGCTGCCACTCCTTCACCCCTCCAGGCGTCGCAACTCCATAGCATCGCTTAGTACTTTCGGTGGGGATCCCGGGGACCTTGCTAGCCGGCCCCGCGGAGGACCCAGGACTGCAACTCACGCGGGGGACAGGTAAGGTGGGTTACCGCTTGCGGTAGCCCATGGCTGGGCAGTCTTACCTTCAGTCTCAGGGGAGAGACCGGAGGTGCTGATAGTGAACACCGGCCTCGACCGCGTGATCCACTAGACCACCAGGGTACATATAGTGCGGGAATCCAGTATCCTGTTGGTCAAAAATCAGCTAGGGGAGGTCAGCTTTCCTTATTACAGCGGCTCCTCCCCCAGCTCAAGGCGCCATTCCACCAGGGGCGCCGAGTGGGGGGGGAGCGGGTACAGATTACCCGGGTCCGGCCTTCCTGAGGGCCCGGTGGGGTCCCGGGTCCAGCGCCGCCCCACCCCCCTCACAGCAGCCCAGCACACAGAGTCTCCTATGCCTGTGAGGGGGAGCGATCACTCTGATCGCGCACCCCCTGGCTTTGAGCAGGGCTGAGGGGGCTCAGAGCGCTCCCCCAACCCAGCGCGCAGCGCCGATTTGCGGCAATGCAAAACTGTTTGTTTTGGTCGGGAAGGGGGCGTGGCCACGCCTCCCATAATTAGGCCACGCCCCCTATTACCTTGGCACGCAGCGGCTCTCAGCGGGCCTGCATTCCACCACGGCCTGGATGCTCTGAGCTGCTCTGCTCTTTGGATCCCGCATCCCCAGAATTATCTGGTGCCCATTTTCTGCAGGCTCAGCCACAGCTCTCTCTGGAAAACGCTGGGTCCGGTCCCCCTACATACATCTCCCAGGAGTCAGGTTATGTAGCGCTGTAACCTACCAGTCATTGTGTCTGAGTAGTTGAATGTAGCGCCCTTTTGCAGTTAGGGCTCTATTTACTACAATCCGCATATTGAATGCGGATTGTAGTGTGATATTACCGAGTGAATTCGCATTGCGAATTCAGGCAATATCACAGAGATTTACTATAAATCCCTTGCAGGGACAGAGCTTGCGCTAAAGCTTTGTCCCTGCGGATCCCATCCGCAATCTAGTCGCGGTATTTTCGGAAAAAATACTGCGACTAAGAGCCCGCGCATGCGCCGACCGACCACCGCTACTACCCCCCCACCGACGCTAAGCCCCACCCCCGGCGCTAAGCCCCGCCCCCACGAACGTGGACCCCCGCGACCCCCCCCCTCCCTTCATTACACTTACCTGCATCCTCCTGGCCTCCGGTGATCTTCTCCGGGCTTCCCGATCAGATACTGCACTGGGGCCCGATCACCTGATGACCGGGCCCCAGTGTACTATGGGAGACCAGCTGACCGGAGAGGAGCCATCACCGGAGGCCCGATCACCGGTCCCTGGAGTCAGGTAAGTAAAAAAAAAATGTTTAATTTTTTTTTTCTTTTTTTTACAGCAATCAGCTTGCGGTCTGCTTAGACCACATAGCTGATTACTGGTACCGGCTCCCGCCTCTGCTCTCCCCGTTAGAGCAGAGTGGGAGCCCGGTAACCGGGGGAGACCCTGGATAACGCCACCTCCAGGTGGCGTTATTATCACAGGGCTTCCCCCGGTATTTTTTTACAATTTCTTTTTAGTAACTGTGGTCGGATAACATTTCCCATTACAATTATGGGAAATGTGATCTGCTTACTAAAAATAAGTGATACTGGGGGTTGGAGTAGAATTTTACTAATTCTACTCCAATTGCCCTGTAATAACTACAGGTGAAACTAAAATAATGTGAAAAGGGTGTGAAAACACCCTTTTTCACTTTATTTTAGTAAAAGTAATGTTAATAAATAGAGCCCTTAGTGTTTTTCTGCATAGTATGTGACTTTTGCTGGCGCTGCCTATCTGCATGATTATCTAATCTGTCAGTCTATGCCTTTCCCTTTCCTCTCACTATAACCCTATCATACCGGTGTATTCAGGGTTCACATTTACTTATAAATGTGAAGGCTGTCCTGTCACATACTATTTAGTTGCACTCTATACAGTACCATATTATGTCCTGTGCTCTCCTGCAGCTTATTTAAGCATTGGCAGGATTACTATACTGCATACCCATTTGTATACACTGTCGCTTAATAGTGTCTGCATATTATTTGGTGTATTCTGTCGCATATTAGTTGGTTGTTACTAGTTAGTATGTCTAACAAGGCAAAGTAGCAAGCAAGCGACTGCACCTACATTGCTCTCATGCAAATCCTGCTTTAATGCTTTAATGAGGAGGATGTTGTCCAGGACAGACTATGTACAATGCATTATATTACACCAGGTATGTCTTCTACCCTTGCCCAGGAGCCTTCTTGGGTGTCCCTGACTCAGGTGCTAGCTACTATTGCAGACTGCCTGACAGTCCCGACAGTAATTCCCCCGTATGGGGTTGCCTCAACAGGTACAGGCAGTACTAGTACCTCCATGGGTAGCTGTCCTCTCTACTTCGGTACAGAGTCTAGCAGATTTCTCTACAGCCTTTCATAATATGTTGCCAGTTGAGAAGCCCCTACCTAGTAAACCTACCAAGCATATTGTGTTGTCTTCACAGTCTACACAACTTTCAGAATTTGAGATATCATCTGGGGCAGAAGATTCTGACGATCTCTCTGATACTGAATCTCCCTCAGGGAAGGAGAGCATCAATCTAAAATGAATATACCTGCTTTGGTGCGAGCTGTCAGATCTATCCTCCAAATAGAAGACAATGAGCCTGCCCCCAAATCAAAGCACCCACTATTTAAACAACAAAAAGTGGCTTCAGCAGAGTTTCCTCTCTCTGATCAGCTAGCCGATCACATGGCAGCAGCTTGGCAGAAGCCTGGTAAGAAGTTTCATCTCCACAAGTTACCCTTTTCCTGCAGCTCGTTGCGCAAAATGGGAGGCTCCCCCAGCAGTAGATTCCCATGTTATGCGATTGATTAAAAGCTCCACATTATCTATCCCTGCAGCTTTCTCATTAAAGGATCCTACAGATAGAAAGATTGAAACTGGCCTTAAATCTATGTGTTCCCTTTCAGGAGCCATTGCTCGCCCAACCATGGCTATTGCCTGGGTGACGAAAGCAATTGAGAACTGGGCAGATGCCCTAGAAGAGTCTTTCTCCCTAGAGGCCTCTAGGGATCAGATGTCTTATATAGCTCACATAAGAGATGCAGCTTCCTATACCGGAGAAGCAACCTTGGATGCTAGTCTCTTGGCCTCTAGAGCATCGGCTACGTCAGTGTCTGCCCACTGCATTCGTTGGCTACGGTCATGGAAGGCGGATTCAGACTCCAAGAAGGCCTTAGAATCATTACCTTACACTGGTGAAATCCTGTTTGGCCCAGATCTATTGTAGACAAGATTGTAGCCACTTTGGCAGCATCAAAAACTGCTTTTCTGCCCTCAGCAACTACTGTAGAGCTTCAGACAAGATCCTTCAGGTCCTTTCGGCCCCAGGGAAAGCCTATGGGCCAGTCCTTTGCTTGCAATCGGCTTCCACAAGGGCCGCCAAGCCCAGGAATAAGCAGACCTGAGCCGCCCAAAGTCCTGCTTCCAAATCTGAAGACAAACCTTCAGCCTGACAGGGTGGGCCTCCCCCTGGGGTACCCCAGAGTAGGAGGCTGACTTCTTCAATTTGCCCAGTGCTGGCGTCAAACCATTACAGACGCTTAGGTACAATAAGTGGTCTCTCACGGCTGTGCTCTCTTATTCCTAAGACAGCCACTCCAGTTTTTCTACACAGGCCCTCCATCAGACCCGAAAAGGGCCCTGTTTATCCAGAGAGCCATTCAGTCCTTGCTGCAAGCAGGGGTAATAGTTCCAGTTCCGCTATAGCAGCAAGGGAATGGTTATTTACCTTATTCCTAGTGCAGAAACCAAATGGGTCTTATCTGCCTATCCTCAACCTCAAATCTCTGTGCAAATTCATCAGGGTGCCCAGATTTTGGATGAAAACCCTGTGCTCTATTGTACTAGCTATGGAGCCAAGGGGACTTTATGGTATCTCTGGATATTCAGGACACTTACCTACATGTACCTATAATGCCCTCTCATCAGCGATATCTCTGGTTTGCTGTACTACAGCAACATTTCCAATTTCAGGCTCTGCCCTTTGGACTTTGGACAGCTCCACTGGTCTTTACCGAAATGATAGTGGTCATGGCAGCTCATCTGTGTTGTCAGGGGGTCTGGCTGCTACCATACCTGGACAACTTCTTGCTCTTAGCATGCTCCCCAGATGTTCTTCAGTGCCATCTTCAGGTAACCATTGCCTTCCTATAGAGGCATGGCTGGTTAATCAACTGGAAAAAGTCCTCCCTGAACCTTTCACAAAGGGTGGTCCATCTGGGGGCTCTTTTGGATTCTCAAGCTCAGAGAATCTTCCTGAAAATTAACAAGATTACTCTACAGACATTGTGTATCAGTTCACTCAGCAATGCAGATTCTGGGATCCATGGTATCCAACTTCAACATGGTGGAGTACACTCCCCATCGGATCAGATCCCAGACAATGATTCTCTCTCCGGAGGTTCGTCTGTCCCTCTCCTGGTGGTTACAGACATCCAACCTAACCAAGGGTTGCCCCTTTTTGGATCCCGGAGTGGGTACTCCTTACAATGGACACAAGCCTCTAGGGATGGGGCACAGTGACTGGTCAACACTCCTTCCAGGGCCATTGGACATTGGTCGAGTCGACCCTGCCAATCAATGTATTGGAACTCCGAGCCACCTAAAGAGCCCTCACTCTGGCTCAGGACATTCTTAAGGGCAAGCCTGTACAAGGGCAGTCCGACAATGCCACAGCAGTGGCCTACATCAATCACCAAGGAGGCCCTCGAAGTCGATCAGCAATGGCAGAAGTGTCACACATTCTTGCATGGACCGAAGGTCACCTCCTGGCCATCTCCACGGTGTTCATTCTGGGAGTTCTCAACTGGGAAGCGGACTTCCTCAGCTGTCACGACGTGTATGCCAGGGAATGGTCTCTCCACCCAGAGGTCTTTCAACTCCTAGTGGACAAGTGGCTCCTGCCAGAGGTGGACCTCTTGGACTCCCAACACAATTGCAAGCTGCCAGTGTATGTATCCAGAACTAGGGATGCCAAAGCAGCCTTCGTAGATGCCTTGTAGGTGAAGTGAACCTTCCACTTGGCGTAACTATTCTCTCGAGTCCTTTGGAAGTTCAAGCAAGACAGAGGTACTGTCCTGCTGGTGGCTCCTGCCTGGCCCAGATGACATTGGTATGCCAATCTTCACAGCCTCTCCATAGACACTCCTCTCCTGCTTCCTCAACATCTGGACCTGTTGACTCAAGGTCCATGTCCACATCCGCACCTAGCCCATCTGTCTTTGACCGTGTGGCTCTTGAGACATCCCTCCTAAGGTCCAAAGGATTTTCTAGCTCGGTGGTCCATTCTATGCTCAGAGCATGTAATCCAACATCTGCCCAGATCTATCAAAAAGTGTGGCATCCATACTTCCAGTGGTGTGCTACCAAAAGTTTTGACCCTCAAGTTTTTAGGGTCACTAGAGTCCTAGCCTTCCTTCAAGCAGGATTGGACCTTGGACTCTGCCTGGCCTTGCAGGAAAGTGCATGTCCCTGCTCTGTCCATCTGGTTCCAGCACAGAATTGCTCCAATGCCGGATGTTCACACCTTCCTTCAGGGTGTTCTCCGTATTAAACCTCCCTGCATTCCTCCACTGGTGCCATGGAATTTGTCAGTGGTTCTCCAGGCCCTTCCATTTGATCCCCTCGAATCTGTGGAACTCAAGTGGCTCACAGTGAAGACTCTTTCTTCTGGCTCTTGCATCCGCTCGTAGGGTGTCAGATTTCCTGTTGCTCCCCATTTCTGATCTTTCATCAAGACAGGCTGTTCTTCGAATTCGTCCTGATTTTCTTCCCAAGGTTGTTTCTCATTTTTATATTAATGAGGAAATTGTAGTCCCGGCCTTCCAATCACCAGACCTCTCGGCAGGTGAGACCTCCTTGGATCTGATTCGTGCTCTCAAGATCTACGTGGACTGTACAAGTTCTCTTCGGAAAACAGATTCCCTATTTGTCCTCTATGGATTCCACAAGAAGGGCTGGCAGCTAACAAACAGACTCTGGCCAGATGGCTTCACATAACTATCTCACAGGCTTACACACAGATGGGCCTTCCTGTGGTGGCTACCGTCTCTGCTCATTCCACTCACTCTGTGGGACCCTAGTGGGCAGCTCGCCATGGCGCCTCAGCTGAACAGGTTTGTAAGGTGGCCACGTGGTCTTCTGTCCACACCTTTCTTAGGTTTTATGCCTTCGATACATTTGCTTCTCAGGATGCTTCATTTGGACACAGGATACTCCTCTCAGCTCAGGAGCGTCCCCTCCTTGAATACTGCTATGGGACATCCCCATGGTATCCCTGTGGATCCCTATGGACCCTGAAGAAGAAAATGAGAGTTATGGTAAAACTTACCTTTGTTAACTCTCATTCTTCAAAGTCCATAGGGTCCACAGGGCATCCACCCTGACACCCCTGGCTTTTCTTGTCACCTGTTTCCTGTCTTTTTGATGTGAGAGTGTGATTCTCCTGTGTACCAGTCTTCCTTCTCTCCTATCCTGCTCCTGCCTTGGGCTTGTTAACAAACTGATTTGCCTCAGGCTCAGGGGTGGGGTATAGGTTGGGAGGGACCATTGCATCCTGGAAGTTGAATGCATAACTGTTCGTTGTCTGGTCCTTATCCACCACCTACACCCCATGGTATCCCTATGGAAACTATGGAAAGAGAGTTAACAAAGGTAAGTTTCACCATAACTCTCATTATTTGGGATCGCACTTGACTCCAGTGCTGCTGAGTAGTATCACCAATAACAGCAGAGTAATGGAGAGCCTGGAAACAGGAAACTCCATCTCCACCCTCACCATGACCCCACATACAGTAATAGCACCGATTGCTGTGATATCATGCGTCACTGGGGGATCACACACCCCACATGCCTGCCCACCAGGCACCCTATGTACTAAACCTTGGAGAGAGATAAAGTGGATGGAGATAAAGTTCCAGCCAATCAGCTGCTAACTGTCATTACCAGTCTATAAAGTGACAGGAGCTGATTGGTTAGTACTTTGGACCTCATTCAGAGTCGGTCGTACGCTACAGATGTTCGCTAAACTGCGCATGAGTAAAATTCGCAATGCGCATGCGCAAACTAGCTATTACGATCAGAAATTGCTCTCTCCTTGAACACAGCCAGGTCGTTAGTTTGAGTGACAGATTGAGCCGTTTGTGGGTGGTAACAGGGGAAGTTGCTTGTGAATGGGGTAGTGGAGATCCGAACGCAGGCGTGTTTGACTATGCAAACGGCGTTTTATGGGAGTGCATAATTAAGTAGTGTCATGGCACACGTGAAATGGGAGGTGTTTACACTGACTTGATCGTAGTACTTAAGAGAGGGTATGGTCAACCTTAAGTTCTACGACCAGCTCCAATGGTTCCCGATAGGCTCGATTAATCCTTATATGCCCGGAGATGACGTGTATTGGAAACGAGAAGGGGGCGTGTTTTTAGTCTTACGGCCGCATCCTCCCCTCGCTCGTCCAGCTAACGATCCCATCTTAACGACGCAACTTGCGAATGCTTCATTTGCATATCCGGACCCTTTTCCCTTACGACCGAAACGACCGACTCTGAATGAGGTCCTTTATCTTTGACCACTTTATCTCTCTCCATGGCTTAGTACATCGGCCCCTTAAGTTTTTAATTTAAAAAAAACTTTGTTTTTAACACATTTTAATAGTGGTTGGCAGACGGGGATGGCTGCTGCTGCCTTGTTGATATCCCCTAACCCAAGCAGAAGTGTACATACAGTACATGTTATGGGAGCTGTTTCAGCAAGGATTGCAACTGCTAAGTCGTACGCAGACGGTCGTTTGTTTCGTCCTGCGCATCCATATGCTTCGAAGTGCACGTATGCCTCACTGCAACCGGGACTGCGATCGCCTTGAGTACGCTGACCCAGTGACAGGAAATACCGTTTGGGGGTGGTGCCAATGAGGGGATGGTCGGAGAAACTTGAGCTCTCACCGCATGCCGGAAAGTTAGCAATTTAGTGGTAGACCTGCTTTAAATGTGTGAATGGCTCCGATATACTTCAATGTTACCGATGTTTTGGCTGTATTGCGGGGTATTATGAATGTGCGAGAGGGGAAGTGGCGTCTGCATGTTGTCCGTGCGATTGCTTTGCGATTGCAAATATTAGCGTACTTTCACAGCAGAACTTCGTGCGCGATTGCAGCCGCTATCCTTGCTGAATCCTTACTCTGGTCCAACTCTAAATTAGACCAAAGTACATCAGTTTTATTATGAGTCTGGAATATGACGTTTGACAAATCTCACTTCGGAATGAATCTGGCTGCAGACTGTAATATTGCTGCATTGCCTCCTTAGAGAATGTCTTGGCCTTTGAAAAGTACAGTCAGTGTTTGTGAAATGTGGAATAGCTTTATTGCAAAGTGTTCCTGACACGTACAAATCAATTATGGAGGTTAATTCTTACGCTCACACACAAGCAGAAACCTTTATAGGATGATTTTTCATTTCCAGAAATGATGGGATTTTTTTTTTTTTTTTCATTTGTGAATTTCTCTTCTTAGGGATGAAGGGAAAAATGGAACAATGTCTGAGGCTGAGGTTTAACCACCTCTGAGGTTCAGGGAGCGCAAATTATGGTTGACTAAGTGGTCCTTTTCCAGAACAAACACTGAAAGATAACTATACAGCGAGGAAAGTGAAACATATTCTCATAACTCAGCCCCGCAGGCTCCTCATTAGCCACACAAGATAAATGGACCAGACACGAAGCACTGGATTGTCTTTATTGCATTATAGTGCCTGGAGACCACACAGAAGTCAGTTAGCAAGTGCTTCATTTGTACAAACCTTTGAGATTTATGCTGTTCACCTTACAAACGTTGAACCCTCCACCAACTGTTCCACAAAATATTTCCTTCATTATCCACAATGCTGCAAATGACAGTATTTTCTTTGCAGGTGACAACTATACTAGACTGAGCTGCCGCCAGTCTAGTATAGTTCATGTCACGCGCATTCTCCTGAAGAACTCGTATAATAAACCACCGCTCTGTCCCTCTCCTGATTATTGACAGAAAACCAATAGAAGACAATCCTGTAAACTTTTCTTCTGGATGTGACCATTAGGTGTCTCACTAGTATAAACTAGGGATGGCCAATGGTGGGTAAACCATCGTTGGTGCCATCAGTGGTTAACATCAATGGCATGAACCCATTACTTGGGAACTATAGATAGTTTGCATCCATGGATGGTCATCCCTGCAGTGGTGAATGATGGACAAATCATTAAGGGGCAGGGCTAAGCTGAGGGGGAAAACATTACAGATTCACTACCAACGATGCCAGATAGCCATCAGATATCCACCATCGATGGCAAAAACATTGACCAAAGTTAGCAAAGCCAGCAATTATTGTTAACCATCGATGATCGATGACTATCCTTAGTTTGGACAGTCTGGTTGGAGACCGGAACTTTCTTGTAGAATGTCTCGTGAATGGTGGTAGGATTAGGGTCTGGCTGTGGGGGGAGGGGGGATTGTGGTCAGGCGGTGGGGGGAGGTTATGGTTAGGCTGCGGGGGGTAGGGTTAGGCTGCGGGGGAGGTTAGGGTTAGGCTTTGAGGAGAGGGTTTGGGTTAGGCACTAGAGAGAGGGGTAGGGATTAAAGTTAGTGCTAGGAAATAAATACTCACCAGCATACTAAAGAATCAGACATCTGACCCGGAAGTCACAGTCACATGATCGCCAGACCCCGGAAGATGCAGCTAGAGTCGACGTGAGCTGGTGACTCTCCGCTGGGCCATCAGGAATGATTTGCCGACAATCTAACATGTCAACATTTCATTACTGTCTACATGATGAATGTTGAAATAGTCAACGGCAACATTATGACTATCGATATATCATACCCAGCCCTTGAAATTGGCAGAACTTCTGAACTGGGAAAAGACAGTCTGATAATGATTGAGGAATTACATACGGTAACTGAAAGATGGAAACTGAAGCAAAATCTCTTTATATATTCAGTGTATGAGATAAATATTTTGGCAGAAGACACGAAAAGGCACCAAGAAATGTCCAGCATATGGTCAGTCTTTCTGGGCTTGTGGGAAGAAGACTCATTTCTCAGATCAGAGCAGACTGGCAACAAGTAAAGTGAGTACAGTGGCATCGGACACTGGGTCAGGAAAAGAGAGAGTCCATATAATGTACAGTATTTTCCTTTACAGACATCTCACCACATATTGATGATGTACAAAAATGGTATTCGGAAACCCATGGACAACTGAAGCCAAACATTTATGAAATCCTCAAAAGCAAAAGTTACAGACTTGGGGTTTACAGAAGTTGAGCAACGATAAGCACAATTTTCAAAACCTTTCAATAAATTATTCAACACATTTTGAATTCAGCAGTGAAATGATGCAGGTGTTGTTCAGTGTTATCCAAACCACACTGCAGAGCTGACACTACTGTAGAGAAGGGCGCAGACCCCCGAGTTTTGGTTTTGGTCCTAAATCATCACTGTGTTTTGGTTTTGGCAAAACCATCATCAGGAGTTTTCGCATTTTGGTTTTCTTTAAAAATTTATAAAAACAGCTAAAATCATGTAATTTGGACCTTTTTTGTTCCTATACTATTATTGATATCAATAACATTCATTCCCAGTTAATTTTGACCATCTCACAGCACATGAAATTATGAGTGGGGGACTTCAATGCAATCCAAAACATGCAAGATTCGTTTTTAAGATCCAAGTTCTGAACTTGGAAAGAAGACATGAGTTGGGACTTGGGGCCTGATTCAGACCCGCTCGCTAATACAAGGACGCACGCAGCTGTCCGCAGTGAAAGAATGAAATCCGGCAATCGCTAGCAAAACATTAGTATGCCCACTATGTTTTGCCGTGCGATCGCAGTAAGAAACTATACGCCCACCAGCCTGAATTAAGACACCCACTTTTCGTTTGTCACATCCCTCGTATATCGGAGGTTCACTTAATAATCGGTAACATTGGCTGACATTGGACCCATACGCACCATTTGTGGTTGACCTGACCCTGCCGCAGGCACTGCGAGTGCCTCTGTATGTAATGACACCTTCTGCTACGTAATCTGACTATGCGTCTTAATTATGCACACCCATGTAACGGCGTTCAGACGCACAGACACTCCTGTGTTCGCCCGACCACCCCCCCGTCACCACCCACAAATGGCAAAAACATCGGCGGCTAGCGAGCGAACGGAGCCGTCTGAACGGTTCTACTCGATACCCCAAAGTTCAGGTGTGTTCGGTTTTCAGCAAAACCGAAACGCTGATCTCTAGCTGAAAGCATTGATTGTCATTGTCCAAGCTTTTGCAAAGTCAGGGATGAGAGCTTTCAAACTTCCTAAACAGCTCTAGTGTTGCCCATCCAAGCAATCATATTCTAGCTATCATTTATCTAGTATGTTCTATAAAATGATTGCTGTAACCTGATTAGTTGATATGGGCAACGCCTCCACCTGTCCGTTTTAGAAGGTTTGGTCAGTTTCTCCCAGCCTCAACAACAATACCATCTCAGAACACAATGGCTGATGACATCTTGCCAAGTTTTTAAACACCTCAAACTGAATCAGAAATCAATTAGGGAAAAAAAAAATGAAAGAGAACTTTTATCATTAATTGTTTCCTCAGTAATACCTCTTTTCCACCAAAAACCAGGGTCCGACCTGGGATTTTAGACATGGTTCCAACCCAGGACAGACCCAGGTCAGACACCGTTTACACAGTACCATCGATCGGGGTTATTCTCAGGTCAGTCCCGTTCACACTGAACCCAGGTCTGCCCTGCTAAACTTGTGAGGTCATAAAAAGTGGGAGGTGACTGCTCTACAACCACCAATCAGCTCATTTTAGGCATGACCCAGGTTGGATAACCCGGTTTGCACCGTTTACACTGCACCATTACCCAGGTCCATCCGGTGTGCAACCCTGGTAGCTACCTGGGTTGGATTGCCTGGTCACTTGACCCGGGTTATTTTTTAGGGACCCTTTTACACTGAGCTGTGACCTGGGTAGATCCAGCAAAAACCCAGTTTTTTGCTCTGATGTAAAAGGGGTATTAGATAAGCAGAGAACATAGTCATGTAAATAAAAAGAATCAAATATATACAGAGAATTTGAAACAAAAATTGCTAACAATGGTTTAAAGGTACCTCCAAATGACTCTAACTACACTATGTAGACAAAAGTGATTGGACATCCCCACTCAAGCGAAATGCATACAATTGCACACGAGTTCCAAATAGCCACTAATGTGGAGGTTTCAACAAGAACACTTCGTATGGAGGCCCATGCACTTGCAGTTCTACGGAAACAACAAATGTTTTTATCAGGAGGACAATGCCACCGGTCATGTTTCCAGGGGGACGCTGGACTGGTATACAGAAATTTTGGTAAATCGGATGGACTGGGCAGCTCAGTGTCCAGATCTTAACCTCACTGAGTACCTCTGGGATGAATTGGAGTGACAGGTGCGTCCTAGGCCGCCTCCACCTTCCTCAGTGTCACAGTTGGTCACTGTACATAAGACGGATTGGCAAAACATACCGCCGACTGCTGTCCAGGAACTTGTGGACAGTTTGCCAAGAAGGGCGTCTGCTGTAATCACTGCACGTGGTGGACCTACAACGTACTGACGTCAATGAAATCTCATTAATCTATTTGCTGTTAGTGACCAATCACTTTTGTCTGCATAGTGTAATGAAAACATTCCATGTACAGTAAATGACGTACAACAGGGAAGGAAAATAATTTATAACTTTAAAGGAATAGATAGGATACTGATGTTAAAAGGAAATTAATATATTGGAAGTATGATATAACCTTCCTGTACTCTTGGATTTGTTAATTGGCTCATTCTTGTTCATCTGCTTCAACCCTAAATGATAAGCTAAGAGAATACATTAAGCAAAGATCATACATGGCAACAGAAGGCAGAGAAAAGAAAGTCTATCCACCTACTGTATAACTGTATACATTTATGATAATAAAGTAATTGTCAGGTCCACGGCACTGGTAGGGAGGGCAATCATAGATTTTTGAAAATCCTTGTTTGTTCTGCCTTGAGACTTGTCACCTAGCAACAGCTAATGGACGAACAGCACAAACCCGATTGTTGCTCTAGAAAATGTCATTCGCTCACTCTCTCAAGGTCGCCTGTAATGCTTTTGCAGAGTTATGAAAATAAGCCCACCTGGCTGTTTCGTGATAACTGGCGGAGACGCCCCTAGTTACATTCTCAGTAGAGGCTGCACCCTGTAATCCCTTTCCCCTAGAGGAGGAAATATCTATAATAGCGGATTGTGTGGCCTGTAAAATACAGCCTCTAAGGGGCTGTTTCAGTTGTGACGATGTCCCGCCAATCATCACGTGATATTTGGCTATGTACCTGTTTGCCTAATATGGTAGGATCTAACATGCGCTCCTCTATGGGGCGCAACAAAAAACTTGTGATATTGCTGGCTCCCATGTGCCATCCTGGGCAGAGCTGGTACAAATAATTCAATTGGCCCTTCTGTGTATCAATTTTCTACAACCTATGTTGGGGCGGGGGGGCATTAAAAAACCGATAAAGTTTATTTATGACTGTAGCGGTCTTTTTTTTCAAAACTATATAGTAAAGCAACTAACCATACATTAAAAAATATGGTCTTCTGAAGCCGTCACTAAAGCCAACTTAACTCCAATACCAGCTGTGATCTTCAGCCCTTCTACTATGTGACAACCAATCTATGGAACAAGGATAACTCTAGTCCTTTCGCGGCAATTGTCAGGGACATGATAGTTACACGGTCACATTTCTTAAGACCTTGAAATCATCGCTATCTGCTTTATGTCGGAAACTGAAGAAGTTCAGGAGTTTCCCAGGTAGACGAATAACGAGGCGCTAAAATTCTTGTTTATGTTTGATAAGGTTTTCGGAATGGGCGCCTGTAACCAACCACTAAAAAACAATATATTTTTCCAGTATCTTTAAGGAAATGTTGTTGGCGACCATTGGTGAAACCTGAGATATCTAAAGTTTTTATTAGAAAACGGACATACTGTATCTTTTTCATTTACATGGAAAACTAAATCTTTTAATTGCTTATTTATTAAATTATATTAATGAAGCCATTTAGATTTTCATATCCTTCAGATCCCTCTCCCATCCAGTTTGTGATATTGTAGACAATATGTTTCAATGGCTAAAGTCATCTAAAGGTGGTGCTAGCCATCAGGGCCCGGGAAAGCATGCAAGACTGCAATCCCATACATACCTATAGAGACTGCTGTACTGAGGGACTATAGCAGATATCAGAGATACCTATAGAGACTGCTGTACTGAGGGACTGCAGCAGATATCAGAGATACCTATAGAGACTGCTGTACTGAGGGACTGCAGCAGATATCAGAGATACCTATAGAGACTGCTGCACTGAGGGACTGCAGCAGATGTCAGAGATACCTATAGAGACTGCTGCACTGAGGGACTGCAGCAGATATCAGAGATACCTATAGAGACTGCTGTACTGAGGGACTATAGCAGATATCAGAGATACCTATAGAGACTGCAGTACTGAGGGACTGCAGCAGATATCAGATGCCTATAGAGACTGCTGTACTGAGGGACTGCAGCAGATATCAAATGATACCTATAGAGACTGCTGTACTGAGGGACTACAGCAGATATCAGAGATACCTATAGAGACTGCTGTACTGAGGGACTGCAGCAGATATCAGAGATACCTATAGAGACTGCTGCACTGAAGGACTACAGCAGATATCAGAGATTCCTATAGAGACTGCTGTACTGAGGGACTGCAGCATATATCAGAGATACCTATAGAGACTGCTGTACTGAGGGACTGCAGCAGATATCAGATACCTATAGAGACTGCTGCACTGAGGGACTGCAGCAGATATCAGAGATACCTATAGAGACTGCTGTACTGAGGGACTGCAGCAAATATCAGAGATACCTATAGAGACTGCTGTACTGAGGGACTATAGCAGATATCAGAGATACCTATAGAGACTGCTGTACAGAGGGACTGCAGCAGATATCAGATGCCTATAGAGACTGCTGTACTGAGGGACTGCAGCAGATATCAGAGATACCTATAGAGACTGCTGCACTGAAGGACTACAGCAGATATCAGAGATTCCTATAGAGACTGCTACACTGAGGGACTGCAGCAGATATCAGAGATACCTATAGAGACTGCTGTACTAAGGGACTACAGCAGATATCAGAGATACCTATAGAGACTGCTGTACTGAGGGACTACAGCAGATATCAGAGATACCTATAGAGACTGCTGTACTGAGGGACTGCTGCAGATTTCAGAGATACCTATAGAGACTGCTGTACTGAGGGACTGCAGCAGATATCAGAGATACCTATAGAGACTGCTGTACTGAGGGACTGCAGCATATATCAGAGATACCTATAGAGACTGCTGTACTGAGGGACTGCAGCAGATATCAGAGATACCTATAGAGACTGCTGTACTGAGGGACTGCAGCAGATGTCAGAGATACCTATAGAGACTGCTGTACTGAGGGACTGCAGCAGATGTCAGAGATACCTATAGAGACTGCTGTACTGAGGGACTGCAGCATATATCAGAAATACCTATAGAGACTGCTGTACTGAGGGACTGCAGCAGATATCAGATGCCTATAGAGACTGCTGTACTGAGGGACTGCAGCAGATATCAGAGATACCTATAGAGACTGCTGCATTGAGGGACTGCAGCAGATATCAGAAATACCTATAGAGACTGCTGTACTGAGGGACTGCAGCAGATATCAGATGCCTATAGAGACTGCTGTACTGAGGGACTGCAGCAGATATCAAAGATACCTATAGAGACTGCTGTACTGAGGGACTGCAGCAGATATCAGAGATACCTATAGAGACTGCTGTACTGAGGATCAAAAAGCCTTGAATATGAATAAGAGCTTTGAGTAGAACCTCTATTTTAAAACTGTTGGTATGATCTATCTATCTATCTATCTATCTATCTATCTATCTATCTATCTATCTATCTATCTATCTATCTATCTATCTAATAGCTATCTTTTTATCAATCTATCTTTCTCATATCTGTCTGTCTATCTATCTATCTATCTATCTATCTATCTATCTATCTATCTATCTATCTATCTATCTATCTATCTATCTTTCTATCTATCTAATAGCTATCTTTTTATCTAACTATCTATCTATCTATCTATCTGGTATGTAGTCAGGAAGCCGGCTTCCCGACAGTGAAATCCCGGCATGGGACTAATGATAGACGTCTAAATACCTACGCTTATCATTAGCCCCAAGCCGAAATCCTGACGCCCGGAATACCGAACGTAGGGGTGTCGGGATCTCATAGCAGCTTAGGTTTAGGGACACCTGGGGGGAACTTAGGGTTAGGCACCCCCTGGGAGGGTTAGGCTAGGGGTAGGGGGGATTAGGGTCAGGCACCACTGGGGGGATGTTAGGGTTAGGCCCCCCCTGGGAGGGCTAGGTTTAGGGTGCGAGGAGGGGGGGTTAGATTTAGGCACCCCTGTGGGAAGGTTATGGTTAGGCACTAGGGTGAGAGGTTAGGGTTAGGCACCCCTAAGGGAGGGTTAGTGGGGGAGAGGGCAGGGTTAGGGTAAATACTCAACTCAGTTGGGATCTTCATCTGCCAGTCTTCTGGTGTCGGTATTTCATCTGCTGGGCTTAGGTCCGGGCACCCCCACCCCTGTCTGGGTACCCCCGCCCCCCCATATTCCA
Source organism: Taudactylus pleione (assembly GCA_031769625.1). Lineage (NCBI taxonomy): Eukaryota > Metazoa > Chordata > Amphibia > Anura > Myobatrachidae > Taudactylus > Taudactylus pleione. Next base: position 4,545,200 of record JAUIMM010000310.1, on the reverse strand, counting down.
GTCAGTCTGCTGGGTCTTCCTGCTAGGCTAGGTCTATCCCAGCTTCCTATTGGGAAATTGTATACGCAGGTTAGAGACTGGACAGACCTTTTCTAAAAAGTTGTTTTTGCAAAGGATGGCGTATCAAACTTTTTTTTTTTTACCACTGTAGCAGGGTTGAAATCTCCCACATTTGAAGAAAGGTTTAACCTTCTGTGGCTCAGGAAAGATCCACATCCTTTCTGCAATTAAGAAGAGCTAAGGTTCCGTATATAAACCTACTTGTGTTGGACAGTTAAGGGGAGTGATTGGAGGGTGTGTACAGGGCCGGTTCAAGACTTTACAGAGCTCAGGGCGAACGTTTCCTTTTGTGCCCAGAGCTCAGGGGGTGTGGCTTGTTTGGGGGCGTGGCCAAGACTGCAAAGAAACACTAATTGTGGGGCCGCTTTATGGGGGATTTAGGGGGGTGATCAGTTGCTGGGGGGGGTGCCATTTGCCAAGAAAGTGCCATTTGCCCAGTTCTTACCTTGTGAAGGCAAGCGGGTCCCTCCTCCTTGCTGCTCTTGCTACTCCGTCTTCTCTCTACCACAGCCGCTCCCAAAATGCCATGCACGACGACTTCACACCTGTCACCGGCATTCTGGGAAACTGGGACTCCCAGTGTGAGGGAACAACAGCAGCACTGTTTGTAAATAGGTGCAGCGGCTGCCGCAGTTTGCAAATATGGCGGCGGGCAAGAGAAGGTGGGCGCCATCAGATTAGACAGCAGCACTGGCGGGGTGACTGCGGCCATGCCCTCAGACCACAGCCTCCTGGGCGATAGCCCTGCTTGCCTGTCCCTAGAATTGACACTGGGTTTGTACCTGTAGCGACCCTCTGTGTCCTGGATGCTGCATATTCTGACTCCCCCTGTTGCTATGCTCTTAGGAAACCACATTACTATGTTGCTGAGTTTCCTGTTTATTATACTCCTGTGTAAGAAGTGACTGCACTGGCTGTACCTTTCTGCTGGAATAAAAGCCTATTTGTATATATATATATATATGTGTTTGCCTGAATTTACCTGTTACATCCACATTCTGAACCTATTGGTCTCCAGTTATTTGTGACCTCTGGAGTAATGTTCAGACTATAAATATCCACTTTCTTCCCGTAGTTTACTTTTTGAATTAGCTGCTGCCTAATGGGAAGTTGTAGCAACCTTATTAGCGAGTGTATAAGAGCTATGTACTGAACAGGATGATATATTAGATCTCTCTCACAAATGACTTCCAGGTCCTATAATATATAACTTCCTACATAAAATCAGGGCCAAATTAATGTTTGGGAAATACATTTGGAAATTCTGCACATTTTGGAACCAGGGGCCTGATTCAGACCCACTCGCGAGCGGCTGTCCGCTCGCAAGTGGGTCGATGTTATGGACTGAGCATGCGCACGACGGAGGGAGCTCCGTCGTGCGCATGCGCCAGACGCGACGAGCGAAGGAAAGTCATTCGCTCGTTGTGTCCGATCAAAGGGGGCGTGCTGTCAATGTTGATTGACAGCACGCCCCCTTTGGTAGGCGTTCCGGGGACGTGCCTCCCTGACGGGGGCGTTCCCACGGGAACGCCTCCCGTCAAAAGCCGGCCCACTGACATCACTAGTGATGTCAGTGGGAGTGATTTTGGCTCTGATAGAGCCAAAATCACTCCGGAGCTTGCGGTTGAAAACCTCAACCGCAGGCTCCGGCTCGCAATTTCGATGGTCGCGATGGTCACGACCATCGCGGCCATCACAATGCACGCTCGTATAGCCTGTGGGTGGTGACCCACAGCTATACGAGCGTCCAGGAGGACGCTCCATTTTCATGGAGCCCGGCCCTCATTCAGAGCGTGCGCTCTGCTCAGAGCATACGGCTCTGAATGAGGGCCCAGGTCTCTAAGGCCAGTGAAGTCTGGCAGACTCATCTCACACCAGAAATAAATATATTGAAATATTTGGCCAAGTAATGCATTTGTTCTGAGAAGCCAGTTTAGAAGCCATGTTTTTTTTTCCAGGAAAATACCAGATTCCCTTAAGCTGTATATTAACCAGCATAAATACAGGAGGGCTCATAGTATCTGCAATCTCGCACTGTATTGTTTGATCCATCGCATTTACCTTAAGAGCAAAATTCAGTCAAATTGGTTTTCTGAAGCTAGAAACTTTGGAAGAGTCACAGGGGGCCACCAGCCGAAACTGCCCTCATGTAAGAGAGACTTTCAGAATGGCACAAAAGGCACTAGAGAATCTAAGACAGGTTGCCGAACTAACAGGCTAACACTCTAATTGAAGCCTGTCCCACTAATCTGGGATATAGTTAAAATGCCGGCGGACAGGATGCCAGCCGCAGCTATCCCGATGCCGGAATCACGACCACCGGCAAACTGCCGACGCCGCCATCCCGAATGAGACCATGATACCGGCTTCGGCATAACGAATGCAGGAATCCCGAAACGTGTGGACGTTGGTAAGGCATCCCTCAGGCAGGGTTAAGGTTAGCCTACAGAGAGAGGGGTTTAGGGTTAGGCACCAGCGGGGGGGTTAGGGTTAGGCACCCCCCGCCGGGAGCGCTATGCTGCCCATCCATTACACGATGCGGGGACGACGGCATTATGACGCTGTTGTCTCCCGCGGGGTGAACTGCATACACTGAACGTTCAGACGTTCAGTGTATGCAGATCAATCATCCCCGAACATGGCAACCTGACGGCGGTCGTCAGGTTGACCGCCATGTTCGGGCGATGACTGATGTTAAAAATGACCAGCGGGCGCTCGCATTGCTGGTTGTTTTTAACCTTTTACTGCCCGATTGGCAGGCGAATACCAAGCGATGGAGCGATAACGACCGTCGTTATCGCTACATCGCTAGGTTTAATCGCCTAGTGGATGGGCAGCATTAGGTTTATGGTGCGGGCAGGGGATGGTTAGGGTTAAGCACCACCGGGGGGAGGTTAGGGTTAGACACCACCGAGGGGAGGTTAGGGTTAGGCACCACTAAAGGAGGGTTATGATTGGGGAGGAGAGTGGGAGGGTTGGAGTACTTACCTCCCCTGTCAGGATCTTCAGCGTTTGGGCCTCCAGTGTTGGTATTTTAACTGAGGGCTACTGAGCTGATGGTATATCATACCCAACCCCACTAAGCTCTATCACTAAAAGCATGGCACAGCGAAATATCATCAGATCCAAAGTCATCATATCTGGGGTTACCAGGAAAAATAGATTGCACATCCTCCTCCATATCAGTACTCATGGATAATTCTCTGCCATCTGGGTACGATATAAAGCCGGAGCTACCTGAATGGGACGCTTTGTCAGTTACTCTAATCCTGTGTTCATTGTCATTTATCAAATGGGTATGGAGAAAAATGTGAAATAAATATATTGTTTAATTTCCTCCTAATTCAGCCCTTTAAATGATGGGAGGGAGAGAAGAGGAGAAAGAAGGTCTTAATGATATCAACACCTCTATCTTTTGGGAAGAGGAAGCATCAGTGTTTGTTTAAAGAGCTAGAACTGATCTAGGACTGTTATGAGTCACCTCTGAAGAGGCTGCGTCTACCACGGGGGCGTGTCTCTGATGGTTGTATTCACAGATGCAGATAGGAGGCCACATTATGGTGGGTTAATCTGCACCTCCCATAGGGCTGGTGCAAGTTTCATTGGTGCAACCGACGCACCAGTCAGTATATCAGTGTCTATGGATGCTGACAGCGGGCATTTCAGTCCTTGTACCATCGGGGGCATGGATGTGCACCAGGGGAGGGCTCTGTAGCTGCATCTGCATAAACAGGCTCAGCATCCGGCCCTATCTGCGGATCTAAACCTACAAATATATGTTTCTTTGGAAGGGGTGGGAGAGGCGATGAGGAGGCATTTGTTCATGAAAATAATGTTTCTGACATTTTAGCCAATATTCTTACTCTGTGTCTGTCTGATAGGAGGTAGGGCAGCCTATTGCATGCCAAGGGGCAGATGTACTAAGCCTTGTAGAGATATAAAGTACCAACCAATCAGCTCCTAACCGTAATTTTTCAAACACAACCTGTAACATTATAGGAGCTGATTGGCTAGTTCTTTATCTCTCTCCATTTTATCACTGTTCAATGCTTAGTACACCCCCCCCCCCTTAGAATCATAGAGATGATTAAAAAAAAAAAAAAAAACATTTATATGATGAATGGTTGCACAAATACCAGCGGTTAATTAGTGGCTGCTGGGATCCACCTTATGAAATCCTCTCTCATGTAGGTGCACCTTTCTGTGTCTCCGTATAACTGGAAAGCTCTGGTTGTCAGAATGCACTTCTTGTTCCATAATATCAATAGAGTTTTCGTGAATATTCAAATTAGTTTTCTCCTGGGATACAGTTAAGTTGAATAGAGGAGTAATATAATTTGACGGACACTAAGTAGCTGTGCAGCGACTATAATAGCGCATGGTGCAGTCTTGGCGTAATAAGAGAGACATTCCAGCAATACCTAAGCAGTCAGCATGACTGCTGAAAGAGAGCTTGCATCAGGGAGTGAAAGGACACTCATCTTGAAAAAGACGCCGCAGCTCGCCGAAACGCGATGAAGAGTGTCGCTTCACCCATTGTATGCAGTATCCCATCCATTCTATATGCTACCCATTTGCCCTTACTGATCCGGGTCCATCTTCTGCAGGGCAATAGCAATCTACATAACATTACCATCTGATGTCTCCACATTCCGTTAAGGACCACAGGTCGAGGTTTCTGAAAATAAAGATACCTTAATATGTCCATATATCGCCCTTACAAGTAAGCATACATGTAAGGAACTCCACACAAGACATCCTCATTCACATCTGGGTGATCCTTAGGGGAGTTGGGACCATACTAAGCCGGGAGAAGATCTTTATAGACCACCATATTCTCCTCATATTCACATCCCCGGGTGGCTACATCGTACAGTGACGTTATTACACTATATTGTGTTTTCCATTTCTTCTTTTTTATACCGGAGAATTACCTATACCGGAGAATTACCTATACTGGAGCATTACCTATACCGGAGGACGTGGGACAATTCCTTTGATGGACTTATTGTTGACTTGTTGGAACAATCCAGAGCGCAAGTGATTTTGATGTGTTGTGTTATATGCTATAAGATATAAGGTGGTGACTTATTATTAACCTCTGCATCACTGGAGTGTAGCGCTATAGAGTGTGTACATTTTTTATTTGTATTAGTCAGCATGACGTCATTTTGTTAAAGGTGATTCATTTATATATATATATATATATATATATATATATATATACATTTATAAGGTATACATAAACAAAACAACACACTATGGGTGGAATTAAATTCTTTTCATCCCAGGGCCTGCACCGGACTGTGCAGGCCCTGGGATGCCCACTTTCAATGCCCATGGACAGTTCTGAATGCTTCACCACCGGCATACCATCGCATGCACCGTTGACCCTTGCACCAGCCTATGGCAGGCGAAGTATCTCCTCCTGAAATATGTTTTTTAAAATGGCCTCTGTGGATGCGGGTCTGCGTCTGAGAATGCAGCTGCTTTCACTGACACATTCACGACACTCCCGGCCTTTTTTGCGATCACTTCAGGCCACCTCCCTGTCACCACACCAGGAACTCCAATGGTTTAGTCTCACTGTTCCTAATGCCCGAGCTCCCATACGCACCAGCGTACAATCAATGGAACGTATACGCCGTAGGGGCTTTCAGAATTTTGTGCCCTGTAGCAAATAATCGCTGAACTGCGCTAATATCAGTAATGCATACACCCCTGAATAAGGCTGTACGAGCTTAAGAGCAGCATCTATTATACAATCAGAGAGCAGAGGTACTACAAGGGTGTCCATTGTTTAAAAAAATATATATATCTTCATAGAAATCTGTTACACCCCTCTCAGACATGAGACGGGGCTCCGACACGGCTCCGACCTGGATTTTTGAACACGACTTCAACCCATGTCTCAACTAGGGACCCCCTTTCACACAACACCTTGGACCCTGGAAATTCCCATTCACACTGAACCCGCCTCTGCCCTGGCATTCAGTGTGAGCCATTGAGAGGGGACACTTTTCTTGGCTCACAAATTCTGCAAGTGCCCCAAACAGCCAATCAAATGTATTTTCAGAGCAACCCGGCTCACGCTGTTCACACTAAAAGTGACCTGGGTAGATCCCAGGAATAACCCTAGTACTGAGCAGGGTCGCTGACCAAGGACATCCGACCCGGGCCTGGTCTGTTCGTACATAGCCGAGACCAGAGGCGTCACTAGTGTTGGTGTCACCCGGTGCTATAACTCATGGTGACACCCCCCCCACCAAAAAAAATAAATAAATTGATGCGCAGCTCCGCAAACTCTCCCCAAATACCAGTCCAGCAGACACATTTCCACAATGCCCCCAGTAGTGGTGCCCCGTATGTAGTGCCCACAGTAGTGGTGCCCCTTATGCAGTGCCCCTATGCAATGTCCCCAGTGGTAATGCCCCCTAATAGTGCCCCCAGCGGTAATGGTAATGCCCCTTATAGTAGTGCCCTCTATAGTATTAGTGCCCCCTATAGTAGTGACCCCAGTATTAATGCCCTCAGTAGAAATGCCCCTAGTAGTAATGCCCCCATTAGTAGTGCCCCTAGTTGTAATGCCTTCAGTAGTAATGCCCCTTGTAGTAGTGCCATCAAAAGTAATGCTCCCTGTAGTAATGCCCCCTAATAGTGCCCACAATGGCAGTGGTAATGCCCCCTATAATATTACCCCCGGAAGTAATGCCCCCTATTGTATTGCATAGAGTGTAACAGTGACTGCCAGATAATGCAGAGAGCATCGTAGTAACCGCCAGATAATACAGAAAGCGTCATGGTAACCGCCAGATAATGCAGAGAGCGTCATGGTAACCGCCGGATAATACAGAGAGCATCGCAGTAACCGCCAGATAATACAGAGAGCATCGTAGTAATCACCAGATAATGCAGAGGGCATCGTAGTAACCGCCAGATAATGCAGAGAGCATCGTAGTAACCGCCAGATAATACAGAGAGCATCGTAGTAACCGCCAGATAATTCAGAGTGTCGTAGTAACCGCCAGATAATACAAAGAGCGTCATAGTAACCGCCAGATAATACAGAGAGCATTGTAGTAACCGCCAGATAATGCAGTGTCGTAGTAACCGCCAGATAATACAAAGAGCGTCATAGTAACTGCCAGATAATACAGAAAGCGTCATGGTAACCGCCAGATAATGCAGAGAGCGTCATGGTAACCGCCGGATAATACAGAGAGCATCGCAGTAACCGCCAGATAATACAGAGAGCATCGTAGTAATCACCAGATAATACAGAGAGCATCGTAGTAATCACCAGATAATGCAGAGAGCATCGTAGTAACCGCCAGATAATTCAGAGCGTCGTAGTAATCGCCAGATAATACAAAGAGCGTCATAGTAACTGCCAGATAATACAGAGAGCGTTGTAGTAACCGCCAGATAATACAGAGACCATCATTGACCCACATATAACCCATAACATGAATACACCCCTTATACACACAGAAACACAATGAGTATACCCATGCACATACATTAATACACCATCCCCAGCATAGACACTCTCTCCTCACTGAATTAGTTACTTCCCATTACACCTACTGTATACATTACACCATAGTCACTGTGCTGGCTGCTCGCTGTCTCCCAGCTCCTTCTCATCCTCTCTGACTGGGAGCTCAGAGGGTCACGCTGGGAAGAAGCAGGGACAGTGCACAAACTACTTGTCAGTATTCAAGTGTAATCAACAGTATTTGAATACACTTGTAAACTGGCAGATGTTTTGTAGACGGTCCCTGCCTGCTCCCAGCATGACGATCTGTCAGGCAGGGAGTGAGCTGATTCACTGAAGAGAGGAGGAGCAGGAGCTCAGCTGCCATGATCCACCCCGGCGGCGGCTTCAGTCAGGCTGATGGTCTTTACACTGACAGCAGGTAATCAGCCCCCTGCCTCTAGCGCCCCCCCCACATGTAGGGGACTGTATGAAGAGCACAGCCGCACTTACTGTATAGTAGGCTGCTGCTGGCTGTCTCAGTGTGACAGGCGCAGCGGCAGCCGGCAGAAGTAAAAACTGTCTCAGCAGCTGCTGCAGGGAGAGCGCCTCTCCAGCCTGGCGTCTCCCTGCAGTGTAGGCTCTGCTGAGCGGGGGGCGGGGATGAGTCAGATTTTGGTGTCACCCCCTTGGAGGGTGACACTCGGTGCGGCCCGCACCCACCGCACCCCCCTTGTGACGCCACTGGCCGAGACCCAGGTCGAGCCGCAACCCTGGCAAAATCCTGGGTCAAGAGGCATGTGATGGTACATCTGAAAATCAGGAACATAGACATCAGGCGTCATACTGTATGCATCATGCACCATTTGCAGCAAGGGAGGGCGAGTGTTGCGGAATCGGTATGATTCACCGCCAGACCCATGCCAGGCGGTTGGAATCCCGACAGCGGCATCTCGGCAGAGGAGGAAATCCGGATCGTCCAAGGTAAGTATACTCTAACCTAATTCTACCCCCTAACCCTCCCTTAGGGGTGCCTAACCCTAACCTTCCCCCCCAGTGCCTAACCCTAATCCCCCCTCTAAGTGCCTAAACCTAGCCCCCCTCCCCGCCGCCTAACCCTAAATCCCCCCGGGGATGCCTAATGCTAACCCCCCCTTCCCCTAGCCTAAACCAACCTCCCGGGGGGTGCCTAACCCTAAGTCCCCCCCGGGAACCCTAAACCTAAAACGGCTATCGGCGCCCAGTGTCCCTTCGATTGGGGTGCCGGACGCCGATCTCCCAGCAATGGCAAAAAATGACAGGCGTCTAGATTTAGACGCCTGTCATTTAACCCTCGCTGGGATTAAGCAGTCGGGAAGCCGGCTGTCGGGATTAGGTCCACAGGCTTCCCAACTGCATACCAGTGCAGTACAGTGTGTCAGTAACGAGCAGCACAGTGCATGAGATTATAACAAGACAAGCAGAAGATCTCAGTAAGAGAATAGGAGAGGAAAAACATTCTACTTAATAAAAACAAAACTGTGAATTCTCCAAATATCAAACTTTGAGTCTGATATCATCCTTTGAGATCAGAAACAACTGTGATGAAGGTCAGACTAAGCCCTGTGGACTCTTTGTGCTTTTTGTGAGTATTATGAAAGGTAAAATAAGAATTCTATGGAACAAAAAAGGTCTTTTATCTAAGGGTCTGAGGTGTTAAAGCAGGTGATGAAATGACTGACTTACAGACCTAAAGGTTCCTCTCTGCTGTCAGACTGGCTGAGTCGCTGCATTACGCTCTAAATTTATCCTGTACATGGTTCATTTGTCCAAGCCTTTAATGAACCTGAAACCTTTATTGGAGAAAGGTTCTCACGCGTGACTAGTACTAGTGTCTCTTGGCAGGCAATCTGCGTTCTTGATGACAATTAAAACACAGCACTGCAGTTTGTGTTTCATGGTGGACCACTAGATGGCAGACTTGCTTTGTCTTAGTAATGGTGCATTGGTGGTATGTATATGTGTTGTGTGCATTGCTGAGGGAGTACACACATTAGGAGACAAATAGGGCACCTATCTGCACTCATTCACTTTAGAATATATTTTGCAGTCTGCAGTGTTCAATGTCTCAAATGTTCTCTAAAAACTTACACGTTTCATACATTTTCTTTATTGTTTTATAAATAGTGTTTGCTCTTATAAAATCAATGTACATCACTTGTCCACAGTAACAGTCGTCAATCCACAGTTTGAAAGATGAATTGAAAAATTGAAGCGCAGAACAAGAATCTGGTTGAGCATAATTAGACCGCTAGGCTTATTCAAGCAAGGCCCCTTTAAGACTGTTATTGCTGTTGCTCCTTTAAGGATTTTGTTTGACAAATGAGTGACAGGGATTTTAACCAGTTAGGTGAAGGGGTGTGTTTTTAAGTGATATTTAAGCTGTATCAGTGGTTCTTCTCCATTTCTATTGAAAATCTCGCCCTCCCTCCGTTTTGTATTTGTAAATGTTGTTTGCATTGTTCAGTGGTGGTAGAATGGCTGCGTCATTTGCATTTGCTTAGGTTTTAGTGGGGTTGTGGCCCGCACCGGGTGTCACCCTCCGAGGGGATGACACCAAAATTCCGGCTCCTCCTCAGTGACCGGGAGCTGGGCGCTGCACTGTGATGTTATTGTGCAGGGCCCGCCTCCCGATCACTGAGAAGCAGCCAGCAATGCAGGGACAGTTTCTGGGGGCACGCCCCCAGAGTGACGAAACGGGGGTGTGCTGTGAGACCATGCCCGCTTACAACCTTAGGCCACAATCCCCTTTTTGGACACGCAAGTCTATTGGCAGCACTGGGTGTCACTGACCACAGTGACGTCACTGGTATGATGTAATGACCAAATAAATGTCCCTCCCAGGTATTAGCACAGGCCCGTCAAGGTGTGCTACTGATTTATCAAGAGTTGACAACCAACTCTTGGGTTGCAGTTGTATTGTCTGGAGTGTATCTTGTGTTTATTCGCACTGAGCATGCTCCAAAAATGGGCGTACGTAAGTCATACCTGATTCTCATCTACAGTTACGACCAGAGGCAGAGCTGGCATGTAGCAGGACATTCCCCCATAGGCACAGTGCTGGGGCATTCTCCCATAGGCACAGTGCTGTGAGGGCATCTTCCTGCAAATACATCCTATGCAGATCTGGAATTACAGTTTACTGAAATCTGCAAGTTCCATCCACTTTCCCACTTGCATTGAACTCAGAATAAGCCCCTGTATGCCGACAGCACCTGGCATGGAATCAACCCCAAGGCCCTGGTCCAAAAGGCAACAACTCTAACCATTTACTGCCCTGAAATTACCCGGTCTGTATCTGTGCCCTATACCTGACAGTTATGTGCACACAGCTGCTGGTGTGTTTGCTGGGACAGTGGTTGTAGACGGCCTCACACACTGTGTAAAGCGACAGCTATGCCTCCTGTCTGCTGGTTACTCCCATCTTTGGCTGAATGGCAACACCACACCGGCAGCCGGTCTCCTATTGATTTCTCATGGCAATTCGTCCTCGCCTATCACATGAGGCCACTTTCAGAATATATTCCTTCCAGGGCCACTTTATATTCCCCGTTCATCCCTGGTTTCTGTAGAGAAGACTTTAACGAAAATCCTTGTAAATACAGAACAGAGCACACGAATGCACAAAACTCCATTTGCAACAAAGCTTTTGCCATTTGCTGAAATTATATTGTACGATTTGTACATGGCATTCATTGGCAAAGTGCACGTGCAGATTTATTCTAATACTGCATTATAGAAATAGCTCGATTCTCTGTTTCAGCATCCTGTATTTGCTAGCTGTAACATATGACCGCAAAACAAACTCCAAAGTTTAATTTTCACGAGCTTTTAAAGTGTGACACGGGGCGAGTTCTGTCTTGCCTGCGCTCTCTAATCAGCCAGTGAAAAACAAACAAGAAGTAATACATACAGCGGGTAAAATAAGTATTGAACACATCAACATTTTTCTCAGTAAATATTAGGGATGTGCAGGCTCGGATAGGTTCGAGTTTGCACGTGGAGTTCGGATTTTTCCCTCCAAAAAAACGGAACTCAGAACGAGGCAAAACGTCATCTTACATGGACGAACATCATCATTCCTGGTCTTTTGTCCAGGAATGATGATGTTCGTCCATGTAAGATGACGTTTTGCCTCGTTCTGAGTTCCGTTTTTTTGGAGGGAAAAATCCGAACTCCACGTGCAAACTCGAACCTATCCGAGCCTGCACATCCCTAGTAAATATATATGTAATGGGGATATTGTAATGACATTTTCACCAGATGTCAGCAACAACCCATGTAATCCACACATGCAAAGAGATCAAACCATAGATGTCCATAAATTAAGTTATGTGTAATAATGTGAAATGACACAGGGAAAAAGTATTGAACACGCTTACTGAAATTTATGTAATGCTTCGTACAAAAGCCTTGGTTGGTAATGACGGCTTCAAGACGCCTCTTGTATGGAGAAACTAGTCCCATGCATTACACAGATGTGATTTTGGCCCATTCTTCCACACAGACAGTCTTCATATCTTGAAGGTTCCGTGGTCTCTTCTATGAACTCTGATCTTTAGTACCTTCCATAGATTTTCAATCGGATTCAAGTCAGGTGATTGGCTGGGCCGTTCTAACAGCTTTATTTTACTTATTTCTCTGAAACCAGTTGAGAGTGTCCTTGGCTGTGTGTTTGGGATCATTATCTTGCTGAAATGTCCACTCTCATTTCATCTTCTGCATCCTGGTACATGGCACAGATTTTTATCAAGAATGTCTCAGTACATTTTTCCATTCATCCTTCCTTCAACAATATGAAGTATGTCAGTACCGTATGCTGAAAAACAGCCCCACTCCATGATGTTCCCACCTCCAAACGTCACTGTTGGTATGGTGTTTTTGGGGTGATGTGCAGTGCCATTTCTCCTCCAAACATGTATTATTGCATCCAAAGAGTTCAATTTTGGTCACATATGACCAGACTATATTCTTTCAGTATTTCACAGGCTTTTCCAAATGTTGTGAAGCAAACTTTAAATGAGCTTCAACATGCTTTTTCTTCAGCAAAGGAGTCTTGCATGGTGAACGTGCATACAGCCCATGGCGGTTGAGTGCATTACTAATTGTTTTCTTTGAAACAAATGTACCTGCTAATGCCTGGTCTTTCTGAAGATCTCCACAAGTGGTCCTTGTTTCTTGGACAACTCTTCTGATAATTCTTTTTACTCCTCTGTCAGAAATCTTGCGAGGAGCACCTGGTCGTGGCCGATTTATGGTGCAACAGTGCTCACTGGAACATTCAGAAGTTTAGAAATCCTTCTGTAACCAATGCCATCAGTATGTTTTGCAACAATAAGGTTGTGAAGGTCTTAAGAGATCTCTTTGCTGTTGCCCATCATGAGATGTGTGTGACACCTTGGTAGTGAGACACCTTTTTATAGGCCATCAGTTGGGACTGAACCAGTTTATATTAATTTGCACTGACAAGGGGCAGGATTGCTCTCTAATTACTGATAGATTTCAGCTGGTGTCTTGGCTTTCCATGCCTTTTTGCACGTCCCTTTCTTCATGTGTTCAATACTTTTCCCCTGTGTCATTTCACATTATTACACATAACTTAATTTATGGACATCTATGGTTTAATTTCTTTGCATGTGTGGATTGCATGGGTTGTTGCTGACATTTGGTGAACATTTCATTACAATATCCCCATTACAAATATATTTTCTGAGAAAAATGTTGATGTGTTCAATATTTATATTACCCGCTGGATATAGGTATGGGATCCTACTCATATCAAGCACTTATTGCATTAATCTGCTGTCCCTTTTCCTTTATGTGTCATAGCAGTGGTGTGGATTTCTCAGCAGTGCATCCTTACGTCTTGCATAACAGAAGGCGAACTTTGTGGTTTAATTATATACTGTGGGCGTAGCATAAATTGACAGGGGATTTGGGACTTTGTAGCAGAAGACAAAGACTGGACCCACTTAGATGCTCAGAGCCTGATTCTACGACACACACAGTTCCGATTGAGGCCGCGTTCTAGATGCAAATGGATTGCAAACTGAAGGATAATGTGACTATGGGTGGGATGTACTATAGGAAAACGTGGCCAAAAATCCGAAAACTGTAGTCTTCTGAATTTGCCGCATTTTCCATATATACCTGGCTTTGTAATGTGATACATTCCAGAGCTTCGACCCGGTGGGCAATGCCATCTTTAGCCTATGGCCTTCTTTTCACGTTCTCCACTGAGAGGCATCCCTCCCAGGGTCCCCTCCGGCACATGCACCTCACAACGCATGCACAGAGGGTCTTCTGCATCATAAACCCGGGACGGATGTCCTTTGCACATTTCTAGGTGCATAACGGTATTGTACCGGATAAGTGGTGGGATGTAGCGCAACGGCAATGCAATGCTTAGTACATCCCACCCTTTACGCACTTCCAAATATTATTCTTCTATGTGATCGCGCCGCTCCACTTTTTTTTACATACGCAGGAGCCGTCATCATCATTTCCATCGACACTTAAACCTACCCCAGGCTGCTCGGGCTGACACACACCCCAACACACCCACAAGATGATGCTCTTGCATTTGCATAGTTGCGACCCAAAAACGTCCTTTTAGCGACAGCAGAGTAACAACTGAGATGCCTGTCACTCTGAATTGTGCATACGTGTGCAAAGGTGCATGGTAAGTGAAAAATTGGACCTACAGTACAGCATTACATGTAAACATACAGAGTCTTCCCTCCCAGACCTTGGAACGTTGCACATACTTTTATCCTTAAGTCACATGATACACTCTATGTAACATCTTGACATTCCAGATTGTGCTTCTTGTTACGTTTGATGCAGTTTTATAAAGTTACAAGACGTAATGAATAATCTGCAGTTTTTCTAATACTTTTAGTTTGCCTCAACTTTTATGACCTATATCACTTACAAACGTCTGACACTGTCACTGGTAGAGAAAACTTGTAACCAGGTTCTGCAGTGACTTTCTCTTTGCTTGTTGCATAGTGTTTTTGTTGGGTTACTGAGAGGACGTGATGCATCAGAGAAGCCTAGTCAGGTTTTCAGCACACACGATGCTGTCTCCCGGGAAATAAGCAAATGAAAACATCTGTGTAGAACCTGGTAGCAGGCTTGCTTTAATGTACACCTAGTCCCATTAGTAAATATTGTCTAATTCAATATAAATGTCTTATAAAAAGAAAAGAGTTTGAGAAAAGCTTACATACTAGTTATGTATTCCTAGTCTTTATCCCCCTTCCCCCCTGTAAAATCCTGAACAATGCTGGAGGCTGTAATATGCAGATTAAAACCAGTTATTAAAATTAAAAGGACACTAAAGACAGGTCTCAATTGGAGGTCAAATGCCAGTAACACCTGGAACTAAGTTTACTATACAGTGCTTTTCATAGCCACCATGCTGGTTTTAAAAGGAATTTATGTTCAAAATAACACCAGACGCATTCTGTCTCTAAACTATGGTTTAAAAAAAAGCTGCATACTGCATAGAGATGTGCGGGTTTATGAGTTCCGAGTCGAAGCGAGTCCAAGTTCGGAATCACTTTGGGGTACCAAGACATACCGACTCCCGGTTCGGATCTTCCCGCGGTTGGCAGTTTTGGATTGCATGTTAACAGGTCAAAATTACGTAATTTTAGCTGTTTTTTTTATTTTATGTTTTAAAAAAAACTGATCCAAAACCAAAACACAAAGATGAATCCGGATCCAAAACCAAAACTAAAACACGGGGGGTCTGCGCACAGCTCCGATACTGCATGGTAATTTTATCCCCTGATGTCATACTTCAAAGCAGTTGACATGCAGAAGTTAAAATAAAATAAAACCGTATTTTCATTCTGGGTAGACAATAGAGGACACTACTGACCTCAACATTTTGAAAAAAATTATATCAGGAGAGATCCAAAAAATGAGCAAACTCCGCATTGAAGGAGCAATACTGTGTTCCTCAAGTACACTGACGCCCTTAGTAGGAACATCAGTGGATTTGAGGGGCACTGCCATTATGTTGGTACAACCAGTGGGTATGTAATACCCTGCTATGTGAGGTATTACGCCTGACACTGCGTCACACTACAGCCCATGTGTATGCCATTATACAGGCAGTCCACAGATTCCAGCAGCCTCTGCAGCTAATCGAAGGGTCAGGAGGAGGTCACATGGGCAGTGTCAGGTGGGCAAACATGGGGCAGTTGGCAATGTTTGAGTTGCTCAGGAGAGAGCTGAGGTAACTGATGAGCAGAGAAGGGCTATGGTGTGAGGAGGCAGATGGACAGTTGAGTGGCTCTTTCCCTGGGTACCTGTGGTAGATGATCAGTGTTTTTCCCAGAAGGTCCGCCAATCTGGACAGCAGCCCATTCAACGAAACAGCTGTGAGCTGAAGTAGTGGTTCCCAGCACTGAGTCTTCTCCAGTGGAGCCAGATTGAGTGCAATGAATATAGCACTGTAAGTAGAGGAATCCTCCAGGTAACTGCACACACAGTACATACAGTACCTAGGACATCCAATAGCTGCTTACCCACCCAAAGACAGTCACTGTTACAGCATAGTAGCTAGCCACAGGAGGATCTGCCTTCTTACAGTACTTGCAGGGAGGTACTGTACTGCTGACTAGCCAACTTATAAAGCAGGGGGCAGATGCTCCAAAGCTGGAGGATAGAGCAATTTACAGATACAGACTCTCACCCTAATGCAGCTGGCACATTGTAAGAGTTAAAAAGCCTCCAAAGAATTGCCCAGAAGTAATTAGCCTTGACAACAGCAAGAATACCAAGCACCAGAAAACCTTATAAGCCAGGAGTTTAAGGAAGTTGCTAGTTGAACTCTGTAAAGTGAGGGCTACTGCTAAGTAAGACTGATTCATCATACGTGAGGAATATTTTCACACAATTACATTACTACTTATTGGTGCAATGCCTGGAGTCAGCGACTTTGTAGCCATTAGTTGCTATATTCTGCTAAAAACTTAGAAACAGTTGCAATTATCCAGTTAAGCTTTCATCACTCCTTAGGAAAAGCTCCAGTGCTTCCATTAATAGAAGACAGTAACTTTTTCTAGCTCAACTAGATCCAGGACTAGCTATAATTATAGCCATCAGCCAGTTAGCAACTCTGAAACCATTACAAAAAAAACAAAAACAAATTGTGCACCATCGAGGTCATGACCTGGGATAATGCCTTGAGCGACATATATAATTGCGATTTATATTTTATACTGCAGTATAAAGTCTTGTTTGCAAATATACTAGAATTATTTGTGTTCAAATTGTAATTAGTTTCATTTTGTAAAGGTTTTACCAATTATCTCTCCAACCGTATTCTAGTGCCAGATTGAGAGATCCCTCGCATTCACCTTCTGCTGTATCGAATCTGTAAGTAACACCTCGGACAGTGGTTGTATATATATCACAGGTAGTATAAGGACTAATAGATTTAAAATCACCCTGGTTCGGTTTTTAACGGGTTGGGTATGATCCTGGTTGACAGGATGCCTCTAGTCAGAATGCAGACAGCAGCATCCCAACAGCCAGAATCCCGACACCAATAGGACTCGATGGTGAGTCATTTTTGAACCCCTACCCTAACTCACACTTCCTGGTGCCTAACCCTAACCCTCACCCCCTAGTGCCTAAACCTAACCTCCCCCTCCATGCACCCTAAACCAAACACCCCCTCCCTGGTGCCTAAACCTACCCTCCCCCCAGTGTGCCAATGTGCCTAAATCTAACCTCCCCCTCCCGCACCCAAATCCTAACCCTCCCTCCCTAGTGCCTAACCCTAACCCCGTTAGCTAATGCAACCCTCCCCCTGTACCCCAATACTTACCTTCAGGATGCCAATGGTCGAGATACTGGTGCTGGGATGCCGACCTGTCGGGATGTCGGCGCTGGTATTAAGACTGTCAGCATCACGCAAGCCAGGATGCCGTCTAAATCGCTTTTTAACATACTGTAAAGTCAGATCCTCATTTAATGTTTTAAAAACATCAGTGAACTAAGGGCCAGATTCAGATTTGGAAAAAAGTCATATAGAGCAAGTAACTGTGCACCTGGAAAAGGTATGTTGCAATGCAAGGGGTGCAAATACATACATGTTTTTTGCATGTGGGGTAAGTACCGGCTGCTTCTGCATGATGTAGCTAATCTAAATCTCTCTGCCCTTTGTATATCTGCCCCACCTGCAGTGCAGCATTACAGTACTTTCTCTTTCTTACTCTATTCCCAAATCAGAATCAGGCCCTAAGTGGGGGTGATAGAACTTTAATGAGAGCTGTACGAAAACCTGTGTAATATTTTATTAAGATATCAAAATAATATCAAAATAATATAAGTGTGTGTTGGAAAGGTAGATATACAGCCTACTTTCTTGTTAAGACTTTCTATGGGAAGTGGTCAGTTTGCCGACACTCAACATGTCAAATGTGGTCAGGACAATGCTGGCTAACTTTACACATGGCCGTCTAAAATTATACTACCGACACGGTTAAAAAGCTTTAACTAACATTACAACTATGTCAACATAATGCCGCCGACATTGCACCATCCATTGAGTGCCGACAAACTGAATGTATCTATTTTGTCCTGCATTCATTACATGAAGCAGACAAACAGCACAGGGGCAGGAAGTGCACAGGGGCAGGGAGGGCATGGGGGTAGGGAGGGCACAGGGGCAGGGAGTGCATGGGGGCAGGGAGTGCATGGGTGCAGGGAGGGAACGGGGGCAGGGAGGGCACGGGGGCAGGGAGGGAACTGGGGTAGGGAGGGCACAGGGGCAGGGAGAGCACAGGGGCAGGAAGGGCACGGGGCAGGAAGGGCACGGGGGCAGGGAGTGCACGGGGGCAGGGAGGGCTCAGGGGCAGGGAGGGCACAGGGGCAGGGAGTGCACGGGGGCAGGGAGTGCACGGGGGCAGGGAGGGCACGGGGACAGGGAGTGCACGGGGGCAGGGAGTGCCCGGGGGCAGGGAGTGCCCGGGGGCAGGGAGGGCATGGGGGCAGGGAGGGCACGGGGGCAGGGAGGGCACGGGGGCAGGGAGGGCACAGGGGCAGGGAGGGCACAGGGGCAGGGAGTGTAATATTATGTGACAAATACGGACTCCTCCCAGTACAACATGACATTCTGGGCAGTATCAGGCAGACAGGGTGAGGGTCACGTTAGTAGCGCTACCTCACTTTTGCTGCATTGTGTATCCAGGGGTCATACATAGATTATTGTTATTGTCTGCAATCCTACCACAAACCCTGCTGCCTCAAACAACCACCTGGATTTGCCCCACGATATTATAAGTTTTGCAACCACCTGGATTTGCCCTATTATTGTTTTGCAATATCAAATCTAAGGAAACACCATGGAACCCATAGACCCCCAATACCATGAGCAGAGACCTATAGCAATTGTGAATTCTCTTAGTTGCTGAGAAATGGGATAAATACCATCCTGTCTTATTGTCTATAGCGCTCCCTGGCTTTCCAGCTTCACCGGTGATCACTCATACTTAATAAAGACCATTAAGCAATAGAGAGTTATTGATTGGGGCGAGTTCTTTGGTATGCCTTATTTGGGCAGCATGGATACGTGATTTATGTGTATATTTATGAGCAGCATAAATAGTTTATAGCTTTATTAAGAGAAAATCAATTCATTCATTACTGTGAACCTGTGTAGGCGTCAATATCATGAAGGATTGTCAACCACAGCTGTAAAGTGACTGTGATCACAGCAAATCTTTTGCATACCCGCTGTCGTGTCATTTGCACTTCTCTGATTCCCTTCCAAAGTTTATGAAGCTTATGCACTAAACTAAGACACATATGGCTTTACCGAATGGACTATATTTTATGGAAGTTTTTTTTGTCACCAATGACATCAAATAGGGGGGAAAAAATTATAAAATTTGTCTATAGAATATTCTATAGCTGATTATATACTGTACAATCTTCTATCCTTCAGCCTGTAGAACGATTTGCAGCATTGGGACAAACTAGTTTTATTTATTTTTTTTGCATTTCTCGAGATTTGTAAAAAATAAAATAAAGAGTTTTTATCTGAATGTGGCGTTAGCCAACGAAGAGAAGCTCCGAAAACAAAGCTTTTCCCTTTGTTAAATTGCATTATGTCGCCGCAGGTAACTACGCGGACGGCTGCTGCGAGTGTCTATGTGCTAAACGGATATTTTAAAGATAGAAATCTTTTGATAGATTGGTTCCCAAAAGCAAAGTTGAACAAATGTCAATCACCACAGTTTGCAGTTTGATGTATACTTTTAAAGAATTAGACGACGATTTGTTTATTCACAATAAGTACAGGAGACCAACCAATTGGCTAGACAAAATATTTCAGATTCTCCAAATTTTAGCACCAGTGAATCCATTGTGCTGAAATAAAATAAATAAATGATCATTTAAAATTTCAAGTATTGAAAAAAATAGCTTTAAATAATGTTGCATTACATTTAAAAATAGTAATTAAAAAAAAAAGGTATACCATAAATCAGAGGTGGCCAAAGCGTCGATCGCGATCCACTGGTCGACCGCAGACACTTGACCTGTCGATGGCATTGGCTCATCCAGCAGCAGTTAGCAGCGTCCAATAAGAATCATTTTTCTTGAATCGTTAATTATTAAAGTTAGTATGGTGGGGGACAACAAAAGAACGGTCAAAATGACACAAAGGAAATGCATGCAAATCACTCATTGGGGTTCAACTCTCCTGAAAAGAACGGCCGGATGAGCTGTGTCATTTCCCGGCAGGGAGACCATATGTTCAGATAAAGGAGAGCGCACCCAGCTAAAATCGCATAACCAATCAACTGCAAGGGGTAAATTTACTAAGATGGGAGTTCTATTAAGAAGTGATGTTGCCCATAGCAACCAATCACATTCTAGGTATTATCTTCTAGAAAGTGCTAGATAAATGAGAAGTAGAATCTGATTGGTTGCTATGGGCAACTTCACTTCTTAATAGAACTCCCATCTTAGCAAATTTTTACCCCCAAATGTCAGTTCTTTCTGCCACTACAAGGAAACATCAACAAATAAGGGATGGGGGGAGAGATTTCCAGTAGCAAGAAAGACAGTTAACCAGTGACAGGCAATAATATAAAACTCTAAACACACCCCTAGAATTCCTATAGGCTGCAAACAAATAAAATGTTAATCACCCCAGGGTATTAATAAATTAAAGGGCAACTGCTCCTTCAACCTGTGGGTTTAACCCGGCTCAGGCTGCTTTAATAGTTTGGCATCACACAAGAAGAATGACACAATTTGTTTAAAACGTTCTGCAAGTAATTGTATGAATATAAAATTAGTTCCTGCCTAATACAAAGCCATTTTAAGAAAAAAAAATACAGTAAAAAAGAAGAAGCACAATTAATAGAACATTTTTCTTAATAGAACATGAACCCCATTGTAAAATGACAACATCCACTGTTTATTGCAGAATCTGCCCCACTCTCCGTGAAGTTATTATCTCAGAGTGGTTCCTTTGCAATCAGATTATCGTACGGATATTGCAATGACATCCAGGAGATCTAGGTCATTTTCCATTCATCTTGTGTTTAGCCTGTGATCCATCTTCTTCTTCAGCTAAAACAGACACGACAACTTGCTATGTCAATAGGGCAATCCAGAAAATGAACACTTCAAAACTAGTTGCCTTTTCTTAAGACCAATATAACATTTAAGGACGACCTTTAAAGAGAGTGTTACATCTCTGCTGTATTTATATCTCTGACTTTTTACATTAATACCAAGCAGCGAGAGTTTATGAAGATCAACCTCGAAGGAACATGACAGTAAATAGACGTTCTTTTTCAGCTGCTTCCAGCAATAGATAATTACCACCTTAGACTTAACAAGATCATGGAGAATTGAATCAGCTAATGAGTGCTAAAACCCGGTTTCAAATTCAAATGTTTAATGAGCTCCTAGTGTTTATGATTGCGCATTTACAGCAAGCAAGTGCTTAGTTGTAATGTTTATATCGGCACATGCTACGCAGAATGGAATTGAAGTGAATTGATTTTACACTATGGCATCTGTCAGGTGCTGTGGTCATGGTCAAAGATATTCATGTCCCAATCTTCATGGTCATTTCTTGTCTGATCCATTGGATTGGGATTGATTGGACATGACGGTCACCTAATGATGTTGGCCAAAGGTTGAGGAAAGCAAGCTGGCATTACCTATGGGTGTCTGGAAAGCTTTAGTATATGGTTACAGAGAAAACAGGTACCAGGTTCTCCAGTTTGAGAAATATATTAATCTAATACAGGACATGTATGGTGAGATCTGGTAGTTTGACCTAACCGATGGTGGGATAGAAGCCACAGAAACAGTCATTCGGCAATTTTGTGAGAAGACTAGATCATATATACAGTACTAGAGTGTAAGTTGTGTTGTACACGCATGCACCCTGATTAACACCGCACTGAGGGCCTGATTCAGACCTGCTCGCATGCGTTGAGCGCTCGCAAGCGGGTTGATGTTGGGCCAGTGCACATGTGCATGACGGACCTGGCTCCGTCGTGTGCATGCGCGAGACCCGGATAGCAACGGGCAAGCCATCACTATAGGTCTCGCTACAAAGGGGGCGTGCTGTCGATGGTGAGTGACAGCACGCCCCCTTTGGTTGGTGTGCCGGGGGTGTGGCTGTTAGATGGAGGCGTTCCCATGGGAACGCCTACCGTCTGGGGCCGGCCCCACTGACATCACAAGTGATGTCAGTGGGAGTGCTTTTGGCTCTGGTAGAGCCAAAAGCACTCCAGGGCTTGCGGCAGACGAGACCCTACCACAAGGGTCTCGTCACAAGCCCGATGGTCGCGATGGTCTTGACCATCGCGACCATCTTTTTGGCCGCTCGCTATAGCTGTGGGTGGTCACCCACAGCTATGCGAGTGGCCAGGAGGCCGATCTAAAAAAAGAGAGGGAGGGCACTGATTCAGAGCGAGCGCTCTGAAAGAGCGTCCGGCTCTGAATCAGGCCCCGAGTCCACTGGGGATACCATCAGGGGCATCTTAAGAGAGGAGGCGGCCTGTGTGCACTCCCTGTATGGGGCCCCCTCCTCTCTCCCCGGTGGCTGGCAACCGACTGACGCGGCTGGCCAGCCACCGGAGCATTAGTAGACTCTGGGCACTAGAGTGTGCCCGGAGTCTACTGCGCATGCGCACAATGTCGGAAAAATGGCCGCGGTGGCCATTTTCCGGCGTTCTGTGCATGCACAATAGACTCCGGGCACACTCTAGTGCCCGGAGTCTACTTTGCATGCGCAGAACACCGGAAAATGGCTGCGGTGGCCATTTTTCCGGTATTCTGAGCAGCGCTGACACCCGACGTGGGACCACGGACAGGTAAGTTTAAAAAAATATGGGTGCAGTGTGTGCGGTGAGGGGCCCCCCTGGACCCGGGGGCCCGTGTGCCCCGCACACACTTCACCCATTATAGATACGCCATTGGATACCATTGTGCGCACAAGGGATCCCCGACACCAAGAACCTAATCACTTCAGGAAACCTATCAGGTTCTGTGCTACATCACTACCTTTCTGCGGCACTCTCATCAGGCGACACACATCACATTACCTTGTAATGCTTAACACTAGAGACGTGCGCTGGCCCTCCATGTTTTTGGTTTGGGATCTGGATTCACCTTTGTGTTTTGGGTATTTTTTGCAAAACCACCCTGAAGTGTTTTGGTTTTGATTTTGGAACATCATTTTTTATTTTTTTTTAAAAACCAAATATTTTTCAAAAACAGCTAAAGTCATGTAATTTTTACAATTCCAAAACCTGAAATTTGGATTTAAAGTCCGAATGCTGAACCACTGGCAGATCAGAACCGTGACTGGGATTTATACGGATCTCCTCAGCAGATAAGAACTGAGACTTGGATTTATCCAGTTTCACGAAATTTGGATGGATTCGGATTTCTGGAGAACTGCACTTAGGGCCTGATTCAGAGGCGCTCGTAAGCAGCTGCTCGTTCGCTCCGAGCGATGTTCGCACAACTGTGCATGCGTATGGGTTGTAATACGCATGCGCGAACCAGTCATTGCGGTCGGAAATTGTGTGCTCGCAAAATAGCGAATGCCTGCTAATTTGAGTGACAGGAGGAGGCGTATGTGGGTGGTAACAGGGGAAGGTGCTTGAAAACGGGGAGTGGAGATCCGAACGCAGGCGTGCCAAATGGTCAAAACGGGCGTTTTAAGGGTGTGCATAATTAACAAAGCAGCGTCATCGGCCACGTCACTTGGTTTTCTCTTAGGAAAATCCAACCACAAGCACTGCGAGCAGTTCAGACGCCTTTCGATGTACTCGATTAATCAAATAAATAGCGGAGATGACGTAGGATGCGGGCGGCCAGGGGGCGTCTTTACAAAATAGCGAGCGCATATTTCGTTCGCTCGCTCAGACATAGAGGCGTCAACAGACCGCAAAGAGCGAGCACTCAATTTAAATAGCCGACCCCTTTTTCTAAACGAGCGAGCGCAAATAGCGTCCGGCTCTGAATCAGGCCCTTAGCACCAAGGTACGGATTAAATCTTGACAGCAGACGCTACTTTGACCTTATCTTTCACTGCACCAATGTTGAAGACTCTTATTATCCTATTATCACTGCCTGGGCACAGCAAGAGAAAGCAAATCTGCTAACACATAAGGGCTCAGGCTCTACAGACCTATATACATTCATTATGCTTCATGAGCTACAGTGACTGAGTGATATCAGTAGGGTAGAATTGGGCCCCGGTCATTACTGTCTTTTTCCCTTTGTGATCTCAGGACAATTGAGTATTTCTGTCATTATTGATTACTTTGGGTCATGGTGCTGATTTTACATTTTTGTATGTACGTACGTTTTCAGTTTTTAATTTATTTCTCATATATTTCATCTCTCCTTGTTTCTGCTTCTCACTGTGTTTAAGTGAGGGAAATGACACCGTTATCACTTACACTTCCCCATTTTATCTATTGTCTGCTTGTGTGTATTTGTTTAATTTCCTTTGTTTCTGTTGAATTTTCTAACTGCAATCATTTGTTAAATGGTTATAAGTTACTTGTTTGATTACCCATATATATTTTGTGTGTTCTGATTGGGTATACTGGGGCGGTGGTCATCCGAACACAGGCGTGCCAGTGCGTTCGCATGCCGTTTCAGGGGCGATGCCATTCGCAGTGTTAGGTCTCATAGCGTGCATAGCTGTTAGCAATTTCTGAGGAAGGTCAGGGCTTGTGCAAGTGTGCGTGAGGCTGCGATGGTACTCCATTGTACCGATTGGTTTCGCTATTCTGCTAAGTATTACGGATGTGTGTATGGTAAAGTGGGCGTCCTTATGTAGTGCTGAGTTTGCATTGCGATCGCAATGGATTTGCATACTATCGCTGTTGAACTGCGTGCATACGCAATACTGAGATCCATAGTGAATCAGGCCCGCAGTCCACATCATCATCATTTTATTTTAATTTAAGTCTATAATAAAAAGTTACTTTTAATGCTATAGACAATACATTACAGAGTGCGTCCCTCTACCGAGAATTGAATTTTTCTTTCTCTTGTGTCAATGATTTGATTCTGCCTACATATCATGTTTTAAATGCATTCCAGAAAGTTTTACTTACATTTGTAAAAGTCATAAGAATAACCCGCTCTGTCAGTCTCTCCATTGGATACCGGTTTTCTACTGTATTTAATACTAAATACTTTTACTTACACATAAGACTAGTAACCAAACCACACCTACATATATCTCTTCACGCATCTCAAAATATCTCCCAACCTGACCTCTCTGCTCAGCAGAAGATCTGCGTCTCTCATCTCCATGCATTACTTGCTCCAATTTGCGGTTACAGGACCTTTCTCGGGCTGCACCCACTCTGTGGAATGCCCTACCATGCACAGTGAGACTTTCCTCTAGTCTACAAACCTTCAAGCGTTCCCTGAAAACTCATCTCTTCAGGCAAGCTTATCAGATTCCAGAACTGCCCACATAACCTTCATAGCTTCCATATCTAATTACATCCCCTTTCAAAGTCCACTCATAATCTCACACATTGTCTTTCTTTCACATCACAGGTAGAATAGAATAGAGGGGGGCAATCGGGTAGAATAGAATAGAGGGGGGTAATCAGGTAGAATAGAATAGAAGGGTAATCAGGTAGAATAGAATATATGGGGGGGTAATCAGGTAGAATGGAATAGAGGGGTAATCAGGTAGAATAGAATAGAGAGAGGTAATCAGGTAGAATAGAATAGAGAGGTAATCAGGTAGAATAGAATAGAGAGAGGTAATCGGGTAGAATAGAATAGAGAGGTAATCAGGTAGAATAGAATAGAGGGGTAATCAGGTAGAATAGAATAGAGGGGGGTAATCAGGTAGGCTAGAATATATGGGGGGGTAATCAGGTAGAATGGAATAGAGGGGTAATCAGGTAGAATAGAAAAGAGGGAGGTAATCAGGAAGAATAGAATAGAGAGGTAATCAGGTAGAATAGAATAGAGGTAGGTAATCAGGTAGAATAGAATAGAGGGGGGTAATCAGGTAGAATAGAATAGAAGGGTAATCAGGTAGAATAGAATAGAGAGGGGTAATCAGGTAGAATAGAATAGAGGTGGGGTAATCAGGTAGAATAGAATAGAGAGGTAATTAGGTAGAATAGAATAGAGAAGTGATCAGGTAGAATAGAATAGAGGGAGGTAATCAGGTAGAATAGAATAGAGGAAGGTAATCGGATAGAATAGAATAGAGGTGGGATAATCAGGTAGAATAGAATAGAGAGGTAATCTGGTAGAATAGAATAGAGGGAGGTAATCAGGTAGAATAGAATAGAGAGGTAATCAGGTAGAATAGAATAGAGAGGTAATCAGGTAGAATAGAATAGAGAGGTAATCAGGTAGAATAGAATAGAGGGGAGTAATCAGGTAGAATAGAATAGAGAGGTAATCAGGTAGAATAGAATAGAGGGGTAATCAGGTAGAATAGAATAGAGGTGGGGTAATCAGGTAGAATAGAATAGAGAGGTAATCAAGTAGAATAAAATAGAGGGGGGTAATCAGGTAGAATAGAATAGAGAGGTAACCAGGTACAACAGAATAGAGGGGTAATCAGGAAGAATAGAATAGAGAGGTAATCAGGTAGAATAGAATAGAGGGGTAATCAGGTAGAATAGAATAGAGGGGGGCAATCAGGTAGAATAGAATAGAGGGGGGTAATCAGGTAGAATAGAATAGAGGTGGGGTAATCAGGTAGAATAGAATAGAGAGCTAATCAGGTACAATAGAATAGAGAGGAAATCAGGTAGAATAGAACAGAGGGGGGTAATCAGGTTGAATAGAATAGAGGGGGGTAATCAGGTAGAATAGAATAGAGGGGGGTAATCAGGTAGAATAGAATAGAGGGGGGTAATCAGGTAGAATAGAATAGAGAGAGATAATCAGGTAGAATAGAATAGAGGGGTAATCAGGTACAATAGAATAGAGAGGTAATCAGGAAGAATAGAATAGAGGGAGGTAATCAGGTAGAATAGAATAGAGGGGTAATCAGGTAGAATAGAATAGAGAGGTAATCAGGTAGAATAGAAAAGAGAGGTAATCAGGTAGAATAGAAAAGAGAGGTAATCAGGTAGAATAGAATAGAGGGGCAATCAGGTAGAATAGAATAGAGAGATAATCAGGTAGAATAGAATAGAGGTAGGTAATCAGGTAGAATAGAATAGAGAGGTAATCAGGTAGAATAGAATAGAGGTAGGTAATCAGGTAGAATAGAATAGAGGGGGGTAATCAGGTAGAATAGAATAGAAGGGTAATCAGGTAGAATAGAATAGAGAGGGGTAATCAGGTAGAATAGAATAGAGGTGGGGTAATCAGGTAGAATAGAATAGAGAGGTAATTAGGTAGAATAGAATAGAGAAGTGATCAGGTAGAATAGAATAGAGGGAGGTAATCAGGTAGAATAGAATAGAGGAAGGTAATCGGATAGAATAGAATAGAGGTGGGATAATCAGGTAGAATAGAATAGAGAGGTAATCTGGTAGAATAGAATAGAGGGAGGTAATCAGGTAGAATAGAATAGAGGGAGGTAATCAGGTAGAATAGAATAGAGAGGTAATCAGGTAGAATAGAATAGAGAGGTAATCAGGTAGAATAGAATAGAGAGGTAATCAGGTAGAATAGAATAGAGGGGGGTAATCAGGTAGAATAGAATAGAGGGGGGTAATCAGGTAGAATAGAATAGAGGGGGGTAATCAGGTAGAATAGAATAGAGAGGTAATCAGGTAGAATAGAATAGAGGGGGGTAATCAGGTAGAATAGAATAGAGAGGTAATCAGGTAGAATAGAATAGAGAGGTAATCAAGTAGAATAAAATAGAGGGGGGTAATCAGGTAGAATAGAATAGAGAGGTAATCAGGTAGAATAGAATAGAGGGGTAATCAGGTAGAATGGAATAGAGGGGGGTAATCAGGTAGAATAGAATAGAGGGGGTAATCAGGTAGAATAGAATAGAGGTGGGGTAATCAGGTAGAATAGAATAGAGAGGTAATCAGGTACAATAGAATAGAGAGGAAATCAGGTAGAATAGAATAGAGGGAGGTAATCAGGTAGAATAGAATAGAGAGGTAATCAGGTAGAATAGAATAGAGGTGGGGTAATCAGGTAGAATAGAAAAGAGAGGTAATCATTTAGAATAGAAAAGAGAGGTAATCAGGTAGAACAGAATAGAGAGATAATCAGGTAGAATAGAATAGAGAGGTAATCAGGTAGAATAGAATAGAGGGAGGTAATCAGGTAGAATAGAATAGAGGGGTAATCAGGTAGAATAGAATAGAGAGGTATTCAGGTAGAATAGAATAGAGAGGTAATCAGGTAGAATAGAATAGAGGGGGGTAATCGGGTAGAATAGAATAGAGTGGGGTAATCTGGTAGAATAGAATAGAGGGGGGTAATCAGGTAGAATAGAATAGAGTTGGGGTAATCGGGGCGAATAGAATAGAGGGGGTAATCGGGTAGAATAGAATAGAGGGGGGTAATCGGGTAGAATAGAATAGAGGTGGGGTAATCGGGTAGAATAGAATAGAGGGGGTAATCGGGTAGAATAGAATAGAGGGGGGTAATTGGGTAGAATAGAATAGAGAGGTAATCAGGTAGAATAGAATAGAGGTGGGGTAATCAGGTAGAATAGAAGAGAGAGGTAATCAAGTAGAATAGAATAGAGGTGGGGTAATCAGGTAGAATAGAATAGAGAGGTAATCAGGTAGAATAGAATATAGGGAGGTAATCAGGTAGAATAGAATAGAAGGAGGTAATCAGGTAGAATAGAATAGAGGGGTAATCAGGTAGAATAGAATAGAGGGAGGTAATCAGGTAGAATAGAATAGAGGGAGGTAATCAGGTAGAATAGAATAGAGGTGGGGTAATCAGGTAGAATAGAATAGAGAGGTAATCAGGTAGAATAGAATAGAGGTGGGGTAATCAGGTAGAATAGAATAGAGAGGTAATCAGGTATAATAGAATAGAGGGAGGTAATCAGGTAGAATAGAATAGAGGTGGGGTAATCAGGTAGAATAGAATAGAGAGGTAATCAGGTAGAATAGAATAGAGGGAGGTAATCAGGTACAATTGAATAGAGAGGTAATCAGGTAGAATAGAATAGAGGGAGGTAATCAGGTAGAATAGAATAGAGAGGTAATCAGGTAGAATAGAAAAGAGAGGTAATCAGGTAGAATAGAATAGAGAGATAATCAGGTAGAATAGAATAGAGAGTTAATCAGGTAGAATAGAATAGAGAGGTAATCAGGTAGAATAGAATAGAGGGAGGTAATCAGGTAGAATAGAATAGAGGGAGGTAATCAGGTAGACTAGAATAGAGGGGTAATCAGGTAGAATAGAATAGAGGGAGGTAATCAGGTAGAATAGAATAGAGGGGTAATCAGGTAGAATAGAATAGAAGGGGGTAATCAGGTAGAATAGAATAGAGAGGTAATCAGGTAGAATAGAATAGAAGGGGGTAATCAGGTAGAATAGAATAGAGGGGTAATCAGGTAGAATAGAATAGAGGGGTAATCAGGTAGAATAGAATAGAGGGGTAATCAGGTAGAATAGAATAGAGAGGTATTCAGGTAGAATAGAATAGAGAGGTAATCAGGTAGAATAGAATAGAGGGGGGTAATCGGGTAGAATAGAATAGAGTGGGGTAATCAGGTAGAATAGAATAGAGGGGGGTAATCAGGTAGAATAGAATAGAGGTGGGGTAATCGGGTAGAATAGAATAGAGGGGGTAATCGGGTAGAATAGAATAGAGGGGGGTAATCGGGTAGAATAGAATAGAGAGGTATTCAGGTAGAATAGAATAGAGGGAGGTAATCAGGTAGAATAGAATAGAGGGGTAATCAGGTAGAATAGAATAGAGGGAGGTAATCAGGTAGAATAGAATAGAGGGGTAATCAGGTAGAATAGAATAGAGGGAGGTAATCAGGTAGAATAGAATAGAGGGGGGTAATCAGGTAGAATAGAATAGAGGGGGGTAATCAGGTAGATTAGAATAGAGAGGTAATCAGGTAGAATAGAATAGAGGGAGGTAATCAGGAAGAATAGAATAGAGGGAGGTAATCAGGTAGAATAGAATAGAGGGGTAATCAGGTAGAATAGAATAGAGGGAGGTAATCAGGTAGAATAGAATAGAGGTGGGGTAATCAGGTAGAATAGAATAGAGAGGTAATCAGGTAGAATAGAATAGAGGTGGGGTAATCAGGTAGAATAGAATAGAGAGATAATCAGGTATAATAGAATAGAGGGAGGTAATCAGGTAGAATAGAATAGAGGTGGGGTAATCAGGTAGAATAGAATAGAGAGGTAATCAGGTAGAATAGAATAGAGGGAGGTAATCAGGTACAATAGAATAGAGAGGTAATCAGGTAGAATAGAATAGAGGGAGGTAATCAGGTAGAATAGAATAGAGAGGTAATCAGGTAGAATAGAATAGAGGGGTAATCAGGTACTATAGAATAGAGGGGGGTAATCAGGTAGAATAGAATAGAGGGGGGTAATCGGGTAGAATAGAATAGAGGGGGGTAATCGGGTAGAATAGAATAGAGAGGTAATCAGGTAGAATAGAATAGAGGGGGGTAATCAGGTAGAATAGAATAGTTCGGGGTAATCAGGTAGAATAGAATAGAGAGAGGTAATCAGGTAGAATAGAATAGAGGGGGGTAATCAGGTAGAATAGAATAGAGAGGTAATCAGGTAGAATAGAGAGGTAATCAGGTAGAATAGAATAGAGAGGTAATCAGGTAGAATAGAATAGAGGGAGGTAATCAGGTAGAATAGAATAGAGAGGTAATCAGGTAGAATAGAATAGAGGGAGGTAATCAGGTACAATAGAATAGAGAGGTAATCAGGTAGAATAGAATAGAGAGGTAATCAGGTAGAATAGAATAGAGAGGTAATCAGGAAGAATAGAATAGAGAGGTAATCAGGTAGAATAGAATAGAGAGTTAATCAGGTAGAATAGAATAGAGGGGGGTAATCAGGTAGAATAGAATAGAGAGGTAATCAGGTAGAATAGAATAGAGAGGTAATCCGGTAGAATAGAATAGAGGGAGGTAATCAGGTAGAATAGAATAGAGGGGTAATCAGGTAGAATAGAATAGAGGGGGGTAATCGGGTAGAATAGAATAGAGGGGGGTAATCGGGTAGAATAGAATAGAGAGGTAATCAGGTAGAATAGAATAGAGGGGGGTAATCAGGTAGAATAGAATAGTTCGGGGTAATCAGGTAGAATAGAATAGAGAGAGGTAATCAGGTAGAATAGAATAGAGGGGGGTAATCAGGTAGAATAGAATAGAGAGGTAATCAGGTAGAATAGAGAGGTAATCAGGTAGAATAGAATAGAGAGGTAATCAGGTAGAATAGAATAGAGGGAGGTAATCAGGTAGAATAGAATAGAGAGGTAATCAGGTAGAATAGAATAGAGGGAGGTAATCAGGTACAATAGAATAGAGAGGTAATCAGGTAGAATAGAATAGAGAGTTAATCAGGTAGAATAGAATAGAGGGGGGTAATCAGGTAGAATAGAATAGAGAGGTAATCAGGTAGAATAGAATAGAGATGTAATCAGGTAGAATAGAATAGAGGGAGGTAATCAGGTAGAATAGAATAGAGGGGTAATCAGGTAGAATAGAATAGAGGGAGGTAATCAGGTAGAATAGAATAGAGGGAGG
Organism: Taudactylus pleione; assembly: GCA_031769625.1. Lineage (NCBI taxonomy): Eukaryota > Metazoa > Chordata > Amphibia > Anura > Myobatrachidae > Taudactylus > Taudactylus pleione. The sequence continues at coordinate 4,513,397 of JAUIMM010000310.1, read as the reverse complement.
TAATCAGGTAGAATAGAATAGAGATGTAATCAGGTAGAATAGAATAGAGGGGTAATCAGGTAGAATAGAATAGAGGGGTAATCAGGTAGAATAGAATAGAGGGGTAATCAGGTAGCATAGAATAGAGAGGTATTCAGGTAGAATAGAATAGAGGGGGGTAATCAGGTAGAATAGAATAGAGAGAGGTAATCAGGTAGAATAGAATAGAGAGGTAATCAGGTAGCATAGAATAGAGAGGTATTCATGTAGAATAGAATAGAGGGGGGTAATCAGGTAGCATAGAATAGAGAGGTATTCAGGTAGAATAGAATAGAGGGGGGTAATCAGGTAGAATAGAATAGAGAGATGTAATCAGGTAGAATAGAATAGAGGGGTAATCAGGTAGAATAGAATAGAGGGGTAATCAGGTAGCATAGAATAGAGAGGTATTCAGGTAGAATAGAATAGAGGGGGGTAATCAGGTAGAATAGAATAGAGAGAGGTAATCAGGTAGAATAGAATAGAGGGGGGTAATCAGGTAGAATAGAATAGAGGGGTAATCAGGTAGAATAGAATAGAGGGGTAATCAGGTAGCATAGAATAGAGAGGTATTCAGGTAGAATAAAATAGAGGGGGGTAATCAGGTAGAATAGAATAGAGAGAGGTAATCAGGTAGAATAGAATAGAGAGGTAATCAGGTAGAATAGAATAGAGAGAGGTAATCAGGTAGAATAGAATAGAGGGGGGTAATCAGGTAGAATAGAATAGAGGGTAATCACGTAGAATAGAATAGAGGGATGTAATCAGGTAGAATAGAATAGAGAGAGGTAATCAGGTAGAATAGAATAGAGGGGGGTAATCAGGTAGAATAGAATAGAGAGGTAATCAGGTAGAATAGAATAGAGAGAGGTAATCAGGTAGAATAGAATAGAGGGGGGTAATCAGGTAGAATAGAATAGAGGGGAAATCAGGTAGAATAGAATAGAGGGAGGTAATCAGGTATAATAGAATAGAGAGAGGTAATCAGGTAGAATAGAATAGAGGGAGGTAATCAGGTAGAATAGAATAGAGGGGGGTAATCAAGTAGAATAGAATAGAGAGGTAATCAGGTAGAATAGAATAGAGGGGTAATCAGGTAGAATAGAATAGAGAGAGGTAATCAGGTAGAATAGAATAGAGAGAGGTAATCAGGTAGAATAGAATAGAGGGGGGTAATCGGGTAGAATAGAATAGAGGGAGGTAATCAGGTAGAATAGAATAGAGGGGAGTAATCGTGTAGAATAGAATAGAGTGGGGTAATCAGGTAGAATAGAATAGAAGGGGGTAATCAGGTAGAATAGAATAGAGGTGGGGTAATCGGGGCGAATAGAATAGAGGGGGTAATCGGGTAGAATAGAATAGAGGGGGGTAATCCAGTAGAATAGAATAGAGGTAATCAGGTAGAATAGAATAGAGGTGGGGTAATCTGGTAGAATAGAATAGAGGGGGTAATCGGGTAGAATAGAACAGAAGGGGGTAATCCGGTAGAATAGAATAGAGGTTGGGTAATCGGGTAGAATAGAATAGAGAGGGGTAATCAGGTAGAATAGAATAGAGGTGGGGTTATCTGGTAGAATAGAATAGAGGGGGGTAATCAGGTAGAATAGAATAGAGAGGGGTAATCGGGTAGAATAGAATAGAGGGTGGTAATCAGGTAGAATAGAAGGGAGGTAATTGTGTATTACAGAGGGGTGGTTATGGCGTAGAATAGAATAAAGGGGTAGTCATCTGGTGGCATAGACTAGAGGGGGTAAGAGAGGTGTTTATGAAAGTTGTGGATAATGAGCTCAGATCTTCTGCTACACAGTAGAGTCCTGTAGTCAGACATTAGAGACAAGAGACACGATGTATGTTGTTGTAGTTCTGCTAATATCCTTGTTAGCAGAAGGATGCCATATTGGATTTGGCATCTAATGTAGGGAGTGACACAGCGGAGCAGCAGAAGAAGGAATATCAGCGGTAAAGGTCCGCTTAGGGTGGGGCCATCCGTGCGGCAGATAATGAGAGCGTGTGCCATTTCTAGTGCGAGACATGTGAGAGATGTCTCCTAGATGAATGTAACAGGATTCCGATACAAGTTAGATGTTGGGAAGAAAGGACATCTCTGTGTTAGGGGTGACACCTCGGCAGCGAGGGTTTATTGTCATCTTGCTAACAGAAAAACTGATGTCAGGTAGGTGGGCTGTGTTGTCTCGAAGGAAGGTAATTATCTCAGGTTTTCAAAGCCTGAGCTTGAGGCGGTGAGAGAACATCAAAGATAGGGGTCTAGTTACTAAGCAGTGTTAGGAGACAGAGTGAAAAGTGATAAGGTGCCAGCCAATCAGCATCCAACTGCCATCTCACAGGCTGCGTTTGAAAAATGACAGTTGGGAGCTGATTGGCTGGCACCTTATCACTTTTCACTCTGTCTCCTAACACTGCTTAGTAAATAGGACCCTTAAAATGGCAGAGAGGACAGATACATTTTATACTGCTACTTGTATTGAAATTATAGGGCTAAAAGCACAAATCAACAACAACAATTTAGATCCAGTAAACAGGTATGCAATTTTAATTACCACTGTACTGTTCCTGTAAATTCAGCATTGATTCAGACACAAATAGCCGATGCGCAGCGCAGTATAAAATAAATCTACAGACATCTGTCTGCCTATTAAGGAGCTCGGCTTGATGTATTTCCTATACGTTGCCTATTTTTTTCCCCCAACTGTTGTTATAGTTTCAAATAGCAAGATCATCAAATTCCGACTACTGTGCAGAAAACAATTTCAAGTCTTAATTAGGTCTAATTAATAGGCTGTAACCATTAAATATTTCCATGCTTTGTTGATCACGGCATTGTAAGTAATTTTGATCACCCACAAATCAGCTTCCACCCTGCAGTATCTGCACTCTTGTTCAAATAATTACCAAACTCGTTAGCTTGCTTAATATTTCTGATAAATAGGTTTAAACATTTATGCCTGGGGCGTCGTTCAGGTCTTTCCAACAATACACAGGATGTTGATATATACATATATAGGACTAACATGTTGTATATGAATTACTAGATGTTCTGTAGTAATTATTACATTGTTAAAATATTTCCTGTTAATTGCTTATTTTAACAGCTATAGGATATCAGCATTCCGTAATAACGCAACACTTAAATTGTATCTTCTTTTTTCTGTGTGATATTATTGCAAAGGCTTCACACATAGATAACATACTTTTTACCTGGCAGAAGACACACCATTTCACAGAGGTGATCCACTTTAAGGGGTCTATTCACTAAGCCTTGCAGAGAGATAAAGTACCAACCAATCAGTAATTGTTCAAACACAGCCTGTAGAGTGAGAGTTAGGAGCTGATTGGTTGGTACTTTATCCCCATCCACTTTATCTCTCTCCAAGGCTTAGTGAATAGGCCCCTTAGTTTACCTGTGTGAACCTTATTCAAAGTCTGAAAAAAAAGTAGAATTTTGCAGATGTGAAATGCGCCCATCTCTGCATACAGTAGGTAACAAACGCGCCTCCCAGGGTTACAAGAGCGGATGCTCCAGGACAATAGATGCTAAAAATCGCAATGCACACGTAAAGTGCTAGAAATGGCCTGAGAGAGTAGATAATAAGTAAATATATATATATATATATATAAAAAAAAATATTTATAAACAACACAAGTAAACATATGGGCATCCTTCCCCCATCCCAAGCAGAGGAGGAAACATAAGTAGTCCATTGCTTTATTGTAATTAAACCTTGTAACACAACCTTAAGCTAACTCATATAATAAAAATAACCACAGACACCAGTGCATTGGTTTAAGGTCACGGAATTTATTAATTGAATGATCTTATTTTAATTCCTAAAAATGTGGCACAAAAGGCGTACCAAACCCTGCTCCAGCCAATTAAAAAAACATAATAATAGGGGGTGGGGGGGAGCGACTAATACGGTCCCCCCCTGTATATAGGTGTAACCCGCGCTGAAAAGGTCTCACCACCCTTTAATATGGCACAGTCCGGACGCTACCGCAAGGCAGCGCTCATTGTCCCGTCCGCATGAGTGGGACATACCCTCAGTCCTTCAAAAGGGCAAGTGCCCCACAATAACCACTTACACCAGATGTGGTCGCTGGTTAGCAGCGCCTTCCCGCCTACTGTAGCATTTTATTATAATCCCTAAAATACAAACAAACAAATATATAGCAAGGCTTTGGGCGGGAGGGTGGGACTTGCAACTGAAAAGAGGTTGGGCTAAATTCAAACTGGCCCTTAAATACCCCTATAACGTATACGCCCCTTTGCAAACTTCTAATTGGCTACCCAGCACCCATGCAAAACCAACTAACCCTGCCTAGCAACAGCTGACCTACACTACACAATTACAAAAAATAAGGACTCTTAAATAGCCTCGCGCCTAATCAGCCCTCATCTAGCCTACTTTGTTTTTGTAAAACGAGTGTTCAGTACAATGTAATCAGCAGCACCGCCTCTATGTGAAAGTTGCCATCATCGTTTTCAGCGCACTTGCGTCAGCCCTTTACCTGGTGCAAGAGATCCGTCTGAAATCAGACATATGGCTGCGTACATATAACTCTGCACAACCCTCAATTGCATCTACAGGCCCAAAACGTGCACTCAGAAGCCCACATGTGGTCACCCAATTACACCCAGAGGTGTGACTGAATCCCCGGTAGTTGCTCACAGTTGCGTGTGCTAGGTTTGGACTTTTGCACAGTCGCAAGATCCGTCCACTCAGCTGACTTGCTTATTACTCAGAATAGCCCCTCTCTGTCCCAAAAAAAATCTATAAAACTAATGTGGGATGAGAAAAAAAAAAAAATCTGCTTTTCCTTGTGAATCGCTAGATGAAATATTACAATATCGAAAAAAGAAAAGAAAAGAGAAGATTGTCAATAACTGGTTTTATGTACAAAGTATTTATATACTAACGTACACTAACGTAGACCGTGTTTGTCACCACAATTTTCCTGCAGCAGTGTGACCGGGGCCTTATAACACTACTCTGTGCTGGTATATATGAATATTTAGATGCATGAATTGGCTACATGTTATCTCACCTCCTCCCACGTCTAAACTGTCCATACATGAAGAACTCCGTTGAACAAAAATCTACAAGTATCAAAATTCTCTTTCTCTGATTGGCTGCAGGTAGTTCGAGCCCCGCCCACTCTCACTTGTCTGTTTGTGTATCTGACTTAGAAAACTGCAACTACTGTAACTTTTCTGAACCTTGTGAACAGCATTTAATACACAACAGTCCTGAGGATAGAATGGTGACTGTCTGGTCATTACAAATGAAACTACTGTACAGTGATATAAATTTTCTCATGATCTATAATATCCAAGACTGCAATAGAAAGTATAGCGTAACCCACTCTGTAGGTTCACCGCCTGTGCCGAGTAGACCCTGGCACATTGGTATATCTCTGAGAAAATGCAGTGTCGGCAGAAAGGTAAGTATAGTCTATGGCTGCGTCCACTTATATACGTCCCTGAGCGTAACAGAATCACACTTCTGGGTAAACAAAAAAAAAAAATAATGATGGATTTGTGAATATGTTCTAGAATCACACGGCGGAACAGGTGTATGTCAGGGTGCAGATACCTGCAACGTAGCGCTAAAACTGTCACTGAATCATAGCTCAATAAAGTTCAACCCTTGAGATGTCTAAATAGAATTACTCTCCATTACACGAGCGAGACGCGAGTTTGATGACGAGCCGACCGACACCGTAATGGGTTGCTGGGGAAATTGATAACCGTTCGCTCGTATTGATTTGCTGGTGATGCTTCCAGCTCTACGGTGTATTGAATGTACAAAGCTAAATGACAACCATAGTAATATGCCTGGCTGTGTCAGGTCCTCAGTAGATAAGGCAGAATGGGATAAACGTTGGGCAAATCTGTCATGGACTTAGACGAGAGGAAAAACTACATGTGGCTATTTGGGGAGAGAACATCTGCTGAGATTACCCAACATCAGATACAAATGGATGGAACACAGGGAAAGTGAGAAAGTGGAGCTAAGTCATGGAAAATTGAAAATACTGTTAAATGAAGCAGCGCCGGTTTATGCTCTGGCGAAAATGATAAAGGTGGATAGTGGTTAAAATGTAGGAAAAATAGCATGGCATTTTTATAACTGACATTTTAAAAAATGGCGGAAAAAAGATATGATTTTGAATGTCAATTGTGACATTTCTATATATTTTTATAGAATAATATATTTTTGTGACTCTTTTTAAGCTGACATTATTACAGTATATTGCAATATCTTATTTTAGTAAAACCGGTTACAGTTTGTATCTTCAATCCTCCTTCAACTTTGTCCTCTGTTTTGTTCATTTGAATCATTAGTTTAAAGAGCGCAAAGCATCAGGTTTTGGTTGGATAAACAGACCGGTTAGGCCTGGACACAGGGTGGCGGAAGGTGGGGGTTGGCAATTAGCGGGCCTCCATCTGTTGTTGAATTAAATTAAATTGTTGAATTAAATATCCCAGCATGCCTTGCAACAGTTTCAGCATGGTCAAATAGAAAAACTGTGGCAGGGTATGCTGGAATGTGTAGTTCTACAACAGCTGTGGAGCCACTTATGGCCCATCCGAGTCTGGGGGCTGCTCTTGTTTTATATTACTTAATTTTCCATGCAGGGACACTGAGAGATCACGGCACCCTGTGCACATAAGCACCTCGATATTGTACTCTCCCCACTCCCATCTTGGCGCCCCTCAAACCAGCCAGCAGACACCTTCTATGGGCCTGTTTCAGAGTTGCACGCTAATGCTGCTGCATCTGTGTACACAGAGGATGTGCGAGAATATGTAAATGTCGCAGATGTCGAGGAATGTATTGAGACGCCCACCTGTGGCTTTTCCAATCCAGGCATCTGAGTACAAAGACGCAGCATCCTTCGATTATCGGTCTTCCCAGTAGCCCTATGCCCAGGCAGAATGGCCACATGTACCAGGACGCCGGATACGTTTTTCTTGCATAAGAGATTGCAGATGTAAGATTTTGACACACCCCAAAAATGGTCGCGACATGCCTGCATTTTTTACCGCCACTCTCAGTTACCTCCCGCAAATGCTCCCTGTCAATGACACTGCGAGTAAAAGTCACTGATAGCAACGATAATGTAATTTATAACGTATGCACAGATGGCCGATTATCACTCAACTGTGAAAACATTGGTGAAAATGTACCCCCATCAGACCCCCTTGTTCTCATAAACACGATCCCACCCCTACTCTAAAGGTGCCTACACATTTAGCGATATTTTACATGATTTGCCTGATTCTGACGCATCGTGACGACAAATCGTATAAAATATGCCCAAATCGTGAGTGTCCACTCACGATCACGATGCCGATGCGCGTCCCCGCAGATCGTACATCGCATCTTCAGATCTGCCGTGCTATAGGGCAGATCTGACAATCTCAGTCACGATGCACTGGAATAGTTAGGAGACACGATGCACTGGAATAGTTAGGAGACACGATGCACTGGAATAGTTAGGAGACACGATGCACTGGAATAGTTAGGAGACACGATGCACTGGAATAGTTAAGAGACACGATGCACTGGAATAGTTAGGAGACACGATGCACTGGAATAGTTAGGAGACACGATGCACTGGAATAGTTAGGAGACACGATGCACTGCAATAGTTAGGAGACACGATGCACTGCAATAGTTAGGAGACACGATGCACTGGAATAGTTAGGAGACACGATGCACTGCAATAGTTAGGAGACACGATGCACTGCAATAGTTAGGAGGCACTATAGATTGTTTGTCACATTGGATAGTTTTTAACACCAAATCGTACCAACGACTGCCGGGGAGCTGCTGGGGAGAGTTCAAGGGGAAATCGGACACAATTTCGGATCGTGAGCACATCACCAAGTGTGTAGGCACCTTAAAGCATGTACATGTGAGGAAACATTATACTGTGTATGGAGAAAAGTTGGACCTGCAATACTCTGTTCTCTTTACACTCTGGCACTTTGTTGTTGATTGGTCATTGTGTCATTTTGTATTGTGGAATTCTGCAATATCCATTTTTTGTCTGTGCATTGCTTAATACTGTTATACTGTACGTGTCCTCTGCTCACCCCCCTATGTGCAGTGCTCCAGACCGTTTGTGGCAGATCTGTACACATCCGTCCCCTGCAAATAAAAAAGAAGTGCATTACCACCTTCTACCAATAGAGGGCAGCATACCACCACTGTCGCTCCTTCCTGCTCGATTAAGCTGCTTCAAAAATATATTGCACAAGTTCAAATGACTGCAGCCTTCAGCCTGATCAGATTGATCATATCTGGCAAATTGCAAATAAAACCTATTCAGCCTCCTTCCCCCTGTATATGTGAGTCAAAAAAAATTTGAAGAGACATTCATGTAAAGGAGAATTAATTTTCTGTGGAAGGCAGCTGAACACTGATGTTCTCACGCTTAGATACATGTAAAGCTTTCATGAAGCGTGACTGTACATCTACATACTAAGCTGATTGTGTCCCTGCGTAGCTCAGTAGCAGAGTTTATATGTGTATACGGTATGTATTCTCAGGAAGCACCGTATGTACCGTGTAATGGACCGTGGCTCTGATGTGGAGACTATTATGGGCATTGTGTCAGTGTGGGAGTGTGTCACACATGTCTGCAAAAAATGGGTGAGTTGGTTAGGTCGGGGGAGATTTATTAAATATTCTAAAGAGAACAAGTGAAGGTATATACCTATATAACCACCCCAGTATTGCCACCCCAACTGCGATCCCGTACGCAGACGCAGGATGTGATACGCCCCCAAAATGGTCATGGCACGCCCCCATTTTTAGCCGACACTCCCCGTTACCAGCCCCACGCTCCCTGGCTGTCAAACACACTGCAAGTAAGTACTCGCTGCCAGCGACTAATGTAATGTACCTTGACTCATGCGCAGTCCAACTCAGACGCATGCACAGATGGACGATAATCTCTCCACCGCCAAAGACATCGGCATAGCGCACAGATCTGTATCAGGCCCGTAACTATCAGGCTTAAAGCAACAACCCACATGGAAAATGTATTTTGTATCTTTTCTTTAAATAGAAATGTAATTACCTTTTAAGCATGTGTCCAATAGTAATTCATTCTTTAGCCTCTGACAAAATCATTATCTCCTTTTCAAAGTTTCTCTGGAGGGCACAAAGGTATGGCTGCCAGTGACACACACAGCATGTCATGTGATGGTGGCAGGGGGAGTTTGAGATGGAAGATTTTACAGATGAGACAAAGGGCCTGATTCAGACCCGGTCGCTATCAGCAGTGCGCTCGCTTTTGCCGATGTTTGCTAATCTGCACATGCGTATGCATCGCAGTGTGCATGCGCGAACTACACAATGCGATTATAGACCGCTCGCTCGCCCAGCACAGCCAGCCCAGCAGAGTGAGTAACAGGAGAGGCCGTTTGTGGGTGGTGACAGGAGCAGTCCAGTAAAAACGGGGGGTTGGATTTGCAAACGCAGGCGTGCCTGAGTGTTCTCACGCCATTTCAGAGGCGTGCATAATTAACAGGCCACACGTCACTTGCAGTTTTTTTAACACTGAAAGCCTCTCAGTGCTTGCGGGAGCCCAGGGTCTACCACAAGTACTGCATATGCAGCCGTTGGTTTTTGCTTGTGCCGATGTATGCAGTCAATTAACAGAGTAGCAGGTGCTACTCATGGTATTGTATAATAGCAAAGTGGATGCGTAAATTAGCGTATTTTTTTTTTTGTAATTTGTATACTGAGAAAGATACAAGTGCCAAACAACTTGGAATTAACAAACAATAGACCATATATTTGTAAAGTTCACAAATACACGTTATTTTGTTTTTTTGTGGTTTTTAAAGTGATAGTGTTTTTGGGTTGTGGAACTACACATCCCAGCATGCCTTTCCAGAGCAAATACGTGGCAATACTGTTGCAGGCCAGGGCAAAAACAAATTTTTTCATTGAAAATGAAATATTTTTATTTTTTTTATTTTTTTGGTCTGGATTTATTCACATTCCAAATCCATAATAAAAAATAACATTTCACATAAAAGCATCATTACATATTTCATAACTTTTTTGAAGAACAAAATGAATCAATTTAAATCATTAAAAATACATGATTTTCTGGACGAATTCGGTTTAGGGTAACCATCAGACAATGAAGATGTGGACACACTTGTAGATGTGGTTGAGGAAAGTGGGCCTGTGCCACCACCAGATGTGCCTCCTCCACCTCCTACAAACACATCACCTCAAAATGTGGCAGGCCCATCACATGGAAAAATACAAAATCAAGATAGACCTTGTGGGCCTTCCAGGGGCACTAACCAGATTTAAATTTTGGACATACATAAGGAAAATTCTGGGTGAAATAAATTAAAGATCATCAATCGGAAGTTTATTTCTTTGCAGCCGACTCTGGGAAGCTGAATTTACGGATCCGGGGTGGAACGTCGCGTACCCTGCTGGGAGCTCGGTCCAGCCACAGCAGGGCACTGGTCCCCATCACCTTCGATGGGCCAGTCAGATGTTCTTTCATCTCCCTGATATCTTGGATTATGGACCTTAGAAAGGAGGTTTGCTCCAACATGCTGGCCTGGATAGCCTCCATGGCTGCTGCTTGCCTTACCACTGCTACCCTAAGCCCATCCAAGACTACGGTAAGGGTGGCAGTGGAAGATGGGGGAGGCACAATTGATGGAGCTTGTGCCGTCACCCCATCCATCTGAAGGCTTTCAGCCATGTCACTTCCTAAAAAAAGAAAGAAAAATATATTATTTTTTGAAATAAAAAACAAAAAAGACCAATAGAGAGACAGATGTATGCAAATTATTACCAGACTCAGCATGTGGGTCATCTTGTGGAGGGTTTTGATAGTTGATGGCTGCCTCCTCCACTAACCTCCAATCTAAGGCCCCCAAAACTTGATGTTGCCTTTTTCTTAAAGCCAAGGTGCCAGGGAGATGACCTCCTGGCCCCTGAAAGTGTTTTCTCCGTAAATCCAGCTTCTTTTGTAGCCGGCTGCAAAGGTCACTCCACCTTTAGGATAAATTTGCATCATTAATTTTTCCACAAAAATCATCTTGTTATGAGTAATCTAGATATATTGACCATTTGGCAAACAATTATTATTATTATTATCATTTTTCATTTTTTTAATGGTAAATAAGAGTAAATGACATAAAAAAATTACGGCAGTATCCAAACATTAAAAATAAAAAATATTAAAATTACTTTTTACTCATAAAACCTGGGGCCAATTTAGTGGATTACTTCCGATTGATGATCTTTGCTAATTTCACCCAGACTTTTCCCGTCTTTTTCTTACAGATGTTATGTCCAAAATTAGATCTGGTTAGCGCCACCTGGATGAGTGTATCGGTTAGCAGAAAAGGTTTATCTTGATCTGGTATCGTTCCGTGTGATGGGCCAGCCACATTTGGAGGTGATGTGTTTGTATTTGCTTGGAGGAGGATCGTCCGATGTGGCCCCAGGCACAATTTTCTCAAACACATCTGGAAGTGTGTCCAAAACTTCTATGTCTGCTGCTATTCCCAAACCAAATTCGTCCAGAAAATCATGTATATCTACCATGCAGTCCTCCACATTGGCCTCCTGAGAATCCATGACTGCAAATGTTAACAAACCTGGCGTTGCTATTTATAGCAAAATGCGTACGCGGAGGGCGACTGTGTGCCACTCCAATGCAGTGCACTACGCAATGCCCAAGCGACCTACACAAACTTTAAAAACGCACTTCACAATTCCACACTTTCACAAAGAGCATGCGGAGGGTTGGGAGTGTACTACTGGGCGCACAGGCACATCCTAGCTATGGAATGAGGTGAGTCACATGATGTATGATAGGTGTTGTGTTGTTATAGATGTATTAATACAACAAAAGTCTTGTGTTTATCCACCATTTTGGAATGGCCAATCAATCAGACTGCACCCTAGTTGATATAAAGTTTGCGCACTGTAATATTTGTCATTGCCATCATGAGATCCGCCAGTTTCAGTAGTCGGGAGCTCCGCGTCCTTACCGCAGTAATGGACCGGCGCCTGGGGACCGTGGGCCCGCATGTGCCCAACCGCATTAAAATGCGGGCGTACGCAGAGGTTAGGAGGAGGCTCCGCAGCATGGGGTTTCCCCGCACTGTAGTGCAGCTTGAGCGGGGGTGGTCAGATCTCCGGAGGTGAACCCTGGATCTCCTCGACCAATTGCGGGCGGATAACCGCCAAAGTAAGTTATGCGTTTTATTGGCATTGCATCATGTATGCTTTGTGTTGTATATGCCTCTCTGCGTGTGTGTGTGTGTGTATGTTTTATTTAACGAATTTTAAGGACTGTTTGTTTGTTTCTTTCTTTCTTTTTAAGGTCTGCATCAAGTTTGTTTTTTTGGTAAAATGGCTGCCAACAAGTTTTAAAGTCATATTTTAAATAATGTGTATGTTAATTTTTCAGAACTGTTGCAGTCATTAGGTGTGTGTGTACTGGTGTGTGTGAGTTTGTGTGTATGTGGGAATATTTGACAATCAACACGGGTAATTGCATTTCTTTTTTAAACTATCAGATATCTGTCAATTTGATAGTCGGGCGACATTTTATGCATTGTCTCTGGGTTTTTGTAACATGGGTGATGCAAGTGTCTGTATGTAATCCTCTGGATAATGAATTTAGCATTTTCTAAAAAAAACAGGCCTCAACCATTTGCTCTGCTAAACCAGGGATATCTTGATATGATGGCTTCATTAACATGTGTAATTCTGCAAACCCGGAGTCTGGATTTTGATGGTATTAACTGTAAAAAAAAGCACTGTTGTACTTTTAAAATTCAAACACATTCATACATGTATACTGATTTTTTTTTTTTTAAATCTTAGGATTACGTCAAAGAAGACAAAGGCCTCGGCAGGCAGAATCACCATCCACCCATGAAGATGCCTCCCCCACCCAATCCTCCCCATCCACCCCTGAAGATGCCTCCCCCACCAAATCCTCCCCATCCACCCCTGAAGATGCCTCTCCCACCCAATACTCCCCATCCACCCCTGAAGATGCCTCCCCCACCAAATCCTCCCCATCCACCCCTGAAGATGCCTCCCACACACAATCCTCCCCATCCACCCCTGAAGATGCCTCCCACGTACAATCCTCCCCATCCACCCCTGAAGATGCCTCCCCCACCAAATCCTCCCCATCCACCCCTGAAGATGCCTCCCCCACCAAATCCTCCCCATCCACCCCTGAAGATGCCTCCCACACACAATCCTCCCCATCCACCCCTGAAGATGCCTCCCACGTACAATCCTCCCCATCCACCCCTGAAGATGCCTCCCACACACAATCCTCCCCATCCACCACTGAAGATGCCTACCCGAAGCATCAATGACCCTTCCTTTTTTGGGGGATCTCAGAACATCCAGGGGAAGAAACAGAGGCGCAAGGGGCGGACAAGGAGGTCAAATAAGAAGAGGGAAGGCAAGATGGGATTTCCCATCTCCCAACCGATACCTGACTCACAACCAGAAGAAATAATTGACAATTTGAGGATTATGAACCTTTCTGACAATCTACTAACAAGAACAGAAATAGAAGTGCTAACCAGGGGCTTATCTTTCTCACCTACAAAAAATTTGACCATTTCCAGTGGGAGAAGGATCTCAAACTGTTCAGTAGAAAATGACTTTAAAAATTTTTTTTTGCATCAGAACAAGCTATACACTCAACTTCAGCAGAAATAAGTGAAATGGAACAGAGTGCATTAATTGCCTTGGAGGAATTACAGGAAGAATCCGAAGGATTGAATATTAGATCACACTGCAGGCTGCAATGTAAAAATAAATCAACCTTCTTTCCATCAGAATCAATATGCCCAGAGGTTAAGATCTTCTCTAATGTAATAGCAAAGGACCTTGACAAACTACACAATAATAGACGTTTTCATCAGAAAAAGGACAATATGACTATGAAAGAAAGGGAAGCCCTTCTTAACATCAGAAAATGGCAGGTTGTAGTCATAAAGCCTTCTGATAAAGGAGGCAATATTGTCATTTGGCCTAAGGAAGCATATAGACAACTCCACAATGAACACTGTTATTAGCAGATCCTTTTAAACCCTTTGGAAATTTTTAAAGATATATACAAAAGGATTATTGATCAGGCTAAGATAGATAACATCATTCGCATAAGGAATATAATTACCTCTGTAAAGAAAATCCGGAGGTTGCCACTTTCTATTTACTGCCTAAAGTACATAAAAACTCTACACATCCACCGGGACATCCAATTGTATCCGGGATAGGAAGCCTTTCAGAGGGAGCCAGCAAGTGTATCGATTTACATCTAAGACATCTTGTATTGACCCTCCCCTCATATATACGGGATACCTCCGACGTGCTTAAAAAATTACATGACGTGGCATTGAATGAATGACAATTCCTAGTAAGCCTAGATGTAGAGGCTTTGTATACAAGCATCGATCATATCCTTGGGCTACAATCAGTATGATACTTTCTAGATATAGAAGTCATAGTGATTTCCACAAATTTATTCTACAACTCTTACATTTTGTTCTGAATCACAACTTCTTCACTTTTGACAACAAATTCTTCATGCAAACATGAGGAACGGCAATGGGATCTGCCTGTGCTCCTACCTACGCCAACATATATCTGTGCTGGTGGGAACGTGTATATATTTTTCATGATGGAAACGAGAACTACATCAAACTATGAATATGTGGTATTGCTATATAGATGATATCCTGATGATTTGGGGTGGAGATATGGACCTTCTGATGGAATTCATCAGAGTTTTGAATGATAATAACCTCATCCTGAAACTCACACACGACATCAGTGATTCCTCTACATCATTTTTGGACTTGAAGATTTATAAAAATCCTACAGGGTTATTGGAAACTGACTTATATAGGAAAAGCACTGCAGCAAACAGTATCCTGTATCAAACAAGCTCGCACTTTCCACCAACAGTGGAGAATATCCCTAAAGGGGAATTTCTCCAATTATGACACAATTGTTCTGATCCAGATACTTTTAAACAACAATGTGTGGCATTAACATCAAGACTTAGGCAAAGAGGATACAGCCAAAAATGTATAAAGAGAGCTCAAACTTCTATTTCTAAAACTAACAGAGAATCTCTCATTTTTGATATATCCACCAAAAAGTCTGATAAAAAGGAAGAAGAAATCTGATTTGTGGGGAATTTTTGCCAGGAATGGAAAGACATTAGGGACATCATTCAGAAACATTGGCACATCTTACATTTGGATAAGGATCTTACAAAGTGTATAGGGGACAGAGTATGTCTAAGTTGGAGACGGTCTCCAAACTTGCAAGACCAACTTACTCAAAGCCATTATAGATGCACCACATCAAGAACCCCTACAGTGAAAGGATCATATCCATGTGGCTCCTGTAGAGCTTGTCTATATCTGACCAAAAAGAAGGAAGTATTGGATAAATATGGTAGAACCATGGAAATTAAAAATTATATCAACTGCAGGACAAAAGGAGTGATCTATTGGATAACTTGTGAATGCAATGTAAAATATGTAGGCATGACAACTCGGATGCTAAAAGAACGCATATTGGAACATGTTGGAAATGTGAGAAATGCTGAATCTGACCTTACAAAATGTAAACAAATGACTGTGGTTGCGAAGTACTTCCACTACCAACATAAAGGGGATTTAAAAAGTCTGAGAGCCTTTGGTTTGGAAGAAGTATGTTTGGGGATTTGGGGGGGTGACCGTACTAAGGAGTTGCTCAAGCAAGAGAGTTTTTGGACCTTTAGACTAGGAGCTCTTGCACCTAAAGGACTAAATGAGTATACCAATTATAGTCCTTTTCTATGATAGGTTACTATATCATAATCCATTTATATTATGACTTACCAACTTCCTCTATTTATAGTAGTGAATGATTATGCAATGGCAGCTGAGCACGTGACATTTTGGGTTTCCCCTCCCTGTCTGAAATTGCACCTTTGTTTAATTTCTGTTTTTGTCTTAATAATACTTTACTGCTACATAATGTTATTCCAACTTTTTGGGTGTTAATCTTGTTAAGATGCCCTAAATATTTCGCATTTACTCTATGTTTTATAACGGATGTTGGATTGAGGACAATGTCAGTGATGGTTTCTTAATTTAGTTACATGTATTTGCACGTGGTCTGACTTAGTCACTTGTACATATATGTATTCGTCAATGTAATTAATTGAATTCCATCTATGATTCTTCACCTCTATATTTCAATAGGTGAGAAATCATATAATGTTATAGAGGTTATGGCATGTCTATTTATTTCAAGCTTGGCACATTTCTCTCTCTCTCTCTCCCTCTCCCTCTCTTTCTCTCTCTCTCTCTCTATATATATATATATATATATATATATTTCCCTCTGTTTTTAGTTTTTGTTATGCTAACACTAATGGTAGGGACCACAAATGAACTGATATCACTTTTATTGACTATCTTTATACACTATTAACCATCTAAGAATTGTTATCCTTATGTGAGACCTATTAACATTTTGGGACACGGTTTGGGAAATATGTCCAAATTAAGGAATCTTAGTGCCCTTGGGAGGTGCTGTCTTTTAAACGTCTTTAGCTATCCATGTTATATTCATAAATACTGTGAGCATGTTAGATCTAATATACAGAAGAATACTGTTACAGCTATGCTCTTTGTATAATATGCATATAAGCATATTTTTTGCTCTAGGTTTTACTTATGAGGTCCTTTTTCATTCATCTTTCTATGTTTTCATAATTCTTCATAATGTTTGGCTGATGGGGAATCAGAGTTCATATCCCCAATTCTATTTATTAATCTGTGTTGTCCAATTTGGGACATTACATGCTTATGGTTATGTGGAAATTTTGGCATACTCACGTCTGTGGAGGTACATATATATATAGATATACTTAGGGATTTATATATGTAGGTTATACAATATCCCTGGCAGATATGTACTATCTATATCTCTGGTACACTTATGTCATTATTGTTACCAGTTTTTCCATTACATATACAGACTTTTGCTATTATTTGAATATATGTACCTGAATTAATTATGGAACTTATATGGTTTTTCTGTGTAATTATCCCTTTACTCCACAGTTCTGTTGATTCATTTATTATTTCTAATATTTGTCTATTTTATACCATTTCTTATATTTATATCAATATTTTCAATTAATTTCATTATACCACTAATATCTATTTGTTCCTGATAGGTCTATTCTCCGTATTTTTGTTGTACACAGGTATATACACCTGGGTTTATTAATAAATTTAGTGGGGAAGCCCTCCCTCTGTTTCTGATTTGTCCTGTTATTATTGATAGGCAGATTTTCCCTACAAAGATAGGGATTTCCCAGGTCTAATTCACATTGTGTGAACAAGCCCGGCCAAAGGCGAAACGTACGTCACCTTATCATGTTAGCGGGCAGCGGCCAGGTATCTTCCTGGAGACAGCGTGAATGAGAGACCTGCTATTCACAGCTGCGTGCCCACTATACCCTATTATGGAAGCAGACAGCGGCCAGGCACTTTCCTGGACACAGTGTGGTTGAGAGACCCACTGCTCACAGCCGTGCGCCAACTATTACAGCGCATTTCACATGGGGAAGCTGCTCCATGACTCAGGCTGTTGCCTGACAACACCACAGGGAGGGGATCCCTCTATCATTGCCAAGAGCTCCTGGCACGATCCGCATGCACTCACATATGGAACCAGGTATCCAGGCACGGTGTCTTCATGGATATTAGACCACAGTGTGTCGAAGCCGGATGATTGGCTGAGACCTAAATTGCTACAATAATATCGGCATGATGCCATTTTGTGTTGTTTGTACAATGCCATTTTGCATTGCCTACACGATACTCCGTGTACAGTGCTATTGTGATTATTAGCGTTGTGCGTCTGCCTCTGACCTAGGTTAAAAGGCCTTATTATACAAATACGTACATTTATCAATAAATATAATATAAACAACCCCGAAAAGCACGTACCATGGTGTACTTCACAAACACGTAGACGTACCACGCATACTAGCATCTTTTCTTAATAAAGACACACTGCATACTTACACATAAAGGTTCCCTAGCATTAACCTTAATGATATCTAGGGTTTATTACATGATAAGCAGACCGTGTTTGGTGCTATTCTAAACCACTGTCTATTTGCAGATCTCCAGTTCCATCGGCAAGGAGATCGCAACATGCGTCTGCAAATTATGAATCATAGAAAGTTAGGTATTGAAATGTACTCTTTAAGGTAATGTTTATTAGCCAGTTTAGACTTGTTCTTTGGCGGGAAAAGATACACAAAAAGCCATCGGAGGGCTGAACTACAACTGTACAAACTTACCTATGAACTACATCATAACAGAAGAACCAAGAAGAAGAACCAATGGGATTATGCCAACTCATTTCCATTGTATTGCCACTCTCTGTAAGGGCATATATACAGACGCTCTGTATTCAGTAGATAGTCATCTTTTTCTTTCTGTTGATGGAGGCTTCACCTTTGATGCTGGGAAATCTGGATCCAGAGCGCCTGCGTATGAATCGACTGTACCTTGTAACTGTATAACCTTTGCGCTAATTGTATTGTAGATCAAGGCGTGTAACTATATGCTTTTTTGTGAATAATATCTTTTTGTGCTTTGGAACCACAATCAAAGTCTGGAAAGCAATTATTTCTTGTGCGACTTACACTGCTAAATAGCGACATTTGGGTATAAAGATCATTAGGTATTCATAAGTGGAACATGAATAACCGAGCTGAAATCCATCTCTATGGATAGCTAAGTACCTATGGGTAACCTATTATTGTGGGGCAATTCTGCTAAAAAATATGCTGGGTTCATGATTGATATTTCTGAGCAATTCATGTAAATCTTAAGGCATGCTGTTATTTACTCTTTAACTGATACTAGCTGTTATACTCTTTAACCTATTTTTCTAACTAATGAGAGTATTATTCTCCACTAATTAACGATACATAATATGTTTTCAGTGCACTTTTGACATATGGCCCTCTAATAATAGACCACAGCAGTCTTTAGACCCTAAGATTTCTTCCTAACACATCCTTTTGTGAATAACATGTGTTACTCGATTGTGGTTCAATATATGTAATAAATTGTTGTGTAAGACAGCAATAATCATATATACATCTGTTTAGGATACAGTGCTAAAATTGCTATATATCATAATTGGGTTACATAATTGTGGAAATGTATTCCGATTTATTTTATGACTATAGGATGTGTTTAGATTTGTGGTAAGTGTGCTATCTTAGCAATAGTGAATCACTGCTAGATTGCGTGGATTGCTAATTGGTTTCATGTTTGGATTTCCATATTGACACACTACTTTGCAATTTAATGTGCTGCTAGTCTTAAGGCCCCCATACATCAGAGATTGATTGCAGCGATCGTGCAATTTGCAATCGATTGTGTATAAAAATCTTTCCCTTTTCAATCGATTGTGGCAGTTCTGCAATCTGCAATTTATTGAGAAAGGGAAAGATTTTTAGACACAATTGATTGCAAATTGCACAATTGCTGCAATCAATCTCTGATGTATGGGGGCCTTCAGTTATTTAGTTTTGGATACTGTGATTAACTAATACCCCTTTTCCACCTAAATTCCGGGTCTGACCCGGAGTTGGAACAAAGTTCCTATCCGGATCAGACCCGGAATTTTGCCGGCGCTGACTCGGGATATTCCCGAGTCAGTGGCGCTCACACCGCAGCGGCTTTTGCGGAGTGAAAGTGGACGCTTGGAGATGACGTCATCTCCAAGCGCCACTGAAGCCGGACCAATCGGCCGGCTAGCAGCGCACTCCAGGTCTTCGTGACCCGGAGTGTGCTGTTCCCATAGCAGGGTTTCACGGGCTACGCCCGTGTTAAACCCTGCTAGTTACCTGGGTTGGATTGCCGGGTCACTCGACCCGGCGATCCAACCCTCTGCCCTTTTACACCAGGGAGCTGCCCGGGTTAACCCTTCAAAAACCGGGGTTTTAGCTCCGGTGTAAAAGGGGTATTACTGTTACATAATATATATGGACTACAATGTTGCAGAAATGTATCCTTGGTTTTAAGACTATAGGATGTGCATGAATGGATAGAAGTGCGTTTGAGTAACAGAGTATTACTGTCAGACTGTACTGATTGCTACCAGCCTGTTAATAGGGCATCTATATGTATATTATCTCCATTATTTTGCTGCAGGGCATTATGTCATATATAAGGAGATCGTAATTATTTGATTTATTCTCCTATGTATCAATACACATTATATGTTTATTGTCTGTCTAAATTTATTTTATAATAGTGATATTAAATGTTACATTTTTATTAATTTAGACTAATAGTACAAGTAGTGCCCCCAAACAAGAGTCTGCTTTTTTTCTCTCTTGCTTGTTTTGAATGTATACTTCTGGCTCTGGGAGCAGTACCAACAAGTTCATTATTACAACTATTGGTTTATGCTAATTACTGTTATGTTGGTCTGATTCATATTTCTCAAAAATCTGAATCCTGTGCGGCTCTCACCCCCCTTTTTTGTTAGGGTGTGTGTACGCCCCAGCAAACGAGCGCTCCCCGTGGCGTCACTCTACTTAATTTGCATACGCTCAGTGCAAGCGAACGCTCAGTGCGAGCGGCTCTGAATCAGGCCCAAAGCTCAGATGAGTGTTCCCAAGCCTCTCTGCTCATTATATAATCTGCCATATGACTGTGGTTTCCATGGTAAATCCAGGACACTGTGAAGAAACAAACCAAGGAAAATGGTAATTACAAGGTTATTCTTATAGCCTGCCATAGTGACTTATGTTAAAAACAAGCAAACAAACAAACAAGAAATTTTTTTTTCATGTGTTTGCTGCTTTAATTTCCTGTATAATTTCTCAGCTGGTGATACTTAGCTCTGTTGTTCATCACGTAAACTTCCTGCTCCTGTAATATCAAATTGTTCTCTCTTGTTATTCTGTTCTATCCCCATATTGCAAAACAAATGAATGGTGATTATCTTATGGTAGGTATTATAAATGAAAAAAAAAATATATATATATATATTCTCCCTAATCCTAATGTATGATATATATATATATATATATATATATATTGCCACTAAAGTTTTATTTTCTGTTGGTATAACTTCCTCCCATGTGCTGGATATGCCTGCTGTCTGGCATGGGATGCAGTCACTATACCTATAGGTGGCATCCCGGCTAACTAAATCCTGGCACCAGAATGCCACTACCCGGCCAGAAGATCAGTGCCGGAAAACTTACAGTAGTGGACATGCCGATGCCGGAATCCTGACAGCCGGGATGCCGATCATAAGTATAGGGTATAGTTAGGTCTTAGCCGCGGTGGGGGATGGTTAGATTTAGGCGTCATGTGTGGGGATTTAGGGTTAGGGTAGGGGAGGTTAGGCTTAGGTACCCCCGGGGGTGAGTTAGGGTTAGGCACCACTGGGGGGGTTAGGGTTAGGCAATAAGGGGGAGGGTTAAGTTTTGGCACTAACGGGGAGGGTTAGGGTGCGTGTGGAGGAGGGCTAGTGTTAGGATGCAGGAACAGAGGGTTTGGGTTAGGCAGAGAAGGGGGAGGGTTACCATACTTACCGGCCCCTTGTCTGGATCCTGAGCATCGGGATGCTGTTGTCGGTATATATTGACAGCAGGCATCCTGACTGCCGGGATTTCATACCCATTTTGTCTGGCACACTATGGGGGCTCCGGTCACAGTGGCTACACACTACACCTCTGCGCATGCATCTAAGACAGTCATAATGCGCATGTCTTCAGCGTCCATGCGCAGAGTCACAATTGCGAATAAGAGTCAAAAGTATAGGGAGGTGATAGGAAAGTGGCTAATCAGACACACAGAGATCTTATAGGTGTGTTAGGAAGGTGTCGCTGATAGAGATAGCAGGCTCAGGCCCCTATTCGCTCACATTGAAGGCCATACACTTATAGACAATCTGCACCTAATGTGGGCTAGTGTAAGTATTGATCGTGCGACCAATGGCTGCATCTAAAGATGCTCAAAGTGGGCGTCTCCGTCCTTGCACACTCAGACGCACGCCTGTATACCAGGGAAAGAAAGTCTGCGTCTCAGTCCTTGCACACTCAGACGCACAGCTGTATACCAGGGAAGGAAAGTCTGCATCTCAGTCCTTGCACACTCAGACGCACAGCCGTATACCAGGGAAGGAAAGTCTGCGTCTCAGTCCTTGCACACTCAGACGCAAAGCTGTATACCAGGGAAGGAAAGTCTGCGTCTCAGTCCTTGCACACTCAGACGCACAGCTGTATACCAGGGAAGGAAAGTCTGCGTCTCAGTCCTTGCACACTCAGACGCACAGCTGTATACCAGGGAAGGAAAGTCTGCGTCTCAGTCCTTGCACACTCAGACGCACGGCTGTATACCAGGGAAGGAAAGTCTGCGTCTCAGTCCTTGCACACTCAGAAGCACGGCTGTATACCAGGGAAGGAATGTCTGCGTCTCAGTCCTTGCACACTCAGACGCACGGCTGTATACCAGGGAAGGAAAGTCTGCGTCTCAGTCCTTGCACATTCAGACGCACGGCTGTATACCAGGGAAGGAAAGTCTGCGTCTCAGTCCTTGCACACTCAGACGCACAGCTGTATACCAGGGAAGGAAAGTCTGCGTCTCAGTCCTTGCACACTCAGATGCACGGCTGTATACCAGGGAAGGAAAGTCTGTGTCTCAGTCCTTGCACACTCAGACGCACGGCTGTATACCAGGGAAGGAAAGTGTGCATCTCAGTCCTTGCACACTCAGACGCACGCCTGTATACCAGGGAAGGAAAGTCTGCGTCTCAGTCCTTGCACACTCAGACGCATGGCTGTATACCAGGGAAGGAAAGTCTGCGTCTCAGTCCTTGCACACTCAGACGCACGGCTGTATACCAGGGAAGGAAAGTCTGCATCTCAGTCCTTGCACACTCAGACGCATGGCTGTATACCAGGGAAGGAAAGTCTGCATCTCAGTCCTTGCACACTCAGACGCACGGCAGTATACCAGGGAAGGAAAGTCTGCGTCTCAGTCCTTGCACACTCAGACTCACAGCTGTATACCAGGGAAGGAAAGTCTGCGTCTCAGTCCTTGCACACTCAGACGCACGCCTGTATACCAGGGAAGGAAAGTCTGCGTCTCAGTCCTTGCACACTCAGACGCATGGCTGTATACCAGGGAAGGAAAGTCTGCGTCTCAGTCCTTGCACACTCAGACGCACGGCTGTATACCAGGGAAGGAAAGTCTGCATCTCAGTCCTTGCACACTCAGAAGCACGGCTGTATACCAGGGAAGGAAAGTCTGCATCTCAGTCCTTGCACACTCAGACGCACGGCAGTATACCAGGGAAGGAAAGTCTGCGTCTCAGTCCTTGCACACTCAGACTCACAGCTGTATACCAGGGAAGGAAAGTCTGCGTCTCAGTCCTTGCACACTCAGACGCATGGCTGTATACCAGGAAAGGAAAGTCTGTGTCTCAGTCCTTCCACCCTCAGACGCACGGCTGTATACAGGGAAGGAGAGTCTGCATCTCAGTCCTTGCACACTCGGATGCACGGCTGTATACCAGGGAAGGAAAGTCTGCATCTCAGTCCTTGCACACTCAGACGCACGGCAGTATACCAGGGAAGGAAAGTCTGCGTCTCAGTCCTTGCACACTCAGACTCACAGCTGTATACCAGGGAAGGAAAGTCTGCGTCTCAGTCCTTGCACACTCAGACGCATGGCTGTATACCAGGAAAGGAAAGTCTGTGTCTCAGTCCTTCCACCCTCAGACGCACGGCTGTATACAGGGAAGGAGAGTCTGCATCTCAGTCCTTGCACACTCGGATGCACGGCTGTATACCAGGGAAGGAAAGTCTGCATCTCAGTCCTTGCACACTCAGACGCACGGCTGTATACCAAGGAAGGAAAGTCTGCATCTCAGTCCTTGCACACTCAGATGCACGGCTGTATACCAGGGAAGGAGAGTCTGCGTCTCAGTCCTTGCACACTCAGACGCACGGCTGTATACCAGGGAAGGAAAGTCTGCGTCTCAGTCCTTGCACACTCAGAAGCACGGCTGTATACCAGGGAAGGAAAGTCTGCATCTCAGTCCTTGCACACTCAGACGCACGGCTGTATACCAGGGAAGGAAAGTCTGCATCTCAGTCCTTGCACACTCAGACGCACGGCTGTATACCAGGGAAGGAAAGTCTGCGTCTCAGTCCTTGCACACTCAGACGCACGACTGTACACCAGGGAAGGACTTGTGCCAATATATGAATAAAACTGCAGTAGCAATACCAGCAAAAGACCCAGACACTGGCGCTGCGACATCCGACTAAGAATCAGGCCCTCGAGTATTTTACCCCTCTGCCATGCACTGTTCCATAAGCAGACGTGGTCCCTATCGTATGCCAGCTTTATCTCCCTCACTATTTGGTTCATTCTGTACCTGTCCGTCGGTGACCGTGCCAGCTGCCGATCGCCTGCAATGCTCAGCGTTGCGCTATTCTATTATTTACACTCTAATTCATCTTACACTCTGTCCATCACATATTTAAGCTTTCCCCAGATTCCCACCTCTTCATCCGAGCGCATTCAGTTCTCTAATCACCCTGAGACATGTACCCTAATGGCAATCGCTGTCGACTCCGTTTAGCTAAACACCTTTATTCCTCTGTGATCTTTATGTTTGTTTGCGATTCGGTTTTCCTCAAATACGAACACACCCGAACTTTGTAGCTTCAAGTTGAAACGAGTGCCAGTCCGGAATCACTTTGGGGTACCGAGTGGAACTGAGTCTCAGTTCGGTTCTGTAATCAGTTCGGAACAAACTTTTTGGATTGCCTGTAAACAAGTGTAAGGGCCTGATTCAGAGGCGCACGCTATTTGCGTGTGCTCGCTCTGAATCAGGGTGTCCCTTTTTTAAAAAATTCCGGCCAGCAGGCCGCTCGCACAGCTGTGGGTGACCACCCACAGCTTGTGCGAGCGGCCTGTCGATGGTCGTGATTATCGTGACCATCAGCATTGCGAGGAGACCCTTGTGGTATGGTTTCAGCACTCGCAATGCCAAGTGGACTTCCAGCTCTAAATAAAGCAGGAAGTCCACTACTGACATCACGAGTGATGTCAGTAGGGCCGCACACAAATGGCAGGCGTACCTTCGGGAACGCCTCCGTTTGTACAGCCAACCCCCCCGACCTGCCTACAAAACGGGACGAGCTGTTGATCAACATCGACAGCCGCCCCGTTTTGTTGCGAGCCCCGGAGCAAGTGATTTCTCACTCACTATGGGGCTTGCATACGCCGCGTGTGCGCATTGGCCCACCATCGACCCACTTGAATCAGGCTCTAAGTTACGTGATTTTAGCTGTTTTACCGATTTTGTATAAATTTCTTTATCAATTTTTATTTATTTATTAGGATCCAAAACGAACCAAAACCGAATATGAACCAAAACACTTTTGCCAAAACCATAACTAAAAGCTGATGATGTATTACACAACCAACTCCAAAACCAAAACACGGGGGTTCACGCACATCTCTACTTTTGTTCTTACCTAGGAACTCTCTGGGTGGATGGTGCTGACACTGTATAATTACTTATTGAGTGGGCAATCAGATCTATACTTGTGGTTATATGTGTAAATACAGTAGTTATAAAACAAGTATGGGGCTTATTCTACACCACACAGTACATCTCCTTTAGGGGACTATTTATGCAGATTTTCATCCCCAACACAGCAGGGAGCTTGCACGTGGATTAAGTTGAGTGAGGGCGTGTTGTAGGCTGTACGTGGACTTTCGGGCTACACTGAATTTTGCATATGCAGAGAAAGGCCTGTTTTCAGATGGATACCTTGCTGGGGCAAGTGCGTGATGCTGCTGATGACTGCTATGATGTAAAGCATATGGATGGGAGCATTGCGGTTGCTTAGATACGCACATACTAGCTAATATCTACATTTAGTTACATGCACAGAGACAAAGGATTGATACAAGAGCTCTCTGATAATGTTGAGACTTTTGCCACAAGTAGATAGATCGAAGTGTTGTGGTCACAAAGATGGTGCAAATCCCCATATGAGCGAACATCCACATTTATTGCACTTCCGTGCACGCTCGGAGGACGCAGTTGCGACCAGCTTGCTTGCATCTCAGAAACTCCCCTTATCATTTGAAATGCTCCATTCGAAAGCTGAAATATGATTACATTAGTTTACTGTACTATCCTGAGATATAAAACATTTATAGTATTTTTTTTTTCAAAACTGAGTTCTAGCATTTTTAAACTTTAAACAGATATGTACTTGCAAACAAATAAAAAGTTTCAGCTTTCCAAAAATGACATCCAAATCAGATTAGTTAGACGTCACCTGCTTGGCTATCTGCTGGCATTATCCGTTCTCTGAGCAAATCATGGATGAAGGAGCGCAGAGACACTCCGAAGCCGCCTCTTACCGCTTGGATGAATTTGCATGTTGCATTAGTTCAGAACCTTCAGTACTTCACTGACCAGAGGGTAAATAGATGGCGTCACCTTCAATAACCTAAGAGACATTCGGAAGCTAAGCTAGCAATTTGTAACGTGCGACCCAGAAAATATGCAACAAATACAGTAACGACTTGTCTTGGAAACAAAGGCCCTCATTCAGAGCCGCTCGTTAGCGGCAGTACGCTCGTTCCGAGCGATGTTTGCACATCTGCGCATGCGTACGGTTTTTAGTACGCATGCGCGAACTAGTCAGTGCGGCCGAAAATCGTTTGTACGCTATATTGCGAGTGCCTGCTATTTTGAGTGACAGAATGAGGCGTATGTGGGTGGTAACAGGGGAAGGTGCTTGAAAATGGGGAGTGGAGATCCGAACGCAGGCGTGCTTAAAGGTCAAAACGGGCGTATTATGGGTGTGTATATTTAAAACAGCAGCGTCATTGTTCACGTCACTGGGTTATTTTATAGCCAGAACTGCTCGCAAATTTGTGGTAGCAAACACCAACCACAAGAATAGCGAGCAGTTCATACGCTGGTCGATGTACTCGATTAATCTAATAAATAGCGGACATGACGTATGGTGCGAGCGGCCAGGGGGCGTTTTTAACAAATAAACGAGCGTATGTTTTGCTCGTTCGTTCAGACTTAGAGGTGTGAACAGACTGCAATGTGCGTACGGATCATTTGAATAGCCACCCCTTGTTTTTAAACGAACTACCGCAAATAGCGAACGGCTCTGAATGAGGGCCAAAGATAATACATTATGCAAGTAAGTAACTTCGTACGACGACAGATTAACCCATCAGCCTCTCAGACAGCAACTCAAAACTCAATGACAGCCGCAGGAAATTGTATATTAAATGTTTTCTGCTCTAACGTTCTGTTTGTAAGTGAGTAGAAGTATGAAATGAATCTGAGATATTTAATCTATACAAAGTGTTTTGGATCAATAACTATACAGTATATAGTACAAAGCACTTAGGCTGGGCTCAATGGCGCTTTGAATACTGACAATTCTCCAGCTAAAAAACACTAGTGTTCATTGTAATCAAATGGCTCTGTGCTGGCGGGTGTGGCATGACTTGTTGACATTCAGAATGTCGACACCAGAATGTCGACAGGTTCTGAAAAGAGATGTGCGGATCCAGTTCTCAGGGAACCAACAGCAGATGAATTTAGGGGTTCTAAGTCAAACCAACTCAGAGCTTTGAATCACTTAGGTGCACCCTGTACGGATCTACCTGCAGTTTGGAACTTGGATTTAAAAACCGAACGTAGGTTTTGGAATGCATGTACACAGGTCACAATGATGTCATTTTAGCTGTTTTTTTTTTTATGAAAAAAAAAAATAAAAATACAGATCCAAAACCAAAACATGAAGATGAATGCGGGGTCAGCGCACATCTCTAGTTCTAAATGTCGACAATCAGAAGGTCGATATGGTCATTAGGTCACCAACCAATATGTAGCCATGCATTTAGGTCGACATGGTTAAAATGTTGACACATTCAGAATGTTGATGTTTAACATGTCGACACCAAAATGCCGACATGTTGTTTTTTCTTATTTTGGCCTAGCTCTAAACCTAACCTTAAGAATAAAGCTAACCCTAAAAATCAAATAAAAGCCATATGTCAACATTTTTGTGGTTAAATGTTGATATTCTCACCGTGTTAGCATTTTACCCATGTCGATGTAAATGTATGTCTACATATTAGTTGTCGACCTTCTGACTATCACTATTCAGAACCTCTTGAGATTTTGGTGTTGACATTCTGAATGATAGGAAGGGAGACTGTGGGTTTCCTGCGGGAGTGATTGGTTTCATACAAAGTGGCTGATGCAATACTGAATAGATATCTGTTTGCAGAGCGTATCTCTCATGCCTGAGCACTATGCATGCTACGGAACGGAGCATAAATATGGGCGATGCACAGTCCTGTGCATTAAGTTTATATCTCAACTTGAGCCTGAGGAGGCGAAATCGCGGACTGTGCAGAACTGGATGGAAGGTGGTTCCAGGTGTTTAATTTGGTCCAAGTACTGGCTGGTACAAATCTGCACTGATGATGATGGCAAGTAACAAGCCAAGCATGCGGGGAGAGAGTGGGTGCATTACACAGATACATACAGCAGCATGTAGTCATAGTGTCAGCATTCAGATTGTCTACACCACAATGTCGACATGGTGATTATGCTGACATTGTGAATGTCTCAATAGTCACACTAGTTAGGGTTAGGCTGCTGTTAGGGCTAGGGCTATCACAGTAGAAAAATGGTTGTCAACACGCTGAATATCAACTTTCACAATGTCATATGTCGACATAACATCCATGCCGACATTCTGGTATACATTTTGAGTGTTGACGTTTTTACCACACCCCATAGGGCTCTGCATATGGATGAATATACACATTTTGCTCTGTACAAGCAGTGCCGGAGCATCTGCCGCCCACCTGCTTCAGGCCAATAGTCTTCAGAGTTAATAATAAAATACTCTAAAATGCCAGTTTAATAAGTACACCCAGACCCAGCCATTCTTCTGTAACTTACTGCACAGTCAGCCACAGCATCATATGTGCAGGAAATGCTGTTTAACCCTCTCACAGCCAATCTACCATTGGGCGCAATTGTTGTCCCTTCGGCCAGGCTGCTGTAGCTGAAGCTTACGCCACCTGACCTGGGCCTGACAGCTGGTGAGCACCCACGCACACCCTGGCCTCGTCCCTCCTGGAAAACGGGGGCATCACACCCCCGTTTCCGGGAACGCTGCCAGGGAACGCCCCTGCTCTGCTTCCTAAACGCTCTGCAAGAGAACTTGCAGACGGAGTGCTGCACATGCGCACGCACAATCCTCTCACCATCGGGTTAGCGTACATCTCTGAATCTGCCCCTGAATGTGAGCTCTGTGTCCAGGAATACTTGCTTGTCATGGAGACTCTCTGAAATAGCAGCAATCTCCCTGACTTTCTGAGGAGTCTACAAATCTCCCTGATTGCACCTTACCCCCATTATGCAGCTGTTATATATAAAGAAAAAACAGAGATATACAGTCAGGTCCATAAATATTGGGACATTGACAGAATTTTCATATTTTGGCCTCTATTCACCACCACAATGGTTTTGAAATGAAACAAACAAGATGTGCTTTAAATGCAGACTTTCAGATTTAATTTGAGGGTAATTACATCCAAATCGGGTGAATGGTGTAGGAATTACAACAGTTTCAATATGTGCCTCCCACTTTTTAAGGGGCCAAAAGTAATGGGACTATCAACTCAAAAGCTATTTCATGGACAGGTGTGGGCTATTCCCCCGTTATTTCATTATCAATTAAGCAGGTAAAAGGTCTGGAGTTGATTCTAGGTGTGACATTTGCATTTGGAATCAGTTGCTGTCAACTCTCAATATGAGATCCAAAGAGCTGTCACTATCAGTGAAGCAAGCCATCATTTTGGCTGAGAAATCAAAACAAACCCATCAGAGAGATAGCAAAAACATTAGGTGTGGCCAAATCAACTGTTTGGAACATTCTTATTCTTAAAAAGAAAGAACGCACCGGAGAGCTCAGCAGCACCAAAAGACCCGGAAGACCATGGAAAACAACTGTGGTGGATGACAGAAGAAATATTTCCCTGGTGAAGAAAAACCCTTTCACAACAGTTTGCCAAATCAAGAACACTCTCCAGGAGGTAGATGTATATGTGTCAAAGTCAACAATCAAGAGAAGACTTCACAAGAGTGAATATAGAGGGTTCACCACAAGATGCAAACCATTGGTGAGCCACAAAAACAGGAAGACCAGATTAGAGTTTGCCAAACAACATCTAAAAAAGCCATTACAGTTCTGGAACAACATCCTATTGACAGATGAGACAAAGATCAACTTGTACCAGAGTAATGGGAAGAGAAGAGAAGGAAAGGAACTGCTCATGATTCAAAACATACCACCTCATTAGTGAAGCATGGCGGTGGTAGTGTCATGGCGTGGGCATGTATGGCTGCCAATGGAACTGGTTCCCTTGTATTTATTGATGATGTGACTGCTGACAAAAGCAGCAGAATGAATTCTGAAGTGTTTCGGGCAATATTATATGCTCATATTCAGTCAAATGCTTCAGAACTCATTGGACAGCGCTTCACAGTGCAGATGGACAATGACCCAAAGCATACTGCAAAAGCAACCAAAGAGTTTTTTAAGGCTAAAAAGTGGAATGTTATGCAATGGCCAGGTCAATCCCCTGACCTGAATCCGATTGAGCATGCACTTCACTTGATGAAGACAAAACTGAAGGGAAAATGCCCCAAGAACAAGCAGGAACTGAAGACATTTGCAGTAGAGGCCTGGCAGAGCATCACCAGGGATGAAACCCAGCGTCTGGTGATGTCTATGCGTTCCAGACTTCAGGCTGTAATTGCCTGCAAAGGATTTGCAACAAAGTATTAAAAAGTGAAAGTTAGATTTAGCATTGTTTAGTTTGTCCCATTACTTTTGACCTTTCAAAAAGTGGGAGGCACATATAGAAACCGTTGTAATTCCTACACCGTTCACCTGATTTGGATGTAATTACCCACAAATTAAATCTGAAAGTCTGCAGTTAAATCAAATCTTGTTTGTTTCATTTCAAAGCCATTGTGGTGGTGAATAGAGGCCAAAATATGAAAATTCTGTCAATGTCCCAATATTTATGGACCTGACTGTATACATTCAAATTAGTATCATGTTCCTGCATTGGTTATAACTTACAATGATCCCTATGGCTACATGCATTTTCTGTATCAGTGTGTTTTAAACAACAAGTAGCTCTTACTAACTGCTTTGGGCTCTTTGGCTCATTTACATTTGGATGTAAGTCAGTATTATGACACGCCTCTCAGATGTAGCAGTACACGCCCACTTTACCGCCGCGCTCATAGGTGCTGCATTCACAATCTCCTTGAAATGCTTTTTCAAAAGTAGGCAAGTATGGCCCAGGGCCTGTCTGCACCTGATAAAGCAGACAGCTGGTTTCTCCATGCTGTCAGTCCTGGAGGATTCTCTGACAATGGCCCTGATTCAGAGCCGGACGCTCTGACCAGAGCGCTCGCTCTGAATCAGGGCCCACCTCCATTAATATGGAGCGTCCTCCTGGATGCTCATATAGCTGTGGGTCACCACCCACAGCATATACGAGCGTGCAGGATGATGGTCGCGATGGTCTTGACCATCGCGACCATCGAAACTGCGAGCAACAGCCTAGGGTTGAGTTTCTCAACCGCAAGGCCAGGAGTGATTTTTGCTCTATCAGAGCCAAAATCACTCCCACTGACATCACTAGTGATGTCAGTGGGGCCGGCTTCAGACGGTATGCGTTCCCTTGGGAACGCCTCCATCTGGCAGGCACGCCCCCGGCACGCCCACCAAAGGGGGCGTGCTGTCAGTCAACATCGACAGCACGCCCCCTTTGATGAGACACTCCGAGCGAAGGAAAGTCCTTCACTCGGCTCGTCTCGCGCATGCGCATGACGGAGCTCCCTCCATCGTGCGCATGCGCAGTGCGGACCATCGACCCACTTGCGAGCGGACAGCCGCTCGTGAGTGGGTCTGAATGAGGGCCAATAAGCTGACTTTTCTTACTCACATACAGACTTGGGGGGAGATTTAATAAAGCTTGGAGAGATATAAAATTGGAGGTAATTAGCACCAACCAATCAGCTCCTGTCACTTTACAGGCTGTGTTTGAAAAATGACAGTTACGAACTGATTGGTTGGTGCTATTTATCTCCAATTTTATCTCTCTCCAAGCTTTATTAAATCTCCCCCTAATTCAGTTCTTTTTACACAGTAAGAAATCAGTAAACCTGTCCCTATGCTGCTGTCTCCTCTGACACAATTCCAATCAAGCGCTTCTGGTAAATGAATAACACGAATGTTAAACTACGGATGCCTTGTATTTGTATTTCTAGTGAGTCACCTGACTAATGTATCTGAATGAGCCTTTACGTTGGCAGCCCTGGATCCATTAGTGGTCAGGAGTCTGTCATGTGCACCTTGTCACTTCTTCACCACGGAGCCATTTTTCACCGGGCCGCAGCAGGACTGATTATATGTAAAGCCGGGAGCGCTGTCTGCCGTGCTAGTCTTTAGATACAGCAGTTAACCGGGAAACAGGAAGAAAAATGACTGAAGGTGCATTAACATTTACTGCACACAGAATAATAGAAGACCTGATATTTTACTAGAATAATTGTGCGAGGCAAGCGCAGTACTGTAACCCTTTCATGGTCAGTGACGTTGGCTGCTATTGTTTCTTTTTAACTGACGGGCACATAGGCAAACGCAGGGGGGGTTTCCGTCTGCCTGGAAACCCCCCTCCCCAGCACATACCTTGACCACAATAGAAATAGTAATATAATAGAATGTTACTAGTGCTGCATGTTCTTCTCAGTATCACAAATGAAATGATTAGCACCACCTGTGGATCTTTTAACATGTGTCAGCCAGTAATAAATAAATACACCTGTGCACCAACTAGGAGATGTGGAAAACATGCACTGTTAGGAGTGCATTGCTATAGGCCATCAATAGGGTTAATTATTAATTAGGGATGTGCAGGCTCGGATAGGTTCGAGTTTGCACGTGGAGTTCGGATTTTTCCCTCCAAAAAAACGGAACTCAGAACGAGGCAAAACGTCATCTTACATGGACGAACATCATCATTCCTGGACAAAAGACCAGGAATGATGATGTTTGTGGTAATCATGGACTGGCCACACTCGCTCATGGACTGGCCACACTCGCTCTAAAATCAAGCATTTGGAAACCCCGCTCTAGAAATACTGCGTTTGCCACTGCGGCAGGACATTGCTTTATAGTGGAGTGCTATTGTTTCCAGTTAAGGACATTAAGTACCTGTTCTAGAGTAGGCTTGTTGTGGACTGAAGGCCTGATTCAGACCCGCTAGCAAGCGCATAGCGCTCACAAGCGAGTCGATGGCCGGGCAGTGCTCACGCGCGGCGTGCACACTGCTCGAGCCCCGTAGCAAGTGATTTGTAACTCGCTACGGGACTCACTATAAGACGGGGCTGCTGTCGATTGTGATTGACAGCTCACCCCATTTTGTAAGCGTGCAGGGGGGGTGGTGGACAAACGGAGGCATTACTGAAGGAATGCCTGCCGTTTGTGGGCGGCCCTACTAACATAACCAGTGATTTTAGTAGTGAACTTCCTGCTCTATTAAAGCAGGAAGTTCACTGGGGCTTGCGGTGGACGAGACCCTACCACTAGGGTCTCGTCACAAGCCCGATGGTCACGATAATCGCGACCATCGCCAGGCCGCCCGCTAAAGCTGTGGGTGGTCACCCACAGCTTAGCGAGCGGACTAGAGGCCGGTGGAAAAAAACAGCCTGCCCCGATTCAGCGCGAGCGCTCGCAAATAGTGAGCGCCTCTGAATCAGGGCCTGAGCTTACACAGAAAATTGCTTCTAATGAGTGCCTGCGCAGTAAAAAAATCACATTTTTGTGCTCAAGATGATACGATACATACGTGTATATATATATATATATATATATATATATATTAGATAAGTCAGAAATCCACTGCACTCGCCACTACCAGATTTGGGGTGCAAACCTGCACTCGCCATTCCCAGGACTGGGGTGCAAGTGGCTTGTGACCACATTGCTTAAATAAATAAAAACAGAAAACTCAGCACTCACCATTGTTAAATCACTCACAATAATATATAAATAAATAATGGGGTTTTGGTTCATGGATTGATCAATGCATTTAAGCCTGCAGCCCTCATTACGGGACCCCATTTCTTTGCAGGTCCTACACTATGGGCTCTATTTATTAACATTATTTTTACTAAAATAAAGTGAAAAAGACTGTTTTGTGTTGTCACACCCTTTTCACATTATTTTAGTATCACCTATAGTTATTACAGGGCAATTGGAGTAGAATTCGTAAAAATTCTACTCCAACCCCTAAGTATCACTTATTTTAAGTGATACGATTGCATTTCCCATAATTGTAATGGGAAATGTGATCCAACCAAAGTTACTAAAAATAAATTGTGAAAAAAATAGCGGGGGAAGCCCTGTGTTAATAACGCCACCTGGAGGTGGCGTTATCCAGGGTCTCCCCCAGTTACCAGACTCCTGCTCTGCTCTAACGGGGAGAGCAGAGCCGGGAGTCGGTCCCAGTAATCAGCTGTGTGGTCTAAACAGACTGCAAACTAATTACAGTAAAAAAAAAGAAAAAAAAATTGGCAAAATTTTTTTTTACTTACCTGACTCCAGGGACCGGTGATCGGGCCTCCGGTGATGACTCCCCTCCAGTCAGCTGGTCTCCCATAGTGCACTGCAGCCGGTCATCAGGTGATCGGGTCCCAGTGCAGTATGGGAGATCACCTCATCGGGCGCATGGAGGACATCACCGGATCATGCAGGTAAGTGCTATTAAGTGTTTAAAATCCCAGCTGATAGCGCAAAGCCATGAAATCTGAGCAAGTATTATGACCCATCCCCCAGAGTAACACTGCCCCTAGCTCCTAATACACTCCCATTCAGTTTAGACATGTGCCCCTGTCCTTTTTATAGATAATGCCATCTGTACATCAGGTTATTTGCTGATTTATGATGTTGCTTTGATGTGACTGTGATCTTCTGGTGGTCTTCTGACTCTTCCTGACTGCTTGTAACTATGTATTTCCACTTATTTTTTGGTCTCTAGTCTGTCTTTGTGTTGAATAACTGAATTTCTAGTCAGTCTTGTGTCAGCATCTTCCTAGTGGGGCAAAGCTTCCAGTTGTCCTGCCGAAAAGTCCATCACCTCCTTGTGGAAGTGATAACAGTTGTGCTATTCCTCTCTAAAGGCCCCATACATCTGAGATGGATTGGGGTAATTCCTTCATCCCCAGACACCAGGTCGGGGCATTGGTGAAATCCAACATGTTGGATTTACCTGATTGGTCGATCCTGACCAAAATATGATCATAAAACAGGTAATTTTCACATGACGAATTTAACCAATTCCCTGAAAGGTTGCTGATCATCAATTGCCACCGATTGGCATTACTGACTCGCGGTTCTGGTCCAATCAAGTAATTGGGAAAATGGCTAGAAGATGTACGGCGGCCTTTTATTTACAGCCGAGATATATAGTAGTGAATCAAATATACTAATGCCCATTATATAATACATAACTAATTTATAAACAATATGTGTGTCAACCTCTAGCGCTGTTCCGATCGGAAGAGCGCTAGAGGTTGACACACATATTATTTATAATGTTTATGCTTTCTGAGTATTGGGTGTTTACTCTTTTATGTTTTCACCACCTGCTGCACTTCTGAATGTATTGCTCACCTATTATCAACATTGTTTTTTTGTTACTTCATGAACAACTTGCAAAGGTATCTTCCAGTTTGTCATATCTGCTCAAAATACCTGATGGACAATGATATTTATATAAAGAAAGATTGTATGCAAAATGTAGCCTCATTTAATGTACTGTGTTTATAATAGTTTATTAACATGCTACATAACCTGAACTCACACAACATATTAATACAAATGGTACAGAGTATATGTAAATATCTTATGTTTATGCTTTGTGTGAGAGGTATTACTTAGACTAGGGATGTGGAGGACTCTTTTTGGGAGGAAACTCTTTTGGGGAGCAAGGGATCAAGCCAAAAATATGCAACCATGAACAGAAGGAGTTTTTCCATTGGCCCCTTTCGGAGTAGTTTATGGGTAGTGAAACACTTGGATTAATTCTGCAGATAGCATTCCCAAATTCCCAGATATTATAGGATAAAAAAGTGCAATAATAGTGTGTAACATGCTAGTACCTTGGTTCACAAACATACAAACTCACCCTTTTTAGAAACAATGGTAGGCGTCGGATAAACTCTCACCGTTGTCCTATATTGGTTGCGTAAACAACATAGATGTCGTCTGGGCTACCGTTGGTTCCTCAAAGATAAGAAAAATAAAGTGCCAGCATAGTGTAGATCAGTGTATTCAATGTTCCTATGCTGTAGATATTATTTAGTATACTCACCCTCAATAGGATGGAAGAATGCATTGTACATTCATTTAAATACCTGATGTTCGTCAGTATTATGAATAATGGGATCCAATAGTCCAAAGACCCAATGCCAATAATTTTAATTGAATAAAAATAATCTAATGATATTTGGCAATATATAATAATATACCATAAAAACAAAGGAAATCATCAAATAGAGATAAATAGGTGGGTGATACCAGTAAGTGGTTGTAGCAACGCGTTTCAC
The DNA here is from genome assembly GCA_031769625.1 of Taudactylus pleione. Lineage (NCBI taxonomy): Eukaryota > Metazoa > Chordata > Amphibia > Anura > Myobatrachidae > Taudactylus > Taudactylus pleione. The sequence continues at coordinate 4,476,498 of JAUIMM010000310.1, read as the reverse complement.
AGAGCCTATGTCTGCTGATAGATCTATCAGGCAAAGACATTCTGAATGCAGATATGTCATCCAAAGCATTATCACCCAGAAACACCAGAAAGCATAAGTAACCGGATCTGGATAAAGAAATGCAAAGTATTATAGAGCACACCAAATACCAAATGGAAAGCTGTATAGAAAATACTGTAAGGAGGATGTGCTAAATGAAATGATACAGACAATGGGAGTTACTGTTGGATCCTGGATCTGTTGGATGTCTGCTGTTGGACGTCTGCTGTCAGAGATGGGTGTAGTAGGTATTACCGCCGGACACATGGCCAGCGGTTCAAATCCCGACAGCGGCAGCCCGGCAAGGGTGAAAATCCTGATCGTCCCTAAGGTAATTATTGCTAACCTAATTCTACCCCCGAACCCTCCCTTAGGGGTGCCTAACCCTAACCTCCCCCAAGTGCCTAACCCTAACCTCCCCCCCAAGTGCCTAACCCTAATCCCTCCTCTAAGTGCCTAAACCTAACCCCCCTTCCCCGCAACCTAAATCTAAGTCCCCCAGGGGGGGGTGCCTAACTTTAACCTCCCCCCAGGGGTGCCTATCCCTCACCCCCTTCCCCTAGCCTAATCCTAGCCTAATCCTAGCCCTCCCGGGGGGTGCCTAACCCTAAGTCCCTCCGGGAGCCCTAAAAATAACCCTCTCCCCTCCCTGCGGCTGCCCGCACCCGGCTTACCTGCATTTGGTATGCCGGGCATCGGTCTTACGGCGTCTGGTTAATGACAGGCGTTGAGTTTTCGACGCCTGTCATTAGTACCACGTCGGGATTAGAAAGACTAGAAGTTGACAGTCGGCATTTAGACCGTCTGCTTCCAAACTACATCCCTCAGAGACAAATGGGTGCATGTCTGCAGGTAGAAGTATTTTGTTCCTCTCTATACAGTGAAATGCTTCCAACAATACGTCATAATCACCTGGAATTAATCAGTGTTCTGGCCACAAACAAATGCTGACATGGAGGAGTTTACAGCAAACTGTCAAACATGTCAAGTAAATCAAAGAGAAACATAAAAGGGGCATTGATGCCTCAAGAAATTCCACAACAGGTATTGAAGGATCTCAGAGCTGCGCACATGGAAAGAGAAGACTGTCCTGATTATAGAGGATAACAGCAGCAGATATTTTGGAATCGTGGGGAGATTAAAGAGTAAAAAAAGGATTAATAACTTAAAGTCACAGTAGTATTACGTTCAAGAGCAATAGCTGGTATATGTGATGAGTAGCATACATACAATGGCCATCAATGTGCATCAAATTGAGGGGTCTATTTACTAAGCAGTGTTAGGAGACAGAGTGAAAAGTGATAAGGTGCCAGCCAATCAGCTCCCAACTGTCATTTTTCAAACACAGTCTGTGAGATGACAGTTGGGAGCTGATTGGCTGGCACTTATCACTTTTCACTCTGTCTCCTAACACTGCTTAGTAAATAGACCCCTAAATCTTTATTTTTTCTCAATAAAATAGGCAATACCAAGCCTCAATCTGTACTTCTAGCAGACAAAGGGTGCAATGGTTTTATGACTTTGTAAGTGTATATATATATATATATATATATATATATATATATATATATATATATATATATAGAAAAGAAATATGCTCACGCTCGGTTTTACCCATATCATACATGGTACCAGCAGCATGGCAATATTAATGCCATTGATGTATACAAAACAGAAAAACTTTTGCTATCGGCGCTAACAATAATATACTGCAAATTTATGTGTGTGCAGCAAATAAAACAAAGGGGATTTTGTCATGATTTGATCAAAGCATTTAAGTCTGCAGCCCAGCATCATCATAGGGACCTGCAGAAAAATGGGGTCCCTTGATGCTGGGCTGCAGGCTTAAATGCTTTGATCAAATCATGACAAAATCCCCTTTGTTTTATTTGCTGCACACACATAAATTTGCAGTATATTATTGTTAGCGCCGATAGCAAAAGTTTTTCTGTTTTGTATACATATATGGCATTAATATTGCCATGCTGCTGGTACCATGTATGATATGGGTAAAACCAAGCACGGGCATATTTCTTTTCTGTTTTGTTTCAAAATTTTGCCTTGTGCTATCATGGCAGCTTTCAATTAAGGCTATAAAATGCCTAGTTGGGTGTGGCTAACAGCCAGCCCTGTATAGATGTGTCCCTCTGTATCTAGGAGGTGAGTACATTTAACTGCAATGTAATGATGTGCAGGGCATATATGCTAGTGTTAGGGACCTGCAGAAAAATGGGGTCCCTTGATGCTGGGCTGCAGGCTTAAATGCTTTGATCAAATCATGACAAAATCCCCTTTGTTTTATTTGCTGCACACACATAAATTTGCAGTATATTATTGTTAGCGCCGATAGCAAAAGTTTTTCTGTTTTGTATATATATATATATATATATATATACACACACAAACGTAATCGTAGGTACCACGAGGGGGGGGTCGGAGGTGCCGTGAGGGGGAGGTTGAACAACAGGGGACGATGGGGGAGGAACAGGAAGGAAGTAGGAGGGGCCCAGGAGGAGGAGGAGCACCGGCCTCTGCATGTCATGGTGTGGGCGAGTGTTTGACTGGGGAAGGATGTAAGTGGGCGGTTCGGCTGTTTAAAGAGTTTTTAAAGGTGCTGTTGCCCTGGCTTTTTTTTCCTGATCCTTGGGGCCATCTTATCCTTGAGGCCTGGTATGGGTGTCCCACTTGTCCCCTCCTGTCGCCGGGCCTGGCCATAAGGAAAATACACAACCAATATGTAAAACAGGGTAATGGTAACTCCAGGAAAAAAGACTGACCACCATCTTTACTATCACGAAAAAACAAATACTAAACGCCTCAGATGAAACTGGGTTAATATAAGACTTAGGAGAGATGATGATCACAAGAGAATCTTTCTTACACATCCAGGATCAGGACAGCAGCAAAGACAACAACATGAAGGACAATTTCAAATTTAATCCAAGTATTTTCCATGAAGCAGCACAAGCTGACTACATTCTTGTGCAGGAGGACATCACAGCAAGTGTTTAATGGACTACTAAAAGCAGCACGCAAGACACAATAACATACCCAACATACGATAAGATGTGTTATATCTGAAAATAGGACACTTCATTTGTGTTCCTATCTTGTTTCCCCCGCAGCAGCTTCTCTACCCTGTATATTGTAGTTTGGCGTATGAGCCACTAGGGTTCCCTTAGTGCAGTGGTACATTTATAGAGCCATTTTGTTCGCTGGTGTGATGGATGTCTGACAGTGAAGTGTGGGGGTGATTGAAACAGGGTAAAAGTTGTTCAATGCTGGAAGAAAAGTTGCAGAATGTGAGCAGTCACAAACCCATCCAATAGATTCTCTTTCTGTAGCTGTCTAAGGGCGGAATTCAATTCTTTTCATCACCTATCGCGCCCGACGGAGCTATTCTATTCTTGCTCCTATCGGGCGCGATCAGCTGCCAAGCGCTACATTTCAGCTCGCAGCCCCCGGTGGGATGAGAGCTGAAATGTGCGAAAAGTTACATGTTTGGGCGCCCAAACATCACTTTTCACGATCGCGCCCAGCACTTTGGTCGGGTTTAGCTGCTTTACACGGCTAAACCTGACCTCTATGGGCGCGATCAGCGTGAAAAGCTGGCACAATTGCATAGCGGCCCGTGATCTCCTCTCACTTTAGACGGGAGATGCGGGCCGCAAAATCAATTGAATTCCGCCCTAAGTGTTAATAATCAAAGGTCACCGATCTGAGGCAACCTACAGTAAATAAATGATAACAAAATTCCCAATGCACAGCAAGGCGCTATTGTGCGGCTTAACCTGCACACAGCCAGGAGCGCACACATTTCACGCAACTTCTCGTCGTCTGCTATAAACCGTTGCACCCACACAGGCAAAACTAAATATATATTATTAGATTCATAAAGAAAATTGTTTTTTTTTTTTACATTGGCGACATCTGCACAGCGGGCCTGATCCAGCATGGATCGCAATCGCAGAAGCGTATGCAGATCGACCGATTGTTGGGCACTGCGCATGCATGTGCACCATGCTGCGCGAGCGTGGTGGTCACACTGCGATTACAGACTCACCGTGGAATCCATCGCGGAGTGAGTGACAAGTCGTGAGCGTTTGGGGGTGGTGATGGGGGAGTGGTTACAGAACGCAGGAGTGCCTGTCCATTGGAACGCCGTTGCATGGGCGTGCGTAAATTAGCCACTACGATTGCCTACGCAGCCTGAGTACTCACTGCTTGCGACAAGACTTGCACATTCTAAGACAGGTCAGAGCTGCTCTAATTGTGTGTGACGGGCCGATGTTCTCCGATGTTACAGATGTATACACAGGACTGTGAGGTATTACGGATGTGAGATAGCGGTAGTATGCATCTCTATGCTGGCTGAGCTGTGGCTGATGTTACAGATGTATACACAGGACTGTGAGGTATAACGGATGTGAGATAGCGGTAGTGGGTGTCTCTATGCTGGCAGAGCTGTGGCTGATGTTACAGATGTATACACAGGACTGTGAGGTATTACAGATGTGAGATAGCGGTAGTGGGTATCTCTATGCTGGCTGTGCTGTGGCTGATGTTACAGATGTATACACAGGACTGTGAGGTATTACAGATGTGAGATAGCGGTAGTTGGTGTCTCTATGCTGGCTGTACTGTGGCTGATGTTACAGACGTATACACAGGACTGTGAGGTATTACATATGTGAGAGCAGTAGTGGGTGTCTCTATGCTGGCTGTGCTGTGGCTGATGATACAGATGTATACACAGGATTGTGAGGTATTACAGATGTGAGATAGCAGTAGTGGGTGTCTCTATGCTGGCTGAGCTGTGGATGATATTACAGATGTATACACAGGATTGTGAGGTATTACAGATGTGAGATAGTAGTAGTGGGTGTCTCTATGCTGGCTGTACTGTGGCTGATGTTACAGACGTATAAACAGGACTGTGAGGTATTACATATGTGAGAGCAGTAGTGGGTGTCTCTATGCTGGCTGAGCTGTGGCTGATGTTACAAATGTATACACAGGACTGTGAGGTATTACAGATGTGAGATAGCAGTAGTGGGCGTCTCTATGCTGGCTGTGCTGTGGCTGATGTTACAGACGTATACACAGGACTGTGAGGTGTTACAGATGTGAGATAGCAGTAGTGGACATCTCTATGCTGGCTGAGCTGTGGCTGATGTTACAGATGTATACACAGGACTGTGAGGTATTACAGATGTGAGATAGCAGTAGTGGACGTCTCTATGCTGGCTGAGCTGTGGCTGATGTTACAGATGTATACACAGGACTGTGAGGTATTACAGATGTGAGATAGCAGTAGTGGGTGTCTCTATGCTGGCTGTGCTGTGGCTGATGTTACTGATGTATACAGAGGACTGTGAGGTATTAGAGATGTGAGCAAGCAGTAGTGGGTGTCTCTATGCTGGCTGAGCTGTGGCTGATGTTACAGATGTATACACAGGACTGTGAGGTATTACAGATGTGAGAAAGCAGTAGTGGGTGTCTCTATGCTGGCTGTGCTGTGGCTTATGATACAGATGTATACACAGGACTGGGAGGTATTACGGATGTGAGATAGCAGTAGTGGGTGTCTCTATGCTGGCTGAGCTGTGGCTGATGTTACAGATGATTACACAGGACTGTGAGGTATTACAGATGTGAGATAACAGTAGTGAGTGTCTCTATGCTGGTTGTGCTGTGGCTGATGATACAGATGTATACACTAGGGGTGAGCGGGTTCGGATTTCTGAAATCCAAACCCCCCCGAGCCCCCCCGATCCGAGGCCGATCCGAGTCAGGTTCGACTTTTCCCGCCTGACTCGGATCAGAAATCGATGCAAAACGTCATCATCCCGCCTTCCGGATCTCGCGGGTTTTGGATCCTATATAAGGTACCCGCGTCGGCGCCATTTTCTCACTCGGCTGTGGACAGTGAAGAGGGAGGGTGGGAGTTAGGGCTGGCTGGGCTGTGTAGTGTAGTGCAGAGTAGTGTTTTGCTTTGCTGTGCTGCGCTGTGCTGCTGTTGTCCACTACTTCAAAGTCCATAGGGGCTGGCTGTGTTGTGCTGCTGTTGTTAATAGGGGCTGTGTCCACTACTTCAAAGTCCATAGGGGCTTGCTGGACTGTGTTGTGCAGTCAGTTCTCCATAGGGGCTGTGTCCACTCCAACGTCCTGTGCAGTGTCTCAGTCTTAAAGGGGTGCTGTAGTGTTGTCCAGGGGGTGCTCTGTCCATCAGGGGTGCTCCCCCCAAGGGCTAAAAAAATAATATTTTCTGTGTTTGTGAATTGTGTGCGCAGTAGCCGCACGTGCATCAACAAAGTAGTGCCAAGCGTGCGCCTGTGTCATAAGTAAAGGGCCAGCTTGCTTGACCGTTAAAGGGTACTGTAACCCCCAAAGTACACTCCAAACCAAAAAAATATATATTTTCTGTGTTTGTGAATTGTGTGCGCAGTAGCCGCACGTGCATCAACAAAGTAGTGCCAAGCGTGCGCCTGTGTCATAAGTAAAGGGCCGGCTGGCTTGACCATTAAAGGGTGCTGTAACCCCCAAAGTACACTCCAGTCCAAACCAAAAAAAAAAATATTTTCTGTGTTTGTGAATTGTGTGCGCAGTAGCCGCACGTGCATCAACAAAGTAGAGCCAAGCGTGTGCTTGTGTCATAAGTAAAGGGCCGGCTGGCTTGACCATTAAAGGGTGCTGTAACCCCCAAAGTACACTCCAGTCCAAACCAAAAAAAAAATTATTTTCTGTGTTTGTGAATTGTGTGCGCAGTAGCCACACGTGCATCAACAAAGTAGAGCCAAGCGTGCGCTTGTGTCATAAGTAAAGGGCCGGCTGGCTTGACCATTAAAGGGTGCTGTAACCCCCAAAGTACACTCCAGTCCAAACCAAAAAAAAAAATATTTTCTGTGTTTGTGAATTGAGTGCGCAGTAGCTGCACATGCATCAACAAAGTAGTGCCAAGCGTGCGCCTGTGTCATAAGTAAAGGGCCGGCTGGCTTGACCATTAAAGGGTACTGTAACCCCCAAAGTACACTCCAAACCAAAAAAATATATATTTTCTGTGTTTGTGAATTGTGTGCGCAGTAGCCGCACGTGCATCAACAAAGTAGTGCCAAGCGTGCGCCTGTGTCATAAGTAAAGGGCCGGCTGGCTTGACCATTAAAGGGTGCTGTAACCCCCAAAGTACACTCCAGTCCAAACCAAAAAAAAAATTATTTTCTGTGTTTGTGTGCGCTTTAGCCGCACGTATTTATCAATATAACATAAATGGAGGACCAAACTTTCTCCGATAAAAATAAAATAGGGAAAGATCAAGAACCACTTCCTCTTAGTGCTGTTGCTGCTGCTGGGAGTTGTTCATCATCCCAGAGAGGAAGTAGGAACATCACTACTATAACTAAACAATTGACCCTCCAACAGTCCCTAGCGATGAGGATGAAGTACGACAGCAGTCATCCTGAAGCAAAACGTATAACTGAGGCCTTGACTGCTATGTTGGTGTTAGACGTGCGTCCGGTATCCACCATTAGTGCAGTGGGATTTAGACAATTGATGGAGGTAGTGTGTCCCCGGTTCCTAATCCCGTCTAGATTCCACCTGCATCCTCAAAGCAGCAGCGACAAGCGTGCGTCTGTCTGTTAAAGGGTGGTGTAACCCTCAAAGTGCGCTCCACAAACAATAAAAATATTGTTCTTTTTTTTTCTGTCTTTGTGAAATGTGTGGGCTGTAGCCGCACCTGCATCCTTAAAGCAGCAGCGACAAGCGTGCGTCTGTCTGTTAAAGGGTGGTGACACCCTCAAAGTGTGCTACACAAACAATAAAAATATTGTTCTTTTTTCGGTCTTTGTGAATTGTGTGGGCTGTAGCCGCACTTGCATCCTCAAAGCAGCAGCGACAAGCGTGCGTCTGTCTGTTAAAGGGTGGTGACACCCTCAAAGTGTGCTACACAAACAATAAAAATATTCTTCTTTTTTCTGTCTTTGTGAATTGTGTGGGCTGTAGCCGCACTTGCATCCTCAAAGCAGCAGCGACAAGCGTGCGTCTGTCTGTTAAAGGGTGGTGACACCCTCAAAGTGTGCTACACAAACAATAAAAATATTCTTCTTTTTTCTGTCTTTGTGAATTGTGTCAGCTGTAGCCGCACTTGCATCCTCAAAGCAGCAGCAACAAGCGTGCGTCTGTCTGTTAAAGGGTGGTGACACCCTCAAAGTGTGCTACACAAACAATAAAAATATTCTTCTTTTTTCTGTCTTTGTGAATTGTGTGGGCTGTAGCCGCACTTGCGTCCTCAAAGCAGCAGCGACAAGCGTGCATCTGTCTGTTAAAGGGTGGTGACACCCTCAAAGTGTGCTACACAAACAATAAAAATATTCTTCTTTTTTCTGTCTTTGTGAATTGTGTGGGCTGTAGCCGCACTTGCATCCTCAAAGCAGCAGCGACAAGCGTGCGTCTGTCTGTTAAAGGGTGGTGTAACCCTCAAAGTGCTCCAAAAAATAAAAAACTATTTTTTTAATGTGTGTGTGACTTGTGTGCGATGTAGCCGCACGAGCATCAACATAGTAGCAGCGCCAAGCGTGCGCCTGTGTCATAAGTCAAGGGCTGGTTTGGACATCTGGTCCGGACTGAAGGACGTGCCAACAATTTCTGACAAGTCTACTGTCACTGCATATGATACTGTCCTCAAAGCAGCAGCGACAAGCGTGCGTCTGTCTGTTAAAGGGTGGTGACACCCTCAAAGTGTGCTACACAAACAATAAAAATATTGTTCTTTTTTTTTCTATCTTTGTGAAATGTGTGGGCTGTAGCCGCACTTGCATCCTCAAAGCAGCAGTGACAAGCGTGCGTCTGTCTGTTAAAGGATTACATCGGTGACAGCATCCAAGTAGGCATGTCAGACAGTCCGTACCTGTACTGGCAGGAAAAAGAAGCAATTTGGAGGTCCCTGTACAAACTGGCTCTATTTTACCTGAGTTGCCCCCCCTCCAGTGTGTACTCCGAAAGAGTGTTTAGTGCAGCCGGGAACCTTGTCAGCGAAAGGCGTAGGAGGTTGCTTCCACAAAATGTGGAGAAGATGATGTTCATAAAATTAATTATCAACTCTTCCAGGGAGACCAGCCTCCAGAACGTACAGAGGGACCTGTGGTTTTGGATTCCAGCGGGGACGAATTAATACTCTGAGGATGAGGATGTACACAACACTGAAGAGGGTGAGGAATCGGTGGATGAGGAGGATGAGGACGACATCTTGCCTCCGTAGAGCCAGTTTGTGCAGGGACAGATTAATTGCCAGCTTGTTTTGTGGGGGCCCAAACGAACCAATCATTTCAGCCACAGTCGTGTGGCAGACCCTGGCGTTGAAATGTTTGGTTTGTTAAAGTGTGCATGTCCTGTTTATACAACATAAGGGTGGGTGGGAGGGCCCAAGGACAATTCCATCTTGCACCTCTTTTTTTTCTTTGAATTATGTATAGTTTGGGGCCTAGTTTTTCAAACTGCCATCCTGTCTGCCACTGCAGTGCCACTCCTAGATGGACCACGTGTTTGTGCCGCCCACTCGTATCTCTTAGCATAGTCATCCAGCTACCTCGGTGCAACCTTTGGACATAAAAACACTATTGTGAGGTGTGAGGTGTTCAGAATAGACTGGAAATGAGTGGAAATTAAGGTTATTGAGGTTAATAATAGCATAGGAGCAGAAAAACCCACACATTCTGTGATTTTAGCTGTTTTTATGCTTTTTTTCAAAAAAATACAGATCCAAAACACAAAACCCAGAACCCAAAACACGGAAGGGTGGTTTTGGCAAAACCAATCCAGATCCAAAACACGAAGAAAGATCCTGATCCAAAACCAAAACACAAAACAAGAAAAGTGGCCGGTGCACACCCCTAGTATACACAGGACTGTGAGGTGTTACAAATGTGAGATAGCAGTAGTGAGTGTCTTTGCTGGATGTGCTGTGGCTGATGTTACAGATGTATACACAGGACTGCGGGGTATTACAGATGTGAGAAAGCAGTAATGGGTGTCTATGCTGGCTGAGCTGTGGCTGATGTTACAGATGTATACACAGGACTGTGAGGTATTACAGATGTGAGATAGTAGTAGTGGGCATCTCTATGCTGGCTGTGCTGTGGCTGATGTTACAGACGAATACACTGGACTATGAGGTATTACAGATTTGAGATAGCAGTAGTGGGTGTCTCTATGCTGGCTGTGCTGTGTCTGATGTTACAGATGTATACACAGGACTATGAGGTATTACAGATGTGAGATAGCAGTAGTGGGCGTCTCTATGCTGGCTGTGCTGTGGCTGATGTTACAGATGTATACACAGGACTGTGAGGTATTACAGATGTGAGATCGCAGTAGTGGTTGTCTCTATGCTGGCTGAGCTGTGGCTGATGTTACAGATGTATACACAGGACTGTGAGGTATTACGGATGTGTGATAGCAGTAGTGGGTGTCTCTATGCTGGCTGAGCTGCGGCTGATGTTACAGATGTATACACAGGACTGTGAGGTATTACAGATGTGAGATAGCAGTAGTGGTGTATCTATGCTGGCTGAGCTGTGGCTGATGTTACTGAAGTATACACAGGACTGTGAGGTATTACAGTTGTGAGAAAGCAGTAGTGGGCATCTCTATGCTGGCTGAGCTCTGGCTGATGTTAGAGATGTATACACAGGACTGTGAGGTATTACAGATGTGAGATAGCAGTAATGGGTGTCTCTATACTGGCTGAGCTGTGGCTGATGTTACAGATGTATACACAGGACTGTGAGGTATTACAGACGTGAGAAAGCGGTATTGGGTGTATCTATGCTGGCTGAGCTCTGGTTGATGTTACAGATGTATACACAGGACTGTGAGGTATTACAGATGTAAGATAGCAGTAGTGGGCGTCTCTATGCTGGCTGTGCTGTGGCTGATGTTACAGATGTATACACAGGACTGCGGGGTATTACAGATGAGAGAAAGCAGTAATGGGTATCTATGCTGGCTGAGCTGTGGCTGATGTTACTGATGTATACACAGGACTGTGAGGTATTACAGATGTGAGATAGCAGTAGTGGGTGTCTCTATGCTGGCTGAGCTGTGGCTGATGTTACAGATGTATACACAGGACTGTGAGGTATTACAGATGTAAGATAGCAGTAGTTGGTGTCTCTTAGCTGGCTGAGCTGTGGTTGATGTTACAGATGTATAGACAGGTCTTTGAGGTATTAGAGATGTGAGAAAGCAGTAGTGGGTGTCTCTATGCTGGCTGAGCTGTGGCTGATGTTACTGATGTATACACAGGACTGTGAGGTATTACAGATGTGAGAAAGCAGTAGTGGGTGTCTCTATGCTGGCTGAGCTGTGGCTGATGTTACAGATGTATTACCAGGACTGTGAGGTATTACAGATGTGAGAAAGCAGTAGTGTGTGTCTATGCTGGCTGAGCTGTGGCTGATGTTACAGATGTATACACAGGACTGTGAGGTATTACGGATGTGAGATAGCAGTAGTGGGCGTCTCTATGCTGGCTGTGCTGTGGCTGATTTTACAGATGTATACACAGGACTGTGAGGTATTACAGATGTGAGATAGCAGTAGTGGGTGTCTATGCTAGCTGAGCTGTGGCTGATGTTACAGATGTATACACAGGAATGTGAGGTATTACGGATGTGAGAAGGCAGCAGTGGGTGTCTCTATGCTGGCTTAGCGTTGGCAGACATTAGCATATTTTCGCAGACTCATTGCGTGTGATTACGCAGCTGCGATCCATGCTGATTCAGACTCATTGTCTGTACATAGCTACTGATATTGCATAAATGTGTCCTTGGTATTATTTTCAATTTCTTTTGCTGTCAGCAACATAGTCTTCTGTAATATATTAAGCTGCACAGCGATATCCCCTTATTTTGCTAATTGAGGATTTACTAAGTATTGAGACAGCAACAAGTCGTGCACTGACTAATAATGGTATTGAGGACGATTGATACAGGATCGTTGACTACTCAACTTACTTTAGCAGATCTGGGTGTGATGCTGTAATTTTATTTTCTTGTGGGATAGAGACGGAAAGCCGTAGAAATTAAATATTAATGTGTTAACTGAACTTCAGCAGAAATCTTAACAAGTTTTTTTTATGAACACAGTTCACGAGTTTCTTGTTGCTGTTTCTTAGCTACGAGTAAGATGACATAGAATCGTGATCTGTATTAGTAGATAAAAATTTGTTTTGTGATATAATTCTGTGGAGTGAATTTATTAATAAACACTAGCACATAGCTACTTTAATTGATATATTATATAGTAGTAATAATAATGATGTTATTATTTTTATTATTATTACTACTACGACTACTACTATTACTACTACTAATTAATAATAATAATAATAATAATAATAATAATAATAATAATAACAGTACAGGTTGAGTCTCCCATATCCAAATATTCCGAAATACGGAATATTTTTGGCATGACTCAGATAATGAAACCTTTGATTTTTGATGGTTCAATGTACACAAACTTTGTCTAAGGCACAAATTATTAAAAATATTGTATAAAATTATCTATAAACTGTGTGTATAAGGTGTCATATGAAACATAAGTGAATTTCATTTCTGTACACAAACTTTGTTTGGAGAACCACAAAATTATTGAAAATATTGTATAAATTGACCTGCAGGCTGTGTGTATAAGGTGTATATAACACACAAATACATTCTGTGTGTATATTTGGGTCCTATTCCCAAGATATTTCATTATGGTATGCAATTATTCCAAAATACGGAATATTCCGTTATCCAAAATACCCCTGGTCCCAAGCATTTTGGATATGGGAGACTCAACCTGTAATAATAATAATAATAATAATAATAATAACAGTAATAATAATAATAATAATAATAATAATAATAATAATAAATTGGACTCAAAATACTGTTACAAACAAATATATAAAATATAATATGTACAATGATAAGGGATATTTACTAAAGTGTGGGAGTTTGGTGGCTGCTTCCCATCTATTCAGTAGCTTTTACTTAAGTAGTAAATTTCAAAATGAGGACCTAATGTAGGATATATACAAAAATGTGAAACATAACTTTTACTCTGGCATCCTAAAATTGCAGAGAAGCTATTTCACAACCAAAACTATAAAAAAATAAAAAAAATTGTGATATATAAAAAGAAGTTATGAAATTGCAGGTAAATAAAACAATTAAAAAAATAGTGTTGGTAAAAAAATTGTGTGTTTGCTCTATACTAACATTCCAAACATTTTAAAGAAATATTTTAGTATTTCTCATTTCAATCTAACAATTGTGTCTATTTGTTCTCTGTCATGTCTCCTGCACTTCTTCCTGGCCATCTGAAAGGGCAGGGACTGGGAGATGTCTAGGACAATGTAATATATAATCAGCAGAACTGATATTTGGTGGTAAGTGTATTTCTAGGTCCTTCCAGAAATAGATTAATAACAAAAGCAACACAACAAATATATTACTTTTTTCAAAACAATTCTGGATTCACACTGGGAAGCTTGTAATGGCCAGTTTGTGGAGCAGAGGATAGTCACAAAGGTTGTTCTTAATTAGACTTCTAGTATTTACTAACACTTTGTAATTTTGCAGGATTCAAACATACAATGGAAACTTGAGACACATTGAAATATTGTAGCATCGGAATCGGCATGAGATGCCGGCGGCTGAATAGCCGTCTGTTCAAATACCAACAGTGAGAGGTCGAACGGTGAAGATCCCAACTAGAGATAGTAAGTAGCCTATCCCTCCCCTCTCCCCCCCTAACCCTAACCTCCCAGGTGGGTGCCTAATCCTATCCTCACCCCGATGGTGCCTAACCCTAACCCCCTCTTCCTGCACCCTAAACCCTACACTCCCAGGGGGGTGCCTAACCTTAACCTCTCCCCGAGGGTGTATAACCCTAAATCCCTCTGATGGTGCCTAATGCTAACCCCCCCATACCCAGCTAAATGCGCCTACTTACCGCCGTCTGGGCATTCGGGCTTCCAACAGTCAGGATGCTGACACCGATATCCTTACGTCCATCAGGCTATTGGCGTCTGCATTATGCCGAGTGGTGGGATATCAGCGTTGATATTTTGACTGCCGGCATCCCTTCTGCTGGCATTTCGACTGCATGCTATATCATCCTACACAGTAAGCACCCAGCAAGATGGGTCATAACTGTGTATGCAAAAAGATTTTAATATCATAGGAGAAAGGATATAATATCTTATATGCAGTATCAGCCTTGAGATATCCTGGTATCCCTAAGTATTGGGTTCCGCCAACTGGAACTTTCAGGAATGAAAAAGTCTGATCTGATAAAACTACCTTCCTGCTCAGATCCTGCGACATCGGTGTGTAATGAAGGCAGTGAAGAATATCTACCAATGTGTGGCCAAAACTCACAGCCTCTTGCCCTACAAGGTATTATACATGGACTTGCATGAGGAGGAGTGAGATTGAAAAGTAAGACGTCACATCAGAGATGGAGGCACGCGTTTCGCTCTGTGGGCTTTTTAGAGAAAAGCAGAGAAAATAGAGAAAAAAAACGTTTACCCTATTGTGTAAAAAATAATTTATGGGGTAAGAAGGTAATAGAGACAACTATATTCCTGCTCCATACAACTGGTTTGTGTCCTGTCTTTTTCCTTCTTAATACGTTTGGCATTGGGAGATCCACAGCAACAGGACACTTTGGGGCATGTTCATCATCACTTAATTATTACAAAATGCAGGTGAAAATGCACAGTCACCTGCAATTGTTAAAATTAAGTTATTGGGCGAATTATCACGAAGGTAAAGCAGGAGATATCACAGATACAATATCTCCTGCTTACCATTCTTTCCCGGAATGGCCCACTGTCCCCATACACTAGTATCACAGATATCTCCAGCTTACCTTCCTCTTCCAGAATGGCCCGCTGTCCCCATACACTAGTATCACAGATATCTCCTGCTTACTTGCCTCTCTCAGAATGGCCCGCTGTCCCCATACATTAGTATCACAGATATCTCCTGCTTACCATCCTCTCCTGGAATGTCCCGCTGCCCCATACACTAGTATCACAGATATCTCCTGCTTACCTTCCTCTGGTGGAATGGTCTGCTGTCCCCATACACTAGTATCACAGATATCCCCTGCTTACCTTCCTCTGGTGGAATGGTCCGCTGTCCCCATACACTAGTATCACAGATATCTCCTGCTTACCTTCTTCTGGCAGAATGGCCCACTGTCCCCATAGATTAGTATCACAGTTATCTCCTGCTTACCTTTCTCTTCTGGAATCGCCCGCTGTCCCCAGACACTAGTATCACAGATATTACCTGCTTACCTTCCTCAGGCAGAATGGCCCGCTGTCCCCATACACTAGTATCGCAGATATCTCCTGCTTACCTTCCTCTCCCAGAATGGCCCGCTGTCCCCATACACTAGTATCGCAGATATCTCCTGCTTACCTTCCTCTCCCGGAATGGCCCGCTGTCCCCATACACTAGTATCACAGATATCTCCTGCTTACCTTCCTCACCTGGAATGGCCCGCTGTCCCCATACACTAGTATCGCAGATATCTCCTGCTTACCCTCCTCTCCCAGAATGGCCCGCTGTCCCCATACACTAGTATCACAGATATCTCCTGCTTACCTTCCTCTCCCGGAATGGTCCGCTGTCCCCATACACTAGTATCACAGATATCTCTTGCTTACCTTCCTCTCCCGGAATGGCCACTGTCCATATACACCAGTATCACAGCTATCTCCTGCTTACCTTTCTCTCCCAGAATGGCCCATACACTAGTATCAGAGATATCTCCTCCTTACCTTCCTCTCCCATAATGTCCCGCTGTCCCCATACACTAGTATCACAGATATCTCCTGCTTACCTTTCTCTCCCGGAATGGCCCGCTGTCCCCATACACTAGTATCACAGATATCTCCTGCTTACCTTCCTCTCCCGGAATGGCCCGCTGACCCCATACACTAGTATCACAGAAATCTCCTGCTTACCTTCCTCTGGTGGAATGGTCCCCTGTCCCCATACACTATTATCACAGATATCTCCTGCTTACCTTCTTCTGGCAGAATGGTCTGCTGTCCCCATACACTAGTATCACAGATATCTCCTGCTTCCCTTCCTCTCCCGGAATGGCCCGCTGTCCCCATACACTAGTATCACAGATATCTCCTGCTTACCTTCCTCTGGTGGAATGGTCTGCTGTCCCCATACACTAGTATCACAGATATCCCCTGCTTACCTTCCTCTGGTGGAATGGTCCGCTGTCCCCATACACTAGTATCACAGATATCTCCTGCTTACCTTCTTCTGGCAGAATGGTCCACTGTCCCCATAGATTAGTATCACAGTTATCTCCTTCTTACCTTTCTCTTCTGGAATCGCCCGCTGTCCCCAGACACTAGTATCACAGATATTACCTGCTTACCTTCCTCAGGCAGAATGGTGCGCTGTCCCCATACACTAGTATCACAGATATCTCCTGCTTACCTTCCTCTCCCAGAATGGCCCGCTGTCCCCATACACTAGTATCACAGATATCTCCTGCTTACCTTCCTCTCCCGGAATGGCCCGCTGTCCCCATACACTAGTATCACAGATATCTCCTGCTTACCTTCCTCACCTGGAATGGCCCGCTGTCCCCATACACTAGTATCGCAGATATCTCCTGCTTATCTTCCTCTCCCAGAATGGCCCGCTGTCCCCAAACACTAGTATCACAGATATCTCCTGCTTACCTTCCTCTCCCGGAATGGCCCGCTGTCCCCATACACTAGTATCACAGATATCTCCTGCTTACCTTCCTCACCTGGAATGGCCCGCTGTCCCCATACACTAGTATAGCAGATATCTCCTGCTTACCTTCCTCTCCCAGAATGGCCCGCTGTCCCCATACACTAGTATCACAGAAATCTCCTGCTTACCTTCCTCTGGTGGAATGGTCCGCTGTCCCCATACACTAGTATCACAGATATCTCCTGCTTACCTTCTTCTGGCAGAATGGTCTGCTGTCCCCATACACTAGTATCACAGATATCTCCTGCTTACCTTTCTCTCCTGGAATGGCCCGCTGTCCCCATACACAAGTATCACAGATATCTCCTGCTTACCTTCCTCTCCCGGAATGGCCCGCTGTCCCCATACACTAGTATCACAGATATCTCCTGCTTAACTTCCTCTAGTGGAATGGTCTGATGTCCCCATACACTAGTATCACAGATATCCCCTGCTTACCTTCCTCTGGTGGAATGGTCTGCTGTCCCCATACACTAGTATCACAGATATCTCCTGCTTACCTTCTTCTGGCAGAATGGCCCACTGTCCCCATAGCTTAGTATCACAGATATTACCTGCTTACCTTCCTCAGGCAGAATGGCCTGCTGTCCCCATACACTAGTATCACAGATATCTCCTGCTTACCTTCCTCTCCCAAAATGGCCCACTGTCCCCATACACTAGTATCGCAGATATCTCCTGCTTACCTTCCTCTCCCGGAATGGCCCGCTGTCCCCATACACTAGTATCACAGATATCTCCTGCTTACCTTCCTCACCTGGAATGGCCCGCTGTCCCCATACACTAGTATCGCAGATATCTCCTGCTTACCTTCCTCTCCCAGAATGGCCCGCTGTCCCCATACACTAGTATCACAGATATCTCCTGCTTACCTTCCTCTCCCGGAATGGTCCGCTGTCCCCATACACTAGTATCACAGAAATCTCTTGCTTAACTTTCTCTCCCGGAATGGCCCATACACTAGTATCACAGAAATCTCCTACTTACCTTCCTCTCCCGGAATGGCCGCTGTCCCCATACACTAGTATCACAGATATCTCCTACTTACCTTCCTCTCCCGGAATGGCCACTGTCCCCATACACTAGTATCACAGATATCTCCTGCTTACCTTTCTCTCCCGGAATTGCCCATACACTAGTATCACAGATATCTCCTCCTTACCTTCCTCTCCCATAATGTCCCGCTGTCCCCATACACTAGTATCACAGATATCTCCTGCTTACCTTTCTCTCCCGGAATGGCCCGCTGTCCCCATACACTAGTATCACAGATATCTCCTGCTTACCTTCCTCTCCCGGAATGGCCCGCTGTCCCCATACACTAGTATCACAGAAATCTCCTGCTTACCTTCCTCTGGTGGAATGGTCCGCTGTCCCCATACACTAGTATCACAGATATCTCCTGCTTACCTTCTTCTGACAGAATGGTCTGCTGTCCCTATACACTAGTATCACAGATATCTCTTGCTTACCTTTCTCTCCCGGAATGGCCCGCTGTCCCCATACACTAGTATCACAGATATCTCCTGCTTACCTTCCTCTCCCGGAAAGGCCCGCTGTCCCCATACACTAGTATCACAAATATCTCCTGCTTACCTTCCTCAGGCAGAATGGCCCGCTGTCCCCATACACTAGTATCACAGATATCTCCTGCTTACCTTCCTCTCCCGGAATAGCCCACTGTCCCCAGACACTAGCATCACAGATATCTCCTGCTTTCCTTCCTCTCTCAGAATGACCCGCTGTCCCCATACACTAGTATCGCAGATATCTCCTGCTTACCTTCCTCTCCCGGAATGGCCCGCTGTCCCCATACACTAGTATCACAGATATCTCCTGCTTACCTTTCTCTCCCGGAATGGCCCACTGTCCCCATACACTAGTATCACAGATATCTCCTGCTTACCTTCCTCTCCCGGAATGGCCTGCTGTCCCCATACACTAGTATCACAGAAATCTCCTGCTTACCTTCCTCTGGTGGAATGGTCCGCTGTCCCCATACACTAGTATCACAGATATCTCCTGCTTACCTTCTTCTGGCAGAATGGTCTGCTGTCCCCATTCACTAGTATCACAGATATCTCCTGCTTACCTTTCTCTCCCGGAATGGCCCACTGTCCTCATACACTAGTATCACAGATATCTCCTGCTTACCTTCCTCTCCCGGAATGGCCCGCTGTCCCCATACACTAGTATCACAGATATCTCCTGCTTACCTTCCTCTGGTGGAATGGTCTGCTGTCCCCATACACTAGTATCACAGATATCCCCTGCTTACCTTCCTCTGGTGGAATGGTCCGCTGTCCCCATACACTAGTATCACAGATATCTCCTGCTTACCTTCTTCTGGCAGAATGGCCCACTGTCCCCATAGATTAGTATCACAGTTATCTCCTGCTTACCTTTCTCTTCTGGAATCGCCCGCTGTCCCCAGACACTAGTATCACAGATATTACCTGCTTTCCTTCCTCAGGCAGAATGGCCCGCTGTCCCCATACACTAGTATCACAGATATCTCCTGCTTACCTTCCTCTCCCAGAATGGTCCGCTGTCCCCATACACTAGTATCGCAGATATCTCCTGCTTACCTTCCTCTCCCGGAATGGCCCACTGTCCCCATACACTAGTATCACAGATATCTCCTGCTTACCTTCCTCACCTGGAATGGCCCGCTGTCCCCATACACTAGTATCACAGATATCTCTTGCTTACCTTTCTCTCCCGGAATGGCCCATACACTACTATCACAGAAATCTCCTGTTTACCTTCCTCTCCCGGAATGGCCGCTGTCCCCATACACTAGTATCACAGATATCTCCTACTTACCTTCCTCTTCCGGAATGGCCACTGTCCCCATACACTAGTATCACAGATATCTCCTGCTTACCTTTCTCTCCTGGAATGGCCCATACACTAGTATCACAGATATCTCCTGCTTATCTTTCTCTCCCGGAATGGCCCATACACTAGTATCACAGATATCTCCTCCTTACCTTCCTCTCCCATAATGTCCCGCTGTCCCCATACACTAGTATCACAGATATCTCCTGCTTACCTTTCTCTCCCGGAATGGCCCGCTGTCCCCATACACTAGTATCACAGATATCTCCTGCTTACCTTCCTCTCCCGGAATGGCCCGCTGTCCCCATACACTAGTATCACAGATATCTCCTGCTTACCTTCCTCTCCCGGAATTGCCCGCTGTCCCCATACACTAGTATCATAGATATCTCCTGCTTACCTTCCTCACCTGGAATGGCCCGCTGTCCCCATACACTAGTATCACAGATATCTCTTGCTTACCTTTCTCTCCCGGAATGGCCCATACACTAGTATCACAGAAATCTCCTGCTTACCTTCCTCTCCCGGAATGGCCGCTGTCCCCATACACTAGTATCACAGATATCTCCTACTTACCTTCCTCTCCCGGAATGGCCACTGTCCCCTTACACTAGTATCACAGATATCTCCTGCTTACCTTTCTCTCCCGAAATGGCCCATACACTAGTATCACAGATATCTCCTCCTTACCTTCCTCTCCCATAATGTCCCGCTGTCCCCATACTCTAGTATCACAGATATCTCCTGCTTTCCTTTCTCTCCCGGAATGGCCCGCTGTCCCCATTCACTAGTATCACAGATATCTCCTGCTTACCTTCCTCTCCCGGAATGGCCCGCTGTCCCCATACACTAGTATCACAGAAATCTCCTGCTTACCTTCCTGTGGTGGAATGGTCCGCTGTCCCCATTCACTAGTATCACAGATATCTCCTGCTTACCTTCTTCTGACAGAATGGTCTGCTGTCCCCATACACTAGTATCACAGATATCTCCTGCTTACCTTTCTCTCCCTGAATGGCCCGCTGTCCCCATACACTAGTAACACAGATATCTCCTGCTTACCTTCCTCACCCAGAATGGCCCGCTGTCCCCATACACTAGTATCACAGATATCTCATGCTTACCTTCCTCAGGCAGAATGGCCCGCTGTCCCCATACACTAGTATCACAGATATCTCCTGCTTACCTTTCTCTCCTGGAATGGCCCGCTGTCCCCATACACTAGTATCACAGATATCTTCTGCTTACCTTTCTCTCCCGGAATGGCCCACTGTCCCCATACACTAGTATCACAGATATCTCCTGCTTACCTTCCTCTCCCGGAATGGCCCGCTGTCCCCATACACTAGTATCACAGATATCTCCTGCTAAATTTCCTCTCCCGGAATGGCCCGCTGTCCCCATACACTAGTATCACAAATATCTCCTGCTTACCTTCCTCAGGCAGAATGACCCGCTGTCCCCATACACTAGTATCACAGATATCTCCTGCTTACCTTCCTCTCCCGGAATAGCCCACTGTCCCCAGACACTAGCATCACAGATATCTCCTGCTTTCCTTCCTCTCCCAGAATGACCCGCTGTCCCCATACACTAGTATCGCAGATATCTCCTGCTTACCTTCCTCTCCCGGAATGGCCCGCTGTCCCCATACACTAGTATCACAGATATCTCCTGCTTACCTTTCTCTCCCGGAATGGCCCACTGTCCCCATACACTAGTATCACAGATATCTCCAGCTTACCTTCCTCTCCCGGAATGGCCCGCTGTCCCCATACACTAGTATCACAGAAATCTCCTGCTTACCTTCCTCTGGTGGAATGGACCGCTGTCCCCATACACTAGTATCACAGATATCTCCTGCTTACCTTCTTCTGGCAGAAAGGTCTGCTGTCCCCATTCACTAGTATCACAGATATCTCCTGCTTACCTTTCTCTCCTGGAATGGCCCGCTGTCCCCATACACTAGTATCACAGATATCTCCTGCTTACCTTCCTCTCCCGGAATGGCCCGCTGTCCCCATACACTAGTATCACAGATATCTCCAGCTTACCTTCCTCTGGTGGAATGGTCTGCTGTCCCCATACACTAGTATCACAGATATCCCCTGCTTACCTTCCTCTGGTGGAATGGTCCGCTGTCCCCATACACTAGTATCACAGATATCTCCTGCTTACCTTCTTCTGGCAGAATGGCCCACTGTCCCCATAGATTAGTATCACAGTTATCTCCTGCTTACCTTTCTCTTCTGGAATCGCCCGCTGTCCCCAGACACTAGTATCACAGATATTACCTGCTTTCCTTCCTCAGGCAGAATGGCCCGCTGTCCCCATACACTAGTATCACAGATATCTCCTGCTTAGCTTCCTCTTCCAGAATGGCCCGCTGTCCCCATACACTAGTATCGCAGATATCTCCTGCTTACCTTCCTCTCCCGGAATGGCCCACTGTCCCCATACACTAGTATCACAGATATCTCCTGCTTACCTTCCTCACCTGGAATGGCCCGCTGTCCCCATACACTAGTATCACAGATATCTCTTGCTTACCTTTCTCTCCCGGAATGGCCCATACACTACTATCACAGAAATCTCCTGTTTACCTTCCTCTCCCGGAATGGCCGCTGTCCCCATACACTAGTATCACAGATATCTCCTACTTACCTTCCTCTCCCGGAATGGCCACTGTCCCCATACACTAGTATCACAGATATCTC
Source organism: Taudactylus pleione (assembly GCA_031769625.1). NCBI lineage: Eukaryota > Metazoa > Chordata > Amphibia > Anura > Myobatrachidae > Taudactylus > Taudactylus pleione. The sequence continues at coordinate 4,454,072 of JAUIMM010000310.1, read as the reverse complement.
CTGCTTACCTTTCTCTCCCGGAATGGCCCATACACTAGTATCACAGATATCTCCTGCTTATCTTTCTCTCCCGGAATGGCCCATACACTAGTATCACAGATATCTCCTCCTTACCTTCCTCTCCCATAATGTCCCGCTGTCCCCATACACTAGTATCACAGATATCTCCTGCTTACCTTTCTCTCCCGGAATGGCCCGCTGTCCCCATACACTAGTATCACAGATATCTCCTGCTTACCTTCTTCTGACAGAATGGTCTGCTGTCCCCATACACTAGTATCACAGATATCTCCTGCTTACCTTTCTCTCCCAGAATGGCCCGCTGTCCCCATACACTAGTATCACAGATATCTCCTGCTTACCTTCCTCTCCCGGAATGGCCCGCTGTCCCCATACACTAGTATCACAGATATCTCCTGCTTACCTTCCTCAGGCAGAATGGCCCGCTGTCCCCATACACTATTATCACAGATATCTCCTGCTTACCTTCCTCTACCGGAATAGCCCACTGTCCCCATACACTAGTATCACAGATATCTCCTGCTTTCCTTCCTCTCCCAGAATGGCCCGCTGTCCCCATACACTAGTATTGCAGATATCTCCTGCTTACCTTCCTCTCCCGGAATGGCCCGCTGTCCCCATACACTAGTATCACAGATATCTCCTGCTTACCTTTCTCTCCCGGAATGGCCCACTGTCCCCATACACTAGTATCACAGATATCTCCTGCTTACCTTCCTCTCCCGGAATGGCCCGCTGTCCCCATACACTAGTATCACAGAAATCTCCTGCTTACCTTCCTCTGGTGGAATGGTCCGCTGTCCCCATACACTAGTATCACAGATATCTCCTGCTTACCTTCTTCTGGCAGAATGGTCTGCTGTCCCCATTCACTAGTATCACAGATATCTCCTGCTTACCTTTCTCTCCTGGAATGGCCCGCTGTCCCCATACACTAGTATCACAGATATCTCCTGCTTACCTTCCTCTCCCGGAATGGCCCGCTGTCCCCATACACTAGTATCACAGATATCTCCTGCTTACCTTCCTCTGGTGGAATGGTCTGCTGTCCCCATACACTAGTATCACAGATACCCCTGCTTACCTTCCTCTGGTGGAATGGTCCGCTGTCCCCATACACTAGTATCACAGATATCTCCTGCTTACCTTCTTCTGGCAGAATGGCCCACTGTCCCCATAGATTAGTATCACAGTTATCTCCTGCTTACCATTCTCTTCTGGAATCGCCCGCTGTCCCCAGACACTAGTATCACAGATATTACCTGCTTTCCTTCCTCAGGCTGAATGGCCCGCTGTCCCCATACACTAGTATCACAGATATCTCCTGCTTACCTTCCTCTCCCAGAATGGCCCGCTGTCCCCATACACTAGTTTCGCAGATATCTCCTGCTTACCTTCCTCTCCCGGAATGGCCCGCTGTCCCCATACACTAGTATCACAGATATCTCCTGCTTACCTTCCTCACCTGGAATGGCCCGCTGTCCCCATACACTAGTATCACAGATATCTCTTGCTTACCTTTCTCTCCTGGAATGACCCATACACTAGTATCACAGAAATCTCCTGTTTACCTTCCTCTCCCGGAATGGCCGCTTTCCCCATACACTAGTATCACAGATATCTCCTACTTACCTTCCTCTCCCGGAATGGCCACTGTCCCCATACACTAGTATCACAGATATCTCCTGCTTACCTTTCTCTCCCGGAATGGCCCATACACTAGTATCACAGATATCTCCTCCTTACCTTCCTCTCCCATAATGTCCCGCTGTCCCCATACACTAGTATCACAGATATCTCCTGCTTACCTTTCTCTCTCGGAATGGCCCGCTGTCCCCATACACTAGTATCACAGATATCTCCTGCTTACCTTCCTCTCCCGGAATGGCCCGCTGTCCCCATACACTAGTATCACAGATATCTCCTGCTTACCTTCCTCTCCCGGAATGGCCGCTGTCCCCATACACTAGTATCACAGATATCTCCTGCTTACCTTCCTCACTTGGAATGGCCTGCTGTCCCCATACACTAGTATCACAGATATCTCTTGCTTACCTTTCTCTCCCGGAATGGTCCAAACACTAGTATCACAGAAATCTCCTGTTTACCTTCCTCTCCCGGAATGGCCGCTGTCCCCATACACTAGTATCACAGATATCTCCTACTTACCTTCCTCTCCCGGAATGGCCACTGTCCCCATACACTAGTATCACAGATATCTCCTGCTTACCTTTCTCTCCCGGAATGGCCCATACACTAGTATCACAGATATCTCCTCCTTACCTTCCTCTCCCATAAAGTCCCGCTGTCCCCATACTCTAGTATCACAGATATCTCCTGCTTACCTTTCTCTCCCGGAATGGCCCGCTGTCCCCATACACTAGTATCACAGATATCTCCTCTTACCTTCCTCTCCCGGAATGGCCCGCTGTCCCCATTCACTAGTATCACAGATATCTCCTGCTTACCTTCCTGTGGTGGAATGGTCTGCTGTCCCCATACACTAGTATCACAGATATCTCCTGCTTACCTTCCTCACCCGGAATGGCCCGCTGTCCCCATACACTAGTATCACAGATATCTCCTGCTTACCTTCCTCAGGCAGAATGGCCCGCTGTCCCCATACACTAGTATCACAGATATCTCCTGCTTACCTTCCTCTCCCGGAATAGCCCACTGTCCCCATACACTAGTATCACAGATATCTCCTGGTTTCCTTCCTCTCCCAGAATGGCCCGCTGTCCCCATACACTAGTATCACAGATATCTCCTGCTTACCTTCCTCTCCCGGAATGGCTCGCTGTCCCCATACACTAGTATCACAGATGTCTCCTGCTTACCTTTCTCTCCCGGAAAGGCCCGCTGTCCCCATACACTAGTATCACAGATATCTCCTGCTTACCTTCCTCTCCTGGAATGGCCCGCTGTCACCATACACTAGTATCACAGATATCTCCTGCTTACCTTCCTCTCCCGGAATGACCCGCTGTCCCCATACACTAGTATCACAGATATCTCCTGCTTACCTTTCTCTCCTGGAATGGCTGCTGTCCCCATACACTAGTATCACAGGTATCTCCTGCTTACCTTTCTCTCCCGGAATGGCCCGCTGTCCCCATACACTAGTATCACAGATATCTCCTGCTTACCTTTCTCTCCCGGAATGTACCGCTGTCCACATACACTAGTATCACAGATATCTCCTGCTTACCTTCCTCTCCCAGAATGGCTGCTGTTCCCATACACTAGTATCACAGATATCATCTGCTTACCTTTCTCTCCCAGAATGGCGGCTGTACCCATACACTAATATCACAGATATCTCCTACTTACCTTTCTCTGCAGGAATGGGGACAGTGAGCCATTCTGCCAGACGAAGGTAAGCAGGAGATATCTGTGATACTAGTGTATGGGGACAGCGGATCTAAAAACCGGATCTAGGGTCTCAGATTGCACATAAAAGGGTACAATTTACATGATTTTAGCTGTTTATATCAATTTTAAAGTATTCCAAAAACAAAATGGAACCAAAACACTTGATGATGGTTTTACCAAACCCAATTCACGGGGGTCCACGCACATCTCTACTACAGCATACCTAACCATATCATACTATACTATTTTATACTTACATACTATACTCAAGCGGCTGCAGTTTTCAGTCTGCGCACTTGTTTGAGTCGCACCGCGCTTGCATCCCGATGGTTGCAGCTGAACAAATTTGGACGCAACAGCTAAGGATTTACGTGCGCACTCCTGGGACGTAACAAGAGGGTGGCTAGCTGAAATCGGTATGAGGTGTGATACTGTACAATACTATATCATCATACCGTACTGTATTATACGGCAAAATTTTACGTTTTATTTTAATGTGGGAATCTCTTTATTAAACCTGTCTGTGGCAAATAGAGTTATAATACCATGTACCCACATTGCCTCCATCTTCTAAAAGGACATCATTTATTTTCATTTTCCCGTAACCTTGTAAGCAGGAATCATTGTATGGATTATCTGCGCATTTTTCACTTGCTGTCAATTTACCTTACAGTGCCCACTGATTAATTCAGAAATAATCCTCCGCAGCCAGCTTGGAATATCAATAAGCCCAGAAAAGACTCATAAACAAGTCTAATAATCTATTGGCAAAGTCACCAAAAAGGTAATATAATTTGTCTAGTCCCTGTGACATGTTTTCTGCTGTTCAGGGCAACATAGCAACACGGAGAGATCCAGCTAAAGCGTATTAACCCAGCCAAAGTCTGTGACTTGTCTGTTCCTTGTGAATTCATTTTCATGTTTTTATATAAAATACTGGGCTGCCAGTATGCACCCATGTGCGACATAAAACCCATTCCCCATAGAGTGGGTGATTTTGGGCTTTGGTGTGAGCACATGGCGTTTAAGGTGAACGGTTGTCGATTCATCCATCAATGCATTTATTTCTTGCCTTTCAGTTTTGCTCATGAAGACTTTTAGGCTCATTAAACGGAGAAATTGGTGTGCGCGCTTTGTAATATATTTCCTAGAGTTACCGGTAGTCAAGGTCTGATAGGAAATAAATGTATACTTGTATGATGTGGAGGTGAAAGATTTGCTCATTTTTTGGTGTCCGGGTAATATGTCACGGTCGCTGTCAAATACAACAATTGTAAAACTTATCATTACCCCTCGGTCAAGTTTCTTGACCTGGGAGTGTTTGCTAATTTTCTGCTCACATGTTACTTGCGCCTAGAGACAGGGAACAGTTAAATGCGTTAGCTCAGCATAAATACTTTAACAAAAGTGGTCTAAACACAATGACCTCTCTGTTAGGAGCTCACCAGAACTTTGCCAACAAATCTGCCGTAAGTGCTCTCGCATTGGGCCTGTGCGTCGCACACAGGTCCGTATGCGGCTGCTTTCGGAATGCGGATATTTTGCTAACGGTATGGTTTTCGTGTATGCTCAGCTGCTGCACAGTTGACACCCTGAAACGCCCATTTCACGTAGAGATAGAATCCGTCAGACTTAGAATCACCCAGAGTGATGCAAAGATGAGTTACGTTCGCTACTACGCATGCGCAGTTTTCTACACTTAGACGTGGCCGCGTACAAACCTGGGTACAACTCAGAATCAGGGGGTCATTCAGACCCGGTCGTTAGCGCCGATGCGGGTCGATGGCCCCCCACAGAGCATGCGCACGACGGCGCTGGCGCCGTTGTGAGCATGCTTGAGACCCGCTACGACCGACAGCGCCGGTCGTAGCAGGTCTCGATCCAAAGGGGGCGAGCCGTCGATGTTGATTGACAGCTCGCCCCGTTTGGAAGGCGGGCCGGGGGGGTGGCAGCCCAAACGGAGGCGTTCCCATGGGACAGAGCCAGAAGCTCTCCGGGGCTTACGACAAGTGAGACCCTACACTAGGGTCTCATCGTAAGCCCCAATGGTCGCGATGGTCTCTGACCATCGCGACCATCACCGGAGCGGTCGTTAGAGCTGTGGGTCTTAACCTACAGCCTAACGACCGCAACAAAGGCGGGCGGTCAGGATGCAAGTGGCCGCCCAGTTTCTGAGCGACCGCTTGCATCCTCCGACCACCTCTGAATGAGGCCCTCAGTCCCTTTGCGTGTATGGAACTAGGGGCCTGATTCAGGTTGGATCACAAGGCTGCGGACACATGCAACCGGTTGATTGCGTTCTGCGCATGCATAGGCATTACAGTGCGCATGCGCAAGCTGGCCGATGCGATCGGCTATGTGAACGCAGCTGATACACAGTGGAACAAAGAAATTATTGACAGGAAGTACCGTTTATGGGTGGTGAGGGGGAGTGGTCAAAGGAACGCAGGCGTGGCTGTGCATTTTAATGCCATTACAGGGGCGTGCATATTTAAGCCCCAGTGACGGCATATGCAGCCAGAGCTCTGCATGGCAACCGGAAGCTTCGCAGGTTGTGAGGCATGTCAAGCTCACGCACAACTTGTGCGTATGGGTCCGATATTATCGATGTTTTTGCTGACTTGTGGATGCATGTAATGGAAAGTGGGCGGCTTTATCAGCTGGGGCCGTCTTAGTATAGTGATGCAATCGCGCCACGAACGCAGTGCAATCACTTTAATTTGCATATTGTGTGGGTGCATGCTATTGCAGACTTGTGATCCATGCTGAATCAGGCCCTAGACGCGGATGTTCGCCTCTATGCTGAATTGTACTCATCTATGCGATCGCCATTATCGATCTGCTCGGTTTCATCGCGTTCATTATTATTAGCACACATTTGCTCCAGCCTTGTCCATGGAATGATCTGACTAATATCAGATGGATCTCTGCATGCGTATAACTCAACATGGGGCCTGATTCAGAGACTGGCGCTAATGCCGCCATTGTTGCAAATTTGTACACATCGGCTGTATGATGATATGCAAATGTCACAGCCATCGGGGTTTGTAGTAAGACGGCCATCGGCAGCTTCTAAAATCCAATTCAATTGCAGATCAGATGATAATTGGCCTTCTGGGTAAGCCTGTGGTCATGCAGAATGCCCGCCGGAATGTAGACACCTGAGTCGATTGTACTTGCATGCGGGATCGCAGTTGCAGGCTGAAACACACCCCGAAAATGGTCGCGACACGCCTGTGTTTGAGTTGTCATCCCCGTTGCTAGGTGCATGACCAGTGCAACTCGTATACATGCGCAGATTACCGTTAATCGCTCAATTGCATATACATGGGCATTGAGTCCATCTCTGAATCAGGCCCATACTTCACAATACCCTAGAGAGTTGAAGCCACCCACAGCAATCTGGTACAGCTCGTAAAGAGGGTTGTTCATGTACAACCAAAGGAGAGAAATCTTAGAGTGTGGAGAGCAATACAACATCTAGGTTAGAGGCTGAGTTAAATTTTGAAAGTGGTCCATATCGCTGTAGTCAAATAGGACTACAAGACCCAGACAGCCTTGGCTTGCAACTACTGAGAACGAGAAGAGAGAACCTTTCAGCCTAACTACTTCTGTGGAACTACAGGGCTCAGTAAGTGACTGTCTACCAATGACAACTAGGTATCTAAGAGGAAGGGAGTATTACAGGACATACAGTATTTAGACCTAACTATCCCCCTGCCACTGAAGTGGAATACATCCAGACATAACCATCCTCTGGTGGAGACTGTTCATTTTCCGAAGGGAGTTCCTCAACTGAGAGTGAGACACCGGGCATCAGTAAAAGCGACTGAGTGGAGATTGGACATCTAGCAAAACGAGAAGGATCTGGACCCAATTCTTCAAAGTTATTTGAAGTCCTACAGGCAAGTTAAGTTTCATCATTATTGAGCATCATGCTGCTAATAAAGACAAGGACATCACTGTTTAGCCTGTGTTTCACCTTTAACACCACTATCTCACTTAAGGGACCACTGTCCTACATCACTATCCTACATCAAGTGCACCACCAGTACCTCACAAGCTCACACAAACTCATTATGGGGGTTGCATTTAGTTAGTGGAAGATTGTTCATCTTTAATAGTAGTTATGATTTATGTTGCTTAGTAGTCTGTTAGCAGTTATAGCTCTATAAAAGTGCAAGGAGTGTATATGAGGAGAGCCTGGGTGAGAAGTAAGGGTAGTTTTTAATGCAGGTTTTATTGCCCTCCTAAGGGGGAAGTTTGGTATTGAGTTGCAACTCTTCTGTTTGTTCATCCAATTATACATCTTTGGCATGCAGTACTTGAAGTTGTGATATATTATCACTTACACCTTGTGGCACCATCATTTCCAATTTCCCTCTAAAATAATTTACCATGGCGGCTTTAGCAATAAAGTGTTTGGGAAGTTTACAATCCTTGAGAAGTTGGGTAAACCGTTTATCCTGCTGCAGCTTTCAGTCCAGGGTTGGTAGATCCTCAGGATCCTCAGGAGCAGGGACCCTAAGTTACTTTTGGGGTTGACGACTTTCCAAGGATTTCCATCCCTGGGCTGACCAGTTTGTGGCTGGTAAATGCTTTGGCAAGGGGACCCCATGCTGAGAGTCCCTCTGCCATGGCATTGCCACTTCAACTTTTTCAGGTTATAGGAAAATAGGGGGAACCCCACAACAATTTTCCCCCTTATTTTCCTGTACCAGCCTAGGCTGAAAGGTCCAGGGCTGATTATGGATTTGAGAGGGACCCACACAAGTTTTTTTCAAACTTTTTAACACTTTCATTTACTTTTAGCCTTAAGAAGCAAAATCCGAAAGACTGTAAATCTGCAATTTACAGTAGGCACTGAAGCATGACGTCAATGTATGTCGATTTCAGTTGATTTTAAAATCGAATTCAAAATTGTCTTTAGTTAATTTACCCTCTACTCTGAGCCGTCAAGGATATTCAACAATTTCTCTTACAAATCCATTTTACTTCTATATTTGGAGTTTATGATTTAGCATTTTGCTGTGTTAAACCTACAGGGTGCAATGAGCATCATCTGCAGAATAAAAGTCAGGACACCTCTATCTATGGCGGTACATCTGTCTTGTGGAAGTATCACCTCGGCTGGGCCGGCTGGTGCTTGGAATGCAGTCTGTATGGAATGTTTTGGCATCACACAGACTGATTACAGAGGAACGAGAGGCTGATGCATCACAGATCGCTTTTAAACTACTTGTGATGAGACGTGAAAGTTTTATATTGCAGGATTTTCTTTCTTCCTTCAGCTCTTCAACCACTTCTGGAGACATTGCTGAGCTCTACTTAGTTTACCCTATTGTTCAGTAGCCGTGTTCTGAGAATGAATAGAAGAAAATATTTAGAGTGCTGTGTTACTATAATGATATGGAGCATTGTTGGTTTCTTTGGAGAGCTCTGCATTGTACGTTGCAAGAAGCCGAATCATATTTTCCTAATGCAGAATGAGAATATTAATATCTGTTTAGTATTAGACAGACTTTCTGCAGGAAGAAGGATCCATGTAACAAAGCATAGGAAGCTTATTGTTCTATATTTCCCTCTGTCATGTTTTGTACAATGACACTTTCATCTCTCTAAACTGCTAAAAAAAGGGATGCAAAATTATCTCTACTAAACGGGATATATCATAAGCTTTATGACATATGCGTTATTCCAAAGTCATCAATGGTAATATCATTGAAGTGCACTCTTGGCTGCTAGAACCCGAGCGGAGGGCCTAATTCAGACCCGCTCGTGAGCACCGAGCGCTCGCAAGCGGGTCGATGTTGGCCAAATGCGCATGCACACGACGGAGGCGGCTCCGTCATGCGCATGCGCGAGACCTGAATAACGATGGCCAAGCCGTCGCTATGGGTCTCGCGCCAAAGGGGGCGTGCTGTCGATGGTGAGTGACAGCACGCCCCCTTTGGTGGGCGTGCTGGGGACGTGGCTGCCCCTACGGAGGCGTTCCCATGGGAACGCCTACCGTCTGGGGCCGGCCCCACTGACATCACAAGTGATGTCAGTGGGAGTGCTTTTAGCTCTGATAGAGCCAAAAGCACTCCAGTGCTTGCGGCAACGAGACCCTACCGCAAGGGTCTCGTCGCAAGCCCGATGGTCGCGATGGTCTTGACCATCGCGACCATTTTTTGGCCGCTCGCTATAGCTGTGGGTGGTCACCCACAGCTATGCGAGCGGCCAGGAGGCCGCTCTAAAAACTAAGAGGGACGGCCCTGATTCAGAGCGAGCACACTGTCAGAGCGTCCAGCTTTAAATCAGGGCCAGAGTTTAAAAGACTCTAGGTTGCATTAATTCAAATGGAGGATTAGAGGAAATAACATTTTAATTTCAGACTCTTTTCAATTAATGTCTTTTAAACAAGAATATGTGGGAATATTTAAATCGCGTTTATATAGTTTTTTTTTAAAAACTAACAATTCTGATGACTAAATTTACTAAACTTTTTTTTATTTTTGGTTGTTTTGTAACTTCACTCACCTCATTAACCGCCCTTAGTGCAGGGTATGCACCATTGATGCCCTCAATCTAGAAGAGATGCCACAGTGTGCCTGGGATGGGTTGCCCTATTTAATCTGCCAGCAAAGCCATCTTCTGGGTGATATCTCCAGAGACGTTACTGGAACAGGTATTAGCACGGTCTGTGAGTTGTGCTCCATCTTTCCAAATATAACGGGGAAGGTGGCGCTGCTGGTAGACGGTGTGGAGGGTCCTCCATAGAGTGGCACAAACAGAACCCACCAAGTATTAATACAGCTTTGTCCATAGTGCTGGAATTACTGTCCAGTGGTTTGCAGGTTACAATTCAAATTGCCAGCTGTGTGTGGCGGTTTCAAAACTCCAAATGTTCTGGCAATTTAGGTAGAACCCACCCAAAAAAAAAAAAACAGCCAGAAAAATGAGGTGGTTATGAGGCTAGATGACTCAGACAGCTCTGTGTTATCTAGCCATTCCGGACATAAGTCTAAGTAAATATACATATTAATTATAAGGGCATCAGTACTTATTGATTGAGGGGTAAAAATCTATTATTTTATGGGGGGGCAAAATCTATTATATAATCATGCATGGTGCGCAATGGAAACAACGCATACAGATGGCAGGAAGCACAGACGGTGCAATAGTTAGCGTTACTGCCTCACAGCAATGAGGTCATGGGTTCAATTCCCACCATCAAATCGTTCAAATCGTTCAATCGTTCATCTGACACATCTGACCGTGTGTATGCTCCATAAGATGAGACAAAACTTGTCACTTCTTGATGCGGGTACCATAAATAATGCCAAATTATAAGTGTGGACCCCATCATAAATGTCTTAGGGCCTGATTCAGATCCGCTCGCAAGCGCATTTCGCTCACAAGCGGGTCGATGGTGGCCCAGTCCACACGCACCGGCGTATGCAACACACGTGCACGAGCCCCATAGCGAGTGAGACTTCCACTCGCTCCGTAGCTCGCAGGAAAAAGGGGCGGCTGTCGATGTTGATCGACAGCTCGCCCCGTTTTGTAGGCGGGTAATGGGGGTGGCTGAACAAACTGAGGCGTTCCCTGCCGTTTGTGGGCAGCCCTACTGACATCACTTGTGATGTCAGTAGTTGACTTCCGAGTGCTGAGACCCTACCTTAGGGTCTCCTCGCAATGCCGATGGTCGCGATAATCGCGACCATCTCCTGCCCGCTCGCACTAGCTGTGGGTGGGCACCCACAGCTTAGCGAGTGGACAGGAATAAAAAAATAGTCCCCGCCCTGATTTAGAGCGTGCGCTCGCAAATAGCAAGTGGCTCTGAATCAGGCCCTTAGTATTGTCTCCATTACCTATCACATAATGTTGCCCCCATGATTTCACTATTAAATAACATTGCCCCTTAAAAATATTGTTAGAAAATAACGCTCTGTTAATACAGTCATACATTACATTGGGCCTGCCTAATATATTAATACCATAATTTTGCCTTTATAAGATAATTAATAATTGCTTTTGCCAACTTAGGGCCTGATTCAGTAAGGATCGCAACTGTGATTACGCACGCAATTGGCTGATTGTTGCGTACAGCACATGCGTATGCATAACAGTGCACACCACTGTGATCGGAACTGCAATTGCAATGGCCATGCAGACCCGTCGAAGAGTGATTGACAGTAAGTACCATTAGGGGTGGTGACTGGGGGGTGTTCAGCAAAACGCAGGCGTGCCAGTGCATTTGAACGCCGTTGCAGGGGCGTGCATAAATTATCCACTGTGATGCCCTACACAGCCTGAGCTCTCACTGTGTACCGGGACGTTTGCAATTTCTGAGTAAGGTCAGACCTTGTGCAAGTGTGCGTGAGGCTGCGATTGTACTCGATGTTACCGATGGTTTCGCAGCCTTGCTAAGTATTACGCATATGTGTAAGGTAATGTTTGCATCCTTATGTTGTGCTGCGATGGCATAGCGATCTCAGAGGATTAGCAGTGAGACTGCGTGCGTAATCGCTATTGCAATCGCAGTTGTGAACCATATGGAATCAGACCACTAATCAATAAATATTGATTTATCTCATAATTAGTGTTTTTGCCTCCATTTTCTGGAATGTCAGTAGCTCAAACTGTGTGGACTGAGCAAAATCACCTCTTTTTATTTGGCAGTTTCTCTGTCAGTTTCTGTCTCACTACTGTACTGGTTGCTTTGTACTGTGGGCCTGATTCAGAGCCGGACGCTCTGACCAGAATGCTCGCTCTGAATCAGGGCCCTCCTCCATGAAAATGGAGCGGCCTCCTGGCCGCTCGCATAGCTGTGGGTGAGCACCCACAGCATATGCGACCGGCCAAAAAGATGGTCGCGATGGTCTTGACCATCGCGACCATCGGACTTGCGACGGAGACCCTGCGGTAGTGTCTCCCTGCCACAAGCCCTGGAGTGATTTTGGCTCTATCAGAGCCAAAATCACTCCCACTGACATCACTTCAGACGTCTGGCAGGCACGCCCCCGGCACGCCCACCAAAGGGGGCGTGCTGTCAATCAACATCGACAGCACGCCCCCTTTGGTGCGAGACCCGGAGCGATGGAAAGCCCGTCGCTCCCCGGGTCTCGCGCAGGCGCACGACAGAGCTCACTCCGTCGTGCGCAGGCGCAGTGGGGAACATCGACCCGCTTGCGAGCGTACTGCCACTCGCGAGCGGGTCTGAATGACCCACTGTGTCCTCATCCTGAAAAATATTGGGATGACGATTTATAATGTGGTGCTGTGTAAAATGCGAATTGTCTGGTGTTTTTTGAGCAGTTTCTTCATTGTTTAAGTCTTTATATTACATGGCCTGTATTAAACAATCTATATAAAATATAAGAAAATGAGTTATGTCTAGTATTCTGTTGAAGCTGGATGACCCTTGCCCAGCAAAACGCGTTAAGCCAACCCTGTGCCACACTACTTACCTGGACTCCTGGTATTGACTGAGTATCTATTTTAATCTTATTGGAGTTATCTTCCTCTCCATTTTACCAGATGCTCGCAGCCTGTGGCCCGTATTCAATTTGAGGTGAAAAGTCCAGACTTTTCACCTGCTGGACTTTTCGCCTCGTTCACCTGTTTTCCAGGCGGAAAAGTATAGCGCGCGTACCCGCTATTCTCCGTATTCAATTCCAAAGTAGGCGAAATCGGGAACAGGCAAAACTTTGATAAGCGAAAAAATGCGTGAATTTTCGGGAAATTATTGTAGGACCCCCCTAAAGATGTTCAGACCTGGGGGATCACTATGGGTACCCCCGTTTTTGCCTGCAAAAGAAAGTCGGGTTTTTAAATAGCCATGGCAGGTGTTTTTTTCCGATATTGAAGAAGTGATGCAGAAGAGCACTTAGCTTTTTTTTTTGCGTTTTTAGAAGTGGTCCCATCAAATTTGGGGTACATGAAAATGGGTACTAGCATATTTTTAAGTCCCTAAAGTAATTTTTTTTAAATTCTGCAAAAAAAAACACCTACCGCTAATAGCCTATTTTAGAAAACACCTGCCGCATACTTACAGAATACCCCTGAACCTATTTTGCTATTTTTAAACACTGTTTCCCTTTTTGTTTTTTTACCCCAAAATGTAAAATATATTTTTTGGGGTGTCCCGATTTTTTTTATTGAACTTTTTTTTTTCACATTTCATTTTAAGGGGCATTCCCAAGGGTGCAAGCTATTTTTTTTAAGCCTGCAACCCTAAACCCCAATTCTGCACTTTTTTCGCCTGCTAAAGACTGGCAAATATTTATCACCGTTTTTTTACATTGACTCTTAGCACCGGCGAAAAGTCAATGTAATTGAATACGGAAATAATTGAAATAGGCGAAAATTACGTCATCGGCGAAAAATTATCGCCGATCCGACATTTCACCTCAAAATTGAATACGGGCATTTGGATGCCTAGTGGGCAACCTCTGCAGACTGTCACAAACTGGAAGGACTATTTGGGACAACTATTCACCTGCTGGTAATACCTTGCTGCCTAAACTGTATTTTACAAATAGACTCATGGAAAGAGTCCTAATACAGACTAATAATTGACTCAGGCGCTGGTAATGTGGATTGATACTTATAACCTATTGCAATCAATTGGATCCGTCTTATAATTTTTATTCATGAAGTTTAATGTATGTGAGTGCTTTTTTACCTAATCCATCCACTTAAAAATTATTAATAGTTTCATTTATTAGCGCTGGTTACCTTAGTTTTTATAGTCTATTGACAATTTAGGGGCTGACAACCCCTTACCAGCTGCTAGTGACAGAACGCTGGGATGTTTTGCTTATATCCAGAGTTGCAGAGAAGTTTGGTTGCTGTAGGGAAGAGGTCAGCAGTAGATAGGGGAAGTCCTTATTAGCTATTAAGTGTCTGCCTTTGTGGTAATAACTATAATTTGCAAACTGTCTGGTGAATGAGTATGGATTAATTTATTTTGCCAGTGCTAACACTTCTTAAATGATATTTCACGTTCCCAAATGACGCGTTTCGTGGGTTACATGAGGACAGATACTTAATATCTAATAAGAACTGTCCCAATCTCCAATTTACATGCACCCAAAAGCAACCAGACTTCTCTGCATCTCTTCCCTAAGGGCACACTGGGTTCCTCCCAGCTCTTGGAAGACACAACTAACTGGTCACCTCAATTGCCAGGAGTGGTAGGGAACTCACTCTCTGACATAATATTTAGAGTTACCGACTATTTATTACTAACTAGCATAAACTTGCACAACGACTACTCACAGGCACTATAAGTAGTAAAAAGATACGGCTCTGAGGGGTCTATTAACCAAACAGTGATATCCCTTTTCCCCGCTTTTTTGCTGGAGGAAGGGATTATAACTACATCTCCATATTTACCAATAGGGAAAGATTGAAGCTCACCAAAGCAAAACTGTGGGCCTGATTCAGAGTCGTGGCTGCTAAAATATGTTAATGCTGGTATCAGCCTCCATAGGAAAACACAGGGGAGGTTTCCGGTTGCCTGGAAAGACCCCATGACCACAATAGAAAGCGTAACATAATAGAACTAGTGCTGCATGTTCTTCTCATTATCACAAATTAAGTAATGAGCACTACCTGTGGATCTTTTAACATGTGTCAGCCAGTAATAAATACACCAGTGCACCAACTAGGAGATCTGGAAAACATGCACTGTTACGGGTGCACTACTATAGACCATCAATTCTGTATAATAATACACTATCAGTGCACAAGGTGACCAATATGTACATATACGTCCAGGGCAGTGATCAGTTCTTCTGCTGCTCCCCCAGACTCCTGGACTTACTCCAATGATCCGGAATGGTGCCCACATCTGAAATAAAAACACTCCTGCACCTACCACTGGTGCAATAGAATGCGTCTGAGTGTGCAAGCCCTGAGATTCCAGCTTTCAGGATCCCGGCATGATGTAATGCCGCTGGTGATTATTTAGACGCCAACATCGAACCCCCAGCCGCATGCACCTTCCACACTTGCACCAGCCCTGTGGCAGGGGCAAGTTCTCCATCTGACCACGGCCTCTCAGTCACCACTCAAGAACGCCCATTATTTTGACGCCTCATTTCTGATACCGACCGTTCCAAGAGCAGCACCACTTCTGTGCATAAACCTTGTGTAAAGTAGGCCCTGTAGGGGGGTTTCTTAATTTTTTGGGCATGCACAATTGTACTGTATATAATTGCTCAACTATGTGAACATCGGCAGGCGTGTAGATTGCGTGCGCCTCAGAATCAGGCCCAGAAGCCGCAACTTACTGGACTGGGTTCCCAAAACACGGGCCTCCTCCCATGATGTCACCAGAGACGTCATCCAGCTTCTTCAGGGCCAGTTGTGTACTCACCAAGTCCTCCTGCTCCCGCGCCAGGTTGTAAATCATGTTTGCTTGATTGTATTTACCACATTCTGCCCTTCCAAAGTTTCCGCCCTATGTCCTTTGATAGTAAAGAATAAGTCACCCATAGTTTTATAATTTTCACACCACTCTTAAGCTTTAACTAAATAATAAATAAAGACACGACAACTGGGGTGAAGTTTCCACCCCATGCACAAACCATCCTAGTTAGTACCACTTCCCCTTAAATAGCACAGTGCTGGTCCCTCCCTAGAATAAAGACCTGGTTCTCCCCTAAAGTAGAAACTGACTCACCTCTCTCAAAGGGGGAATGCTCTGCTGCGCTAAAATGAGCCCCCGAGGAGCACTGCTTTCCGCCAGCTGCGCCTCACCTGCTGGAAGAAACACATAGAAAATATATTCCAACGACAAAATATTGGTACAAACCAATCCACAAATAAATTGGGTGGGAGGGTTGGATCTCAAACTGGAAAGAGGAAGTAAACCCTTCCTCCAAGCCTTCATATACAGGTTGAGTCTCCCATATCCAAATATTCCAAAATACGGAATATTCCGAAATATGGAATAATTTTGGCATGACTGAGATAATGAAACCTTTGATTTTTGATGGTTTAAAGTCCACAAACTTTGTCTAAGGCACAAATTATTACAAATATTGTATAAAATTACCTTCAGTGTATAAGGTGTATATGACATATAAATGAATTTCATTTCTGTACACAAACTTTGTTTGAGCCACAAAAGTATTGAATATATTGTATAAAATGACCTGCAGGCTGTGTGTATAAGGTGTATATAACATGTAAATGCTTTCTGTGTGTATATTTGGGTCCTATTCCCAAGATATTTCATTATGGTATGCAATTATTCCAAAATACGGAATATTACGTTATCCAAAATACCCCTGGTCCCAAGCATTTTGGATATCGGAGACTCAACCTGTAGTACTGCTAAACCCTGCCTAAACAGCGCAGCTAATAGGCTAGCCATCTTGATTGACAACTTCAGACCACCAATTATAACTTAACAACACCAAACCAGCTCTAACTAGTATTGCTCCAATAAAAAACAGTGTGCTTATATCCTCTCAAGCTTATACAAGCATTCAGGTATTTTAACTTATCTGCCTAGTAAAACATTTTATGATGAAATAAAACACCAGATGAACAATTTGTTACTGTAATGAACTTTGTTCTAAAGTTGCCTTTAAATTTTAATGCAAATGTGGATAGGCGCCAGAAACTTAATTTATTTTTATTTCCATAACTACTTTTTTTTGTTAAATCAAAATTGCCTTAATGTAGACTGAGCATTTACATACACATACAGTACAATTTGTGGTGCTCTGGGCCTGATTCAGAGCCGGACGCTATTTGCGGTCGTTCGCTCTGAAAAAAGGGGTGGCTATTCAAATGAACCGTTCGCTCTTTGCGGTCTGTTCACGCCTCTATGTCTAGTCGAGCGAACAAAACTTGCGGTCGTTTTTTGGAAACTACGCCCCCTGGCCGCTCGCATCCTATTTATTAGATTAATCGAGTACATCGACCAGCGTATGAACTGTTCGCTATTCTTGTGGTTGTTTTTTCCTACCGCAATCATGCGAGCAGTTCTGACTATAAAATAACCCAGTGACGTGGTCAATGACGCTGCTGTATTAATTATGCACACCCATAAAACGCCCGTTTTGACCTTTAAGCACGCCTGCGTTCGGATCTCCAGTCCCCGTTTTCAAGCACCTTCCCCTGTTACCACCCACATACGCCTCCTCCTGTCACTCAAAATAGCAGGCATTCGCTATTTAGCGAACAAACGATTTTTGGCCACACTGACTGGTTCACGCATGCGCGTTACAATCCGTACGCATGCGCAGTTGGGCAAACATCGCTCGGAACGAACGAGCGGCCGCTTACGAGCGGCTCTGAATCAGGCCCTCTGTCCCGGTGACTGTTATTGGTGGTGATCACTCCCCAGCTTCTTTGTGAGAATTTAGTTAACCCCATCACAGACAAAGGTGAGACCCCCATCAAGGCAAGAACCTAATCAGGGCAAGACCCCAAGAAACTCTTCTTTAAACCCTTTTCTAGGCACTTTTAAACACAATGGTCACAGTAAGTCAGTAATGATAAGAATATATTTATAACTTTTAAGGTACTTTGTTATAGTAATGTATTTAATGAAGAACATTAGGTTTCAGCTCATCTCTTCTGTATATTGATGTGTGCATGAGGAATGATGCATTATGATCGCAAGAGATGATTGGACCAAAAACAGCATTCTCATGTGTTAGTCACCTAAATTAAACAAAGTAGCTCAAAGAGGAATTTGGAATTGAGGTTACGGTTTACATCTCAGATTAACGTGTCCTCTTACTTTAATTTACTATCGCACTTCGCCATACACTGGATGCAGGGGCGTCTTAACAAAGGAGGGGGCCCCCTCCTCTCTCCGCGGTGGCCGGCAACCGACTGATGCGGCTGGCCAGCCACCAGAGCGGTAGTAGACTCCGGGCACTAGTGTGTGCTTGGAGTCTACTGCGCATGCGCAGAACACCGGAAAAATTGCCACGGCAGCCATTTTCCGGTGTTCTAAGCAACGCTGAGACCTGCCGCGGGACCACAGACAGGTAAGTTTTACACAATATGGGTGCAGGGTGTGCGGTGCGGGGCCCCCTGCACCCGTTATAGATACGCCACTGACTGGGTGAAATACGTGTACAGAATTAGTCATATAGTATTATGCTATAATTTGCTCCCAAATGGAATGCCGGCTATCCCCAATTGTTTTGCTCAAGCTCTCCATTGTTATCTCTGAGCAAATTTCTGAATTACATTCCTTACCATTAACGAGCTAATTCAGAGCCGCTCGCTAGGATGCAATCGCTTGTAGCTGGCCAATATTTGCAATCTGCGCATGCGTATGTATAGCTCCTTCCAGTATATGCAGATCAAGGCACTCCAGGACTAGTGGTGATGGCGGTGAGATTCGCCAAACATTCGAGCCGGCTCATACAGAGAGCCACGCTACAGCCACAGCTGATTGTGCACGCTGAAAGTCTGAGGGATCTCTGTGAGTGAGGACACTGAGTGCCAATGGAGGTCCCATATACAATTGTGGGGCGCTTCTAGCGTCTGTGGACCGGATCTAATAATGGCATATTATACTGGTGGTAATTACTTTTGCTAACTGTCTAAGGAGCTCATTTAGAGTCGGTCGTGAGCACTGAGCGCTCACAACCGACTCAATGTTGCCCCACAGCGCATGTGCACGACAGAGCCGGGTCCATCGTGCGCATGCGCGAGACCCGGCTAATGACGGGCATTCCGTCGTTAGGGGTCTCATAGCAGATGGGGCGAGCTGTCGATGTTGAGTGACAGCTCCCCCCGTTTGCTGGGCGGGCCAGGGGGCGTGCCCGGCCAAACGGAGGCGTTCCAGTCGGAACACTTGCCGTTTGGGGGCGGCCCCACTGACATCATTGCTGATGTCAGTGGGGAACTTCCTGCTCAAACAGAGCAGGAAGCTCCCTGGGGCTTAAGAGTGCCCAGACCCTACCCTAGGGTCTGGTCGTAAGCCCCGATGGTCTTGACCATTGCGACCATCACCCATGTCGGTCGTTAGAGCTTTGGGTGTTAACCCACAGCTTAATGATCGACAAGGAGGCGGCCGTTCAGGATGCAAGTGGCCGCCCTGATTCAGAGCGACCGCTTGCATCTAACGACCGTCTCTGAATGAGGCCCTAAGTGTGGTCGCTATTTTCCTTAGCACAAGTGCATTTGAATTTGTCTGAAACATAGAGGGACAAAACTTTCTTCTGTTATTACCATTATCTAAGCCATTACACTAGTAACTGCTAATCTAAAACAACGGACATTTTCTTTTTCAGTTATTATGATATTATGATGCAATTTTATATGCTAAATTTGTAGACAATTGTTTCAATGTAATCCAATGTTATTTTATTGTATTAAGCAACCTTTTTATATACAGATATGTCCAGCTACATCTTTGGCAATCGCACTACAAACATGTGCACGCATAGCGCCATGCGATTACTTGCAGCAGCGTATGCTACGGTATGCTATGGTGCACACTGCGATCGCACTATGCAATCCTATGAAGGCACGGGTGCGGTCGCAGTGCGCGTATCCCCTCATGTAAATGCAGCAGCGATGTAGCTGGACACATCTGTGAGGCGGTTTTTACCTAATGTTAGGGGATATACAGTATATAATTGAATAAATGTTTTTTATGATTTATATGAATGCACCAGCGCAGAATTGTGTTGTTATTATATTTTGGTACCACTGTAATGTCTGCAATCTAGAAACAAACGTGTCGGTATATTTGACTTTTGTGGTCCAACAGTATTATATTAAGTCCTTATTGTAAGCCCTGATCATACAGAAGATATAAATAATGTATATGGGTTACTAAGCCAGCTTGTCGGACTGCCTTCTGGGGGTCATTCAGACCCGGTCGTTAGTGCCGATGCGCTCGGACTGGGTCGACGGCCCCCCACAGAGCATGCGCACGACGGCGCCGTCGTGCGCATGCGTGAGACCGCTACGACCGACAGCGCCGGTCGTAGCGGGTCTTTATCCAAAGAGGGCGAGCTGTCGATGTTGATTGACAGCTCGCCCCGTTTGGAAGGCGGGCCGGGGGGGTGGCAGCCCAAACGGAGGCGTTCCCATGGGAACGCCTACCGTTTGGGGGTGCCCCACTGACATCACTAGTGATGTCAGTGGAGAGCTTCCGGCTCAGACAGAGCCAGAAGCTCTCCGGGGCTTACGACAAGTGAGACCCTACCCTAGGGTCTTGTAGTAAGCCCCGATGGTTGCGATGGTCTCTGACCATCGCGACCATCACCGGAGCGGTCGTTAGAGCTGTGGGTGTTAACACACAGCCTAATGACCGCAACAGAGGCGGGCGGTCAGGATGCAAGTGGCCGCCCAGTTTCTGAGCGACCGCTTGCATCCTCCGACCGCCTCTGAATGAGGCCCTCTGTCTCCAGCTCTCATGTCTGTAGTGGATATAAGAGACATAATTTTTATTACAGAGAAAAAGAATCACAGTTTTCATCGGACTGTTTTGGTAAGAACAATATGCAGCAATTCTACAGTAACATGTAATAGATTCAGTTCCTCTGTCTGCTCTGAGCATCCATAAATGTACATTTCATACCTACTTTTATGGGTCAAAGAACACACATGTTCACTGAGCAAAGTCATAGTCCTTCTGTCCATCCAATGTGCATGGCGCGTCAGGTTTGGGAAATACAAACGACATGTCACCACAAAACATTCCCTACATTTGTCCTGCCGACATCAGTAATGTAAACGCTTCTGATCCTGTCTGTCTGATACTCACTCTTCTCTCAGAACATTTCTTATGATAAAGGGATATCTACAGTAGGCTGCCATTATTTCTAGACAAAAATACCTAATTTTTGTCAGATATATTTGTTTTATGTCTGTATAACGGCACTTGTAGAGCGCATTCATTTGCTTCTCAGAAGCTACTTAAGGATCCAGGACACACAATGGGTCTGATGCAGGGTGAGCTGCAAAATGGGCATCTGTTGCACCTAAAAAAAAGTGGCGGGCACATTCTCACCTTTAGGCAGAGGTTCCGCTGCATCCAAGAGGTTCCTCCAATTTATGAAAGGAAGACGTCACAGAACACTTATGTCCGAAATGCGTTGGAATGGCACAAACGCGTTTCATCTTCTGCGTCATTTTAAACTCTAAAACCTGTCTGATATGGAAGAAACATCCCTCATTCTTGCATAAGCATGAGAAGACAAGAAGTGCATTCTGTGCCAGTAGATGAAGTGAGCGCCAATCAGTTTAAGCGTCGCTTTCGCAAGCGGCCAATCACAAACCATTTTCTAGAGACGACAGCCGTCATCGCTATAATTTGTTATTTGTACCAACCCTCTAATGTTGCAAATGATGGGTCTGTTCCTGGTGTGTGTTCCTGATGTATTTCCATTTCTTCAGAGGTCAGCATCCAGAGGCATTTAGGACAACGAGCCCTAACTATGCATTGCCTAAAACAGAATCCCCGCAGTATTTCCCATTTGGGTGTAAAACTCCGGAATCGGTTGTATCTATCAAGAAGACATGTCTGCATGGGCGTAAATGTCTCCGCACATATGGCCTGATCCACACCCGCTCGTGTGTGCATAGCGCTCACAAGTGGGTCGATGGTGGGCCATTGCACCGCATGTGCGCGAGCCCTGGAGCGAGTGAGAAATCACTCGCTCCGGTGCTCGCTACAAGACGGGGTGGCTGTCGATGTTGATCGACAGCTCGTCCCATTTTGTAGACATGGAGGGGGGGTTGCTGCACAAACGGAGGCATTCCCGAAGGAGCGCCTGCCATTTGTGGGCGGCCCTACTGACATCACTCGCGAAGTTGGTAGTGGACTTCCTGCTTTATTACAGCAGGGTCCATTCGGGCTTGCGAGACCTGAGACCCTACCACAGGGTCTCCTCGCAAGCCCGATATTCACGATAATCACGACCATCGCCAGGCCACACGCACACACGCTGGTCACCCACAGCTGTGCGAGCGGCCTGGACGGCGGTAAAAAAAATAGGGACACCCTGATTCAGAGCGAGCGCACACAAATAGCATGTGCCTCTGAATCAGGCCCATAGTTATGATTGTGCACAGGGTGAATTTGCCCCCTGTCCACTGTCATAGTTTTCACTCTACATGAGCCCCATTGTGTTCTACTATCTCCAAGGTCATCTATGTCCTTAGAATTCACCACATCGACCCCAATCATTCTCCACCACTGACAGACCCTAACGACACCTCTCGGTGCCTCTGTCTATCGTAGAAACAGGCAAAATTCCATGTAAACACATTTCACTCCTCTCTAATGCAAATACAGGAAGGCAGCAAGATGTACAGTGTGTTTCTCCCTCTGTAATTATCTTTATAAAAAAGACTTGCGATAGAAAGTGCATGAAAATAAAAACATGCAATTAAACTAACTGACAGAACAAAAATAAAATAACACATTAGCAAATACAAAAGTTTCCTAAATATATTCTAAATATTGCAGAATCATTGGTATAAAGGGAACACGTTTTGTATAGCTTTTGAATTATTTACACACAGTAATTTCATGACAATCATTAAGATTCTAGTGCTTTGCATAAGTTCTTCCATGGATGGCGCGACAGACAAAAAAGTTGAATTGAATAAAATCCATCTAGCCGTCAGGATACAAGATCCTGGAAGTGTTATTTCATGTGGGGTATTACTTATGTTTTCCAATTGGGGAAGGTATTTCATTTTGATGTCTGAGCAATCAAAAACAAAATATCTATTTATCATAACATATAAAAATTGACAGCTCCTGCAAATTTGACTTTTTTAGTGTGAGAAGTGGAAACCTGAGCAGAATCACGATAAAGCAGACTGCCTGCCGCCATCCAATGACACGTTTGTATAACTTGTATCCTATGTAGGTATATTATTTATTCCGATATAATAAACAAATTATGTTAGTAAAGATGTAAACTTCTTTCAATAACATTTGTATAAATAGTGAGTTATAATGTCCTCAATTCACTATTCATTCGGAAATATTGCACTATATAGGAAATAAGCTTAAGTGATTTTATATATATATATATATATATATATATATATAATAGAAGTGATATTAATGTATGCGTTCCTGCTGTGGATCGACTGCAAATATCTAAAAAATATCTAATAAATAATGCAAAGAGATTACAGCAGCCACACTAGCAATCGGTGGGAGGGATCAGGAAACACTCAGCCAATCAGAAGCGGCTGCCAAACGTATCTATGGTGTACGTGTTTCGCTCCAGGGGCTGAGCACCCACTTCCTAACTGACGCGTATTAATGTTTTTTTTTTGTGGTCTGCATGGGGGGCACTTGCGTGACCGCCTTTGCTGTACTTGGCCAATACTTGCACGCCTCCTCCTTCCCCCATTACACCTCCCTAAGTGTAAGGAGATGTAAGTGTTATATGTCTCCAAATCTATATAGGCATAGTAAGATGTGGAAGAACTTTTTGTACATGTGCAGAAACAAATAAAGCCACAGTCTGCACAAAAACTACACTCACACTTACAGAACCAATATTAAAAAAAACAAAAAAACATTATGAATACAATACATAGTCTATCAAACGGTATTCTGTACATTGCTGTATATGAGTCTTGATAGAGATTTCTGACCTCCACATGAACCACAGTACAGATGAATTCTAATTTACTAACATCTGGTGCTAAGCTAGCTGATGTTACAGCAATAACACACTTTTGGGTATCATGGAGATGTTAAATACTGAAGGCTAAATATTTTCATTTAAAAATGTTGTCTGGAATAATTTGATATGGATACATTGCAGGGATATGGATACATTGCAGGGTACGGATACATTGCAGGGATACGGATACATTGCATGGATACAGATACATTGCTTGGATACGGATACAGTGCAGGAAACGGATACATTGCAGGGATACGGATACATTGCAGGGATATGGATACATTGCAGGGATACGGATACATTGCAGGGATACGGATACATTGCATGGATACGGATACAGTACAGGATACGGATACATTGCAGGGATACGGATACATTTCAGGGTTATGGATACATTGCGGGGATACGGATACATTGCAGGGATACGGATACATTGCAGGGATATATATATTGCAGGGATACGGATACATTGCATGGATACAGATACATTGCAGGGATACGGATACATTGCAGGGATAAGGATACATTGCAGGGATACGGACACATTGCAGGGTACAGATACATTGCAGAGTACAGATACATTGCAGGAATACAGATACATTTCAGGGTACGGATACATTGCAGGGATACGGATACATTGCAGGGTACGGATGCATTGCAGAGTACAGATACATTGCAGGAATACGGATACATTGCAAGGTACGGATACATAGCAGGGATACGGATACATTGCAGGGTACGGATACATTGCAGGGATACGGATACATTGCAAGGTACGGATACATAGCAGGGATACGGATACATTGCAGGGTACGGATACATTGCAGGGATACGGATACATTGCAGTGATACGGATACATTGCAGGGTACGGATACATTGCAGAGTACAGATACATTGCAGGGATACGGATACATTGCAGGGATACTGATACATTGCAGGGATACGGATTCAGTGCCGGGATACGGATACATTGCAGGGATACATATACATTGCAGGGATACGGATACATTGCAGGGATACGAATACATTGCAGGGGTACGGCTACATTGCAGGGTTATGGATACATTGCAGGGATACGGATACATTGCAGGGTTATGAATACATTGCAGGGATACGGATACATTGCAGGGATACATATACATTGCAGGGATACGGATGCATTGCATGGATACGGTTGCATTGCAGGGATACGGACACATTGCAGGGTTATGGATACATTGCAGGGATATGTATACATAGCAGGGATACAGATACATTGCAGGGTTACGGATACAGTGCAGGGATACGGATACATTGCAGGGATAAGGATACATTGCAGGGATACGGATAGATAGCAGGGATACGTATACATAGCAGGGATACGGATACATTGCAGGGATATATATATATTGCAGGGATACAGATACATTGCAGGGATACGGATACGTTGCAGGGATACGGATACGTTGCAGGGTTATGGATACATTGCAGGGATATATATATATATATATTGCAGGGCTAAGGATACATTGCAGTGATACGGATACATTGCAGGGATATATATATTGCAGGGATATGGATACATTGCACGGTTAGGGATACATTGCAGGGATATGGATACATTGCAGGGATATATATATATATATATATATATATATATATTGCAGGGACAAGGATACATTGCAGGGATACGGATACATTGCAGGGATATATATATATATATATATATATTGCAGGGATAGGGATACATTGCAGGAGTACGGATACATTGCAGGGATATAGATATATTGCAGGGATACGGA
The DNA here is from genome assembly GCA_031769625.1 of Taudactylus pleione. Lineage (NCBI taxonomy): Eukaryota > Metazoa > Chordata > Amphibia > Anura > Myobatrachidae > Taudactylus > Taudactylus pleione. The sequence continues at coordinate 4,428,255 of JAUIMM010000310.1, read as the reverse complement.
TACATTGCAGGGATACGGATACATTGCAGGGTTACGGATACAGTGCAGGAATACGGACACATTGCAGGGTTACGGATACATTGCAGGGATACGTATACATAGCAGGGATACAGATACATTGCAGGGTTACGGATACAGTGCTGGGATACGGATACATTGCAGCGATAAGGATACATTGCAGGGATACGGATACATTGCAGGGATACGGATAGATAGCAGGGATACGTATACATAGCAGGGATACGTATACATAGCAGGGATACGGATACATTGCAGGGATATATATATATATTGCAGGGATACGGATACATTGCAGGGATATGGATACGTTGCAGGGATACGGATACGTTGCAGGGTTATGGATACATTGCAGGGATATATATATATATATATATATATATATATTGCAGGGATAAGGATACATTGCAGGGATACGGATACATTGCAGGGATATATATATTGCAGGGATATGGATACATTGCACGGTTTTGGATACATTGCAGGGATATGGATACATTGCAGGGATATATATATATATATATATATATATATATATATATATATATTGCAGGGATAAGGATACATTGCAGGGATATGGATACATTGCAGGGATAAATATATACATATATATATATATATATATATATATATATATATATATATATATTGCAGGGATAGGGATACATTGCAGGGATAGGGATACATTGCAGGGATATATATATATATATATATATATAAATATATATTGCAGGGATAGGGATACATTGCTGGGATACGGATACATTGCAGGGATATATATATATATATATATTTATTTTGCAGGGATAAGGATACATTGCAGGGATACGGACACATTGCTCGGATATATATATATATATATATATATATATATATATTGCAGGGATAGGGATACATTGCAGGGATGGGCGACATGGCCATAATTAGGAGTGTGTAAGCGGTGCCACCACACAAAGCGCCACTGTTGCTGTTCCTCAGCACCTGCATGTGGCTTGCAGCGTGCCTGGAATGACATTGTACAGCCACTAGCACTATTTAGCATTACTGCAGAGCCACCCGGAGCATCCAAGTTCTGCCCCGGGCACGCACCCTGCTGTCTGTGGAGCTGCCTTGAGCGTCCTTAGGATGCAACAGGCAATGCCCTACTAACTGGGGCCGGCGGCCCTGCCCCCTAGGTAGCGCCGTAGAGAGCCCTGCCGGTCCCAGGTACAGAGGTGGCATGTCCTAATCGCGGGAGGCGTGGCCATGCCCCCTTGAAGAAAAAAAATCAAAACACACTTTTGCTGTGCCGCGATGCACCGGACCCGGGCCCCCGCCGGGCCCCTCAGGAACCCGATCCCAGGTAAATAGAACACGCCCTACCCCCTCTCGGCGCCCCTGCCCCTTGGCATGATGTCATGGGTTAAGGGGGTGAGACCAGCACAGGTTGGCATAAAGCCCTGTGAAGGCACTGATGGGCGTCATGGAGGTGTAGAATTCACTCTGATGGTACTTTCATACCAATAGGGAGGTTTCTCCAATATGGCACAAGAAGAAAAGGGGAGAAGAAAACGTCTCCAGACTTTCTCTCCCTGAGTTCTATCTACTGCATGGGTCCTGGCTGGGATGAATTACGGTCATCAGCTATCAGAGCAAAAACTGAACTTAGTGACCGTTAATTATGTTGAAATATAGAGTGTTCTACTACGCTGCCTCCATGATGCTCCATTAGGGAAGCATCTTTCCGTTACCAAGATGGCCGCCGTTTGGTCTTCTGCGAATGTGCGGCACCATCTTGTCACTGTATTAAAGTGCCATAGTGGATCACAGACGTGTTCCACACAACTCCAGAGAGAGACCCTCCAATATAGCTGTCTACAGACCTCAAAAGGCCAAACTGCTCGCTTATACTGTATATGCACCGCTAACCACATACGGGACCTCATTCAGAGTCGGTCGTTGCGGCCGCACGGTCGTACGCCACCGATGTTCGCTATACTGCACATACGTAAAGTTCGCAATGCGCGTGCGCCAACTAGCCGCTACGATCAGAAATTTCTCTCTCCTTGAACACAGCCAGGTCGGTAGTAGTTTGAGTGACAGATGGAGGCGTTTATGGGTGGTAACAGGGGAAGGTGCTTGAAAACGGGGGAGTGGAGATCCAAACGCAGGCGTGCCTGATTAAGCGAACAGCGTTTTATGGGAGTATATACGGTTTATGGGAGTGCATAATTAACAAAGTAGCGTCATGGCACATGTGACATGGGTGGTTTTTACACTGACATGATCGTAGTGCTTAAGAGAGGGTATTGTCTGCCTTAAGCTCTACGTCCAGTTCCGATGGTTCCTGATGGTCTCCTTATATGCCCGGAGATGACATGCAATGAGTACGAGAAGGGGGCGTATTTTTTTGTCTTCTGACCGCTTCCTCCCCTTGGTCGGCCAACTACCGATCCGAACTTAGGGACGCAACTTGCGAGGGAATCATTTGCATATCCGGCCCCTTTTTCCATATGACCGTGCAGCCGCTTCGACCGACTCTGAATGAGGTCCACAGTCACAGGCTGGTGATCAGTATGTTCCGCTCAAGCTCCGCTCCATCCACGACTCTGTAACTGTGAGTACGGCTGTACAAACATACTGGTACAGAATAAACCAATCTCCTGGTTAAGTCCTGCGCTGGTTAGTGCATTTGGTGAATCTACTGGTGTATACTATTTACTCTGCATACCACTGCCAAATAGTACACACACTATGTAGACCAAAGTGATTGGACACCCCTGTGCAAGTGAAATGCATACCATGCTTACCATTTCGCGCAAGTTCCAAATGGCCACTAATGTGGTGGTTTTGACAAGAACCCTTGGTAGGGAGGCCCCAACTTTTACTGTAATGATTGGCTATGTGACCCTCTGCATGATGTCAGCAGCCTTAACACCGATGCGCAGCAGCTCGTATGCAGGGAGTTGCCGCCATATTTTCTCTTAATGCTAATCAACTGGGGTGCTGCTGGTAGAGTTACTGGTGATCACACTGGGGGTGTCGCTCTTTATGAGTATTCTAATTGGTTACAGGGAGCACCCTGGTTATAATGGAGTGGGTGACTATATACAGCTCACTAGCCCATGACTGTATACAGCTTACTAGCCCATGACTGTATACAGCTTACTAGCCCATGACTGTATACAGCTTGCCGGTAGTGGCGCAGAATGCTGGAACAGCGGCAGTAACAGCAAACACACTGGATCTCTCAGAGGTATGTAGGGGATGTCTCTCTCACACTGTGTCTCTCACAGAAACAAGATGGTGCCATGCTTGCCCAATACTGACCCCACAGACCATCTTGGATCAGGGAATGAAGCCTCCCAGGAAGTACTTTAAGCATGGTGTCTGCAAAGTTGAGCACTCCATTGTCAACACCCCCCTTGCTATAAGCTTCACCATGTTACACAAAAATTCAATTTCAGCTTTTTTGTAGCAACCTAAAAAAGAAACAGAGTCAAACACATAAAAAGATATCAACATATCACGTGACTTTAGTTTGGCCTTCTTGGTAGATTTACCAGCAAGATTCCTCTCACTGGCAGCCTGGGCCATAAAAAGAGTCTCTTTACTCACAAACTTAGCACTGCTGACACTGTCTCGATTCTTGATGTCTTTCATACTTGTGACTGTTAGATCTTGCAAAGTCTCTTTTCCTATCTTGGATTTCCTCTCAAACCAATCGGATCTTGACTTTGACTTCTGGATATCTTGAGTCTCACTGAATGCAACATTTGCTAATTCCTCATCGTACCTCTTCGGTTGTCTGCCGATATTTTCTGTGGTTGAACGCTGGTAGCTTCTGGCTCAGATACTGTATATCTCCAGCTGCTGGCATGTCCAGTGACACATACTTGTTCTGCACGTCAACTTCCAGGTCTTTTACAACTTGCATTGTTTCCTTGAATATAACATCTCTGGATTTTACAAGCTTTTTGGTACTTAGATTCCATAACCTGCAGGCTTTGCTTTCATCACAATAGCCAAGCATGATGTACTTTACTGATTTAGAATCCAACTTGCGTCTTCTCTACTTTAGTACATGTACATAACATAAGCAGTACTTCTAAAAGTTCTGAGATGTCTTACACTTGGTTTTCTCTTTGACCAGGCCTCAATAGGTGTTATGTCCTTTAGTGTAACTGTGCGAGAACGATTTTTGAGATAAACGAACGTATTTACATTCAAAACTGGTTGTCTAGGTCTGCACCCTTCAGCATGGAATGGTATTGAAATGCCAATGGCTCTTTAGCTGCAGGTTGAAATACCACCTGCGGAAGCCAGACAGTACAAGCTAAAGTAAGTAATCTAACCCTACCCTGCCCCCCCAACACTGACCCACCCTTAGTGGTGCCTAACCCTAACCTTCTCAGGGGTTGCCTAACCCTAAGTCCCCCCCCAGTGGTGCCTAACCCTAACCCCGCCTCCCAGCATCCTAAACCTAAGTCTCTTGGGGGAGTGCCTAACCCTAACCTCCCCCTGGGTGTGCCTTACCCTAACCCCCCTCCCCGCATGCTAACACTAACACTCCCCAGGGGGTGCCTAAGTCTAATTCCCACCGGCGGTGCCTAATACTAACCACCCCCATCCCCGGCTTACCCGCATACTTACACGCCGTCCGGACGTGCGGGATTCCGTCGGTTGGTATGTCGATGCCGGTATTTTGATGTCCATCGGGATAACGCCGTCAGCATTATGCCCGCGTGGCGGGATAGCGGCATTGGTATTTCAACTGCTGGCATCCTTTCCATCGGCATGATAACTGCATCACCTTCAGCATACATCTTGCTCTCCACAAGTGTAAGGTTTACTCGTTCACTCAAACCATTTTACTTAGTATTATAGGCAACGGCAATTGATGCTCTCTTCTGTATTTTCTCAAGAATGATTCCATCTCTTCCTTTACGTATTCTCTACCATTATCAGATCTCAGTGTCCAGTTTGATTTTCAACTAGTCTTTTGTAGTATTCAATTTTCTTTGCTACTCCAGATTTCTCTATTATGAAATAATATCTATTGATGTCACAAAGTATCTGTATTCACTTAATGACTTTCCTTCCATTGGATCACATACAGTAGGTCTGAATATACTATCTCGCGGACAGGTTGCAGAGAAGCGATGAGCTGTGTTACTTTGGAGACCCACTGATATTCCTGCTGAGGCTGGAATCAGAAGGGAAGCTGTCCCTGCAACAAGCTGCTTGGTGAGAAAGTTCCAGGTGCTATATTACACAGGGATGGCCACCGGTCTCAATTCCGACACTGTAATCCCGGGAGAAATACCGACGCCTATGTTAATCCCGATGCCGGAATGCAGAGAGGACGCCGGACCGATCGTCCACTGCTGGGGGGGTTAGTTTTAGGGACCCCCAGGGGGACTTAGGGTTAGGCTAGGGGAAGGGGGGTAAGGTTTAGGCACTAGAGGTGGAGGTTAGGGTTAGGCACCCCCCCAGGAGGTTTAGATTTACGGTGCAGGGAGGGGGGGTTAGGATTAGGCACACCTAAGGGAGGGGTAGGGATAGTATACTTACCTGCGCTGTCTGCATTTTCACCCATTGGGCTTCAGGCGTCAGGATTTGAACTGCTGGGCTGACGTCCGGTGGTCATTCATACTGATTCAATTACACATGTTGCAAGCATAAAGAGACAAATGCAAGTGCACACTCTAACCATGCTGAACCTAGTAATATAACTGCTAAATAGCATCAAAGAGGTTCTTTGCATAATAATGGCCATAATTATGGGCCTGCCCACCGCGTCCAGGTGACCCCTCCCAGCACCCCTCCCACCTGTTCCTGGGTGTTTTTAATTAGCAAGGAGTCCTTGCACTCCAAGACTGCACATCTAATGAGGCACACTGAGGGTAAGGCCTACTACTATATATATGCTGTGTCAGTTAAGGGACTGGTATTGGGGTGCGGGGCTCTCTGGGCTGGTGTGGCTGGACTGCTTCATGGCATCATAATGTATACTTTGTCACTTCTTTAGTTTGTTTTTTATATATGTAGCACTTTATACACTGTTTGCTATAACCTCCTACTTATGTAGGACTTAACACATAGGCTTTCTTTATTATTCTTCAACCCTCACTTTAAATCTCACACTAGTGTGATGCCATGGGGCGGTTCAGCTGGGTTGGCCAGGGGGGTCCCGCGCCCTATAATTGTTCCATAGGAGTGTTAGGGGCTTGCCTGGTAGAGGTCACCTGGACGCGGTGGGCAGGCCCATAATTATGTCCATTATTATGCAAAGAACCTCTTTGATGCTATTTAGCAGTTATATTATTAGGTTCAGCATGGTTAGAGTGTGCACTTGCATTTGTCTCTTTATGCTTGCAGCACTACAAGTCTCAGCAGGTAGCACCTCACATTGTGCTTAGGGTGTGCAATCTAGGGCCCCTCCCCCTATGTATTCAATTACACATGTCCAAGCTCCACAAATTCACCTGCTATTTAGAGGCAGATACATTGAATCATCTTGCACATTCATTACAGAGTGACGGTGCTGCAACTGTTCATGTTAGTATGCAGGACTATAAGCATTACTCTCTGATGCTAGCCAACGTTTACCGTGCACCGACTGGCTACAATGAGTACTGTTATTGCATAATTGTTAAATCTAATATATTTTGGGTAGGATTTCATTGTCAGTTAATTGATACAGTGTAGGCTATAACTTTGATTATTTATATTATGATTGAATTAGGACTTAAACCAGATAGCAGAATAAGCCATTTTATTAATTTGCCTAGCTCTGTTAACCTGGTGATAAACCTTGCCTTTCTGCCAGGCGGGGCAGGAAGTATTTTTAGAAGAGGACCATCCTAAATCAAAGAACCTCCACTCTGTACTCATTGCTCCCATATCACCCCACAAGCTATCAGGGTATCACAGGTGACTTCTCTGTACTTCACTGGGAGTAAATAATTCCATCCCATCATTCCACCCAACGCGTGTACTTTCTTTTTAGATATGGAGCTTTTTGGGCTGATAATTAAAGACTGAACAGTGCAATTTGAATTAAACTTTAACAATTAGAAACCTGTCAGATCAAATCCACAGACCTAAGTATTTACCAAGGGTAGGCAGTAGTTTCCAAACCTGAGAAGCGGAAAGTTTATAAAATCTTTACTGAGCAGAGATAACATCTAAAATTCATTACCTTCATGGTTGCCCTCTGTAATTAAAGTCTTCTTTCATGCTGTTTTACAAAAATTCAATTAATTGAGTCTTTTCATTGACACTAGACTCTCATCTCCTCTAAATTCACTGTCAGTCAAGGTGTTGCCGTTGACAAATATTACTTATTTGCTTAATTCTGTGACTGGCATATTCTGACGCATCTGTGACCTTTAATTTCCTGATGAAGTGAGGGCACCTTAATGCATATGCTTAAGCAATATATTTAGGAAATGTGTTGCTGATCTATTTGAGTGATTTTCCGTGTCCCCAGCATAATCTTCCTACTTTTAAGACAAAATCAATAACGTGGCTTAACATACTTGATAATCACAATGCTTATAATATCCCTATACTGCTCTTTACATATTGGACCTAAAATAAAGTCCACACTATTTAATGTCACCTCTCTCTGGTTTTCCAAGTTTACTTTTTAATTCTAAACTTCTGTTAATATAAAGGTCGAAGATTAGGCTTCATCCCACGACCTGGAAACTTTTAAGCCTCTTTTGATGTTTCTACAGGAATACAAAGACAACTGGATGTAATTTGGTGACTTGGCAATTAATGGGAAGGAAAACCAAATGTATTTGAGGATAGAAAAATAAAAAAAAAACATTTAGCATTTTCCTAGTCAATAATACAGTAAGACCATGACATCTCTTTCAGTAGAGTTATTTCTGCTCTAGTTTCTATTTTCTATGGTGTAAGGGCAAAATAATGCATTTTTTTTTTCAGAAAAGAATAATAAAAATACATTAGCTTGCTTTAACCTCGAGGAGCCGAGTGAATGATGTACAGTAGTATATTACGTTTATAATTAAATATTTTAGAAAACCAACAGAAAGCAACAAAATTTGACCTTGACTGCAGCATTTTAACAAGTGAAAGAGGAGGTTAATTCGCCGGTAATGCTTTGACGCACATAACCATTTTCATAAACTGACGTCTGTTTCTAAAATCGGATATTGTGGCAGAAATATCCGTCTGTTTCTGTCCATGGTCCACTACTGAAGAGCCAGGGAATGACCCAACGCTCATATATGATCAGTGCTTGGGATAAATCCATTGGTGCCACCACTGCAGTTGCAGAGGGTGCAGTGGATATGGCGGCCGCAATTGTGCGGGGAGTGGGAGAGCCGGCCCTGACTCCACCCACTATCATCTACGCAAGTGGAGTAAGTGCACGGGCCCCGCGAATGCTCAGAAAAGCAGAACTGGGCCACAGGCGTTCGGATTGGGAGGCAGTTATTATCCCGGCAGTCGGTATGCTGGCTCTCAGAATACCGGCACTGGGAGTCGCGACACTGGTCGGAATCCTGGTACCGGCATCCTAACTGCCGGCATCCTGACAGAAAGTATTTGGGTTAGGGGGAGGGTTAGGTGTTAGCGTTAGGCACTAGGGGGAGGGTTAGCATTAGGCACTAGGGGAGGGTTAGCGTTAGGCACTAGGGGGAGGGTTAGCGTTAGGCACTAGGGGGAGGGTTAGAGTTAGGCACTAGGGGGAGGGTTACAGTTAGGCACTAGGGGGAGGGTTAGAGTTAGGCACTACAGGGAGGGTTAGAGTTAGGCATTAGGGGGGAGGGTTAGGTTTAAGCTACATGAGGAAGGGTTAGTTTTAGGCTGTGGGGAGGGCGGGTCAGGGTTAGGGGAAAGGTAATATACTTACCTCCATCTGTCGGGATTGTGACCCAGTCAGGATGCCATAGTCGGGATTCTAACCACCGATCTCCTGAACACCAGCATTCCGTACCCAACCCTTAGGATAACATCGCCACAAACCTTGCTACAGAGCTCAGCGGTGTGATGTTGATCCCCTGTATATACCAGTGATCCAAATATGTATTTACCATGTAAAGCAACTAGCACTCATCTATGGTGTCAAATGGCTTAGTAGTTCCCCTCTTTGCAGTACCCCCAGTAATTGTCTCCCGATGCAGTGCTACAGTAGTAGTCCCTCCCTGTAATGCCCCCAGTAGTAGTCCCCCCGATGCAGTGCCCCAGTAGAAGTCTCCGCCAGTAGAGGTCCTCCCTCAATGCAGTTCCCCCCAGTAGTAGTCCCCCCCAGTAGTAGTCCCCGGTAGAGGTCCTCCCCCAATGCAGTGCCCCCAATAGTGCAGACAGACACACAAGTTAAAAATAAAAAATAAAAAAACACTTACCTGAATCCCCGCTCTGGCTTCTACTCCTGCTGCCGTCTGCACCTCAGTCCTCCCGGGCTGGCGCGCTCTGCATTATGGGAGAGACATCATGACGTCTCTCCCATTACCCACTGCAGGAGCCAGGAGGCGGAGCTCATGAGTGAGCTCCAGCACGGCTCTTGCAGTGGGTGCAGCAGCAGCCAATGAGAGTCTGTCTCACTTTCATTGGCTGCTGAAACACACATCGCCCCTGTGCTGGCGACGATGTGTGTGTAAATGTGTAGTGCGACTGCACTCACTGCGGTCTGCACTCCACTGGCTAACTAGGATGGACCGGTACCATGACTAGTGGCACAACACACACACCCCCTACGCCGCTGGTCCCATGGCACCCAGGGCGCGAGCCCTGGTGGCCCTGCCCTAATTACGCCACTGATACTGAAGAAAAATTACAAGCATTTCATAAGAGTTAAAGGCGTTTATTGACAAATACATTAAGTTTATGCAAAGAGTCAATATTTGCAGTGCTGACCCTTCTTTTTCAAGACCTCTGCAATGCGCCCTGGCAGCTGTCACTCAACTTCTGTGCCACATACTGACTGACGGCCGCCCATTCTTGCCTAATCAATGCTTGGAGTCTCACGCAGCACAGCACCCCTCACAGCATAGATTACAGCAGAGCACCCATCACCCCTAACCCAGCACCACATCCATCATGGCACAGATTACAGCATGGCACCCATCATCCCTCACAAAGCACAGCACCCCTCACCCAGCACAGCACCCCTCACCCAGCACAGATCACAGTACAGCACCCATCACCTCTCTCCCAACACAGCACCCCCTACCCAGCACAGCACAGATCACAGTACAGTCAGCACCCCTCATCCATCTCTCACAGTACAGGCTGATCCCCACACCCCACCCACACCCATGTTGGCTGTTATAACAGATCTCAGTAGAATGGTAGTTGATGGTTGCAGGTTGTTGTTACTCCATCCCCCCCTTCTATCCTAATGACCATCATCATCACTATCCCACCAACTGGGTTCCTTCTTACCAATGTGAATTATGGAGTCCACCCATGCCCATAACAGTGTCATACCCCCCCTTGGCCACCACTCCCAATATGTCTCCTCCCCCCATATCGGTGTCATTAGCACCCTGAGCCCCCACTTCCCATGTGTCTTTGCCTCTTGCCCTCCACCAAATAGCAATGTCATCAGCCCTGAGCTCCCACACCCCCTTGTCTCTGCCTCCTCCTCCCCCTGTAAAAGTGTCCACTCCCCATATATATCTGCACCCCCATAGTTGTTTCATTAGATCCTTGAGCCTCCACTCCCCATATATCTCTTTCTGCCCATCCCATAGTAGTGTCACCAGCCCCCATTCCATGTATGTGTCTGCCTTCCCCTTACCCAGCTCCTACCTTTATCCTGTGTGGCTGGGGCAGGGTCCTGCAGCTCCACACATGTTGCCTGGCTTCCTCTGCAGCTGCTCAGCCTCAGGCAGAAAATGAAAGTAAACACTTCATACCTGTCTGAGACTGAGCACTGGCTCTGCGTTCTGTTGCTGCAGCCTCCTGATCTCTCCTCCTGGCTGGCTTGGATTGCTGAGATAGAAATCGGCACTCAAGCCAGCTCAAAGAAAAATATCTACTGCTGGTCCTAGAATTGGGATGCCCCTCAGCATTCCAATTGCCCCTAGGCATTTGTCCATAATGCCTATGCCAAGGGCCGGCCCTATATATAATGTACACCATAAAAGCAAACAGTTATATATGTATGCTAATAGAAACACATAAATATATATCGCAATATCTATTTTGCCGGAAAATCCAACTATATATTAGGGACTAATCAGGCAGCTTATCTTGACTCATGAAGTTGCAATATACATGTTAATCTAGTAGATGGTGCACCAATGGGCAGCTTTACGTGGCTTGCTCATGAGTTAGTAGCCCCAAGAATCTTTTTGTGTTAATCCCAGAGGGAAAAACTGCAAATATTTATTACAAAGACATTTTGTGATCAATGTCTACAATATAAAATATACATCACAATATTAGATGCCATGACTGTCTTTGTAAAATTAGTTCTACTGAGCAACAGCAGACATCCATGCGAGCGAAGCTGTGGGCAATCGCTAGTAAGCTATAATAGCTCATTTGGGATGGGATCTCTCCTCTTGAAACCCTGTGTTTGTCCCTGCACAAGGCTGGTGTATTTTTGCTGGGGGGGGGGTTAAGCAGAATCATTAGTAAGAAATAAGTACATGCTTATTTTTCAATTAAACTTAAAAAATAAACTATCATTTGCAAATCATTTGTGTTCAGAACTTTTAAAATAAAGAGATTAAAGTTCTCACATTTGATCATCGGCTAACTTGGTTTTTAATTAAGTGCTTTTCCTATAGTATGTGTGAGAGTAAATGCTGGACTTGGCAAGTGGTCACTGTTATTCCGGTTTAGCAAGAGTGGCTCATAGATCTGTTCATCGCTTGACTCTCTGCAATGATATTTGTCTGCATTAGTATGATTCTGAAATGCAAACCATGCAGATCGTAAGAGGAACACTGGATGTGCCCAGACTGCCTAAGAAACTTAATAGGATCCTCTGCACCGCTAAACTCATTTATACATGGACCTCGATTTATTCAAGTCTCTTGATTGCAACATATATCTTGATTGAAAGCCGATCTCATCTGTCAGTATACGCCGGTTGTGGTATTGTTTATCTGTTTGTAGTATTGAAGCGGCTGACGTATCGAATCCACAGGAGAAAATCGAGTCATGGAAATGTGAGATACAGTCTGCGCTTTGCAGTTGTCTGACTTCTATTCACAGTTGCAATTAAATAATTGTACTGTATGTACTAAAGAAAACCCACTGGCATGCTATGTGCAAGCATATTATGAACTTACTTTACGTTCCCCATTTTCCGTAATATTTTTGATTGGTTCCTTGTCCCTGATTTTAAAATGGACCTTAGGGCCTGATTCAGAGCTGAATGCTCTGACCAGAGCGCTCGCTCTGAATCAGGGCCCTCCTACCTTTTTTTGGAGCGTCTTCATGGACGCTCGCATAGCTGTGGGTTACCACCCACAGCTATAGCGAGCATCCATGATGATGGTCGCGATGGTCTTGACCATCGCGACCATCGGGCTTGCGATGGAGACCCTGCGGTAGGGTCTCGCTGCCGCAAGCCCTGGAGTGATTTTGGCTCTATCAGAGCCAAAATCACTCCCACTGACAACACTAGTGATGTCAGTGGGGACGGCTTGAGACGGTAGGCGTTCCCATGGGAACGCCTCCGTCTGGCAGGCACGCCCACCAAAGGGGGCATGCTGTCAATCAACATCGACAGCACGCCCCCTTTGGTGCGAGCTCCCTCCGTCGGGCGCATGCGCAGTGGGGGAACATCGACCCGCTTGCGAGCATACTGCCGCTCACGAGCGGGTCTGAATGACCTCCTTAATTACGGTAAAACTCAATTTGAGTAAAATTCAGCTGCATTTCTATGTGAAAGATGCTCATGTTTAAGTCATCGTACACACTTGCCGATATTTTGAATGATTGAACGATAATGATATCATTATCGTTCACACTATCGGCCAGAGCGTATGCGAAAAACGACCAGCGATGCGTGCTCCCGCTGGTCCTTTACGATAACCCCAGTTGGCTGTACATGCAGCCCAACATGGGGATATCGTGAGTGATGTCACGCTGCTGAATGCAGCATGGCCATGCTCCCCCCCCCGCCGTTGTGTAAACACTTGCCGATGCCGGCAACCCCGCTGGTCCCGCCGATGATGATATAGGCGCATACACACATTGGGTCTCATTCAGACCCAGTCACAAGCGCCGATGCGCTCGCAACCGGGTCAATGGTTAGCCCTGCACACGCGCAGTGGCCGCACTGTGCAAGCTCCGGAGCGAGAGAGAAACTCTCTCACTCCGGAGCTCTCTACAAAAGGGGCGGCTGTCGATGTTGATCGACAGCTCGCCCCGTTTTGTAGGCGGCCGCACTGACATCATCAGTGATGTCAGTGGGGAGCTTCCTGCTCGATCAGAGCAGGAAGCTCCCTGGGGCTTGCGGTTGCTGAGACCCAACCTTAGGGTCTCGTCGCAAGCCCCGATGGTCGCGATGGTGTTCACCATCGCAACCATCAACCTGGTCGGTCGCTAAGCTGTGGGTGGTAACCCACAGCTTAGCTAGCGACCAGGAGGCCGCACTAAGAAAAAGGAAGCGACCGCCCTCATTCAGAGAGAGCGATCACGTCTTGCGACCGCCTCTGAGTGACGGCCATTGTGTAGTGTGTATGCAGCTTTGCGGATCTGCTTTAAAAGAAGTCATTGACACAATTATGCTTATGTATTATCGCTGCATTCTAAACTTTTACTTTTTGTGAGGCAATGTATTTTTACATTTAAACGTGTTTTTTTTGCATTTAAAACATTTTTTAAAATACACCCAAGTCGAATTAGTTACTTTCAAACAGTGGATCATTTACAGCACATTTAGGAAGAAAAGCTAATTCCTTGTTTGTGTTGAAGCACAGAGTTTGGTTTAATCTCACTATCAGCAATACAGTAGTACTGAATAAAGTGTTATTTTATCCCAGACAACTTGTGTGAAGATTACTCAGCTCTTGGGAATGCTCTCATACTTCCAGTCTAGATACTGTACTTATTGGGAGTTACGTGCGGCCTTTGTGTCACTTGGTGAGAAGATTTTGTTTCATTAAGAGCCGGAAATCACTGTAGCAGATTCATTAAGAGAGAGTACATTGTATGCATGTACATTATTCACTCTCAGAGTACTGGAGGGACTTCTGAATTAAATATGATGGCTAAATGGAAGAAAATAAAGTTTTGAACAGGATTATTAAAATAAAAATGGCACCTGTATTAAAAATGAGGGATGAGTTTCTGCAGCACTGTTACTTGTCCAGGGAGTCATAACTAGGAGCACATGGGCAGTTGTTCACAGGCTAAGATGAATTATCAGACCCCCCCTCTTTACTTGACCCGCTGGCACCCCTATACAGGGCACTAATTACACGGAATAGCCAGGGGGTCAGAACCCAGGCATGGAAGCGAATCAATGCCCACCCTGTCAGGTGCCTGCCAGTTCTTACCATGCCCCCTCTCTAACAGCATAACCTAAGATATGTCTTGGCATCCCTGCCCGTATAAAGGCCCTGATTCAGAGCCGGACGCTCTGACAGAGCGCTCGCTCTGAATCAGGGCCGTCCCTCTTACTTTTTGGAGCAGCCTCCTGGCCGCTCACATAGCTGTGGGTGACAGCTATAGCGAGCGGCCAAAATGATGGTCGCGATGGTCAAGACCATCGCGACCAGCGGGCTTGTGACGAGACCCTTGTGGTAGGGTCTCGTCTGCCGCAAGCCCTGGAGTGCTTTTGGCTCTATCAGAGCCAAAAGCATTCCCACTGACATCACTAGTGATGTCAGTGGGGCCGGACCCAGACGGTAGGCGTTCCCATGGGAACACCTCCGTCTGGGCAGCCATGCCCCTGGCATGCCCACCAAAGGGGGCGTGCTGTCAATCACCATCGACAGCACGCCCCCTTTGGTGCGAGACCCATAACGACGGCATGGCACTTGGGCAACATCGACCCGCTTGCGAGCGCTCAGCGCTCGCGAGCGGGTCTGAATCAGGCCCAAAGCCTATAATTATCAGCCCAAATGACAATGATATAGTGCAGACACCGTTCCATCTTATGATATAAAAATATTGCTAATGTAGACGAAATTCTGAATGGAATTGAGGATAAATAAGACTGATGGTTTTTTGCTGAATGTTGTAGGAATGACAGCCTTGTTGCTGGGTAAGTTTCTAGGGTCAGCTGGTGTGATAAGCCAATTACATGTATTTGGAGGAGGAGTTTGATTATGGTATATATATTGGCCTGGTAATTTCTATCCAGCCTCTTTTGCTGGATCTTCACAAATAGCTGAGTATCCATTATAGCTTTCTATTTTGCTTGCATCTTGGCAGTGTCTTTTTTTGTTCTTTTGCTATCCCCTTTTCCGTCTGCATTGTTTCATTCCCCTTACCATGCCTCGTCCCAGTCGTTCTGCTCCCCCTCCCAGGCGGCTAACTGAATTTTCTTGCCCCTTGTTATTGGCTCCCGCAAGACCTTTATCCCCCATTCCCTCCACTCCCCTTTTTTTGCGTCCAACGGACACTCTGGACTGTTCACCCGGCTCTGCAGTCTCACCGGTGGTAGCTACGGTGTCCGCGCCTGTTGCGACCACGGCGGGCGTGGTCACGTGTCTGGCTGGCCCTTTTCTCTTTTGTCCCCCTCTTCCCGCTCCATTCCTTGGGCATCCTGTAAGCCCTCTGGCCGGCTCTCCTCTCTCCGCTGCTCCATCGGCCGTCTCCGATGCCTCCACGCCTGTCGCGGATGCGGCAGGTGTTGTCACGTGCTGGGCAGGTCTTTCTTCCCCGGTGCTGCCTGCACCCATGCTGCTTCATGATGCTATCCCGCAGGTATGCTCCTGCCGCCTGGTTCC
The DNA here is from genome assembly GCA_031769625.1 of Taudactylus pleione. Taxonomy (NCBI): domain Eukaryota; kingdom Metazoa; phylum Chordata; class Amphibia; order Anura; family Myobatrachidae; genus Taudactylus; species Taudactylus pleione. Next base: position 4,412,359 of record JAUIMM010000310.1, on the reverse strand, counting down.
CCGGCCCTTCTCCCCTCATTTCATTTCACCCCGCCACGCATGCGCACCTGTCTGGATCCCCTTCCTCTGGCAGCGAGTTGTGCGGGTATCCGGCCTCGTGGCCGCACGTCCGCCCAGCAGCTTCACCCAGGCCTGTCACAGGGACAGCGGCAGCCCCGTTCCTATTCACTCCGGGCTACCAACGCAGCAGCCCCTGAATGGTCCACCCAACCTGGTCTTCGCAACGGGCTCAGCGGCCATTTTACCTCAGGCAGCCATTTTGGGGCCAGCCTCCCCTCATGGAGGAGCGCATAACAGCCCCTTGCAGAGAGCAGCTCCCTCGCTTTTTGCCCCCACCAGTTGGCACCCTGCGCTAAGTGTGGGTGCATCAGGTGCTTATACAACACCTACCCTTTCTCAGCCCCCTTGGAACACGGCCGCAGTGGTCAGACACCCGCTTATAGCTCCCATGCCCCCTTTTCAGCTGCTGGCCTGTCCTCAGGTCAGGCATCATGGAGCTCGGGTGTGGCACCCCCAGTTTTTTCCTCAGCTGCTGCACTTCCTACTGCCCCCTATTTTTCCACTAATGTTCCGTCTTCCCCTTTTGCCTATTCGTCATACTTACAGCAGCCCTATCTGACCTACCCATATTTACCACCATGGCAGGGTTACGCCCCCTGTATAGTACCACCTCCTGCCCCGCCCCTTCTCCCTCTCATAGGAATTATTCTCATCCATTGTTACCGGCAGTGTCTACTGCCATGCAGGCGTCAGCCACCCTGGCGGCTCCTCCTCCCCTACCACTTTATCCTCCCAACCCACCTCCCCCCATGCCTGCGGTTCCTCTACCTCTGCCAGTGCCTCACCTGTCTCCTCCATTTGCAGGTTCTGATGTTGCAGGAGGCAGCAATGGGGAACAGTCGGCAGTGCAGGCGGCTCCCATGACAGGTCCAAGCGAAGTGCCTGCTGTCATCGAAGCAGTTAGGACTCCTCAGGTGGCAGTGGACGAGGCAACTCTGGGACCCTCTGGTTCTGGTGAGTATGATGTGGCTTGTTCTTCCTCCTCTGATTCTTCTTCTGATTCTTCCCACTCTTCTGGTTCACCAGCACGCCCGCTTAAGAATGCCAGAATGGTTGCGCATCGCTTGGCCAAGAAGTCAGGTAGCACTGTTAGAACGGACGCAGAGACAGGGATTAAAGAGCAGGAAGCCGGCGTGGACACAGTCCATTGTGCGAATACCACGGTGCTTCGGGGGTTGCGCAAAAGCGTGCGAGGCAGGATTAGGAAAGGGAAGTTTGTAGATTTTTTCTCCCTCACTGACGACAAAATGACTAAATGTTTTACACAGGCTAAAAAGACCGGGAGTGTTGGGGAAGACGCTTTTTGTGGTTTTAATAACTGGTTGAAGGGTATGCTAATATTTGCTACATGCTATCTGGAGACGCGAGCACAGGAACATGTGAATATTATTAGATACTTATTTTTGGTGTTGGACATGTTCGTTCGGTCTCGTAATTTAGCGTGGCGAGAATATGACGTGCAGTTTAGAAAGAAGCATGATGGCAGCATGATAATTCCTTTTGGGGTAAAGGACGTGGAAGTATGGTTAGAGGTGTCACAGAATCGTCGGCCTCCTTTGGATCCGGCCCAGCCCCATAGCAGCTCGGCGACTGGCAGATCAGGGATGACAGGATGGGCGAGAGGGAAATGTTTTGACTACAATGACTCATGGGTCAGGCTGTCGTTTTCGCCACTCCTGTCGTCTCTGCGGGGGTGAACTTCCGGCCAAGGACAGTCGATGTGGGTCGGGAGTGGCTCCACAAGAACGTGAAGATGGCTCCAAGGGAACTGGTTAAGGCTAACTCTCCCATATGTTTAGCCTCTCTTAGCAGATGGCTTCAGTTATACCCCTGTAAGGAAGATTCCCTGTTTTTGTTGAACGGTTTTTCGTTTGGTTTTCCATTACCTATAGAGGGTCCGTTGATAGTGAGGGCTTCTAGTAACTTGCGCTCCACCAGAGATTTCCCTGAGGAATTAGAGGTTAAAGTTAGAAAGGAGGTCCTGCTGGGTCGAATGAAGGGTCCTTTCCCCTGTCCTCCCTGGCAGGATCTCTGTATATCTCTGGTAGGTGTCATTCCAAAGAAGGTTCCAGGAAAGTTTTGTTTGATTCAACATCTTTCATATCCCCCTGGTGGTTCGGTCAATGATACTATCCCAGATATTTTCTGTAGAGTTGTGTATCAATCGTTTGATGAGACTTTGGATTTGGTGCGCAGTTTTGGTTATGGCGCCCTGTTAGCAAAATTGGATATAGAATCAGCCTTCCGTTTATTGCCAATGCATCCGGAGGCTATGAAATTCATGGGTTTTCGTTTAGATTCAGGTTAATTTGTTGATAAATGTTTGCCAATGGGCTGCGCGGTTTCCTGTGCCTATTTTGAGAAGTTCAGCTCCTTTTTACAATGGTGTGTCCAGGCTGGAACAAGGCAGAGGGGTGTGGCTCACTATTTGGACAATTTTCTCTTTATAGGTCCAGGAAATAACGATATCTGTTCTGATCTCCTTTTTTCTGCTCAAGCGTTGTTTCAGGTCCCGGGAGTACCAGTTGCGCATGAAAAGACAGAGGGTCCTGTTTCTTGCTTAGCATATTTAGGTATTGAGATAGATACAGCTGCGGGTTGTTGTAGGCTGCCCCGAGACAAGGTAGATAAGTTGCTGGAACAAATTGCTGGCTGTTTAGCGGTAAAATCAATTTGGCTCAGTAAGGTTCAGTCACTGTTAGGTTCCTTTAATTTTGCTTGTCGGATAATTCCAATGGGTAGGGTATTTTGCAGGAAATTGGAGAGGGCCACTGCAGGGGTGGTCAGGCCAAATCAGCATGTTCGCTTATCAATGGAGATGATTTGCGTATTTGGTACAGATTTTTGGTTCATTTCAATGGTGAGCGTATTTGGCCTTCACCACCAGTTGCTAACAGCAAGTTGCAACTGTTTACTGATGCGGCGGGATCGTCCGGTTTTGGGGCATTTTTCAATGGGGAATGGTGCGCTGACCCATGACCGTTAAATTGGCGCCAAGAAGGTTTGACAAGTAATTTGTTGCTGTTAGAGCTGTTCCCAATTGTCGTAGCGGTGGAGCTTTGGTCTGCGCGACTTAGTAACCACCACGTAGGTTTTTAGTGTGACAATTTGGGGGTTGTTCATGCCATCAACAACCAGTGCTCGTCTTCCCCTTTAGTTTGCGTTTACTCCAACATTTAATTTTGCGATGTTTGGAGACTAACATCAGATTTAGGGCCAGGCATGTGCCGGGGGTTGTGAATGAAATTGCTGACACTCTCTCTCACTTTCAATTTTTGTGGTTTCGAGCACTTGTACCGTCAGCTTCTAATGTTGGTTTGGTGTGCCCCTCATTTGTGTGGCAGATCATCAGGCCAGCTTAGAAAGGTTGGCTCTACAATCATTGGCTCCATCCACTCTACGAGCGTACTCCGCTGCCTGGCGTGATTGGTGCGCCCATGGGGCGCTCCCGAACATGTTAGGTAAGTCCCAGAGGGAGGTGCTTTCCTCCTTTGTTTGGGAAAAGTATCAGCTAGGTAGACCAAGGGCCTCCATGGGTTCGACTCTAGCGGGTGTTTCCTTCTTTTGTAAATTGAAGGGTTTGCACGATCCAACCAAATCATTCATTCTTGTTAAGGCATTAAGGGGATGGTCGAAGGGTGTCCCCGCTTGAGCCGACTCACGTCGACCTGTTGATGTACAGTTATTGTCGAATCTTTTAGCAGTTCTGGGGAAGGTTGCCTCTGACGATTTTGAGGTTTCCCTTTTTTGGCTAGCTTTTTCTGTTGCATTTTTTGGTGCTTTCAGGGTGAGCGAGTTGGTGGCAGTCAATAAGACATCCACTTCTTCTGGGCTGTTATACAAGGACATGGTTTTTAGAGATGCGGCGGTTCTATGTAAGCTACGTTTCTCTAAAACAGACCAAACAGGTAGGGGTAAATGGGTAACGCCTGCACAACATAGTGATTTGACTATCTGTCCAGTGCAATTAGCTTCAAAGTACATGGCGCTGCGTCCAGAGGGTGGGTCTCAGTGGTTGGTACATGCAGATCTTAAGCCCCTCACTAAATTTCAGTTTGCCTTTAGTTAGTCTTTAAACTTGGTTTGGTAGAGTTAGTTCTTAAGCTGACAGAATATGTGTTTTCAGGCCACATCAGCTTGTTCGCTTATCAATGGAGATGATTTGCGTATTTGGTACAGAATTTTGGTTCTTTTCAATGGTGAGCGTATTTGGCCTTCACCACCAGTTGCTAACAGCAAGTTGCAACTGTTTACTGATGCGGCGGGATCGTCCGGTTTTGGGGCATTTTTCAATGGGGAATGGTGCACTGCCCCATGGCCGTTAAATTGGCGCCAAGAAGGTTTGACGAGTAATTTGTTGCTGTTAGAGCTGTTCCCAATTGTCGTAGCGGTGGAGCTTTGGTCTGCGCAACTTAGTAACCACCACATAGGTTTTTGGTGTGACAATTTGGGGCTTGTTCATGCCATCAACAACCAGCGCTCGTCTTCCCCTTTAGTTTGTGTTTACTCCAAAATTTCATTTTGCGATGTTTGGAGACTAACATCAGATTTAGGGCCAGGCATGTGCCGGGGGTTGTGAATGAAATTGCTGACGCTCTCTCTCGCTTTCAATTTGTGTGGTTTTGAGCGCTTTACCGTCAGCTTCTAATGTTGGTTTGGTGTGCCCCTCGTTTGTGTGGCAGATCATCAGGCCAGCTTAGAAAGGTTTGCTCTACAATCGTTGGCTCCATCCACTCTACGAGCGTACTCCGCCGCCTGGTATGATTGGTGCACCCATGGGGCGCTCCCGAACATGTTAGGTAAGTCCCAAAGGGAGGTGCTTTCCTCCTTTGTTTGGGCAAAGTATCAGTTAGGTAGACCAAGGGCCTCCATGGGTTCGACTCTAGCGGGTGTTTTCTTCTTTTGTAAATTGAAGGGTTTGCATGATCCGACCAAATCTTTCATTCTTGTTAAGGCATTAAGGGGATGGTCGAAGGGTGTTCCTGCTTGAGGCGACTCACGTCGACCTGTTGATGTTCAGTTATTGAGTAAATGGGGTAAATGGGTAACGCTTGCACAACATAGTGATTTGACTATCTGTTCAGTGCAATTAGCTTCAAAGTACATGGCGCTGCGTCCAGAGGGGGGGTCTCAGTGGTTGGTACATGCAGACCTTAAGCCACTTACTAAATTTCAGTTTGCCGCGGTCTTTAAATTTGGTTTGGTAGAGTTAGTTCTTAAGCCAACAGAATATGGTACGCACTCATTTCGGATTGCTGCGGCTACGTTAGCAGCACTGGTGGGAGCATCTCCCGCGTCCATTCAGTTGGTAGGGCGTATGTGCGTTGCGATAAGCTGTAGATGCGCACCTGGCGACGACCCGAAAACTTGGTTTACCTGCCAATCGTTGAACGGCTAGCGTTCAGCAATTGGGGGTGTGAGGAATGTTTTAAGTTTTCCTCCCGGTAGCCATGATCTGACCCACTTTGGTTCCGGGTAAGTTTTTTAGTTTTTCTCCTTCACTCGGGTTACTGTTTTTTCCCTGTTATGCATCCCTGCTAGTTAGTTGCTATGTGTTTTCATAAGATGTGTTATTTTGAATTGGGTTTGGTGTGGTTCTCACGGTCAGGGTTTCTCTTTTTCAACAGCAAGGGCAGCAGAAGATGTGTGGTTTGTGGGCCACACCTTTATTTTTTGGGCGGAGAAATATGTGAGAGCTCAGCATGTTAGCTTGTCATTAGAGGGACGTCAGATGCGTTGGTTTGGTGTTAGAGGTTTGCGTGTGGAGTCAGTGATGGATTTGATTGTTTCCTATGTTTCCAAATGGGGAGTCCCAGAATATATGGTGTTGCACGTTGGAGGGAATGATTTAGGAAAAATGAATGGTGTGTCATTGATTGTACATCTGCGTAAGGTTTGTAATGAGGTGCGATTGCGTTGGCCGTCGGTGCGAATCGTGTGGTCTGAGATGATGCCTCGTTTGACTTGGAGAGGAGTGCGGCAGCATGGTGCATTAGAAAGGGCGCGTAAGAAAGCGAATGTGGCGGTGGCGAAGCACATTGAGTCCATAGGAGGATTGGTGTTGAGTCACAGCTTTTTGGAAGGCGACATTGGACGTTTCTTTAGGCATGATGGTGTTCATGTAAATGAGTTTGGTACTGGTTTCTTTGTGAGGGATTTGTTTTATTTTTTGTGCTAGTTGTTTGGGTGGCGGGCCAGTCTCCTTAGGGCCTGGCTTTGGCGAGAGTACGCTGCAGCTCAGTGGCTTTAAGTGGCGTAAGAAAACTTTGTGGGGGCACTTGCCATCAATGCCCATGGCGAATTTGTCCTTCTCTGCGTGGGGGGATCCAGGCGCTTTAATGTGCGCAAGCGCCTCGGATTGTCCCAGGAGGGAAGTGAGACTCCCACATCGTTAGTACGTCTTGAGGGGGGATGTTTAGTCGTTCCTCATAGATTTTTTGGTTGAGCGAGATGAAAGCTAGAACTGAGCTTGCAGCGTCTCTTTGCCACCCTGGTTAGGTTGATTAATTCTGATTTATAAATAAAAGCTGTGACCTTTTTTAGCCAAGCTATGGTTGTCCGTGTCTTTATTTATAGTTAAGTAAGCTAATAAGGTGTATGGTGTTAAGCAATAAACATGCAGATCTTATGCATGACGCAAATTTTGCTTCTCTGTTTAGTGACTAGGGATGTGCAGTCAGGGTAAGTAGGGGAAGCAGAGCCTCCCCTGTCATACCCCCCCCATCATACTCCCTGTCATGCTCCCCCCCCTATCATACTCCATGTCATGCTCCATAGTTTTGATATAAAAATGTTTTTATACATGTGTGCCTCCCAAGCCATTGGCCTCACCACACATCACTTTAGTTCCTATTGATTATATGGTGCATCTCCCATTGCCAGCAACTAGCACCCTAATGTTTTGCCAGCAGCCAGATCTAACACAGGGGTTGACAAATCCCAGGGGCCAGGTCGCCATGGCTACCAGATTTTGCTTCCTGGCTACCGGATTTTGCAGTGAGGGAGGAAGCAGATCCTCATCAGCTTCTGTGGAGATTCGTGCCTATAGTATTTCGGTGTTCATATCATGCACAGGAGTGCATGTGCTGAGTGTCGCCTGTGGTAACTGCTGTGCCTCTGTCCGTCTGTCTGTGCTGATGACTCCTCTCCATCCTGGCCTGCACTGACCCATGCTGTCTGTCTCAGTCTACGCTGATTCTCCTGTACGTCCCGGCTGTCTACTGTCTCCTATCTCCGGCTGCATAGAGCTCTCCGGTAGTAGGGTGTAGGCGTGGCCAGGGATTGCAGAGCAGCTTTAGAGGGATAGTGGTGTGAGGGGAGGGGGTTTTTGTTGTACTTTTTGGTACCATTGTTTTATATGAAATGTGGTCCATTATTACTGGAGGGTGGGGGGTGTAGCAGAGGAGCTGTGCAACACAGTGAGGGGGCCTCCATGTTACTATATCCATTCAACTGTCACCATTTTGTGGACTAGTATAGTGTGTATAACACACAGAGCTGTGCTACTCACTCACTCCTGTAATTTTTTGGATGGACGGTGGTCTGGCTCCTACACTTTCATCTGGTTCCTAGATTTTAGAAAAATTTGTCAAGCCCTGATCTAACATATTATGGACTCCATTTACTAATGAGTTTCATGGCTAGAGATCATTTTCATCTACACTCGCCACATTTTTTAAATAATTTTTCAGCTTGTATTTATTCTGCGAGCGCTAATGTTATTCTGCCTGTCAGCGCTGTTTTTCTTACGTTAGCAGTGCTGACGAGCGGTGTTTTTCTTTTTTTTTTCTACTTGATTTTGGCACACGTGTAGTGTGTATTTCTGGCTGGATCCACTGTCTGGGTCCCATTCCCTGCCCGGAAGCAACCTCCATTCCTAGCCCAGCACACGCTGCTGTGCGATGGGCTGGGCAGGGCGGGAGGCTTCAGTCGCTGCCTTTGACTCACAGGGAAGGAGCGGCTGAGGGTGGAAGGGGGCCACCGGCTGCCGCTGCTGTTAGAGGGAAGAAGGGGTGAGGTCTGCCAGCTGATGCAGGAGGGCAGAAGGGGTGGCGCTGTCTGCTGTGCACTAGGGGGAGGCGGGGCTCTGGCTGCTGCTGGAGGGAGGAAGGGGGACACATAAAAGACACCACTGGAGGGAAGGGGCGGAGACTAGGAGGCGGAGAGTTGGATGAAAGGGGCGGGAAGTGGGAGGAAAGGGGAGGAAAAGGAGCTGCAGTAGTGAATTGTGGGCAAGGACCCGGATGCTGCAGCCTCCAGCCGTGACCAGCCGTGCAGGTGCTCGCCAGCACTAGATAACAGCACCTGCAGGACGGAGAAATAAAACTAAGGGCCTGATTCAGAACCGGACGCTATTTGCGCTCGCTTGTTCAGAAAAAAGGGGTGGCTATTCAAATGAACCGTTCGCTCTTTGCGGTCTGTTCACGCCTCTAGGTCTGAACGAGCGAAGAAAACTTGCGGTCGTTTTTTGGAAAACAACGCCCCCTGGCCGCTCACATCCTACGTCATATCCGCTATTTATTAGATTAATCGAGTACATCGACCAGCGTATGAACTGCTCGCTATTCTTGAGGTTGGTTTTTCCTACCACAATCTTGCGAGCAGTTCTGACTATAAAACAACCAAGTGACGTGGTCAATGATGCTGCTGTATTAATTATGCACACCCATAAAACGCCCGTTTTGACCTTTAAGCACGCCTGCGTTCGGATCTCCACTCCCCGTTTTCAAGCACCTTCCCCTGTTACCACCCACATACGCCTCCTGCTGTCACTCAAAATAGCAGGCATTTGCTATTTAGCGAGCACACGATTTTCGGCCGCACTAACTGGTTCGCGCATGCGTATTACGATCCGTACGCATGTGCAGTTGTGCAAACATCGCTCGGAAAGAACGAGCGCCCGCTTACGAGCGGCTCTGAATCAGGCCCTAAGGCAACTAGCGGTAAGTTCAAAATAACGCTTGTTGTTAAATACAGGTCTGTATACTGTAGATTTTGAATGGAGGTATGAAAAAAACCGCAAGCTGAAAACCAGCGCTGCTTACATTCATAAATACCAGATTCCTCTGTAACACGTCACGAGTTTGAAAAGTGCTAAAACTCGTCAGTAAATTGAGCCCATGTCTGTAACCAGTGCCACGCTATGCCAGCAGTCAGTACTACCATATTGTCATTATCTTGTGACTCCTGCATTTAGTAAGCAGCCGGTGCCCAACAATAATCCATCATCCAGTGCCAAAGCATTATGCCAGCAGCCGATGGCACCACACTGTACCAGCGGCCATTACTATCCTTTTGTCATTATTTTTTTACTCCTGCATTAAGTAAGCAGCCAGCGCCCAATACATATGTGTCATTATACTTACACATCTTTGCTGCAGTCGCACTAAAAGCCCCTCTAATCTTGACAAGTCCTGTGAGGCCCTGCTAGCGCTTGGTATGTTTTTTGCATTATTTTGATGAAAATGTGTCTAAGTCGCAATGTGCTGATTAATGTGATATGTGACACTTGTATATCTGTGTGTGACTGAGGGGGTCATTCAGACCCGCTCGCGAGCGGCAGTACGCTCGCAAGCGGGTCGATGTTCCCCACTGCGCATGCGCACGACGGAGGGAGCTCCGTCGTGCGCATGCGCGAGACCCGGGGAGCGACGGGCTTTCCATCGCTCCGGGTCTCGCACCAAAGGGGGCGTGCTGTCGATGTTGACAGCACGCCCCCTTTGGTGGGCGTGCCGGGGGCGTGGCGGCCAGACGGAGGCGTTCCCATGGGAACGCCTACCGTCTGAAGCCGGCCCCACTGACATTACTAGTGATGTCAGTGGGAGTGAGTTTGGCTCTTATAGAGCCAAAATCACTCCAGGGCTTGTGGCAGGGAGACCCTACCGCAGGGTCTCCGTCACAAGTCCGATGGTCGCGATGGTCAAGACCATCGCGACCATCTTTTTGGCCGCTCGCATATGCTGTGGGTGGTCACCCACAGCTATGCGAGCGGCCAGGAGGCCGCTCCAGTTTCATGGAGGAGGGCCCTGATTCAGAGCGAGCGCTCTGGTCAGAGCGTCCGGCTCTGAATCAGGCCCTGAGTCTCTGAATCTGAAGTACTACAATGCAGCAGCCACAGCTTTTATAATTCCAATTTCCATTCTGCTTCATATACAGACTCCGGGGCACACAGATATACAGGTGTCACATTTCAAATTATGCCTGATGCTAGCAGAGTAGCACGGGACCTGGCAGCTCATTTACGCAAGGCAAGTCGCGGTGCATGGTGTATTGAGGCTAGATGTATGAGGACACATCTGTATACCAGCATCAAATACCAAAGCTAGTGCCACCACATTGCCATTCCCTTGAACCCTCATTGTCATTTTATGCCAGTATGCATCATCCCTTGTTACCACGATACAGTGTTCAACTACGAGTATTCCTGCTCATCCCTCTATCCAGGGGCGTTTCTAGAGAGGAGGGGGCCCGTGTGCAGTCTCCGACATGGCCCCCTCCTCTCCGCCCGACGGCCGGCAGCGCACTGAGCTGTGCGTGGCCAGCGCTGGAGTTATAGACTCTTGGCACTGGAGTGTGCCCAGAGTCTATAGTGTATGCACAGGTAACTGGGAAAATGCCCACAACAGCCATATTTCAGTCGTTTTACAGTGCCGGACACCCGCACCTACGTGGGACTCTGGAGAGGTAAGTATTATTATGGGTGCAGGGTGTGTGGTGCGGGACCCAGGGGCTCGTGTTCCCCTGACACCCTGCACCCATTATAGATATGCCCCTACCTCTATCCCTGTTACAGCTGACAGAAAGCAAATAAAACCAATTAGAAAACAGTGAGAAAGGGCAGGAAGGAAACACAGCAGCAGGAGGGCTATTTGCCGTTAGCTAAAAATGTCCATTACTCACCATTCCCCTGTCAGGATTTGAACCATCGGGATGCCGCTGTCAGTGTACTGACAGCCGGCATCCCGTCCACCGGTATTTCATACTGATTCCAAGGGCACCAAACAGTACAAAAACAATACAATTATTGAATTAATTTTTGATGTCGCAAGCACTGCTCTATGTCGCAGGCACAGCTCTATTGTGGAGTCACAAGGCTTATATATGCACATGAATGTCTTTACTGATGGACACATCACAGCCTATATACAGCAGAGTACAGCACAGCCTATATACAGCAGAGTACAGCACAGCATACAGCAGCGTGCACCCCCTGTACACTTCTGAGTCTGGGCACAGCCTATACAGCAGAGTGCAGCACAGCATACAGAGGTGTGCACCTTCACTGTACACATTGACTAAGCAACACAGACACTTGTGAGTCTGGACACAGCACAGCCTGTACAGCAGAGTACAGCACAGCATACAGCAGTGTGCACCCCCTATACACTTTGACAAAGCAGCACAGCCACTTGTGACTTGTAAGTCTGGACATAGCACAGCCTATAAAGCAGGGGACAACACAGCATACAGAAGCGTGCACCCCCTATAAACATTCACTAAGCAGCACAGCCACTTCTGAGTCTTGACACAGCCTATACAGCAGAGTACAGCACAGCAAATTGAAGCATGCCCCCCCACTATACACATTGACTAAGCAGCACAGCCACTTCTGAGTCTGGACACAGCACAGCCTATACAGCAGAGTAAAGTGCAGCATTAAGCAGCGTGCATGATAAGGAAATTGCGCCGAGTCCCGTCCACAGCACCTTATATAGAATACAAAGCCATCGAGAATCCAACGCCGCGAGGATGATGTTTTGCCTCAAAGTGGAATCCGAGTCAGGCAGGAAGACCTGAGCTGCCGCTCGGATTGACTCGGGTTCCTGATGTTCGGGCGGGTTCAGATTCCAAGGAATTCAAATCGCTCATCTCTAGTACAGAGCAGCTTCAAGTCTGCACTGATGATTATAGCTTGAAGCAAAACAAGGGCATATGCAGAAGTGGCCGCATCTTGGGTTTTGTACAGCTCTGCGTATGGGTGAATAATAATAATGCAGAATTTTCATCTTATGACTGAATTACTTTAAATTCTGCATCAGTCCCTCAATCATACTTGATAACATTTGAAATGACCCCTTTGGGACCCTGCCGAGGCAACCATGTCGGAGGTGAAGGGGGGGCCGGCTGCCACGATTGTCTCATCAAAGTCCTGCCCCCCCCCCCGATTTTAGCCTCCATTTGATGTAATTCAATGTATCATCGATATTTTAGGCTGCACTCTTCATACGGGAAGTGGGTGGCATGCAGGGCCGTAACTAGCTATGGGCGACCGGTGCCACCGCACAGAGCACATCGCTCTGTGGGAGGCACCGCCGACCACCTGCGGCCCCTGTATCTGGCTATCAGTCTGCCTGTAATGGCACAATGCAGCCAGAATTACAGATGCAGTGTTCTTTGCCAAACGGCAGACTGCAGCCATAACAGCGCTGTTGTTCTGGTCACATGTGACCCCCACCCCTTTTGGCATGGCTTCATGGTGTCATGCACTGAGGGCGCCATGGCCGGCATCGGGTGCCATAACTCGAAGTTATGCCACTGGTGGCATGTAGGAGGCTAGCCCAATTTCTCGGGAGTCTGGGAGAAACCGAAAAAAATTGGAACTCTAATACTCCTTTCAGACATATGACTCGGGAAATGTCCTGCTTAGACAAGGGAATTTGGTCGAGACCCCCCTTTCACACTACAGCGTCTACCTGGGAAATTCCCAAGTAGACCCCTTTCAGACAAGAGCAGAGTTTTTAGATTACCTGCCTCTCTTCTGCCATCTGCCCCTCCTAGCCTATCCCTCTCCGGCTGCCGCTGATGAGGTCATCAAAATGCAGCAGACAGCCGGCCAATCCCAATCCAGCCATTTTTATTTTATTTTATTAATAAATTATTTGTTTTATCCCCTATTTGTGCCCCCCCACCCCACCCCAATGGTGAAGAGATAGAACCCCTTCCGTTAATGTACTGCCCTGGTGGTTCAGTGGGAGTGCGGGAGGCCCGCTGTGGCAGAGATCTGTCGGCGGTCTCCAGCACTGGTGGGTGTCCATGGCATCCGGCTGGGGTCCTCTGTGTCGTGATCTACAGCGACACAGCCACCGGCGCGGGGGGTGGTGAGCCGCAGCACTAAGCGTCCTATAGGATGCTCTGCGCTGCCAACTCAAAGCAGCAGCGCTGAGTGTCCTTTAGGATGCTCTGCGCTGTCAACTCAATGTAAAAGCTGCTTGGTGCAGTCCGGGAATAGTAAATTCCCGGGTAGCACCATTCATACATAAGCAGGGTAATTCCCTGGTCGATTGAAGGGTCGGCTACCCAGGAACATGTTCCCAGGTAGGTACATTTCAGATATATGCGGCAACCCGGGAATGTGGCTGAGGCAGGCCAAATTCCCGGGATTCCCGGTATGTCTGAAAGGGGTATTACTGACATACTGGGAGAGTTGGCACTGTATCTATGCCCTCAGTATTCTAGGCATTGTTTAAACCTTGGTCTGTTTGCACTCTGAGATATGGAACATTTCTAAATCATGGGAACATAAAGACTAAGGGGTCTATTTACTAAGCAGTGTTAGGAGACAGAGTGAAAAGTGATAAGAAAGTGATAAGGTGCCAGCCAATCAGCTCCCAACTGTCATTTTTCAAACACAGCCTGTGAGATGACAGTTGGGAGCTGATTGGCTGGGACCTTATCACTTTCTTATCACTTTTCACTCTGTCTCCTAACACTGCTTAGTAAATAGACCCCTAAATGACATATGCACATTGTTATGATGTGTATGTAAGTTCACTTCTTACTTAAACAAACACATGGGAGATTTGGATGGATATAGCGCGACCGATTTGTAGACTGAATTGCTGCCATCCTGACCTGCGCCCCTGACAAGCAGAATTACAGGCTTTTCTTTTAGCTCATGTCTGCCAACAATTTATTATCTGCCTGTAACACTGTGACTTAAGTCTTTCTGTAATGGGCTATTTCCTCTTATGGTGTTTCCTTATATATCCTGGATTTCTGCAAAGCTCTATTACACAAACGAACGGCCTTATTTAGGTGAAAAATAACTTTCATAAACAGCTGCGCGCTGCCAGGTTATTGAAGATTCATCTTTCAGTCATGTCACTGACCCTTCCGTCACCCTGCCACTGCACACATGCGATTGCCTTCCAGACACGTTTATTGGCAATATGATGAGTACGCTGGGCTCGGCTCAATGTACCCTCTAGGCGGAGATAATATGCTGAAAAAAGTCATCAGGTTGTCTCTTCTGTTTAAAAGCAGGATGGTGACTTTAATCAGTTTCTGTATAGATCAAATAAAAGGACTGATACATGTAAATCTTTCATTTCACACTGCTGTATAAAGGGCAACTACAGTAACCCAGAAACACAAAGGGTTCTGTTAACATGGAAAGATATACAGTATATGTAAAACGTTCCAAACCATGACGGAACTTCAGTTGTTTGAAATAATGGGGCTCATTTAGTAACATGGCACAAAGAGTTCCCTGCAAACCATTCATTTTTGTTTCTTTCTAAATAATTGTATTGAAGCAGAAATGCAGGGGAAATACAAAGTTCAAAATTACACATTTACACATCTGAAGTGAAAAACAACCACAATGATCATAAAACAGAAATAAATGAGAGAAATGCTTGTTAGGAGACAGAGGTCTGTAAATGTAATTATTGCAAGGTCCCGTCTGGTCTGACACAGAGCCGTAACTAGACTTTCTGGTGCCCTGTGCCATGGAGAGCATTGGTGCCACCCCTCCCCCCCTATTTTTAAATAGGGACATAAGATTCTGCACCTGAAAAGAGCCTTGGCCTCATGGGGAAGGGCGAGGGAAGGGATAGGGGAGGCCAGGAGATGCTGGGGATAAATAGGGACATAATATAGTGCACCTGAGAGAGGGCCATGGCCTCATGGGGAAGGGCCAAGGAAGAGATAGGGGAGGCCAGGAGATGCTGGGGATAAATAGGGACATAATATAGTGCACCTGAGAGAGGGCCATGGCCTCATGGGGAAGGGCCAGGGAAGAGATAGGGGAGGCCGGGAGATGCTGGGGATAAATAGGGACATAATATAGTGCACCTGAGAGAGGTCCATGGCCTCATGGGGAAGGGCCAGGGAAGAGATAGGGGAGGCCAGGAGATGCTGGGGATAAAAGAAGAGGAAGCTACAAGTGAGAATGATAATAAACAGGAAAATTGACAGGTCCAAACAGGGCCCCCTGCCCTGCTGTGCCCTGTGCCATGGCACTGGCCGCACTACCCTAGTTACGGCCCTGGTCTGACAATGCAGACGTGGGAGGGCAGCAGCCCAGCAGTAACCCAACCGGCAGGGCAGTCTAGCCACCCACATAGCCGAGATTTTAAACATGGATTATAAAAGAAAAAGTTAGGGTGGAGTCTGGAAAACAGGAAGATCCAGAAGGCTCGCCCTTGTTTCATACCATGTGGTATGGCCGAAACATTTTCAAATCTGCGATCTTGTTGGATCTGAATGCAATTCAATAAAGCTTTCCCAGGTTGCAATAAAGGACTGGACCCGCGTTTTCTAGAAACATGAAAGAGCTTCTCCTTAAATAACAAGAAAGGGGACAGGTGGTGAGACCTGAGCCCAGAGCTGGAGGTGCCTACAGTGGAATAAATTCTACGCGTGAGTAGTAATGAATCTCCAGATTCCTGAGCCCAGACCATTCGTTTTTATATTCGGCTAGAAAAAGAACCAGAATCTTTTTGTTATGGCTTTTAGTAAGATTTTGCACACTGCACCATGCTGTTACCTACTATTAGCGCTGCACGGGGGTGCACAAATGCAGCCGGACAAACCATGTAGCAATACATAAGTTACAAAAATGCAGCAAGTTGAATCAGGGTGGTGGTGTATTTGTCTTAAGGTGGAGGCATGCCTCAAGGTGGTTTGAGCGCTCCCTAGGAGGAGCATCTTGCACTTTTTAAGAACAAGGCTGCACCTATGCTCCTTACCTTAGAAACACCTGTTCATCTTATAATCACCCATTCATTGCAGTGAACGGGACATATCTCCCAACTTCTGGGTCGTGGGACAAAATTGTCCTTGGGTGGGATGGTGGGACAGGCCTCAAATCAAGACATTTTGGAGGTATGCAATATGCAATATTTGTATACATGGTTAATAATACTGAATGATTTTGTGTGTACCAGACAAATACTTGTCACCTTTACTTCCACACAGACAGTTGCAGTGGAGCTAGGATGCTACATTCCCAAATTAAATCTGTCATCTCTGATATTTGTTCTCACAAAGCACTACATCATTACCAAGGTGCAAATCTGCACCATCATGCTGGATTTACTCCTAAATCCCAACAAACGCTACTTCGACCCATCCTAAACCTCACCACTATCCATCCAGGAATGCCCACTTTTGACACAATCCCACCCCTTTTGTGCTCAGCAAATCAGCAAAGTTAGAACAGTTGGGAGGTACAGCACTAAGGCACTGCCTCTCTTGGCATGGATTCAGTGATGGAGCTGAGGGCCTGATTCAGACCCGGTCGCAAGGCTGCATTCACACTCAGTCTGCCGATGTTTGCAATTTGCGCATGCGTACAAAACGCAGGGCGCGTGCGCGAACCAGTCACTGTGATCGGGTAGCAATCGCACCCAGTGCACAGACGCTCTGCAAGCATGAGTGACAGGACGTGCCGTTTGTGGATGGTGACGGGGTGGTCGATGGTAACGGGGGTGTGGTGGTGCGAACGCAGGCGTGTCTTTGCATTGGAACGCCGTTTCAGGAGCGTGCATAATTAAGACGCAGCGTCAGCATACACGTCACATGGCTGAATTACACACAGCAGCACTCGCAGTGCTTGCGGTAGGGTATGGTCAGCCACAAGTGCTGCATATGGGTCCGATGTCAGCCGATGTTACCGATTGTTTATACACTTCCTGCAGATGACGTATGTTACGAAGGGAAAGTGGGCGTCTTGTGTCAGCTGGTGGGCATCTATTTTCATACCGCGATCGCACGGCAAAACATAGTGGGCGTGCTAATGTCTTGCTAGCGATCGTGGGATTTGCATACTTTGGATGCGGACGGCTGCATGCGAACGCATCCTAGCGACCGGGTCTGAATCAGGACCTGAGTTTGAGGTTTTCCTTAAAATTTTCACAAGAGGGTTAAATTATTTCACCATTTTACTGTGGAGTGTCTTGTGAGGTCCAGAGTCCGTCAGTAGTTTAATAAGTTCCCTGGTGTATGTGACCTAGGTGCTTGCAAACGATAACATTTTATTTTTGGAGTGAGCAGCAGGTTAAGGGGAAAAGAGAGTAGATCGGGTGCGGGTGCATTTACGTAAGTGAGGGGCCTTTTCTGTAAAGGTCTACTTACAGTAGCTAAAGTGCCCCCTGCTGTGTTCTGGGGTTCTGACTCTAGAACACAAAAAGGCGTGTAATCTCATAAGGTTACGAGTGGGGTTGTGCAGTTAAGGGGGATTGGGCCTGTTTCAGAGTTCTACGCTATTCTGATGT
Organism: Taudactylus pleione; assembly: GCA_031769625.1. Taxonomy (NCBI): domain Eukaryota; kingdom Metazoa; phylum Chordata; class Amphibia; order Anura; family Myobatrachidae; genus Taudactylus; species Taudactylus pleione. The sequence goes on along the minus strand of JAUIMM010000310.1, from coordinate 4,394,801 downwards.
TATCGCAGTAGAGCGATTATTGGCCATCTGTGCATGAGTCGCACTGCGCATATGTCAAAGTACATTACCGTTTTTCGCAAGTGGTGACTTTTTATTCCCAGAATGAATGACAGTGAAGGGTTATTTGGGGGAGGTAATGGGGTGAGCTGCCATAAATGCAGACGTGTCACGACCATTTTCGGGGCGTGTCACCGCCTACATCTGCCATATCGTGCGCACAAAACATGGCTCTGTCGATGTTGAGTGACAGCTCGCCCCATTTGGTGGGCGGGCCGGGGGGGGTGGCTGCCCAAATGGAGGCATTCCCGAGGGAACGCTTGCCGTTTGGCGGCGGCCCCACTGACATCACTCGTGATGTCATGGGAGAGCTTCCGGCTCTGTTAGAGCCAAAAGCTCTCTGGGGCTTGCGCTGAATGAGACCCTACCACAAGGGTCTCGTCGCAAGCCCGATGGTCGCGATGGTCGATCATCCTGGCCGCTCGCAATAGATGTGGAGTTCGCTCCATAAAAAAAAAAAGGACGCCCTGATTCAGAGCGAGTGCTCTGTCAGAGCGACCGTCTCTGAATCAGGCCCACTGTACGCAACAGCAGCAGCATTGAAAGAGTTAACATTTTGTTAAAAATAAATCAGTAAATATTCCCCTGCAATCATTTTAGGACAGTTCCCTGGACTCTCTTATCCCTCGTTATATAGTTTTGTAGTAGCACGGAATCCGGTAACAGAGTAATGCTTTCTAAGGACGCTTGGATTATCCTGTCCAGCCAATAACCATATCAATTTAATAGAACCATTCATTTCATATTTAGTTCTGTCAAACATGTATACAGTAGGGATTTTTTTGTTTGTTATAGATACCAGAACACACGCCAGAGGGAATAAAATGACTTTAGTGTGCCGTGCCTAAAAAGTACAGTACAATAATAAATAACAATGATGTTTAAATCCCCAGACTACGGTACAAAATCTAACACGCTCAAATACACATAGTAAACCATATAAGTAGCATGTATAGTTATTTTCCATTTTACAAGTATATTAATTGTAACTTGCTCACAGATATTGTATCCAAAGGGCCCCTTTTATTTTATTTAGGCGTAAATTTCGATGCAGGTTGTAAAAAAAAATAGGACTCCTTGGGCAGCAGAAGTTAGTAAATCTCAAAACTCCTGGAGAAAGAACTTGTCCCAACCATACAGCACTAGGAGACAGGTGTCGTTTCACATCTGCGGAGCTGTGCATTGGAGCTTTGACACATAGAAGCCTCGAAAGGTTCTATATTATTGGCATCTTAATTAACGGGTGCCTGATATTAATTAGATACACTGGTTTATAGCAAGTGGAAATATTTTAATTTGCTCTCGCATTTTATTTCACTGAGACTATGCAGGATTAAAAAATGCATTTAACTGTGATAAATGTTAAAATTACACATTTTCAAATGACGCATTTATTACCAGGGAATAACTGGGATATCCACTGTACACTAGTTCACAGCATATTGTAATTAATTACTTCATTCAAGTGGAATGGGACATTGAAAGGCTAAAATTATCTTGCATGCTTTGACAGTCTTACTTTTGCGCAATGTAAAATCCATTACTTCTCTCTCTCTGCAATTTCTGTGCAGAAAGGTACAAACAGGTTAGGCAGAAAAATGAGCAAAAACAAATAATACGAAGCTGGATTTATGTGAATAGTTGACAATCAATCCAAAAAAAATAAAATAAAAAAAAACCATATATATAATTATATATATATATATATATATATATATATATATATATATTAAAGAGTGGAGAAGAGAGCGCCTCCTAGTGCAGTATAGTATAATGAAATTTAACCACCACCAGTTGCAATCACCTCTATGTGGATGGGGGTGTACCTTGAAAAGTGGAAACACCACTTTTTAATAACACGATTGACCTTATTAGCCAGCAATCTCAGGATCTTATAAACAGCCCGATATCATAACTCGGTCACAGGACAGGTAATGGCAGCACCGTTACTCCTGGCAGGAATGGCCGCCTGGCTGGTGGGTGGAGGACCTGATGAGGGTTAAATGACAGGCATCTAAATCTAGATGCCTGTCATTTTACTGATGCCGGGAGACCGGTGCCCGGCATCCTGATCGAATCTATGCCGGGCGCCGCCAGGGGGGGTTAGGTTTAGGGCTCCCGGGGGGGACAGGGTTAGGCACCCCCCCTGGAGGTTAGGGTCATTCTAGGGGAAGGGGGGGTTAGTGTTAGGCACCCCCAGAGGGAGGTTAGGATTAGGCACCCCCTCGGGGGACTTAGGTTTAGGCAGCGGGGAAGGGGGGGATTGGTTTAGGCACTTAGATGGGTTAGGGGGTGGAATCAGGTAAGTTTTATACTTACCTTTAGGACGATCGGGATTTCCTCCTCTGTCGGGCTGCAGAGGCCGGGATTTGAATCGCCGACCATGCGGCCGGCGGTAATTCATACTGAATGCCAATCCCACACCTCAAATTAAATGCAAACAGTTCAGCAACCAAATAACGCTTCATTTGTAACAAGTTATACATTTCCTATGACCTGGACTACACCATAACATAATTACTTTTCACTAGAAAAAGGAATTACCTGTCTTGTCCCTACCACTGAACAGAATAGTTTACATTACCTTTACATACACTACACCTATTCTAGTACTAAATAAAACATAGTACTATAACAATTATTTCCCAAAGAAGCTTTACTCTATCTGGCCAGACACCCTTGTGTTGGTGCACATATGGATAAATTGCTGGTGTATAGCTGAAGTAACAAAGAAGTTATAATGATCCTGCTACTCAATGCTGTAATAGACACTTGAAAGGTGCAAACCCGGGTTTGTAAACCTGGCCATACTACTATTACTTTTCTGTAGTCATTGAACTGTAAATGAAGCAACAGTATATTTTTTTATGCATTTATAAACAGTTGGTCTGATCTGTTTTTTAGAAAAGGTATTTATAGAGGTGCATTCTACTGTACCTTTGCACCGTTATTACTAGATAACTGCACAGTTCTATCTTCACCTTGTGAAATACCATTTAAATAGAATTATGTGAGGACAATGTAAACAAATAAAGGCTGCAGATGTACTTCAGGGTCTATTCTTCAACCCGGGCAATGCCGGGTTGTACCTGAGCTAGTAATTAATATTAGAACAACATACAAGTATACATCATACTCTGTACTAAAATACACACAACAGAGAACATCATGCAGGGGATTCAAACATGTACCATTGTCAGACATTTGGTATTTGGTTGGTTCTGTTAGGTAAAACTGGCACTTCATTGGTGTAGGTTACACACAAAGATAAGGGAAGGCATGTCCCCAATTGACCAAGCCTTAGCTTAGCAGTTATAGAGGATTAGAGAGCATTCACTTTAGGATTTTTTTTAGGGTAGTGGTACTGAACGCAGAGGAGGACACATCTGTGCACATCAAAGCAGAGCCGTAACTACACATTTTGGTGCCCTGTGTACATAAAGAGCATTGGTGCCGCCAGTAATATCTCAAGCAGGGAGAGTGTGCCCAAAAAAATACAGGTGTGGTCTCGCTGGGAAAGGGCATGACCACACAATAGTATCTCCGATTCAAGTTTCAACGCACAGTAGTGTCCCTTATTCACATTATGTCACACAGAGTCCATTCACATTACTCCACACAGACCCCATTCACATTATGCAAGAGCCCATTCACATTATGCCACACAGTAGAACCCCTTATAAACAATATGCCACACACAGTAATGCCCCTTAAAACACATTATGCCACACACAGTAATGCCCCTTAAAACACATTATTTCAGACACAATAATGACCCTTTAAACACATTATGCCACACGCAGTAATGCCCCTTAAAACACATTATGCCACACACAGTAATGCCCCTTAAAACACATTATGCCACACACAGTAATACCCTTTAAAACACATTATGCAACATACAGTAATGCATCTTAAAACACAATATGCCACACAGTGATGCCCCTTAAAACACATTATGCAACATACAGTAATGCATCTTAAACACATTATGCCACACAGTGATGCCCCTTAAAACACATTAAGGGGTAAATTTACTAAAGGTCGATTTGGCATTTTGAGTGATTTGAGGTGCGATTTTCATTTGATTTGGATTAGATTTTGGTTTTGAGTATGTAAAATCGCATGTAAAATCGGACTTCAAATCGACTTGGACTCAAATCGCTCTCAAGCCGACCATCGGAAAAACATTGGTACTTTTACATAGCCCAACACAAAGAACCCTTATTTACTATCATTCGATTTGAAATCATCCTCAAAATCAGACTTCAAATCACTCTTCAAATCCCCAATACAATAGACCTGCTTCATGCTTTTGATTTGAGCATGAGCAGGTTGGATTCACACAGATACATGCAGACATCAGTGAGGTGCCTGCATGTATCTCACTGTAAGTAGCAATTAAAGAGTAACATTTAGAAAAAAATTGATGTGAGGTCACCCCCCAAAACGCAACCAGCCCCGGACTTTGCCAACCCAGTTCTGATGTAGGGTCTCCCTGTACTTAGTACAACCAGCACAGGGCTATGGGAAGCAGAGCTGGTTCTGGATTTACAGGGAAAAATTTGCGTACGGTTCCCCTGTAAGATCCAGAACCAGCCCTGGACCCTTTCTAACGGGGGACTGATGCCACAGCCAGGGGATCCCTATCACCGGGCTCCCCAGCCGCAGCATTAGCCCTGACCGTTAGTCAGGCCAGGGATCCCTTGGGAGTTGGAGACCCCTTCAAAAAAAGGGGTCTCCCTCTCCTGTGTTTTGGGGGTGACCTCATGTTTTTTTTTCTTAATTTAACTCTTTAGATGCTTTTTACAGTGAGATACATGCAGGCATCTCACTGATGTCCGCATGTATCTGTGTGACAACGAACTGCTCATGCTGAAAGTGAAAGCATGAAGCAGTTCGTTGTGTCGGGGATTTGAAGAGTGATTTGAAGGGTGATTTGCCGTTCGATTTAGACATGAATTTGCCAAATCGAACAGCAAATCACTCTTCAAAACCGACTCAAACCGAATTTGTTTTGCAAATCACAAAACAAATCGACTAATAGTAAATGCAGTGAAAAAACGGTTTTCACTGCATGCGATTTGAGACGTGCTAAATCACTCCTCAAATCGTGCTGCAAATCGACCTTTAGTAAATTTACCCCTAAGTGTGTCTATGTCACCTCTCCCACCAGCAGCTTACCCCCACCCCGTACCTCTAGCAGCAGCTCCCTGCCCCTGTGTCATCCTCTCCCCATTTTCTAAACTTAGGGGACCTGATTAGGGAACAATGCTCCACTTTAAAGAATATAGCAGTCCCCCTGGTTATCCTGGTGTTAATGGCAGCAAATCAGCTATGACGATGGATTGCAGATGAAGTACAGGTGAGTGCACAGTGCCTTTTAGGATTCAGCGCTCATCTTTTGAAATGAGGAAAATTCTTCCAAGTATGCTACTAGCATCTGCGGCTGTTATAGGTGTCGGTGATACCTGCTCCAGGAGTGTGCAGATATGTAGGTGACACCGTGATTTTGTTTATACAAACAGCATCCATATGTTTAGTAATCAACTTCTGCAGAATGAACACGCACAAACGATCCTCGGTCTTGGTTAAAAACGCGTTTCAGCGCTCAGCAGTGCCTTTCTCAAGGTTAAGTGAAAGCATGTTGACATTATCTCCATGCCGACATTCTCATGTCACTATCATCATATTATGTCAAACCCGTTTTGCATTATCCCACACACTCTGAGTCCCTTTAAACGTTTCATAAGCCACCGAAGACTCCAATTCTTCTCTCCACCTGCGCATCACTTATTCTAGCTATTATTATTTATTTATTAACAGTTAATTATACAGCGTACACACATATTAAGCTTTACAGAGAATATAAAAGTAATTTACAACAGTTCCTGCCCCGGGGAGCTTACAATCTATGGGCCTGATTCAGACCCACTCGCGAGCGGCTGTCCGCTCGCAAGTGGGTCGATGTTATGGACTGAGCATGCGCACGATGGAGGGAGCTCCGTCGTGCACATGCGCCAGACGCGACGAGCGAAGGAAAGTCCTTCGCTCGTTGTGTCCGATCAAAGGGGGCGTGCTGTCAATGTTGATTGACAGCACGCCCCCTTTGGTAGGCGTTCCGGGGGCGTGCCTCCCTGACGGGGGCGTTCCCACGGGAACGCCTCCCGTCAAAAGCCGGCCCACTGACATCACTAGTGATGTCAGTGGGAGTGATTTTGGCTCTGATAGAGCCAAAATCACTCCGGAGCTTGCGGTTGAAAACCTCAACCGCAGGCTCCGGCTCGCAATTTCGATGGTCGCGATGGTCTCGACCATCGCGGCCATCACAATGCACGCTCGTATAGCCTGTGGGTGGTGACCCACAGCTATACGAGCGTCCAGGAGGACGCTCCATGAAAATGGAGCCCGGCCCTCATTCAGAGCGTGCGCTCTGCTCAGAGCGTACGGCTCTGAATGAGGGCCTATATTCCCTATCACACGGCCATACATATCTTGTCAGAAGCCAATTATTGGACAGTATGTTTTTGGATTGTGGGAGGAAACCGCAGAGCACATACAAACTTCACACAGGCCTATATATTTATTAACTCGTGTAAATAACTGTCTTACCTGTGAGTTCTGCTACTGCTGTATTAATGGTGGGTTCTGATGTAATCACTGCTGTGTCTCATGATACAGTGGACCTCATTCAGAGTCAGTCGTAAATGTCCGCTCGGTCGTACGCCTAACGACCGCAAAACGGAAAAAGGAATCTATCGCACGGCCGGTTGGTCGTAACCAAATTGACGCCCAAACGTGAACAAAGCACCTCCTCTAGGTAACGAGTGATAGCAGTTAGCGATCGAGTCAGTCGTTGTCAGTCGCTGTATGTTAATTTTCTTCTGATGGTTGCGGCCGCTTGTGTGCAAATTACTCCAAAAATAACTAAAAAACCGTATAGAATAATCCATCCCCCTGAAATATATTTATTATTATTATTCGCTAATGCAAACACAGCTGAATCAATTACAAGCCAATTAGCAGTGTTATTAGCAACAACAAACGATTATTAGCTGCTTGCATTGTGTGCCTCAAAATAGAAACATCACTCCGAACATCAGTAATATTCGATAGTATCGATAGTACTCTAGGGCTTGCGAGAGCACGTACCCAACCTTAAGCTGTACGATCAGCCAGGCCTCTAACCTGCTAGCAGAGTGACGTTTTACTACTTCTGGCCTTCTATGTCGGTCGTAGCAGGTAATTTATGTACGCCCCTGAAACGCCCTCAAAATGCTGAGGCACGCCTGAGTTTTCAGACCACCACCCCCGTCACCACCCACAAACGGCCTTTCATGTCAATCAACTCTCGGCAAGCCACTTCCTGCTCGTAAGCCGTACGATTGACAGCATTTTGGATCGCAAGGTCTCGTGCACTCATGCACACAACTAACCGTACGCATGCGTGGTTTGGAAACATCGGATGCGTACGACCGACTCTGAATGAGGTCCAGTGTGTGAACAATAAGGAATAATCCCTACTGTCAATTATTTTGAATATTTGAAGCCTCATTGTTTATTCAGTACCTGTGGCCTGTATACAGCACTTGGCCTGTGCACAAAGCTTTGGGGCAAATGTACTAAGCTCTGGAAAGTGATAAATTGGAGAGTGATAAAGTACTAACCAATCAGCTCCTAACTGTCATTTGTCAAACATAGCCTGTAACATAGCAGTAAGGAGCTGAGTGGCTGGTAGTTTATCACTTTCTAATTTATCACTTTCCAGAGCTTAGTACATCTCCCCCTTTATGTGGTGACTTCTAATATCCTAATAATATACAGTAAGGAGTGCATTGCCCTATTTGTACATTTATTGGAAGTTTTTATCTTTATTTTCAAGAGAAAGACAGATACGTAGTGATGTGTTAAACCTTCAAAGTATTTTTTCTATTCCATTTCTTTAGATGAAACCTATTTTCTTCATTGGCGTCTGTGTGATGACACCTGACAGGCAGCGTGACCTTGTAATTCATGTACTGCCCGCCGGCATCTGCACAGCCGAGAAAAATCTCTCTGTCCAATTAATTACACACAGATATCAAGCATTTGCATATAAATTGTGTTTAATAGCCTAAAAGCCTTTCTTAGATAGATACAGATGAAATGAAAGGTATAAGATGGACTAAAAACTGCAGAGTAATAGAAGCAATGGACGGCTGTTGTTAGTGTGCCAAGTGCTCTTCTTCACCAGCCCCGGAGAATCCACTGCTCACTTCCCCGCAAGCCGGGCCTGTAGCTTCAGGCGTTTCTGGCATACAAGTGTTTGGATCAAGGTAAAACCCCCCTAAAGAAGGAGAATAACACAAAGTTATAGATTTTATATGCAAAACAGAATCTTTTAAGGCAAATCAACAAAGTAAACCAGTGGAATGCTCCAAAACAGATACACAAGGTGTCAGGTGGTACAAAGTCACCAATACAGACAGTAAGTGTAACAAACCAAAATAATTGATACAATAACTTGTAACCACTGTATGTATGTACAGTATATATATATATATATATATATATATATATTAGGGGTGAGCGGGTTCGGATTTCTGAAATCCGAACCCCCCCGAGCCCCCCCGATCCGAGTCCGATCCGAGTCAGGCTCGACTTTTCCCGCCTGACTCGGATTCTGAAATCGAGGCAAAACGTCATCTTCCCGCCTTCCGAGTCTCGCGGGTTTTGGATCCTATATAAGGTACCCACGTCGGCGCCATTTTCTCACTCGGCTGTGGACAGTGAAGAGGGAGGGTGGGAGTTAGGGCTGTGTAGTGTAGTGTAGTGTAGTGCTGCTGTTGTCCACTACTTCAAAGTCCATAGGGGCTGGCTGTGTTGTGCTGTGCTGCTGTTGTTAATAGGGGCTGTGTCCACTACTTCAAAGTCCATAGGGGCTGGCTGGACTGTGTTGTGCAGTCAGTTCTCCATAGGGGCTGTGTCCACTCCAAAGTCCTGTGCAGTGTCCCAGTCCTAAAGAGGTGCTGTAGTGTTGTCCAGGGGGTGCTCTGTCCATCAGGGGTGCTCCCCCCAAGTGCTAAAAATATAATATATTTTCTGTGTTTGTGAATTGTGTGCGCAGTAGCCGCACGTGCATCAACAAAGTAGTGCCAAGCGTGCGCCTGTGTCATAAGTAAAGGGCCGGCTGGCTTGACCGTTAAAGGGTGCTGTAACCCTCGAAAGTACACTCCAGTCCAAACCAAAAAAAAATTATTTTCTGTGTTTGTGAATTGTGTGCGCAGTAGCCGCACGTACATCCACAAAGTAGTGCCAAGCGTGCGCCTGTGTCATAAGTAAAGGGCCGGCTGGCTTGACCGTTAAAGGGTGCTGTAACCCCCGAAAGTACACTCCAGTCCAAACCAAAAAAAAATTATTTTCTGTGTTTGTGAATTGTGTGCGCAGTAGCCGCACGTGCATCAACAAAGTAGTGCCAAGCGTGCGCCTGTGTCACAAGTAAAGGGCCGGCTGGCTTGACCGTTAAGGGTGCTGTAACCCCCGAAAGTACACTCCAGTCCAAACCAAAAAAAAAATTATTTTCTGTGTTTGTGAATTGTGTGCGCAGTAGCCGCACGTGCATCAACAAAGTAGTGCCAAGCGTGCGCCTGTGTCATAAGTAAAGGGCCGGCTGGCTTGACCGTTAAGGGTGCTGTAACCCCCGAAAGTACACTCCAGTCCAAACCAAAAAAAAAATTATTTTCTGTGTTTGTGAATTGTGTGCGCAGTAGCCGCACGTGCATCAACACAGTAGTGCCAAGCGTGCGCCTGTGTCATAAGTAAAGGGCCGGCTGGCTTGACCGTTAAGGGTGCTGTAACCCCCGAAAGTACACTCCAGTCCAAACCAAAAAAAAAATTATTTTCTGTGTTTGTGAATTGTGTGCGCAGTAGCCGCACGTGCATCAACAAAGTAGTGCCAAGCGTGCGCCTGTGTCATAAGTAAAGGGCCGGCTGGCTTGACCGTTAAAGGGTGCTGTAACCCCCGAAAGTACACTCCAGTCCAAACTAAAAAAAAATTATTTTCTGTGTTTGTGAATTGTGTGCGCAGTAGCCGCACGTGCATCAACAAAGTAGTGCCAAGCGTGCGCCTGTGTCATAAGTAAAGGGCCGGCTGGCTTGACCGTTAAGGGTGCTGTAACCCCCGAAAGTACACTCCAGTCCAAACCAAAAAAAAAATTATTTTCTGTGTTTGTGAATTGTGTGCGCAGTAGCCGCACGTGCATCAACAAAGTAGTGCCAAGCGTGCGCCTGTGTCATAAGTAAAGGGCCGGCTGGCTTGACCGTTAAGGGTGCTGTAACCCCCGAAAGTACACTCCAGTCCAAACCAAAAAAAAATTATTTTCTGTGTTTGTGAATTGTGTGCGCAGTAGCCGCACGTGCATCAACAAAGTAGTGCCAAGCGTGCGCCTGTGTCATAAGTAAAGGGCCGGCTGGCTTGACCGTTAAGGGTGCTGTAACCCCCGAAAGTACACTCCAGTCCAAACCAAAAAAAAAATTATTTTCTGTGTTTGTGAATTGTGTGCGCAGTAGCCGCACGTGCATCAACAAAGTAGTGCCAAGCGTGCACCTGTGTCATAAGTAAAGGGCCGGCTGGCTTGACCGTTAAGGGTGCTGTAACCCCCGAAAGTACACTCCAGTCCAAACCAAAAAAAAAATTATTTTCTGTGTTTGTGAATTGTGTGCGCAGTAGCCGCACGTGCATCAACAAAGTAGTGCCAAGCGTGCGCCTGTGTCATAAGTAAAGGGCCGGCTGGCTTGACCGTTAAAGGGTGCTGTAACCCCCAAAGTACACTCCAGTCCAAACCAAAAAAAAAATTATTTTCTGTGTTTGTGAATTGTGTGCGCAGTAGCCGCACGTGCATCAACAAAGTAGTGCCAAGCGTGCGCCTGTGTCATAAGTAAAGGGCCGGCTGGCTTGACCGTTAAAGGGTGCTGTAACCCCCGAAAGTACACTCCAGTCCAAACCAAAAAAAAATTATTTTCTGTGTTTGTGAATTGTGTGCGCAGTAGCCGCACGTGCATCAACAAAGTAGTGCCAAGCGTGCGCCTGTGTCATAAGTAAAGGGCCGGCTGGCTTGACCGTTAAGGGTGCTGTAACCCCCGAAAGTACACTCCAGTCCAAACCAAAAAAAAAATTATTTTCTGTGTTTGTGAATTGTGTGCGCAGTAGCCGCACGTGCATCAACAAAGTAGTGCCAAGCGTGCGCCTGTGTCATAAGTAAAGGGCCGGCTGGCTTGACCGTTAAAGGGTGCTGTAACCCCCGAAAGTACACTCCAGTCCAAACCAAAAAAAAATTATTTTCTGTGTTTGTGAATTGTGTGCGCAGTAGCCGCACGTGCATCAACAAAGTAGTGCCAAGCGTGCGCCTGTGTCATAAGTAAAGGGCCGGCTGGCTTGACCGTTAAGGGTGCTGTAACCCCCGAAAGTACACTCCAGTCCAAACCAAAAAAAAAATTATTTTCTGTGTTTGTGAATTGTGTGCGCAGTAGCCGCACGTGCATCAACAAAGTAGTGCCAAGCGTGCGCCTGTGTCATAAGTAAAGGGCCGGCTGGCTTGACCGTTAAAGGGTGCTGTAACCCCCAAAGTACACTCCAGTCCAAACCAAAAAAAAAATTATTTTCTGTGTTTGTGAATTGTGTGCGCAGTAGCCGCACGTGCATCAACAAAGTAGTGCCAAGCGTGCGCCTGTGTCATAAGTAAAGGGCCGGCTGGCTTGACCGTTAAAGGGTGCTGTAACCCCCGAAAGTACACTCCAGTCCAAACCAAAAAAAAATTATTTTCTGTGTTTGTGAATTGTGTGCGCAGTAGCCGCACGTGCATCAACAAAGTAGTGCCAAGCGTGCGCCTGTGTCATAAGTAAAGGGCCGGCTGGCTTGACCGTTAAGGGTGCTGTAACCCCCGAAAGTACACTCCAGTCCAAACCAAAAAAAAAATTATTTTCTGTGTTTGTGAATTGTGTGCGCAGTAGCCGCACGTGCATCAACAAAGTAGTGCCAAGCGTGCGCCTGTGTCATAAGTAAAGGGCCGGCTGGCTTGACCGTTAAAGGGTGCTGTAACCCCCGAAAGTACACTCCAGTCCAAACCAAAAAAAAAATATTTTCTGTGTTTGTGAATTGTGTGCGCAGTAGCCGCACGTGCATCAACAAAGTAGTGCCAAGCGTGCGCCTGTGTCATAAGTAAAGGGCCGGCTGGCTTGACCGTTAAAGGGTGCTGTAACCCACAAAGTACACTCCAGTCCAAACCCAAAAAAAAATTATTTTCTGTGTTTAGCCGCACGTATATATCAAATCGATATAACATAAATGGAGGACCAAACTTTCTCCGATAAAAATAAAATAGAGAAAGATCAAGAACCACTTCCTCCTAGTGCTGAAGCTGCTGCCACTAGTCATGACATAGACGATAACATGCCATCAACGTCGTCTGCCAAGGCCGATGCCCAATGTCATAGTAGAGGGCACATACAATCCCAAATGGCAAAGTTCAGGAAAATGACCTTGAAAAAGACATTTAAATCAGCTGAAGAGAAACGTAAACTTGCCAATATGCCATTTACGACACGGAGTGGCAAGGAACGGCTAAGGTCGATCCCTAGTATGTTCATGACTAGTGGTTCAGCTTCACTTGACGATGGAAGCCCTCCTCCCACTAAAAAAATCAAAAGAGTTAAGCTGGCAAAAGCACAGCGAAGAACTGTGCTTTCTAAGAAGATATCACAAATCACCAAGGAGAGTCCAAGTGTGGTGGTGGTTGCGATGCCTGACCTTCCCAGCACTGGACGGGAAGAGGTGGCTCTTTCCACCATTTGCACGCCCCCTGCAAGTGCTGAAAGGAGCACCCACAGTCCACTTGCTGATATGCAAATTGAAGATGTCACTGTTGAAGTACAACAGGATGAGGATACTGGTGTAGCTGGCGCTGAGGAGGAAGTTGGCGAGGAGGATTCTGATGGTGATGTGGTTTGTTTAAATCAGGCTCCGGGGGAGACAGTTGTTGTCCGTGGGATGAAAAAGCCCATCACGGTCATGCCTGGGCAGAAGACCAAACATTCCACCTCTTTGGTCTGGCAATATTTCCATCCAAATCCGGACAACAACTGTCTTGCCATATGTACCATATGTAAAGGTGAAATAAGTAGGGGTAGGGACGTCAACCACCTAGGAACATCCTCCCTTATACGGCACCTGCAGCGCGTTCATAAAAAGTTACTGTCAAGTTCAGAAACTTTGGCTAAGACCGTAAGCAGTCCAGGGACACCTAAATCCCGTTGTCCTGTTGTATCCAAGCGCCTGCAAACCACACCGTCAACTCCCTCCTCGTCAATTTCCTCCTTAGTTAGGATCGGAAGTAGTCCTGCAGGCCATGTCACTGGCATGACTGACTCTCCTATCCGGGATTCCTCCGGAGGATCCTGCATTGCTACGCCTACTGCTGCCGCTGCTGCTGTTGCTGCTGCTGGGAGTCGTTCATCATCCCAGAGAGGAAGTAGGAACACCACTACTTTTACTAAACAATTGACCCTCCAACAGTCCTTAGCGAGGAGGATGAAGTACGACAGCAGTCATCCTGAAGCAAAACGTATAACTGAGGCCTTGACTGCTATGTTGGTGTTAGACGTGCGTCCGGTATCCGCCATTAGTGCAGTGGGATTTAGACAATTGATGGAGGTAGTGTGTCCCCGGTTCCAAATCCCGTCTAGATTCCACTTCACTAGGCAGGCGATACCGAGACTGTACAGAAACGTCAGAAAAAGTGTCCTCAGTGTCCTGAAAAATGCCGTTGTACACAATGTCCACTTAACCACGGACATGTGGACAAGTGGAACAGGGCAGACTAAGGACTATATGACTGTGACAGCCCACTGGGTAGATGTATCACCTTACGCAGCAACAGCAGCAGCGTCACCAGTAGCAGCATCTCAGAAATGCCAGCTCGTTACAAGGCAGGCTACGCTGTGTATCACCGGTTTCAGTAAGAGGCACACCGCCGACAACCTCTTAGAGAAACTGAGGGAAATCATCGCCCAGTGGCTTACCCCACTTAGACTCTCCTGGGGATTTGTGATATCTGACAACGCCACCAATATTGTGCGGGCATTACATCTGGGCAAATTCCAGCACGTCCCATGTTTTGCTCACACAATAAACTTGGTGGTGCAGAATTTTCTGAAAAGCGACAGGGGCGTGCAGGAGACGCTTTGGGTGGCCCGAAAAATTTCTGGCCACTTTCGCCATTCAGCGACTGCGTGCCGAAGACTGGAGCGCCAGCAAACACTCTTGAACCTGCCCCGCCATCACCTGAAGCAAGAGGTTGTGACGCGGTGGAACTCAACCCTCTATATGCTTCAGAGGATGGAGGAGCAGCAAAAGGCCATACAAGCCTATACATCCACCTATGACATAGGCAAAGGAGGGGGTATGCACCTGACTCAAGCGCAGTGGAGAATGATTTCCGTGTTGTGCAAGGTTCTCCAGCCCTTCGAACTTGCCACACGTGAAGTCAGTTCAGACACTGCCAGCTTGAGTCAGGTCATTCCCCTCATCAGGCTTTTGCAGAAGCAGCTGGAGAAAGTGAAGGAGGAGCTAAGACGGAGCGATTCCGCTCGGCATGTGGGACTTGTGGATGAAGCCCTTCATTCGCTTTGCCAGGATTCCAGGGTGGTCAATCTGTTGAAATCAGACCACTACGTTTTGGCCACCGTGCTCGATCCTAGGTTTAAAGCCTATGTGGTGTCTCTCTTTCCGGTCGACACAAGCCTGCAGAGGTGCAAAGACCTGCTGGTGAACACACTGTCAGCTGAAGCGGAACGTGACACGTCAACGGCTCCTTCTTCATTTTCTCCTGCAACTGGGGCTGCCAGGAAAAAACTTAGGTATCCTAAGCAACCCGCTGGCGGTGATGCAGGGCAGGCAGGACCAAGTTTGGACATCTGGTCCGGACTGAAGGACCTGGCAACAATTTCTGACATGTCTACTGTCACTGCATATGATACTGTCACCATTGACAGAATGGTGGAGGATTACATCGGTGACAGCATCCAAGTAGGCATGGCAGACAGTCCATACCTGTACTGGCAGGAAAAAGAGGCAATTTGGAGGCCCCTGTACAAACTGGCTCTATTTTACCTGAGTTGCCCCCCCTCCAGTGTGTACTCCGAAAGAGTGTTTAGTGCAGCCGGGAACCTTGTCAGCGAAAGGCGTAGGAGGTTGCTTCCACAGAATGTGGAGAAGATGATGTTCATCAAAATGAATTATCAGCTCTTCCAGGGAGACCAGCCTCCAGAAGGTACAGAGGGACCTGTGGTGGTGGATTCAAGTGGGGACGAGTTAATACTTTGTGAGGATGAGGATGTACACACTGAAGAGGGTGAGGAATCGGTGGATGAGGAGGATGAGGATGACATCTTGCCTCCATAGAGCCAGTTTGTGCAGGGACACATTAATTGCCAGCTTGTTTTGTGGGGGCCCAAACGAACCAATCATTTCAGCCACAGTTGTGTGGCAGACCCTGGCGCTGAAATGATTGGTTTGTTAAAGTGTGCATGTCCTGTTTATACAACATAAGGGTGGGTGGGAGGGCCCAAGGACAATTCCATCTTGCACCTCTTTTTTTTCTTTGCATTATGTACAGTTTGGGGCCTAGTTTTTCAAACTGCCATCCTGTCTGCCACTGCAGTTTCACGGCTAGATGGGTCACGTGTTTGTGCCGCCCACTCGTGTCGCTTAGCATAGTCATCCAGCTACCTCGGTGCAACGTTTTGGACATAAAAACACTATTGTGAGGTGTGAGGTGTTCAGAATAGACTGGAAATGAGTGGAAATTAAGGTTATTGAGGTTAATAATAGCATAGGAGCAGAAAAACCTACAAATTCTGTGATTTTAGTAGGGGTGAGCGGGTTCGGATTTCTGAAATCCGAACCCCCCCGAGCCCCCCCGATCCGAGTCCGATCCGAATCAGGCTCGACTTTTCCCGCCTGACTCGGATCTGAAATCGAGGCAAAACGTCATCATCCCGCCTTCCGAGTCTCGCGGGTTTTGGATCCTATATAAGGTACCCACGTCGGCGCCATTTTCTCACTCGGCTGTGGACAGTGAAGAGGGAGGGTGGGAGTTAGGGCTGTGTAGTGTAGTGTAGTGTAGTGCTGCTGTTGTCCACTACTTCAAAGTCCATAGGGGCTGGCTGTGTTGTGCTGTGCTGCTGTTGTTAATAGGGGCTGTGTCCACTACTTCAAAGTCCATAGGGGCTGGCTGGACTGTGTTGTGCAGTCAGTTCTCCATAGGGGCTGTGTCCACTCCAAAGTCCTGTGCAGTGTCCCAGTCCTAAAGGAGTGCTGCAGTGTTGTCCAGGGGGTGCTCTGTCCATCAGGGGTGCTCCCCCCAAGTGCTAAAAAAATAATATATTTTCTGTGTTTGTGAATTGTGTGCGCAGTAGCCGCACGTGCATCAACAAAGTAGTGCCAAGCGTGCGCCTGTGTCATAAGTAAAGGGCCGGCTGGCTTGACCGTTAAGGGTGCTGTAACCCCCGAAAGTACACTCCAGTCCAAACCAAAAAAAAAATTATTTTCTGTGTTTGTGAATTGTGTGCGCAGTAGCCGCACGTGCATCAACAAAGTAGTGCCAAGCGTGCGCCTGTGTCATAAGTAAAGGGCCGGCTGGCTTGACCGTTAAGGGTGCTGTAACCCCCGAAAGTACACTCCAGTCCAAACCAAAAAAAAAATTATTTTCTGTGTTTGTGAATTGTGTGCGCAGTAGCCGCACGTGCATCAACAAAGTAGTGCCAAGCGTGCGCCTGTGTCATAAGTAAAGGGCCGGCTGGCTTGACCGTTAAGGGTGCTGTAACCCCCGAAAGTACACTCCAGTCCAAACCAAAAAATAAATTATTTTCTGTGTTTGTGAATTGTGTGCGCAGTAGCCGCACGTGCATCAACAAAGTAGTGCCAAGCGTGCGCCTGTGTCATAAGTAAAGGGCTGGCTGGCTTGACCGTTAAGGGTGCTGTAACCCCCGAAAGTACACTCCAGTCCAAACCAAAAAAAAAATTATTTTCTGTGTTTGTGAATTGTGTGCGCAGTAGCCGCACGTGCATCAACAAAGTAGTGCCAAGCGTGCGCCTGTGTCATAAGTAAAGGGCCAGCTGGCTTGACCGTTAAGGGTGCTGTAACCCCCGAAAGTACACTCCAGTCCAAACCAAAAAAAAAATTATTTTCTGTGTTTGTGAATTGTGTGCGCAGTAGCCGCACGTGCATCAACAAAGTAGTGCCAAGCGTGCGCCTGTGTCATAAGTAAAGGGCCGGCTGGCTTGACCGTTAAGGGTGCTGTAACCCCCGAAAGTACACTCCAGTCCAAACCAAAAAAAAAATTATTTTCTGTGTTTGTGAATTGTGTGCACTGTGGCTGCACGTGCATCAACAAAGGAGCAGCGCCAAGCGTGCGCCTGTGTCCCATAAGTAAAGAGCCGGCTGGCTCATTTCTTAAAGGGTGGTGTAACCCACAAAGTGCACTACTCTCCAGCAAAAATAAAATAATATTTTCTGTGTTTGTGTGCGCTTTAGCCGCACGTATATATATCAATATAACATAAATGGAGGACCAAACTTTCTCCGATAAAAATAAAATAGGGAAAGATCAAGAACCACTTCCTCCTAGTGCTGTTGCTGCTGCTGGGAGTTGTTCATCATCCCAGAGAGGAAGTAGGAACATCACTACTTTTACTAAACAATTGACCCTCCAACAGTCCCTAGCGATGAGGATGAAGTACGACAGCAGTCATCCTGAAGCAAAACGTATAACTGAGGCCTTGACTGCTATGTTGGTGTTAGACGTGCGTCCGGTATCCGACATTAGTGCAGTGGGATTTAGACAATTGATGGAGGTAGTGTGTCCTCGGTTCCAAATCCCGTCTAGATTCCACCTGCATCCTCAAAGCAGCAGCGACAAGCGTGCGTCTGTCTGTTAAAGGGTGGTGACACCCTCAAAGTGTGCTACACAAACAATTAAAATATTGTTCTTTTTTTTTCTGTCTTTGTGAATTGTGTGGGCTGTAGCCGCACCTGCATCCTTAAAGCAGCAGCGACAAGCGTGCGTCTGTCTGTTAAAGGGTGGTGACACCCTCAAAGTGTGCTACACAAACAATTAAAATATTGTTCTTTTTTTTTTGGTCTTTGTGAAATGTGTGGGCTGTAGCCGCACCTGCATCCTTAAAGCAGCAGCGACAAGCGTGCGTCTGTCTGTTAAAGGGTGGTGACACCCTCAAAGTGTGCTACACAAACAATTAAAATATTGTTCTTTTTTTTTCTGTCTTTGTGAATTGTGTGGGCTGTAGCCGCACCTGCATCCTTAAAGCAGCAGCGACAAGCGTGCGTCTGTCTGTTAAAGGGTGGTGACACCCTCAAAGTGTGCTACACAAACAATTAAAATATTGTTCTTTTTTTTTGGTCTTTGTGAAATGTGTGGGCTGTAGCCGCACCTGCATCCTTAAAGCAGCAGCGACAAGCGTGCGTCTGTCTGTTAAAGGGTGGTGACACCCTCAAAGTGTGCTACACAAACAATTAAAATATTGTTCTTTTTTTTTTGGTCTTTGTGAAATGTGTGGGCTGTAGCCGCACCTGCATCCTTAAAGCAGCAGCGACAAGCGTGCGTCTGTCTGTTAAAGGGTGGTGACACCCTCAAAGTGTTCTACACAAACAATTAAAATATTGTTCTTTTTTTTTCGGTCTTTGTGAAATGTGTGGGCTGTAGCCGCACCTGCATCCTTAAAGCAGCAGCGACAAGCGTGCGTCTGTCTGTTAAAGGGTGGTGACACCCTCAAAGTGTGCTACACAAACAATTAAAATATTGTTCTTTTTTTTTTGGTCTTTGTGAAATGTGTGGGCTGTAGCCGCACCTGCATCCTTAAAGCAGCAGCGACAAGCGTGCGTCTGTCTGTTAAAGGGTGGTGACACCCTCAAAGTGTTCTACACAAACAATTAAAATATTGTTCTTTTTTTTTCGGTCTTTGTGAAATGTGTGGGCTGTAGCCGCACCTGCATCCTTAAAGCAGCAGCGACAAGCGTGCGTCTGTCTGTTAAAGGGTGGTGACACCCTCAAAGTGTTCTACACAAACAATTAAAATATTGTTCTTTTTTTTCGGTCTTTGTGAAATGTGTGGGCTGTAGCCGCACCTGCATCCTTAAAGCAGCAGCGACAAGCGTGCGTCTGTCTGTTAAAGGGTGGTGTAACTCTCAAAGTGCTCCAAAAAATAAAAAACTATTTTTTTAATGTGTTTGTGACTTGTGTGCGATGTAGCCGCACCTGCATCCTTAAAGCAGCAGCGACAAGCGTGCGTCTGTCTGTTAAAGGGTGGTGACACCCTCAAAGTGTGCTACACAAACAATAAAAATATTCTTCTTTTTTCTGTCTATGTGAATTGTGTGGGCTGTAGCCGCACCTGCATCCTTAAAGCAGCAGCGACAAGCGTGCGTCTGTCTGTTAAAGGGTGGTGACACCCTCAAAGTGTTCTACACAAACAATTAAAATATTGTTCTTTTTTTTTTGGTCTTTGTGAAATGTGTGGGCTGTAGCCGCACCTGCATCCTTAAAGCAGCAGCGACAAGCGTGCGTCTGTCTGTTAAAGGGTGGTGACACCTCAAAGTGTTCTACACAAACAATTAAAATATTCTTCTTCTTTTTTCTGTCTTTGTGAATTGTGTGGGCTGTAGCCGCACTTGCATCCTCAAAGCAGCAGCGACAAGCGTGCGTCTGTCTGTTAAAGGGTGGTGTAACCCTCAAAGTGTGCTCCACAAACAATAAAAATATTCTTTTTTTTTTCTGTCTTTGTGAATTGTGTGGGCTGTAGCCGCACTTGAATCCTCAAAGCAGCAGCGACAAGCGTGCGTCTGTCTGTTAAAGGATTACATCGGTGACAGCATCCAAGTAGGCATGTCAGACAGTCCGTACCTGTACTGGCAGGAAAAAGAAGCAATTTGGAGGTCCCTGTACAAACTGGCTCTATTTTACCTGAGTTGCCCCCCCTCCAGTGTGTACTCCGAAAGAGTGTTTAGTGCAGCCGGGAACCTTGTCAGCGAAAGGCGTAGGAGGTTGCTTCCACAAAATGTGGAGAAGATGATGTTCATAAAATGAATTATCAACTCTTCCAGGGAGACCAGCCTCCAGAACGTACAGAGGGACCTGTGGTTCCAGCAGGGACGAATTAATACTCTGTGAGGATGAGGATGTACACACTGAAGAGGGTGAGGAATCGGTGGATGAGGAGGATGAGGATGACATCTTGCCTCCGTAGAGCCAGTTTGTGCAGGGACAGATAAATTGCCAGCTTGTTTTGTGGGGGCCCAAACGAACCAATCATTTCAGCCACAGTTGTGTGGCAGACCCTGGCGCTGAAATGATTGGTTTGTTAAAGTGTGCATGTCCTGTTTATACAACATAAGGGTGGGTGGGAGGGCCCTAGGACAATTCCATCTTGCACCTCTTTTTTTTCTTTGCATTATGTACAGTTTGGGGCCTAGTTTTTCAATGCCATCCTGTCTGCCACTGCAGTTTCACGCCTAGATGGGTCACGTGTTTGTGCCGCCCACTTGTGTCGCTTAGCATAGTCATCCAGCTACCTCGGTGCAACCTTTTGGACATAAAAACACTATTGTGAGGTGTGAGGTATTCAGAATAGACTGGAAATGAGTGGAAATTAAGGTTATTGAGGTTAATAATAGCATAGGAGCAGAAAAACCTACAAATTCTGTGATTTTAGCTGTTTTTATGCTTTTTTTCAAAAAAATACAGATCCAAAACACAAAACCCAGAACCCAAAACACGCAAGGGTGGTTTTGGCAAAACCAATCCAGATCCAAAACACGAAGAAAGATCCAGATCCAAAACCAAAACACAAAACACGAAAAGTGGCCGGTGCACACCCCTAGATTTTAGCTGTTTTTATGCTTTTTTTAAAAAAAATACAGATCCAAAACACAAAACCCAGAACCCAAAACACGGAAGGGTGGTTTTGGCAAAACCAATCCAGATCCAAAACACGAAGAAAGATCCAGATCCAAAACCAAAACACAAAACACGAAAAGTGGCCGGTGCACACCCCTAATATATATATATATATAAATAAATCACAGGGGCTCTGCACTCACCATAATAACTAACAATGATAATATAATACACTTGAACAGTGGAGTTTTGGTTCATGAATTGATCAATGCATTTAAGCTTGCAGCCCCCGTAAAATGGTACTATCCATCACATTAGTGTTACACTCAGGGTAAGGCATTAAGGTTTAAAGGCCACAGCAACTTTGCTTTTAAATGAGAGACAGTCATCAAGCACACCTGTTGCAAAACACCTAGGAAAACAGCTGACACAAGTTAGATTAAACAGGTTAAAAGGGGTGCATGAGAAAGTGTGATCACAAAAATGATTTTGGTGGCGGTCAGTGACTAAAGTACATAAATAAGTGAACAAGAAACCAGTGACTTACAGTACAATACATAGCAGAACAAGGACAAGATGTATATGCATTGCAGCATTAGTGATCATAACACTCAAATAAGCATCAGGGAATAAGCAACCAAGTGATAGGTGCAAAAGTGGGAGTGAGGAGTAGATGAAGGTACTGTATGAGTAATGAGAAGTACAAGAGGGTAGAGGGCCCTGCTCATGAGAGCTTACATGTTAATGGGGAAGGGCAGACAAACAGGCGTGACACAGAAGGGTAGACAAGGAGGAAGGAGCATGTAGCATCAGGTTAGGATGAGAGCTGGAAGGCGTGATTAATTAGTTTTGTCTTAAGAGCCCATTTAAAGATTTGTAGAGTGGTGGAAAGTTTGATGGGGAGAGGGAGAGGGTTCCAGAGGTAGAGAGCAGCACGGGCAAAATCCTGGAGGCAGGAGTGGGAGGAAGTAATCAGTCGGCAGGAGAGGAGGCGTGCATTTGCTGAGTGAAGAGGACAGATGGCAGTGTGAAAGGAGATGAGTTCAGAAATGTAAATGGGAGCGGAATGTGTGAGGGCTTTGTAAGTGTTCTGTGTCCGGAAATAATAACCCAGCCCACTATTCTTGTTTTATTTATCGCTTATGTATCATTAATATACATCATTAGTTTAATTGCTTAAAATATTTCTTAATTAGTTTTTATAATATTATTATTATATTTTACTATTAATGCACCATTTTATCATTATATCATCTTAGGAACTTCAACATATAGCAAACAATCAAAGCATTACAATTTCCAATGTTTTACCAACTGCCTACTTTGCCGATTTATAATTACTCACCAGTAGAATTTCTTATCGCCACAGACCTCAGTAATATGACATTGTAGTTTGAAATGCATTCAAATTCTCTTGCCAATGAGAGCCAGTCATGGCGAGCAGCAAAAAGTAAAGTGATAGGTTTACTACCGAAGGATCCCTCTCTGAAGAATAATACAATCTGGTAACCTGTAGGATGTTAGAAAACAGTGCTCTCCCGCCCTTTCTCCCCAATGTGAATACATGCTGGGCGCTAGGACCCAGAGACTGCAGGGACGTCCAACCTCAAACCTGATGTGCTCCTGCACATGTGACTGCAGCCATCTTAGTACTCCTGGCCTGATTCGGAGATGGACGCTAACCCAATAGTTAGCGCACATCTCCGATGGTAAGTGGTCTGCACATACAGTACGCAGGATCTGGTCTGCATCTGTACAGAACGGGTCCTGCAATACCACATGGAGTTACCCCAAGCCTCTGCCTGACTAACAAGTAGAAGAGTTTGGGGGGTGGGAACGACCTGCATTCCTGAAAATGGGGGCGTATTGCCTCCATTTTCCGGAGGGACGAGGCCAAGGTCTGCGTCAGTGGATGCAGATTTACTGGTCTTGCAACTGGCAGGACCCAGCTAGACTGTGGTAAGATTCAGCTACTGCAGCTTGACCAAAGAGGCAACCATTGCGATAGATGCGATGGTGACCCCAAGCTGCGACTACTACAGACACCTGCAACTGCATTTACATTCTTCTAGATGGATGGAATTGCACAGCAGTTTGTGTGCAGCTCTGCATTTCCGTCCATCTATGACTCAGGCCTTCTGTGTAGAAAGACATGGTGGGAGACAGTAGTCTAGTTCCAGAGAGACCCCAGTGTATGCATACATAAAGCTGTAACAGCGGGATGCTATCAGGAAGCCGATGGTCTAAATGCCGACCGCTGACTTCCCGACTGTGTAATCCCGACAGGGGTCTAATGACAGTCATCGAAATCTCAATGCCTGTCATTATACCCATGATGGGAGCCCGGCGCCCGACAGACCGAATGAAGGTAAGCTGTGTGCCGGCGCCGCGGGGGGGGAGGGTTAGGTTAGGGGCTCTCGGTGGGGACTTAGAGTTAGACACCCCACCCAGGAGGGTTAGGGTTAGGCTAGGGGATGGAATGGTTAGTGTTAGGCACCCCCGGGGGGAGGTTAGGGTTAGGCATCCCCCCGGGAGTGTAAGGTTTAGGCTGCAGGTAAGGGGGGGTTAGGTTTAGGCACTTACAGGGGGGTCAGGGTTAGACACTAGGGAGGGAGGTTAGGGTTAGGCACCCCTATGGGAGAGTTAGGGTTAGGGGGGGAAAGGTTAGTGATAGTGGGGTTTTCACCTCTGTCGGGATCCTCACTGTCTAGTTTCCAGCGCCGGTATGACATCCGCCAGGCTAACGTCCGGCGGTATATCATACTGATTCTGTCCCAGCTTCCCTACACCGCTACCTGTTAGCACCATACACTGACCGCTGGTGAGCTTTATAGAACCCTGCTCTGCTCAAGCTACGCTCCAACTACCACTGTAAAATATAACAGTGAGTGCGGCTGTACCTGCTTATCTTCAATAAACCAACACCAGTATTTAAGTATGTGGGCTGTTCATAGTTTGAGTCATCCACTGGTGTATGCCTATACAGTATAACGCTGCAATAAAAACACCTGCAAACACATAATAGGCGACATGGCTAATGCTATCTAAGGGGACGTTATATTTTTCAGAGCTTGATACCTTTGCTATTTTTGCAGTCCACGTAGAAAACTACTGTATGTGACTGCTTTTGTGATTGATAATATAAGCTACAGAGCACATACATCTGCTGCGGTACCCTCTTCATACATTGCCCTGATATTTAATGCAGTAATCCTCCGAAAATGTCAGTTTTTAGAGGATTGAGCTCTAACCTACTATAATATATCAGCATCTATAAGTTTCATCAAGGAGACACACGTCAGTGTATTTTATTTTATAGTCAGAAAAATCCTCCTGATAAGGTCAATAATCGTGTAATGGATGAAATGTGTTGAAGTTTTTGTTGTTTCGACCCTTCTTCCTCCTCTGGATGTAAACTATGCTTGTATGCTGCTTGATTCATATAATAATTTTTTTTGGTGGATTCTATGTTTCCTGAGTTATAAGAAGGAAGGAGACAGAGGTGGTCTTATTGCGTTATTTAATAAGCAGTAATGTCAACTTTATTTGGTACGCAAGCACTGGATTGGGGTGTGGTTTGGGTACTACTATAGTATCACTCTATTGCTATTTTTATTTCATGTGGTAATCTGGAGGTGACCAGTTTCTTTTGATGAGCATGTTTTGATCGACACTTTGGTACTCAGGTACTTCACAACATGCACATGTAAACTTTGTGGTTTAAAACTCTATATTACTAGTAGACACTTTCTATTTATTATTTTGGAATGAAGCTGGGAGCCTTAGATAAACTAAAAATCCAGATATTTCATGGTTTTCCATTGTATCGGTGTTGGAGGTGATCGGGTGAATCCCTGGTTAAGAAGCAAGCAAGTTACTATTGATGCACACATATTAGTGGTCTTTCTGGTATGCAGGCACTTTGTATGAGCATGTGATACTTTTTGAAAATGATCAGTGTTACACTATGAATTGGTATGCTGATTCCATATTGGTATTCATCATTTGCCACCAGGCAAGGGGGTGTGTTAACTGACGTGGTCTCAAACGATGTGACCTGTCAGTAACGCATAATGGGTGGCTGCCGGAAGATAAACTTCCAGCATCTGTCACTAGCAAAGGGGCCTCCGGGCCCACTGCAATCTTGCACCTTCCCCCCAGTGACTTTTATGCTGCTGATCCCTGCTGATTGCTCAGGACCCCCACCTTGAGGCTGCTGGGGAAATGTAAAATAACCCCCAATGTGTACCTGACAGCTGCTAAGAAGAGCAGCTACTGGGGAACTCAAAATCGTTATGATCACAGTGTTCCAAAAACTGATAATCCAATGAATCAATGACCCATATAGAAAAAAATCAATGTTAAGTGTTTCAAAATTTTTTATTTCTTTTTGTGTAGTATAAGTATTAAGTAGATGTTCTTGACCTAATTCAATCATTAAAAAGTGAAAATTTTGGAGCAGTTTTTGGAAAAAAAAAATATCTCCAGTTAAGTGGTTAATTGACAAATGTTAGTATAAAACAAATTGTGCACAATGCTTCCAGGTTTCTTCTCTGGAAAATGTTAATCAGACTTTAAAACTGACAAAAGTGATAATTTACTGTCATAAATTATCCAATGTCGTAATTGATGAGTGGATGAGAGCGAGCACTTTTCTCTGCAGGCACTGAGTCATTTCTGAAAAGTATTCACAATAAAATGTTTTTACATTAATTGAGTACAACATAACATCACAGACAATAATGTCTAAAGAAAAAAATGGCAAAATCCCAATCCTCTGGTGCCCTCTGATTTGAAGTCTATGTTTTTGTAACTGTAGAAAAAGGTTCTGTGAACCCCGAGGTCGTGTTTAACCTACAGGAAAAATTTGTATTCTGCTAGTTCCTTTGCCACTGGAATAAAAGCATGTAAAATAAAGCCAATTAAGACATTAACACATTACCTAAAGGCATCTGTTTTATAAAAAAAAATATTTTTATGTAGTCAGGGCATGTTTTTTCATATACTGTAGATAGTTGAGAAAACTTCAGAGCTTAGATGCCTATCTGCACAGTATAATTGCCCCACGAGGTAATGACTGAGGGAGCTATCAGAAAAGATTCTAGCGCCCAAATTTTAATGTTGCAGACCTATTATAGCAAGTTGTTCCATCAAACAGCATTTTGCAATTTAGTGCACTTTTATACATGATATTAGAGTCTAAGAGTTTTATATGGAATGCCTGCTCTGGGGCGGGATGTACAGTAAAAATAAATATATTTCTTGCAGACTAGTAGATTTGAAGGTGACTGTCCTTTTTCCTATCTGTATGCTAGTGACTAATAATTAGTCAAATTTTGCATGCATGAGAAGACAGCCAGGTGGTTGAAAGTACTCAGGAGATACTACAGCCAGGCTCCATGTGCATGGTGGAAAGTACTCAGGAGATACTACAGCCAGGACCCCGTGTGTGTGATGGAAAATACTCAGGAGACCTACAGCCAGGTCATCACGTGCATGGTGGAAAGTACTCAGGAGATACTACAGCCAGGTCCGCATGTGTGTGATGGAAAATACTCAGGAGACCTACAGCCAGGTCATCATGTGCATGGTAGAAAGTACTCAGGAGATATTACAGCCAGGTCCCCATGTGTGTGATGGAAAGTACTCAGGAGATACGACAGCCAGGTCCCCATGTGTGTGGTGGAAAGTATTCAGGAGATACGACAGCCAGGTCCGCATATGCATAGTGGAAAGTACTCAGGAGATACTATAGCCAGGTTCCCATGGGTGTGGTGGAAATAACTTAGGAGATATGACAGCCAGGTCCCCATGTGCATGGTGGAAAGTAGAGGTGTGCACAAACCCCCATGTTTTGGCAAAACCACCCTCAAGTGTTTTGGTTTGGATTTGGCTTTGGATTTCTTTAAAATTGATAGAAATGGCTAAAATCATGTAATTTGGACTTTACATGCAATGCAAAAGCTGAGATTCGCTTTTTAAAAAAATTTGAGTTCTGAACTTACAGCAGACCTGAGCTGGGACTCGGTCAGAACCCCAAAGTTTGGGTGTGTTTGTTTTTTAGGAAAACCGAACCACAAAACCGAACCACACATCTCTGGTGGAAAGCATACAGGAGATACAGTAGGACTGCCAGGTCACCATGTGCATGGTGGAAAGCACTCATGAGATACAGTAGGACAGCCAGATTCCCATGAGCATGGTGGAAAGCACTAAAGGAGATAAAGTAGGACAGCCAGATTCCCACCATGGAAAGCACTCTGGAGATAGAGCATCCAGATCACCATGTGAATGGCCGTAGGCATTCTGGAAATACAGTAGATCAGCCAGGTCACCATGTGCATGGCGGAAAGCACTCAGGACATAGGGCATCCAGTTTTTCATGTGCATGGTAGAAAGCATTCAGGAGATACAGTAGGACAGCCAGGTTACCATGTGCATTATAGAAAGCACTCAGGAGATTGGACACCCAGTTTTTGTGTGGACAATCTAGAAGTGCTAGTGGACCCTAGATGTGAAGGCATGCTTGAGCTTGCAATTCCACAAGTGTCAGCATGCCCTGGAAGCTCTGTGTATGCCAGAGCCTGCAGTACTACAAGCACCAGCACGCCAACCACTAAAAGCCCTCTTCTGAATGCTAAAACCTATAGAACACCATGAAAAAATATTATTTAACCCATTTATTTAAACAAATTAACTTAGGGGTGTGCATTTTTTCGCTGAAATGTTTCCTCCTAATGAAAACAGCCCTGTACTCACCAGCATAGCGCTAATTGGTTCTATGGAGCCTGAAAATCAGAATTGCAATTGACCTGTTGGGTTTGTTTGTTGAACTTTGATACATTTAGTTACTGCACCAACTCCTCCACCTCTCCCCCGTTTGCTTGTATGAGGCGCCAGACGCCAGCGACCCACAGATATGTCATATATTAATTCTGTATATGTGTGTGCCAATAGTCAGCTAAAATAAAGAGACAGACGTGTTAAGCAGGACATATGATGTAGTGCATTGTTCATTTATAAACCTTTAGATTTACCTCAGAATCTGCATCAAACACCAATTGCACGGAAATTTCTTTACACACTGTTTAATGCTGGAGCTGATCTCATGTGGCAGACCTGCATTCATAGGAAATATATGTAATCACCCCAACAAATGCCATCACCACATTAAATCAGTCCATGAATTCAGACTGACAGGCTCTTCTTCCAAAAGAAAGGGAAGAGTAAATTGTTTATACGGCCATTATCTCTGTATTTAACATAAAGCAGCAGGCAAACAGAAGACCTGAAATGTAAAATTCAATGAAATTTCCATGACGACAGCCTGATCTGGTTGCATATTAGCTTTTACTATTGTAGAAATAGTAGATTTGTCAATTCAGGAGGAACGGTAGCTTGTGATGCATAACTCAGATTTGCATTTTAAGCGATACCAGGATATCATTACACCTATTTACATATGTATCACAGTGTTTACACTAAACCACTTTTAAAATATATCACTTACTTGGGGAGTCAATGATTAATACAGCAGGACATTAGGAAATGTAATAGGTCTTATTTATTTTATATCAAATATGTTTCTTTGACTTTTTTGTGGAATATAGGATGTAGCTCTTTCTCTGACTTTTCAGCGCATTAGTAAATTATTATGAACACCAGGTGATTTTTTTTAATGCAAAGTAGCTATTGCGCAGACAATGCTGACGTAGGATGTCTGACTCCGTATAAGGGCCTGATTCAGCAAATATCGCAGTTGCTAATACGAACGCAATCGGATGATTGTTGCGTACTGCGCACGCGTATGAATCGCAGTGCGCATTCGAGAACCAGGCCACTGCGATGGGGACTGCGATTGCAGTGACCACGCAGACCCATCACAGAGTGATTTACAGGAAGTGCCGTTTGTGGGTGGTGATGGGGGGGTGGTCGGGCAAACGCAGGTGTGCCAGGTAGATGAAGGTACTGTACACAGAGACTAATGACATTAATCACTCATAAAATAATGTGTAAATGACCATTTGACAGACTTTAAACACAGAACAATTGTTGGCGCTTGCGGCATTGGTGCCAACATGAGCAAAACGGCTGCACTGGTGAATGGTTCAAAGGGCGGCAGTTGGTAAAGTGGACACAGAGTGGAGGAGCAGACAAATACTGGGACTGAGGGGTCTATTTACTAAGCAGTGTTAGGAGACAGAGTGAAAAGTGATGAGTCTGTGATAAGTGCCAGCCAATCAGCTCCCAACTGTCATCTCACAGGCTGTGTTTGAAAAATGACAGTTGGGAGCTGATTGGCTGGCACCTTATCACTTTCTTATCACTTTTCACTCTGTCTCCTAACACTGCTTAGTAAGCAGACCCCTGAGAGTGAGGCCTGTGGTCGTAAACAGCTACTGGATGCCCAGGCGGGCTGGAGTGTGGGCAGACTTGTTCAGTCCCACAGATCAGGCAACAGTGCAACAAATTGTATGACGTACATAACATCATATGGCCTACAGAAGCAGATCGCCATCCGTGTGCCATGCTATCTGCTGCAATCTGGGTGAAACGGATCATGTGGTCTGACAAATCACAGTTTCAATGACTCCATTCAGATGGCAGGGTCAGGCTAATATTCTACACTGAACATACCAACGGTTAGTAGAAGCCATGACTATAAAAGTTAAAACTGTATATATATATATATATATATATATTGTGGTGAGAGGGGTGGTCTCTCATCTAAATCGCCCAGATTCTGGTGGGATCAGCTCCCTCTAAGGGAGAGGAAACTAAGATTGGCCCATTCTGCACCTACAATAGAAGTTTGGAACTCCGGATTTTCTGGGCTGCACAGCTCAAACTGGAAACATTGAATTCCGGGTTTTCCAGGTCGCCCAGAGCCAGCAGGAAATCAAATCAGCAGAGGAAGGGTTTAAAACTCTCACACACCTGTTGCTCATTGCTCCTGATGCTCCTGATGCTGGACAAAACAATCTTAAATACATTAGCATATTATAACATACATGCCTACCCTCCCGGAATTCGCAGGAGGCTCCCGATTTTTCGGAAGGGTAGGCACTTCTCCCGCATTCTGCCCACTTTTCCATTCATTCTTCCTTCAATCACATGAAGTATGCCAGTACCGTATGCTGAAAAACAGCCCCACACCATGATGCTCCAACCTCCAAACGTCACTATTGGTATAGTGTTTTTGGGGTGATGTGCAGTGCCATTTCTCCTCCAAACATGGTGTGTATTATGGCATCCAAAGAGTTCAATTTTGGTCTCATCTGACCAGACTATATTTTCCCAGTATTTCACAGGCTTGTCCAAATGTTGTGAAGCAAACTTTAAACAAGCTTCAACATGCTTTTTCTTCCGCAATGTAGTCTTGCGTGGTGAGCGTGCATACAGGCCATGACGATTGAGTGCAATACTTATTGTTTTGTTTGAAATAATTGTACCTGCTAATTCCAGGTCTTTCTGAAGCTCTCCACAAGTGGTCCTTGGCTCTTGGACAACTCTTCTGATAATTCTTTTCACACCTGGTCATGGCCGGTTTATGGTGAAATTATGTTCTTTCCACTTCCAGATTATGGCCCCAACAGTGCTTACTGGAACATTCAGAAGTTTAGAAATTCTTCTGTAACCAATGCCATCAGTATGTTCTGCAACAATAAGGTTGCAAAGATCTTGAGAGAGCTCTTTGCTTTTACCCATCATGAGATGTTTCTTGTGTGATGCCTTGGTAATGAGACACCTTTTTAAAGGTCATCAGTTTGGACTAAAACAATTTATATTAATTTGCACTTAGACAAGGGGCAGGATTGCTTTCTAATTACTGATAGATTTCAGCTGGTGTCTTGGCTTTCCATGCCTTTTTGCACCTCCCTTTCTTCATGTGTTCAATACTTTTTCCCTGTGTCATTTCACATTATTACATATAACTTAATTTATGGACATATATGGTTTGATTTCCTTGCATGTGTGAATTGCATGGGTTGTTGCTGACATTTGGTGAAAATTTCATTACAATAGCCCCATTAATTATATTTTCTGAGAAAAATGTTAGTGTTCAATACTTATTTTACCCGCTGTATGTATGTATATACATATATATACAGTATATATATATATATATATATATATATATATATATTGGAACCTCTCCCCCTACAATTCTTTATTTTGTTTTAAAATTATTTTTAAAGTCAAATTCTTCTTAGAATGAAAAGCGCCCTTCCAAACAATTCCTTTGTGCCATTAGTAGCTGTCTGACTGCTGAAGCACCTAGATCTGATAGAGAGTGAAGGACTGACTTTTTAGCCCAGAGACTTGCCCACGGGAAATCAGTGTGTCCCTTTTATTCAAGAACGATTTTGGATCCTCAGTAATAGAAAGCAGTCTTTGTTTTTGCCTGAGAGAATTCAATTAGACAGCTATTTAAATGAATACCTACACAAGTCAAAGTAATTCACACAGATTAACGGAAGAGGTTAGCGAGCAGTGTTTTGCTTCAGCTGGATTAGGAAAGAGCTGAGGTACAAGATGAAGACAAGGCTTTGTGGTAAAACCAAGTGAGTAATGTGTTATGAATTCAGAAAATACAAATGTTCTATGCTCTAACATTGAAGTGGCACGCTGGCTGATGTGGAACTACAAGTTCCAGTATGACTTTTCATGGTAGAGATTTATAGGGCATACTGGGACTTATAGTTAGCCAGTTGGAGAGCCACATGGTGCATTTCTCTCGCCAGTAGAGCTTGAAATGCAAATTACTTATCACAATCTTTATCCAATCTGTCCTGATGTGAGTGCTCTATCCTGCTGTTTGGATCAGGACTGCATTGCTCACCAGTTGGGGAGGTATATCCTCTCCGCCAGAAAACTTAATAGTGCAGAGTGAGTGCAGCGCACACCCAGGGCTGTAGAGAGCCTGGTCGGGCCTGGGCACTGACAAGGGGCGTGGCCCAATGTAAGGAGGTCTGGCCATGCCTACTTACAAATAAACCACAAGAAAACAATATTTGTGGTGTGGCAAAGGGGTCTGGGTAATCAGTATCTGCTCCCCCCCCTCTTGCCACACCTGCGCACATCACACTTGCGGCTGTGAATGTGTGTATGGAGCAGAGGGAATAAGTCTAGACCTTTTAAGATCATGGAACTGCCCTGGAGTATAGCCACACCCTTTCTGTAATTCGGTGACTCTCCTGTCCCGCTCCACTCATCACAACTGTAGGGTAATGTTACCTGTCCATTGCATTCAAGGGCTTCAATTCTCCAAACGTTTCCTGACCAAGGGGTCTATCCATTATCGGGGGCGTATGGCGTATGGTGTCTCAGTGGGTGATACTTAACACAGCAACATTTCATCATTGCTCTGGTGTGGGGACAGCTGCTACGAAAAGCAGCTGTCCCTGCTATTAGTAGCACATCTACAGAAGTAGCTGTGTTACTTTCCTGGCCCAGCGGCCAGCTTCTGTGCATGCGTGACCTGAGGTCATCTGAGGTCACGCATGCGCAGAGCCGCCGGGGGGTCAGTGAGCAGGCGGTAGAGTGATCCGCTCAGATCCCTCTATGTATCCTTGGAACTCCTTCTCATAGGAAGGGTAGGGGCTACGAGAACAAGCGCCATCTAAAGATGGCGCTTGTTCTAGCAGGCAAACTCCGAAAACTTTCCGTTTTCGGAGTTTGTTGAATATCAGGTGGTCCATTTGGGACCTCTGATGATGAATGGCCCGGTAACCTACATATACAATTAGCGTTTCTGCGTGGTTACCGGGCCATTTATCGTATGATGAATAGGCCCCCAAGTGACAAGTTGTGCTATGCCAGTGCGTATTTTCATGCTCACGTGTTGGTTGACCAAATATTACTGCAGCGGACCACCCACCTTTTTAAAACAGCGACATGGTGACCTCTTTACCATGAGCTAAGATTTTACGGAGTCTTTTTAAAATGACTTAAAACTTTACTTTGATTGACCAATTCCTGACATCGCTTGCTCAGTGTCTCAATGTTTATCAGCTTACTGAAAAATGCAAAAACTATAACTAGTGATGCTAGTGTTAATAAACTATGAGGGAGAACTTTCTGTCATTTATTGTATAAAGTTGTACGCTATCACAACAAAGATGACAGCTAATGGCCTTGGGTTTTGTATCTGAGTGGCAAGTGATAGAAATTGACAAATGAGCAGAGATAAAAATCTCATGGGCTATTAAACATTAGCAGAACACAGCTGCAAGTTTACTGCTCAATTTGAACTGAAGGGAACTTTAGAGATTTGATCCCCGGGAAAACGCAAGAGATGTCCTGGCCTGAAAAGTTGTGATATTGGGTTTTACGAATAACCTGGGCTAGAAATAAAATTTATGGGGCAAAAAATATTATACTGTGTTGATACATTTATTTTCCCTGTTATAGATATCTGTTTGCAAATGGAGCATCCTTAATTAGATTCAGTATTTTGCTAATGCAGGAAAAGTTTTTTTTTGTAGTTAATTTGAACACACACCCAACTAGAGTGCACACATGGATACACAATTTACAATAAAACTCAACATGCAAATTGTGTAGATTGCTATAATTTGCAGCTATGTGAGACCACTCAACAATGGTAAAAAGTCAATTAAGTCCCATGCTGTTGCTCTGGAGTCCTTTGGCAAACATGTTGCATTCGGTACAGGCTCCTCACCATTGAGCATTTGGTAGATCCAAAGATTGTGGATAATGTCGTAGGCATAGAGTAGTGGACAGTGCTTATAATGAGTGATTTTGCCTCTGATGAAGTTGCTTATATGCAATGAAATGCATCAGTTTACTGTTTCAAAGACTATAACAGTCCCATGCTTTCAGTCAATCAGTGCATAACCATTCATTTCTATGGCAGCACTCGCAAGTGACCTGCCATCTTGCTGTGGCTCTCTACAGGGCAAGTCCATCGGTTTGTTTTCTTGCCAAGACCCCATGGATGCCTACATGTACCGAAAAGAGCCTGATCCAAGGATTTTTTGAGTGTCTCTAAGCGCCAGAGGCATCACTTGGGTTGCTGTCACCCAGTGCACTACTGTGGACTCCTCGCGTGAAATGGGGAGTGGCTTCATGTTTATGATGCCACACCCTTTGGTTTATGATGTATTGGGGCGTGACTGTGTGTCACTACCCAATTCTTGTCATGCTGGGGGGGGGGGCTTGCCTAGTGCTCTGGCAGCTGCTGGGCAGCCCCCAGTCTCCCCTTACTCCCGGCACAGTGTGGATGATGTACATGCGTACGACATCCATCACCTCTGCTCGATGGCACCATACAAGGAGGTGACACCAAAAATTCAGACGGCTCTGTTATTTTGGTGTCAAACCCTCGAATAGTTACTTTCTAGTCAGTGCTGGCTGCACCCTCGCACCCACCTAGCGATGACTTAACGCTGAGCCTCTGTGGTTCCTTCCCCTCAGTACATGAAGATACTTTTCCTATACATACATATAAAAACTTAATAATATACATTACCATAATATAGTGTATTATTTTATAAATATTTAAATAAGTCAAATGTGAAATTGATTAAATTTTTTTAATTCTTCTTGTTATCCCAAGGAGAATCCAGGAAAATGAGCAAATAAGCAAGAATAATAACTGACTAATAAACCAGAAAATTGATTGAGATTGCTTAGTTTAGATCTGTAAAATATTGAGATTCAAAAGGAATAATATGGTTCTGTAGGGTGCACCAGGAATAAAAATATAGACTACAGGTTGAGTCTCCCATATCCAAAAGTTCCGAAATACGGATATTCCGAAATACGAAATATTTTTAGTATGAATGAGATAGTGACACCTTTGGTTTTTGATGGTTCAGTGTACACAGACTTTGTTTAAGGCACAAAATTATTAAAAATAAAGTATAAAATTACCTATAGGCTCCGTGTATAAGGTGTATATGAAACATAAATGAATTTCATGTATGTACACAAACTTTGTTTGAGCCACAAAATTATTGAAAATATTGTATAAAATTACCTGCAGGCTGTGTGTATAAGGTGTATATAACACATTAATGCATTATGGGCCTCATTCAGAGGCGGTCGGAGGATGCAAACGGTCGCTCAGAAACTGGGCGGCCCCTTGCATCCTGACCGCCCACCTCTGTTTCGGTCGTTAGGCTGTGGGTTTACACCCACAGCTCTAATGACCGCTTGGGTGATGGGGTTTACGACGAGACCCTAGGGTAGGGTCTCACTTGTCGTAAGCCCCGGAGAGCTTCTGGCTCTGTCAGAGCCGGAAGCTCTCCACTGACATCACTAGTGATGTCAGTGGGGCCTCCCCCAAACGGTAGGCGTTCCCATGGGAACGCCTCCGTTTGGGCTGCCACCCCCCCCCCGGCCCGCCTTCCAAACGGGGCAAGCTGTCAATCAACATCGACAGCTCGCCCCTTTGGAAAGAGACCCGCTACGACCAGCGCTGTCGGTCGTAGCGGGTCTCACGCATGCGCACGAAGGAGCCAGCTCCCTCGTGAACATGCGCACTTGACAAACATCGAGGCGGCCGTGCGGTCGTAGACGTACGGCCGCCTTTGAATGAAGGCCAATGTGTTTAGATTTGGATTCTATTCCTAAGACATTTCATTATGACATGCAATTATTCCAAAATACGGAATATTTCGATATCCAAAATACTCCTGGTCCCAAGCATTTTGGATATGGGAGACTCAACCTGTACAATAACATTTTGGAAAAAAAAAATTAAAATAAAAAGTATTCCAAATGGACACTCTAAGTTGGTTTAATGTATATGAGGAACCCCCACCCTCCTTAAAATGGATTCTTTAATGATATACATTAAAAAGATAACACACTCACAGTGGTAAATTTGCTATAGTGAATGTTTTTAGAAGTGGAAATGTTGCCCATAGCAACCAATCAGATTCTACTTAACATTTAACTAGCATTTTCTATAAAATTATAACTAGATTCTGATTAGTTACTATGGGCAACATAAAAACTCTCACTTTAGTAAATGTACCCCTAAAACTGGGTTTATATTATTATTATTATTATTATTATTGTTTGTTTTTAAGGTGCCACAAAGTTTCTGCAGCACCGTACAAGAAATATACTTTATAACAGTTTAACTTGACTTATCATAAGTACAATACAATGTAAATTTACATATCTAGGACAACAAATTATTTATTTTATTTATTAACAGTTTCTTATATAGCGCAGCATATTCCGTTGCGCTTTACAATTGGAAACATTGATAGAACAAAACAGGGTAATAACAGACAGACATAGAGGTAAGAGGGCCCTGCTTGCAAGCTTACAATCTATAGGGAAACAGGCATTGATACACAAGGATAGGTGCTATATATATTGCAATTTGGTCTGGCCAGAATGCAGAGTTTCTTGGTGGGCTGCTTGATCCAGTCACATAGGAATGTCGGCAAAATGTCAGGAGTATGTGAAAGAAAGACATTATGTGAGGTTATGTATGGACTGTGAGAGGGGATGTGATAAGACATGGAAGCTATGAAGGTTATGTGGTCGGTTCTGGAATCTGATAAGCTTGTCTGAAGAGGTGAGTTTTCAGGGAACGCTTGAAGGATTGAAGAGTAGAGGTAAGTCTTATTGTGTGTGGTAAGGCATTCCATAGAGTAGGTGCAGCCCGAAGAAAGTCCTGTAACCGTAAATGGGAGCAAGTAATGCGTGGGGATGAGAGACGCAGTTCTTGTGCTGAGCGGAGAGGTCGGGTTGGGAGATATTTTGAGATGAGTGAAGAGATGTATGTTGGTGTAATTCGGTTAATGGCCTTATGTGTAAGTAACAGTATTTTGTATTGAATACGGTAGAAAACTGGCAACCAATGGAGGGACTGACAGAGCGGGGCAGCAGATGATGAACGTTTGGCAAGGAAGATAAGCCTCGCAGCTGCATTCATAATGGATTGTAATGGCGATAGCCTGTTTTTGGGAAGACCAGTAAGGAGACTATTGCAATAGTCAATGCGGGAAATAATGAGTGCATGGATTAGAGTTTTTGCAGTGTCTTGTGTGAGATATGGTCGAATTTTGTATATGTTTTTTAGATGTATGTAACATGATTTTGAGACAGATTGAATGTGGGGAACAAAGGACAATTCAGAATCAAGGATGACACCAAGGCAGCGAGCTTGTGGGGTGGGGTGGATTGTTGAGTTATCAACAGTGATAAAGAGATCAGATTGGTAACTGTTATTGGCCGGTGGAAATATAATTAATTCTGTTTTAGAAATATTAAGTTTCAGGTAGCGAGATGACATCCAAGATGAAATGGCAGAAATACATTCAGTGACACGGACCAATACAGATGGTGATAAATCTGGAGAGGATAGGTAGATTTGAGTATCATCCGCATACAGATGGTACTGAAATCCAAAAGAGCGGATTAGTTTGCCAAGAGAGGTGGTATAGATTGAGAATAGCAAAGGACCTAAGACAGAGCCTTGCGGTACTCCAACTGATAGAGGTAGCGAAGAGGAGGCAGAATCAGAAAAACGAACAGAAAAAGAGCGATCAGATAGGTAGGAAGAGAACCAAGAAAGGGCTGTGTCCTTAAGACCTAGGGATTGTAATGTTTGTACGAGAAGAGAGTGGTCAACAGTGTCAAAAGCAGCAGAGAGATCTAGAAGAATTAGAAGTGAGTAATGGCCTTTAGCCTTGGCAGTGACCAAATCATTTACTACCTTAGTCAGTGCTGTCTCTGTGGAGTGCTGGGAACGGAAGCCAGACTGAAGTGGGTCCAATAAGTTGTGGGTGTTAAGAAAGTGTGTGAGGTGGGTGTAGACAATTCTCTCCAGTAGCTTGGAGGGGCATGGGAGCTGGGAGATAGGACGGTAATTAGAGAGAGTGTTAGGGTCAGAATTTTGTTTTTTCAGAATGGGAGTAATCACTGCATGCTTGAACAGTGATGGAAAGATGCCAGTAGAAAGAGAGAGATTACAGATTTTAGTTAGGGTTGGGATGAGCACAGGAGACAGAGCTTTACTAATTTGTGAGGGTATAGGATCTAGAGGAGAGGTAATAGAGTAGGAGGATGAGAAGAGTGTAGATACTTCATCTTCATTTGTGGGGTCAAATGAAGAGAATGTGCCAGAGGGTTCAGGTAGGGAATTGAGTAGGTCACTAGCTGAGGAAGAGAATAACATTTCATTTCGGATATTATCAATCTTGTCCTTGAAATAGGAAGCAAGATCTTGTGCACAGATAGTAGCAGGTGGCTTGGGTGAGGGAGGGGTAAGAAGCAGTTTAAATGTATTAAAAAGTCGCTTGGGGTTAGAGGCTTGAGCAGAGATTAGAGATTGGAAATATATTTGCTTGGCAGTGTCCAGAGCAGTACGATAAGAGTTGTAGATAGACTTATATGTGAGGAAGTCACTTGGAGTGCGAGACTTTCGCCACTGACGTTCTACTTTACGTGAGAGTTTTTGTAGATGCCTTGTTAAGTTAGAATGCCACGGTTGACGTCTGAGTCTACGCGGAGTGTGATGGGTAGCTGGAGCTACTTCATCGAGGGCTTTTACTAAAATCTGGTTTAGCTGTGATGCAGCATTCTCAGGAGAAGTGAGTGCAGAAATTGGTGAGAGTTGTTGTTGTAGAGAGGTAGATAGTTGTTGAAAGTTAATCACATTAATATTTCTGCGGGTTTTAGTAGGTTTGGTTGATTTCACTGACATTGAGGTTGATGTAATGGAGGAAAGTGTGCAGGTGATAAGATTGTGATCTGAGAGAGGGAAAGGAGCATTAGTGAAATCAGAAACTGAGCATAGTCTGGTAAATACAAGATCAAGGCAGTGGCCCTCCTTATGAGTAGAGGAGTCAGTCCATTGGGAGAGGCCAAGAGAGGAGGTTAGAGAGAATAGTTTGGTGGCATGAGGAGATTGTGGACTGTCAATGGGGATATTGAAATCACCCATAATGATGGTGGAGATGTCTGAGGATAGGAAGTGAGGGAGCCAGGCTGAAAAATGTTCCAGAAATTGGTGCGGTGGCCCAGGCGGGCGATAGATAACAGCAACTCGCAGAGAGAAAGGGGTGAAAGTCCTGATAGAATGTACTTCAAATAATGTAAATGTGAGTGAAGGTACCTGTGGGAGAACTGTGAATGTGAAAGATTGGGAGAGTAATATTCCTACCCCACCTCCTTTACAATTGCCAGGCCTGGAGGTGTGTGAGAAGTGTAGGTTACCATGTGAAAGTGCAGCAGGGGAGACAGTGTCTGATTGTGTTAGCCATGTTTCTGTTATTGCCAGAAGGTTGAGGTTGGTTGAAATAAAGAGGTCATGGATGGATGTTAGTTTGTTGCAGACAGAGCGTGCATTCCATAATGCACATTTTAGTGACTTGGATGGTGAAGGGAGGCATGCAATATTTATGAGGTTAGCTGGATTTATAGTTTGTTGTGGGTGTGGCATGTGAGTTGGGCCTGGATTTGGAGATATGTCACCAGCTAATAGAAGCAACAGGAGCGAGATATAAATATATTTGTGGGATTTGACAGAATGTTTGTTATGGCGAGAGGTTGTGGATGTTATTGTCAATGTGTTTAGATAAGTTAAAAGCTCATATGTGTTTGTAAGAGAAGAGGAAAGTACTGAGGCAGCAATATGTACAGAAGGCTGAGCTGCAGGGAGAGTAAAGGATGTAGTAGTCTTAGAGATGATTCCATGGAGTGAGATCATTAATAGAAGTTTTTGATACATTTTTGCAATACATTCAATAATGCACAACACACAAACTACTGGTAAGGAATGATATTGTAATTACCTTGTTGTAGATGTTGTTCATTGTTTGTTCAACTGTTTTTTTTTAACTGTTATATAATTACACTTTGTGTTATAACACACTTAGTGCTTATAATACACGGCTGCCATCGACATCCACGGCTGCCTCTATACTGATTCTAAACTTAAAGAAAGTCTGATTGAGACATGCTACAGCTGACCACAAATGCTAACTAATCAATGAAGAAATTTGGCACTGGGTTTGTGTAAACACAAGCAGTATCCTACCATAAACTAGGCATCACTGAACAACATCCCCCACCCAGGTAATACAAAATACAATCAAGTCATTACATCTAAATCTTTGCTAACAGAAATAAAATCCATTATGCAGAAATGTAAGAGCAATATGTTGCTTGCTAGATGGGAATGGGTAACATACTTTTTAAAATCCAAACAGCTGATCTGAGTGATTGCAAAGCACTAGTTAGACTATGCAGCTTGTAGAATGGGTAACATACTTTTTAAAATCCAAACAGCTGAACAAATAGTAATTCAATGACATACAGTACTAGATATGATGAGGACAACTCACTCATGAGGTGTAGGACAACTCACTATCTTAAATATTCCCAACATTATCAATAAAGTGAGATATTAGACGTGATTGAAGATTTGCACAACACATGTACACTCTAAGTGTAAAGATAAATTATTAAACTAAGAACAGGGATATAATTAAAACCACCGAGTGTCCTGTATTGTAATGCTTAACAATTTAAAAATAAATTGAACTTCTGTATCTATAAAGTGAATGATGCTAAACCCAAATTAAGTGATGGGATACTGGATGTCAAGGGATAATCACTGTAGATTAAAGTTGAATGAGAGCTTTTTGGATACATTGTCTAGAGATATATTAGTAACAGAATAATAACTAAATATAGACTGCGTGTAGACCAAACCGGAAACACTTCCAATAGAAACATACGCCACAAAGTCAACCCAGTTCCTTGAGACCATCTGTAGAGTAGTCCTTCCTGCAGATAGGTGATTACAGGAAATAAGATGTCCTCACTGTCTCCCCACGGAATCTAGGCTGTCTATTGACTCTAAGGTGCTTCCCAAATAATATGTATAATGCATTTCTATCTGCAATGGTGCGTAGGTAGCCTGGCTCACTGCTGTATACTATCATCTATCCTTTCCATAACAGCAATTATAATTGGTGGCTCCTGCTAAGTAATCTTCTCCTGGTTCTAAAGAAGAGTTTTGTGCCGCGTGGGTACTTGTGTACATGTGTAGATGGGAACCCTGGCAGTTTTACTGGGCTTCATGCCCGCTGCTGGACAGAGCCAGAACACTTACAGTATCACCCATGCGCACAGGAGTAATGGTGGCGTCTTATTTAGATTTGTTTTTATATACAGTATGTATATAGAATACAAGAACCAATTGTTCAACCTGTCCGGAATTACAAAGGGAATACAGGACTGTTCTGCTCCTTGGGATGTCCTGTAATTAAAGGTTATATCAATGGAGTATTTTGTGCTCTTTGCATAATAGATAGAAACATGTCAAGGGCGCAGTGAAATGCAAGTTTCTCACTTTTAAAGGAAAAAGATATTGAACTGTGCTGTTTTTTTCATGTTTAATTTGTAATTAGTTCTACAATGTTTTAATTACCTAATTAGTCTCATTAGATTACTATAGTTCAAAGAAGAATTTTGCATATGTATTGCAAATGTGTTTTTTTTTCTGTGAAAATTACCAGGTACCGTATATACTTGAGTATAAGCCGAGTTTTTCAGCACAAAAAATGTGCTGAAAAAGTACCCCCTCGGCTTATACTCGAGTGAAGTGTAGCGCTGACCGGACGGAGTTCGGTCAGCGCTACACCATGCCAAACACACAGCCGCCGGAGCTGGCAGCTGCGTGTTTGGTGTAATCAGCAGCCGCTGAGAGTCTGTCAGACTCTCAGCGGCTGCTGCTGCTCCCACTGCGGGAGCCATCTTCCGGCTCCCGCAGTGGGTGATGGGAGACACGTCGTCATGACGACGTCTCTCCCATGCAAAGCGGCCGGAGGAGCGGACAGCGGCGGGACCAGGAGCGGGAGTTCAGGTAAGTGTTTATTTTTTTTTTTATTATTATCACGTCTCTCTCTACTAGGGGGGGATTACTACAGGGGGCAGTAAAAGGGGGGATTACCACTGGGGGAACTACCAGGCGGGGATTACTACAGGGGGCACTACCAGGGGAGGATTACTACAGGGGGGGATTACTACAGGGGGCACTAAAAGGGGGGATTACCACTGGGGGAACTACCAGGAGAGGATTACTACAGGGGTCACTACCAGTGGGGGATTACTACAGGGGGCACTAAAAGGGGGGATTACCACTGGGGGTACTACCAGGGGGTGATTACTACTGGAGGCACTGAAAGGGGGGATTACCACTGGGGGCACTACCAGGAGGGATTACCCATGGGGGCACAACTAGGGGGAATTACTACTGAGGGCACTACCAGCTGCTGCCATTTCCCACCCTAGGCTTATACTCGAGTCAATAACTTTTCCCAGTTTTTTGGGATAAAAGTAGGTACCTCGGCTTATATTCGGGTCGGCTTATACTCGAGTATATACGGTACTTAAGTATCATTGTGATTATTTATTTATTTATTTTAGTTTATTATTTGTTAATGTGAATTCTCCTTAAACAGAATAAATGAGACCACACCAGGGCTGTTCTTCCACTGAAAAAACAACACGAGATTGAGCGATTGTTCGCCATTGTGCATGCACCATACTGCACGCTGCTATCCCATTGCGATCACGCACGCACAGATGAATCCATCGCTAAGTGAGTAACAGACCACCAGCATTTGGGGGAGGTAATGGGAAGTGGTCACAATAACGCGTGCACGCCTGTCCATTTAAACCCCGTTACATAGGCATGCATAAATCAGCCACTGCGATTGCATAGGCAGCTCTGCGTGTCAGAAGAGCCCCCATGGCTGCGGCAGGTCAGACCTTCCGCAAGGTTAAGATGGCCGCCAATGTACAGGAATCTATAAATATACAATCAAATTTCCTGGCTGACTGACTGACTCACAGACTCATCAACACCTATCCCGAACCCCTGGACCTAGAAACATGAAATTCGAGGAGTACATTCCTTCCATGACGTAGGTGCCCACTAAGAAGGGAATTTTTGAAATTTGACTCTTAAGGGAGTGAAAAGTGCTAAAAAGTTTCCTCCCCCTCTGCAATGTCCTGACTGATGGTCTCATCGTGGCTGTAGCACAGATCATATTCAAATACCAACTGTCACCCAAAGTGCTGCCAAACATCACTGGCAGTTGGTGTGGCTCCCCTATTTGTATATTGAGGGAAGGGAATGTGTTACTACATAGGTGAGAGGGGAAAATGAGTTACAACAGCAGTGAGAGGGGAATGTGTTACTATAGATGTGAGGTATTGGAAAGTGTTACTACACAGATGAGGGAGGGGAATGTGTCACAATATGAGGTGAGGAAAGTAAATGTGTTACTACACAGGTATGGGAGGGGAATATGTTACTACACAGGTGAGACAGGGGAATGTCAGATATGTTACTATGGGGCGAGGGAGGGGAATAAGTTGCTACAGGTGTGAATGAGAGATTGTATTTCTACTCAGGTGAGGGAGGGGAATGTTGAATGGTTTACAACACAGGGCAAGGGAAAGAAATGTGTTACTGCAGAGGTGAGAGAGGAAAATGTGTTACTACACAGGTGAGGGAGGGGAATGTCGAATGTGTTACAACACGAGCGAGTGAGGGAAAGGTGTTACTACAGAGGTGAGGGAGTGGAATGTATTAGTACACAGGTGAGGGAGGGTAATGTTTTACTATAGCAGTGATGTATTACTATAGAGGTGAAGGATTAAAGTGTTACTGGAGTGGTGAGATGGAAATGGAAACAGTAAATATCTAAAGACTACCTGGGTGAAACTGAATACATCAGCTAGTAATATATATATATATATATATATATATATATATATAACTATAAGTAACACCCGCAAAGCTCACAGGATGGAAATGGAATATTATGACAAACTTTCATGACCCCCTCACCCAGCCAGCCCAGTCCTCACCCCCGGCCTACACTGAGAAGAACCTGTGTGTGTGAACTGTCTCACATTTCCTCACCCTCCTCCAGAAGAACAATTACAGGCTCAGGATAGTAATTCTGCAGTGTGCAGGGCCAGGCAGGCACCGACTCCCACCATGGTCCTCTCACAGTCACTCAGGCTCAGACAGAGAGAGTCAGCCTCCGCTTATCCACCCACAGCAGACTCTACATCCAATGCTGCGAGGTGGGTTCAGCTGTAGGAGGCCCAGGGGCAGCGTCTGACCCATCGGAACTAATGCTCAGCGTTGACCGGGCTGAAGGAAGCTGTGCAGCCTGTGCTGGAGCCTGACGCAGTGGCCACTGAGTTAATCCTGAAAATCTCGGGATTGGAGGCACCAATCTCAGGATCCAAATCCCTGACTTTTTAATGCTAAATCCTGGGATTAGCTTCCCTAGTGCAGATGTGGTCATCGAATAGAAATTAGATTAGGAACATCTGTACAAATCTATTATCCAGACTCTGTTGCACCCGTCTCTTCT
This sequence comes from Taudactylus pleione, assembly GCA_031769625.1. Classification (NCBI taxonomy): domain Eukaryota; kingdom Metazoa; phylum Chordata; class Amphibia; order Anura; family Myobatrachidae; genus Taudactylus; species Taudactylus pleione. The sequence continues at coordinate 4,350,402 of JAUIMM010000310.1, read as the reverse complement.
GCAATATTGTTTTGGTTAAATTTATCAAACATATGAACAAACAAACCTACATAGTTCAGTATATTTAACAACCTTAAAATGTAATTCTAGAAACACACATACTTAAAACAACTTTTAGAACAGGTTATCAGACTCCATTGACTACTTGCTGGATATCTGAGTACCAGGGATATGAAGTAGAGAGTAGAGCCAATAAAGGAGAATCTTCAGTTTTCAGTAGCATTAACGTAGGGTGGCATCACTTCTGGAATTCCACAGGGGAATAGGCGACCTACTCAGTCTGTAGGCTTTATACAGTGTGGTCAAGGCCTGTACATGCGCCCACTGGGGAGGGGGAGAGTCTTGTTAAATTCACTTTTAGAGGATTCCAAATCAATCGAATCCATCAATGTTAGTATAGCAGAAGAACAGATCAATTCCTGAGTCTTGGGGCCATCTGGAACTTCGTGCTGCTTAATTTGTTCTTTGTCTCTCATGATTAACAGTACCCCGGTAACTAATTATTGAATCAAATTAATCAACCAACTGAATCACATCCATTAATGAGTAGCATTTGAGTAGGGAAATGTATAAAAAATATATTTAGAAAAAAAAGTAGCTTTTGAACTTAAATCCTGGTAATAAAGTAATTTAAAAAATTTGACGGGAGTGAGAAGTGGTTACGAGAGACGGAGGTGAAATAGAGGTCAGAGGTAGATCAAAGAGGGGATTTTTTCCAGGTGAGATTTGAGATATTTAATTTGAGATATATAAATATATATGATGGTTCTCTGCGTTGACAGTGAGTAATTGGAATTAGATTGTGAAGTGCATGGGGAGCCAGTGTAGAGATTTACAGATAGATACTGTGGATAAGGAGAGGTGAAAGATAGAGGTTGATCAGTATTGTAATGGCACGTAAGATGGAATGAAGTGGGTTGGGTTAGAGGAATGCCAGATATGAAGAGGGACAGTCTAGTTTGGAAGTAATGTGGGAATGGAGAAGAGTTTTGTTGCATCTGGAGTAAGAAGTGGAGGCAACAGGACTGGGAGAAAGACTGGATGTGAGGAATAAAGCAAAGGATGGAGCCAATTGTGACACTTAAGACAATGCCATGGGAGCCTGCAGGAACTGTGGTGGTGTTGATGATGTTGAGGGAGATGTGAGGGGAACTTAAAACTTTGGAAGAAGGAAGATGATAATCTCTATTTTAGACATGTTGAGCTGTATGTGGGTTCTCTATGTGGGGACAGCAGAAAGAGAGAGTTGGTTACACATGTAGCCCCAGAACTGTGACCCAGGGAGGAGACTCAGGCTTTGTGAGGCAGAGATAATAGGGGAGGTGACAGAAGTTGTCAGGACAGCCATTGGGGAAGCCATCAGAGAAGTGCACTGAGATAATCAGACTGTTAGCAAGCTTGGCCAGAACTTGCAGAGAAAGTTGAGAGCCTGGAGTGTAGTCTCATTAGCTAAGGTGATAGAAGGATGTCTGACAGACTACGAATCCCAGACACCATACCCTTGGTGAGTAGCTGCATGGGTATCATCATCAATCATAAGACTATAGTAAATCCACCTAGGTAGCAAGTAATTGACAACTTCCAGATGCAGACATATGAGGGACACTTTATTTAACGTGACAAGGGGAAAAGCTGCTATCATCTCTACTGGTTGAACTGTCTTCTGGACTCAGATAAGTTCCTCAGTTGTCATACACTTATCACTCTCAGAGGGAGATGTATCAAGCCTTTGAGAGAGAAGTCAAGAAGTTGAGTAAAGCAATCACACAGCTTCTTACTGTCAGTTATCCAGCACGGTCTTTGAAATGACAGTTACAATAGTAACTGATTGGTTGCTTTGAGATACTACTCCACCTTATCTCTCTCCAAGGTTTGATACATCTCCCCTTCCCCAAGGTTTGATACACCTCCTCTTCAGTCCAGCGTATTTGCCACAAGCCAGTACATGTTTACTTAGCAATATATTAATGCCAACTGCCCGCCCTGTCCTTTTCTCAGGTTACAAGGAAATCTTTCAGCTGCAGTCAGTTCAGAGACCAAGCGGTATATTCACTAAAGTGAGAGTTTTTAGAAGAGGAGATATTGCCCATAACAACCAATTAGATTCCACTAAACATTTAACTACCACCTTCTAGAAGATAATAGCTAGAATCTGATTGGTTGCTATGGGCAACATTTCCACTTCTAAAAACTCACTTTAGCAAATTTACACCCAAGACTGGGTTTATATTATTATTATTTGTTTTTAAGGTGCCACAAAGTTTCTGCAGCACCATGCAAAAAATAACCATTATAACAGTGTAACTTGACTTATCATAAGTACAATACAGTGTAAATTTACGTATATAGGACAACAAACAGTAATTAAATGACATACAGTGCATATGATCATTGCCATGAAAAACTCTCTTTGGCATTGACCCAACCATGGTAAAGATAGAGGTAAGTCCCAGTGCATATGAAGAAATTTAACGTAACTTAATGGAAATAATTAATCAATTTCAGGTGACCAAACAATAGTATCCCCACATTCTGTCCGAGGTTTGGATGTTATCATTCCACATGTGCTCTAGGATTTTTCCTGCAGACAAAATCACTTGTGTTTTATTTCCATTCAAATATTAACCATTGTGCTCTTAACCTACTATTGTATTCGTGCAGCAGAGTATCTTGGTGTCACCTTGTTTTGAGTTTCAAAGGTGTCAAGATTAACACACTGCTGTTGGATTAAGGTTAATTAATTCAATGCCATTGGTTCATTAATGTAGCAAATTTTATAATCTACAGTATCTGGTAATGGCAGATGTGCGTGAATAATGTAATCAGCAGATTAATGAGTTATATCTTGTCAAGCTGGCAAATAAGTGACCATTATTAAAGTACTTATGAGGAGGTCGGCTTTTGTATAAAGTTTTGTTTTCGCTCTAACAAAAGTACTTTCAATGAGTCTACGCAAGTAAAAATACTTCCCCGTCTACCTTAAACATTGATCAAAATGTATGTCCTTAAAGATGTGTTTAAAGTCATGCCTGTGAGTACATAGGGGCCACATTGATATATTATTCATAAGCTGCCCATCCACTACACGACATAGAAATGACAGCACGATTACATTATTATCGTGCTGTCGTTTCCATGTCTAGTGATGTGCCTACACTAAACGTTCAGTCGTTCAGTGTAGGCACATCCATCATCCCCGTACATGCTGAACCCGACGTGATCGTCAGGTTAACCAGCATGTACTGGCATTGATAGACGTCAAAAACGACCAGCGGGCATGCGCATCACTGGTCGGTTTTGACATTAAACTGCCCAATTTTCAGGCGATTACCAAGCGATTGAGCGATAACGACGGTTGTTATAGTTCAGTTACTAGGTTTAATCGCCTAGTGCAGGCATGGCCAACCTGTGGCTTTCCAGCTGTTGTGAAAGTACAAGTCCCAGCATGCCTTGCCAGAGTTTTAGCATTCCCTAATAGCAAAACTGTGGCAAGGCATGCTAGGACTTGTAGTTTCACAACAGCTGGAGAGCCACAGGTTGGCCAGGCCTGGCCTAGTGGATGGGCAGCATTATTCTTTGGATAGACCCACAGATTGTCTTGTTGCAGAATATTATTTGCTTTTCAAGCATTAAACACACAGGGAAGATTGTGGGATAAACTTTATTGTGACCAATACATGCAACCTGCATAGAGGGATATCAACAAGTGCACTATCATACAGAGAGAGCCTATACAATGACAATTCACAATGCAGCGCCACCTACTGTCCCTCTAAAATAGCTTCTCATGTAGCTGTCGTTATACTTAAACATGTTCATCTGCATTTAAACAACAATTGAAAGTAGATTGTCACATGCAAGTCTGAATGTGGCCATATGTAGATATTTTTTTATCAAACTGTGTGTGCATCACGGGCTCATTTGCATCTTTAAGCTCTTATAAGCAGTAACAGATTTTAACTAAGTGCTGCTGGACTCCAGTAAAATCCACCTGCTTCCCCCCCAAAGCCCCCAGTCCGTGCACTGGCAGTAGCTTTCCATTGAAATAAATGTCTATGTGGGAAAAGGAAGAAAATTGCAGTGCAGCTTCCTTTATGCCTATGGCTCACTGATTGCTGTAATCCCCATCCCTATGAATATCTTATTGAATTCAAAGTAGCTTATGCAACAATGAGGAGGGGGCGACGACTCCAAAGGAAAGTATGAAGGGTATGGCATTATTATAGGAATATACTGGTTAAGACGCACATTGACTTCTTCCAGTGCATTGATATGCTTTATGCTTTGAGCTCACTTAAATGGAACAAACAAAATCCAAAAGACATGCTGAAATGCGACTGCTCACAGACTCAAGTACAAATCAAACTTGGTACGGACACACCAATAGATTGCATTTACAGTATGTTACAAAATTCAAAGTCAGGTGTAGCATTTTATATGCCAGTGGTCGCCAGCCTAAAGCCAATGGCTACTGTGCAAAATAGAAGAAGAAAAATGTGGTACAGTAGTTGAAAAGGTAACTGGCTCTCAGGGGCTGAACGTTGCATTGCAAGGCTCCAAAGTATAGTTTAGGGGAGAGTCCCATGATGTTTCTGCATCAAGCTCAGAGAAATCCCGACTAGCGCTTCACTGTGGATGTGTAAGTCTGGCACTTGCTCAGAGGAAGCTCTGACTCTTCTACCCTGGGCATGTGTGAGTCTGGTGGCTGCTCAGAGGTGGCTTCTGCTCTTCTGCCCTGACCATGTGTGAGTCTGGTGCCTGCTCAGAGGAGGCTTCCACTCTTCTACCTTGAGCATGTGTGAGTCTGGTGCCTGCTCAGAGGAGGTTCCTGCTCTTCTACCCTGAGCATGTGTGGGTCTTGTGCCTGCTCAGAGGAAGCTCCCACTCTTCTACCCTGAGCATGTGTGAGTCTGGCACTTGCTCAGAGGAAGCTCCCACTCTTCTACCCTGAGCATGTGTGCCTGGTGGCTGCTCAGGGGAGGCTTCCACTCTTCTACCCTGAGCATGTGTGTCTAGTGCCTGCTCAGAGGAGGCTACCACTCTTTTCCCCTGAGCATGTGTGGGTCTTGTGCCTGCTCAGAGATGGCTCCCACTCTTCTACCCTGAGCATGTGTGAGTCTGGTGCCTGCTCAGTGGAGGCTCCTGTTCTTCTACCCTGAGCATGTGTGGGTCTTGTGCCTGCCCAGAGGAAGCTCCCACTCTTCTACCCCGAGCATGTATGAGTCTGGTGCTTGCTCAGAGGAAGCTCCCACTCTTCTACCCTGAGCATGTGTGGGTCTTGTGCCTGCTCAGAGAAGGCTCCCACTCTTCTACCCTGAGCATGTGTGTGTCTTGTGCCTGCTCAAAGGAAGCTCCCACGCTTCTACCCTGAGCATGTGTGAGTCTGTTGGCTGCTCAGAGGAGGCTTCCACTCTTCTACTCTGAGCATGTGTGGGTCAGGTGCCTGCTCAGTGAAGGCTCCTGCTCTTCTATTCCGAGCATGTGTGAGTCTGGTGCCTGCTCAGAGGTGGATACCATTCTTGTACCCTGAGCATGTGTGGGTGTGGTGCCTGCTCAGAGGATGCTCCCTCTCTTCTTCCTTGAGCTTTTGTGAGTCTGGTACCTGCTCAGAGGAGGCTTCTGCTCTTCTCCCCTGAGCATGTGTGGGTCTTGTGCCTGCTCAGTGAAGGCTCCTGCTCTTCTACCCCGAGCATGTGTGAGTCTGGTGCCTGCTCAGAGGAGGCTTCCACTCTTCTACCTTGAGCATGTGTGAGTCTGGTGCCTGCTCAGAGGAGGTTCCTGCTCTTCTACCCTGAGCATGTGTGGGTCCTGTGCCTGCTCAGAGGAAGCTCCCACTCTTCTACCCTGAGCATGTGTGAGTCTGGCACTTGCTCAGAGGAAGCTCCCACTCTTCTACCCTGAGCATGTGTGCCTGGTGGCTGCTCAGGGGAGGCTTCCACTCTTCGTCCTTGAGCTTTTGTGAGTCTGGTACCTGCTCAGAGGAGGCTTCTGCTCTACTCCCCTGAGCATGTGTGAGTCTGGTGCCTGCTCAAAGGAGGCTTCCACTCTTAACTCCTCTGAGCATGTGTGAGTATGATGCCTTCACAGGGGAGGTACCATTCTTCTCCACTGAGTATATGCGAGTCTGATGCTCCTCAGAGGAGACTCCCCCTCTTCCTCCCTGAGTATGTGTGAGTCTGGTGCCTGCTCCAACTCTTCCCCCTCTGTGCATGTATGAGTCTGGTGCCTGCTCAGATGGTGCTTCCACTCTTCCCCCTCTGAGCATGTTGGGGTCGGCTTTTCTCCCATTCTCTGAGCAGGCTCCAGCTCTTAACCCCTCTGAGCAGGCGTGGGTCTGGTGCCTGCTCAGTGAATGCTTCCAGCCTTCTGTTCTTGTGAGAGTAAAGCAGGTATCTCAGGAGAGTGACCCTGCATGGCCTACCCCCCACCCCCGCCTTCCATCCAGGACCATTAGCGACTTCAACACCAGTTTTACCATCCAATATAATATCTTGAGCGAGAAAAATGTGGAGATCACAAACATTACTATTTGTTTTTAATCACACATTGTTAATAATGTAATGAAGAGCAGTTTTTCAAAATTGCAGATTTTCATTGATGTTTGTGATTTAAAGCAGCAAATTTTTTTAATACATAAAAACTGCATTTTGGGATAGAAAATATATTTTTTTCCAACCAAAAATACCAGGCTTTTGGCCTGATTTAACTAGGATTGCAGTTGCTAGTACACACACAATTGGACAATCGTTGCGTACTGCACAGGTGTATGCATCGCAGTGTGCATGCGATAGTACTCCACTGTGATTGGGACTGCGATCGCATTGACTACGCAGACCCATCGCAGAGTGATTGACAGGAAGTGCCGTTTGTGGGTGGTGACGGGGGGGGGTCGGCAAAACGCAGGCTTGCCAGTGCGTTTCAGCGCCATTGCAGGGGCATGCATAAATTACCCACAGCGATGCCCTACGCAGCCTGAGGCCTCATACCGTGCACTGAAGTTAGCAATTCCTGAGTGAGGTCAGAGCTTGTGCAAATGTGCGTGAGGCTGCGATGGTACTTGATTGTATCAAAGGTTTTGCAGTCTTGCTAAACATTACGGATGTGTGTAAGGTAAGGTGAGCGTCCTTATGTAGTGCTGCGAGGGCATAGCGATCGCAATGGATTAGCGTGCTATCGCAGTTGAACTGCGTGTGTATTCAGGCCCTTTGTCTTTAAAATATTGCTGCGATGTTTTTGAAAGATCATACTTCATTTTTTTTTTCTAAAAACTAATGTCTACTACACAAATCCTTATAGGATGTTTTCAAAATAAATGGCCAAATCAGGCTTACAAATGTGGATTTCTGTTATCTGTGTAATATTGTTGCATTCTTCTTTGTAAATGATTGGAAATTGTTATTTATGAATTTACATTTGTAGCTTATAATAAATTCCATTACACTCCGCTCACACTGTTTCCACCAGGTCTTTACCCATCAGTCACATTTTGCTGTAGTATAATACACAGGAATTATAGATGCAGCTGTGAATTGTTTGTGATAAAGGAATCATTTTAATTTTCTCTCAGCCGTCCTCTGCACTCGTTTATTACTTATTATTCTTTATATTGTGGTTTAGGTACATTTCAGAACTTGAAATACTACAATTTAAAAAGCATCAAAAAGACATTAAAGAAAATATGTGTTGCATTTATTGTAACATTAAGATAATATTATTGAACAAGGCATAATGTATCGCCGCAATTTAAATATAAGCTTAAACTTGTCTTGGAAAATTGTTACCATCTTTTCCAAAGATTTAAATCTTTATCCTACTGTATAAAATCAGCGATGTAGTACAGACACCATTAGAACTGTAAGCCCAGTAGAGCATGAATACACAGTATATGTGATTCTCCACTAATTCATCTTAGAAGATTTCTGTAGGAGCTTTTTACCATTGCTAATATTTCTTTCAATAGATTGTTAGTGATACCTAATTGGCGTGTGACAGTTCTTTATCTGCGTTGGTTATCCCCAATTATACCCCTTTTACATCAGATCTAAAACCCGGGTTATTGCAGGGTTATCCCGGGTAGCTCCTTGGTGTAAAAGTGGAGAGGGTTAGATTCCTGAGTTGAGTGACCCAGAAATCCAACCCAGGTAACTAGCATGGTTTAACAAAGGAATAACCCGTGAAAACCTGCAGTGTAAACGGCGCAATCTGGGTCACGATGCCCTGGAACACGCTGCATGCCGGCCGTATGGCCGGAGTCAGTGTTGCTTGGAGATGACATCACCTCCAAGCATCCACTTCTACGCCGAAAGAGCCGGGTCACTGCAGACACGGCTCCGGTGTGAACGGCGCCGACTCGGGAATAACCTGGGACCGCGCTGGCTAAATTCCGGGTCTGATCCAGATTGGAACCCTGGGCCTGATTCAGAGCCGGATGCTCTGAAAGAGCGCTCGCTCTGAATCAGAGCTTTTTTTTTTTTGGAGCAGCCTCCTGGCCACTCGCATAGCTGTGGGTGACCATCGTGACCATCTGGCTTGCAATGAGAACCTTGTGGTAGGGTCTTGTGGCCGCAAGCCCCAGAGAGCTTCTGGCTCTAATAGAGCCGGAAGCTCTCTCACTGATGATGTCAGTGGTGATGTCAGTGGGGCCGCCCACAAACGGCAGGCGTTCGCATGGGAACGCCTGAGTTTGTGAAGCCACCCCCCCGCCAGGCATACAAAACGGGGCGAGATGTCGATCAACATCAACAGCCGTCCCTTTTGTAGTGAGCCACGGAGCGAGTGCTGTTTACGCTCGCGCACCCCACACGTGCACACTTGGCCGCCATCGACCCACTTGCGAGCGCTATGCGCTTGAGTGCGGTCTGAATCAGGCCCCCTGTTCTAACCTCCGGGTCAGACCCGGAATATAGGTAGAAATGCGGTATTAGTAAAATCAAGCACTTAAGTAACTATTTTTTGTTTTGTTTTGTTGGAGTGTTCAAGACTTTTTACATACATGGAAAGAATCATTTAGTGGCAACGAGCAATGAACAGCTGCGTACATTTCCGGTTACTATGTTAGGAAAGCTACACTTATTTCTGGCTCGCACCTCTATGGGAAGCATGCACAAACAAGTGCCTTAATGGCCTACATAATCAAATGTTAATATTTAGTTTGAATGGAACATTTTGGCTTATTAAATCTGCCACATACTGTAGACATATAAAGATGTGTCCTTGCTCATCTAGCCTCAATATGTCATGCAGCGCAATGTGCCTGCCGTGAGTGAGCCGCCTGGTCCGGTGCAACTGACCAGGAAGCATCAGGAGACTGCGCTGAGTAATGTGATATGTGACACCTGTATATCTGTGTTCATCTAATACCCCTATTACACTGACTTCAAAATCCTTGGTTTTTATACGTGAACGCGCTTCATTCAGGGATTTTTGTCAGCGTGAATGGATCCACTTGGGTCCAGGGACCCAGGGATCTAACTCGGGTAGTTTGAGGGGGTTGGCTGTGGGTTACGCAATCTAGGTCACAATGAACCAGATCGTGCCGCATTCTACCTGATTGACTGGCTTCAGTGATGCTTGGAGATTACATCATCTCCAAGTGTCCACTGCAATCCCAGAAGAGCCGGGTCATACCCCAGGTTGGTGCCACAGCCGGTAAATCTGTACCAGGTCTGATCCGGGTTGAAACCATGTTCCAAATCCCGGTTCAGACCTGGGACTTCAGTGTAAAAGAGGTATTAGTCTGTAAATGGAACTTAATGTAGAAAAAAGCTGTGGGTGTTGCATCATAGTGATTTGCACGTGAGAGAGACTTTGCGGGTCTATTTACCAAGCCTTGGTGAAAAGGAGATAAAGTGAACGCAGATAAAGTACCAGCCAATCAGCTCCTAACTGCCATGTCACAGGCTGTGTTTGAAAAATAACAGGAGCTGGTTGTTTGGTACTTTATCTCTGTTCACTTTATCCCCATCCAAGGCTTAATAAATAGCAAAGCTGTAACTAGACTTTTTGGTGCCCTGTGCCTGAGAGAGTATTGGCCTCATGGGGAAGGGCCAGGGAAGAGATAGGGGAGGCCAGGAGATGCCGGGGATAAATAGGGACATAATATAGTGCACCTGAGAGAGGGCCATGGCCTCATGGGGAAGGGCCAGGGAAGAGATAGGGGAGGCCAGGAGATACTGGGGATAAATAGGGACATAATAGAGTGCACCTGAGAGAGGGCCATGGCCTCATGGGGAAGGGCCAGGGAAGAGATAGGGGAGGCCGAGAGATGCTGGGTATAAAAGAAGAGGAAGCTACAAGTGAGAATGATAATAAACAGGAAAATTGACAGGTGCAAATAGCACCCCCTGCCCTGCGGTGCCCTGTGCCATGATACAGGTCGCACTACCCTAGTTACGGCCCTGGTAAATAGACCCCTAAGTCGCACACAGATATACAAGTTTTGCAATAAAGTTAATCGGCACAATCTGCTGGAGAATCCTAGTCCATCACATTGTGACTTAGATGCATTTTCGGCAAAAGAAGACACAACAAAGTCGTCCAGCACTAGCAGAGTCTCACAGTACCAGGCGTGCGCCAGGAGGGGCTGTTTGGCGTGACTGCAGCAAAGAAGAGTGAGGACATGTCTGTAGGAGAAGAGAGGTGGTGATGCAACATTTTGTAGGCAATAAGAGCAGTATAATGTTAATATGCTGTGGTAAAAAATATTCCAGTCAAATTCAGCAAGTCTTATAAAATCTTATCAGGTGGAATGTGTTAGGCCAACATAAAACCAATCTTTGAATCTAAAGTCAACACTAACATAGTGTAGTAATGTTATTCTGCTGTCAAACTAGCATTGTAGTGTAAAATACATTATCTCAAAAATATAACTGAAGCAGAAGTTCCTGCATCACACATGGAGCTTGCGAGAGACATCTGATGCAGAAAATAAGCAGTCAAGTAACCTTGGAGGCAATAAGAGAATTCTTCCTGTTGCATTTAGTCTACCTGGCCTCACTGACGTAGATCTCCTTATAGCCTCAGTGTCTTTTTATATAATCCATATACACACCATTAAAATACACATACAGTATATTCAAAAGAAAAATAAATAAATTAAATGTGGTTACATATTACTCTCGCTAAACCAACCAGCCATAAAATCTGTAAATTCACAGAGATGAGAAAAAACAAATCATCAGGTAAGGAGAAGCTACAGTATCTACAGTGTCTTTATAGTTTAATAGGGCATGAGACACTGGCAGCAAAGCTATAATCATTCATAGTGTGTATTAGCAATAAAACTTAATTAACCTCTTATAGGCTGATTGACAGTCCAAGTGCTATTAAAGGTACAGTACTATAATACTGTAGCACAGGAATTGTCAATCACCCTATGACACTGCAGATGGGTGCCAAACTTTAATCACACTGCCTGTAGTTGTCTTTGGTAACCAGTAAAAAGATGAAAGAAGTGTTCATCAAAGCCATCCAGCTCTCATCCTAACCCGCTGGCTCTTTGCTCTTTCCTCACTGGCTGTCTGCCATCAAATTCTATGTTTCTATGTTACCCCATCTATCTGCCCCTCCCCTTTAGAATGTAAGCTTTCACGAGCAGGGCCCTTTTCCGTCAGGCGCATCTCCTTTCCCTTACTCATACCATTGTCTACTCCTAACTCCCCACAAGGGCACCTAATCTTTGGTTGCTGCCGCCCCATGGCTTATCTGAGCGTAGAGATCACGGATGCAGCAATGTATAAAGACTATATCCTTGTCCTGCATTGTTTTGTACTGTAAGTCATTTTTGTTTTGTTTTGCTCATTTGTAAGGCGCTGCGGAACCCTTGTGGCACCACAAAAAAGTAATAATAATAATAATACAAGCAGGGACACATGCTGTAACAGCAAATGGTTAGAACAGTACAAGTAATGTTCTTGTCCAAAATGATGCAAGTCCTACTTTAAGGAAGTTTTAGAGTTATAGTTATTTATAGTTATATAGAGTTGGAAAACTACTTTACAGTTTTGGGATTTGATAGGATTCTCTTTTTTAAGCTATTTTCCTAACTAATGCCAGTGCACAGTACTAGAAGGTAAAGAGACTCTATCTAGAAGGTACTTAATCCTGGAAACTTGATAGATATACTAATATATAATATATAATGCCTTCCCTATCTCACCTTGGCCCAGCACTGGAGAGCTGCACTGTACAAAGAGACTTATAGAGCTTTCCTAGTGTGCTCTGTCAGTTTGTATCAATGTACTGTTTTTTTTTTCTTTTTGACTGTTAGGCAGATATCTGAGATTGAATGTAATCTCTAGTACTGCAAAAGGTATAACTAACCTATACTTATACACCTTTATCCAAACAAATAGAAACCACACCAATCCGCCTTGACAGGAAACACAGGGAGTCACCTAACACCCAAATGTATGTACTTATACACCTTTGTTCACTATATTAAATTGTCTTAAATGCAGAAAGTTAATAGACCAAATGGTAAGTATACAACTACACAAGTGAAAACACTAAACATGTAATAATAGCACTAAAGAAAATAATGCAATATATTATTATTAATTATTATTATTATTATTATTATTAGTAGTAGTAGTATTATTATTATTGGTATTGGTATTATTATTATTATTATTATTATTATTATTAGTAGTAGTAGTAGTAGTAGTATTATTATTGGTATTGGTATTTTTATTATTATTGGTATTATTATTATTATTATTATTATTATTATTATTATTATTATTACGAGTTTTATTACTACAGAATGTTACAGTGTAAACTCTTCTAAGAATATTTCTCTTTTTTTAAACTTTTTCTAACAGTATTTTGTTTCACCCCCAACGGAGACAATTAAATGAAATGCTATTGATGATAATTTTAATGCAGCTTTCCAGTTCACGGGGTATCTGGATGAATCTCCCAGCACATTCGTTTTAAGACAAAAATAAGCTAAACTTTAGGTTGATACCAGAACACTATCATCTGCGCATTCAAACAAATGCAAAGGATCATTAGTAGCTTAATAGTTTCTGTAGAAAACTGTCCAAATCATTACTGCTACGGTAATGCAGGGAAAACCGTCTGCATATGAAATGAACAGAGCTATTACATTAATTAGCTATTGCTTCTACTGTACCAGACAATAATAATATATTGCAGTGGTATAATTTGTCATTAAGTAAAGAGACAGACACACAGTATTCATCAGGCTGTGAGTTGATGTTGCTGGCACTCATGAGAATATGTTTACTGCCGTGTAATGCAGGATATCGATGTCTCATGAATCCTGGCCAAAAGCAGACACTGGAGTGAGTATAACACGACACCTTGTTTTCAAAGAATGTGAAAGGGGTTTTGCATTTTCAGATGACAATCATTTATTCTTTTGTGCATGCCCTCCTTCAACTTCTATTAAATGCATTTCTTTAATGACTTTGTACTGTACATTTCTATGCTTTACAGCCTTATACCATCAGACAGAATTGTTTTATTTCTTTATACTGTGATCCAACACAAAGCTGGTCATTGTATGCAATTGTATCAAACACTGGGGCTGTTGTATGGTGAGTACTACATGTAGTGTATCTGGTGTATTTTCACACTGCATGCCCAGAAAAAGGACACACGCAAGTGTGTCTATGCAGACCTACACGCATTTGGCAAATATCAATCCTTATGGCCAAAGAGGCAGAACAGAATGGCAAGGGGCATTCATTTAACACCCAGGCAAATTCCAGTAAGGAAGTGTTCATGATAATGTGGCTCAGGCAAACCAGCAATTAGGTGTATATACACTGTTTGGGGCATACCTTTTGAGCATCTTCTGCTTCAGGGCAGATGCAAGTACTCACTGGTGATCACTTTAGTAGGGATGGCCATCAGTTGGTTAACTATAGATGGGGACCATCGATGGATTCACCCATTGATGGACTTCCATGCTCTGTTACTCACTGGACAATGGGCCAATCAGGTGAGGTGGCAGGGCTTTACCAGTCAGTAGGACATGCTGAGCAGTGGTCAATGAAAGATGGGGGGTGGGACTTCATAGGTTGTGTTGGGATGGAGCTAATCTCCGTGTTCAGGCGCCAGGAGAGAAGAAAGAAAAACCTTCACCAGCCAACAGATTTCCACCATTGATGGCAAAACCATTGGTCTTTGGAGGCCCATCAATGGTCGATGCTCATCATTAACTTGTAGTAAGCTGATGTGCAGTATATGCATCTCGTGTTGTGTACGGCTCTCTATATGTGCAGACATACTGTATTTTTCAGTCTACTTCCCTTTGAGTAATTTACACCTATTTTGCAAACAACTATTTATCGGAACCACAGGGTGTATATCAGAGCCACCCCTAAAATACATTAAGTCTGCCCAGTTATAAGAATACAATGCAGAAAAATACAAAAGGACCTCTGAAAGTTAAAAAATGTGTTTAATAAAAGTTGCTGGAAGGCGGGCGAAACCCAATAAATAAACATAATCTGAAAGTGACAATGACTTTAAAGAGCTTTTACTCTTTATGACATATTAGACATATATGTTGTGATGAAGGAGGAGTTTCTAACTTTTACAAGGGTATCTGTATAGAAGGTCAACAAAGTAAAGATAGACAGTCAATGGGCTGACACCAGATGGTCCACATGCAATAGGTCAACAGGTAAAAAAAAGGTTGACAGGTTCAAAAGGTCAACTGTCAAAAGATCGACAGTGCAGCAGGTCAATGGTGTTAACAGTTTGACAGGTTCAAATGGTTGACACACACATGGTCCACACAAAAAACGGTTGACACTTTTTTATGGTTTACCAACATTTTTAAGGTTAGGGTTTGGCACTAGGAGGAGGGTTAGGCTGCCAGAGAAGATGGTTAGGTTAGGCACTAATGAGAAGGTTAGGGTTAGGGGTTGGGGTTATAGTTAGAGTTTGGCACTTGGGGAGGGTTAGGCTGCCAGAGAAGATGGTTAGGATAGGCATTAATGAGAAGGTTAGGGTTAGATTTAGGCACTTGAAGGAGGATTATGGTCAAGGAAATCCTGAGTGATTAACAGTTAAAATATTTATTTTTCACAAAAACAGATATTATATACAATAGTTTATATAGCTGTATACTGTATTTACATGGATAACAGTCTCAGTTTCAAAACACTGACTGGACAAATTGTGGTTATTTTGTTACAAATAGAAAATCATGTGTTGATACAATGACAGTTATATCCTGAAATATAAGTTCTTTAAAAAAAATTGTGTAGATCAAGAGAAGGTCTTTTGAGCACATAGACAGTGTAGAATAAAATTACGGTTTAATAATAAATAGTTTCAAATAAATAGCCTAATCCCGTCTTATCTGTCACACAAGTACTTCTTTTATTTCTCTAAGATGTGAGACCTTGACCATACTTTTTCACTCCCCTATCTTGAGTTGCTTTGGTTCGATTGCAATATCAAGACATCATTCCTATACTGTTCACTTTAATATTAAGGGGTCTATTTACTAAGCAGTGTTAGGAGACAGAGTGAAAAGTGATAAGAAAGTGATAAGGTGCCAGCCAATCAGCTCCCAACTGTCATTTTCAAACACAGTCTGTGAGATGGCAGTTGGGAGCTGATTGGCTGGCTCCTTATCACTTTCTAATCACTTTTCACCTAACACTCCTTAGTAAATAGACCCCTAAATATTAATGTTTCAGCAAAAATGAAGGTTACTTGGCGTGCTGATTCATTTGTTTTAGGATCTGAATACGTGTGTGGGCTGTGTTACATTTTAAAATACTAAAAACATACTAAAAAGCAAACACAATCAAATTTGAACAAATTGTAGAATGTTTTAGACTCACTTAACCAGTTAAATAAATGCCATCAATCTTGCTGAATTACTGTTTCTCTATATTTACTTCATTTCTGATATATTCAGCATGATCAAATATTTCTTGAGAATTATCAGGAATATAAGTTTGTCGGTGACCCCTAAGGTTACTCCTGTCTGTCTCGGACTTGGTCAGAGCCAATAACCGTATCACCCGGACTGGCACTTTACTAGAGTCAGGACTGCGGTCGCGCAGATCCCCAAGTCCAGATGTAGCAAGGTCAGAGCCTGATATAATACAATTAGGGGTGCCAGCCAATCAGCTCCCAACTGTCATTTTTCAAACACAGCCTGTGAGATGACAGTTGTGAGCTGATTGGCTGGCACCTTATCACTTTCTTATCACTTTTCACTCTGTCTCCTAACACTGCTTAGTAAATAGACCCCTTAGTATTCTATCACTCTGCCATATACCTCTCCTGCTCGCCACCACTCATGAAAATAGAAGGTCCCCAAACACTATCACAATTGTGCAGTCTCTGCAGCATAAACTAGCACTCAGATAGTTGGTCTCTTCCTGCTACTAGCAATAAACAATAGTCATAGCACAACCTTAACGCTCTAATAGCATCTTCAAAGAATGGGTTCTGGAGCATATATGAAAATAGACAAAAAGGGTTACAGAGTACATAGACCAACATGTGTTGAAATTTCAAAATAAAAAGGCAAACAGTACACAGCTTTACACTCTGCTAAATTTGGGCCGGGGGAATGACAGCAAATGCAAGTCCAGGTTTCAATTTAGAATTGATCCCCCAAAGTTTGATATACAGCAAAATGCTCTATGGGGTAGGGTAGAAGCTTTTATCAGCTTCTACCCTACCACATAATGATGTCAGGCTGCCCTCCATAGCTTATCTGGTTGCAGCCAATGAGGTCCCCAGAATCCAGCTCCTCCCAGATTCATTGTGCAAGTGCCGAGACCCGGCCGGCCTCAGCCAGACCAGCAGCAGCCCCCCTCATGTAAGAGGCAGGGGCATAGAGAGCCCTGCTAGGCCCAGGTGAAGATGGGGGGCATGGCCTAATCGTGGGAGGTATGGCCATGCCCCCTTGAGCAAAGAACAAAACAAAAACATACTTTTGCAGTGCTGGGGAGGGGGGCGCTGCGAGCCCCTCAGCTCAGCGCAAAGCCAGGGGGGGCATGATCAGTGTGATCAGGAAGCCCGGGCCCGGGTAAATGGTACCAGCTCCCCCCCTCTCGGCGCCCCTGGAAGAGGGTAGGAGACGCTGCTGGTTTCGTCCATTCAGTCAGAATCGGAGATAGGAGTGTAATGCGATACCTGCTTCTTACTGCATCCGTAAGGCACATAAGTCGGGACACTGCGGAGAGTCCATTATAGGTGGAGGCTGTGAATACATACGGAGCCGGCAGACTTTGGCTGTATAGCTTCGCTTATTACAACTTGGCCGATGCTATTAACCAGCCAGCTGCTTTGATTTGGAACTCTGATCAATTCTCCAACAGTCTATCTGGAACAATATCACATGGAATCTTATTATTATATTACCATTTGAGCCGGTAAAGTGAACTATTTTTTGATCTAATATATATGAGAGTCAAATCTCTATTCCGGAATATTGCTATCCCTTATTTGGATAATTATATATGAGACTTCAGTTTACCATCAAGGAGTGGGCTTTATTATTCTTTCCGGAATCAGTATTTCTATATTATTATTATTATTATTATTATTATTATTATTATTATTATTATTATTACCAGTTATTTATATAGCGCACACATGTTCCGCAGCGCTTTACAGAGAATATTTTACCATTCACATCTGTCCCTGCCAATCTATATTCCCTAACACATGCGCAGACACATACACACTATGGTCAATTTTTGTGGGGAGCCAATTAACCTACCAGTATATTTTTGGCGTGCGGGAGGAAACTGGGGTACCCGGAGGAAACCCACTTAGGGTGGGTATACAAACTCACCAGAGTTAGGGCCATAGTGGCAATCGAACCCATGACCTCAGTGCTGTGAGGCAGTAACGCTAACCATTACACCGTCTGTGCTGCCCTATATAAAATTTGGACTATAAATCCATCGGCCCTTATTGCTTATTATGCAAATCAGCAACCAGCTGATTTACGGTATCACTTTTAAAGTGTTTTACTAGCTGTTTTTAGAATCCATTATGTTTCATGATTGATTGTTATTAAAATTGTGATTTATATTTATCAAAGAGATTTACTTTATTTATTAGCGCTTTCTATAATTGTGTATTTATTTCATGTCTGTGTATCTATGGAGTGTTCCCAAACACTTCTTTTGAAAGCTGCTTGATTGGTTGTTTTTTATTGTTATTTAATATTTATTTAATTTGTGCGCCTGATATATACTTGATTTAGTATAAAATATTTTTTTTTCTTATATTGGTGTTTTCTTGGGCTGCACATTTAATATTATTTAATTAATTGTTTATTTATTGTATTGATGGCATCATTGAGGAATATGAGTGAGAGAAAACTCAGATGTAATTTAATGTTCACTGAGACTATTAGTACCACAAATGAGACTAGTATGGATACTAATGTTGTGGATATGCATCAGCTTTTTTTCAAGCTCGAAGTACTATTAAAAACAGAAAAGAGACACTGGCTTGATAAAATGCTTCTGACTAGGTATCTTAAAGATAAAATTATCCCTAGGGGATTGAGAGTTTTTAAAAGTTGTTCATTTAAGGATGATGAAGAACTTTTACAAAAATGGAATAATACCCTTGATACCTGTTCTCTCTCCTTGATTGAATTATTGATTGATTATCGTGAAAGTAAGGTATCAACTGTGTCCAAGGAGATTGAGAATATACAAAGCCTTCTTAAACCCCATTGAAAATAAAACTGAGTTTATGGAGTTAGATCCTATTTTGAATAAGAAAATAGAGGACTATGAATATTCTTTAATGGTACAGAAAAATAAAAAATTATCAAGAGACCTGAGAGATTATAGTCAGGATGTTGTTAGATCTTATAACAAAAGGTTTAAAGATATGGATACCTTTCCTTCAACCTTGATGAATTATAAGAAGGATGGATTGCATCCACAAAGGGGGAGATTAATATCTGACAATATGAATAGACAAAGAAATAACAAACCATTTAGGAGAGATAGATCAGATGATACACCTGTTTTCTCTATAAAATATGCTGATAGTGAAATCTTTAGAAAAGGTGCTAGGCCTAAAACACAATGGAGAAGGAAAAATTCTGTCTCCCCACATATGTCTTTTTTAGATCAAAGTCTAAACCCCCGTTGGAAAAATTTGAACAGGTACAGTGTTCTACAACAACATTCACCCAAAAGAAAAGGTTTAGATTCAGAGGAAATAGAGGAGGATGAAGGAAAAATATCCAAAAATGCAAGAAGGTTCTGAGAAATAAAGGTATTTTTAACCTATCATCCAGAATATTGACTGAAAGTGAGAAAGCGTTATTGAAAGAGGGTTTAAAATTTGCTCCCACAAAAAAAACTAACTTGTTTGAATTGTTTGTTGAACTAAATAGGTTTACTCGTGACTTGTGTAGAAAAAGATTTTTTGCTAATAAAACTCTAAAGAAAAAAGATGAAGAGGGAATTCCTTTAGTTTTGGATGCATCTGATAAAGGTGGCCTTCAAATTCTTATGGAGTTGGCAGAGGAAAATGATTCTGAAATAGAGAAAATATTTGATACTCATGATTGTGGTATAAATAGATTTAAAAAGAAATCAGAATTCTATCTCTTACAATATAAAAGTGGTCCAATAGAGACCTTCTATAAATTAACATTGAATGATTTTAGAGATATTTGTTCAGATACTTACTTTGCTAGAAATGGACACGATAATTTACATCCTAATGAAAGAAGAGCCCTGAGAAGTTTGACTAAAGATGAATCAATTATAATCAGAGCAGCTGATAAGGGGGGGGGGGGCATAATTATCCAGGACAAGAGTGACTATGTTTTGGAAGCATATCGTCAATTGAACAACACATATTTTTATACACCTTTGACTTTTGATCCTACCTCTGGTTTCCTAAAGGAAATCAAATCAAAGTTGGGTGAGGCCCTTATACAGGGGGCAATATCAAAAACTGAATACACTTTTCTGTTGAGCACATATCCTATTATACCCACGTATTATCATTTTCCCAAAATTCACAAGTCACTTCAATCACCCCCTGGGCGCTCTATTATTTCTGGTGTTGGTTCCCTTACTACAAATTTATCTGCTTTTGTTGATTCATTTTTACAAGCACATGTGGTTAAGTTGAAATCACATATTAGAGATTCTACACATTTTTTGAATTTGATAAAGGAAGTACAGTGGAAGGAGGATTATATATTTATCACTTGTGATGTTGAATCTCTTTACTCTAATATACCTCACCAAAAGGGTTTATCAGTTTTGGAGTGGTATTTGAGATGTGATGATTTTTTTGATTGACACTAGACAACAGTTTATTTTGGATTCTGTTGAGTTTATTTTAACACACAATTACTTCACGTTTGATGGTAAGTTTTATTTACAGGTTATGGGTACCACCATGGGCACCAGGTTCGCACCGAGTTTTGCTAATTTATATATGGGTCACCTAGAACAACAACTTATTTGGGATGGCCCATTTGGTGCAAACCTGGTGCTTTACGGGCGGTACATAGATGATTTGTTTTTGGTTTTTAAGGGTGATTCACAGTTGGCATCTTCATTTATTGAACACCTTAACACTAATGATTTTGGATTAAAATTCACTGAGTGTTTACACAAAACCACTGTTACCTTTTTGGATATTGTCCTCATGATTAAGGATAATATTATTACAACGTCTACGTTTCAAAAAGAGGTTGATTGTAAGAGTTATCTTAATTTTCATAGTTGTCATTATCATCCTTGGTTGACGAACATTCCAAAAAGTCAATATTATAGACTCAGGCGTAATTGTTCTGAATTGGAACAATTTCATATACAAGCAACTGAACTCATGACATCTTTTAAGCTATAAGGTTACCCTATGGGGATTTTGAGAGAAGCTTATAAATCAGCTGTTACTAGAGATAGGGGTTCATTATTAGATATGAATAATCCCAAGAAGTTAGTGAACCCTTTGAAGGATGAGTAAGATGTAATGTTTATTTCAAAGTATAATGTTTTCTCTAATGATATTAAAAGGGTTATTCTTAAGAATTTCCCTGTCTTGAAAACAGATGGAATATTGTCAACATGTATAAAGAGAAACCTAGTATTAATTTCTAAAAAGCTAGAAACTTACAAAGACATCTTGCACCTAGTCATTTTAAGGCTAATTCATTACTAACTAGGGGAGCAAATAAGACAATGTGGTTAGAGAATTTTGCCCCCAAAAAGGGAAATTATAGATGTAAGAAGTTAGGATGTGTTACTTGTGGATTTATGAGGGACAAAATCATATCAATTATATCTCATTCTACCAGTCAAACTTTTGAGATCCATGAGAATATTAATTGCCGGACTACATATGTTATTATTTGTTATTTCATGTATTTGTGGAGTTCAATACATTGGCAGGACCACTCGGTTACTCCACCTGCGTTTTATGGAACATCGAAGAAATGTTTTGGAAGGTGTTAAATCACATAGTTTATCCTCACACATAAAATATCGACATGGAGGAGATGTTAAAGTCCATAGTCTGCAGGGAATAGAACATGTCAAACCCACAGGGAGGGGTGGTGATCGCTTTAACCTCCTCTGTAAAAGAGAGGCTTTTTGGAACTTCTCTCTGGGGACTCTATACCCGGAAGGGTTAAATGACAACATTGAGTTGAACAATATAGGAGACTAGGGACCATCATTAAGATATTTATGATCATTATTATTATTATTTTTATTTTTTTTGCTGTTTACCCTGTTGAGATAATTTTATTATTTAAAACTCCATCTTTGTTTCTAGTTCTGCAATCAGTGATCAGTCATAACTAACTAAATGAATATTTAGTTAGTTATGACTATTGACCTCAAGGAATTTTTCATTATAATTTGTATATATATTCTAAATATTTTATATTTTAAAATATATTTTAAAAACAAAAAGATTTTTATATTTAAGTAATTTATTTATTGTTAAAATTTAGGTTGGGAGCTTGGGATTTGAACATGGGTCTCGGCGACTGTTGGATGGGGACTGTACCGCTAGGCTATTTAGCATGTGATGATAAACATGTTAGATTCATTATATTTCAGCTGTTAATGGATACTCATGAATTTAGTGCTAAAAAGCTTATGTTGATAACTCGGGTTTTGAACCTGGGTCCCTTTGTTGCGAGATGGGAGACCATACTGTTAGGCTATATAGCCGGTTGTTAAAATAAGCTGGGATTTCTTACCCTTGACAAATATTTTTGATACTAGAGAAAGATTTTTGTGCTTTATAAAGATATGTTTAGGAACATAAAAATATAAGGGATTGATTGTTCCTGCATTTTTTATTATCATTTTTTCATCAATGATGCCATCAACTATATTATTGTCTGTTTTTTGTAATTGATTGTATTGTGATAAGAAACAACTGTTACTAAGGATTCTACACATGTGTTATTAAGTAACTCTTTTTATTATAGTCAGTGATTGGTTAGCTACCATTTAAATATCTGACTGTGATACCTTGTGGCTTATCTCCTGAGGAAACCGTTAGAATTGTAAAGAAACTGAGAAATGTGTTAAGAACCATAAGGACTGTGGATTGTTCACACCGGCTACACTTTGCTCTGCAAACCATCTGAGGGTGATACCAGCCATCTGATACACTTGTGACCATAGAGACCGCATCATAAGTGAAAAGCCCTGGTGGGCGATACCTGCCTCTTACTGCATCCGTAAGGCACATAAGTAGGGACACTGCGGAGAGTCCATTATAGGTGGAGGCTGTGAGTACATACGGAGCCGGCAGACTTTGGCTGTATAGCTCTGCTTATTACAACTTGGCCGATGCTATTAACCAGCCAGCTGCTTTGATTTGGAACTCTGATCAATTCTCCAACAGTCTATCTGGAACTATATCACATGGAATCTTATTATTATATTACCATTTGAGCCGGTAAAGTGAACTATTTTTTGATCTAATATATATGAGAGTCAAATCTCTATTCTGGAATATTGCTATCCCTTATTTGGATAATTATATATGGGACTTCAGTTTACCATCAAGGAGTGGGCTTTATTATTCTTTCCGGAATCAGTATTTCTATATAAAATTTGGACTATAAATCCATCGGTCCTTATTGCTTATTATGCAAATCGGCAACCAGCTGATTTACGGTATCACTTTTAAAGTGTGTTACTAGCTGTTTTTAGAATCTATTATGTTTCATGATTGATTGTTATTAAAATTGTGATTTATATTTATCAAAGAGATTTACTTTATTTTTTAGCGCTATCTATAATTGTGTATTTTTTTCATGTCTGTGTAATGCATATGACTTTGCATCGTCCGTACTTATGTGTGCGTGATTCTGGGGAATGAGCAAACCAAACACATGCACATATAGCTCTAATGCAGTAAATGCTATCACCCTCCAAACATATTATTTCTGAACTTTGCATGTAAGCAAAACTTTTTGGCTTCAGCTAAAGAAAGAAAAAAAACTTCAATATTTTTTTACTAATATATTTCTTTAGAGCTGCTTACTTAGCTTTATAAACAATAAAAGAAATAAGTGGATGTTGAGGTTGCAGGAATTTAGGGCAATGCACTGCAGTCATTATTCTAGGTTATGCTCCTGCTGACTGAGAGGCTTTTGTGCCGCTCTCTCTCTCTTTCTTCCTCTCTGAGTAATTCTAAGCAAAAGACAATATTCACTCAGAGCAGATGCCTCTAATGTATCGATCTTCAATTACTCGCCAGATAGAGAAAGTCCTGCTTCCCATTGTGGATATTTGAAAGTATAACTAATCAATCTGTTTCATTATGCTTTTGTTTAGCTTGCTCCCCTATGCTGCATTTGATTAAATGTGTGTTCAATTAATACATACAGTATTTATTTGGTATATAAGTGCCGTTAACAGTGGCTCTTGGTTTTTCGGGCTGAATCGATGAGTGCTTGCTCTGCACATTTTAAAGAGCACCAGATGGTATGTTTAACCCTATCATTACCTACTTAAGTGCATATTCTATTCTAGGAGTCTTTAGATTTAAATATGTGTTATTATCGTGGACCTGTAAGGATGCTGATAAATAGTTTAATGTGTTATTTGTTTTATAAAACAAGCTGCTCTATTATTCAGAGGGTGAAGTGAGATGCAAACTACAGCTGTGTTATAATTAACCCATGTGTCAACAAAAAATATAGCAAGATGCTGCATACATGTCTTGTCCAGCCTATATAATCACATCCCCAGCATCAGTAGGGAATCTGGGGGTGTACGGTTTTGCAAAGTATGCATACCATCCATTTAATGACCTTGCCCCATATACCTAACCTCCCCCTCCTCTGCAATCAATGTGCTTCTCGGCTGACAGCTATGACATCCTGTGGCTTTTCATTTGCTGCAAATTGTAGATTCCAGCAGGTTGTTTGGCAAGCGAGCCATGGTATTACATGCTGGGAACAGTAGTTCCACAACAGCTAACTGCACAAGGTTACTTACTGCAGTATGAGATGTTTCTATAGCTGTCATACTAATGCACGGTGTGGTGAAGGATAATAAAAGCAGGCGTGAATGGTCAGAGACTCAGGGCGCTGCTTACTGGAAAGTAAACCTCTGACAATACTTCTCCAGGACAAAGGCTCAGGAAGTAATCAGCCTGCCCACATCTCTGATGGGGAACATTTACAGTAAGACCCAATGAATCAGCCACAGTGTGTCTAAGGATTGTTGTCCTAATTAACTGAAAAAAGCTAATTGTGATTCATAGATATCAATAAAACAGGATCAGCAGAAGAGACAGTGACTGTTACTATTTGCATTATTATATTTAAATGATAAAACAGAATTGTCATTTCTGCAGTAGACTGAGTCTATGGGCCGGATGCAGAGGTGGGCGCTATTTGCATGCAAAGCCGATATGTCCGCAGTTGGGCAATGTTATAAGTACTGCCCATGCATCCAAATCCACTGCGCGTGGGTACCTATGCTTGGAGATGCAGAACAAATTTGTAGGCAAGAGCTGTGGATTACGGTGGGCATTGCTGGGAGGTAACAGGGGAGTGGCTAGCCAGACACGGGAGTGTCGCTGACAGCTGCTGCAGTAGCGCTGGCACAGGACGCCAAGTTGAGTCTGAGAAATTGCACCTGCCATGGGGCTGGTGTCAGCTTTGATGGTCCGGCCGATATTGCAACTAAAGACGCACAGAGACGGATTAGCGCTGCTGCAAGTGGGCGCCTCAGTATGATCAGAAATGGTCACGGCATTAGCATAAAGATGCAGACGTGGCTGCAGCAAAAGCAGATGAAGCATCTTCGTCCACTTCTAAATCAGGACTTGTACTGTATGTACTGTACTATGCAGAGAGATGTCCAATCAGTGGAGGCTCCAGAGGTGGGGCTGCAGTCCAGTATAAAATTTAAATAGGGGAGCCACACCAACTGCCAGCGAGTCCCAGCCATCTGTGTGTGGCAGTTAGAGTGTTTTCTCTATTTGAATTTTGGACTGTTCTGCAGCCCCACCTCTGGAGCCACCACTGTGTGCAATTCTCTTCCATTCTGTTACATAATATGAGTTGGAGCTACCAGCGCCCACTGAAGATGTAACACATCTGCTATGGAGTTCTTCATTCTAGGTACATGTTGTGCCCTAAATCTGATATTTTGCTTCCAGGTAGCAAAGAACCAATTGACATAAAAGACGTAACTTCCAAGGGTGAATGAGCACTCTGGCTATGGATGGCTTGCACCACCCCAAGTTGTCCTTGTTATGAAGGCGCAGTCTCCTCAGCTCAACTCTTAGAAAGAACTTCTAATTGCAACTGGAGGACCATAACATATCCACACACCATTAAAGTACCACAAGAAGTACAAATACATTGTCATATCATCCTTGCTTTGCCTTGATAACCTCAGTTTATGATGTGACATGGACACATCTGTAGTAGTCCTGTTGCGTTTCCTGCAGAAGACATCTCTTATTGGAATAACCTTGCATGTGAGATTCAAGAAGCCCAGAAGGCATTGAACTTTGCGCAGCTCAACCTTGCTGGCCACCATACAGTACAGTTACTGATGTTTGTCTGCTGTACATTATCAGCTGGCAAGCAACAGTCATTATTGGAATTGACTTCAAGGTTCCACAGCTAGGAAATGATTCATATAATGATGTTGCTTGAGCACACCATTACAAAAAGGTATTGAACCTCTTAAAGAATGCACTTGAGATCTCACAATCCAAATGCAAACAATGATCAACAAAGTAGTGGCCATCAAAATGAAAACCCATGAGTCAGAAGGATTCCAGGTTTAGAGATAGCAGACAAAGGGGCAACTCTAAAGCCAGTGCACCATCAGGAGACTGACTGACCATGCTGAAAAGACTAGGATCAATACTATAATTAACTGAAGCCTCTAGAGGATAAGGCTTGGTTGAGTCATGAACAGGTGCAGCTAAGGTGGGAAGGGGTAGGTGGATCCCATGTCCTTGGTGATGAGGGAGGGGTGCCAGTAGGAGAGCTGAAGTTGCAGCTGTTACAGCTGCAATGTCAGGAAGCAGGGTGAGTAGGATTTCAGTCCTCCCAGTGGCCATGTCTTTTCTTGGCTCCTTCCCTTCACTGACAGCAGCCTCAGTGGAACCTGCCTAACAGGATGCGGTTTCCTGAGTGCTGCTGTGTGGCTGCAAATGATGAGATCTCCAACAAGTATGTTAAGTTATGAGGAAGGGGGAGATGGTGGGGGTGGTAAGGTAATTTATGGTAGGTAATACAAAGAATAAGGAGTAAGAGGTATTGTAAATAATTTAATGGGGTTACTTAGGATAAAGGTTTTTTATGAGACTGAGGGCTGTAATTAGGGATTTAAAGTACAAAACTTTAAGTATTTTATTATTTTGGGGCTAATTAAGACTGGAAATTATGAAGGCAATTATTGTAATGGGATTACATTTAATATTTTAGATTAAATGGTGTTGTTACCATGAAGCTAATGTAGTTAAAGATTTTGAGGAATAGTTAATTATTGATGAGGAAATGATGTTGTAACGCCAAAAAATATACTCTCTGTATTGTATGGCGGTTAGACTCCTCTGTATTATGGTTGTCATGATGCTCCCTGTATTATATGGTGGTCCCTGGTGCTCTCTGTATTATACGGAAGTCACTGATGCTCTCTGTATTATACGGCAGTCACTAATGCTCCAAGTATTATATGGTGGTCACTGATGCTCTCTGTATTATGTGGCAGTCAATGTGATATTTTTTTAATTATATATGGTCACTGTAATGTTCTTTGTATTATTAGCCAATAATCGTGATTTTCACTGTATTATATTGTGGTCACTA
This sequence comes from Taudactylus pleione, assembly GCA_031769625.1. Classification (NCBI taxonomy): domain Eukaryota; kingdom Metazoa; phylum Chordata; class Amphibia; order Anura; family Myobatrachidae; genus Taudactylus; species Taudactylus pleione. The sequence goes on along the minus strand of JAUIMM010000310.1, from coordinate 4,323,089 downwards.
ATTTTTTATGCATTATATGGTGGCTATATAGGTAGGGGGAGACTACTATCTACAGGGGCACCAAGCTGAGTCTTTGTCCAGGGTGACAGAAAACCTAGCTTCACCTCTGAGCTCTAACTTACTGGGCCCTTTTTACAGCACAAAACCTAAGAGCAAAGTGCATAAATCAGGCATAGGAGGTAAGGCCAAAGGGCCAGATATCCTACCTAGATGCAATTCCATGGCCACTTTATACTGAAGAAGTTCTAGAAAATCCCTAGCTGACCATACATTGTGCTAAGCGACCACCTGATAATGAGTCAGCGCCAGAGCTGTTGATTCAGTACAGTAGTTCTTTCAGTAGAATGACCCATAGCCCATGAAACAGAAGGGGAAATAGCAAGAGCATTGTTCACAACAACAACTGTAAAAGGAAAAAAAGAAGTGGGTGCGCAAGCTGTCAAAATAATTTTTCCACCTGATCATCAGTTAAACCAGATCCAGCATGAGTTGGCGTGGCCAATTACTCAGACCAGGATGAGTTGGACACCCCCCATACTGGTGTTACCCAATATGGATACGAACCCATACTGGATGGCATGACATAGTCCGGAAGCCTTTGCGACTTTACAGATCAATAAGGAAATGCAGAGAGAACTGCCCAATAGATGGGTAATGGGCTGGAAATTGATGCATGGGAAAAGAGGAAAAAACATTCTATGGGTTACGGGATTCGCTACGGTCAAGGCATCAACCTGCCTGAGAGCAGAAAAAACTGGTAATGACCTGATAAAGAAAGTAATGGTGAAGCAGGACAGTGGGTGGGACAAGCAACCTCTGGGCTTGAGGCACTTAACTAACCTAGCTGGGTAGCCCTGTAAGCATTGTGCATCTGCTGACAGGAGACTATGTTTGTTTCCTGGGGAAACCTGCTAAAACAGGGGGCAAAAGTGTGACATCAGGATTATAAGCAGCACAACTGGCACCTACAGTACTAGCCCCTCTTGTAACGTACTGAAGTTTGTAGAACATTATGAAGGAGAAGAAACTGGAACATGTGTTACTGGATCTAACCTGATTCAGCATTACTACACCAACTACTGTATGTCCCCACTCCCAGCAACAGTGGGCAAAAGCAGGAAAGTATAGGCGTTTGCGACTACATGCACTCACACGGACTGGGGCACTCACGGCCCAAGTGGTAGTAAACCACACAGTAAAAAAGGAAGTTAAAGAAGAAAAATCAATGAAAAGAAACATAAATTTAAAACAATCAGGTAAAATACCACATACAAAAGTAAAGCAGTTGTATGTGGGTATTTATTTCCCCTTGCAAGGAAATAGGAAGTGGCACTACTAGCTCCACCCCTAGTTACATTCTTAAATCCCATCTCTTCCAGCTCCCTATAGGCTAAACCCATTAACCATCTACAATCAATAAAATAATGAAAACCCATTAACCTAACTCAACTCCATACCTTCTCTTACTCCCAAAACTTGTCATTTATGTTGCCTCAGGCCTGTAAAGCCTTCAGCTTAAGTGCAAAATATGGCGTGAAACCACAGCAGTCTGTGATAACTAAGGGGAGATTTAGGCCCTCATTCAGAGCCGTACGCTCTGAGCAGAGTGCACGCTCTGAATGAGTGCCGGGCTCCATGAAAATGGAGCGTCCTCCTGGACGCTTGTATAGCTGTGGGTCACCACCCACAGGCTATACGAGCGTGCATTGTGATGGCCGCGATGGTCGTGACCATCGCGACCATCGAAATTGCGAGCCGGAGCCTGCGGTTGAGGTTTTCAACCGCAAGCTCCGGAGTGATTTTGGCTCTATCAGAGCCAAAATCACTCCCACTGACATCACTAGTGATGTCAGTGGGCCGGCTTTTGACGGGAGGCGTTCCCGTGGGAACGCCCCCGTCAGGGAGGCACGCCCCCGGCACGCCCACCAAAGGGGGCGTGCTGTCAATCAACATTGACAGCACGCCCCCTTTGATCGGACACAACGAGCGAAGGACTTTCCTTCGCTCGTCGCGTCTGGCGCATGCGCACGACGGAGCTCCCTCCGTCGTGCGCATGCTCAGTCCATAACATCGACGCACTTGCAAGCGGACAGACGCTCGTGAGTGGGTCTGAATCAGGCCCTTAGTTTGTAAAGGCCTTCCATGGTATTTTATAATCACTCGTTTTTCCTCCGGACCCAAAGAGGTTCACAGGAAAATGAACAAAGATTCATTACTGCAATAAGCATTAATGACAGCATCTAAACATCATGTAGAATTCAAATCAACCCTTAGTGAGTATGTTGTGATACACATTGAACGTTTTATGCCACGCATTGGTAATACTATGCTTCATACCCCACAGGGGCAATACTGTACCCATGCCTTTAATGACTTTTACAGTGAGGGCAGGACTCTCAAACAGTAGCCCTACTTCAGAGCTACCTAAGGGGGGATCGGAGCCCCTTATTAGTGGCAGAACTGAGGGGACCACTATGTAAGGATGGCCAACGACCATCGATGTTTACATAACATTGATGGTTAACACCCAATGTCAGATAGTTTTGCCTTCAATGGTTCTTCTCCATCGATGGCAGAGAGCACACTGATGTGTGTTTTTTACTTAATACCAGAACACAGAGCCTAGCTCTGCCCCCCCTATGCATCTGTGAAGCCCCACCCCTTGGAACTGATTGGCCAGCAGCCCAGTATGTCATAGAGTAGGGATGTCTATTGGTGGTTGAAACCATCAATGGTTTCCCTTTAAATGGTCTTATACCATCTATGATAAGCACTGATGGTACCATTGATTGTGACCATCGATGGTTACCCATCGATGGCCATCCCTACCATTATGTGTACAGACTGTCACTAGAATTTTTCAGGGAGACAGGCTGTGGTGTGTGATTCTGGTGGGAAAGGAGCTAGCACGTGCAGGGAGAGCAGCAGAGGAGATAAATAGCTGTTCTCACCAACGTTCTGGGCACTGCGTGAGATAACCATCGGAGGGGGTAAAGCAGGACTGTGGTCTTACTGAAGGTCTGGCTGTAGCAGGGATAGAGAGCCAGGAGTTTTCTCCAGCACATGCAGGCAATAAGGGGGGGGGGGTATTAAAGCAGGCAGCCTCTCCTCCTCTAAAGACAGACTTGGCTCCCCTCAAGACTGGCAGAAGGCACAGATAAACCTCCTCTGAGAGCAGCGATTGGAAGGAGGGTGGAGATTCCCTAGAGACAGACCCTCACACCAGGCAATCAGTGAGGTGTAGAATAACAGCCAGAGAAACTATGCATTGGGACAGATGATGGCAGCTACAGCAGAGCCAGCCCTGCAGAGAGGGAATGGAGCTGTCCAGGTGCTGAACAATAGGAGAAGTCTGTAATGACACCACAATTAGGGCAGATTTGTAGAAGGGGAGATGTTACCCCTAGCACTAATCACATTCTATTTAGCATCTATCTAGCATCTTATAGACAATACTAGCTAGAATCTGATTGGTTGCTATGGGCAACATTTCCACTTCTAAAAACCTGCACTTAGTAAATATACCGCTTACAGTTTTACATCTCTGCACCACACTGACAGCTCCAATAAGTTACTAAAATCAGCTTTGTAGTGTGCAGAGCAACTTGAACCATAGAGAATACAATTATGACAGCCTATTGATTGTTCTCTGTCTGAAGTTTCCAAGCAACCACTTACCTGGGCAACTTAAATGTATGATATTTTTTTCTTGCAGCAAATGTGCCATGTGTTAATATTCTTTATGAAGCAAATCGGTTGTCCATAGTTCAAAATATCTAACGCTGTGGATCTGGTGTCCATGGCAAAAATCTCTACACAATACAGATAAATTGTTGTCCTGGTAAAACAAAGTAACATAAACTGGGAACTACTGTTTATTTCAAATGTATGTGTATATATATTTGATGTTCTTGTCATGATAAGATATACAACGATCATACATGCACATGGTTTTACAGATACATTGGTACTGCAGACCATGTTTTCCAGATGATACAAAATTTGCATGCCATGTTTTCTAGTGCTGCAGACTATGGGCCTCATTCAGACCCACTCGCAAGCGGCTGTCCGCTCGCAAGTGGGTCGATGGTGCGCATGCACCAGACGCGACGAGCGAAGGACTTTCCTTCGCTCTTTGTGTCTGATCAAAGGGGGCGTGCTGTCGATGTTGATTGACAGCACGCCCCCTTTGGTGGGCGTGCCGGGGCGTGCCTGCCAGACGGAGGCGTTCCCAAGGGAACGCCTACCGTCAGAAGCCGGCCCCACTGACATCACTAGTGATGTCAGTGGTAGTGATTTTGGCTCTGATAGAGCCAAAATCACTCCAGGGCTTGTGGTCGAAAACCCCGACCACAGGCTTCTGGTCGCACTGGCGATGGTCGCGATGGTCAAGACCATCGCGGCCATCATCCTGCACGCTCGTATGTGCTGTGGGTGGTGACCCACAGCTATACGAGCGTCCAGGAGGACGCTCCATTTTTATGGAGGACGGCCCTCATTCAGAGCGAGCGCTCTGCTCAGAGCGTCCGGCTCTGAATGAGGGCCTATGTTTTCTGGATGATACCAATTTTGCATGCCATGCTTTCAAGAAATAGCACATTTTTCTTCATAGGTTTATAATTGTGAAAAACATTATCATTGCTTTTGCTGTGGATACTGTTTAGAGGAATCTTTCCCACATGACATAATATTATATGGGTGTATCTATCTAAGACACCAGCAATTTATCAAAAGTGTTAGATACATATTTTCGCCTCATTGATTACTACGCATATATTTTTTTTCCCAAATGACACACATGGGTCTAGTAGGGAGCTACTGACCCCTTCTTAATGCATTTTTAATATTTTATCACATTTACTTATATTTTCTTTAAAAATTCCCCCCAAAAAATACTTCTTTCCCTCCCGCCTCTTGGGAAGGAACCCTCTGACTATATATTCAGCTACTACCTTAGGATGCACACCAACACAATGATATTATATAGCTAAACCAAAAAATTATTGGATGTTGGTTCTACATATATTGCTATACGAGACAATTTTTTGGAAAAAATGGTCTTGTGAAGAATCAATCCCCTCCCCCCACCTAACCATAGAGAATACCTCAGCTCTCCCTATTACAGTGTCCCCGCAGACTTTTTGTATTTGCTGCACTCCTGCATAGATCTGCAGTGGTGTAATCAGAAAACAGCGATATCTCATAATATAAGCCCTTCTTTAATCGCACATGGAGCCAGATAGCGAGGACTATATGTTTTACCTCAGAAGAGGCACCTGACCAGCAGAACTGTGTATTCAACCTCTTTACTCACCAATCCCAGACTGTATTAATACCTCAGCCGCACCACTGACAGTCTAAGACAACCTTAAGTTATCTAGATACGCTAAACCGTTCAAATCCCCAGCAGAGGATAAATATAAATTTTCACACTCTCTTCAGCATGAGGGATACAGCTCAATTCATCAGGATATTTAACAATCCCACATACACTGCCTCCCCCATTAGTGATAGCGTGATCATCCTGAAGCTATATCTTAAATATAAAATTCATTGGTCTGTTTGTTTGTCTGTGCATTCGGTCACCCCTGTACTGATTGGGATGAAACTAACGTGAAGTGGTCCAGTTGGATCCTGGCCAGGTTTTAGGGGGGTTAGGGTCCCGCTCAGACCTCCCGTTGGTGTATGTTGGGTAGAACTTTGACCCGGGTAGTCTGTTCTGAGCCTTCAACTGGATAGATTTGGATGAAAACTTCACATAGTGGTAACATTGGATCTCAGAAGACATACTGGGGGGTTGAGGTCTCGGTCGGACCTCCTGTTGGTGTACACTTGGCAGAACTTTGACCCGGGGATGCTGGGCAGAACTTTGACCCATACAGCCTGTTTTGGGCCTTCCACTGGATGGATTTGGATGAAGAGGGGTGGCAATTGGTCTGGGATGCCTAATTGAGTGGTTGAGGTCCCAGTTGGACCTCACAGTGAAGTGTGCCAGGCAGAACCTTGACCCAGGGAGCATGTTCTGGGCCTTCCACTGGATGTATTTAAACAACATCACATTATAAAACATAATAACTTGAAGATTTAAACCTGGGCAACGCCGGGTACTTCAGCTAGTATATGTATATATATGAATCATACATTCCATGTCTTTAAATAAAAAGTGAATAAAAGAACTTAATTTCTAAAGCGATTGCTAGGATTACTTGAGGAAGGAAACCGCAGCAGTCCTAATTGAAATTTTATCTGACGTCATAGAAAAGGATTAGAACTACTCAATTAGAAAGTCAGTCCTTGTTTATTTACACTCTATTCTAGAGAAGAGAAAGAGGTGACTTGTTTGGTAGAAAGTTATAATTCATATTGTTCTTCACTAATCTTATCCTAGACATTATATATGGAGTGAGAAACGGAAAACCAGTAATATTTATATATATATATGCCTGCGAAAATTATTGTTACTTGAGTTAATGTATTTTGAAAAGTTGCTTTTGGAATTCTGATTAACTAAAATTATCTGAGTATTAATCTTTGTTTACTTTAAATAAATTGAAACTTATATGGTACCAACGGTTATCATTCTTCGTGTCTGGAACAATACTCCTTACTTCTCTGAAGAACTAAGAGGAACAAGAGAACTAACACAGAGTGTAATGATCCATACATACCCAGTAAGGTAAAGTGACAACACACCTCACCCCTTACACCACCTAGCAGGGTAGTATAGCGTATGTATAGGAAGCGCTCGGGATGCTGAGTTAAGATGTTACCCCACGTTCCAGGGAGAACCACCAGCCAAATAATATTAAAGACTTCTTTTGAGAAGACCTGTCTACGTACATAAACATCATGAGCAATATAGCTCTCTACCTCTTTGTATGACCTACAATCTCCTGCTGTTACATGGCCACATAACGCCATGGTAACTGATGCAGAGTGGATACTTCACTAATTGGCGTCCTGTATTTTGTGTGAATTCACACTGTATACACCGAGAACTTTGCATATTCTCCCATGTAGATTTGTGCGATTCTGCCTCTTACGCCAGCCTGCGCTTAAGTGGGAGGAATAAATAAATAAATAAATATTGTTCCACATCCACATTAAAACACAAGCCCCCTGGTTCCAGATCTTTGAGGTGTCCTCCAATATAATATACTATAGTAAATTATATACTATCACATATAATGCACACACTTCACTGATAGCTGCTTGTATGAGATCATTCTAGGTCTCATTTTAGCAGCCTCTATTAATATCTTCCATATTTTAATAAATCATCCCACGTGTTTCACAAATGATGGGTCCAATTCTATGGCGACAGTAAAAAGGGCAAATCAGTATTTCTATATGATGTGAAATGAGTGATTACTGCTTTCTTGATGTCAAGTCCAATCTGTATTTTAAATATTCATTGAATTCATGCAATCACAAACTATACATGTATTAATAAGCTGCTTGGGAATTTGATATGTCCTTCAAAATTTGCCATCAATGCTGGGATCACATTAGCTATAAGTACACGTCTCCTAGGCTGGCAACTATTCTAACAACAACGTAACTTTTGACTAGAGATGAGCAAATCTCCATGGTTTGGTTTTTCATCGAGAAGTGAACTGTGGGGGATGTTCTCATCTTTAGACAGTAATTAGGGTGTGGTGGTTCTTGGGACCATTGTAGACATTGTACACACATTATTAGCAATTATTCACCTAATTCACATGCACCATAGGGAATGAATGTGAAATGCACATTCGCAAAATATCATCACATCTCGCCGCCGTAACTTTCAGAATGGAGGAAAGTGGCTGTGCACAGTACAGACTGTTGGTGTGTCATGTGTAGAACGGGATGTAGTTACACTTCCGCCGCTCGGAATGCCAGCCGTCGGAATCGCGGCAGTGGAAGGGCGGACCGGGGACTAAAGAAAGGTGTCGAATTTATAATGCCTATCTTTAGCCCGATGACGAAATCCCAATGGCCGGCATGAAGGTAAGCGGAGATAGTTAGCTCTTAGTTGCGGGGGGGAGGGTTAGATATAGGTATCCCCAGGGGGGTAGGGTTAGGCACCCCCTAGGGGGGGTTAGGGTTAGGCTAGGGGGAGTGGGGGTAAGGGTTAGGCACCCCCAGGGGGAGGTTAGGGTTAGGCACCCCCTAGGGGGGTTAGGATTAGGCTAGGGGGAGGGGGGGTTAGGGTTAGGCACCACTAAGGGAGGGTTAGGGTGAGGGGGGAGAGGATTAGAGTACTTATGTGCCCCTATCGGTATATGTGTTCATCTGGTTTCATCGGTATCAGAACTGGCGGGTATTTCATACCGATTCCATGTTGAACATGTGCGTTCGCATGGAATAACGTTATTATGTAAGCAGCGCGCACGCTGTCACGTCCCGGCATCTGAGGCACTGTACCTAGGTGAGGGTTGGTGCAAAGCATGATACTAATGATGACGGATCCTATGATCTTTCGATAATCGGACATCAGCTACTGTAACTCCGCCTGTGTCAGACGAGATTATTCCTAATACTATTATTAGTTCATTTATATGTTGGCCTGATACAATGCATTTCTAGCACACATCGATTAGCATGTGTCACAATATTTGCCACATTTATCCCTTGCTTTTCATTCTTTTCACAAGGGGGCGGATTCAGAGTTGTGCGCCACGGAGATGTTTTTTGAAACATTTTTTTTTGCCACTGTGCATCGTACTTGCTGACAACCTGGCTTCCCCCTCTGGGAGAAGGCAGCCAGGTCGGCACAGTGGGGGGCAAGGCGAAGGGGCATGACCAGTGATTGGGGGTGGAGCAAGGGCATGTGCACAATCGCATAATCGCGCCCCCCGCTACACAATGATGAGATTACCGGCATTATACAGCAGGCAGCGGGGCTACGATGATGCAATTCAGTGCGAATCGCTTTATCGGCTCCCCCCGTATCGCCTACTTCTATTCTATAAGTGGGCGAGTGCAGGGGGAATTGGACGGTGGTGGTGGTTTGCGGGAGGGTGGCAGTCGGCCTTCTGGGTGGTCAATAGCGCCACCTGATTTTCGGGAGCCTCCTGGCCGATCCAGGAGACTAAGCAAGTATGCAGGACATGCGTCTGAGTCACATTGAGCATGTTTCGTGGTACATTAACGTTGTCGCACTCCGCGAGTCTTTAATTGCATTTTGATTTACAGGCAGGAAGCGTTTGGGGAGGCAATGGGGGGTGTCGGCTAAAAACTCAGGACTGCTTTAGGGAGGTGTCACATCCTACGTTTACAATACTGTACGCAGGAAATACTGCGCCAGCTTCTCAGTTACGGCGGCCATTCATAGTGACCACAGACTCACTCAAGGAGTCGATGTGTGCCTGATCTGCATCCGATGCTGCGCATGTGTACATGATTGTGGACAACGGCTATAGCTCCAGTGGGTGTCTAAGTATAAGGAGCTTATTTGGGGCAGGCCCCACTGACATCACTAGTGATGTCAGTGGAGAGCTTCCGGCTCAGACAGAGCCAGAAGCTCTCCGGGGCTTACGACAAGGGAGACCCTACCGTAGGGTCTCGTCGTAAGCCCCGATGGTCGCGATGGTCTCTGACCATCGCGACCATCACTGGAGCGATCGTTAGAGCTGTGGGTGTTAACCCACAGCCTAACGACCGCAACAGAGGCGGGCGGTCAGGATGCAAGCGGCCGCCCAGTTTCTAAACGACTGCTTGCATCCTCCGACCGCCTCTGAATGAGGCCCTAAGTCCCGGGGTCACTGTTGCTTTAGAATCTGTATCAGGCCCAAAATGAACTAAGCGCCCTGCTCCATGCAGCAACAAAGGGTATCTGTAATTCTCCCTCAATTACTTTATACTCTGACATCACTTTTACCTGTGTACAACAAGTCTGGTCGTAATGAAGCAGGGACTCACATATTCATATTTCCTATATACTTTGGATGAATTACATGTCTTAATCTTGATCATGTATACAGTAAGTAGAGTAATTCAGCTTCACATTAACATGGACAGCTGCATCTTTTTATTCTACACTAATATTTGTAGCTATCGGCTACTTTAAAATAAGATGTGTAATTATTTTTCACATCATAAAGAATATAGGAGCTCATTCAGGCGATCACATGGCAAGGCATGAGCACGCCCACTATGTCTTGGCATGCTATCGCTTTGTGTATGTAGACGCCCACCAGGCTGTCTTAAGACGCCCACTTGCGCACGTCATTTCCAGGAAGTGTATGTAACTATCAGTACATCGGGTTCCATCGGATGCGATCGCAATGCTTGAGGTAGACCCTACTCCACCGCAAGCACTTAGATCAGTGGTGGCTGAAATACAACCAAGTGACATGTACAATGATGCCTCTTTGCTAATTATTCACACCCATAAAACGCCATTAAGACGCCCAGACACGCCTACATCCGCACATTCCCCCCCCGTTCACAAGCACCTTCCCCTGTTACCACCCACAAACGGCACATTCTTTCACTCAAATTAGGGTCCAGTCTGTGTACTATGAGCGCACGATTCCCAGATGCAGTGACTGGTTTGCGCATGTATATTTTGCCACATACGCATGCGCAGATGGGCGACAATCACCCATAGCATGCGTCTGCAGCTTAGTGAACTGAATCAGGCCCATATACCCTTATATGTAATATAACATACAAAAATTTGGTCAACTCTCCCAAAAAAAAGTTAGGGCCTGATTCAGAGCCGGACGCTCTTACCAGAGCGCTCGCTCTGAATCAGGGCCCTCCTCCATTAAAATGGAGCGTCCTCCTGGACGCTCATATAGCTGTGGGTCACCACCCACAGCATATACGAGCGTGCAAAAAGACAGTCGCGATGGTCTTGACCATCGCGACCATCGGACTTGTGAGGGAAACCCTGCGGTCGGGTTTCCCAGCCACAAGCCCTGGAGTGATTTTGGCTCTATCAGAGCCAAAATCACTCTCACTAACATCACTAGTGATGTCAGTGGGGCCGGCTTCAGACGGTAGGCGTTCCCATGGGAACGCCTCCGTCTGGCAGGCACGCCCCCGGCACACCCCCCAAAGGGGTCGTGCTGTCAATCAACATCGACAGCACGCCCCCTTTGGTACGAGACCCCGAGCGATGGAAAGCCCGTTGCTCGCCGGCTCTCACGCATGCGCACGGCGGAGCTCCCTCCATTGTGCGCATGCGCAGTGGGGAACATCGACCCACTTGCGAGCGTGCTGCCGCTTGCGAGTGGGTCTGAATGACCCCCTTAGTTTTTTTCTTTTCAGCAAATACCAATTACAATAAATATACAAGTTTAATTGTTTTAACAGATGTCCAGCATCATGCTTTACCTAACTCCTACTGAACAAGACCATTATACTACATTTCATATACAAATATTATGAACATACATATCGCATAGGACTCTTTGTTTATTTTGCTAACTTATTTGAAATAAACATCACCTGAAACAATTGCAAGTAATGCGGCCATACATCTAAGCAGCAATTCCCCCGCTTCCCCAATTCCATCCGCCGATCTATGGATTCTGATGATTGACGATTTCTTGGGGTATCAGTAAAGTCCAACATCTTAAAAATCCTTGACTCGCCGATTCCAATCATTTTTTGGTTGGAATCTGGGAATGGAGATCATCTAAAGTCACTTTCACTGAGCACACTTCGTAACAGGCTGAGGAGGATGATGGACCAACAGCTGCCTTGATCTTCTTGGTTTCTGACCAGTGCTGGAAGACTGCTGTCCCAAGGTGGAGGGCTCAGCGGCAGGTGTTGTTGCTGATTGTGACCTACAGTATCGTCTGGCATCCTTGCCACAATCTCCCTCATTTCTTGGTATGGAAGAGCAGCAGACTCAAATGCAGGTAATAAGGGACTCTGTCCACTTAAACCGGGTCTCATTCTATCGGGGCTATGACACCTCAAACTTAGAATCTTCCTTCATTTCCTGGAGAAAGTGGTCATTGGCGCAAAGGCTTGGCTCTGGTAGTGCTGGAGAGCCACAACCTCTTCTGAATGAGCCCTGGCAGGGACAGGCTCCTCATCTAAAGAAACTTGAAACAATGCATACCAAAAAATCTTTCTTATGAATTACCTGACACTGCACCCAGAGGAATTATGATAGGAACCTCCGAGTCGATGTGGCTGATGCCAATCCCCTGCTCTTCTTCTGTAAACCCCACTGCAAGTTCTTCAAGTGGTGTGTATTCCAAGGATTGAGAGGTTTGACCTTCACCTGTTGGTCCTTCATCTTCTCCTACAGCCTGTGCTTGAAGTCTTGCCCCCCCCTGTAAAATGTAACAAATATGGAAAATGATCAAGGTTATTTAAAAAACAAACAACACAAAACATTTATTTCATACTATTTTAGCTTTAAAACACAGCAGTTATCCTTGCTTAAACAAATATTTTTGGGCTGTATAGATTTTAACATGTATTTACTTCTTAAATTATATACAGTTTTAGATTTATATACATATGTAAAATTGTCCTCAAAGTCACACAGTATAACAGAACATGCCAAAAAGACAACTCACATTAGCCAACTGTCCTATACAGATCAATACATGTTGTTGGACACATCATTGTGATCACTTACAATGGTGTCCTTTTTGTGTCTACAGTCTACAATACTGTAACATATGACACTGTTAAGGTGTTAGAGACTCAGACATTTATGTGAAGGACTGTATTTATCTTTAAATTAAGTCTTAACGTTTTTTTGTTACTACTTTAATGTTCCGGGTTATGGCTTTGAGTTTTGTAGTGATCCAAATCCATTTTCTCGTTGACAATTGCTTTGGAGGGTTATATAGCCTCTCTATGGCAAGTGTCACAAGGATGTCAAGCTCCTTTAATGTGGCTGTCTCTTTTTGCCAGGGACTTAAAGTGGCCAAGGAATCTCATCATTATTGGCCACCAGTGTAGCACTGGTCTCTGGATTTGCTGGTCTGGTATGTTCAACATCTACAGTGGGTCATGCTTGCTGACATTCTGGCAGTCCCCTCCGGGAAGGGGCAGCCAGGTCGGGCAAGCAGGGGGGGCGTGATGTGATAGAAGGAGGTGTGGCCAGAGTACAACCTGGTAAAAGGGGGCAGAGCGGGGGTGTGCTCACTGGATCGCATCATTTTGGCCTCGTCCAGCTACGCAATGCCAAAAGATGACACAATTCAGAGTGAAGTGCATCATTGCCCCCCCCCCCCGCCCCGGGGGTTGGCGGCTGATCGGGAGGCTTGGCTGCTTTTCCGGGGGGCAGTAGCATCACCCAATTCTTTTGTGGGCATTGGGTAAAAGGGGCACTGCTGTGTGTCATATCATGAATAAGGGACACTACTATGTGGTCTAATGTGAGTCAGGGGCACTATGTGCGATGTAACATGGATAAGATTGCGCAACTCGTGACTAATATTTATTGTGGTGCCCATATGTGTGTTTTTTTTCCTGTGGGTGCCTCTATGTGTGTTTTTTTTGGGTGTGTGCCTGTGTGTTTTTTATTTCATGTGGAGCCCATGGGCCCTATTTCACAATGAGATATAACCCCTATAGCACTCACTAAAGGGGTTACGTCCTCCTTTTAGAATTTAACAAACAGCGCTAAGCTTAGCTTATTGCTATTTGTCAATGTACCGCTTACAAGCAATACGGTCCCCATTGCGCATACCCCCATTTTGTCCATATTTAATAAGGGCCCACACGTGTTAGTTGCCCAGGGCCCCCCACAGACCTTAATCCGGCCCTGAGAGCATAGACTAACAGTGGGAGGAGTCAGGAATAGTAAGGGGAGGAGTATATGCCAGTAGCCAGATGCTGGGCCTGTGAGCTCTAAATGCCAGGGCCTAGTTTTAGTCCCAGTCCGGTCCTGCTTCCCATTATCCCTCCTCTATCCCTTTGCTCTGCCTGGTCCACACCAGAATCACAACCCAGTACACACGGAGATGGCCAGGGGCATTACTGGCAGGTGGCAGGAAATGTGCCAGTTAATATTGTTGTGTGTTTTTTAATACTTTATTTCAACAATATAACATAACATATCCCAATGTTTGATTGCTTGTGCTTTCAACAAGATTTATAATAAAGTAAATAAACACAGTATTTCAACATGACAAATACCCCATCAGCAGATATACTACAGCAACATCTGTTTCAGTTTTTTTATAGAAGACAATAAGCAACAAACTGTACATAACATTATAATTTATGTTACCGGAAGTATAGAACAACGTACAGATGTGTTTAGTATTTTTATTTACAGTTAGGTCCTCTTCCATCTTTGCTGTGTACACGGCAAATTGTGCCACGCATAGCGCGTGGAGTGCACTCGCAAGCGGATACTCGCACTGCGCTCACATCCGCGACTCCGTAGGATTGCATGATGCGATCGCAGTGCCCGCCATAGCGTACCGTAGCATATGCTGCTGCGGGTAAGTGCATTGCGTTATGCATGCGCACGTTTGTAGCGCAATTTGCAAGGATGAAAGAGGACACAGCTGTACTGTATACAAGTCAGGGACTGGCACTCACATTCTCTTGCCGGCATATACTTTAGTCAGTGACATGCCAGGTATAGTACCCAAATGGCACATAGAGGTGGCACTAATGATAATAATTATGAGAATAATGCTTTAGAATGTACACAATGACACAGATGCACACCTTTACAATGTTCCCTGACATGGAGCAGTGTATATTGGTTTTTTCGCACAATGGAGCCACTCTTTAAGGTATTAGGTACATGATTTGGAAGGCAATCATTAGTCTGTTTAAAGTATTAACCAATGTAATTGGTTTGATTAAGTGCATAATTGAATGATTACATTTAAAATCGGTCGACAAGTTAGAGAAGACCTGATGTTGTTTTACAGCTATGAATATAGCGAGCGATCGCTCCATGGTTTGACGTGTGCTGGCGTTGATATCTGCATGTATGCTTGTCAGTACTGTCTTCTGCATGTGTGAATGCACGTTATTATGGCAGGTGTGCGTTCCCAGCTGGTCATCAGCATTAATGTGCGTGGATGCATTTGTGCGTGCTATTTCCTATCAGCGTACTGATGTGCGTGCACTATCAGAGATGCGTGCAGTCACTATTACTTGCATTTTAGAAACAGGCCCTTTATGTTTGCAAACATAACAATATTTTTCTGAATTCTTAAACCTTTTCAATGATGACATAAACGATGATAAGATAAACAGTGTAAGCGCTCGGAAACATTTTACTCCTTTCTGCTATTGATTCTACCCACTTACTATCCGTTACTTGGCTAATAGTTTTGGAGTTATCTCCATTCTTCCAAACTATCCATATAACATTCTAATGAGAGATATAAAGGGGATGGACAGTGACAGACAGACTGCAATCACCTGGGAGGATCACCTGCAGCCGGCATACCTGGCCAAACCTAACCGGTAATGTTAGTGGATGTGAGCCAATCGGCAGACACTCACCAGCTCGTGAGATGCCCTCTTTGGACAGTTGTGGACCATTGTTGTATTCATCCCATTTAACAATCTGACATAATCACCTGAACTATTCACTGATTTCTATTTTTCTCGTTAGCTGAATTTGATTACTGACTTGGGGTCTAATTCACTGCCGATCGCAACTGCGATTGCAATAGCGATTACACACACAGTCTCACTGCGATAGTATGCTAATCCGTTGCGATCGCTATGCCATCGCAGCACAACATAAGGATGCCCACTTTACCTTACTTATACCCCTTTTACACCAGAGCAAAAACCTGGGTTTTTGCTGGGTCTACCCGGGTCGCAGCTCAGTGTAAAAGGGTCTCTGAAAAATAACCTGGGTCAAGTGACCCTGCAATCCAACCCAGGTAGCTACCAGGGTTGGACCCAGGATGGACCCAGGTAATGGTGCAGTGTAAACGGTGCAACACAGGTTATCTGACCTGGATCATGCCTAAAATGAGCATATTGGTGGTTGTGGAGCAGTCACCTCCCACTTTTTATGACCTCACAGGTTTAGCAGGGCAGACCTGAGTTCAGTGTGAGCAGGGCTGACCTGGGAGTAACCCAGATCAAAGGTGCAGTGTAAATGGGTCTGACCTGGGTCTGACCAGGGTTGGAACCATGTCCAAAAACCCAGGTCGGACCTGGGTTTTTGGTGGAAAAGAGGTATTACACACATCCATTATCCTTTGCAAGACTGCAAAACCATTGGTACAATCGAGTACCATCGCAGCCTCACACACACTTGCACAAGCTCTGACCTTACTCAGGAATTGCTAACCTCACCGCACGCTATGAGTCCTCAAGCTGCGTAAGGCATCGCAGTGGAAAATGTATGCACGCCCCTGAAAAGGGGTCCAAACGCTCTGGCACGCCTGCGTTACCCCGACCACACCGCCCACAAACGGCACTTCCTGTCAATCACTCTGCGATGGCTCTGTGTAGACACTGCGATCGCAGTGGCCGGTTCGCGCACGTGCACTGCGACGCATACATATGCATGCGCAGTACGCAACTATCAGTCGATTGCGTGCATAATCGCAGTTGCGATCGATAGTGAATCAGGCCCTAGAAGGGCAAATATTGAGGCACATGGGGGTCAGTTCACACAAGTTGCACCAGACCTGTCTTCAGTGTAAGAGATTACTACATACTGGGCCTGATTCAGAGCGGCATTTTTTTTGGCACCGGGCTCCTGGCCGCTTGCTAAGCTGTGAGTGACCACCTGCAGCTTTTGCGAGCGGCCAGGTGATGGTCGCAACCATCGCAATCATCGTGCTTGCGACAAGTCCCTTGTGGTAGGGTCTCGTCTATCGCAAGCCCCAGTGAACTTCCGGCTCTAATAGAGCCGGAAGCTCACTACTGATGCCGCCCCCAAACGGCAGGCGTTCCTTCGGGAACGCCTCCGTTTGGCCAGCCACACCCCCCGCCCGCCTCCGAGCTGTCAATCACAGACCCGTAGCGATGGAGCATGCGTTCTGAGCGGGTATGAATCAGGCCCACTGTACACACAGAATCTGCATTGTCTGCACTTCTGCCCTAAGTAAGTTTGGGTACGTGCAAACACCATGGTATGCCCATCGTGCCCTTCACCCAGAGTGGACATGCAACTAAGTTATGCAACACTCTAAATCACACGTAAAAGCGTGTGCCCAGCTACAGAGTACTAAAATAGTATCTGTCTGTCTTCAACTCAGACCAGCCCCATATTCTCCCCCTAGGCCCGTGATGGAGTTAGATTCCTCATATCAAGCTCTCCACATCCTTAGTCACATAGGGCCTGAATCAGAGGTGGTCCCAGCGCCGATGTTTGCACATTAGCGATATGAAAAGTCCTAGAAACTCCTACGGCACCTGCGCAGCCCTGAGCGACCACTGGTACAGCATACAGGATCGCTTTCATATGTGCTGGTGGCGCAAAGCCATGGGCATTCCTGGAAGGTGACTGAGAAGCGGCCTGAAGTGAATGCCAAAAATCCATCGTGTGAGCGTGTTATGGGGGTGTCATTGTACGCGGCTACGTTCTCCAATGCCGAGCCGCAACCACAGAGGCCAGGATTAGAGCAAGTTGACAAGGAGACACTGTGCCAGCCATAGGTCATCATAAGGGTCGATGGTGATCACTATGGTGCACCGATGTCCACGGGCATTGAAGGTGGGCGTCTCAGGGCTTGCACTGTCCGGTGCACACGAGTACACAATAGGAAACTGAAATTAGCATTTGCATATTACCATTGCTGCATTAAAAATGCACAACGGCGAATGCATTAGCGCCCACCTGTGCGTCAGCCCCACTATAAATCTGAATTACTTACATAGCATCGTCCTGGCATTCTGGCCCTAACTACATTTTAAATTACATCTTTGTTGAAAAGAAATCAGTGACTCTGATTTACCGTACGTGTGATATCTGAAGGAAATGTCCAGCTTGTATCGTTTTCATTTTTATTGTGTCGTAAATTGCTCTTTTATTCTGAGGCGGATAACTCAGCTTATTTGGGCTTAGCCTTTCAGATCATCGCAATAGTAAATCTGCCCACATTGTACAAGTGACGGATTTATAGCAATTTACAGATATTAATGTAACAATTCTGTAGCGTGTCGGCCAGATATAAATCTGAGGATTTCCATTTTAATAAACACGGCTTAACTGTAGTAAATATGAACAATATTCCATAGTTACTTTATAGTGGGCAATAAAAAAATATATAAAAATATATAAATATTGTCAGTGATGAAGATGTGGTGACAATTACACGTGATAAACGTGTTTATAACATTATTGAAGAGCAGATATGTGGTTAGTAAGGTTAAATGAAGACACAGATAGATCCAGCTCCTTTAATGTTCCATACACCGCCTGAGCTCTCTGCAGTAGTAATTAGACCTTTGTGTATAATTGAGCCTGGGATAAAGAATAGAATTCAGCTGAAGCATATGTTACGCCGTGAAATGATACTGGCATGTGGAGCTTGGAAGCGTGAGCTGCCATTTTGGCTTACGAGTTTTACGTGTTATATTAAGGTAATTAATTTTTTCCAAATGAGGATCATCGCTGCTTGTTATAGGAAGGAACATCGTTCAATAACAAAGCTGATTGCATAAAGCACCATTTTCAGTATCACACATAGCTGCAGCTTCTACGCAACAAGGACCAATGGCCCTCATTCAGAGCCACTCGCTAGCGGCAGTATGCTCGTTCCGAGCGATGTTCGCACATCTGCGCATGCGTACGGTTTTTAGTACGCATGCGCGAACCAGTCAGTGCGGCTGAAAATCGTTTGTACGCAATATAGCGAGTGCCTGCTATTTTGAGTGACAGAATGAGGCGTATGTGGGTGGTAACATAGGAAGGTGCTTGAAAACGGGGAGTGGAGATCAGAACGCAGGCGTGCTTAAAGGTCAAAACGGGCGTTTTATGGGTGTGCATAATTAATCCAGCAGCGTCATTGACCACGTCACTTGTTTTTTTTTAACTCAGAACTGCTCGCAAAATAGTGGTTGAAAAAACCAACCACAAGAATAGCGAGCAGTTCATATCCTGTTCGATGTACTCGATTAATCTAATAAATAGCGGACATGACGTATGGTGCAAGCGGCCAGGGGGCGTTTTTAACAAATAAACGAGCGTGTGTTTTGCTCGCTCGTTCAGACTTAGAGGTGTGAACAGACTGCAATGTGCGAACGGATCATTTGAATAGCCACCCCTTGTTTTTGAACGAACGAACGCAAATAGCGAACGGCTCTGAATGAGGGCCAATGTTTATTATTCCTTTATTATCAGTTATTTATATAGTGCACACATCCTGCGCAGCGCTTTACAGAGAATAATTTGACCATTCACATGGAGCTTATACTCTATTGGCCTGATTCAGATTTGGAAATAGAGTAAGGTAGAGCAAGTAACTGTGCATCCGGACAAACCATGTTGTAATGTAAGGGGTGCAAATACATGTATTATTTCTGCATGCAGGGTAAATACTGGCTACTGGTGCATGTAGCCCACAGATACTGGACAGCTTTATTTTTACACTGCAGTTTAGATGTCAGTTTGGATACACCGCTCTCAAATCTGAATCTCTTTGCACATTGTAAATCTGCCCAATCCGCAGTGCCACGTTTTTCCAAGGTGCCCAGTTACTGGCTCTTTCTTGCTTTATTCACAAATCAGAATCAGGCTCTATGGGCCTGATTCAGAGCCGCTCGTAAGCGGCCGCTCGTTCGTTCCGAGCGATGTTTGCACAACTGCGCATGCGTACGGATCGTAATACGCATGCGCGAACCAGTCAGTGCGGCCGAAAATAGTTTGTTCGCTAAATAGCGAATGCCTGCTATTTTGAGTGACAGGAGGAGGCGTATGTGGGTGGTAACGGGGTAAGGTGCTTGAAAACGGGGAGTGGAGATCCGAACGCGGGCGAGCTTAAAGGTCAAAACGGGCGTTTTAAGGGTGTGCATAATTAATACAGCAGCGTCACTGACCACATCACTGGGTTATTTTATAGTCAGAACTGCTCGCAAGATTACGGTAGGAAAAACCAACCACAAGAATAGCGAGCAGTTCATACGCTGGTCGATGTACTCGATTAATCAAATAAATAGCGGACATGACGTAGGATGCGAGCGGCCAGGGGGCGTAGTTTTCCAAAAAACGACCGCATGTTTTGTTCGCTCGTTCAGACCTAGAGGCGTGAACAGACCGCAAAGAGGGAACGGTTCATTTGAATAGCCACTCCTTTTTCCTGAACGAGCGAGCGCAAATAGCGTCCGGCTCTGAATCAGGCCCTATGTTCCCTACCTACAGTACTACACACACATTAACGGGATGTAGTCAGGAAGCTGACAGTCGAAATGCCAAACGCCGGCTTCCCGACGGTGAAATCCCGGCATGGGACTAATGAGAGATGTCTAAATACCAACGCCTATCATTAGCCCCATGCCAAAATCCTGATGCCCGGCATACCGAACCAGGGCCGTAACTAGGGTAGTGCGACCAGTGCCATGGCACAGGGCACCGCAGGGCAGGGGGCGCTGTTTGACCCTGTCAATTTTTCTATTTATTATCATTCTCACTTGTAGCTTCCTCTTCTTTTATCCCCAGCATCTCCTGGCCTCCCCTATCTCTTCCCTGGCCCTTCCCCATGAGGCCATGGCCCTTTTTCAGGTGCACTATATTATGTCCCTATTAATCCCCAGCATCTCCTGGCCTCCCCTATCTCTTCCCTGGCCCTTCCCCATGAGGCCATGGCCCTCTCTCAGGTGCACTATATTATGTCCCTATTTATTCCAGCATCTCCTGGCCTCCCCTATTTCTTCCCTGGCCCTTCCCCATGAGGCCACGGCCCTCTCTCAGGTGCACTATATTATGTCACTATTTATCCCCAGCATCTCCTGGCCTCCCCTATCTCTTCCCTGGCCCTTCCCCATGAGGCCATGGCCCTCTCTCAGGTGCACTATATTATGTCCCTATTTATCCCCAGCATCTCCTGGCCTCCCCTATCTCTTCCCTGGCCCTTCCCCATGAGGCCATGGCCCTCTCTCAGGTGCATTATATGATGTCCCTAGTTATCCCCAGCATCTCCTGGCCTCCCCTATCTCTTACCTGACCCTTCCCCATGAGGCCATGGCCCTCTCTCAGGTGCACTATATTATGTCCCTATTTATCCCAGCATCTCCTGGCCTCCCCTATCTCTTCCCTGGCCCTTCCCCATGAGGCCATGGCCCTTTTTCAGGTGCCCTTTCTTTAAAAAGTGGGGGAGGGAAAATGGGGGAGGGGGGCGCTTATGCTCTCTCTGGTACAGGGCATCAAAAGTCTAGGTACGGCTCTGTACCAAATGTAGGTAAGCCGGGCATCGGGAGGTGATAGCCGTGGGGGAGGGTTAGGTTTAGGGACTCCCGGGGAGTTTTAGGGTTAGGCACCCCACCCGGGAGGGTTAGGGTCAAGCTAGGGAAAGGGGGGGTTAGTGTCAGGCAAACTCGGGGGGAGGTTAGGTTTAGGCAACCCCTGAGGGGAGGTTAGAGTTATGCACTTGGGGGTTGGTTAGGGTAAGGGGGGGAGATGGATGGGTTAGAGGTCTTACCTCTGGCGGCCTTCCAGTGTCGGTATTTCATCCTTTCATCCACCAGGCTTAGGTCCGGTGGCAATTCATACCGATTCCACATAAACACTAGGGTTAGTCTTTGTCAGGAGTCAGTTAACCTACCAGTAAAGTATTGGATTGTGGGAGGGAATCAGAACACCCAGAGGAAACCCACGCATGCACAGAGAGAATATACAAACTCCACATAGGCCATGGTGGGAACTGAACCCAAGACCTCAGTGCTGTGAGTCAGTAATGCTAACCATTACACCATCTGTGCTGCCCCAATGTTCTTCCTTTAGTGGAATAACAATGAAATGTAGTAATACCGGTGCTACTCACCCCGATCAATCAGATCCGGTCATTTTTCTAGAATAGTTTAAAAAATAAAACAATAGCTGACATATGAATGGCTGAGGATCCAGTCAAAATACTGACAATTGGCATGCCGGTGCTTAGAATCCCGGTGCCGGCATCCCATACCCTACCTGATTGGCTGCTGTGCAGGAGTTTTCATAAATGTTGGCTGTTTGACTATAAACTTCTTTGCAGCGAATGTAAAAATATAAATCCTTAAGGTCGAAAACAGAGTCACAGAAACTATGATGATGTAACTGGTAAGGAGACGTTTTGCTTCCAACTGTATTTGGAAAATGATAACAATTTGTCAACTCCTAACTATAAAAGATTTGGCTACATGACAAAGCTCAGGGGCGCCGAGATGGGGTGGAGCAGGCATTGGAGGGGCCCGGGTCTGCCGTCACACCCCATCCTTATAACCTGCCAGCAGCCTTTCTCCCCAGTGCAGTGGGGCCAGGGAGGCTGATGCTTCTGACTGTGGGGGTGGCACGATCACACTAATCATTGCCCTCTGGATTTGCCCCTGGCTGAGGGGTTCACAGCGACCCCCTGTTCAGTGCACGGCACTGCAAATACTTTTTTCTCTATGTCCTCACCTACCGTCATTAGACCACGTCCCTCCCCAAAAGTACCGGGCACAGCTGTCTACGGTCCTGACTATGCTTCACTGAATGAACTACCAGCAGCACCTGGCATGAGGGCGGCCTGTAATTTTGCAGCAGTATGAAAAGCGTTGTTTTTGTATTTTTTTAAGTCACTGCTTTAAATCCCGCAGCAATATCTGCAGTTTTGCCATATTGGGACCTATTACATTTTTGGCCTATTGGGGTCATTCAGACCCGCTCATGAGCGGCAGTACGCTCGCAAGCGGGTCGATGTCCCCCACTGCGCATGCGCACGATGGAGGGAGCTCCGTCGTGCGCATGCGCGAGACCCGGAGAGCGACGGGCTCTCCATCGCTCCGGGTCTCGCACCAAAGGGGGCGTGCTGTCGATGTTGATTGACAGCACGCCCCCTTTGGTGGGCGTGCCGGGGGCGTGCCTGCCAGACGGAGGCGTTCCCATGGGAGCGCCTACTGTCTCAAGCAGGCCCCACTGACATCACTAGTGATTTTGGCTCTGATAGAGTCAAAATTACTCCAGGGCTTGCGGCAGCGAGACCCTACTGTAGGGTCTCCATCTCAAGCCCGATGGTCGCGATGGTCAAGACCATCGCGACCATCGTCATGGACGCTCGCTATAGCTGTGGGTGGCAACCCACAGCTATGCAAGCGTCCATGAGGACGCTCCAAAAAAAGGTAGGAGGGCCCTGATTCAGAGCGAGCGCTCTGGTCAGAGCGTTCAGCTCTGAATGAGGCCCTTAGTCTCAGAACAGATTTATCCCAAACATATTGAAACTGTAACTTTCTTTTTCATGTACCTGCATCTGCTGAAAGTGTGCTCAAAACATCTATTTCAGTAAGATGATATTTCCTAACAAACAGTCACACATAAATTATCCACTGAGATGCCCTACGCAGCCTGAGGTCTGATGGCTGTGTGGAAGTTAGCAATTTCTGAGTAAGGTCAGGCCTTGTGCAAGTGTGTGCGAGGCTGCGATGGTACTCCATTGTACTGATGGTTTCGCAGTCCTGCTAAACATTACGGATGTGTGCTAAGTAAAGTGGTCGTCCCTGTGTAGTGCAGCGGCGTCATATTGATTAGCATACTATCGCAGTGGAACTGCGTGCGCAACCGCTATGGCATTCACAGTTGCATTCCTTGCTGAATCAGGCCCCCAATCCATTCCCAATGTCCTACACTGTAGGACTTACAGGATTTCTTATAGGAAACTCTAATAATGCAGTTAAATGGGATTTCTCTAAGAAACAGGTGATGTAAAAGTAATTTCTCTTACAGCACCCCCTCGTGTTAGACAATCTATGAATTTTCCAGTGAAACCACTTAACACACATTCTATACACTTTCTCTATTATACAAGCAGGTCTATTTTTCTGGAAAAATTAGGTTCAGGAACTGTAAGTGCAGCTACTGGGGGGCAGAGCTATAGAAAAAAACTATATATATTTTGGCCCAAGACACTACGTCATGAGAGGTTCAGGAACTGAGCTCCTGCTCGTTACTGCTGAAAATAGCACTGTATACAAGTAACCATCCAGTGATCACCATTCTGTACTCTATCTGTAATGTGTCACATTTATGGAATAAATTATGCAATAATCTTTCCCCTTTTCTTTTATCTATCTGTATATTTTTGGTTCTTTAATGGAGTAAAATAGGAAGGCGTGCTCCAATACTATAGTATGAAAATGTTCAGCCTTGTTTTGGCCACAAGGTGGCACTGATCTATTAGAAGTCTGAAGTGTTCTGTAATTAATAATCAATAAGGAAGTTCTTTAAACCAGGAGTGAATGCAGTAATATACTAATAAATGTACGATGACCTTTCTCCTCCATTATATGGAGTATTTATAGAGAATAGAATGAAAACAAACCACCCTTGTAAACGGGTTACTTATATCTCTCTTTATGTACAATTGTGTGCAAACCTGTAGTAAGTAACCCCCCAACAATGAACTTTTTCCGACTCCAAGGCTTGAAACAACTCCCCCTAATTCTGAGTACATCATGGTTGCTAGGCCTCGCCCCCTGGTGTGTGATGTTTTAGGGGCTCAGCACTTTGGCAGCTGCTGGGCTACCCCCAGCCTCTTCCGGAACTAAATGGACACCATTCTCATGCGCTCGTCATTGAGTCACCGCAGCTCAACATGACACGCCATCATTTCTCATCACTGTGGGAACATTCCTTTCCATTCCAGTTTGGATCCTCGGTTTGACTGTATTTTAGATTAATAAGAATATGAAGTAGTTTGATATAGTTGGATTTCACAGGCTTTCGCTGCAGTAGCAAATGGCTCCATTGGTAAGGTGACTGACTGCAAAGCATAAGGTGCTAAGTTCGAATCCAAGGTATGATTGTATTTTAAATAAATAAGAATATGAAGTACTGTAGCTTGCTATAGTTAGAATTCACAGGCTTTCACTGTAGTAGCAGGTGACTCCATTGGTAAAGATGACTGACTGCAAAGCATAAGGTGCCAAGTTTGAGTCCTAGATATGACTGTATTTCAGGTTAATGAGAATGTGAAGTAGCTTGATATAGTTAGAATTCACAGTCTTCCTTTATAATAGCCGATGGCTCATTGGTAAGCTATCTGACTGCAAAGCATGAAGTTTCAGGTTATATTCCCAACTATGATTTGAAATGTGAATATGAGGGGAGGAGATGTCGGGACTCAGAGCAGGTAGCTACATTGCCGAGGGACGTTTCTTCTAAAGCGGCAACTTCCGGATACGTTGCCCTGGCTGGCGGCACCCACCTCTGCTGAGCCTGCCACGGCGCCAAGGTCATGTGCCCTGCTCGATCCCCCCCCTCCCCTAGTTACGCCACTGGTCAGGAGTGTGAAGAGGGATTCGCTGAGATCACTCCACCTCCTCCTCTAAGTTCATACACTCGCAGTTGTTGGAAATGTGTGTGCAGCTTTGATGTTAAGAAGACAAAGTGCATTTCATATGCATGGAGTTAATTAAACACCTGAGCCTATGGGTGTCGACCTTTGGACAAGAAGGGGCTAGTTGCTTAGGGAGATAGTGTTGTGGGGCGGGGTTACGTTAGGTTAGCCTATAGGATTGAGCAGGGGTTGGGGTTAGGTTTGGGTAGCCTATGGATTGGACAGGGTGTGGGTTTTTCAGTGCTATTTCAGAGTTGCTGGTTGGCAGACATTTCATAGAAATTTCTCTGGTCGGCTGTTTCCCGCCCTCCCTCCCTTATTCATTGAGTTGTTCGGTGTCGGCTTTCTGGTGCGGGAAAGAACGGTAGCAGTCGACATCTGTCTTTGGAGCTTGAGGTGCTCTCCCTTCCAATACATGGCTTAGGCTGATTCTACCCTATTGGGGTCAGCGGCTTCCACCTAACCAGGTGGGCCTCACATCGTGTCATTGGAGTGGGAGGTGGATACCTTGGACGTGGTAATGGGCTGGCTGCTCGCCTCCCATTTAGAGGATCGATGTGAGTATGCAGTTGGTGATGTTGCATTGTGGGGCCGTTCTTTCTGCACCACCATACTTTGTCTGTCTTTCTTTCTTCTGCTATTAGTTAGTTCAGTTAAATAATAAATAATTTAATTAGTTTAAAAATAAATAAAGCTGACCTAACTTTCTCCTTATACAGGTCTCTGTGTCCTTATTTCATTATGATTATGGTTGATGGTTTACCCTGCACTGTTAGGAGGGAGCACTCATCAGGAGTTTATGCTGTACATACCAGCAGTTACATTTGTAGGCAATGACCAGTCAAGTAACTTAACCAGACTCTGTGGTTTATTGTTGAAAATAATTTGTACAGCCATACTCACTGTTGCAATACACACACTGGATAGAGCGGAGCAGGGGTGCAGAGAGCTCACCAGCCAGTGAATCTCATCTGTAGAGTAGCAGTGCAGGGCCTAGAATACTGGATATAGCGAGTAATTATGCAGGTCCTTAAACATACAGTACATGCCAACTCTCTCTCATTGTCAGGGAGACTCCCTGAAATAGTAGCAATCTCCTGTCTCCCTGAAGAGTCCAACATTCTCCCTGATTGCACCTTACCTCCATTACGAAGCTGTTTTATTAAATAAAAAAACAGAGATATATACATTCAAATGGGATCAGTAGTATAATTTCCCTGCATTGGGTATAAGGCACAATGATCCCTACGGTTACATGCATTTTCTGAGAAGTATCAGTGTGTTTTCATCAACAAATAGATCTTACTACTTGCTTTGGGGCGCATTTACATTTGGATGTAAGTCAGTTTATGAC
This sequence comes from Taudactylus pleione, assembly GCA_031769625.1. Lineage (NCBI taxonomy): Eukaryota > Metazoa > Chordata > Amphibia > Anura > Myobatrachidae > Taudactylus > Taudactylus pleione. The sequence goes on along the minus strand of JAUIMM010000310.1, from coordinate 4,296,326 downwards.
ACGCCCCTCAGATGTAGCAGGACACGCCCACTTTACCGCCACGCTCATAGGTGCTGCTTTCACAGACTCCCTGAAATGCGTTTTCAAAAGTAGGCAAGTATGCCCTTACAGGTAAGAGGAGGACATCCATCCTCCACCATGTTGCTGATACACAGTGACAATATGGTGCTGCACATGTGGAGATACACTATTGGCAGCCATCTTGGTTAGGGAATGAAGTTTCCCTAGAGAAGCCATTTTGTTGGAGACTGTGCAGTAGCGCAATCCTCTACTCACAGCAGTTACACTGATTGTCAGGGTTAAACGATCGCTGCTACTAATTAGCAGAGTAAGTTGCAGCATTAGGATTTTCAAAGCAGCTGTTCCAAAACCAGAACAATACTGAACTTGCGGCGAGTGGGATACTTAATTAGCACAAGGCCAACAGGGATTAATATTGAATAGGCCCCCTGATAACTAGAAATGAAAGCATGAGAACATGGTAGATTGAGGTGCCTTCAGCAAGAGAGAAATACTGCCAAGTACTGAGGGGGTCATTCAGACCCGGTCGTTAGCGCTGATGCGCTCAGACCGGGTCGATGGCCCCCCACAGAGCATGCGCACGACAGCGCCTGTTGTAGCGGGTCTCGATCCAAAGGGGGCGAGCTGTCGATGTTGATTGACAGCTCGCCCCGTTTGGAAGGCGGGCCGGGGGGTGGCAGCCCAAACGGAGGCGTTCCCATGGGAATGCCTACCGTTTGGGGGAGGCCCCACTGATGTCAGTGGAGAGCTTCTGGCTCGGACAGAGCCAGAAGCTCTCCGGGGCTTACAACAAGGGAGACCCTACCCTAGGGTCTCGTCATAAGCTCCGATGGTCGCGATGATCTCTGACCATCGCGACCATCACCGGAGCAGTCGTTAGAGCTGTGGGTGTTAACCCACAGCCTAACGACCACAACAGAGGCGGGCGGTCAGGATGCAAGCGGCCGCCCAGTTTCTGAGCGACCGCTTGCATCCTCCGACCGCCTCTGAATGAGGCCCTGAATCTGCTCCACAAAAGCGACTTTATACCTAGAACACCTTCCTTCTCAGCCTACAGACAGTTCTTCAAAGAATAAAGCATTTTATTCTTTGATTTTCTTCTGTTATCGTCATCATCAATCATCCAGGTGGAAAAGCACAAGGCTTAAAGACACCAAGTCAATGACAATTACCTTTGTGGATACTCACTTGACCACATTGTAACTTTTCACTATATGTATTTAAAATGGAAATAAACCTCAGCCATAGTTGATGACTTTGTGTGACTCCCCTCTGAACGATCCTGGGGACGGGGGTCCTGAGGTCAACTGTGGGGTGTGTGGTCTTGTGAATCATTCCATTGTTGCCATGCCCATATGGGAAAATGCTGCAATTGGTGTGGTTTTGCAGCTGGAGTGAAGGCAAACACGACGCATTTCACAGCTTATCGCGTCATGACATTTCACCCATTTCCAAGGCAATCGTGGACAGTATGCTGGAGGGATGTATAGTCTCACAGGATCCCAGGAGAGCTCCCCAAAATTCATGCGTCTCCTGGACATTCCAAGAGAGTATAGTCTTCATTTATATGGTTAGAGGACCTTACCAATATATCACAAAACGTTCCGCATCACATAGATTTTGGGTACATTATTTGTAAATAAATATTTTTCTTGCTTCAAAGGAATTTTTAAAACATTTCCTAAAAGTCAGTCTTTGGATCTCAGGAAGATATTTGTCATAGACTTGTAAGTAAATATATATTTTTTACTTGATTTTATAAATTAACAATAAAATAATTGTAAGTTCTGAAAACTCTCTTTTTGATACAAGCTGAAATACTAGGAATCGGGAAGCGGCAGCCACGGAACTAGTTTAATTGCACCGCATACTGTTCAGGAAAGTTTTACTCTTTTCCACAAATTATACAATCTTTAAAGCAGAAAAGCAATAATCAAAAGAAAAATCAGGATCAAAATGACCTAGAGGTGATTCACCTTAGTAGCAGGGAATTTAATATCATAATCAAAGCAATATGGTAAAAAAACTATTCAGTAGACAGCTGAAGACATGTGTGACCTTCTCACCCGTGTAGTGTGGTTTATCTCCAACCACTGGAGGAACACAGACATAGATAAAATCATCTGAATGCCAAGCAAGCAAAGTCCATCAATATTTCAAACAAATCCCATTCACTCAGCAATGGAAAAAGTGCCGGTAATCTGACATTTGCTTGTTTCTTGACATCTTTGTGAAGTAATAAAACAAAAATCAAAAGCGAGACCAACATAAATATGACCTGAAAGTCAGACACAGTGGGGTATATTTACTAAAGTGAGAGTTTATAGAAGTGGAGATGTTGCCTATAGCAACCAATCAGATTCTAGCTATTATATTCTAGAAGGTGCTAGTTAAATGTTAGGTAGAATCTGATTGGTTGCTATAAAAACTCTAACTTTAGTAAATATTAGAGACGTGCGGTTCGGTTGTACAGAAATCCGAATCCACCGGAATTTCGTGAATCCGGGGTAAATCTGAGTCGCGGTTCTAATCTCCTGATGAGGTCCGGGTAAAACCGAATCGTGAATCTGATCTTTTTGCAGTTCAGAATTCGGATTTTAAATCCGAATTTTTTGGTTTTGGATTTCATAAATTACATGATTTTAGCTGTTTTTAAAACTTTTTATCTATTTTTTTAGTTAAAAAATTAAGATCCAAAACCAAAACTAAAACACTTGAGGGTGGTTTGCAAAACCAAATCCAGATCCAAAACCTTGAAGGAGATACAGATCCAAAACCAAAGCCAAAACACAGGGGTTAGCGCACATCCCTAATAAATATACCCCAGTGACTTATTGCATGATATAAAGCGCTCTTGAGGCACAAGTAGACACCTAAACATCCATCTTGGGGGTATAGTTACTAAAATGCGGGTTTTTAGAAATGGAGATGTTGCCCATAGCTACCAATCAGATTCTAGCAATTATCTTCTAGAAGGTGCTAGATAAATGTTAAGTAGAATCTGATTGGTTGCTATGGGCAACATCTCCACTTCTAAAACCCGCACTTTAGTATATATACCCCTTGAAGTCTTGTTTCACATGAGATATTAAACAAATTACAATTTTGGAAATTGAGAAAAATTAAATCTGAATGATTGTTACTTGTTGCTGATACATGTAATAATAATAATAATAATAATAATAATAATAATAAATGTTATTTATATAGCACTTTTCTTCTAGTAGAACTTAAAGTGTTTTACATTTGCCTTTACAGCACAAAATACAAAACAATCTTACCAATGGACATTAGTGAAATGTTTGGGTGAACAGTAAAGTCTTGAGTCTATTTTTGAAGGACTCTAGAGTGGAGACCCCTCGAACTGTGAGGGGAAGTGAGTTCCATAGAGTCAGAGATACAAAGCTGAAAGCTCAACCTCCAGACAAATTCCGGGAGATTCTAGGTACTGTTAATAGTCCTTCATCAACAGATCGCAGTAATCGAGTGGGACGGTAAGGAATCTTAAGCTGCTTCAGGTACCCTGGGCCATGGTCATGAAGGGCTTTGTAAGTTATTAATCCAATCTTGAAAGCAATTTGCCATCTGACAGGCAGCCAGTGAAGGGAGTAGAGAATGGGTGTTATGTGGCTGGAACGGGGCTGGTTGGTTAATAGCTTGGCAGCTGGATTTTGTACCATCTGCAAGTGGTGCAATTCGATTGCAGGGAGACCGAGGTAGAGGGCGTTGCAGTAGTCTAGACGTGATGATATCAATGCATGTATCACTTTAGGCAGATCGTCTGAGGGAATTAGGTGTTTGATTCCCGCTATGTTCCTCAGATGACAGAATGAGGATCTGATTGTGGCTGATACCTCATGTTTAAGTGTCAGATGCCACTATCCAGGGCAACACCAAAATTCCACACACGTTCAGTGTTTTGTAGTTCTGAACCCACAAGCGTTAATCCTGTTGAATGGCTATGCTGCAGCCTTGTCATGTCGTGGCCTTGTCCATGACATGGTTAGGTACAGTATTCAGGTAAACCCTTTGTAAAAGGATGTGGTATTGAAAAAATTCCACTAAGTGTGTGTAACAATTTTTTTTTTTTTAGTTTTACATTGTACACACTATGGCTTGTTTCTGAGATGAATGTATCTCTGTTCATGGAAGCAAACAGGGATTTATTTGCATACGGCGCATGCGCAGGAGCGAATTTACTCATTTTTGTATATGTCTGTCCTAGTCTGTGTCGGGCGCAATATTTCCGTTTTTGTCTTTCCCTGAAAAGGGCATTTCAGGGCGGGAACTGGGCAGTGACAATGCGATCGCACATATAGTGGTGCTTGATAGTTTGTGAACCCTTCAGAAATTTTCTATAGTTCTGCTGAAATTTGGCCTAAAACTACTCCAGATTTTCACACAAGTCCTAAAAGTAGATAAAGAGAACCAAATCGAACAAATGAGACAAAAAAATTAGACATGTTCATTTTTTAATCGGGGGAAAATGATCCAATATCACATATCTGTGAGTGAACCTTTGCTTTCAGTATCTGGTATGACCGCCTTGTGCAGCAATAACTGCTTCTAAACGTTCCCGGTAATTGTTGATTAGTCCTGAACATCGGCTTGGAGGAATTTTACCCCATTCCTCTGTACAAAACAGTTTCAACTCTGTTATGTTGGTGGGTTTCCTCCCATAAACTGCTCACTTCAGGTCCTTCCACAACATTTCGATTGGATCAGGATTTTGACTTGGCCATTCCAAAATGTAAAATTTTTTCTTATTTAACCATTCTTTAGTCGAATGACTTGTATGCTTTGGGTCATTGACTGCTTGACCCATGTTCTCTTGAGATGCAGCTCAGGGACAGATGTCCTGACACTCTCCTTTAGAATGTTCTGGTATAATTCAAAAGTCATTGGGCCTGATTCAGAGCCACTCGTAAGCGGCAGCTCGTTCGTTCCGAGCGAAGTTTGACCACCTGGGCATGCATACGGATCGTTATACGCATGCGCGAACCAGTCAGTGCGGCCGAAATTCATGTGCTCGCAAAATAGCGAATGCCTGCTAATTTGAGTGACAGAATGAGGCATATGTGGGTGGTAACAGGGGAAGGTGCTTGAAAACGGGGAGTGGAGATCCGATCGCAGGTGTGCTTAAAGGTCAAAACGGGCGTTTTAAGGGAGTGCATAATTAATCCAGCAGCGTCATTGACCACGTCACTGGATTATTTTAACTCAGAACTGCTCGCAAAATAGTGGTTGAAAAAACCAACCACAAGAATAGCGAGCAGCTCATACCCTGCTCGATGTACTAGATTAATCTAATAAATAGCGGACATGACGTATGGTGCGAGTGGCCAGGGGGTGTATTTTTCAAATTTACGTTCGCATGTTTTGCTCGCTCGTTCAGACTTAGAGGCATGAACAGATCGCAAAGTGTGAACGGTTCATTTGAATAGCCACCCCTTTTTAGAAAACGAACGACCGCAAATAGCGAGTGGCTCTGAATGAGGGCCATTGTCCCATCAATGATAGCAAGTCGTCCTGGGCAAATTGCAGCAAAACAGACCCAAACCATGATACCACCACCAGCGTGTTTCACAGATGGTATGAGGTTTTTATGCTGGAATGCAGTGTTCTCCTTTCTCCAAACATAACGCTTCTCGTTTAAACCAAAATGCTCTATTTTGGACTCATCTGTCCACAAAACATTGTTCCAATAGTCTTCTGGCTTGTCCAGGTGATCTTTAGCAAACTGCAGACTGGCAGCAATGCTCTTTTTGGAGAGCAGCGGCATTCTACTTGCAATCCTGCCATGCACATCATTATTGTTCAGTGTCCTTCTGATGGTGGGCTCATGAACATTAACATTAGCTAATGTGAGAAAGGCCTTCAGTAACTTAGAAGTTACCTAGGGTTCCTTTGTGACCTTGTGATCTTGGCATGATCTTTGTTGTTTGACCACTCCTGGGGAGGGTAATAAGTATCTGGGATTTCCTCCATTTGTAGGCAATCTGTCTGATTGTTGATTGGTGGAGACCATCTCTAAAGAGTTTGGACTCCAACAAACCTTTTCCAGCCTGATGAGCATCAACAACTCTTCTTCTGAGGTCCTCAGAAATCTCCTTTGCTCGTGGCATGATACACTTCTTCCTCAAACATGTGTTGTGAACATCAGACTTTGATAGATCCCTGTACTTTTAAAAAGACACGTTGTCCACTCACACCTGATTGTCATCCCATAGATTGAAAATACCTGACTCTAATTTCACCTTCAAAATATCTGCTAAGCCTAAATGTTCACATACTTTTGCCACTCACAGATATGTGATATTGGATTATTTTCGTCAATAAAAAAATTAGAATGTCTAATTTTTTGGTTTCATTTCTTTGATTTGGTTCTATTTATCTACTTTTAGGACATGTGTGAAAATCTGAGGTAGTTTTAGGCCAAATTTCAGCAGAAATATAAAAAAAATTCTGAAGGGTTCACAAACTTTCAAGAACCATGGTAACTACCCTGAAATCTGAAGGTGAACTGTTATTTTTAAATGCAGCTGCCATTCTAAGCTATACGTAAAACATAAAATACAGTAATAGTTATAAGGTCAGTCCACCAAGGCTTTATAGCATATATCTTAAATAAAATATAAAACTACTATGGTAAGAATTAACCCATACAAATACTGATGCCTAAAACAACAAATGCATAAATAATTAAATAAATACAATAAAAATGGATGAACAATTATAATTGGAAAACTAGGTCTTTTCAATATCAGATACTACAGGTTGAGTCTCCGATATCCAAAATGCTTGGGACCAGGGGTATTTTGGATAATGGAACATTCCGTATTTTGGAATATTTGCATTTCATAATGTAATTTCTTGGGAATGGGAGCCAAATATAAACACAGAATGCATGTATGTGTTATATACACCTTATATACACAGCCGGCAGGTCATTTTATACAATATTTGCATTAATTTTGTGGCTCAAACAAAGTTTGTGTACATGTATAAAATTCAGTTATGATTCATATACACCTTATACACACAGCCTGATGGTCATTTTATACAATATTTTTAATAATTTGTGCCTTAGACGAAGTTTGTGTACATTGAACCATCAAAAATCAGAAGTTTCATTATCTCAGTCAAGCCAAAAAAATCCGTATTTCGGAATATTCCGTATTTCAGAATATTTGGATATGGGAGACTCAACCTGCATGAGTCAAATGGGTCACATGTAGCACAAAGGTGTGCTTGTTCCAGATGTTGTCACTAGTGTATTCCTCCCCTTTTGTCATCTAGTAATGCTGAGGGTTTGTCTAACCTTAGATCTCATCGGGACCTAAATTTAGGTGTTTTATCTGATGATTACTGGAAAACTCTCCTACGTTCTCCTCGAGATACCACGGCATATGTCAGGTTTCAGCAGATCCAAATATACTCTCTGCATGCGGTCTACTGGACTCCGAGTAAGCTTTTTGTGTTTGGAGGGACTTCTACGGACTCTTGCCCTAAATGCGGTGCCTCCTCTGCTGTTTTCTGGCATCTTCTATGGTCCTGTTCTCGTGTGGCTACCTTTTGGTCTAGGGTGGTTACTTGTGTAGGGACTACTGGTATTCAGATTTCATTACTAACCCCACGTATTTGCCTATTTGGTCTCAACCTGGAGGAAACTCTTTTTGCACCCTTACAATTATATATGAATAATCTTTTAATGCTGGCTCTCGTATGTATTGCCCGAACATGGCTGGCTCCTGATCCCCCTTCTTTTCCTTGTTAGGTGTCTTTAGTCAATGCCACTGTTTCACATGACGTTTTATGTACCAGAAGCGTAAGTGTCTGCTAAAATTTTACAAAGTCTGGCCTCTATGGCAGGATTCAGGTGATGCTCTCGTCACCCCTTTTTATGATTCTGTTTAATAATCTTTGTCTCTGTGACTCCGCATTTTATTCTGTATTATTATTGACGTTGTTTGATTGTATATTATATACCTTTGCCTAATGTTAGGCTATACTCTCCATTTTGGCTACCAAATATATTCTTAACCTGATTTATGTTAAATGATAATTTGCTTGGATATGTAATAATTGTTGTTTTATGTTATTTTACAATGGTTTAAAACGCTCAATAAAAATAATTGCTAAAAATTTTTTTTTGCATTTTTAGGCAGATCTATGAGCCTGAGTAAATATGTTTATTTGCCGGAGAATGCCTATTTATAATGTTTTAAGTAATAATAGACATATGGACCTCTACTCTCCGATGCGCCTACTTCATCTGTACATAGAACAGTAGAACATCATCAGTTACATGGGATGTAGTTAAACTGACAACCATCAGGATGTTGGCTGACAAAATCCTGAACCGTGGACAGGACACCTGCGCCGGAATCCTGAAATGAGGGGAGTTGCCGACGTCGGCATCCTAGCAGCCGGTATCCTGATGGTGAGTACAGCGCGGGTGACCTTAGCTGTTATCCGGTCGAGGGGGAGGGTTATTCTTAGGCACCCTGGTTGGTTTAGCGATAGGCTGCGGGACGGGGGGAGGTTAGGGTTAGGCTACTGGGGAGGGTTAGTGTTAGGAACCACTGGGGGGGTTAGGCACTAAGGGCAGAGGGTTAGGCACTAACAGGGAGGGTTAGGGTGCGGGGTAGGGAGGGTTAGGGTGCAGAACAGGAGGGTTAGAGTTAGGGGGTGAAGGAGGGAAGGTTAGGTTACTTACATGTCCCCTGTCAGGATCTCAGCATCGGGATGCCACTGTTGGTCTTTTGACAGCCGGCATCCTGAGTACTGGTTTCCCATCCCCAACCCCAGTGCCATAACATACTGTGGGCCATAGAAAGCCTCCTGAATTAATGGTAGTACACAATTGATTACAGATTAAATCTGATAGAGCTTTGATTATCTACTATTTCCATAAATTTATCTCATAATATTCTCTAACAATTAACCATATTGCTTAACGCAAGCCATACATTTAATCTCTTTTAAATAGAGAGTCTGCAGATTTCTAAATATATCAAAACATTTTTTATATAAAAGGACAACAGTATTTGTCCATCGTTTCCCTGCACCAGTATAAAAGCTGTAAGTGCTTCACAGAAACACACATCCAGCATCGCCCCAATAAGGTCATTCTTGTACAAACATTGGGCTTTTGCACATTACTCGAGACTTTAAATATGCGTGTTGCTTTTAAATGTATTTTTCAGGACACTTCCCCTGAGAGGAAGCAGAAGGACTGGAACCACCGGCGGGGACATCGATCTGCTTTCCAAAAGTATGTTGTCGTTTCATTTTTTTGGCTTCTTCCAATGTGAAAAAGAAAATGCTTGAATTGTCAGGGCCATTGTGAATTCTGTCTATGTCTTATCTTTTCCTGTTTTTATTTTAGGTTTGTGTTGGACGGGATATATATGTATTTTTGACTGTTTGGTATGTCTGTGCCTGCAGGGCTTTTAGTCCAAGCTAATGATGTTCTACTTCTTACTCTTCTCATTAACAACAACAGTCAGAGAAACTTTCTCCAAGACGAAACTGCGCTGGGAACTCAAGACATGTCAGATGCAGATAGAAGAGCGGCCTATGCTGAATATATACATCTTACATTGAATATAAACTCACAGAATAAAGGGAATTAGAAAAAAAATTCCTTAGTGATTACTTTGATAGTATTTATTACATGTTTTCTCCAGGCAAAGTAGTGTATGACAAAAGTGGAAAATGATTTGAGATGAAGTTCATATATATTTATATTAGAGATGTGCGCTGAGCACCATGTTTTGATTTGTAAAATGGGTTTGGTATAAAAGATCTACAGTAAAAAAATAGACAATGTCTATCTAGGCACCAAATGGTAGATAAACAATAGGTAGACAAGGGACAAAAGGTCAACAGGTACAAAAGATTGACACACAAAAGGTCAACATGGATGAAGATAGACAAGTACAAATGGTCAACAGGGTCAAAAGGTTGACATGTAAATGGACGACACAATAATGGTTGACACATTTTGTTTGTTGTCTAACCCTAACGTTAACCTTAACCCTCCCCTTGGTGCCTAAACTAAACCCTGCTCCTGTTGCCTAATCCTAACCATAGGGGTAAGAGCCTAACCCTAACTGTCTCTCCTAGTGCCTAACCCTAACCCTCACGTAAGTGCTTAACCCTAGCTGCACCCCCTAGTCCCTAACACCAACCGTCAGGGTAAGTGCCTAACCCTAACTGTCCCTCCTAGTGGCTAACACTAATTGACAGGGTAAGTGCCTAACCCTAACTGTCCCCCCTAGTCCCTAACACCAACCATCAGGGTAAGTGCCTAACCCTAACTGTCCCTCCTAGTGCCTAACATTAATTGTCAGGGTAAGTGCCTAACCATAACTGTCCCTCCTAGTGCCTTTCACTAACCATCAGGGTAAATACCTAACCCTAACTGTCCCTCCTAGTGCCTAACACTAACCCTCCGGTAAGTGCCTAACACTAACTGTCAGGGTAAGTGCCCAACCCTAGCTGTCCCTCCTAGTGCCTAACCCTAACCCTTTGGTAAGCGCCTAACCCTAACTGTCCCTTCTAGAGCCTAACCCTCCTGTAAGTGAGTGACCCTAACTGTCCCTCCTAGATTCGGATCTGTCCAGATTCACCACATTTGTGTGGATTTGGATTTCTGAAGAACCGAACCGCACATCTCTCTGTAGTTAATAATAATAAAGTTGACAACAATATAGAAACTTTATTTACATTTTTCAGATGCAGAATTATCCTGTATTTCTAGACTAATTATATCAATTAGTCTTATTAAATACATAGTTTTGAACAAAAATATATTTTATAATTTATCAGTGCACTCATTATAAAAGAGTTCAGCCAGCAAACTTAATTAACTGTATCTGATTTATGTTTATTTTAATATTTTTTTTTTCTGCTGGAGGCCTTCTGTACTGTATGTGTATTTTTTTTTTACTTGTGGAGGCCTATGTGTGTAGTAATAGACATACAATGTATGTCATACAAGTAATGCTTAATCAATGTGCATTTATCAATTTGCATTATTACAGTATTATTTGCTATTATTTAACAATAGTTACCCTTCAACTGCAGTACTGCATTTAGATAGGAGTACCACTTGTTAAAATGCAGACTAAACATTTATATATAACATTGTATTGACACTGAGCACTGAATGTTCTCTTATTCCTTTTCCAAGGCAAATTTCTACAGTCATAGGTGTCAGTGGCCTTAACGACACAATTACTACAACTTTATAAATATAGTTCTCACCTAACACAGACATTGAAGTTGATTCAATAAATGCACAGTATGTACATACTTCAGTAAGTGCCAGGGTCCTCATTATATTAACTGGACAGAACAGTTTATTTTCAGTTTAGATGGATGAAAATGCTCCTTTATTACATCCGACCCACAAATTTACGGCATTGGCTCATTGGTCCTGATGCATTGGTGAGTGATGTACATATGATAATTGTTAATGGGAATCTTCTGTAATGCGGGTTAGGAGAGCGTTGAGATTTCAGGAGCGAATGATAAAACATAGTATCTGGGCTGTAAATCTGAAAATGTTTCAGACGTTTGTTTCTGAAAACGAGCTTCACATCAGAGCTGTAATTACTATTGACACCTTAGAGGTTAGATTGGCCAAGAGGGAGAGGGGAGTCAGTAAATGAATAGCTCGTGTGGCAATAAAGCAACCTGCAGAATGACAGGCAGGGACAGGTAATAACAATATACAGTTTTACATTGTTTTGTGTGCAGTAAGGAGTTCCCTATCTATTAGAGCAGGGGTCTTCAAACTTGGCCCTCCAGCTGCTGTGGAACTACACATCCCAGCATGCACTGCCACCTTTTTGATATAACAGCATGCTAAAGCTATGTGCAGTGCATGCTGGGATGTGTAGTTCCACAGCATCTGGAGGGCCAAGTTTGAAGACCCCTGTATTAGAGGGTTAAACTGAATTGTGGATGTATTAAGCCCAATGTAGCATCGATTGCTGATGATTTTATATTATTTCTTGGATTACAACTTTAGTACTTTTTTTACTGTATGAAACTCATATTAATCTATTATAATCTTGAGCCTACAAATACAGATTCTCTGAGTAATCCTTACAATTTTGAGATTCTCGCAATTTTAGTAATCCATATACAGTATATATCAAACAAGACTGAGTCAGAGAGGTATGAGGGACCTGCTCGCACGCTTACACCGAATAAGGAAATAGCAGTGTGACACATGAGGATAAGTGCTACATATTGTATGGTGTACGTTCAGGAAGCCGGCTGACGCAATGCCGACAGCCGGCTTCCCGACTACTGAGTCCCGGTGAGGGTGAAATGACAGGCGACGAAATCTCAACGCCCGTCATTTTACCTACACCAGGAGACCCGCGCCCGGCATCCCGATCGAAGTGATGCCAGGCGCCGGCCGCTGGGGGGGGGTAACTTGGGGCCTCCCAGGGGGGACTTAGGGTTAGGTACCCCCCCCTGGGAGGTTAGAGTTAGGCTAGGGGGAGGGAGGGTGGAGGGTTAGGGTTAGTCACCCCCAGGGGAGGTTAGGTTTAGGCAGCGAGGAAGGGGGGGGTTAGGTTTAGGCACTTAGAGGGGGATTAGGGTTAGGCACAGGGGGGGGGAGGTTAGGGTTAGGCACCCTAAAGGAGGGCTAGGGGGTAGAATTTGATTAGTTTATACTTACCTTTAGGACGATCGGGATATCCTCCTCTGTCGGGCTGGCGTTGCTGTGATTTGAACCGCCGGCCATGCGGCCAGCGATAAATAATATCGAATGCATATTGTATATTGGTTCAGCCAAACTCTAGAGGTTCTTGGTGCTCTGTATGATCCAGTCACACAGGAATGTTGGTCTGGGGTCAGCGGGATGTGTGAGTGATGAAAAGAGAAGACATGTAAAGATATGAATGGACTGTGTAGAAGGGATGTACAGTATGTGGATAGAATAGCTTATAGAGGGAATTTTCCCTACAAGATTTGCAGACTCATTGTTTACTTAGCACCAAGTGTTAGACATTAGAGGTGTAATGGTTAGCATTACTGCCTCACAGGACTGAGGTCTTGGGTTCAATTCCCATCATGGTGTGTGAGTGTGACATCCAGCCCCCGTTAATTAAGTATCCAACTCACCGTGAGTTGTGGCGGTGGATACATAAATACTGGAGCAATTCAGTATTGCAGCTGTCCCTGCGTACCCCAAACACTGCTACTCACTAGACTGCGCCGTTCTTCTGTGCATGCCTTGCCTGAGGTCAGGCATGCGCACAGCCAAAGGTCACGCTGCGCAGAGGCAGCGGAGGGATCCCTCTTTGCAGCACTGGAACACCTTCCTTTCAAAGTCTACAGTATATCTACAATATGAAGTGGTTATAGGAAGGGGCGATAATAAACATCAGGGGCCCATAGGAAGGAGCGGGGCGCCGGGAATCAGCGCCATCCGAAGATGGCATTGAATCTCAGAAGCAAAATCATAACACTTTCAGTTTTCTGAGTTTGCTGAATGTTAGGCGGCCCTAGCGTTTCCGGGGGCCCATTAGTGATAATATAGACACATCATAAGTGTGTCATTGCTTACGGAACTGATCGCAATGACAAATATTACAATGGTTTATTTTCCAGTTAAAAACTAGAGATGACTCAATATTATTCAAACGTTTCAAGCAATGTTGACTGTTGGATTGCGAAGCCTGCAGTATATCTAACTAGAACTAGAAGGCGATATACTGTAGATAGAAGACCTATTTAACGAGGCATTGGTGTACTAGTTCCCACCTCCCAACTGTCATAGACATGCTACAATTATTTGGAGAAGCACAAAAATAATAATAGTAAACATAAATTGTAAAAGATGCCTACAAGAAAAAAAAAGAGAAAGAAAAAAACACTACAGTATCTCTACGTCTGACAGCTGCAGTTCAACAAAATTCGAATTGATGTCAAATGCACTTTAGGAGTTATGGCATGTCCAGCTGTATGAACAGAGGCCCTGATTCAGAGCTGGACGCTCTGACAAGAGCGCTCGCTCTGAATCAGGGCCGTCCTTCCTAATATTGGAGCGGCCTCCTGGCCGCTCGCATAGCTGTGGGTGACCACCCACAGCTTATGCGAGCGGCCAAAAAGATGGTCGCGATGGTCAAGACCATCGCGACCATCGGGCTTGTGACGAGACCCTTGCGGCAAGCCATGGAGTGCTTTCGGCTCTATCAGAGCCAAGAGCACTCCCACTGACATCACTTGTGATGTCTGTTGGGCCAGCCCCAGACGGTAGGCGTTCCCATGGGAATGCCTCCGTCTGGGCAGCAACGCCCCCGGCACGCCCACCAAAGGGGGCGTGCTGTCACTCACCATCGACAGCACGCCCCCTTTGGTTCAAGACCCATAGCGACGGCTTGGCCGTCGCTATTCGGGTCTCGCGCATGCGCACGACGGAGCCCCCTCCGTCGTGCACATGCGCACTGGGCAAACATCGACCCGCTTGTGAGCGCTCAGCGCTCGTGAGCGGGTCTGAATTAGGCCCAGAGGGTGCCTGCTTTTCTATATTACATAACCAGAGATGTCTGATTTTTATACAACCCTCTTAACCATGAAAATAACTTTTATCTTCCTGCGTATAGCAGAAAAATTGCACTAATACGAGCTTAACTGCGGATGCCAGGATAAAAGGCTACTGATGTGACAGCATCCCAGCCTCGCTAACAATACAAACCTATCTGTACGAGTGGAAACATGAAAACATGTTTTCTTTGCATTCCATCTAGTGCTATCTGACCTCCAACAACACATTAACATACCTGAATGCTTCTTTGATATATTGTAACATCTCAAAAGGATCAAGGACAAGCAAAACTTTACAGTATTGAAACCTCCCTTCTGCAGTAAGACAATTTCCCAGCATTGCATTAAACTAGTCATCGTGTAACAGGAATAATTTTTTTAAGTGTATTAACCAATATTATATTTTTAACTTTTAACTTTACTGCATTATATATAACCATCATAAAGAATAAACTGGCAGATTTTTGTTTTTGTGGGGTCAGTGCAGCAAAGATTCCCGTCATTTGTTTCGTTAAAATATGAGGAAAGGCTTTTCTGGCTTTATTCATGTCCTATACTGTACATATTTTATTATATTGAAAATGTAGGCAGTGCAGTGTATTACATAACGCTGTGCTTAGAGAATTGCTGTGCTGTAACCCTTAGCAACAGTTCAGATGTCAGCATGCACCAATATTGGCGATGTTACCCACGCTCCCACACTTAGGATTCTGTGTTACGCTGCAAATTGAGCATTAAGCATATGGTAGGTGAATCATGCTAAGTGGTTGACCAAATGTAACCCCAAAATAAATATAGTGTAAGTCAGAGTACAGGTAAATTCACAATAAAATTAAAATTGAGCCATTTGCAATCAGAGAAGAATAGGGAAAAAAAAGTGGGGAGGGGTGAGGGGGATGGAGACTAGATTGTTATGGATCATTTACCAGATAAGTGAATGAAGAAGTCACAGGAAGATGTTGCTCAAATGCAGTTTGCACCATTTCATACAGTAAATGATAAAGGTGACACTCATATTATAGGGAAAATAAATGCTATTTATTTTTTTAAAGCTAAAAGGGAAGGTGTGGAGGGGGGTTGCCAATCTGAATTGGTGGTATTGTAATTGATTGATCTATGTACTGTATGTGACTGTTGGTGGACAACAGGATGGACTGACTTGAGGGATCCATACACGTTTGCGTTCCTGCAACCCGGGATCTCTGGGTCGGTGAAATTCAACATGATGGATTTGACTGATATGCCGAACCTGACCAAAATATGATCGTGATTTGCAAATTGGTGAATTTATCATGGAGATTTTCACAGATCCTCTGACGTATCGCGGAACATCAATGGCCGCCGGACAGCATTTCCAACCGGTGGATCGGCATTTCAGATCCCACCTCTCATAAACTCTGGTTATAACGCATGGTTTAATTAAACTGATCTGAACCAGAGATTGGGTAGAGAAATGTTTTATTGCTTTTGGTCTGTCTCTCTTACTTTTGTATTTTCATAATCTAACCTAGCAAGTTTAATATTGGTTTGTTTAAGGTATAGGGGTTAATTCACTATGCATGCAATGCCCCCAATTCTCCATTGCGAAAGCACTGCAATACCGGCAATTGCACCCCTGATCGCCCAGACTTTGCCCAGTGTTCACCCGTAAGTTGCACATTTTAGTTTGCAGCCCCATAGGGGTGTGTATTAAAATACGTGATCTACAGGCTACAATAAGCACTGCTAATGGGGCTGATTCTGTGTCAGGCGCAAAGTGGCTCATGCAAGATTCTGTAGGGCTATTGCCAGGGCCGGCTCTAGGGGTCTGAGCACCCTGTGCCGGCCCGTTAGTATGCGCCCTGTCATCGAGCGTGACCAAAATTGGGGGCATGGCCTCATTACCATAGGCCACACCCCCTAAGTGACATTATTAGGAGGAGTGCCCGCATGGCACGCCTCTGACTAACGTCAGGCTGGAGGTAAAGCTTCCCCCAGCCCTCTCCCGTCAGTGAATGGATGCCGCGTGCGTAAATGCGCCCGTTGCTTCCATTCACACTCCAGGTGTCTGGCAGTGCCACACAGCTGCGGCAGTGGTGGTCCCCAACTTCCCGATTTGACCACCCACGGGCCACTTCAGCCCACGGGTGGAACAAAGGGACAGTACTGTCCCACTGAAATCGGGATGTTGGGGAGGGGTGCACCCTCTATGGGTGGCACCCCTGTGCGACTGCACTGGTTGAACACCCCTAAAGCCGGACCCATGCCCCACCCACTATTTTTCAGTCCTGGGGGGTCTTTGTACTAAGCCTAGCAGAGAGATAAAGTGGAGAGCGATAAACTACCAATCAATTAGCTCCTGTCATTTTTGAAACACAGCCTGTAAATTGATAGTTAGGAGCTGTTTGGTTAGTACTTTTTTTGGTGCATCATCCCTACATACGCAAACATAATCATTAGTATCGGCATGTTCACCAATCCCATGCAAGAGATCCGTCAGACACAGCTGTCCCTTCTCCATAAGCACGGAACTCATGCTCCATGCCTGCGACACTTCTACAGAACAGTTCCATGCAATCGTGTTGCTGCCACCCAGTGACCACCCAGAGATGCCCAGAATCTTGTCATAAGTGCAAAATACATCTCAGTCTCCAGAAATTATTGCTGCGCATGCGCTGTTGAAAAAAAAAACGCTCTTTTCTGGGGAAAAACGCACAGATTGTGTTTGTGTCCAACTCTGCATAAGCCCAAATGCTACGTCAGTAACGTAACAATACCAGTACTATGGACAGTCGCAGTAACCACATTCAACTGACTGACAGTCATCACTAGGATCTGGGTGGGTGGCGCAGGTTCACGATCTCCCATCACCGAGATGACATTCTACAAACATCCATTTGCTGTGTGGGTGCCGCAAAGCATCAATATGTGTGACGAGGGTTAATTAAATAATCCATAATGTGCGACACTGCACATCTGCGCTATTACATACATCTAAATGAATGGAAACGCTGCCGTTTGGTCCACATCTTAAAGGATAAATATACAATGATATATCTCAATGATATCTCACATTAATATGTTCCTCTTGTTTTGGCTCTCAGGAAAGCAGACAGTTTGTAGATCTTGTCAGCATACATTTATCTGATAAGGTCAAAGTGATTCCATCGAGGGGGGAAAAAAAACAAAGCAAATATATTTAAGAGCTCCTGGGTATTTGTGTGCTAAATGAAGTATGCAAGGAATAGACACACAGAGCCTATAAACAGAGACAGAATACAATCTCTACGGGATCCATTTTTCACATGCTAAGGATGTAGAGTATTGAAAGCTCGGAATTGTAAGATCCGTCCGTGCTCCTCTCTGTCTGATAGAAACATCTGCTTGATCTGTCTGTAAAGACTTTTAGTACAAACAGTCAGAGTGATGGTGTCTTCGCGGTGCCGCTATAATGGGCAGTAAGAGCAGGGTATTATGTAAAGTGTATTAGAGCTCACCAGCCGCCATTATCAGCTTGGAAATTTAAAAAAACGGAGGGGGGGGGACATAATTCAGAGTATGTTTTGTTTTCCTGTGTAGCATTCAGCACTGGAGTACCTGCCTGGTAATCGTCTTTACAACCGCTGTACACTGAAGAGATTATTTTAAAAGCACAACATTTAAGCCTGAAATCTTATTTTATTATTTCTAGAAAGGACGAAACAAAATAATGGAAAAAATTAAGAAATTTCAAACTAAAGTGGAACATCTTCCTTCATTGTATGTTCTATATTGGTTTTGGATCTGGATTTTTTTACATTGTTTTGAATAAAAAAATAAATAAAGTCATGTAATTTGGGCCTATTTGTGTTCCTACAGTATTATCAACCTCAATAACATTAATTTCCTTTCATTTCCAGTCCATTTTGACTACTTCACAGCTCACAATATTGTTTTCCCCCATACTGGCCAAAGGCTGTGGCACAAACACATGGCAGTTTAAAAGTATACAGCACATCTAGGAAACATACTGTAGTGGCACTACAGTGGCAGACAGCATGGCAGTTTAATATAAAATTATACAATGCTATAGAATGTTTTAATTAATAAAAACTAGATCAGAGGCCTGAGGCCAGTATAAGAAAATGGTATTTAATACTATTTATGTATTGGAAGCTAAATAAAACATGGATTGATTATACAAACAGAGAAGCAGTTATAACTATAAAGAAAAGTAAAACAGAGACAAAGAGCTGGCAAACATGTAGTGTGGAAGCCATGTAAAGCATGCCATTGATTGATTTGATGAACTGATTGATTAATGACTATACAAACAGATATGCAGTTATAACTATAAAGAAAAGAAAAACTGAGACATTTATCTCAATGGTTTAAATATAATATCCAACATTAAGAGATACAAGGACACATAATATCACTTTCCACTGATCTCATTGTTGCAGTATATTAATATGGATATATGAACAATGAAGAAAAAAAAACAACAATAACTAAATAAAGGACCTTATCAGTGGAATTTAAAACATTACAAGGGTGTCGCACATATAAGATTTTAATAAATAACAGTTCTAAAATGAATATACACTGTTACAATACCACACTATCTAAGATAAACACTGTATCTAAAAAGTATCAAATAATGAATAGTCATAACGGTAATGCACATTTAGATCAGGAACAGTCTATTCCATTGGACTTTGAGAAGAAAAAAGGAAGGAAATGTCCATTATGTCTTTAAATAGATAATCCACCATAGAGGAATCAAAAGCAAAGTTCCAAAAAATACAGCAATCTGCTAAAACAGGGATATCACTTATTCCAGTGTTAAAACGCCCATGAACCAATTATTAATGAAATATCATGACGTCATCCAAGACAAGGTTATGGATATATAATTCCGTACTTACATTCGGAGGTGTTTAATCGTTGGTCTACAGCAGTGGGGAGATCTAAGCCCCATAAAGAACAAGTAGCGGCAGGTAGCCGATAACTCACAGTTCCTCCGTATGATCCCGGAGCCTCAGTAATAGCAGCGAGCAGCCCGGCACTTGCTGTGGCAAGAAGAAGGGCCTGAGAGGTAAGCACAGGTGAATAACCAGTCCATCAGAGCGTCCTTGGAATCTGTGCTGATCGGTTCTCCCGCTGTCCACTGCAAAGGACTTAGGGAGTCAGGAAAAAAGACCACCTGGTTCTCCTGCGTATGGGGTAATTAGGTAGTGGAGCCCTTAACGCGTTTCATCACACTCACGTGACTTTCTCAAATGATATTAATAAGGATACACTAAGGATGTGCTAGTAGTAAATATTGCTTCTTAGTTCCCAGCATGTTATTATCGGAGGGAAAGAAAAATCTGTTATTGCTGTACAGATGTCTCTTATGTCTCTTTCTTATTGATGAAGATTAGAACCATCACAACATAAATTAGATGGTAATTTGTTTGGCAAGTCATAATACACAATAAGATTTATACCAATGTACAGATGGAATCACTGTTATTTATATTTACACAATTAATATGTTTATAATAAAAACAAAAAAAGAAGCAAACTTTAGCACACCCATCACAAGCTGCTATTATGCTAGCTACATTTGCACAATTCTTTCAATAGTTCCTGCTATCCTGCACTATAAATGTGTCATTGGAATATGCAGTTTCCAGCTGAAGCTTTATTAATAATCAGTGCTGTTAGCTTCTGTTTAATGTTGAGTTGTCATAACATTGTGTAATCTAGGCAGCACTGCAGCATATATGTACAGTAACCCTGCGATTTATGGCTTCTACTGTAGCTGAAATATTATCAGTGCCGCTGCTAATGGTCACTGTCTCCCTGCTGTGTTCGGCTTCGAACTGAAGTTCTCACTGTGGTTTTATATGTAAGTGCCACTTCTTATGGTCAGTATGTCACTGAGGCATGTGGCTCCTAAATGAAGCTCTCACCACTATTTGGAATCAATATGGCCCTGTGGCTTCCAGCTGAAGCTCTCACTGCTACCAAGGGTCAGTATGCTCCTGCAGCATGTAGCCTCTATCTGAAGCTCTCACTGCTACCAAGGGTCAGTATGCTCCTGCAGCATGTAGCCTCTATCTGAAGCTCTCACAGCTACTGAGGGTCATTGTGGCTCTGCGGCCTGCGGCTTCTAACTGAATCTCTCACCGCTATAATTTCTTATCACAGTAGGATATTTCTTCTCCCTATCCTTAGCATGGGATTATTTATATAGTTCAGTGTTTAGAATGACATATTAAACAAACAGTGTTTTTAGAACAGCAGCCACAGAGGCCCCAACGTACATTTCACCTATGGCTTCTTTTTGAAGGCATCCTACATCTAAGAAAGGTTGAAATATCTTATAAATACCTTATAAAAGAGAGGTATATATTGGATAAGAAAAAGACCAAAGATATAAAACAAATACATATCTAGACTGGTGCGGGATTGTTTTTGTAGATTTGCACTTGGAAAAAAAGACATTACATACCACTTAAACCTAGGATCAAGCATGGTTGCCAAAATGTAGTGATCCAATTACAAGATGTTGACAACCCTTTGTTCTTGGCGAAGTGAATAAAGAACTTGATTTACAAGTGCAACATACTAAACTGAATCACTTCATTTAATCTCCTCCTTTAGTTTCTCTAGCTACTGTTCAAGTAGTTTAACTAATAGAAACACCTGACTCAGTCTGGTAAGGTCTGAACTCACTTTATTGGTTACTATTTCAAATGGTTTCAGTATCCTACATAAAACAGAGAGCATTCTCCACTGAGCTGGAGTAAGGTACATTCCCCCTCATCTCCCTATGTCATGGCTTGTAGTGTAGATTTGGATAGCTTTTTGCTGTTCTTCCAGATGCTGCAGTATATATAGGGTGGAATTCCACCTGGTTATTACCTCTTGCTTCAGTTGGTGGAATGCAGGGGTATATCTAGGGATCAGAGCAGCCCTGGCAAAGTAAGGGACTGGCACCCCCACATGTCAGTCCAGGCTCCCCATGTGTCACTCTAGGCCCCTGTGTGTCACTCCAGGCCCCTCCCCTCATATCACCAATCCAGGCTTACCCTCTGTCAACCTTTGGGAGAAGACAGGTACATGTCCAGTATTCTGTATAAGGGCAACGCACCCTGAGAGCAGTCAGCCTAGGTGAGAAGGGTCACTCAACATTATGTGCCAGCACACAGTTATACCAATCTTCCATAATAACAATAGCTCAGACATATATCATCTCCCTCCCCTTCCCTCTCCCAGTGCCAGGATCCTTTTATTCCCGCCAGCTAATAAAACAACAGAGAATGGGATGCCTAAGTTCAGATACCTACCCTCCTCTACTTCCCCAACCAGGTGAAAGATGCCCGCTTACCCTGCAAACTGCAGTCCACTCACCTCCATGCTTCTATATCATGGTAATAAGAGCCTGGGACCGGCTGTCGCAGTGCAGGGCAAGGCAATAGACGAGGCGGCTCACTCGGAGTGGCGCTGCACCTGTCGGGGATCGGGATGTGTGCACTGACCCGGGAGAGTTAGTGCAGATTACTGGGCTCCAGGGGGCAGAGCTGTCAGTGACTCACTCAGAGTCGCCGGCTCCCCTGCTGGCTACAGCTCTGCAGTAGCTAAAAGAGCCATGTCCCGAGACACTGTCTTGAGACACTCCAATGAGTTAAGCCATGTGGCTAAACTCAGTAATGTGAATCCCACTGCCCATCCCTACTGTGGGGTTGAACCCCCATTGTACCCCCATTCGGCCTCTCAGCTGGTACAGGCCTTGGACAGGGCTGCCTTTGACAGGAAGCCAATCATACACTGCTCCCTGTGCAGCCAGCCAATAGCAGCGTGGGTGTTATCTGTGGAGGGGGCGGGGCCAGCATGTATCTCTAGCTGGCTTTTCCAGGCAGTGCCCCCCCCCTTGGCCAGCACCCCTGGCAAATGCCATCCTGGCAAAGTGGTAGATACGCTCCTGGTGGAATGTCAGATTTACCTGTTCTTGCAGCTGCTGCAATCTTCTACATGCGGATGCTAAATACCGAAAATGCCACAGACAACAATTCCAAAGGTCAAATCTGCGCCTATACATACAGTACACAGCAGCTGGTAAACCTAAACAGTGGACAAAACCCAAAAACCACAATCACACGAATACATCAATAAAAATGAAGGTAAAATAGTGCTCAGGTAACTGACTAAACCATAAATCCAGGATTTCTCCATATATAATTATGCTTGTCTCTTTTACTTGGGAATTCTAGCAGACCGAGACTTAATAAATGTTCTATCTCGAGTGCGCATAAAGGTATGTTTTCTCCTCAACGGAAACAATGTTACACTTTCTACTCTATACTTGGCAACACTTACATTTAGATTCTTACTCGTGTTCCCATAACAGGTTCTTTTTAATCCAAATCCTCAGTGTGATGTGTAAAAACGAATCCCCAATGCAGGCAGGAAACAATTTATGTACACGTACAATCCATACAAAAATCCACAGGATACAATTCAAAATCCATAAAGGTAAAATAGAAGGGACACCCAACGTTTGTCTTTGAAACCAGACACTGGTGCGCAATCCCCGAAACAAATAAAGACACCACAAATTTTCCAGCCGGGGACGTAAAGGGGCTGCTTTCTTGAAACCTTTGAACGTTGTGTGAGGGAAGATATAGAGAGGATGAATTTTAGGACTCCCAAACAAAACTTAATGGTAACACAAAGAAAAGCTATCAAAGTAATGATCAAATTGTTATAAAACCCACTGATAATGCCGGCGGAGTGGTTATATTGGACCGGGATGATTATCATGGAGAGATTATGAAACATTTAAATGATAAATGAAAGGGGACCCATCCATAAATGTACAAAAGAAATTGGAGGTTTTCTTATATATGTATACAGCAAACGCAGGGATCTCAGATGATAAAGCAGGTTTTATTAGAGTAGTGTCACAAGCCATGGCAGCAGCTTGTTTCCCATCAGCTCGGGACCTACACTGACTCAGAATCTGGTTCCGCTGATTACCAAGCACCGGGGATGCTGCAGAGAGTAACTCATACTCCATATGCTGCTGATTGGCTGTTCCTCCTATTTGTAGCTTCCAGATTCATTCCCCCTCGCCGGTTATAGAGTTTCCTCCTACAGCTCGGTCTGGTTGTTCCAGCTATCCTCCGTGATTGTCTACACTTCAGCCGCTGCTTCTATTTACCACATCCTGTCCTCCTGGCAGGCAACTCATCTAGCCAAGAAATCCTGCCCTCCTGGCAAGCAACTCATCTAGCCAAGAAATCCTGCCCTCCTGGCAGGAAACTCATCTAGCCAAGAAATCCTGCCCTCCCGACAGGCAACTCATCTAGCCAAGAAATCCTGCCCTCCTGGCAGGCAACTCATCTAGCCAAGAAAGCCTGCCCTCCTGGCAGGTAACTCATCTAACCAAGTTATCCTGTCTTATCTGGTGAGTCACTTTTCCATAAAATTTTAACCGGCCAACTTTGTATTTAAGTCTGTGCGTTCTGTGTCCTTCATCATGGAGCAGGCTCAAAACCCTGCACAAATCCTTGCCGCACAGATCCAAGTGCTTACCCAAAAAGTTCAGGAGCTCTCTATAAGATTTGAGGATGTTCGGGCATCCACTCCTGGAGCCGTTCCCAAGGAACCTAAAATTAATCTCCCTGATAGGTTTTCTGGAGACCGTACTCAGTTCCTGAACTTCCATGAGAGTTGTAAACTCTATTTTCATCTCCGACCTTTATCTTCTGGATCTGAGACTCAGCAGGTAGGATTAGTGATCTTGTTCTCACAAGGAGATCCACAGACTTGGGCATTTGGTCTCGCTTCAACACATTCTGCGCTTTTATCAGTAGATGCCTTTTTTAATGCTCTTGGACTATTATATGCAGATCCTGACCGTAGTTCTTTGGCCGAATCCAAGCTGCGGGCTCTTTGGCAGGGAAAGAATCCTGCAGAGGATTATTCCTCAGAGTTTCGGAGATGGGCAGTGGATTCAGGATGGAACGACCCGGCATTGCGTAGCCAATTCCGCTTGGGTCTTTTGGATGCCATCAAGGATATTTTGGTCCAACATCCATCACCTGAGTCCCTTGACGACTTAATCTCTTCATCCATCCGTATTGACAGTCGCCTCCGAGAACACAAACGAGAACGCAGTTTTTCTGTACAGTCACCTCAGTCACCTTCCTGGCTGCTGGTGGAGGACTCTGAGGAACCCATGCAACTGGGAGCTTTCCGGCTATGACCCAGGGAGAGACAAAGACAATGATCTCAAGGCCTCTGCCTATATTGTGGAGCGAAGGGTCATCTGCTGAAATATTGCCCACATAGGCCAGTAAAAGATCGGGTCTGAATGTAAAAGGGGAGTTACATTTAGGCCTGGCATCTGTTTCCTCAAAAAATTCATTGCTAGTTCCTGCGGTGGTACATCTGTCGCAATCCGTCCATTCCGTATTGGCGTTTGTGGACAGCGGTGCTGCTGGGAACTTCATGGACTTATTTTTTCATTCCTTAGGTTTAGCTGCAGTTCCTTTACCTCAAGAGGTTCCTATTTGTGGGTTAGATGATGGTCTGGTGGCTAATGGTCTTATCAAATTCAAGACACCACCTCTTCGTCTCTCAGTTGGAATTTTGCATTCGGAGATGATCCTGCTCAATACCATCTTTTTGCAGATGTTTTTTCTAAATCAAAGGCCAATTCTCTACCACCTCATCGTCCATATGATTGCGCCATACAGCTGTTACCAGGAGCCAAGTTACCCAAGGGTCGTCTCTATTCTCTTTCTATACCTGAGAATAAGGCCATGAAGGAGTATATTGCGGATGCCTTGGCTAAAGGATTCATCCGTCCTTCTAAATCTCTGGTTGGGGCTGGTTTCTTCTTCGTCCAGAAGAAGGATGGGTCATTACATACTTGCATTGACTTTAGGGCATCGAACGAAATCACCATCAAAAACTCGTACCCTTTGCCCTTGATCTCAGTACTTTTTGATCAGCTCCAGCAAGCTTCCATTTTTTCCAAGATTGATCTCCGTGGAGCTTATAATTTGATCCGGATCAAGGACGGAGATGAATGGAAACAGCGTTCAATACGCATACAGGGCACAATGAAAATTTAGTTATGCCGTTCGGATTGGCTAATGCTCCAGCAGTCTTTCAAGACTTTATCAACAATGTACTTCGGGAGTTTCTTGGAATTTTTGTGGTTGTTTATCTCGATGACATCCTCATTTACTCTCACTCCATGCACCAGCATGTCCAGCATGTCAGTCAAGGCCTATCTAAATTGAGAGAGAATTCGTTATTTGCCAAGTTGGAGAAGTGTGAGTTTCATGTGGAGCAAGTATCTTTTCTTGGATATATTATTTCTCCTCATGGCTTCTCCATGGATCCTGGAAAGGTTAAAGCAGTATAGGACTGGGTACAGCCTACTACATTGAAAGGCATTCAACATTTCCTTGGTTTTTCCAATTACTATCAGAGATTTATTGGCTCATTTTCCTCCATTGTTGCCCCCATAGTAGAGTTAACCAAGAAAGGTGCGGATGCTTCTAACTGGCCTAGTCAGGCAGTTCGGGCCTTTGAACATCTCAAACTTGCTTTCACCAGTGCCCCTGTTCTCAAACATCCGGATCCAGATCTACCTTTTGTGGTTGAGGTGGATGCCTCTGAGATTGGGGCAGGAGCTATTCTCTCTCAGAATAATCCGTTGGATGGCAAACTCCATCCATGTGCATTTTTTCACGTAAATTTTCTTCAGCCGAGTGTAATTATGACGTTGGGAACAGGGAGCTGCTTGCCATTAAGTTAGCTTTTGAGGATTATAGACATTGGCTTGAAGGAGCCAAACACCGGAACTCTGTCCTCACCGACCACAAAAATTTGGCATACATTGAATCGGCTAAGAGGCTTAACTCAAGGCAAGCATGATGGGCACTATTTTTTACCAGATTTAATTATCTCATTTCTTTTCTACCCGGATCTACTAACATCAAGGCTGATGCATTGTCCAGGAGTTTCACTCCTGTCCAACAGGATACTGTGATCAAAGAATCCATCATTCCCAGATCTTGTATCCAGGTGGCTTTATCTCGAAATTTGGCTGAGGATCTGTCTGTGTTTCAAGAGGATTCGCCTCCTGGTAGACCATCCAATTGCCTGTTTGTTCCTGTAAATTTGAGAAAAGCTGTCCTACAGGACTTCCATGTGAGACGGGCTTTCGGACATCCAGGCATCAATAAGACCATTGAATTAATGTCTCATGCAGTTTGGTGGCCATCTTTGGCTTTGGACGTTCGGGAGTTTGTTTTGGCATGTGAGGATTGTGCTCGTAACAAGGCTCCTCGTACCCCACCATCAGGATTACTGCTTCCTCTTTCCACACCAAAAAGACCCTGGACACACATTGTGATGGACTTCATTGTGGACCTTCCTCGCTCTGCTGGTTGTTCAGTTATTTGGACTATCGTGGACCACTTTAGCAAAATGACGCACTTTATTCCTCTGCCCAAATTGCCATC
Source organism: Taudactylus pleione (assembly GCA_031769625.1). Lineage (NCBI taxonomy): Eukaryota > Metazoa > Chordata > Amphibia > Anura > Myobatrachidae > Taudactylus > Taudactylus pleione. Next base: position 4,269,234 of record JAUIMM010000310.1, on the reverse strand, counting down.
TGCCAAAGAACTTTCTGTCCTCTTCTAGTTTGCATGGTCTTCCCTGTGACATTGTTTCCGACCGTGGGACACAATTTGTTGCACGGTTTTGGAGATGTTTCTGCACTGCACTGGGTATCAGTCTCAGCTTGTCTTCAGGATATCACCCACAGTCTAATGGGCAGACAGAACGTGCTAATCAAACCCTGGAGCAATATTTACGGTGTTATGTCTCAAAATTCCAGAATGATTGGGTATCTCATCTTCCCATGGCTGAATTTGCTTTTAACAATTCCTGTCACTCTGCATCTTCAGTTTCACCCTTCTATTGTGTGACGTGCCAACATCCTTGGGCCAATTCATTTGATTTATCATTCTCCAGATCCTCTGATGCAGGGACTGTTTCCAAACTCCGTGGTATTTGGGCCAAGGTGCATCATAATCTCCTCAAGGCATCTCTCCATTCTAAGAAATTGGCAGATAGACATCGGAGGCCTTGCACGTTCAAAAGGGGGGACTTAGTGTGGCTGTCCACTACAAATATCAAACTCCGGCAACCCTCTCACAAATTGGGTCCTCGGTTTATTGCACCTTTCCGGATCATTTCTCAAGTTAACCCAGGTTGCTTTAAAACTCCAATTACCAAATTCGTTAAAGATTAACAACACTTTTCATGCCTGTTTATTAAAGCCAGTCCATAAGTCAGATAGATTTGGGAACTGGAGTTCTTTCAAGCCTGCTTCGGTGGTGGTCCACGGTCAACAGGAGTTTGTGGTTGAGAAAGTGCTGGATTCTAGAGTATCTAGAGGTCGGTTGCAGTTTCTGGTCCATTGGAAGGGCTATGGTCTGCAAGAACGTTCCTGGATTCCAGAAGATGTCCTACATGCTCCCAGGTTGAAGAAGATGTTTTTTCAGGAATTTCCCTTTAAACCAGGCTCTGGGGGTTCTTCAACCCCTCATCAAGGGGGGGTACTGTCACAAGCTGTGGCAGTGGCTTGTTTCCCACCGGCTCAGGACCTGCACTGACTCAGAATCCGGTTCCGCTGATTACTAAGCACCGGGAATGCTGCAGAGAGTGAACCATACTCCATATGCTGCTGATTGGCTGTTCCTCCTATTTGTAGCTTCCAGATTCATTCCCCCTCGTCGGTTATAGAGTTTCCTCCTACAGCTCGGGCTGATTGTTCCAGCTATCCTCCATGATTGTCTACACTTCAGTCGCTGCTTCTATTTACCACTCTCCGTCTCCCTCCACGCTGCCTTCCAGGCTTCAGCAGGTAGCTCAATTATTCAAGACTGTTGTTCCACTCTGCTCTGAATGCTGTTAGCTTGCTGTCTGTTTTCACCATCAACATGCTGTGCTCAGTGTATGCAGGCCCAAGCCTTTGGGTCCGTGCTTCCTCTGTATAATCTGCAGCTACAACTTTCTCAGCCCTACTGTGTGTAATCAAACTGTACATTTACACCTGAACTATTCACCATCCACATGCTGTGCTCAGTGTATGCAGGCCCAAGCCTTTTGGTCTGTTCTTCCTCTGTATAATCAGCAGCTACAGTTTTCTCAGCCCTACTGTGTGTAATCAAACTGTACATTTACACCTGAACTATTTTCAGCCTGTGTTATCCTGCCCTTCTGGCAGGCAACTCATCTAGCCAAGAAATCCTGCCCTCCTGGCAGGCAACTCATCTAGCCAATAAATCCTGCCCTCCTGGCAGACAACTCATCTAGCCAAGAAATCCTGCCCTCCTGGCAGGCAACATATCTAGGCAATAAATCCTGCCCTCCTGGCAGACAACTCATCTAGCCAAGAAATCCTGCCTTCCTGGCAGGCAACTTATCTAGCCAAGAAATCCTGCCCTCCTGGCAGGCAACTCATCTAGCCAAGAAATCCTGCCCTCCCGGCAGGCAACTCATCTAGCCAAGAAATCCTGCCCTCCCGGCAGGCAACTCATCTAGCCAAGAAATCCTGCCCTCCCGGCAGGCAACTCATCTAGCCAAGAAATCCTGCCCTCCCGGCAGGCAACTCATCTAGCCAAGAAATCCTGCCCTCCCAGCAGGCAACTCATCTAGCCAAGAAATCCTGCCCTCCCGACAGGCAGCTCATCTAACCAAGTTATCCTGCCTTATCTGGTGAGACACTTTTCCATAACAAGTAGAGAATCCTGCCACTCCCGTTATATACTGTATGTATTACCAAAAATACATAAAAGCCTGGATAATCTACCAGCTCATCCTATAGTGGCGGGAGTCTACTGTATTACCTCCAATTTATCATGTTTTATTGATTATAAAATCCAGCCTTTAGTACATAAAACTAGATCGTATATTAAGGACACTAGGTCGGTCATTAAGAGGATAGAGGAAGTTAGGTGGCAACCTGGGTTTTCCCTGGTAACTGTAGATGTGAAGTCTTTATATATATATGATCATACAGCACAACCAGGGCAATACAGCTTCAGAGTACCACACTGGTAATGAAGGTTTAGATGAAAATATTAAAAAAACTTCATCCTGGAAGGTAGTTACTTAAATTTGCACCTAGTTATGCAAATCTATTTATCGCCCACTGGGAGGATGAGGCAGGATGGTCCAATCACCAGTGGGGTGCCAGCCTAGTGCTCCGGATCCGCTACATAGATGAGGTGTTGTTTTTATGGAGTGGGGAAAGAGATATGTGCGACTGTTTCTGTACTTATCTAAATCAGAACAATCACAATATAGAATTCACTTTTCAAATAAGCACCTCAGAAGTGAATTTTTTAGATCTAACCATTTACTCAGATTCTCAGAAGGTGATACACTTCTGACTAAGAATTACTCAAAACCCACGGACTGTAATTCTTATATTAGCCAAGAAAGCAACCATCACAAACATTGGATTAGGAGGATCCCTAAAAGCCAGAAAGAAGAAATTGTAGTACGGTGGAGACTTTTGATGACCAAGCTGCATTAATGGAACAACAATTTATAGATAAAGGCTATAATGAAAACAAGGTCCGAGAGAGCAAGTGCAAAATTAAAGAAGCATCGAGAGTGGAAATACTAGAGGGTTATAATAAAAAACGATAAAAATATAGAGAGTTTGGGTGTGTGTGTTTTATAACCAAATATACCTCACAACATAAACAAATTTGAACAAATTATCAGGAAACATTGGAGGACTTTAGGGAGGGACCCTTCGTTTAAGGAATTTATTAAAGAAAATCCTAGGTTTATCAATAGAAGAGCCAATAACCTAAACAAATATTGGCAAAGAGTGCTCTACCCATAGAGAGAATGACCACAACGATAACATCTAACAACATAATGTGTAAAAATCGCCCCATCCCTAAAAAAGTTACTGAGTATGTATCTAACAGCACAAAAAAAAAGATATCCTATTAAGGATTATATAACTTGTGGCACCAGGAATGTTATTTATATGTTAGAATGTGGATGTGGGGAGCAATATATTGGCAGGACAGGTAGAATGCTCTAGCTGAGCATGGCCGCAATATAAAGAGAGGTTATAATAACCTCCACAGTGTTTTTAAAGAGAAGTATAAATGCAACCTAAAAATATGGAAGTACAACTGGCCAGACTTGAGATGAAAACCATTTACGAATTACAGACTCTGGGCCTGATTCAGACCCGGTTGCGAGCACTCAAAGCGCTGAGCGCTCGCAACCGGGTCGATGGTGGTCCACAGCGCATTCGCACGACGGAGCCGGCTCTGTCGTGCGCATGCACGAGACCTGGCTAGCAATGGGCAATCCATCGCTCTGGGTCTCGCACCAAAGGGGGCGAGCTGTCGATGTTGAGTGACAGCTCGTCCCATTTGGTGGGCGGGCAGGGGGGTGGCTGCCCAAACTGAGGCGTTCCCATGAGAATGCCTGCCATTTGGGGGCGGCCCCACTGACATCACAAGTGATGTCAGTGGGAAAGATTTCGGCTTTGTTAGAGCTGAAAGCTCTCTGGGGCTTGCGATGAACGAGACCCTACCACAAGGGTCTCGTCGCAAGCCAGATGATCGCGATGGTCTTGACCATCGCGACCATCATCATGGCCGCTCGCTATAGCTGTGTGTGGTCAGCCACAGCTATGCGAGCAGCCAGGAGGCCGCTCCTAAAAGAAAGAGCGCCAACCCTGATTCAGAGCGAGCGCTCGCTTTTTGCGAGCGCCTCTGAATCAGGCCCTCTGGCCCCTAATGGGTTAATTATGGAGTTCGAAACAAAATGGTTTCTTTGATACCTAATGGTCTATAAATGCTTCTCATTTATCTAATGATGTTTTACTAATATATATTTTTCCTCTCTTCTCTCTCCCTGCTTTTATTCTGCCCATTTTATATGGAGAATATTATAAATTGTTTATGTGTTGTGGTTTTATCAATATATATATATTTTATTGGTAATATGGATATACATATATGTATTCAGCGGGATGTAGTTATGAGACCGTCGGACGCATGGCTGCCGGTCTCAATCCCGACACTACAATGCCGTCAGGGGATTTAACATAGGTGTCGAAATACCGACGCCAATGTTGATCCTAACGCCGGGACCCTGACAGGACGCCGTCCGATTGTCCAGCGCCGGAGGTAAGTAATGATGAAGCCGGGGGTGGTGGGGTTAGGTTTAGGGACCCCCGGGAGGCTTAGGGTTAGGCACCCCCCTGGGGAGGGTTAGTTTTAGGCTGGGGAAGGGGGGGTTAGGTTTAGACACTAGGGGGGAGGAAAGGGATCCCCCCGGGAGGGTTAGGGAGCGGGGAGGGGGGGTTAGGTTTAGGCACTAACGTAGGGAGATTAGGTTTAGGCACTAGGAGGGGAGGATAGGGTTAGGCACTCCTAAAGGAGGGTTAGGGGGGAGGGGAGAATTAGATTACTTACCTCCGCTGTCAGGACTTCCTCCGTGTTGGGCTAGCGCTGTTGGGATTTGAACCGGTGGCTACACAGCCGCTGGCATTTCAATCCCATTCCGTATTCACCATTTCTCACCATTACTTATGATATGTGAAGATAAACCATTTGGAAAATTATGTTTTTATATATTTTATATATTGTTAATGTTTCTATAAGAGGAACAGGGATTTTAGCAATTTAAATAAATAAGTAGTCTTTATGGAGTATATTCTATATAGGGTTAAGGTCGTCCAGCAAGGTTTTTAAGTTTTATCAGGATTGGTGAATTTTAACCATGTGACCGGAGACAGCCTGAGCTATATACTGGCTGATAATGGATGATGGCACTTCTTGAAAAAGGGGAGAGAGCTCCCTGAAACGCGTTGAAGCCATCCTTTATTACAAGATTAGAAGGACATCGGAAGTACGCGGCTTTGAACCTTTGATATAACTATACCAACACACCCTCCTGCTCTGAAAGTCTGCAGCACCGAGACGCGGGGATTGTGCACCAGACAAACGTTGGGTGTTCCTTCTATTTTACCTTATGGATTTTGAATTGTATACTGTGGATTTATTTATGGATTGTATGTGTACATAAATTGTTTCCTGCCTGCATCGGGGATTCGTTTTTACACATCACGCTGAGGATTTGGATTAAAAAGAACCTGTTGCGGGAACACGAGTAAGAATCTAAATGTAAGTGTTGCCAAGCATAGAGTAGAAAGTGTAACATTGTTTCCGTTGAGGAGAAAAGATACCTTTATGCGCACTCGAGACAGGACATTTATACAAGTCTCAGTCTGCTACGATTCCCAAGTTTAACAGACAAGCATAATTATATTTGGAGAAATCCTGGATTTATAGTTTAGTCTGTTACCTAAGCGCTGGCTTACCTTAATTTTTATTGATTTCCAAGTCTATTTTATTGTGTGTGCATGTTCAAAAGCCTGTTATTCCAAACGTAGCCTGCCTGTGAAAGTGATACACCCATCCAGCGCACTGTCACAGTCATGTAATCTTTAGTTTGACCAGTAGTGATTGTCCACATATCTGTAGTTAAGTGGATATTCGCTACAATGGCATTTTTTAGGCCAAGAATATATTTTTTACAATGGTTCCGGTACAGGTGAGGAATTGCTGTTCTGATAAAATGGAATGGAGATGGAATTTGGGAGCGAGGACACAGGACTTCATATAACTGTTTAACACCAGATGAATTGATGGTGTATATTGGATACAGATCTAACGCTAGCATTTACGTCATGGCATCAGTCTTTCGCTGTGCAACTGGTTGGCAGCTTCCATAATTGCTTCCTCTTGCAAAGGATAGTTTAACAGTCAATTGTGATTTAAAACTACTAGTCTTCTTGATCACCTTGTGTGATGAAGATTCACCCCCATCAGCAGCAGCAGAAGCTCTAGTGTGCAATGATTCTTTAGGAGAATTCTGGATAGGGGAGGAGTCAGTTAGCCTTTGCAAACTGATACAGGATGACTACCTCTGATTAATAATGAGGAGGTTTATAATAAAAGGTGTTGGCTGTTGAGATTGCATGTGCTAAGCTCTACCCATGCTGCTGGCAACTGATAATGGACTGCGTGTTATTATTTTTTTACAGTATTTTTAGATTTGTAAATTTTACCAAATAATTGACATGAACTCGTGCAAATGTTGTTACTGGGAGGAGGTTCCTAGATGGTTAACACCTCTACCTATACTTTGGTTTCAAAAATGGTCAAGATGGCTTGACAAATGTTGTCAGGATTTGGGTAAAAATAATTCCACACAAAAGAGGTGGTCTTATTGTCAGGCATGACAATGGTTTTCTTCTTATCATGGGCAAGAACTACTCCCAATGGTGGCTGACTTACTTTGACTCAAACAACATCCTCCTTCTCCATTTTTCAACTTCTTCTTTTACAACAGATTAATCATCATCATCATCCTCAATAGCATCAGATACACAAATATGCGCCCTCATCCTGCTGCACTTCCACAGTATCATCCTCAATTTCTATGTCACCATCTTTCAGAAGGAGGCTTCTCTAGGATTACAGTGTCAGAAATGTCAGACTAACACATAGCACTTAGATACCCTTAGAATTTCCTCAGTGATTTGTGAAGTTTGTGAACACTCAGTTTGTTCATCAGCCTTCGATTTTTTTGGAGAACTGATTTGCCTGTTTTAAAGGTGACACATGTAGAGTTATACTCCTTTCAGACATACAGCAAAAACCTGGGATTTTGGTTGTGAATGTGCATCAACCCGGGTTTTTGCTATGTGTGAACAGAAATGACCCGGGTCAAAGTCCTGGGTCCATGGCCCTGCATTATACCAGGGTTTTTCCCAGGTGCAACCCATGTAGCCTCTAGTGTGAATGCATCCAATCCAGGTTTTTAGACCTGGGTTTTTAGAAAACCTTCTCATTGGCTGTTCCATGCACCTGCTGATGACATCAACTGCAGTCACCCAGACCATATGACTGGGGAGCAAACAAATTTAAGTGTGTATTATTTTTTGCTTAACTTTTTATGAAAAAATGTTGTATTTGTATAGACTGCAACTTTCTAGAGGCCATATTCATAATTTACCTATATTGTAATATAAACATTTATTAGTTATCAATAAAAAAAACATTGTAAATAAACAAACTTTGTGGTATTTACTCTAAAAATGCAAATTTTTATATTATGTCATTACTGTGAACAAAAAAAAAATATGTATCCCCTTTAAATCCACACCAAATTCCAGGGCAGACCCAGGTTTAGTGTGAACATACCCAACCCTGGAATTTCCCGGGTCCCAGGTGTAGTGTGAAAGAGGGTCTCAAGCAAAAACTCGGGTTTTTACTGAGGTGAAAAACCTGGGTCTGAGCAGGGAAATTCCTGGGCTGTATGTCTGAAAGTGGTAATAGGGGTATATTTAAAATGCATGTTTTTAAAAGTGCAGATATGGCCCATAGCAACCAAACAAATTCTAGCCATTATATTTTCTAAGGTGCTAGATATGTTACAGTAAGAATCTGATTGGTTTCTATGAGCAACATCTCCACTACGAAAAACCAGCCCTTTAGTAAATATACCCCTTAGGGTGAGCAGATGTTGCATGTGAGGTATCAGAAGATGCCTGACTATGTTTGGCCCCAGCTTCTACAATAGCCTTTCTAGTGCATGAAACAGCAGTAGCAGTACCACCAAAGGACATGGGGCCCAATTACTTATGGATCGCAACTGCGAATGCCAAGGCGATTACTCACACAGTTCAACTGCGATAGTATGCTAATACATTGCCATCGCTATGCCCTCTCAGCACTACATAAGGACGCCCACCTTACCTTACACACATTCGTAATGTTTAGCAAGACTGCGAAACCATCGGTACAAGTGAGTTCCATCGCAGCCTCACGCACACTTACACAAGCTCTGACTTATTCAGGAATTGCCAACTTCAGCGCACGCTATGAGGCCTCAGGCTGCGTAAGGCATCGCAGTGGGTAATTTATGCATGCTCATGCAACAGCGTTCAAACGCCCTGGTACGCCTGCGTTTCCCCAACCACCCCCACGTCACCACCTACAAACGGAACTTCCTGCCGATCATTCTGCGAGGGGTCTGCGTCCCATTCTGCGAGAACTAGACACTGCGAGGGATCGCAGTCCCGATCGCAGTGTCTAGTTCTCGCACTGCGGTGCATACACATGCGCAGATCACAACAATCGGCCAATTGTGTGTGTATTAGCCACTGCTAGCAGAAGCTACACCACTACTAATCTTCTAGGGGCCTATGCATGATGTTAATTATCGATAATTAACATTCTAACTCACCGCGGCCACCGGAGCAATTCAGCATTGCTCCGGCGCGGTGGCAGCTGATGTGAACCTCCTACCCAATCCTATTACATCATTTAAACACCAACAAACATATGTGCTTATCTGTTCTTATGACCACACTGCTATCAGCTAGAAAGTGCTAGAAAGCTCTTGAATCCAATAGCGGTATAACTTTCATAAGGTACAGTAAATTATGAGCTGTTGTACTGAGTTTCTATGTATACTGATGTCCAAGGTACTTAGAAATTATAGATAGGACAAATAGTACCTTGAGAAAAAGAATCAAAAAGATGATCCAACAGTCAGGCGCAGTGGGTGCAAAAGACAGTCATTGAACATGTGATGTCCCTTCCAGTGGCTCAATTGTTATGATGTATTAAAGTTTTTGCTGTTCTGCTTGTCTACAATGAACTATACCCTGAGTTTTGTTTTCCTATTCTGCAGGCTGCAAGGGCTTTGCTTAAAACCTGCATTCATGTGTGCTTATGCCAAATGAACCATTCTTTTCAGTTTTTAAACCTTCTGATCAGTGTTTTCGTTCATGCACATTTTGAGTTCATAACAACTTCACATCTTTGCTGCGTCCAAAGATGCAGCAGCGATGGTAACCGCCAGTGGCGTAACTATAAATTTTGCTCCCCCCTGACATAAAAAGTTCAGGCGTCCCCCCACCCAAAAAACAAACAAACCCAAAGATAACGTTTAAGGTGTGTGGTTTCAAGATACAGTAATGCTCCTTATAACACATTATGCCACACCGTAATGCCCCTATAACAAATTATGCCACACCTTAATGCCCCTGTAACACATTATGCCACACCGTATTATCACTTACAACACATTGTGCCACACAGTAATGCCCCTTACAAGACATTATGCCACACAGTAATGCCCCTTACACAGTATGCTACACAATAATGCCACGTATAATACATAATTATTATTATTATCCTTTATTTATATGGCGCCACTAGGGTTCTGCAGCGCCTTACAAAGTACAGAAACAAATGAGCACACAAGACAGTTAGTAACAGTACAGACAATGCAGGACAAGTACATGATTTATAAACAATTCTGCATAACACCTAAATAAGCAGCAGGGTGTCAGTAAGCAGTTTTAGGTGCCATTGTAAATGAAAGTAAAAGTAAGGCAAGAAGAAGCATGTGAGGAAAGAGGGCCCTGCTTGCGAGAGCTTACATTCTGAGGGGAGGGTCAGACAAACAGGGGTGACACAGATGGGGAGCATAGAGTAGTGGGTTAGGATGAGCGCTGGAAAGCATTGAGGAAGAAATGGGTCTTGAGGGCCCATTTGAAGATTAAGAGCCAGGAAGCCAAGTAATGGAGGAATTTTGCAGGAGCAGTGGTGTCAGAAAGGTATATCCAGGGTTTGGTGATGGCAAGGAGAATCAAGGCATTGCAGATGAAGTGCTCATGAACGGAGACCAGTTTATTATAGACAAAACTGGCTTTCCAGAGGGAACAGTAGAGAGGAACAGAGTTAAGAGGTGAGAGGAGAATTAGATTATTAGGGTTGATGTAGTGTGGAGGTGATATTGATCTAGAGAAGGGGGATAAGGAGTGTGGGGTTATGTGGCTGGCTTCTGAATGAGAAAGGGTGACAGCAGGTGGTGGGTAAGGTAGAGGTTTAGTGTGCACAGTACAGTAATGCCTTTACAACAAATTATGCCATGCCATAATGCCAATATAACACATGCCACACCATAATGCCCCTTACAACACATTATGCCACACGGTAACGTCCCTCAACATTATGCTCCTTTATAACACATAATGCCACACAGTAATGCCTTTTTGTCATGACCAGAGCATCCTTACCTGCTGGCTCACCTCTCTCTGTGCGAGCGATCTGGTGCAGTCCTACCAGTGGGGGTGCTGGTTCCTGGAGGTTGGCGCAAGGAGGTCCCGAGGGAACAGGCCATGCTGGTACAGATAAGACTGGCAGCTTCTCCATGCTGCAGACTACTGGGTGCTGCCATCTTGGTTTTGGGCAAGTGACCTGAATGGGTAAATCAGGTTGGAGCTCTGCATGTGACTCTCAGCAGCCTATCTTGCACCTTCCCATGGTACTTAAGGGTGTTCAGCACATCCTGTAGTTGCCAGTGGAACATGTTCTCAGCCTTGCTGTGTGAGAGTTCTCTGTGCTCCCTAGCCTTGGTATATTGCAGTCTCAGCAGTGTCTTGTTTGCTTCCTGTCAGCATTCCAGGCAGTTCCCAGGATTCCTCAGACCCTCCAACATGACCCATTCCATTAGGTACAAAATGCTCTGCTCCTGGACTTCCCTCTTAATGTATGATTGCAGTCACCTGTGGTGAAACACCTGTCTGATCTGTTACCTAGTTCACCACAGGTGACTGCAATCATACATTAGGAGGGAAGTCCAGGAGCAGAGCATTTTGTACCTAATGGAATGGGTCATGTTGGAGGGTAGGGATTCCTGCACCAGCTATACCACACATCTCACCCTCCACTTGCTACTAACCAGCCGCATGCACTCAGAGCCCACTGCAGTTTACAGACCTCTGATCCTCAGCATACCTCCATTGGAATTTCTTCTGTCAGTTCATTACCAAGCACCTGTTTCTCTGCCCCACATCAACTGGATTCATTCATTACCAGACACCTGCTTCCTAGCTTCACATCTATTGGATTTGTTTTATTATCAGACACTCGTTTCGCAGTTCCACAGCAATTGGACTTTTATTCTCTGTCAGACATTTATACTTAGTTCACCCATGGACTTTTTTTTACAGTATTTATATATTTGTTTAATTCCATAAATCTAAATACTCCCATTAAACCAGCTGCCTTTCACTTTAACAAGACCGTTCCTGCTTCGACTCCTGATTCCGTCCCGGGTCCAAAAACCCCCCAGGTCCTGACACCTTTATAACATATTATGCCACACTAAATAATACCCCTAATAGCACATTGTGCCATACAGTAATGCCCCTTACACATTATGCCACACAGTAATGCCCATTACACCCCATCCTGACAGGTCTACTTCACCAACCCTCCTCTCCTACCAGCTCAAGACAGGTTGCACAGTTTCTACAGTATGTCCGTGTAGAACCAGAACCAGATTATTGGGAACATATCTTATAACCTGTAAACTGTGTGTATCAAGTTAGTGCCCCTTATACAGTGCCCCTTGTAGTTGTGCCCTTTATGCAATGCCCCCTGTACTACTGCCCCTTATGCAGGGCCCTCTGTAGTAGTGCCCCTTATGCAGTGCCCCCTGTATCTGTGCTCATATGCAGTGCCCCCTGTAGCTGTGCCCATATGCAGTGCCCCCTGTAGTTTTTCCCATATGCAGTGCCCCCTGTATTTGAGCCCATATGCCATGCCCCCTGTAGTTGTGCCCATATGCAGTGCCCCCTGTAGTTGTGCCCATATGCAGTGCCCCCTGTAGTTGAGCCCATATGCAGAGCCCCTTGTAGTTTTGCCCATATGCAGTGCATTGCCCCCTGTAGTTGTGTCCACATGCAATTCCCCCTGTAGTTGAGCCCATATGCATTGCCCCCTGTAGCTGTGCCCCTTAAAGTAGTGCCCCTGTAGTTGTGCCCCTTAAAGTAGTACACCTTCCCCATTACTTACCTGACTACACACGACTGTCATCCGGGCTGTCGCTCCCGCTGCCATGCTGACTGGATCTAACTTGTGCCAGCAGGTGCAGCCACGCAGGCTCCTCACGTCCCGGGTGATGTCATGACATCACCCACGCAATGCATCAATGGGAACGCTGGCCTCTGAAGTGATCGGAGGCTTCCTTAGCCTCCGATCACTTCACAGGAGAGCATTCACAGTTGCGGTGGGAAAGCAACGGCCCCCCGTGCGGCCACCCAAAGGTGCATACACAGTAGACAACTTTTGGAACGACACATCATTGAAACTCATCTAGTGTGTACGCTCTATAACGTCGGGTGCATGCTCCTGTGGGGTCGTCAGACTCATCGTCAGGTCAGCCCGATATGCAGGCCAACCTGATGATGCCACTGACGACACCATGCAGTGGGTTGCAGCAGGGGGAGACATATCGGTTGCCAACCCATCACTCTCGGCACTGTCAGTAGCTTGCGGCCGCAGGCATGGTGGCTCGCCTTACGGCGGTAGCACGGCGGGTGCTCTCCTTACAGCAGTGGGCTGACGATGCGCAAACCGCGCATAGGGCATGTGTTATACACGGCGTGGCAGCAGTGCATGACGGACAGTGCTAGCAGCCTCGCCGCTGACCACATTAAAAGACATTGGGCACTTGTTTGGAGGGAGTGTGGGACCTGGCCATCCACTGTCCTGCCTGCACAATCCATCAAGCAGCCCCCTGCTCCCTGCTGTCAGCTCTTATACATCAGAGGTAGAGTCGGCACTTTGAAAAGGGATGTGGGGCCTGCACATCCACTGTCCCGCCTGCACAAACCATTCAGTAGCCCCCTGCTCCCCGCTGTCAGCTTTCCACATATTATATATGAAAAGTAAAATCTCGCTAATAACCACATTTTTCATAGAAAAAACAACAATGCATTTATTAATACAGTCAGGGTTGGACTGGCCCACAGGGGTACAGGGGAAATCCCCGGTGGGTCCCACTGCCTGTGGGCCTACCCACCCTGGGCCCACCCACCCCCCTCTTCTAAGTGTCAGGTTCCATACCTCAAATTATAGATTGTTACTCTATTAGACGGTCAGTTACCTTGAGGAGCACTGATCAACATGGGGCTTGGTTCCATTTTATAGAAACTACACCAAGATTTGACTAATGGTTAGCCAAGCATCTGTGGTGGCTGGCCAGACCTCCTCTGGTGGATGACCACATCCCTTAAGCAAGGACCCCTACCACTGCATTCCCCCAGTAGGCCCTTCAAGCCCCAGTCCGACACTTAATACAGTAATATTTATCACTATATTAATACATGCATTGTTGTTTTTCTAGGAAAAATGTGGTTATTAGCCAGATTTTAGTGTTCAAAAATAAAATGTGGCTCTTGAAGACGTTTAATTTTTCTCAAGTAGCTCCCACCCCAATTAAAGTTGGAGACCACTGGTCTAGTGTGTACTAGCCTCCCGATATGTAGGGGGGGGATGGTTGCAGGTTGCGGATCACATCGCTGGGTACACACAGTGGTGAGTGTGTACCCAGCATTAGAATCAGGCCTTTATAATCCCATCACAACTGTCTGACAATAAATCTGTACAGATTTGACATGTTCTCTGCTTAGATGTTGAAAATGATTTTTTTTTTTTTGCCTAAAATCCTCACTCTGATCCGTCTGCTACAATATAGTGGAATGAAACAAAATATAAAGCTTTATAAATATGGATTCCAGTCTACAGTAAGTATTATAAAACATTGCAGCAGAGAACATCTGACGTACAGTAATAAGTGAGGAGAGTTCTATGGCTGGAAAGATTAGGGGGGAGGTTGGATACAGATGCTTGAAATCTTCATCACAATGAATTCCAATCAAATTTCACCATTTTGATGTTCGCAGAACACTCGCCAGTTGATTAGAATTACTAGTTCTGTATTTGCGGCTTGTTCTCCCTGCTCAGAGATAGCCATACATGTTTACTTGTGTATTTTACATATATAAGTTTAAACTTCTGTACTTGCAAACACTTTAACCCCTTCGCTGCGGATGACAAGTCCCACTCATCATCTGCAGCAAAGTGCCCCACCTTACTTACCTTCTCCCCAGTAACACACAAGAGGGGTGTCCCGAGGATCACTGGGGCAGGTCCCTTAACAGTACGCGCCAATGTCGTTCTTTTTTTTACTTTCGAATATTGCCAGAGACGGGGGCAGGGAATGTAAGTCCCTCTATCTCCCGAACCCTGATACCTAAAGAGATGGGGGCACCCTTGTTTAATAGAGTAGAGTCCTCTCATTCAAACTATAAACCCCATAGAGATTATTCTCTGGTGATCACTTATGATCACCAGACAATGTTACAATGAACGATGGCACTGTCAATAGCAGAAATGGGTGTGTAATGCGTTTTATCTAGTTATAAGTGGATCTTGTACTTTGAGCCATCGATCAGTGCTATAGTCCGTGGCGTTTGGTATCCATTTAACTAAGAAACAGGCGGCACGCCAATGGATTTTCTAATGTGAGATTTTAATCTAAACCAAAGTTTCAAGAACCTGACTCCCACCTATACATAATGCCACCCATTCCCTTTACTCAGATCCGCAATACCTCGCTAGACAGCAAAAACATCGGTAACATCGAGAACCATTGAATCCATTAGCATAATAGTGGTTGACCTGACCTCACTCAGGATTTGGGCCACTTCCTGTGTGCATTTAGAGCTCTGGCAGAACCTACCATCGTAGGTTCTTAATTATGCACACCCCTGTAATGGAGTTCAAACGCACTGGCACGTCTGCGTTTCACCGACCACCCCCCATCACCATCCCCACAAACGGTCACTTCCTGTCAATCAGTGTGTGCTGAGACTGCGTGCTCCCTGCGATCACTACCCGATCACATCGGCCGGTTCGCTCATGCGCCTTGCGATGCATGCGCAGTGTGAATCATTCGACCAAGTGCGTGCAAAATCGCGGCTGCGTTCCTTGCTGAATCAGGCCCTGAGTTGCTGACTGCTGTTGAGATTGTTTTTCTTTTTCTTAAAGTGAACCTGCACCCTCAAGAAGACCTCTTTTTGTTTTTTAGTTTTTTCCCAGTTATAGATTTAAAATAAACTGGCAAAAATATATATATTTTTTCCATTTTAAAATAAAAAACCTGAAGTATTTTCTAATTGAATTTGCATAGTGTGATATCCTTCCAGTGTAAACAAGGGTGTGTGTGCGATGGTGTCCCACCCTTAATCTGCACCACAAAAGGACCTGTTCTTACAAGTGCATACGGTAAATTGAAAACAATTGTGAGTGGAGTTTTTAGTGTGAAAAAAACAAAACCATATTTAGTGCAAAACATTTGCATAGTGTGTTATCCTTCCAGTGTAAGCGAGGGTGTGCGCTGTGTTATTCCACTCTTAATCACACCCCAAAACAATCTCAAGTGTTTAGAAATCATTTCTTGGCTGGTGTCAAAAATAAAACCAATTATGGATCAGTCGCTAGGGGCCTATTCAATATCACTTAATTTTCACAAAAGCAGGTGAAAAAGCACATTTTCACCTGCAATTGTGAAAATTAAGTATTCGGGCCATTCATTAAGAAGGTAAAGCAGGAGATATCACAGATATCTCCTACTTACCTTCTGTTTGTGGAATGGCCCGCTGTCCCCATACACTAGAATCACTGATATCTCCTACTTACCTTTCTCTCCCGATGTGACCGGCTGTCCCCATACACTAGTATCACAGATATCTCCTGTTTACCTTTCTCTCCCAAATGGCCTGCTGTCCTCATACACTAGAATCACAGATATCTCCTGCTTACCTTACTCTCCCGGAATGGCCGCTGTCCCCAGACACTAGTATCACAGATATCTCCTGCTTACCTTCCTCTCCCGGAATGGCCCGCTGTCCCCATACACTAGTATCACAGATATCTCCTGCTTACCTTCCTCTCCCGGAATGGCCGCTGTCCCCATACACTAGTATCACAGATAACTCCTGCTTACCTTCCTCTCCCGGAATGGCCAGCTGTCCCCATACACTAGTATCACAGATAACTCCTGCTTACCCTCCTTTCCCGGAATGGCAAGCTGTCCCCATACACTAGTATCACAGATATCTCCTACTTACCTTTCTCTCCCGATGTGACCCGCTGTCCCCATACACTAGTATCACAGATATCTCCTGTTTACCTTTCTCTCCCGGAATGGCCGCTGTCCCCATACACTAGTATCACAGATAACTCCTGCTTACCTTCCTTTCCCAGAATGGCCCACTGTACCCATACACTAGTATCACAGATAACTCCTGCTTACCTTCCTCTCTCGGAATGGCCTGCTGTCCCCATACACTAGTATCACAGATAACTCCTGCTTACCTTTCTCTCCCGGAAAGGCCCGCTGTCCCCATACACTAGTATCACAGATATCGCCTGTTTACCTTTCTCTCCCGGAATGGCCACTGTCCCCATACACTAGTATCACAGATATCTCATGCTTACCTTTCTCTCCCGGAATGTCCCGATGTCCCCATACACTAGTATCACTGATATCTCCTGATTACATTTCTCTCCCGGAATGTCCCGCTGTCCCCATACACTAGTATCACAGATAACTGCTTCTTACCTTCCTCTCCCAGAATGGCCCACTGTCCCCATACACTAGTATCACAGATATCACCTGCTTACCTTCCTCTCCTGGAATGGCCTGCTGTCCCCATACACTAGTATCACAGATAACTCCTGCTTACCTTCCTCTCCCAGAATGGCCCACTGTCCCCATACACTAGTATCACAGATAACTCCTGCTTACCTTCCTCTCCCAGAATCGCCCACTGTCCCCATACACTAGTATCACAGATAACTCCTGCTTACCTTCCTATCCCAGAATGGCCCGCTGTCCCAATACACTAGTATCACAGATATATCCTGCTTACCTTCCTCTCTCGGAATGTCCCGCTGTCCCCATACACTAGTATCACAGATATATCCTGCTTACCTTCCTCTCCTGGAATGTCCCGCTGTCCCCATACACTAGTATCACAGATATCTCCTGCTTACCTTCCTCTCCCAGAATGTCCCGCTGTCCCCATACACTAGAATCACTGATATCTCCAACTTACCTTCCTCTCCCGATGTGACCCGCTGTCCCCATACACTAGTATCACAGATATCTCCTGTTTACCTTTTTCTCCCGGATTGGCCGCTGTCCCCATACAATAGTATCACAGATAACTCCTGCTTACCTTTCTCTCCCGGAATGTCCCGATGTCCCCATACACTAGTATCACTGATATCTCCTGCATACCTTTCTCTCCCGGAATGTCCCGCTGTCCCCATACACTAGTATCACAGATAACTCCAGCTTACCTTCCTCTCCCAGAAAGGCCCACTGTCCCCATACACTAGTATCACAGATATCTCCTGCTTACCTTCCTCTCCCGGAATGGCCCGCTGTCCCCATACACTAGTATCACTGATATCTCCTACTTACCTTTCTCTCCCGCAATGGCCCGCAGTCCCCAGACACTAGTATCACAGATAACTCCTGCTTACCTTCCTCTCCCAGAACGGCCCACTGTCCCCATACACTAGTATCACAGATATCTCCTACTTACCTTCCTCTCCCGATGTGACCCGCTGTCCCCATACACTAGTATCACAGATATCTCCTGTTTACCTATCTCTCCCGGAATGGCTGCTGTCCCCATACACTAGTATCACAGATATCTCCTACTTACCTTTCTCTCCCTATGTGACCCGCTGTCCCCATACACTAGTATCACAGATATCTCCTGTTTACCTTTCTCTCCCGGAATGGCCGCTGTCCCCATACACTAGTATCACAGATAACTCCTGCTTACCTTCCTTTCCCAGAATGACCCACTGTATTCATACACTAGTATCACAGAAAACTCCTGCTTAAATTCCTCTCTCGGAATGGCCCGCTGTCCCCATACACTAGTATTACAGATAACTCCTGCTTACCTTTCTCTCCCGGAATGGCCCGCTGTCCCCATACACTAGTATCACAGATATCGCCAGTTTACCTTTCTCTCCCGGAAAGGCCACTGTCCCCATACACTAGTGTCACAGATATCTCATGCTTACCTTTCTCTCCCGGAATGTCCCGATGCCCCCAGACACTAGTACCACCGATATCTCCTGCTTACATTTCTCTCCCGGAATGTCCCGCTGTCCCCATACACTAGTATCACAGATAACTCCAGCTTACCTTCCTCTCCCAGAATGGCCCACTGTCCCCATACACTAGTATCAAACATATCTCCTGCTTTCCTTCCTCTCCCAGAATGGCCCACTGATCCCATACACTAGTATCACAGATATCTCCTGCTTACCTTCCTCTCCCAGAATGGCCCACTCTACCCATACACTAGTATCACAGATATCTCCTACTTACCTTCTGTTTGTGGAATGGCCCGCTGTCCCCATACACTAAAATCACTGATATCTCCTACTTACCTTTCTCTCCCGATGTGACCCGCTGTCCCCATACACTAGTATCACAGATATCTCCTGTTTACCTTTCTCTCCCGGAATGGCTGCTGTCCCCATACACTAGTATCACAGATAACTCGTGCTTACCTTCCTCTCCCGGAATGGCCAGCTGTCCCCATACACTAGTATCACAGATAACTCGTGCTTACCTTCCTCTCCCGGAATGGCCAGCCGTCCCCATACACTAGTATCACAGATATCTCCTACTTACCTTTCTCTCCCGATGTGACCCGCTGTCCCCATAC
Organism: Taudactylus pleione; assembly: GCA_031769625.1. Taxonomy (NCBI): domain Eukaryota; kingdom Metazoa; phylum Chordata; class Amphibia; order Anura; family Myobatrachidae; genus Taudactylus; species Taudactylus pleione. Next base: position 4,250,167 of record JAUIMM010000310.1, on the reverse strand, counting down.
ACTAGTATCACAGATATCTCCTGTTTACCTTTCTCTCCCGGAATGGCCGCTGTCCCCATACACTAGTATCACAGATAACTCCTGCTTACCTTCCATTCCCAGAATGACCAAATGATACCCATACACTAGTATCACAGATAACTCCTGCTTACCATTCTCTCCCGGAATAGCCACTGTCCCCATACACTAGTATCACAGATATCTCATGCTTACCTTTCTCTCCCGGAATGTCCCGATGTCCCCATACACTAGTATCACTGATATCTCCTGCTTACATTTCTCTCCCGGAATGTCCCGCTGTCCCCATACACTAGTATCACAGATAACTCCTGCTTACCTTCCTCTCCCAGAATGGCCCACTGTCCCAATACACTAGTATCACAGATATCTCCTGCTTACCTTCCTCTCCCAGAATGGCCTGCTGTCCCCATACACTAGTATCACAGATAACTCTTGCTTACCTTCCTTTCCCAGAATGGCCCACTGTCCCCTTACACTAGTATCACAGATAACTCCTGCTTACCTTTCTCTCCCAGAATGGCCCGCTGTCCCCATACACTAGTATGACAGATATCTCCTGTTTACCTTTCTCTCCCAGAATGCCCACTGTCCCCATACACTAGAATCACTGATATCTCCTACTTACCTTTCTCTCCCGATGTGACCCGCTGTCCCCATACACTAGTATCACTGATATCTCCTGTTTACGTTTTTCTCCCGGATTGGCCGCTGTCCCCATACACTAGTATCACAGATAACTCCTGCATACCTTTCTCTCCCGGTATGTCCCGATGTCCCCATACGCTAGTATCACTGATATCTCCTGCTTACCTTTCTCTCCCGGAATGTCCCGCTGTCCCCATACACTAGTATCACAGATATCTCCTGCTTACCTTCCTCTCCCAGAATGGCCCACTGTCCGCATACACTAGTATCACAGATATCTCCTGCTTACCTTTCTCTCCCGGAATGTCCCGCTGTCCCCATACACTAGTATCACAGATATCTCCTGCTTACCTTCCTCTCCCAGAATGGCCCACTGTCCGCATACACTAGTATCACAGATATCTCCTGCTTACCTTCCTCTCCCGGAATGGCCGCTGTCCCCATACACTAGTATCACAGATAACTCCTGCTTACCTTCCTCTCCCGGAATGGCCAGCTGTCCCCATACACTAGTATCACAGATAACTCCTGCTTACCCTCCTTTCCCGGAATGGCAAGCTGTCCCCATACACTAGTATCACAGATATCTCCTACTTACCTTTCTCTCCCGATGTGACCCGCTGTCCCCATACACTAGTATCACAGATATCTCCTGTTTACCTTTCTCTCCCGGAATGGCCGCTGTCCCCATACACTAGTATCACAGATAACTCCTGCTTACCTTCCTTTCCCAGAATGGCCCACTGTACCCATACACTAGTATCACAGATAACTCCTGCTTACCTTCCTCTCTCGGAATGGCCTGCTGTCCCCATACACTAGTATCACAGATAACTCCTGCTTACCTTTCTCTCCCGGAAAGGACCGCTGTCCCCATACACTAGTATCACAGATATCACCTGCTTACCTTCCTCTCCTGGAATGGCCTGCTGTCCCCATACACTAGTATCACAGATAACTCCTGCTTACCTTCCTCTCCCAGAATGGCCCACTGTCCCCATACACTAGTATCACAGATAACTCCTGCTTACCTTCCTCTCCCAGAATCGCCCACTGTCCCCATACACTAGTATCACAGATAACTCCTGCTTACCTTCCTATCCCAGAATGGCCCGCTGTCCCAATACACTAGTATCACAGATATATCCTGCTTACCTTCCTCTCTCGGAATGTCCCGCTGTCCCCATACACTAGTATCACAGATATATCCTGCTTACCTTCCTCTCCTGGAATGTCCCGCTGTCCCCATACACTAGTATCACAGATATCTCCTGCTTACCTTCCTCTCCCAGAATGTCCCGCTGTCCCCATACACTAGAATCACTGATATCTCCAACTTACCTTCCTCTCCCGATATGACCCGCTGTCCCCATACACTAGTATCACAGATATCTCCTGTTTACCTTTTTCTCCCGGATTGGCCGCTGTCCCCATACAATAGTATCACAGATAACTCCTGCTTACCTTTCTCTCCCGGAATGTCCCGATGTCCCCATACACTAGTATCACTGATATCTCCTGCATACCTTTCTCTCCCGGAATGTCCCGCTGTCCCCATACACTAGTATCACAGATAACTCCAGCTTACCTTCCTCTCCCAGAAAGGCCCACTGTCCCCATACACTAGTATCACAGATATCTCCTGCTTACCTTCCTCTCCCGGAATGGCCCGCTGTCCCCATACACTAGTATCACTGATATCTCCTACTTACCTTTCTCTCCCGCGATGGCCCGCAGTCCCCAGACACTAGTATCACAGATAACTCCTGCTTACCTTCCTCTCCCAGAACGGCCCACTGTCCCCATACACTAGTATCACAGATATCTCCTACTTACCTTCCTCTCCCGATGTGACCCGCTGTCCCCATACACTAGTATCACAGATATCTCCTGTTTACCTATCTCTCCCGGAATGGCTGCTGTCCCCATACACTAGCATCACAGATATCTCCTACTTACCTTTCTCTCCCTATGTGACCCGCTGTCCCCATACACTAGTATCACAGATATCTCCTGTTTACCTTTCTCTCCCGGAATGGCCGCTGTCCCCATACACTAGTATCACAGATAACTCCTGCTTACCTTCCTTTCCCAGAATGACCCACTGTATTCATACACTAGTATCACAGAAAACTCCTGCTTAAATTCCTCTCTCGGAATGGCCCGCTGTCCCCATACACTAGTATTACAGATAACTCCTGCTTACCTTTCTCTCCCGGAATGGCCCGCTGTCCCCATACACTAGTATCACAGATATCGCCAGTTTACCTTTCTCTCCCGGAAAGGCCACTGTCCCCATACACTAGTGTCACAGATATCTCATGCTTACCTTTCTCTCCCGGAATGTCCCGATGCCCCCAGACACTAGTACCACCGATATCTCCTGCTTACATTTCTCTCCCGGAATGTCCCGCTGTCCCCATACACTAGTATCACAGATAACTCCAGCTTACCTTCCTCTCCCAGAATGGCCCACTGTCCCCATACACTAGTATCAAACATATCTCCTGCTTTCCTTCCTCTCCCAGAATGGCCCACTGATCCCATACACTAGTATCACAGATATCTCCTGCTTACTTTCCTCTCCCAGAATGGCCCACTCTACCCATACACTAGTATCACAGATATCTCCTACTTACCTTCTGTTTGTGGAATGGCCCGCTGTCCCCATACACTAAAATCACTGATATCTCCTACTTACCTTTCTCTCCCGATGTGACCCGCTGTCCCCATACACTAGTATCACAGATATCTCCTGTTTACCTTTCTCTCCCGGAATGGCTGCTGTCCCCATACACTAGTATCACAGATAACTCGTGCTTACCTTCCTCTCCCGGAATGGCCAGCTGTCCCCATACACTAGTATCACAGATAACTCGTGCTTACCTTCCTCTCCCGGAATGGCCAGCCGTCCCCATACACTAGTATCACAGATATCTCCTACTTACCTTTCTCTCCCGATGTGACCCGCTGTCCCCATACACTAGTATCACAGATATCTCCTGTTTACCTTTCTCTCCCGGAATGGCCGCTGTCCCCATACACTAGTATCACAGATAACTCCTGCTTACCTTCCTTTCCCAGAATGACCAAATGATACCCATACACTAGTATCACAGATAACTCCTGCTTACCATTCTCTCCCGGAATAGCCACTGTCCCCATACACTAGTATCACAGATATCTCATGCTTACCTTTCTCTCCCGGAATGTCCCGATGTCCCCATACACTAGTATCACAGATAACTCCTGCTTACCTTCCTCTCCCAGAATGGCCCACTGTCCCAATACACTAGTATCACAGATATCTCCTGCTTACCTTCCTCTCCCAGAATGGCCTGCTGTCCCCATACACTAGTATCACAGATAACTCTTGCTTACCTTCCTTTCCCAGAATGGCCCACTGTACCCATACACTAGTATCACAGATAACTCCTGCTTACCTTCCTCTCCCGGAATGGCCCGCTGTCCCCTTACACTAGTATCACAGATAACTCCTGCTTACCTTTCTCTCCCAGAATGGCCCGCTGTCCCCATACACTAGTATGACAGATATCTCCTGTTTACCTTTCTCTCCCAGAATGCCCACTGTCCCCATACACTAGAATCACTGATATCTCCTACTTACCTTTCTCTCCCGATGTGACCCGCTGTCCCCATACACTAGTATCACAGATATCTCCTGTTTACGTTTTTCTCCCGGATTGGCCGCTGTCCCCATACACTAGTATCACAGATAACTCCTGCATACCTTTCTCTCCCGGTATGTCCCGATGTCCCCATACGCTAGTATCACTGATATCTCCTGCTTACCTTTCTCTCCCGGAATGTCCCGCTGTCCCCATACACTAGTATCACAGATATCTCCTGCTTACCTTCCTCTCCAAGAATGGCCCACTTTCCGCATCCACTAGTATCACAGATATCTCCTGCTTACCTTTCTCTCCCGGAATGTCCCGCTGTCCCCATACACTAGTATCACAGATATCTCCTGCGTACCTTCCTCTCCCAGAATGGCCCACTGTCCGCATACACTAGTATCACAGATATCTCCTGCTTACCTTCCTCTCCCGGAATGGCCGCTGTCCCCATACACTAGTATCACAGATAACTCCTGCTTACCTTCCTCTCCCGGAATGGCCAGCTGTCCCCATACACTAGTATCACAGATAACTCCTGCTTACCCTCCTTTCCCGGAATGGCAAGCTGTCCCCATACACTAGTATCACAGATATCTCCTACTTACCTTTCTCTCCCGATGTGACCCGCTGTCCCCATACACTAGTATCACAGATATCTCCTGTTTACCTTTCTCTCCCGGAATGGCCGCTGTCCCCATACACTAGTATCACAGATAACTCCTGCTTACCTTCCTTTCCCAGAATGGCCCACTGTACCCATACACTAGTATCACAGATAACTCCTGCTTACCTTCCTCTCTCGGAATGGCCTGCTGTCCCCATACACTAGTATCACAGATAACTCCTGCTTACCTTTCTCTCCCGGAAAGGCCCGCTGTCCCCATACACTAGTATCACAGATATCGCCTGTTTACCTTTCTCTCCCGGAATGGCCACTGTCCCCATACACTAGTATCACAGATATCTCATGCTTACCTTTCTCTCCCGGAATGTCCCGATGTCCCCATACACTAGTATCACTGATATCTCCTGATTACATTTCTCTCCCGGAATGTCCTGCTGTCCCCATACACTAGTATCACAGATAACTGCTTCTTACCTTCCTCTCCCAGAATGGCCCACTGTCCCCATACACTAGTATCACAGATATCACCTGCTTACCTTCCTCTCCTGGAATGGCCTGCTGTCCCCATACACTAGTATCACAGATAACTCCTGCTTACCTTCCTCTCCCAGAATGGCCCACTGTCCCCATACACTAGTATCACAGATAACTCCTGCTTACCTTCCTCTCCCAGAATCGCCCACTGTCCCCATACACTAGTATCACAGATAACTCCTGCTTACCTTCCTATCCCAGAATGGCCCGCTGTCCCAATACACTAGTATCACAGATATATCCTGCTTACCTTCCTCTTTCGGAATGTCCCGCTGTCCCCATACACTAGTATCACAGATATATCCTGCTTACCTTCCTCTCCTGGAATGTCCCGCTGTCCCCATACACTAGTATCACAGATATCTCCTGCTTACCTTCCTCTCCCAGAATGTCCCGCTGTCCCCATACACTAGAATCACTGATATCTCCAACTTACCTTCCTCTCCCGATGTGACCCGCTGTCCCCATACACTAGTATCACAGATATCTCCTGTTTACCTTTTTCTCCCGGATTGGCCGCTGTCCCCATACAATAGTATCACAGATAACTCCTGCTTACCTTTCTCTCCCGGAATGTCCCGATATCCCCATACACTAGTATCACTGATATCTCCTGCATACCTTTCTCTCCCGGAATGTCCCGCTGTCCCCATACACTAGTATCACAGATAACTCCAGCTTACCTTCCTCTCCCAGAAAGGCCCACTGTCCCCATACACTAGTATCACAGATATCTCCTGCTTACCTTCCTCTCCCGGAATGGCCCGCTGTCCCCATACACTAGTATCACTGATATCTCCTACTTACCTTTCTCTCCCGCGATGGCCCGCAGTCCCCAGACACTAGTATCACAGATAACTCCTGCTTACCTTCCTCTCCCAGAACGGCCCACTGTCCCCATACACTATTATCACAGATATCTCCTACTTACCTTCCTCTCCCGATGTGACCCGCTGTCCCCATACACTAGTATCACAGATATCTCCTGTTTACCTATCTCTCCCGGAATGGCTGCTGTCCCCATACACTAGTATCACAGATATCTCCTACTTACCTTTCTCTCCCTATGTGACCCGCTGTCCCCATACACTAGTATCACAGATATCTCCTGTTTACCTTTCTCTCCCGGAATGGCCGCTGTCCCCATACACTAGTATCACAGATAACTCCTGCTTACCTTCCTTTCCCAGAATGACCCACTGTATTCATACACTAGTATCACAGAAAACTCCTGCTTAAATTCCTCTCTCGGAATGGCCCGCTGTCCCCATACACTAGTATTACAGATAACTCCTGCTTACCTTTCTCTCCCGGAATGGCCCGCTGTCCCCATACACTAGTATCACAGATATCGCCAGTTTACCTTTCTCTCCCGGAAAGGCCACTGTCCCCATACACTAGTGTCACAGATATCTCATGCTTACCTTTCTCTCCCGGAATGTCCCGATGCCCCCAGACACTAGTACCACCGATATCTCCTGCTTACATTTCTCTCCCGGAATGTCCCGCTGTCCCCATACACTAGTATCACAGATAACTCCAGCTTACCTTCCTCTCCCAGAATGGCCCACTGTCCCCATACACTAGTATCAAACATATCTCCTGCTTTCCTTCCTCTCCCAGAATGGCCCACTGATCCCATACACTAGTATCACAGATATCTCCTGCTTACCTTCCTCTCCCAGAATGGCCCACTCTACCCATACACTAGTATCACAGATATCTCCTACTTACCTTCTGTTTGTGGAATGGCCCGCTGTCCCCATACACTAAAATCACTGATATCTCCTACTTACCTTTCTCTCCCGATGTGACCCGCTGTCCCCATACACTAGTATCACAGATATCTCCTGTTTACCTTTCTCTCCCGGAATGGCTGCTGTCCCCATACACTAGTATCACATATAACTCGTGCTTACCTTCCTCTCCCGGAATGGCCAGCTGTCCCCATACACTAGTATCACAGATAACTCGTGCTTACCTTCCTCTCCCGGAATGGCCAGCCGTCCCCATACACTAGTATCACAGATATCTCCTACTTACCTTTCTCTCCCGATGTGACCCGCTGTCCCCATACACTAGTATCACAGATATCTCCTGTTTACCTTTCTCTCCCGGAATGGCCGCTGTCCCCATACACTAGTATCACAGATAACTCCTGCTTACCTTCCTTTCCCAGAATGACCAAATGATACCCATACACTAGTATCACAGATAACTCCTGCTTACCATTCTCTCCCGGAATAGCCACTGTCCCCATACACTAGTATCACAGATATCTCATGCTTACCTTTATCTCCCGGAATGTCCCGATGTCCCCATACACTAGTATCACTGATATCTCCTGCTTACATTTCTCTCCCGGAATGTCCCGCTGTCCCCATACACTAGTATCACAAAAAACTCCTGCTTACCTTCCTCTCCCAGAATGGCCCACTGTCCCAATACACTAGTATCACAGATATCTCCTGCTTACCTTCCTCTCCCGGAATGGCCTGCTGTCCCCATACACTAGTATCACAGATAACTCTTGCTTACCTTCCTTTCCCAGAATGGCCCACTGTACCCATACACTAGTATCACAGATAACTCCTGCTTACCTTCCTCTCCCGGAATGGCCCGCTGTCCCCTTACACTAGTATCACAGATAACTCCTGCTTACCTTTCTCTCCCAGAATGGCCCGCTGTCCCCATACACTAGTATGACAGATATCTCCTGTTTACCTTTCTCTCCCAGAATGCCCACTGTCCCCATACACTAGAATCACTGATATCTCCTACTTACCTTTCTCTCCCGATGTGACCCGCTGTCCCCATACACTAGTATCACAGATATCTCCTGTTTACGTTTTTCTCCCGGATTGGCCGCTGTCCCCATACACTAGTATCACAGATAACTCCTGCATACCTTTCTCTCCCGGTATGTCCCGATGTCCCCATACGCTAGTATCACTGATATCTCCTGCTTACCTTTCTCTCCCGGAATGTCCCGCTGTCCCCATACACTAGTATCACAGATATCTCCTGCTTACCTTCCTCTCCCAGAATGGCCCACTGTCCGCATACACTAGTATCACAGATATCTCCTGCTTACCTTCCTCTCCCGGAATGGCCTGCTGTCCCCATACACTAGTATCACAGATAACTCCTGCTTACCTTCCTTTCCCAGAATGGCCCACTGTACCCATACACTAGTATCACAGATAACTCCTGCTTACCTTCCTCTCCCGGAATGGCCCGCTGTCCCCATACACTAGTATCACAGATAACTCCTGCTTTCCTTTCTCTCCCGGAATGGCCCGCTGTCACCATACACTAGTATCACAGATATCTCCTGTTTACATTTCTCTCCCGGAATGGCCACTGTCCCCATACACTAGTATCACAGATAACTCCTGCTTACCTTCCGCTCCCAGAACGGCCCACTGTCCCCATACACTAGTATCACAGATAACTCTTGCTTACCTTCCTCTCCCAGAATGGCCCACTGTCCCCATACACTAGTATCACAGATAACTCCTGCTTACCTTCCTCTCCCAGAATGGCCCACTGTCCCCATACACTAGTAACACAGATATCTCCTGCTAACCTTCCTCTCCCGGAATGGCCTGCTGTCCCCATACACTAGTATCACAGATAACTCCTGCTTACCTTCCTATCCCAGAATGGCCCGCTGTCCCCATACACTAGTATCACAGAAATATCCTGCTTACCTTCCTCTCCCGGAATGTCCCGCTGTCCCCATACACTAGTATCACTGTTATCTCCTACTTAACTTTCTCACCCGCAATGTCAAGCTGTCCCCATACACTAGAATCACAGATATCTCCTGTTTACCTTTCTCTCCCGGAATGCTCCGCTGTCCCCATACACTAGTGTCACAGATAACTCCTACTTATCTTTCTCTCCCGGAATGTCCCGCTGTCCCCATACACTAGAATCACTGATATCTCCTACTTACCTTTCTCTCCCGATGTGACCCGCTGTCCCCATACACTAGTATCACAGATATCTCCTGTTTACGTTTTTCTCCCGGATTGGCCGCTGTCCCCATACACTAGTATCACAGATAACTCCTGCATACCTTTCTCTCCCGGTATGTCCCGATGTCCCCATACGCTAGTATCACAGATATATCCTGCTTAACTTCCTCTCCTGGAATGTCCCGCTGTCCCCATACACTAGTATCACTGATATCTCCTGCTTACCTTTCTCTCCCGGAATGTCCCGCTGTCCCCATACACTAGTATCACAGATATCTCCTGCTTACCTTCCTCTCCCAGAATGGCCCACTGTCCCAATACACTAGTATCACAGATATCTCCTGCTTACCTTCCTCTCCCGGAATGGCCTGCTGTCCCCATACACTAGTATCACAGATAACTCCTGCTTACCTTCCTTTCCCAGAATGGCCCACTGTACCCATACACTAGTATCACAGATAACTCCTGCTTACCTTCCTCTCCCGGAATGGCCCGCTGTCCCCAAACACTAGTATCACAGATAACTCTTGCTTTCCTTTCTCTCCCGGAATGGCCCGCTGTCACCATACACTAGTATCACAGATATCTCCTGTTTACGTTTCTGTCCCGGAATGGCCACTGTCCCCATACACTAGTATCACAGATAACTCCTGCTTACCTTCCTCTCCCAGAACGGCCCACTGTCCCCATACACTAGTATCACAGATATCTCCTACTTACCTTCCTCTCCCGGAATGTCCCGATGTCACCATACACTAGTATCACTGATATCTCCTGCTTACATTTCTCTCCCGGAATGTCCCGCTGTCCCCATACACTAGTATCAAAGATAGCTCCTGCTTACCTTCCTCTCCCAGAATAGCCCGCTGTCCCCATACACTAGAATCACTGATATCTCCTACTTACCTTCCTCTCCTGGAATGTCCCGCTGTCCCCATACACTAGTATCAAAGATAACTCCTGCTTACCTTCCTCTCCCAGAATAGCCCGCTGTCCCCATACACTAGAATCACTGATATCTCCTACTTACCTTCCTCTCCCGATGTGACCCGCTGTCCCCATACACTAGTATCACAGATATCTCCTGTTTACCTTTTTCTCCCGGATTGGCCGCTGTCTCCATACACTAGTATCACAGATAACTCCTGCTTACCTTCCTCTCCCAGAATGGCCCACTGTCCCCATACACTAGTATCACAGATAACTCCTGCTTACCATCCTCTCCCAGAATGGCCCACTGTCCCCATACACTAGTAACACAGATATCTCCTGCTTACCTTCCTCTCCCGGAATGGCCTGCTGTCCCCATACACTAGTATCACAGATAACATCTGCTTACCTTCCTCTCCCGGAATGTCCCGCTGTCCCCATACACTAGTATCACTGATATCTCCTACTTAACTTTCTCTCCCGCAATGTCCCGCTGTCCCCATACACTAGAATCACTGATATCTCCTGTTTACCTTTCTCTCCCGGAATGGTCCGCTGTCCCCATACACTAGTATCACAGATAACTCCTACTTATCTTTCTCTCCCGGAATGTCCCGCTGTCCCCATACACTTGAATCACTGATATCTCCTACTTTCCTTTCTCTCCCGATGTAACCCGCTGTCCCCATACACTAGTATCACAGATATCTCCTGTTTACCTTTTTCTCCCGGATTGGCCGCTGTCCCCATACACTAGTATCACTGATATCTCCTTCTTACCTTTCTCTCCCGGAATGTCCCGCTGTCCCCATACACTAGTATCCCAGATAACTCCTGCTTACCTTCCTCTCCCAGAATGGCCCATTGTCACCATACACTAGTATCACAGATATCTCCTGCTTACCTTCCGCTCCCAGAATGGCCCACTGTCCCCATACACTAGTATCACAGATATCTCCTGCTTACCTTCCTCTCCCGGAATGGCCCGCTTTCCCCATACACTAGTATCACTGATATCTCCTACTTACCTCCCTCTCCCAGAACGGCCCACTGTCCCCATACACTAGTATCACAGATATCTCCTACTTACCTTCCTCTCTCGGAATGGCCCGCTGTCCCCATACACTAGTATCACAGATATCTCCTACATACCTTCTGTTTGTGGAATGGCCCGCTGTCCCCATACACTAGAATCACTGATATCTCCTACTTACCTTTCTCTCCCGATGTGACCCGCTGTCCCCATACTCTAGTATCACAGATATCTCCTGTTTACCTTTCTCTCCCGGAATGGCTGCTGTCCCCATACACTAGTATCACAGATAACTCCTGCTTACCTTCCTTTCCCAGAATGGCCCACTGTACCCATACACTAGTATCACAGATAACTCCTGCTTACCTTCCTTTCCCAGAATGGCCCACTGTACCCATACACTAGTATCACAGATAACTCCTGCTTACCTTCCTCTCCCGGAATGGCCAGCTGTCCCCATACACTAGTATCACAGATATCTCTTACTTACCTTTCTCTCCCGATGTGACCTGCTGTCCCCATACACTAGTATCACAGATATCTCCTGTTTATCTTTCTCTCACGGAATGGCCGCTGTCCCCATACACTAGTATCACAGATAACTCCTGCTTACCTTCCTTTCCCAGAATGGCCCACTGTACCCATACACTAGTATCACAGATAACTCCTGCTTACCTTTCTCTCCCGGAATGGCCCGCTGTCCCCATACACTAGTATCACAGATATCTCCTGTTTACCTTTCTCTCCTGGAATGGCCACTGTCCCCATACACTAGTATCACAGATACCTCATGCTTAACTTTCTCTCCCGGAATGTCCCGATGTCCCCAAACACTAGTATGACTGATATCTCCTGCTTACATTTCTCTCCCGGAATGTCCCGCTGTCCCCATACACTAGTATCACAGATAACTCCTGCTAACCTTCCTCTCCCAGAATGGCCCACTGTCCCCATACACTAGTATCACAGATATCTCCTGCTTACCTTCCTCTCCCGGAATGGCCTGCTGTCCCCATACACTAGTATCACAGTTAACTTCTGCTTACCTTCATTTCCTAGAATGGCCCACTGTACCCATACACTAGTATCACAGATAACTCCTGCTTACCTTCCTCTCCCGGAATGGCCCGCTGTCCCCTTACACTAGTATCACAGATAACTCCTGCTTACCTTTCTTTCCCGGAATGGCCCGCTGTCCCCATACACTAGTATCACAGATATCTCCTGTTTACCTTTCTCTCCCAGAATGGCCACTGTCCCCATACACTAGTTTCACAGATATCTCATGCTTACCTTTCTCTCCCGGAATGTCCCGATGTCCCCATACACTAGAATCACTGATATCTCCTGCTTACATTTCTCTCCCGGAATGTCCCGCTGTCCCCATACACTAGTATCATAGATAACTCCTGCTAACCTTCCTCTCCCAGAATGGCCCACTGTCCCCATACACTAGTATCACATATATCTCCTGCTTACCTTCCTCTCCCGGAATGGCCTGCTGTCCCCATACACTAGAATCACAGATAAATCCTGCTTACCTTCCTCTCCCAGAATGGCCCACTGTCCCCATACACTAGTATCACAGATAACTCCTGCTTACCTTCCTCTCCCAGAATGGCCCACTGTCCCCATACACTAGTAACACAGATATCTCCTGCTTACCTTCCTCTCCCGGAATGGCCTGCTGTCCCCATACACTAGTATCACAGGTAACTCCTGCTTACCTTCCTATCCCAGAATGGCCCGCTGTCCCCATACACTAGTATCACAGATATATCCTGCTTACCTTCCTCTCCCGGAATGTCCCGCTGTCCCCATACACTAGTATCACTGATATCTCCTACTTAACTTTCTCACCCGCAATGTCAAGCTGTCCCCATACACTAGAATCACTGATATCTCCTGTTTACCTTTCTCTCCCGGAATGGTCCGCTGTCCCCATACACTAGTGTCACAGATAACTCCTACTTATCTTTCTCTACCGGAATGTCCCGCTGTCCCCATACACTAGAATCACTGATATCTCCTACTTACCTTTCTCTCCAGATGTGACCCGCTGTCCCCATACACTAGTATCACAGATATCTCATGTTTACGTTTTTCTCCCGGATTGGCCGCTGTCCCCATACACTAGTATCACAGATAACTCCTGCATACCTTTCTCTCCCGGTATGTCCCGATGTCCCCATACGCTAGTATCACTGATATCTCCTGCTTACCTTTCTCTCCCGGAATGTCCCGCTGTCCCCATACACTAGTATCACAGATATCTCCTGCTTACCTTCCTCTCCCAGAATGGCCCACTGTCCCCATACACTAGTATCACAGATATCTCCTGCTTACCTTCCTCTCCCGGAATGGCCTGCTGTCCCCATACACTAGTATCACAGATAACTCCTGCTTACCTTCCTTTCCCAGAATGGCCCACTGTACCCATACACTAGTATCACAGATAACTCCTGCTTACCTTCCTCTCCCGGAATGGCCCGCTGTCCCCATACACTAGTATCACAGATAACTCCTGCTTTCCTTTCTCTCCAGGAATGGCCCGATGTCACCATACACTAGTATCACAGATATCTCCTGTTTACGTTTCTCTCCCGGAATGGCCACTGTCCCCATACACTAGTATCACAGATAACTCCTGCTTACCTTCCGCTCCCAGAACGGCCCACTGTCCCCATACACTAGTATCACAGAAAACTCCTGCTTACCTTCCTCTCCCAGAATGGCCCACTGTCCCCATACACTAGTATCACAGATAACTCCTGCTTACCTTCCTCTCCCAGAATGGCCCACTGTCCCCATACACTAGTAACACAGATATCTCCTGCTTACCTTCCTCTCCCGGAATGGCCTGCTGTCCCCATACACTAGTATCACAGATAACTCCTGCTTACCTTCCTATCCCAGAATGGCCCGCTGTCCCCATACACTAGTATCACAGATATATCCTGCTTACCTTTCTCTCGCGGAATGTCCCGCTGTCCCCATACACTAGTATCACTGATATCTCCTACTTAACTTTCTCACCCGCAATGTCAAGCTGTCCCCATACACTAGAATCACAGATATCTCCTGTTTACCTTTCTCTCCCGATATGGTCCGCTGTCCCCATACACTAGTGTCACAGATAACTCCTACTTATCTTTCTCTCCCGGAATGTCCCGCTGTCCCCATACACTAGAATCACTGATATCTCCTACTTACCTTTCTCTCCCGATGTGACCCGATGTCCCCATACGCTAGTATCACAGATATATCCTGCTTAACTTCCTCTCCTGGAATGTCCCGCTGTCCCCATACACTAGTATCACTGATATCTCCTGCTTACCTTTCTCTCCCGGAATGTCCCGCTGTCCCCATACACTAGTATCACAGATATCTCCTGCTTACCTTCCTCTCCCAGAATGGCCCACTGTCCCCATACACTAGTATCACAGATATCTCCTGCTTACCTTCCTCTCCCAGAATGGCCTGCTGTCCCCATACACTAGTATCATAAATAACTTCTGCTTACCTTCCTTTCCCAGAATGGCCAACTGTACCCATACACTAGTATCACAGATAACTCCTGCTTACCTTCCTCTCCCGGAATGGCCCGCTGTCCCCAAACACTAGTATCACAGATAACTCCTGCTTTCCTTTCTCTCCCGGAATGGCCCGCTGTCACCATACACTAGTATCACAGATATCTCCTGTTTACGTTTCTCTCCCGGAATGGCCACTGTCCCCATACACTAGTATCACAGATAACTCCTGCTTACCTTCCGCTCCCAGAACGGCCCACTGTCCCCATACACTAGTATCACAGATATCTCCTACTTACCTTCCTCTCCCGAAATGTCCCGATGTCCCCATACACTGGTATCACTGATATCTCCTGCTTACATTTCTCTCCCGGAATGTCCCGCTGTCCCCATACACTGGTATCACAGATAACTCCTGCTTACCTTCCTCTCCCAGAATAGCCCGCTGTCCCCATACACTAGAATCACTGATATCTCCTACTTACCTTCCTCTCCCGATGTGACCCGCTGTCCCCATACACTAGTATCACAGATATCTCCTGTTTACCTTTTTCTCCCGGATTGGCCGCTGTCTCCATACACTAGTATCACAGATAACTCCTGCTTACCTTCCTCTCCCAGAATGGCCCACTGTCCCCATACACTAGTATCACAGATAACTCCTGCTTACCATCCTCTCCCAGAATGGCCCACTGTCCCCATACACTAGTAACACAGATATCTCCTGCTTACCTTCCTCTCCCGGAATGGCCTGCTGTCCCCATAAACTAGTATCACAGATAACTCCAGCTTACCTTCCTCTCCCAGAATGGCCCACTGTCCCCATACACTAGTATCACAGATAACTCCTGCTTACCATCCTCTCCCAGAATGGCCCACTGTCCCCATACACTAGTAACACAGATATCTCCTGCTTACCTTCCTCTCCCGGAATGGCCTGCTGTCCCCATACACTAGTATCACAGATAACTCCTGCTTACCTTCCTATCCCAGAATGGCCCGCTGTCCCCATACACTAGTATCACAGATATATCCTGCTTACCTTCCTCTCCCGGAATGTCCCGCTGTCCCCATACACTAGTATCACAGATATATCCTGCTTAACTTCCTCTCCTGGAATGTCCCGCTGTCCCCATACACTAGTATCACAGATATCTCCTGCTTACCTTCCTCTCCCGGAATGTCCCGCTGTCCCCATACACTAGTATCACTGATATCTCCTACTTAACTTTCTCTCCCGCAATGTCCCGCTGTCCCCATACACTAGAATCACTGATATCTCCTGTTTACCTTTCTCTCCCGGAATGGTCCGCTGTCCCCATACACTAGTATCACAGATAACTCCTACTTATCTTTCTCTCCCGGAATGTCCCGCTGTCCCCATACACTTGAATCACTGATATCTCCTACTTTCCTTTCTCTCCCGATGTAACCCGCTGTCCCCATACACTAGTATCACAGATATCTCCTGTTTACCTTTTTCTCCCGGATTGGCCGCTGTCCCCATACACTAGTATCACTGATATCTCCTTCTTACCTTTCTCTCCCGGAATGTCCCGCTGTCCCCATACACTAGTATCCCAGATAACTCCTGCTTACCTTCCTCTCCCAGAATGGCCCACTGTCACCATACACTAGTATCACAGATATCTCCTGCTTACCTTCCGCTCCCAGAATGGCCCACTGTCCCCATACACTAGTATCACAGATATCTCCTGCTTACCTTCCTCTCCCGGAATGGCCCGCTTTCCCCATACACTAGTATCACTGATATCTCCTACTTACCTCCCTCTCCCAGAACGGCCCACTGTCCCCATACACTAGTATCACAGATATCTCCTACTTACCTTCCTCTCTCGGAATGGCCCGCTGTCCCCATACACTAGTATCACAGATATCTCCTACATACCTTCTGTTTGTAGAATGGCCCGCTGTCCCCATACACTAGAATCACTGATATCTCCTACTTACCTTTCTCTCCCGATGTGACCCGCTGTCCCCATACACTAGTATCACAGATATCTCCTGTTTTCCTTTCTCTCCCGGAATGGCTGCTGTCCCCATACACTAGTATCACAGATAACTCCTGCTTACCTTCCTTTCCCAGAATGGCCCACTGTACCCATACACTAGTATCACAGATAACTCCGGCTTACCTTCCTCTCCCGGAATGGCCAGCTGTCCCCATACACTAGTATCACAGATATCTCTTACTTACCTTTCTCTCCCGATGTGACCTGCTGTCCCCATACACTAGTATCACAGATATCTCCTGTTTATCTTTCTCTCACGGAATGGCCGCTGTCCCCATACACTAGTATCACAGATAACTCCTGCTTACCTTCCTTTCTCAGAATGGCCCACTGTACCCATACACTAGTATCACAGATAACTCCTGCTTACCTTCCTCTCCCGTAATGGCCCTCTGTCCCCATACACTAGTATCACAGATAACTCCTGCTTACCTTTCTCTCCCGGAATGGCCCGCTGTCCCCATACACTAGTATCACAGATATCTCCTGTTTACCATTCTCTCCCGGAATGGCCACTGTCCCCATACACTAGTATCACAGATATCTCATGCTTACCTTTCTCTCCCGGAATGTCCCGATGTCCCCAAACACTAGTATCACTGATATCTCCTGCTTACATTTCTCTCCCGGAATGTCCCGCTGTCCCCATACACCAGTATCACAGATAACTCCTGCTAACCTTCCTCTCCCAGAATGGCCCACTGTCCCCATACACTAGTATCACAGATATCTCCTGCTTACCTTCCTCTCCCGGAATGGCCTGCTGTCCCCATACACTAGTATCACAGTTAACTTCTGCTTACCTTCATTTCCTAGAATGGCCCACTGTACCCATACACTAGTATCACAGATAACTCCTGCTTACCTTCCTCTCCCGAAATGGCCCGCTGTCCCCTTACACTAGTATCACAGATAACTCCTGCTTACCTTTCTTTCCCGGAATGGCCCGCTGTCCCCATACACTAGTATCACAGATATCTCCTGTTTACCTTTCTCTCCCAGAATGGCCACTGTCCCCATACACTAGTTTCACAGATATCTCATGCTTACCTTTCACTCCCGGAATGTCCCGATGTCCCCATACACTAGAATCACTGATATCTCCTGCTTACATTTCTCTCCCGGAATGTCCCGCTGTCCCCATACACTAGTATCATAGATAACTCCTGCTTACCTTCCTCTCCCAGAATGGCCCACTGTCCCCATACACTAGTATCACATATATCTCCTGCTTACCTTCCTCTCCCGGAATGGCCTGCTGTCCCCATACACTAGTATCACAGATAACTCCTGCTTACCTTCCTCTCCCAGAACGGCCCACTGTCCCCATACACTAGTATCACAGATAACTCCTGCTTACCTTCCTCTCCCAGAATGGCCCACTGTCCCCATACACTAGTAACACAGATAACTCCTGCTTACCTTCCTCTCCCGGAATGGCCTGCTGTCCCCATACACTAGTATCACAGATAACTCCTGCTTACCTTCCTATCCCAGAATGGCCCGCTGTCCCCATACACTAGTATCACAGATATATCCTGCTTACCTTCCTCTCCCGGAATGTCCCGCTGTCCCCATACACTAGTATCACTGATATCTCCTACTTAACTTTCTCACCCGCAATGTCAAGCTGTCCCCATACACTAGAATCACTGATATCTCCTGTTTACCTTTCTCTCCCGGAATGGTCCGCTGTCCCCATACACTACTGTCACAGATAACTCCTACTTATCTTTCTCTCCCGGAATGTCCCGCTGTCCCCATACACTAGAATCACTGATATCTCCTACTTACCTTTCTCTCCCGATGTGACCCGCTGTCCCCATACACTAGTATCACAGATATCTCCTGTTTACGTTTTTCTCCCGGATTGGCCGCTGTCCCCATACACTAGTATCACAGATAACTCCTGCATACCTTTCTCTCCCGGTATGTCCCGATGTCCCCATACGCTAGTATCACTGATATCTCCTGCTTACCTTTCTCTCCCGGAATGTCCCGCTGTCCCCATACACTAGTATCACAGATATCTCCTGCTTACCTTCCTCTCCCAGAATGGCCCACTGTCCCCATACACTAGTATCACAGATATCTCCTGCTTACCTTCCTCTCCCGGAATGGCCTGCTGTCCCCATACACTAGTATCACAGATAACTCCTGCTTACCTTCCTTTCCCAGAATGGCCCACTGTACCCATACACTAGTATCTCAGATAACTCCTGCTTACCTTCCTCTCCCGGAATGGCCCGCTGTCCCCATACACTAGTATCACAGATAACTCCTGCTTTCCTTTCTCTCCAGGAATGGCCCGCTGTCACCATACACTAGTATCACAGATATCTCCTGTTTACGTTTCTCTCCCGGAATGGCCACTGTCCCCATACACTAGTATCACAGATAACTCCTGCTTACCTTCCGCTCCCAGAACGGCCCACTGTCCCCATACACTAGTATCACAGAAAACTCCTGCTTACCTTCCTCTCCCAGAATGGCCCACTGTCCCCATACACTAGTATCACAGATAACTCCTGCTTACCTTCCTCTCCCAGAATGGCCCACTGTCCCCATACACTAGTAAAACAGATATATCCTGCTTACCTTCCAATCCCGGAATGGCCTGCTGTCCCCATACACTAGTATCACAGATAACTCCTGCTTACCTTCCTATCCCAGAATGGCCCGCTGTCCCCATACACTAGTATCACAGATATCTCCTGCTTACCTTCCTCTCCCGGAATGGCCTGCTGTCCCCATACACTAGTATCACAGATAACTCCTGCTTTCCTTTCTCTCCAGGAATGGCCCGCTGTCACCATACACTAGAATCACAGATATCTCCTGTTTACGTTTCTCTCCCGGAATGGCCACTGTCCCCATACACTAGTATCACAGATAACTCCTGCTTACCTTCCGCTCCCAGAACGGCCCACTGTCCCCATACACTAGTATCACAGAAAACTCCTGCTTACCTTCCTCTCCCAGAATGGCCCACTGTCCCCATACACTAGTATCACAGATAACTCCTGCTTACCTTCCTCTCCCAGAATGGCCCACTGTCCCCATACACTAGTAAAACAGATATATCCTGCTTACCTTCCTCTCCCGGAATGGCCTGCTGTCCCCATACACTAGTATCACAGATATCTCCTGCTTACCTTCCTCTCCCAGAATGGCCCACTGTCCCCATACACTAGTATCACAGATATCTCCTGCTTACCTTCCTCTCCCGGAATGGCCTGCTGTCCCCATACACTAGTATCACAGATAACTCCTGCTTACCTTCCTTTCCCAGAATGGCCAACTGTACCCATACACTAGTATCACAGATAACTCCTGCTTACCTTCCTCTCCCAGAATAGCCCGCTGTCCCCATACACTAGAATCACTGATATCTCCTACTTACCTTCCTCTCCCGATGTGACCCGCTGTCCCCATACACTAGTATCACAGATATCTCCTGTTTACCTTTTTCTCCCGGATTGGCCGCTGTCTCCATACACTAGTATCACAGATAACTCCTGCTTACCTTCCTCTCCCAGAATGGCCCACTGTCCCCATACACTAGTATCACAGATAACTCCTGCTTACCATCCTCTCCCAGAATGGCCCACTGTCCCCATACACTAGTAACACAGATATCTCCTGCTTACCTTCCTCTCCCGGAATGGCCTGCTGTCCCCATACACTAGTATCACAGATAACTCCAGCTTACCTTCCTCTCCCAGAATGGCCCACTGTCCCCATACACTAGTATCACAGATAACTCCTGCTTACCATCCTCTCCCAGAATGGCCCACTGTCCCCATACACTAGTAACACAGATATCTCCTGCTTACCTTCCTCTCCCGGAATGGCCTGCTGTCCCCATACACTAGTATCACAGATAACTCCTGCTTACCTTCCTATCCCAGAATGGCCCGCTGTCCCCATACACTAGTATCACAGATATATCCTGCTTACCTTCCTCTCCCGGAATGTCCCGCTGTCCCCATACACTAGTATCACAGATATATCCTGCTTAACTTCCTCTCCTGGAATGTCCCGCTGTCCCCATACACTAGTATCACAGATATCTCCTGCTTACCTTCCTCTCCCGGAATGTCCCGCTGTCCCCATACACTAGTATCACTGATATCTCCTACTTAACTTTCTCTCCCGCAATGTCCCGCTGTCCCCATACACTAGAATCACTGATATCTCCTGTTTACCTTTCTCTCCCGGAATGGTCCGCTGTCCCCATACACTAGTATCACAGATAACTCCTACTTATCTTTCTCTCCCGGAATGTCCCGCTGTCCCCATACACTTGAATCACTGATATCTCCTACTTTCCTTTCTCTCCCGATGTAACCCGCTGTCCCCATACACTAGTATCACAGATATCTCCTGTTTACCTTTTTCTCCCGGATTGGCCGCCGTCCCCATACACTAGTATCACTGATATCTCCTTCTTACCTTTCTCTCCCGGAATGTCCCGCTGTCCCCATACACTAGTATCCCAGATAACTCCTGCTTACCTTCCTCTCCCAGAATGGCCCACTGTCACCATACACTAGTATCACAGATATCTCCTGCTTACCTTCCGCTCCCAGAATGGCCCACTGTCCCCATACACTAGTATCACAGATAACTCCTGCTTACCATCCTCTCCCAGAATGGCCCACTGTCCCCATACACTAGTAACACAGATATCTCCTGCTTACCTTCCTCTCCCGGAATGGCCTGCTGTCCCCATACACTAGTATCACAGATAACTCCAGCTTACCTTCCTCTCCCAGAATGGCCCACTGTCCCCATACACTAGTATCACAGATAACTCCTGCTTACCATCCTCTCCCAGAATGGCCCACTGTCCCCATACACTAGTAACACAGATATCTCCTGCTTACCTTCCTCTCCCGGAATGGCCTGCTGTCCCCATACACTAGTATCACAGATAACTCCTGCTTACCTTCCTATCCCAGAATGGCCCGCTGTCCCCATACACTAGTATCACAGATATATCCTGCTTACCTTCCTCTCCCGGAATGTCCTGCTGTCCCCATACACTAGTATCACAGATATATCCTGCTTAACTTCCTCTCCTGGAATGTCCCGCTGTCCCCATACACTAGTATCACAGATATCTCCTGCTTACCTTCCTCTCCCGGAATGTCCCGCTGTCCCCATACACTAGTATCACTGATATCTCCTACTTAACTTTCTCTCCCGCAATGTCCCGCTGTCCCCATACACTAGAATCACTGATATCTCCTGTTTACCTTTCTCTCCCGGAATGGTCCGCTGTCCCCATACACTAGTATCACAGATAACTCCTACTTATCTTTCTCTCCCGGAATGTCCCGCTGTCCCCATACACTTGAATCACTGATATCTCCTACTTTCCTTTCTCTCCCGATGTAACCCGCTGTCCCCATACACTAGTATCACAGATATCTCCTGTTTACCTTTTTCTCCCGGATTGGCCGCTGTCCCCATACACTAGTATCACTGATATCTCCTTCTTACCTTTCTCTCCCGGAATGTCCCGCTGTCCCCATACACTAGTATCCCAGATAACTCCTGCTTACCTTCCTCTCCCAGAATGGCCCACTGTCACCATACACTAGTATCACAGATATCTCCTGCTTACCTTCCGCTCCCAGAATGGCCCACTGTCCCCATACACTAGTATCACAGATATCTCCTGCTTACCTTCCTCTCCCGGAATGGCCCGCTTTCCCCATACACTAGTATCACTGATATCTCCTACTTACCTCCCTCTCCCAGAACGGCCCACTGTCCCCATACACTAGTATCACAGATATCTCCTACTTACCTTCCTCTCTCGGAATGGCCCGCTGTCCCCATACACTAGTATCACAGATATCTCCAACATACCTTCTGTTTGTAGAATGGCCCGCTGTCCCCATACACTAGAATCACTGATATCTCCTACTTACCTTTCTCTCCCGATGTGACCCGCTGTCCCCATACACTAGTATCACAGATATCTCCTGTTTTCCTTTCTCTCCCGGAATGGCTGCTGTCCCCATACACTAGTATCACAGATAACTCCTGCTTACCTTCCTTTCCCAGAATGGCCCACTGTACCCATACACTAGTATCACAGATAACTCCGGCTTACCTTCCTCTCCCGGAATGGCCAGCTGTCCCCATACACTAGTATCACAGATATCTCTTACTTACCTTTCTCTCCCGATGTGACCTGCTGTCCCCATACACTAGTATCACAGATATCTCCTGTTTATCTTTCTCTCACGGAATGGCCGCTGTCCCCATACACTAGTATCACAGATAATTCCTGCTTACCTTCCTTTCCCAGAATGGCCCACTGTACCCATACACTAGTATCACAGATAACTCCTGCTTACCTTCCTCTCCCGTAATGGCCCTCTGTCCCCATACACTAGTATCACAGATAACTCCTGCTTACCTTTCTCTCCCGGAATGGCCCGCTGTCCCCATACACTAGTATCACAGATATCTCCTGTTTACCTTTCTCTCCCGGAATGGCCACTGTCCCCATACACTAGTATCACAGATATCTCATGCTTACCTTTCTCTCCCGGAATGTCCCGATGTCCCCAAACACTAGTATCACTGATATCTCCTGCTTACATTTCTCTCCCGGAATGTCCCGCTGTCCCCATACACTAGTATCACAGATAACTCCTGCTAACCTTCCTCTCCCAGAATGGCCCACTGTCCCCATACACTAGTATCACAGATATCTCCTGCTTACCTTCCTCTCCCGGAATGGCCTGCTGTCCCCATACACTAGTATCACAGTTAACTTCTGCTTACCTTCATTTCCTAGAATGGCCCACTGTACCCATACACTAGTATCACAGATAACTCCTGCTTACCTTCCTCTCCCAGAATGGCCCACTGTCCCCATACACTAGTATCACAGATAACTCCTGCTTACCATCCTCTCCCAGAATGGCCCACTGTCCCCATACACTAGTAACACAGATATCTCCTGCTTACCTTCCTCTCCCGGAATGGCCTGCTGTCCCCATACACTAGTATCACAGATAACTCCAGCTTACCTTCCTCTCCCAGAATGGCCCACTGTCCCCATACACTAGTATCACAGATAACTCCTGCTTACCATCCTCTCCCAGAATGGCCCACTGTCCCCATACACTAGTAACACAGATATCTCCTGCTTACCTTCCTCTCCCGGAATGGCCTGCTGTCCCCATACACTAGTATCACAGATAACTCCTGCTTACCTTCCTATCCCAGAATGGCCCGCTGTCCCCATACACTAGTATCACAGATATATCCTGCTTTCCTTCCTCTCCCGGAATGTCCCGCTGTCCCCATACACTAGTATCACAGATATATCCTGCTTAACTTCCTCTCCTGGAATGTCCCGCTGTCCCCATACACTAGTATCACAGATATCTCCTGCTTACCTTCCTCTCCCGGAATGTCCCGCTGTCCCCATACACTAGTATCACTGATATCTCCTACTTAACTTTCTCTCCCGCAATGTCCCGCTGTCCCCATACACTAGAATCACTGATATCTCCTGTTTACCTTTCTCTCCCGGAATGGTCCGCTGTCCCCATACACTAGTATCACAGATAACTCCTACTTATCTTTCTCTCCCGGAATGTCCCGCTGTCCCCATACACTTGAATCACTGATATCTCCTACTTTCCTTTCTCTCCAGATGTAACCCGCTGTCCCCATACACTAGTATCACAGATATCTCCTGTTTACCTTTTTCTCCCGGATTGGCCGCCGTCCCCATACACTAGTATCACTGATATCTCCTTCTTACCTTTCTCTCCCGGAATGTCCCGCTGTCCCCATACACTAGTATCCCAGATAACTCCTGCTTACCTTCCTCTCCCAGAATGGCCCACTGTCACCATACACTAGTATCACAGATATCTCCTGCTTACCTTCCGCTCCCAGAATGGCCCACTGTCCCCATACACTAGTATCACAGATAACTCCTGCTTACCATCCTCTCCCAGAATGGCCCACTGTCCCCATACACTAGTAACACAGATATCTCCTGCTTACCTTCCTCTCCCGGAATGGCCTGCTGTCCCCATACACTAGTATCACAGATAACTCCAGCTTACCTTCCTCTCCCAGAATGGCCCACTGTCCCCATACACTAGTATCACAGATAACTCCTGCTTACCATCCTCTCCCAGAATGGCCCACTGTCCCCATACACTAGTAACACAGATATCTCCTGCTTACCTTCCTCTCCCGGAATGGCCTGCTGTCCCCATACACTAGTATCACAGATAACTCCTGCTTACCTTCCTATCCCAGAATGGCCCGCTGTCCCCATACACTAGTATCACAGATATATCCTGCTTACCTTCCTCTCCCGGAATGTCCTGCTGTCCCCATACACTAGTATCACAGATATATCCTGCTTAACTTCCTCTCCTGGAATGTCCCGCTGTCCCCATACACTAGTATCACAGATATCTCCTGCTTACCTTCCTCTCCCGGAATGTCCCGCTGTCCCCATACACTAGTATCACTGATATCTCCTACTTAACTTTCTCTCCAGCAATGTCCCGCTGTCCCCATACACTAGAATCACTGATATCTCCTGTTTACCTTTCTCTCCCGGAATGGTCCGCTGTCCCCATACACTAGTATCACAGATAACTCCTACTTATCTTTCTCTCCCGGAATGTCCCGCTGTCCCCATACACTTGAATCACTGATATCTCCTACTTTCCTTTCTCTCCCGATGTAACCCGCTGTCCCCATACACTAGTATCACAGATATCTCCTGTTTACCTTTTTCTCCCGGATTGGCCGCTGTCCCCATACACTAGTATCACTGATATCTCCTTCTTACCTTTCTCTCCCGGAATGTCCCGCTGTCCCCATACACTAGTATCCCAGATAACTCCTGCTTACCTTCCTCTCCCAGAATGGCCCACTGTCACCATACACTAGTATCACAGATATCTCCTGCTTACCTTCCGCTCCCAGAATGGCCCACTGTCCCCATACACTAGTATCACAGATATCTCCTGCTTACCTTCCTCTCCCGGAATGGCCCGCTTTCCCCATACACTTGTATCACTGATATCTCCTACTTACCTCCCTCTCCCAGAACGGCCCACTGTCCCCATACACTAGTATCACAGATATCTCCTACTTACCTTCCTCTCTCGGAATGGCCCGCTGTCCCCATACACTAGTATCACAGATATCTCCTACATACCTTCTGTTTGTAGAATGGCCCGCTGTCCCCATACACTAGAATCACTGATATCTCCTACTTACCTTTCTCTCCCGATGTGACCCGCTGTCCCCATACACTAGTATCACAGATATCTCCTGTTTTCCTTTCTCTCCCGGAATGGCTGCTGTCCCCATACACTAGTATCACAGATAACTCCTGCTTACCTTCCTTTCCCAGAATGGCCCACTGTACCCATACACTAGTATCACAGATAACTCCGGCTTACCTTCCTCTCCCGGAATGGCCAGCTGTCCCCATACACTAGTATCACAGATATCTCTTACTTACCTTTCTCTCCCGATGTGACCTGCTGTCCCCATACACTAGTATCACAGATATCTCCTGTTTATCTTTCTCTCACGGAATGGCCGCTGTCCCCATACACTAGTATCACAGATAACTCCTGCTTACCTTCCTTTCCCAGAATGGCCCACTGTACCCATACACTAGTATCACAGATAACTCCTGCTTACCTTCCTCTCCCGTAATGGCCCTCTGTCCCCATACACTAGTATCACAGATAACTCCTGCTTACCTTTCTCTCCCGGAATGGCCCGCTGTCCCCATACACTAGTATCACAGATATCTCCTGTTTACCTTTCTCTCCCGGAATGGCCACTGTCCCCATACACTAGTATCACAGATATCTCATGCTTACCTTTCTCTCCCGGAATGTCCCGATGTCCCCAAACACTAGTATCACTGATATCTCCTGCTTACATTTCTCTCCCGGAATGTCCCGCTGTCCCCATACACTAGTATCACAGATAACTCCTGCTAACCTTCCTCTCCCAGAATGGCCCACTGTCCCCATACACTAGTATCACAGATATCTCCTGCTTACCTTCCTCTCCCGGAATGGCCTGCTATCCCCATACACTAGTATCACAGTTAACTTCTGCTTACCTTCATTTCCTAGAATGGCCCACTGTACCCATACACTAGTATCACAGATAACTCCTGCTTACCTTCCTCTCCCGGAATGGCCCGCTGTCCCCTTACACTAGTATCACAGATAACTCCTGCTTACCTTTCTTTCCCGGAATGGCCCGCTGTCCCCATACACTAGTATCACAGAAATCTCCTGTTTACCTTTCTCTCCCAGAATGGCCACTGTCCCCATACAATAGTTTCACAGTTATCTCATGCTTACCTTTCACTCCCGGAATGTCCCGATGTCCCCATACACTAGAATCACTGATATCTCCTGCTTACATTTCTCTCCCGGAATGTCCCGCTGTCCCCATACACTAGTATCATAGATAACTCCTGCTTACCTTCCTCTCCCAGAATGGCCCACTGTCCCCATACACTAGTATCACATATATCTCCTGCTTACCTTCCTCTCCCGGAATGGCCTGCTGTCCCCATACACTAGTATCACAGATAACTCCTGCTTACCTTCCTCTCCCAGAATGGCCCACTGTCCCCATACACTAGTATCACAGATAACTCCTGCTTACCTTCCTCTCCCAGAATGGCCCACTGTCCCCATACACTAGTAACACAGATATCTCCTGCTTACCTTCCTCTCCCGGAATGGCCTGCTGTCCCCATACACTAGTATCACAGATAACTCCTGCTTACCTTCCTATCCCAGAATGTCCCGCTGTCCCCATACACTAGTATCACAGATATATCCTGCTTACCTTCCTCTCCCGGAATGTCCCGCTGTCCCCATACACTAGTATCACTGATATCTCCTACTTAACTTTCTCACCCGCAATGTCAAGCTGTCCCCATACACTAGAATCACTGATATCTCCTGTTTACCTTTCTCTCCCGGAATGGTCCGCTGTCCCCATACACTACTGTCACAGATAACTCCTACTTATCTTTCTCTCCCGGAATGTCCCGCTGTCCCCATACACTAGAATCACTGATATCTCCTACTTACCTTTCTCTCCCGATGTGACCCGCTGTCCCCATACACTAGTATCACAGATATCTCCTGTTTACGTTTTTCTCCCGGATTGGCCGCTGTCCCCATACACTAGTATCACAGATAACTCCTGCATACCTTTCTCTCCCGGTATGTCCCGATGTCCCCATACGCTAGTATCACTGATATCTCCTGCTTACCTTTCTCTCCCGGAATGTCCCGCTGTCCCCATACACTAGTATCACAGATATCTCCTGCTTACCTTCCTCTCCCAGAATGGCCCACTGTCCCCATACACTAGTATCACAGATATCTCCTGCTTACCTTCCTCTCCCGGAATGGCCTGCTGTCCCCATACACTAGTATCACAGATAACTCCTGCTTACCTTCCTTTCCCAGAATGGCTCACTGTACCCATACACTAGTATCACAGATAACTCCTGCTTACCTTCCTCTCCCGGAATGGCCCGCTGTCCCCATACACTAGTATCACAGATAACTCCTGCTTTCCTTTCTCTCCAGGAATGGCCCGCTGTCACCATACACTAGTATCACAGATATCTCCTGTTTACGTTTCTCTCCCGGAATGGCCACTGTCCCCATACACTAGTATCACAGATAACTCCTGCTTACCTTCCGCTCCCAGAACGGCCCACTGTCCCCATACACTAGTATCACAGAAAACTCCTGCTTACCTTCCTCTCCCAGAATGGCCCACTGTCCCCATACACTAGTATCACAGATAACTCCTGCTTACCTTCCTCTCCCAGAATGGCCCACTGTCCCCATACACTAGTAAAACAGATATATCCTGCTTACCTTCCTCTCCCGGAATGGCCTGCTGTCCCCATACACTAGTATCACAGATAACTCCTGCTTACCTTTCTATCCCAGAATGGCCCGCTGTCCCCATACACTAGTATCACAGATATCTCCTGCTTACCTTCCTCTCCCGGAATGGCCTGCTGTCCCCATACACTAGTATCACAGATAACTCCTGCTTTCCTTTCTCTCCAGGAATGGCCCGCTGTCACCATACACTAGTATCACAGATATCTCCTGTTTACGTTTCTCTCCCGGAATGGCCACTGTCCCCATACACTAGTATCACAGATAACTCCTGCTTACCTTCCGCTCCCAGAACGGCCCACTGTCCCCATACACTAGTATCACAGAAAACTCCTGCTTACCTTCCTCTCCCAGAATGGCCCACTGTCCCCATACACTAGTATCACAGATAACTCCTGCTTACCTTCCTCTCCCAGAATGGCCCACTGTCCCCATACACTAGTAAAACAGATATATCCTGCTTACCTTCCTCTCCCGGAATGGCCTGCTGTCCCCATACACTAGTATCACAGATATCTCCTGCTTACCTTCCTCTCCCAGAATGGCCCACTGTCCCCATACACTAGTATCACAGATATCTCCTGCTTACCTTCCTCTCCCAGAATGGCCTGCTGTCCCCATACACTAGTATCACAGATAACTCCTGCTTACCTTCCTTTCCCAGAATGGCCAACTGTACCCATACACTAGTATCACAGATAACTCCTGCTTACCTTCCTCTCCCGGAATGGCCCGCTGTCCCCAAACACTAGTATCACAGATAACTCCTGCTTTCCTTTCTCTCCCGGAATGGCCCGCTGTCACCATACACTAGTATCACAGATAACTCCTGTTTACGTTTCTCTCCCGGAATGGCCACTGTCCCCATACACTAGTATCACAGATAACTCCTGCTTACCTTCCTCTCCCAGAATAGCCCGCTGTCCCCATACACTAGAATCACTGATATCTCCTACTTACCTTCCTCTCCCGATGTTACCCGCTGTCCCCATACACTAGTATCACAGATATCTCCTGTTTACCTTTTTCTCCCGCATTGGCCGCTGTCTCCATACACTAGTATCACAGATACCTCCTGCTTACCTTCCTCTCCCAGAATGGCCCACTGTCCCCATACACTAGTATCACAGATAACTCCTGCTTACCATCCTCTCCCAGAATGGCCCTCTGTCCCCATACACTAGTAACACAGATATCTCCTGCTTACCTTCCTCTCCCGGAATGGCCTGCTGTCCCCATACACTAGTATCACAGATAACTCATGCTTACCTTCCTATCCCAGAATGACCCGCTGTCCCCATACACTAGTATCACAGATATATCCTGCTTACCTTCCTCTCCCGGAATGTCCCGCTGTCCCCATACACTAGTATCACAGATATATCCTGCTTAACTTCCTCTCCTGGAATGTCCTGCTGTCCCCATACACTAGTATCACAGATATCTCCTGCTTACCTTCCTCTCCCGGAATGTCCCGCTGTCCCCATACACTAGTATCACTGATATCTCCTACTTAACTTTCTCTCCCGCAATGTCCCGCTGTCCCCATACACTAGAATCACTGATATCTCCTGTTTACCTTTCTCTCCCGGAATGGTCCGCTGTCCCCATACACTAGTATCACAGATAACTCCTACTTATCTTTCTCTCCCGGAATGTCCCGCTGTCCCCATACACTTGAATCACTGATATCTCCTACTTTCCTTTCTCTCCCGATGTAACCCGCTGTCCCCATACACTAGTATCACAGATATCTCCTGTTTACCTTTTTCTCCCGGATTGGCCGCTGTCCCCATACACTAGTATCACTGATATCTCCTTCTTACCTTTCTCTCCCGGAATGTCCCGCTGTCCCCATACACTAGTATCCCAGATAACTCCTGCTTACCTTCCTCTCCCAGAATGGCCCACTGTCACCATACACTAGTATCACAGATATCTCCTGCTTACTTTCCGCTCCCAGAATGGCCCACTGTCCCCATACACTAGTATCACAGATATCTCCTGCTTACCTTCCTCTCCCGGAATGGCCCGCTTTCCCCATACACTAGTATCACTGATATCTCCTACTTACCTCCCTCTCCCAGAACGGCCCACTGTCCCCATACACTAGTATCACAGATATCTCCTATTTACCTTCCTCTCTCGGAATGGCCCGCTGTCCCCATACACTAGTATCACAGATATCTCCTACATACCTTCTGTTTGTGGAATGGCCCGCTGTCCCCATACACTAGAATCACTGATATCTCCTACTTACCTTTCTCTCCCGATGTGACCCGCTGTCCCCATACACTAGTATCACAGATATCTCCTGCTTACCTTCCTTTCCCAGAATGGCCCACTGTACCCATACACTAGTATCACAGATAACTCCGGCTTACCTTCCTCTCCCGGAATGGCCAGCTGTCCCCATACACTAGTATCACAGATATCTCCTGTTTATCTTTCTCTCACGGAATGGCCGCTGTCCCCATACTCTAGTATCACAGATAACTCCTGCTTACCTTCCTTTCCCAGAATGGCCCACTGTACCCATACACTAGTATCACAGATAACTCCTGCTTACCTTCCTCTCCCGTAATGGCCCTCTGTCCCCATACACAAGTATCACAGATAACTCCTGCTTACCTTTCTCTCCCGGAATGGCCCGCTGTCCCCATACACTAGTATCACAGATATCTCATGCTTACCTTTCTCTCCCGGAATGTCCCGATGTCCCCAAACACTAGTATCACTGATATCTCCTGCTTACATTTCTCTCCCGGAATGTCCCGCTGTCCCCATACACTAGTATCACAGATAACTCCTGCTAACCTTCCTCTCCCAGAATGGCCCACTGTCCCCATACACTAGTATCACAGATATCTCCTGCTTACCTTCCTCTCCCGGAATGGCCTGCTGTCCCCATACTCTAGTATCACAGTTAACTTCTGCTTACCTTCATTTCCTAGAATGGCCCACTGTACCCATACACTAGTATCACAGATAACTCCTGCTTACCTTCCTCTCCCGGAATGGCCCGCTGTCCCCTTACACTAGTATCACAGATAACTCCTGCTTACCTTTCTTTCCCGGAATGGCCCGCTGTCCCCATACACTAGTATCACAGATATCTCCTGTTTACCTTTCTCTCCCAGAATGGCCACTGTCCCCATACACTAGTTTCACAGATATCTCATGCTTACCTTTCTCTCCCGGAATGTCCCGATGTCCCCATACACTAGAATCACTGATATCTCCTGCTTACATTTCTCTCCCGGAATGTCCCGCTGTCCCCATACACTAGTATCATAGATAACTCCTGCTTACCTTCCTCTCCCAGAATGGCCCACTGTCCCCATACACTAGTATCACATATATCTCCTGCTTACCTTCCTCTCCCGGAATTGCCTGCTGTCCCCATACACTAGTATCACAGATAACTCCTGCTTACCTTCCTCTCCCAGAATGGCCCACTGTCCCCATGCACTAGTATCACAGATAACTCCTGCTTACCTTCCTCTCCCAGAATGGCCCACTGTCCCCATACACTAGTAACACAGATATCTCCTGCTTACCTTCCTCTCCCGGAATGGCCTGCTGTCCCCATACACTAGTATCACAGATAACTCCTGCTTACCTTCCTATCCCAGAATGGCCCGCTGTCCCCATACACTAGTATCACAGATATATCCTGCTTACCTTCCTCTCCCGGAATGTCCCGCTGTCCCCATACACTAGTATCACTGATATCTCCTACTTAACTTTCTCACCCGCAATGTCAAGCTGTCCCCATACACTAGAATCACTGATATCTCCTGTTTACCTTTCTCTCCCGGAATGGTCCGCTGTCCCCATACACTAGTGTCACAGATAACTCCTACTTATCTTTCTCTCCCGGAATGTTCCGCTGTCCCCATACACTAGAATCACTGATATCTCCTACTTACCTTCCTTTCCCAGAATGGCCCACTGTACCCATACACTAGTATCACAGATAACTCCGGCTTACCTTCCTCTCCCGGAATGGCCAGCTGTCCCCATACACTAGTATCACAGATATCTCCTGTTTATCTTTCTCTCACGGAATGGCCGCTGTCCCCATACTCTAGTATCACAGATAACTCCTGCTTACCTTCCTTTCCCAGAATGGCCCACTGTACCCATACACTAGTATCACAGATAACTCCTGCTTACCTTCCTCTCCTGTAATGGCCCTCTGTCCCCATACACAAGTATCACAGATAACTCCTGCTTACCTTTCTCTCCCGGAATGGCCCGCTGTCCCCATACACTAGTATCACAGATATCTCCTGTTTACCTTTCTCTCCCGGAATGGCCACTGTCCCCATACACTAGTATCACAGATATCTCATGCTTACCTTTCTCTCCCGGAATGTCCCGATGTCCCCAAACACTAGTATCACTGATATCTCCTGCTTACATTTCTCTCCCGGAATGTCCCGCTGTCCCCATACACTAGTATCACAGATAACTCCTGCTAACCTTCCTCTCCCAGAATGGCCCACTGTCCCCATACACTAGTATCACAGATATCTCCTGCTTACCTTCCTCTCCTGGAATGGCCTGCTGTCCCCATACTCTAGTATCACAGTTAACTTCTGCTTACCTTCATTTCCTAGAATGGCCCACTGTACCCATACACTAGTATCACAGATAACTCCTGCTTACCTTCCTCTCCCGGAATGGCCCGCTGTCCCCTTACACTAGTATCACAGATAACTCCTGCTTACCTTTCTTTCCCGGAATGGCCCGCTGTCCCCATACACTAGTATCACAGATATCTCCTGTTTACCTTTCTCTCCCAGAATGGCCACTGTCCCCATACACTAGTTTCACAGATATCTCATGCTTACCTTTCTCTCCCGGAATGTCCCGATGTCCCCATACACTAGAATCACTGATATCTCCTGCTTACATTTCTCTCCCGGAATGTCCCGCTGTCCCCATACACTAGTATCATAGATAACTCCTGCTTACCTTCCTCTCCCAGAATGGCCCACTGTCCCCATACACTAGTATCACATATATCTCCTGCTTACCTTCCTCTCCCAGAATGGCCTGCTGTCCCCATACACTAGTATCACAGATAACTCCTGCTTACCTTCCTCTCCCAGAATGGCCCACTGTCCCCATGCACTAGTATCACAGATAACTCCTGCTTACCTTCCTCTCCCAGAATGGCCCACTGTCCCCATACACTAGTAACACAGATATCTCCTGCTTACCTTCCTCTCCCGGAATGGCCTGCTGTCCCCATACACTAGTATCACAGATAACTCCTGCTTACCTTCCTATCCCAGAATGGCCCGCTGTCCCCATACACTAGTATCACAGATATCTCCTGCTTACCTTCCTCTCCCGGAATGTCCCGCTGTCCCCATTCACTAGTATCACTGATATCTCCTACTTAACTTTCTCACCCGCAATGTCAAGCTGTCCCCATACACTAGAATCACTGATATCTCCTGTTTACCTTTCTCTCCCGGAATGGTCCGCTGTCCCCATACACTAGTGTCACAGATAACTCCTACTTATCTTTCTCTCCCGGAATGTCCCGCTGTCCCCATACACTAGAATCACTGATATCTCCTACTTACCTTTCTCTCCCGATGTGACCCGCTGTCCCCATACACTAGTATCACAGATATCTCCTGTTTACGTTTTTCTCCCGGATTGGCCGCTGTCCCCATACACTAGTATCACAGATAACTCCTGCATACCTTTCTCTCCCGGTATGTCCCGATGTCCCCATACGCTAGTATCACTGATATCTCCTGCTTACCTTTCTCTCCCAGAATGTCCCGCTGTCCCCATACACTAGTATCACAGATATCTCCTGCTTACCTTCCTCTCCCAGAATGGCCCACTGTCCCCATACACTAGTATCACAGATATCTCCTGCTTACCTTCCTCTCCCGGAATGGCCTGCTGTCACCATACACTAGTATCACAGATAACTCCTGCTTACATTCCTTTCCCAGAATGGCCCACTGTACCCATACACTAGTATCACAGATAACTCCTGCTTACCTTCCTCTCCCGGAATTGCCCGCTGTCCCCATACACTAGTATCACAGATAACTCCTGCTTTCCTTTCTCTCCCGGAATGGCCCGCTGTCACCATACACTAGTATCACAGATATCTCCTGTTTACGTTTCTCTCCCGGAATGGCCACTGTCCCCATACACTAGTATCACAGATAACTCCTGCTTACCTTCTGCTCCCAGAACGGCCCACTGTCCCCATACACTAGTATCACAGATAACTCCTGCTTACCTTCCTCTCCCAGAATGGCCCACTGTCCCCATACACTAGTATCACAGATAACTCCTACTTACCTTCCTCTCCCAGAATGGCCCACTGTCCCCATACACTAGTAACACAGATATCTCCTGCTTACCTTCCTCTCCCGGAATGGCCTGCTGTCCCCATACACTAGTATCACAGATAACTCCTGCTTACCTTCCTATCCCAGAATGGCCCGCTGTCCCTATACACTAGTATCACAGATATATCCTGCTTACCTTCCTCTCCCGGAATGTCCCGCTGTCCCCATACACTAGTATCACTGATATCTCCTACTTAACTTTCTCACCCGCAATGTCAAGCTGTCCCCATACACTAGAATCACAGATATCTCCTGTTTACCTTTCTCTCCCGGAATGGTCCGCTGTCCCCATACACTAGTGTCACAGATAACTCCTACTTATCTTTCTCTCCCGGAATGTCCCGCTGTCCCCATACACTAGAATCACTGATATCTCCTACTTACCTTTCTCTCCCGATGTGACCCGCTGTCCCCATACACTAGTATCACAGATATCTCCTGTTTATGTTTTTCTCCCGGATTGGCCGCTGTCCCCATACACTAGTATCACAGATAACTCCTGCATACCTTTCTCTCCCGGTATGTCCCGATGTCCCCATATGCTAGTATCACAGATATATCCTGCTTAACTTCCTCTCCTGGAATGTCCCGCTGTCCCCATACACTAGTATCACTGATATCTCCTGCTTACCTTTCTCTCCCGGAATGTCCCGCTGTCCCCATACACTAGTATCACAGATATCTCCTGCTTACCTTCCTCTCCCAGAATGGCCCACTGTCCCCATACACTAGTATCACAGATATCTCCTGCTTACCTTCCTCTCCCGGAATGGCCTGCTGTCCCCATACACTAGTATCACAGATAACTCCTGCTTACCTTCCTTTCCCAGAATGGCCCACTGTACCCATACACTTGTATCACAGATAACTCCTGCTTACCTTCCTCTCCCAGAATGGCCCGCTGTCCCCAAACACTAGTATCACAGATAACTCCTGCTTTCCTTTCTCTCCTGGAATGGCCCGCTGTCACCATACACTAGTATCACAGATATCTCCTGTTTATGTTTCTCTCCCGGAATGGCCACTGTCCCCATACACTAGTATCACAGATAACTCCTGCTTACCTTCCACTCCCAGAACGGCCCACTGTCCCCATACACTAGTATCACAGATATCTCCTACTTACCTTCCTCTCCCGGAATGTCCCGATGTCCCCATACACTAGTATCACTGATATCTCCTGCTTACATTTCTCTCCCGGAATGTCCCGCTGTCCCCATACACTAGTATCACAGATAACTCCTGCTTACCTTCCTCTCCCAGAATAGCCCGCTGTCCCCATACACTAGAATCACTGATATCTCCTACTTACCGTCCTCTCCCGATGTGACCCGCTGTCCCCATACACTAGTATCACAGATATCTCCTGTTTACCTTTTTCTCCCGGATTGGCCGCTGTCTCCATACACTAGTATCACAGATAACTCCTGCTTACCTTCCTCTCCCAGAATGGCCCACTGTCCCCATACACTAGTATCACAGATAACTCCTGCTTACCATCCTCTCCCAGAATGGCCCACTGTCCCCATACACTAGTAACACAGATATCTCCTGCTTACCTTCCTCTCCCGGAATGGCCTGCTGTCCCCATACACTAGTATCACAGATAACTCCTGCTTACCTTCCTATCCCAGAATGGCCCGCTGTCCCCATACACTAGTATCACAGATATATCCTGCTTACCTTCCTCTCCCGGAATGTCCCGCTGTCCCCATACACTAGTATCACAGATATATCCTGCTTAACTTCCTCTCCTGGAATGTCCCGCTGTCCCCATACACTATCACAGATATCTCCTGCTTACCTTCCTCTCCCGGAATGTCCCGCTGTCCCCATACACTAGTATCACTGATATCTCCTACTTAACTTTCTCTCCCGCAATGTCCCGCTGTCCCCATACACTAGAATCACTGATATCTCCTGTTTACCTTTCTCTCCCGGAATGGTCCGCTGTCCCCATACACTAGTATCACAGATAGCTCCTACTTATCTTTCTCTCCCGGAATGTCCCGCTGTCCCCATACACTTGAATCACTGATATCTCCTACTTTCCTTTCTCTCCCGATGTAACCCGCTGTCCCCATACACTAGTATCACAGATATCTCCTGTTTACCTTTTTCTCCCGGATTGGCCGCTGTCCCCATACACTAGTATCACTGATATCTCCTTCTTACCTTTCTCTCCCGGAATGTCCCGCTGTCCCCATACACTAGTATCCCAGATAACTCCTGCTTACCTTCCTCTCCCAGAATGGCCCACTGTCACCATACACTAGTATCACAGATATCTCCTGCTTACCTTCCGCTCCCAGAATGGCCCACTGTCCCCATACACTAGTATCACAGATATCTCCTGCTTACCTTCCTCTCCCGGAATGGCCCGCTTTCCCCATACACTAGTATCACTGATATCTCCTACTTACCTCCCTCTCCCAGAACGGCCCACTGTCCCCATACACTAGTATCACAGATATCTCCTACTTACCTTCCTCTCTCGGAATGGCCCGCTGTCCCCATACACTAGTATCACAGATATCTCCTACATACCTTCTGTTTGTGGAATGGCCCGCTGTCCCCATACACTAGAATCACTGATATCTCCTACTTACCTTTCTCTCCCGATGTGACCCGCTGTCCCCATACACTAGTATCACAGATATCTCCTGTTTACCTTTCTCTCCCGGAATGGCTGCTGTCCCCATACACTAGTATCACAGATAACTCCTGCTTACCTTCCTTTCCCAGAATGGCCCACTGTACCCATACACTAGTATCACAGATAACTCCGGCTTACCTTCCTCTCCCGGAATGGCCAGCTGTCCCCATACACTAGTATCACAGATATCTCTTACTTACCTTTCTCTCCCGATGTGACCTGCTGTCCCCATACACTAGTATCACAGATATCTCCTGTTTATCTTTCTCTCACGGAATGGCCGCTGTCTCCATACACTAGTATCACAGATAACTCCTGCTTACCTTCCTTTCCCAGAATGGCCCACTGTACCCATACACTAGTATCACAGATAACTCCTGCTTACCTTCCTCTCCCGTAATGGCCCTCTGTCCCCATACACTAGTATCACAGATAACTCCTGCTTACCTTTCTCTCCCGGAATGGCCCGCTGTCCCCATACACTAGTATCACAGATATCTCCTGTTTACCTTTCTATCCCGGAATGGCCACTGTCCCCATACACTAGTATCACAGATACCTCATGCTTACCTTTCTCTCCCGGAATGTCCCGATGTCCCCAAACACTAGTATCACTGATATCTCCTGCTTACATTTCTCTCCCGGAATGTCCCGCTGTCCCCATACACTAGTATCACAGATAACTCCTGCTAACCTTCCTCTCCCAGAATGGCCCACTGTCCCCATACACTAGTATCACAGATATCTCCTGCTTACCTTCCTCTCCCGGAATGGCCTGCTGTCCCCATACACTAGTATCACAGATAACTCCTGCTTACCTTCCTTTCCCAGAATGGCCCACTGTACCCATACACTAGTATCACAGATAACTCCTGCTTACCTTCCTCTCCCGGAATGGCCCGCTGTCCCCATAAAACTAGTATCACAGATAACTCCTGCTTACTTTTCTCTCCCGGAATGGCCCGCTGTCCCCATACACTAGAATCACTGATATCTCCTACTTACCTTTCTCTCCCGATGTGACCCGCTGTCCCCATACACTAGTATCACAGATATCTCCTGTTTACCTTTTTCTCCCGGATTGGCCGCTGTCCCCATACACTAGTATCACAGATAACTCCTGCTTACCTTTCTCTCCCGGAATGTCCCCATACACTAATATGTATCTCCTGCTTACCTTTCTCTCCCGGAATGTCCCGCTGTCCCCATACACTAGTATCACAGATAACTCCTGCGTACCTTCCTCTCCCAGAATGGCCCACTGTCCCTATACACTAGTATCACAGATATCTCCTGCTTACCTGCCTCTCCCGGAATGGCCCGCTGTCCCCATACACTAGTATCACTGATATCTCCTACTTACCTTTCTCTCTTGGAATGGCCCGCTGTCCCCATACACTAGTATCACAGATAACTCCTGCTTACCTTCTTCTCCCAGAACGGCCCACTGTCCCCATACACTAGTATCACAGATATCTCCTGCTTACCTTCCTCTCCCGGAATGGCCCGCTGTCCCCATACATTAGTATCACAGATATCTCCTGCTTACCCTCCTCTCTCGGAATGGCCCGCTGTCCCCATACACTAGTATCACAGATATCTCCTGCTTGCCCTCCTCTCCCGGAATGGCCCGCTGTCCCCATACACTAGTATCACAGATATCTTCTGCTCACCTTCCTCTTGCGGAATGGCCCGCTGTCCCCATACACTAGTATCACAGATATCTCCTACTTACCTTCTGTTTGTGGAATGGCCCGCTGTCCCCATTCACTAGTATGGGGACAGAATTCAACAAGCTCCGAAAATATTATATTTTCTGAGGTTGACTGCGGGAGCATTCGCCACCTTCAGATGGCGAATACCCCAAGCTTATTGATCGCTACCCACTCTTCCCTATGGGAAGAAGGTCCGGGTTGCGAGAAGGCATCCTTTCAGATCCCTCCTCCCCTGACCGGCTCCTTCCGCTGGAGGTTGCGGCTCTTGTGCGCATGTGGGGACCTGTAGGTCGAGCATGCTCAACCTCTCCTGGGGTAGTTGGACACCTCCAAACACACAGCAGCCAGGAAACAGCACACCAGTCCAGGGTTTTCAAAAACAGAAATCATAAAAATAAATCCTAGCCCATCTGGGCACTAATTAAACAATAAATTCCCTCTCTCAAAGTGGTAGCACCTATTGCCCTGACCACAAATATAGGCATATGCACAGTATATACAAGTAGTATGTTACAATTCCTCTGAACAAGCCTGACTGCTTGCTCTCCCAGGTATGAGACCCTGAGCCAAAACCTGACTTAATTAGCCTGCTCTCAAGCTGAAGGCCCGGAAAAACCCGAACTGGGCTTTGTGGCTTCTCTCTCACATCCACACCCCCAGGACCCATTATCCGGCTTTTATTAAAAGCCTGAATTCTCATCAAGTAGACACAGACATTTCCTGGGGGTTTAAAACACATAGGTCAGAAACCGTGGACAAATATATATATATATATATATATATATATATCATTTAGCACTTTACCAGTGCTTCTATCATGATTAGTGGAATTGGTATGAAATACCGCCGGCAGCGGAAGCCCGACAGCGCTGGAAATCCCGATCGTGGATAGGTGAGTATCTACTAACCTAACCTAACCCCCCTAACCCTAACCCTCCTTAGGGGTGCCTAACCCTAACCTCCCCCCCAAGTGCCTAACCCTAATCCCCCCTCTAAGTGCCTAACCCTAACCACCCCCTTCCCCGCTGCCTACACCTAAGTCCCCCGGGGGGATGCCTAACCCTAAGTCCCCCCCGGGGGTGCCTACCCTAACCCTCCCTCCCCCTAGCCTGACCCTAACCCTCCTGGGGTGGTGCCTAACCCTAAGTTCCCCCCGGGAGCCCTAAACCTAACCCTCCCCCCTGCAGCTGTCCGCTCGCGGTGCCCGGCATCACTACGATCAGGATGCCGGATGCCGGTCTCCCGGCGTCGGGGAAATGCCGGGCGTCTACATCTAGATGCCCGGCATTTCACCCTTGCCGGGATATGACAGTCGGGAAGCCGGCTGCCGGTATTTAGGCAGTCGGCTTTCCGATTGCATACCTGATTGGTAGTGTCCTCCTAGAGAATATGTCTGGTTTAGCACTGAAATCCTACACCTGAGGCACTCGTTGAGGTTAGGTGGGCTATAAGGAACCAAAAAATCCCACCTCTGTAAATATTAGAGATGTGCATTGACCCCCTTTTTTTATTTTGGTTTTGGATCTGGATTTGCAAAACCATCGTGAAGTGTTTTGGTTTTGGATCTGTTTATTTTTTTAATTGATAAAATGTTTTCAAGTACAGCTATAATCACGTAATTTGTGCTATACAAAACCCAGAAATTCAGATTTAAAATCTGAATTCTGAACTGCGGTAAGATCAGAATCGCAACACAGATTTATCCGGATCTCCTCAGGAGATCAGAACCGCGACTTGGATCTGTGCAGATTCATGAAATTTGGATTTCTGGACAACCAAACGGCAAATCTCTAGTAAATATAATGCCATACTTATACAGAACCATTTACAAATCTCTTCCCACAAATATACCTAATTGGGGAATTAATTGCTTCTATTTAATTTCTTTTCTGGCATTATTTCTTTATGCCAGAGACACATGGATACAAGTTTGATATGTTTATGTTGATTATTGTTTTTTTTTATTCTAATGAGAAAAAATTCTATTGGGAAAGTAGTGAAGTGAAAGGAAAAATAGGGGTAATAAAGGTGATCTTCATGGGATGCGTTTAATTTACCACCACCGGAATGCTGGCCATCGGAATCCTGATGACGGAAGATCGACCTGGGACTAAAGATAGGCGTCGAAATACTGGCAACTATCTTTAGCCCCACGCCGAAATCCCAACGCCCGACATCTCGAAAGAGGTAAGCCAGGGACAGTTTAGGTTGCAGTCCCATGGGGATCAAGTTTATACACCCCTGGGAGGTCTTAGGGCTAGGCACACCCTGGGGAGTGTTAGGGTTAGGCGAGGAGAAGGGGGGGTGTTAGGCATCTCGGGGGGAGGTTAGGGTTAGGCACCCCCCGAGGAGGGTTAGGTTTGGGGAGCGAGGATGGCGTTCGGGTTAGGCACCACCGGGGGGAGGGCTAGGGCTAGGCACCCCCCAGGGAGGTTAGGATTAGGCACCCTTAAGGGATGGTTAGGGTTAGAGGGGGGGGAGAGGGTAGGGTTAGTGTACTTATGTGCCCCTATCGGGATGTCCTCCTGACGGGCTTCCGGCATCTGTATGAGAACCGGCGGCTATTCAGCCATCGGCATGTCATACCGATTCCATTTTCATTATTATTTATTAGCAAACTGAACGCCAGGACATTTTGATGTATCGTACTCAGTGCTGTTCATTGAAACAGTCGTAGTGTGGAGTTTCTTAATTAATATACCCTGTACAAAGCACGATGCTGGCATGCCATGTCTATAAGACATGATATACTGTATTTAATTCAAACAACAAAGACAAATTAAAACAAGTGAGATGAATAATGTAGCTGGTTTGGGACAGCAAAGGACAAGCTGGCGGCATCAAACTAAGCTAATATTTTTTATCACCCTTAGAAATAAACGAAAATAATTTCAACACTTAAGCGGGCAGAAATGTCAGAGTACATTAGACCAAACAATGAAGAGATCCCCATAGGGAACATTTATTCTAATGCTCAGCAGTTCCCAAAGCTATCACAGGGTTTTCCATGGTCACTACTAATGATCTACATAATCCAGAGGAGTAAGAAGATTGCAGATACATTAGACAAAAAGCAATCTTCCTGCTCCTGAAACGCTTTACTCATTAACGGACTGCACACAGACATACTTAATCAGGAAATATTTATTCAGCGTCTGGGGAGTCACCTTTTCCACATTTGTGCTCGTATGTATCAGGCAGACAATTCTCATTAATAGAAAGTGGTATTGTAAGAATGTTAGAACAATCCCAAGTGAGGACAATCTGTATTGTGCTGCGAACCCCAATATTTCCTAAGTGCGGCAGCGGTTTGTGACGCTGACGAATCTACGAAATAGTGAAAATCATTATTTTGACTTTTTTTTTTCTTACAAAGAGCTGAAACAACCCTATAACTACAAATGGCAGAAGTTTGAAAACTGGGCCTGATTCAGAGCCGCTCGTAAGCGGCCGCTCGTTTGCTATGAGCGATGTTCGCACAACTGCGCATGGGTTGTAATGCGCATGCGCAAACCAGTCATTGCGGTTGGGAATCGTGCGCTCGCAAAACAGCGAGGGACTGCTAATTTGATTGACAGAATGTACCGTTTGTGGGTGGTAACAGGGGAAGGTGCTTGAAAACGGTGGAGTGGAGATCCGAACGCAGGCGTGCCACACGGTCAAAAGGGCATTTAATGGGAGTGCATAATTAGTAAAGGAGCGTCATCGACCACGTCACTTGGTTGTCTTTTAGCCTGAACTGCTCGCAGGTAAGAAAAACCTACCACAAGCACTGCAAGCAGTTCAGATGCCTTTCGATGTACCCGATTAATCAAATAAATACCGGAGATGACGTGTGATGCGAATAGCAAAGGGGCGTCTTTACAAAATAGCGAGCGCATTTTTCGTTCGCTCGCTCAGACATAGAGGCGTTAACAAACCGCAATGAGCGAGCGATCTATTTAAATAGCCGGCCCCTTTTTGGGAACAACCGTCCGCAAATAGCGTCCGGCT
The DNA here is from genome assembly GCA_031769625.1 of Taudactylus pleione. NCBI lineage: Eukaryota > Metazoa > Chordata > Amphibia > Anura > Myobatrachidae > Taudactylus > Taudactylus pleione. Next base: position 4,206,455 of record JAUIMM010000310.1, on the reverse strand, counting down.
CTGAATCAGGCCCACTGTTCTGTGGTATAATAACCTTTCCCATCAATCACACCTGAAATTCGCTGCATGGAATCTGACCATCTAGTGATAGGCTGGCAGTCCATAACCTCATCAACAAATTAACATATAAAAGGGAAACCACTAACATTTTAAAGGGGCCTGCCAGGGGCATTTTAAGAGAGGAGGGGGCCTGTGTGCAGCCTCCGTTTGGGCCCCCTCCTCTCTCTCTATGATTACCTGTGGGTGCAGGGTGTGCGGTGTGGGCCTCCCTGGACCCAGGGGCCCGTGTGCACCATACACCTTGCACCCATTATAAAGACGCTTAGGGGCCCTGCACTAACAACCTCCTAGTTTAATTTTGCTCTGGCTTACGGGTGAATTCTATGACACATGCATTATTATCCGTGACATCCATCTGCAATTCCACTTGCGTCCGATTTAGAATCAGGTCCCATGTACGCAGTCCTAACCCAACCATGCCGCACAGCAGAATTAATTCAGTCATACTCCTGTTTCAGTTCATTTAACATAATTCAAATCTACCAAATACAGCTCAATACGGCATTCTGTGGCATCGCAAAGCGGAACTCAACAATTGAACTTCTGGAACCTTGTACCTCTGTGAAACTGTTTATGATCATTATTATTTACTTGTAGTTCTGGACCCAACCTAGAATGGGTCCGTTTCTGCTTCCGCTATACCCCTGTTACCGCCTCCACCCTCTTCTTCATACTCCATCCTCACCTCTGTCCTATGTCTCTATCCTCCAACTAATCTCCTATCTTGGCTCTATCCTACATCCCCATCCTCCGTCATAGACCCTCCTTCCTTTCCTGTCCCCTTACCCTCCACTCGGCGGTCATGACTTGTCGGCAGTGGTAGCCATTAGGGGGCCCCTTCTCCCACTTCACATGTCAGAGACATGACAGATATTCTCCATTATTACATAGATTTGTAAAGCGCCACCAAACTCCCTGGTGCTGGGAGTCAGAGGCTCCCATTCAGCATCATTCCGCTGCACATTGCTAGGCTACTCTGACTTAAGTTAATAGGTTATAGTCCCCATACACCGTCTCTGCTAACAGCCGGCCACATATTGCAATTCGGCTACTGAGCCACCAAAGTGAGCAATTTGGCCCCATATGAATCATCAAATTGCACTAATGAGGTAGTCCAGGTTTCAATCCAAAACAAATGGATGATCTCTGCCTGCTCTTCTGGATCAGTGGCCGAGTCAAGCCGCACGGCACTGGATGCAATTCATAACATCTACTCTTAGTTTGACATCTTTAAAAGTAAAGATTGATCACTGTATTGGTCATTTCCAGTGGCCACCTCATCCCTGTCTCTGGTGTGTGCAAGTCATGTAGCATTCACCAAAACGTGCACAGTGTAAAATCTGCAAAGATAATGAAGCCCTACTGGCAGTGTGTGAAAATCAGACTTACCTGCTTGTGACCGGATGGCCTCGGCCTCCACTCCCAATTGGGTTTGATTCCCACTGGGTCTTGGGGTGTCAGTGACCATCTGCGCAGTGGGCGGGTATGTCGCTGCCACCACCAAACTCCTTTAATCGGCGCTTGTAACCGCTTCTTACATACACTCAGGCTCCTACTGCTACACCTGGAATTGCTTCTGCTGCGTATGCATCAACTAGCTGCGGCCATACCTCCTGATCCCTCGCAATGGACCAGGCACTACACGTTAGCTGGCATTTAGCTTGAGCTTTGGAGACACTTGGCTCAATCCAGAACAGCCAGAGAACAGAATAGCATTTTGCGCAAATCTGTTCGTCGCAGGATTCAGATGCAGTCATTAGACAAAGATGTTTACTGCTCAATAGTGTTGAAAAAGACCCTCCCCCTCACCTTCAAGGGGGTACAGCATACAGAGATGTTACAGCAGTCGTGATGTTCAAAAGATATACACACACAGGGCTCACATGTCCACTTTATATTCCATTCTTACACACAATATCACAGGGGGGTAAATCCGCCCTGTGTTACTTTTAATCAATCATGCTTTCTCACAAAATATATTTAACCACATCTTACAGTTCAAAGGAGTTACCCAATTTCCTCCTTTCTAATCTACCACCTAAAAGCAGTTGCTTCCTAAACACAAACTGATTTAGCATACAGTATAACTGTCTCCTAAAATTTAGATAAAACATTTCACAGGAAATGGTAAATTACACTTATCCTTCCAAATACAAGTATCTATGCATCAATCAGTTTGGCTTTCCTTATCCTTTTTAGAAAGTGGCACAAAATAAGAGAGTCTGAAAAACAACAACTGTCTTCTCTCCATACCTGCTGGGATATTTTACACCATTTCAAAGAAAAGGCTTGTCCAGTTTACCCATTATCATATCACTTCCTATGTGAGGATGCCTAAATCGCAATTTGTCAACCTTTTAAAACAAAATACCTTATACCTTCCTCATAAGTGCATACATTCAACATGTCATAAACCAGGGGTTCCCAACCACGGTCCTAAAGGCCCCCATACATCAGCAATTGATTGCAGCAATCGTGCAATTTGCAATCGATTGTGTATAAAAATCTTTCCCTTTTTCAATCGATTGTGGCAAATTCTGCAATCTGCAATCGATTGCAGATTGCAGAATTGCCACAATCGATTGAAAAAGGGAAAGATTTTTATACACAATCGATTGCAAATTGAACGATTGTTGCAATCAATTGCAGATGTATGGGGGCCTTAACAGTCCAGGTTTTCAGGATAGCCATACTTGAGCACAGGTGACTTAATTAGTACCTCAGTTATTTTGATTTAACCTTCTGTGCTTTAGCATGGATATCACTAAAACCAGGACTGTTAAGGCCCCCATACCTCAGCAATCTGAAAACAACAATTGAACAATTTGAAGATTTATTGCCCGATTTTAGGATTTCCCAATCTACCAATCTGCGCCCATACATTACAAATCTTTTTCAGTGATTTGCAGATCGATTGCAGCAAACACAGATCTGCCAATCTTGAAATGCTCCTTCATTTTACTGGTAACGGTCTGCAAATCTGCTGATCATCTCCATACACTAGCAATTTACAGCCCCAATCGATTTGTGAAATCCAACATGTTGTACAATCTGATTTAACAATTCCAATCCCTTTTTGGTTGCAATCTGCGATCTGTGAAGCCCATACATTGCATATTTTTATACATAATCGATTGCAAATTGCAGAATTGCCACAATCGCTTGCTGATGTATGGGGGCCTTAACATGTTGGACAATCTGATTTACCAATTCCAATCACTTTTTGGTTGCAATCTGCAATCTGTAATCCCCATACATTGCAGATTTTTATACACAATCATCTGCAAATTGCAGAATTGACACAATTGATTGTTGATGTATGGGGACCTTTAGTGTGCCTTGAGGACCGAGGTTGGGAATCACTGTCAAAAGGCCCCCATACATCAGCAATCTGAAAACCACAATTGAACAATTTGAAGATTTATTGCCCGATCTTAGGATTTCCCAATCAAGCAATCTGCGCCCATACATTACATTACAGATCTTTTTCAGTGATTTCCAGATCGATTGCAGCAAACACAGATCTGGCAATCTTGAAAGGCCCATCATTTTACTAGTAACGGTCTGCAAATCTCCTGATCATGTCCATACACTAGCAATCTACAGCCCCAATCCATCTGTGAAATCCAACATGTTGGACAATCTGATTAAACAATTCCAATAACTTTTTGGTTGCAATCTGCGATCTGTGAAGCCCATACATTGCAGATTTTTATACACAATCGATTGCAAATTGCACGATTGCTGCAATCCATCTCTGATGTATGGGGGCCTAAAGACTATTAAATATACTCCGCTTTATACACCAATGCATTGCAGATCAGCTGCAGTGCTTTATGGCAATATATATTTTTTAATACAGTTTATTTTAAACCATGTGCAGTGTTTGTGCTTTTAAACTGTGTCCATGTTACTTTAACCCTTTCAGTGCTGCGACTGCCACTACCCACATGCGGCCGGCCTCCGGCCACACTGCTAGATGGTAAATATGTGAGAAAATGTCCTAGTAGTCATATTGGAATGCTGCCTGCCGGGGAATGCTGGGAACTAGGGCGTGTCTGCTATACACGATTTCACATCAGGTGTAACGGTCATAAACAGACTATAATATCAGGATATTTTTATTTGCTAGGCTGCAATTGACAATTTAGCGCCTGATTCAGAGATGCAGAGATGGCGGTAATGCAGTTGCAGCTGCAAATTTGTACTCAGCGGTTCTGCGAAAATATATAAATTTTGCAACAGCCAGAATTTGTATTGAGACAATCACCAGCAGCATGACAAATCCAAGCTGCGTGCAAAGACGCAGCACTGGCTACAGATCGATCAACAATCACCCTTCTGAGTGACCCTATGCCTGCGGGAACTGAGACGCTGGAGCCAATTTGACTGCATACAAAATCGCAGTCGTAGGGAGAGACGCGCCCCAAAAATGATCCACGACACGTCTATCCTTAAGTTGCCACTTCCCCGTTACCGCCCACAAACGGTCCCTGCCTGTCAATCACTTTGAGCGACGTCGGTAATGAAACTTGACACATGCGCAGTGCAACTCAGACGGATGCGCAGGTTACTGATAATCGCTCAACTGCATAACCATCGGCATAAGAGCAGTCATACGCTATGGGAGTGGCAGCTCTGTGATCTTTGCAAGAAAAGTTATGAAAAATAGTTTTATGAAAGTGAGTTTCTTTTGACCAAATATAATCGCACAGTGCGGTGATCTAATCATTTACCCCCTGGCCACGTTTAACCCTTAACTGACGTGGTTGTATGGGATGTGGATGCAGACAGCTGTGCTTCAACTGACAAGGTGCGACCGCACCTCCCCGATTCTGGACATGTTCTACACAGAAAGGATCTTCTCTGACTCCCCGGACTCTCCTGCGGAACCGACAATTTCTGACCGGTCTTGCTGGAAAAATCATCAGTTAATTGGTTAAGTGGGGGCTGAGAATAGTACAGCAGGGTGATGCGCCTCCCCCGCAGCTCGGGATCCACTTGATGGAACCATTTATCCAAAAGAGATAAACTCCATCCGTACACTGGGGGGCTGATGGCGAATTGCAGGCTGCTGCGACCTCTTTAGCACTGCAGCAGCTTTTGCCGTAGTCATGTCTGGTACTAATGCTAGTATCAGCCCTTCTCTGGTGTACGAGCCGGAATCTGAATGTGCGAGGGGCTGAGACACCCACTTTCAGCGTTTTTAGATACTGAAATGCAGCTTTATGTGTATTTAGTAGGGATGTGCAGGCTCGGATAGGTTCGAGTTTGCACGTGGAGTTCGGATTTTTCCCTCCAAAAAAACGGAACTCAGAAAGAGGCAAAACGTCATCTTGCACGGACGAACATCATCATTCCTGGACAGGAATGATGATGTTCGTCCGTGCAAGATGACGTTTTGCCTCTTTCTGAGTTCCGTTTTTTTGGAGGGAAAAATCCGAACTCCACGTGCAAACTCGAACCTATCCGAGCCTGCACATCCCTAGTATTTAGACTAGAGATGTGTGTAGACCCCTGTGTTTTGGTTTTGGCAAAACCACCCTCAAGTGTTTTGGCTCTGGTTCAGTTTTAGTTCGGTTTTGGATTCCTTAAAAATCTATGAAAATCAATAAAAAAAATGATAAAAAATCGATAAAAAATCGATAAATCACGTAATTTGACCTGTTTACATACAATACAAAACACGAGTTTGGCTTTTAAATCTGAGTTCACTGCAGAACCGAACTGGCACTCGGTTCGACTCAGAACCCCAAAGTGATTCTCAAGTGGGACTCGATTCAACTCGGAACCCCTAAGTTCGGGTGTGTTCATATTTCAGGAAAGCCTGATCGCACATCTCTAATTTAGACACAACCATCTGTTGCACCTTCTCTATGCTTTTCACGTCTTGATACATATACCCCAGAACCGGGGCCCTGTATGGGGACAGCATTGCACAGAGAACTAACTACCATCACAGCTTGATACTGTAAATAAGCACAACACTTGAAAATGCAGAATCTATGGTACTATAATAGATAATAGAGTTGTTGTTTTTTATTCATCTAAATCTTATTAAATACGGCGCAGGTTGCTGATTTTATTCATTCCATGTTTCAATTAAAATCCTTTAATTCTCGAGAGAGAGGCAGTGTCATGTGACTTGGGGTAAATGTACTAAGTGGGGGCTTGCAAATGCCCAGCGTGTTGTACATTGAATAGTATTGTCATTTTAAATGTCCTTCTATTGTAAGCCACCATTTAGTAAATCTACCCCTTGCATGGTGAATCTTTGCTAATATGAATCCTCTCCTGCTACGTTCTGGATCTCTATATAAATGTGATTTTGTACAGTATATTCAATTTATAGCTCCCGTATTATTTCTCAATATAAATGTACTTATCCTGTATCATGTTGCAAACTCTTTAAGAGCACAAATAAGTTTTTTTTCAGGCATACAGTAGCTCTAATTAACTCTAAATATATATATTTTTTAAAGAAAAGATTATTGCCTTAATGAAGCTGATAAAGAGAATGACCGGGTAACAGTGGTCAATGAACAGATTAAATTGGATTAAATAACAAAGTATTAAAAAAAAAAATGAGAACATAAATGAATATAAGTAATGTTTTCCTTGAAAGAACTTACAACTTTCTGGTCCATTTGCAATTATAATAACCTCTTCATTTTAATTTGACATTACTAATGTATATTTACTTTCATCATTTCTTCCATTTTATATTTGATAAAACAAAATTCTGGTCAGTGTCCTGTATATGATATAGAGACGTGTCCACGTACGCTATCGCCACAGTCACGCCAAACAGCCGTTCTTGGCGCACATAGGGCTTTATTCAGAGGCGGCCGTACGGTCTACGACCACACGGCCTCCTCGATGTTTGTCTAGTGCGCATGCGCATGAGGGAGCTGGCTCCTTCGTGCGCATGCGTGAGACCCGCTACGACCGACAGCGCCGGTCGTAGCGGGTCTCTTTCCAAAGGGGGCGAGCTGTCGATGTTGATTGACAGCTCACCCCGTTTGGAAGGCGGGCCGGGGTGGTGGCAGCCCAAACGGAGGCGTTCCCAAGGGAACGCCTGCCATTTGGGGAGGCCCCACTGACATCACTAGTGATGCATACAATACAATACAATCACTAGTGATGTCAGTGGAGAACTTCCGGCTCTGACAGAGCCAGAAGCTCTCCGGGGCTTACGACAAGTGAGACCCTACCCTAGGGTCTCGTCGTAAGCCCCGATGGTCGCGATGGTCCTTGACCATCGTGACCATCACCCTAGCGGTCGTTAGAGCTGTGGGTGTTAACCCACAGCCTAACGACCGAAACAGAGGCGGCCGGTCAGGATGCAAGCGGCCGCCCAGTTTCTGAGCGACCGCTTGCATCCTCCGACCGCCTCTGAATGAGGGCCATTGGGCCTGATTCAGAGCCGCTCGTAAGCGGCCGCTCGTTCGCTCCGAGCGATGTTTGCCCAACTGTGCATGCGTACGGATCATTATACGCATGCGCGAACCAGTCAGTGCGGTCGAAATTCATGTGCTCGCAAAATAGCGAATGTCTGATAATTTAAGTGACAGGAGGAGGCGTATGTGGGTGGTAACGGGGGAAGGTGCTTGAAAACGGGGAGTGGAGATCAGAACGCAGGCGTGCTTAAAGGTCAAAACGGGCGTTTTATGGGTGTGCATAATTAATACAGCAGCATCATTGACCACGTCACTGGGTTATTTTATAGCCAGAACTGCTCGCAAAATTGTGGTAGCAAAAACCAACCACAAGAATAGCGAGCAGCTCATACCCTGGTCGATGTACTTGATTAATCTAATAAATAGCGGACATGACGTAGGATGCGTACGGCCAGGGGGCGTAGTTTCCCAAAAAACGACCGCAAGTTTTGTTCGCTCGTTCAGACCTAGAGGCGTGAACAGACCGCAAAGAGCGAACGGTTCATTTAAATAGCCACCCCTATTTTCTGGACGAGCGAGCGCTAATTGCGTCCGGCTCTGAATCAGGCCCATAGTCCCGTGTGACTCGTCTTGCATCCAGCGTCTTTTTCCCTTGAACGTGCATTTTAGCTACAATTAATTGCGAAAAAAACAAGACATCAATGTGCGACACTTGTACATCTATGTGCGAATGAGTCTGAATCTGTGTAACAAGGGCTTCGATTCAGTGGCTGCTGTTTTTTTTCACGCCAAGTATTGTTGTGCTTCATCTGCGACTGTGTATATACAGTATTTAAAATTAAGGGGTCTATTTACTAAGCAGTGTTAGGAGACAGAGTGAAAACTGATAAGGTACCAGCCAATCAGCTCCCAACTGTCATTTTTCAAACACAGCCTGTGAGATGACAGTTGGGAGCTGATTGGCCGGTACCTTATCACTTTTCACTCTGTCTCCTAACACTGCTTAGTAAATAGACCCCTAATTTCTGTGTGGTTAAGGTCGCAGTCCAGTGTCTCTGGTACAGATTGGTTGGAGTTTCTGCGGTGTGAATAAGATGCAAATTTAAAGAAAAATAGTCTCTTGCCATATGCGCCTCAGTTTTTTTGCTTCTTGTTATTTTTAGTTTTCCTTTGTAAACCCAATAAAGATATTTTGCACTAAAAATATTGAAGCATTCCTTGTGACACAATCGCAACTTTGTTATAACCAAATGAAACCATATAAACTCATAACTTGTAACCTTTTGGTGTATGATACATGCGAGTTAGATTTATACACACTGGGCCTGACTCAGAGCCGGACACTCTGACAGAGTGCTCGCTCTGAATCAGGGCCGGCCTTCTTGTTTTTTAGAGCGGCCTCCTGGCCACTCGCATAGCTGTGCACAGGTAAAGCGAGCAGCCATGATGATGGTCGCGATGGTCAAGACCATCGCGACCATCGGCTTGCGACAAGACCCTTTTGGTAGGGTCTCGTTGCCACAAGCCCCAGAGAGATTTCGGCTCAAACAGAGCCGAAACCTCTCCCACTGACAGCCACTCCCCCGGCCCGCCCACCAAAGGGGGCGTCCTGTCACTCAACATCGACAGCACGTCCCCTTTGGTATGAGACCCAGAGCGACGGCTTGCCCGTCGCTATCCGGGTCTCGCGCATTCACACGACGGAGCTGGCTCCGTCGTGCGCATGCGCACTGGGCCACCATCGACCCGCTTGCGAGCGGGTCTGAATCAGGCCCTCTGTTTCTTTCTTTCTGCCAGCAATTCTGCACCTGAGAAGAAGAGTTTCTATAAAATAAAATACATTACTTCTCCCAAATTGTTGTCTACTTGTGTAATGAGCCAATGCAACCTGGAAGCGCTGAACATTTTTGATGACTTATGAGGTAGAGGCTAAATAATACAAATAAGTAATTTGGGGGGGACACAGATCACTTACGTACTGTTGTGTTCTCAAGTTGATGCGTCTGCATTAATCAGAGGCTTGGGTGGAGGTACTAAAAAAACAAATAAAAAACAAATAGAGGGATCAAATATACTAGAGCTATATTACTTATGCCTTTTATATTTACTTTTGTAACACTAATACAAAACCTGGTTACAACAATATAATTTTAATGTGAAATTATTATAATTGCATAGAGTATTTAAGTCTCTCTCTCTATGTAATATATAGTAAATAAATATATATACCAGTAAAGGGTTACGACAGTCCATCCCACCCACTCTGTCCAGCCCTGACCCCTCTTTCTGCTGCTCTGCCCCCCGCTCTGACTGATGCTCATCCCTTGCACCTTCCCCCTGTTCCCGTACTTGCCCAAGGTGGCTGGCCATGTCCCATCTGCCACTGGGCGCACATTTGGAAGACGAGACATACCTTAAAAATTATTATATAGATATAATTATATTATTATTTACAGTCAGGTCCATAAATATTGGGACATTGACAGAATTTTCATATTTTGGCCTCTATTCACCACCACAATGGCTATGAAATGAAACAAACAAGATGTGATTTAACTGCAGACTTTCAGATTTAATTTGAGGGTAATTACATCCAAATCAGGTGAACGGTGTAGGAATTACAACGGTTTCTATATGTGCCTCCCACTTTTTAAGGGGCCAAAAGTAATGGGACAAACTAAACAATCCTAAATCTAACTTTCACTTTTTAATACTTTGTTGCAAATCCTTTGCAGGCAATTACAGCCTGAAGTCTGGAACGCATAGACATCACCAGACGCTGGGTTTGATCCCTGGTGATGCTCTGCCAGGCCTCTACTGCAAATGTCTTCAGTTCCTGCTTGTTCTTGGGGCATTTTCCCTTCAGTGTTGTCTTCATCAAGTGAAATGCATGCTCAATCGGATTCAGGTCAGGGGATTGACTTGGCCATTGCATAACATTCCACTTTTTAGCCTTAAAAAACTCTTTGGTTGCTTTTGCAGTATGCTTCGGGTCATTGTCCATCTGCACTATGAAGCGCTGTCCAATGAGTTCTGAAGCATTTGACTGAATATGAGCATATAATATTGCCCGAAACACTTCAGAATTCATTCTGCTGCTTTTGTCAGCAGTCACATCATCAATAAATACAAGGGAACCAGTTCCATTGGCAGCCATACATGCCCACGCCATGACACTACCACCACCATGCTTCACTGATGAGGTGGTATGTTTTGGATCATGAGCAGTTCCTTTCCTTCTCCATACTCTTCTCTTCCCATCACTCTGGTACAAGTTGATCTTTGTCTCATCTGTCAATAGGATGTTGTTCCAGAACTGTAATGGCTTTTTTTAGATGTTGTTTGGCAAACTCTAATCTGGTCGTCCTGTTTTTGTGGCTCACCAATGGTTTGCATCTTGTGGTGAACCCTCTATATTCACTCTTGTGAAGTCTTCTCTTGATTGTTGACTTTGACACATATACATCTACCTCCTTGAGAGTGTTCTTGATTTGGCCAACTGTTGTGAAGGGGTTTTTCTTCACCAGGGAAATAATTCTTTTGTCATCCACCACAGTTGTTTTCCGTGGTCTTCTGGGGATTTTGGTGTTGCTGAGCTCTCCGGTGCATTCTTTCTTTTTAAGGATGTTCCAAACAGTTGATTTAGCCACACCTAATGTTTTTGCTATCTCTCTGATGGGTTTGTTTTGATTTTTCAGCCTAATGATGGCTTGATTCACTGATAGTGACAGCTCTTTGGATCTCATATTGAGAGTTGACAGCAACTGATTCCAAATGCAAATGTCACACCTAGCATCTACTCCAGACCTTTTACCTGCTTAATTGATAATTAAATAACGAGGGAATAGCCCACACCTGTCCATGAAATAGCTTTTGAGTTGATAGTCCCATTACTTTTGGCCCCTTAAAAAGTGGGAGGCACATATTGAAACTGTTGTAATTCCTACACCATTCACCCGATTTGAATGTAATTACCCTCAAATTAAATCTGAAAGTCTGCAGTTAAAGCACATCTTGTTTGTTTCATTTCAAAACCATTGTGGTGGTGAATAGAGGCCAAAATCTGAACATTTTGTCAATGTCCCAATATTTATGGACCTGACTGTATATTGTTCCACAGCACCTTACAAAGTACATAAACAAATAAGTGACCAATGACTAACATTACAATACAGTGCAGGACAAGGACATGGATAATCTAAATTGCTACATTAGCGACCATAACACCCAAATAGCAACTGCGTAAGCAACCAAGTGTTAGGTGCCCTAGTGGTGAGTAAGAAGTAGATGAAAATAAAGTAAAGAGAAGCACAAGAGGGTAGAGGGCCCTGCTCGTAAGAGCTTACATTCTAAAGGGGAGGGGCAGACAAACAGCATGACACGAGTAGAGGAAGGAGCATGTAGCAGCAGGTTAGGATAAGAGCTGGAAGGCTTTGATGAAGTAGTGGGTCTTGAGAGCCCGTATGAAGGATTTTAGCAAGGTGGAGAGTCTGATGAGGAGGAGAAGAAGAGAATTACAAAGGTGGGGCGCAGCATGGGCAAAATATTGGAGGTGGGAGTGGAAATAAGTAATCAGTTGGCATGAGAGGCTGCGTGCATTTGTTGAACAAAGAGGGCAGCCAGGAGAGTGAAGGGAGATAAGGTCAAAAACGTAAATGGCAAAGGAATGGGTAAGGGCTTTGTAAGTGAGTGTAAGAACCTTGAATTGGATTCTGAAGGGGAAGGAGAGGGGAGGTGGATGTAGAACATTTGGAGAGTAAGATGAGCCAAGCAGCAGCAATAAGGATAGACTGGAGAGGAAAGAGACGGGAGTTGGGGAGGCCAGATAGGAGGTTACAGTAGTCCAATCTAGAGGTGATCAGTGAGTGTATGAGGGTTTTAGTAGCATCCTTGGTGAGAAGGGGTCTGACATTGGAAATATTTTTGAGATGGAAATAACAGGACTGTGAGAGGTGCTGGATATATAATTTGAAGGAGAGGGAGGAGTCTAGGATAATGATAAAACAGCATACTTTGGGGCTAGAGGAGTTGTGCCATCAATTAATAAAGAAATAGTGGGGAGTGAGGTTATGTGGGAGGGTGGATAGATGATCAGCTCAGTCTTAGACATATTAATTTTAAGAAATCACTGGGACATCCATGAAGAGATAGCAGAGAGACAGTTGGAGATATGAGTGAGGAAAGAGGGGGAGATGTCAGTGGAGGAAAGGTAGATCTGAGTGTCATCAGCATAGAGATGATATTGGAGGTCAAAGGAGCTGATGAGTTCACCTAGAGAGGATGTATAGAGGGAGAATAGGAGAGGTCCAAGAACAGAACCTTGGGGAACACCTACGGTAGAGTCAAATGAGCAGAGAGTAGTGGCCCTTGGATTTGGCAGCAAGGAGGTCATTGACTTTCGTGAGGGCAGTTTCAGTATAGTGGAGAGAATGGAAGCCAGACTGAAAAGGGTCATGGAGGTAGTGAGAGTAAAGAATGGTGGTAAGGCAATTGTAAACAATACACTCAAGGAGTTTGGAGGCAAAAGGGAGGAGAGAGATAGGAGAGAGTGTTAGGATCAAGGGTAGGTTTTTTAAGAATGGGGGAGACAAGGACATGTTTGAAAGCAGAAAGGACAGTACCAGAAATGAGGGAGAAATTGAGGAGGTGGGCAAGAGTGGAACAGGCACAAGGAGAGAGGTAGCAGAGGAAAGAATAGGATCAAGGAGGAGGTGGAAGGGGGAGAACCAGATGAGGACCATGACTTCCTCTCTAGATACAGGGGAGAAGGATGTCAGAGTCAGTAAAATGGATGTGGAGGGGTAATCCAGGAAAGGAGGGGGTGGAGTGCTGGGGGACTGGTTGAATATGATGTCCTGACATATGGAATCAATGTTAGATGTAAAGTAGGTAGCAAAGTCAAGTCCCTTCTCTGCCCACCCCCTCCACGCCTCCCCTCCTCGCTTGACTTTGGTACCTACTTTACATCTAAAAGCGAGGAGGGGAGGAGTATAGGGGGTGGGCAGAGAAGGGAGTTGAAGTTGGCAAAGAGATGCTGGGGATTTGAGGACTGGGAAGAGATGAGGTTCTTGAAACATGACTGTTTAGGGAGGGAAAAGGCAGCACTGTAGGATGAGTATGCATTAGAAATGGAGAACGTCTGCCTTAATGTGTGTATCCACTAGCAGATAGTGGAACGACACTACGATTACAACATTGTAATCATACAGTCATTCCTCATCCCCTGTAGTGACTACACTGAATGATATGTCATTCAGTGCAGGCACCTTCCCTCATTCCCGAACATGCCCAATCTGTCATTATCAGCAGTTTGTCCGGCATGTTCAGGCAATGATTGATGTCAAAAATGACCAGTGGGAGCATGCATTGCTGGTTTTCCGACATTTTAATTCCCGATTTGTGAACGATTAATGAGCAATTGAATGATATCTTCTCCACTGTCGCTTGGCAGTTCGTGAACACTTTTGCAGGTATCTGGTGCATTTGGAATGCCAGGGTTGAGGTGTGGATCTGTAAGGGTGAGTAATGATCACCAGAGCAACAGCATCAAGAGCAGAAGTAAGGGAGGCGTTGTATAGGGTAATGGCTTGATCAGGGCAGGAGAGAGAGGATAGGGGATAGAAGCGAATCAAGCATGGAGGAAAAATATACCCTCAATATTACGCTTAGTGATGGTGGCTTTAGGAGGTAGAAGAGGGGAAGGAGAGAGGGATAACTTAAAAGAGAGAAGGTGATGGTCAGAGAGGGGGAATGGGGAATTAGAGTTTTCAGAAATTTCACAATGGTGAGTGAAGACTAGATCAAGTGAATGCCCACTCACATGGGAGGGTGAGGAGGTCCATTGGGAGAGACCAAATGAAGATGTGAGGTTGAGGAGTTTGGAGGCAGAGGATTCTGTGGGGAAATCAATTGGAATATTGAAGTCACCTAGGATGATGGAGGGAAGGTCTATACATTAAACATTTTGAGAATGCGGTCAATATCCCAACCATGGGGATTCTGGCACTCAGAACACCCGCACCGGAATCCTGAAGGAAAGTAGCAGGTTTAGGGGGAGGGTTAGGGTTAATCACTAGGGGGAGTGTAAAGTTTAGGCACTAAGGGGGGAGGGTTAGGTATAGGCACTAGGGGGAAGGTTAGGTTCAGGCACTAGGGAGAGAGGGTTAGGGTAGGGAGAGGGGGAGGGTTAGGATACATACCGACAGATGTCATTATCCTAACCCTGTCGGGATGCCAGCATTGAGACCGATGGGATCCCAAGCACCAGCATCCCGTACTCATCCCAACATTTGTGCTGTTGATTTAATGTTTTGGCTGGATTAGGGATGGGAGCAAGGGGCATAGATGGGAAATTTTCCATATTCCTATCCTTTTTCCAGACATGTTCCCAATGTCCTGGCAGCCACAAACCAACGGAGATGATTACACCAACAATGGCAGTTATAACAACTAGTAGAGAGTAGACCAAGCTGACAACTGTCCTGATTCTGATGGGACAGTCTTGATGTCAGACAGATTCAATAAGGACTATGGGGGGAAATGGATCAAACCTCAAGAGTTGACAAGTGGAGAAGTTGCCTCTAAAAGCCAATCAGCTTATTTCTATTGTTTTATATACATACTAGCTAGAATCTGATTGGTCGAATCTCCACTTGCAGGCACCCCCACTTTTTAGTAGGTTTTCAAAATCCAGGGCTATAAGGAGGGCAGTTCAGTTAGTGCCGTTGCACAGGGAGAGATGTCCTAGTGGTGGAACCCACCATTCTCTCCTGCCACCACAATTCCCTATTACCAGATGCCTACTGTGATGCATGTTATGCTAGCGGTGTTACTGTCTCCTTTTATCCATACTAGATCCTCCTCCAGCTTCCCCTCACTGTGTGGGGAGATGTAATGACATCTTCCACAGTGCCATGCAAGGAGCCATGGGCTGAGGAAAACCCCCCAAACCATCGAGGAAGCAGGAGGGAAAGTGGCAATAGTGGCCTGGCATCAGGGAAAGGAGGAGGCCCCAAGGCAGAACAGAGTAGCGGGCAGGTAGCGGGAAGGCAGAACCAATGACTGGAGCCCACCTAGTACACCCCCAGAGTAGCAGGAGGTTGTCGGTGGATGAAAGAGGGAGCTGGGGGGTCCTCCTGCCACAGGATCAATTTCAGGGTACACATACTGGGGAGGCTGCTTCCACTGGTGATGAGGCATTGCCAACATGAATTGTTCAAAATGTCAGTGTGATGACATCATTAACTGAACTACAGAGACAGTCATGCTATAAGCTGCCTGGCAGGTACTGAAGAAAGAAGGTTATGTATAGCACTCCAGGAAAAGGCTCAGCTATTCAAATAGACTACTGTATACTGTATGAATATGACAATATCATTATTTATGCTTGCTGTTCTATGAGGAGTTTCTTGCTTGAAATATTTTTTTCTCTATATAGCAAAGTATGAGTCACCACCCTACAAAATATCTGCTTTTATGCTATTAGATTCTTCGAACTTTTAGGTAATACCTTGGCAACATTAAGTGCAATACTGACATATTTTCCATTTTTCATTCTGTAAGGCAAATTACATTAGAAAAACCAAATATATGGCCTGATTCAGACCCGCTCGCAAGCGCATAGAGCTTGCAAGCGGGTTGATGTTTGGCCCCTGTGCATGTGCCGCCTCTGGCGTACGCATGCGCGAGCCCCAACAAGCGACGGCAGCTCTGTCGCTTCGGGGCTCACTACAAGACGGGGCAGCTGTCGATGGTGAGTGACAGCTCGCCCCGTTTTGTAGGCGGGGAGGGGGAGTGGCTGCACAAACTCAGGCATTCCCATAGGAACGCCTGCCATTTGTGGACGGCCCTACTGACATCACACGTGATGTCAGTAGTGGACTTCCTGCTCTATTAGAGCTGGAAGTCCACTTGGGCTTGCGGGAGCCGAGACCCTCCCACAGGGTCTCGCCACAAGCCCGATGGTCACGATAATCGTGACCATCGCCAGGCCGCTCGCACAAGCTGTGGGTGGTCACCCACAGCTGTGCGAGCGGCCTGGAGGCCGAAAAAAAAAAAAAAGTAACGCCCTGATTCAGAGTGAGCGCTTGCAAACATCGTGCGCCTCTGAATCAGGCCCATAGTACTGAGGATAAATGCAGATGGAAAGGGAGGTGTGGTGTCCAGGGCAGGGACCCATGTTTCGTTTGGTCCCCTCTAGTGCCTGGTCATGCCTCTCTGTTCCCTGACCATAGCCCCTTTAGTAGGGCCACATTATTTTGTAGACCCTTCCCACCATTGCAGTCCCCTTCATACCCTGATGCAATGCTGGCGTTATCTTTCATTTCATAGGGGTGCTTTTATTTCAAAGCTGTCTTCAAAGTCACAGCCTGAAAAATGTTCACTTATCTCGTATTTTTAGCAGCTGCTGTAATGATTCATTGGTGGATTCCAATTGAAAAGAAATTGTGTCCTCGTTCAGCAATATAATTCTTAAACATCTGCAACGCAATTCATTTTAACATCATTTTATATTTAGCATTATATGTCTAAGGGTCACAGATGTGATGCAATAATACTGCAACTTTTTTCTTTTTAAGCAAATTGTTGTCCTCGTATTTACACTGTGTGCACCTGAGAGAGAGAACTGGTCACCTACGTTCACCCAGATAACATTATATTCACCTCCCCAAGGGGATGGTGTTTAATTTTTATCATTGGACACAGGGTCATAAGTAGAGCCCCCCATTCCCCAAATTAGGTGATAACATGGTAAATGATAGTTGCTGTGTGTGGGGCACCTTCATCTCTAATAAAACTTTTTTGAAATCAGTGTTTGTGGGAGAGGCTGGCACAGAGAGGAAAAGGACAGGCGTGTTGGTGCAGACAGGGGAAAAGGCAGAGAAGCTGGCAGACAGGGGAGGTACACATAGACTGGCATAGAGAGTGAAAGTGCAGACAGTTTGGTACAGGCAGAGAATGGGAGAGAGACTGACAGTCATATAAAGGGCAGGGAGGCTAGCACAGACAGGAAAAGCAGAGAGCCTGGCACATACAGGAAAAGAACAGAAAGTGTCACTGACAGGGAAAGGACAGGGAGGCTGGAGTAGGCAGGGAATGGACACAGTGGATAGCATAGCACAGACAGGGGATAGGCACAAACTGGCACAGGCAGGTGATGGACAGAGAAGCTAGCACAGGCAGGGAATGGGCAGTGTGAGTAGCACAAATAGAGAATAGGCAGAAGCTGGCACAGACAGGGGATGGGCACAAACTGGCACAAACAGGTGATGGACAGAGAAGAAAGCACAGACAGGGGTTGGACAGAGAAGCTAGCACAGACAGGGGATGGACAGAGAAGATAGCACAGACGGGATGGACAGAGGGGGTCATTCAGACCCGCTCGTAAGCAAAGGACGCTCGCAAGCCGGTCAATGTTGTGCGAATGCGCATGCGCGAGACCCGGCGAGCGACGAGGAATACGTCGCTCGGGGTCTCGCACCAAAGGGGGCGTGCTGTCGATGGTGACTGACAGCACGCCCCCTTTGGTGGGCTTGCCGGGGGCGTGGCTACCAGACGGAGGCGTTCCCATGGGAACGCCTACCGTCTGAAGCCGACCCCACTGACATCAGTAATGATGTCAGTGAGAGTGATTTTGGCTCTGATAGAGCCAAAATCACTCCTGGGCTTGCGGCAGCGAGACCCTACCGCAGGGTCTCATCGCAAGCCCGATGGTCGCGAAGGTCTTGACCATTGCGACCATCTTTTTGGCCGCTCGCATATGCTGTGGGTGGTCACCCACAGCTATACGAGCGGCCAGGAGGCCGCTCCATTTTCAGGTAGGAGGGCCCTGATTCAGAGCGAGCGCTCTGGTCAGAGCGCTCAGCTCTGAATCAGGCCCAGAGTGCATAGCACCAATAGAGGATAGGCAGAAGATAGTACAGGCAGGGAATGGGCACGGAGGCTGTTACAGACAGGAGAAGAGGAGCAAGAATGTCACAGACAGAAGAGAAGGTAATAAAGACGCAGACAGAAGACAGTGACAGGAAAGGTACAGGAAGACATACTTGTTTGCAGCCTGTGCTCTATGGGGCAGGAGGGGAGCATTACAGCCCACTAGAGGAAGAGAAGAAATGGAGTCATGGCCCAGGGACAGGCTGCAAAGGCTGCGGCACTAGTGGACCCCTGTTCCCTTCCTGAAGAAAAAGGTGCCGTGCAGAATTCAGCAAAGCCACGTTGGTTATTTTATTTTAAATTAACAAAAAACAAAACAGAGGCACCGTGACAGCACTCCTGTCAGGCCGGTCAGCTCGTGGCTCGAGCCCTTGCGATTATTCTGTTTCCCTGCATGTTGTAGTTAAAATTTGTTCCAATGCATTACGTGAGCATAGGGAAGTCTAATTCAACTGAGCTAGCTGCAAATAAAATGGTAAAGCAGACAATCCAGAAGAGATCTATCTTTGGGAGGCACTACAGTATATACAGTATATAAGTTTGGCTTCGGTCCTAATTTCATTCAGTGGGTGATGTTACTGTACTCTGCCCCTGGGTGATGTTACTGTACTCTGCCCCTGGGTGATGTTACTGTACTCTGCCCCTTCTGTTCGAGTTTGTGTTAATGGTTTTATTACAACTCCATTTGCTTTGGGTTGCCCGCTCTCTCCTGCACTATTCGCATTATCCATTGAACCTTTGGCATGTCTGCTTCGTGTTGATGCTCGTATTCACTGCTTGCGGTTAGGTTCTGCTGTAGACACAAAAGCCTTATATGCTGATGATATGCTCCTGCTCCTGCTCCTGGCTGACACAGATGGTTCATTAGATAGACTCCTACAGGTTGTTGAGAGTTTTGGTATCTATTCAGGTCTTAGGATCAATTGGACTCAGGGGTGATGGACTAAGACGCACCAGCAGACTGTGCTGATTAATTTGATATGCAAAACTTGTATATCTGTGTGCGACTTAGGGGTCTATTTACTAAGCCTTCAATGGATATAAAGTGAACTGAGATAAAGTGCTAACCAACCAGCTCCTAACTGTCACTTTTCAAACACAGCCTGTGACATGGCAGTTAGGAGCTGACTGGCTGGTACCTTATCCTCATTCACTTTATTTCCATCCAAGACTTAGTAAATAGACCCCTAAATCACATATATTCTATTTTCATGGTTCTACCCTAACTCACTAGTCCTTTTCCTGCCCTTTTCAACGGACCACGAAATTTCATTATTTAGGGGTCTGGGTTACACCCTTGGAGGTAAATTTACTAAAGGTCGATTTTGATCGATTTGCTTTGATTTTAAATCACTCAAAATCGACCTTTAGTAAATATAGGTCTCTCAATATGTTGAGCAAAATATTGTTGCCATTACCTCCTATTTTAAACAGAAGGTGCATTCCTGGCAGAAACTCCCCCTTACAGTCACGGGCAGAATAAATCTTATCAAAATGGTCATCCAGCCTAAATATCTTTATTTATTGCAACATCCCTACACAATTGCCATTGAAATGATTATTTCTTCCTTTATGTGGGGTGTTAAAAAAGCTTGAATTAAGCTTGACACATTACGTAGATCTAAACATTCGGGTTGTTTGACCCTCCCCAAGTTAAAATTGTATTATGTAGCCACCCAATTAACTTCTCTACAAGTTTTGTTGACAATGTCTAGATCAGTGATTCTCAACCTCGGTCCTCAAGGCACATTAACAGTCCTGGTTTTAGTGATATCCATGTTTCAGCACAGGTGGTTAAATCAAAATAAATGAGGTACTAATTGAGTCACCTGTGCTCAAGTGTGGCTATCCTTAAAACATGGACCGTTAGTGTGCCTTGAGGACCGTGGTTGGGAACCCCTGGTCTAGATCGTCCAATGTCGCTCCACTGATCCGTCAAGACTCAATCTTATGGCGTTTCGCATATTCTCTCCTTGGGGGTATTGGAGTTGACCCTGATACTTTGTTATGGTTCAATGAGACCTTCTCTGTGTTGGGCAAGATGAGTACTGATAAGTTTTGGATTAGATATGGTGTTGTTACCATTGGACAGGGTTACCATGCTGGCCATCTCAAATTGTTCCAACAGCTATGTGAAGATTTTGGACCTCCTCTCACTGCCTTTTATCGTTTTCTTCATCCTCAGCATTCTCTGTCTGTCCAGTTCAAGGGGAACCAGCCAGAGTTATGTAATTCCCTGCTTAAGACTACTTTGCAGAGTTCTTCTAAGCTAATATCATTTTTATTTTACAGTCTTAATTCTCAGTCCCTACCAGATGGGTTACTGCCCTTGAAGGTAAAATGGGAGGTTTATATCAGTGCCCTGTCTATTGAGGGTTGGGAACAGATTATTGGCTGCTCTAGGGATACCACTGCTTGCATTCACTTCCAACAAATACATTTTTATATCCTACACAGAATTTATTCCTCCCCTGAAGCTTTACATGCTATGGGTCTTTGAGCTGACTTGGTTTATCCCAAGTGCGGTTCTACTGATATGGCATATGCTATGGAAGTGTCCGTGGCCATCAGTTTTGGACAAGTGTTTGGGATTGTGTCAGAGATACTACTCCTGTTTTCCTCCTCTACAACTCAGGATTTGCCTCCTTTGGTATTGTACTTGGGAAGGCTCTCCAGAATGCTTTCTACAAATATGTTATGCGTCTGAACACTCTGGCCAAAGTTGAGACATCTAGAACTTGGCTTGTGCTGGATCCCCTTCCCTACATATGTGGCAGGTTCTTGTTAATGACACTGTGGACAATGAAAAGTAGGAATGCTACTCAGAAGTATCGTATCATAAAATTTGGGATCGACGGTGTCAGTCTCAATATGGCCTCCACCGGGATGGGGATAGCAGTGTTTTTTTGAGTATGCTGTTTATTTATTTATTTGTTTGTTTTTGTTTGTTTATATTCTGTTTGCCTGACCCTGCACATCATGGACTGGATGATATGTTTATCATATCAATGTCTTATATAGCTTTAAAATTTGTTTATGACTCTTTTCCTTTTTTTAAAAAATTATTTATATACCTTGCATTGACTTTATCATATTTAACATAATATGTATTATAGGCTGATGTAGATGCTACTTATTTGATGTCAGTATGTCTTATTTGCTATTTATTATATTATTGGTTATTTTTTGTTATGTTACTTTTTAGCCAGCAATTACAGAGTTATTTATTGATAGCTGCAGGATACTAGTAAACCAGAGACTATTACTCTCTGTCGCTATAGTGACATTGAATAGTGAATATTACAATGGTTGGGTGGAGTTTTACAACCTTGATGGTTTTATTGTTATCTGTTCATTTGTAAGGTGAGGCATAAGGGGCACCAGCCATCTGCTTGTAGCAGGTGCAAAAGATGCATCTTCTAAAAGGCATCACTGGAAGTTTCTGAAAGTTCTATGTAATCATACAGTTACCATACTCAGTCTGCGTTGGACCATCCCATTAACTCCCCTGCCAAGACTCTTCATTCATAAGGAGATGATAGTGTCAGATGCGAACATGTCTGCAATCACAAATATTCATGTCTTCATTTTCTTAGGCACTAAGGGGGTAGGGTAAGGTTTAGGCAGCGGGGAGGGAGGGAGGGTTAGGGTTAGAATACTGACTGATATATATATATATATGGCAGTTGGTCTTTCTTCCGCGGCCAGTCACCTCTCTTCTGCACTTTGCAGATCTCAGACAGACAGCCACCTGCAGAAAACAGGATTTTGGTACTTACCGATAAACCCCTTTCTCCGATTCCACAGGGGGCACTGGAGGCTTCATGACAGTGGGGTATAGATGTGAGCTAACTGGGAGCTGGTACTTTAAATTAAGAAAGTGGTACTAGCTCCTCTCCCTCTATGCTCCCCAACAAGTCAGTCTTAGGAAACTGTGCCCAAGGAGAGCTGGAAAAACAAATTGCAGAAGAGGAGGTGAAGCAAGTCCACATAATGACAAACAACACATAACATGTGTAAAAAGGTCTTAAAAACAGTAGAAGAAATAAACCTAATCAGTCATAATGTAGAATGACAACCAATAATGGCAGGAAGGAACAGCACCGGGTGGACATCCAGTGTCCCCTGTGGAATCGGAGAAAGGGATTCATTTGTAATTACCAAAATTATGTTTTCTCCTTCATCCACTAGGGGACACTGGAGGCTTCATGACAGTGGGGATGTCCCAGAGCTCCCATTCCGGGTGGGAGAGCGCTGAGAACTCTGCAGAACAGTACGGCCATATTACGAGATCGAGGCCGCAAACGTATCCAAACAGTAAAACTGGACAAAGGTTTGCCGGCCCGACCAAGTGGCCACACAACAAAGTTGAGCCATGGAAAACCCGTGGGCAGCCGCCCATAAGGGACCCACTGAGAACATGGAATGCACTGTAATGGAAGCTGGAAGTTCTTTAGAGGAGGCCACATAGGCCTGCCTGATGGTCAGACGGATCCAAAGTGCAATAGTCTGCTTTGAAGCCGGCCAAACAGGACGAGCAACAACATACTGGACAAACAGTGAATCTGATTTCCATAGAGATGCGGTCCTATCCATGTAGATCCTGAGGGCTCTAACAACGTCCAGGGATCTGGAAGCTGGTGAGTCCTCTGGAAGAACTGGCACCATAATAGGCTGGTTTATGTGGAATGCAGAGACCACTTTAGAAAGGAATGCCATCTGCGTATGGAGGTCAGCCCTATCCGCATGGAATACCAAGTACGGAGGATGATAGGAGAGAGTCCCGAGCTCCGAAACTTGCCTGGCCGAAGCCAGGGCTAGGAGAAGTACTACCTTCCCCGAGAGATACTTAAACTCAACAGTCTGTAACGGTTCAAACAGAGAAGACTGCAAGAAAGAGAGAAAGATATCCAAGTCCCATGGAGCCGTGGGAGGAAAAAAGGGTGGTTGTAACCGAATAACACCCTACAGAAAAGTCTGAACATCCGGGAGTACGGCAATTTTGTCTGGAAAAAAATGGACAGTATTGAAACCTGAACCTTCAGGGATTCAAGACGTAGGCCCACTGAGAAGCCTGCCTGCAGGAAAAGTAGAAACCTGGACACCTTGAACTTTTTAGGAAGCGATTCCTGCCATTCACACCACATCACATAAGTCTTCCAGATACAGTGGTAGTGTCTGGAGCATGGTAGGGATCACAGTAGATGAGATCCCTTTTTGCTGTAAGATTGCCCTTTCAACAGCCATGCCGTCAAACGTAGCTGCCTTAAGTCTGGAGAGACGAAAGGACCCTGCTGCAGGAGATCCTCTTGCAGCGGTAGAGGCCAAGGATCGTCTATCAGCAGTAGAGGCAGGCTGGAATACCAAGCTCTGTGGGGCCAATCTGGAGCCACAAACAGAACCATGGCCCTTTCCCTCTTGATGCATTACAGAAGCCGAGGCAGAAGAGGAAAAGTGCGTACACTGCCATGGCCTCCGGGTCTCTTTTTCGAGAGCATTACAGAGGCAGTTGATGATTGTGTCTGGATGCCTTGAGGTCGACTTGTGGAAGACCCCACCTTTGAACAAGCTGTTGAAATACCTGGGGATGGAGCGCCCACTCCCCGGGATGTACGTCCTAATGACTGAAGTAGTTGGCCTCCCAATTGTCCATACCTGGAATAAATATTGCTGATATTGCCATGGTGAATTCCTCTGCCCAGAGTAGAATGCGGCTTACCTCATACATTGCCACCTGACTTCTGGTGGTGCCTTTTCAGTTTATGTACACCACCGCTGTGGCATTGTCCGACTGGACTCTGACAGTTTGACCCCGCAACAGGTGATCCACTAGTCTAAGAGCATAAAACACTGCTTGTAATTCTAAGATGTCTATGGGTAGCGTGGCTGCCTGTGGACTCCAGTGACCCTGGTAGTGGTGCTCCAGAGTCACTGCCCCCCACCCTCTCAGACTAACATCTGTGGTGAGGAGAATTAAATCCCACACTCCGAACCTCTTGCCCTCCAACATGTGAGATGAATTCAGCCACCAGAGAAGAGATATCTGAGTTCTGGGGGCCAGCTTAGTTTGTTGCTGAATGAATAGATGGGATCCTGACCATTGAGAGAGGAGGTCTAGTTGAAAAAGCCTGGAGTGGAAACGGCCATATGGAATGGCCTCGAAGGTCGCAACCATCTTCCCGAGGAGTCGTATGCATATGTGCACCGATACTCACCGATGTTGTAAGAACAGCCGCAGTATCTTATGAATGGAAGTTGCCTTTTCCTAAGGAAGGAAGACCTTCTGACATACCGTGTCCCGAATCTTCACCCAGAAATTGAAGCCTCTGTGTTGGCTGCAGATGGAACTTGGAAAGTTCAGGATCCACCCATGTCGTATAACGAGCCTGTGAGTCACCAGTATGTTTTGTAGTAATTGGTTCTTTGAAGGAGCTTTCAGGAGGTGATTGTCCAGGTAAGGGACAATCGTGACTCCCTGAGTCAGAAGGAGAGCCATCAGCCCTGCCATTACTTTGGTGAATGCCTTGGGAGCCCAGGGTGATGAGGTCCAGAACCCAGGCATCTGGACAGGATTCTGCCTACACTACCTTGAAATCTTGAAGATAAGCTCCACCCTGGGGTCCACCAGGTGAGAGGGAAACCCGTCATCCACTGGGTTTGGTGGAGGGATTACTGTCCTGGTCTGTAGAGGTAGCTGCAGCTATACCCCTTCCTCTGGAACCACGAGAAATGGTAGGTTCTCCTCTATAATGGCCTCTAAATCTTCCTGGGGCACGAAAGGACTGAAAGGATGATCCTGAATAAGGCTTACGAGTAGCCGGAGCAGGTGTGTGGAGTTAAGTATACTTACACCTGTAGCCTGGGAGATCCACTTGTCCAGTTTGGGCCCAAACAGGACATCACCGGTGAATGGAAGTGCTTCCACTGCCCTCTTTGATTCTGCATCAGCCTGCCACTGTCATAGCCAAAGAGCTTTGTGGGCTGTTACTGCTAGAGCGTAAGACCTAGAGGCTTGATTGCATAACTCTTTTGATGCCTCGCCAAGATAAGCAGCAAACTCCTTAATCTGTTCTGCTAAAGAAGTAAGTTCCTCAGCTGGGAGTCCTTTCCGTAATCCTTCAGATAGTTGTTTAGCCCAGGCTTCAATCGCTTTATTAACCCAGCAGCCCACCAGCGCAGGGTGAAGAATCACGCCCGCTACTGTGTAAATGACTTTAGCGTGTTCTCCAACTTCCTGTCCGAAGTCTCTTTTAAGGATATGGCTACTGGTACTGGCAGAACCATCTTTTTAGACAGACTCACTATCTCACTGAGGGATCTACCAATGGTGGAGTCTCACATGGCTTCCTGTAGGGAAAGTGTAGGAGGACAAAAGTCAACAGGATACGTGGGATGTGGTCATGGCT
Source organism: Taudactylus pleione (assembly GCA_031769625.1). NCBI lineage: Eukaryota > Metazoa > Chordata > Amphibia > Anura > Myobatrachidae > Taudactylus > Taudactylus pleione. The sequence goes on along the minus strand of JAUIMM010000310.1, from coordinate 4,180,657 downwards.
TTTGGGAGCCCCTCCACCGACTTAGCTGGGGAACGAGCCCAGGCTGGTTCAGGGGGTGAGAGGGTAGACTTCTTAGATCTGTAAACCTCTCTATCCTTACGAGAGGCCTCCAGTTCTGCAGAGAGGTGTGACATAACAGAAGTGAACTGTGCCATCCAAGCCGGCGGTTCCTGCGGCCGGTGGTGATCCTTAAGCCTGCTGTTCTGATTCACAATTGTCATACAACAGGGAGCAAGATGATTGTCCCTGTGTACTGTACATTTTTCTGCACATTTTGTGCAAGGAAAAGTCTTCTGTGAATCTTTAGATCCCCTTCCAGCCATGGTACACAACACTGACATACAAACAAGACAGTCATGTAGTGGACAACGTTAGAGTAGAGACTGAGATATACAGTATAGAGAGATAGGAGATAAAGGCAAAGAGGGAAGAGAGACACCCCCCAAACAGCGCTGTTAGCAGTGCCAAAAGAACTATGCATAAATCACAGCATGTAATATTACACTGTGCTCCTATAAAGCCTAAAGCCCACTAATCACTCACAAATCCTGGGGAGGCTGTCTCAGTCTCAGTGCTGTCAGAAATGATCAGTGCAGCCAGCAGCAGCAGTATTGTAATGGCCGTCAGCTGCTTGTAGGAAGCGCTGGGGCAGCTCGGAGCAAAAAGCAGGCTCTCTGCATTAGGCTCCACCTCCCCCCACTATGGCGCCCATTTTAAATTGTTATATGGCACCCGTGGACTGCCGCTGCCAAGCATTCTCAGATGTATAACGCCATTCTCAGATGTATAGCGCCATCCTCAGATGTACAGTATAGTGCCATTCTCAGATGTATTATTATTATTATTATTATTAGCATTTATTTATATGGCGCCACAAGTGTTCCGCAGCGCCTTATAAAGTACAAAAACAAATTGTATACAAGTGACTTACAGAACAATACAATACAGGACATGGATAATATATATTGCTACATTAGTGACCATATCACCCAGATAAGCAACAGAGCATAAGCAACCAAGTGTTAGGTGCCCTAGTGGTGAGTAAGAAGTAATTGACACTATAGTAAGGAGAAGCACAAGAGGGTAGATGGCCCTGCTCGTGAGCGCTTACATTCTAAAAAGGTGGGGGAAGACAAACTGGGTTGACACAGATGGGGACGAATGAGCATGTAGCAAGGAGTTAGAATGATAGCTGGAAGGCTTTGATGAAGTAGTGGGTCTTGAGAGCCCGTTTGAAGGATTGCAAACAGGTGGAGAGTCTGATGCGGAGTGGGAGAGAGTTCCAGAGGTGGGGAGCAGTGCGGGCAAAATCTTGGAGGCAGGAGTGGGAGGAAGTAATCAGCTGGCATGAAAGGCGGCGTGCATTAGTTGAGTGAAGAGGGCGGAAAGGAGCGTTAAGGGAGATGAGATCAGAGATGTATATGGGAGAAGATTGGGTGAGGGCTTTGTGAGTGAGCGTGAGAACCTTAAATTGGACTCTGAAAGGGAAGGGGAGCCAGTGTAGGGCTTGTAGGAGAGGGGAGGCAGATGCAGAATGTTTGGAGAGGAAGATAAGCCGTGCAGCAGCATTGAGGACAGACTGGAGAGGAGAGAGTTGGGATTTGGGGAGGCCAGATAGGAGGAGGTTACAATAGTCCAATCTGGAGATGACCAGTGAGTGTATGAGGGTTTTAGTAGCATCCTGGGTGAGATAGTGTCTGATCTTAGAAATATTTTTGAGATGGAAACGACAGGACTGTGAAAGGTTCTGGATATGTGGTTTGAAGGAGAGGGATGAGTCCAGGATAACTCCAAGACAGCGCACCTTGGGACTAGATGAGATAGTTATTCCATCAATTGATAAAGAAATAGTGGGAAGTGAGGTGATGTGGGAGGGTGGGAAGATGATTAGCTCTGTCTTAGACATATTAAGTTTAAGAAATCGCTGGGACATCCAGGAAGAGACAGCAGAGAGACAGTTGGAGATGCGAGTCAGAAGAGAAGGCGAGAGATCAGAGGAGGAAAGGTAGATTTGAGTATCATCAGCATAGAGATGATAATGGAGGTCAAAAGAGCTGATGAGTTCACCTAGAGAGGTAGTATAGAGGGAGAATAGGAGAGGACCAAGAACAGAACCTTGGGGAACACCTACTGTAAGAGGCTGTGGGGGGGAAGAGGAGTCGTGAGAGGAAACTGAAAAAGATCGGTCAGAGAGGTAGGATGACAGCCAGGAGAGGGCAGTTTCACGTAGACCAAGGGGGTGAAGGATATTCAGCAGGAGAAGGGTGGTCCACAGTGTCAAAAGCAGCAGAGAGATCAAGGAGAATGAGAAGAGAGTAGTGGCCTTGGGATTTGGCAGCAAGTAGGTCATTGCTGACTTTTGTGAGGGCAGTTTCAGTGGAGTGGAGAGAACGGAAGCCAGACTGAAAAGGGTCAAGGAGGGAGTGGGAGGAAAGAAAAGTGGTAAGGCGGTTGTAGACAATCCGCTCAAGGAGTTTGGAGGCAAAGGGGAGGAGAGAGATGGGACGGTAGTTAGAAAGAAGGTTAGGATCAAGGGTAGGTTTTTTAAGAATGGGGGAGACAAGGGCATGTTTGAATGCAGAAGGAACAGTGCCTGATGAGATGTTAATGAGGTGGGCAATATGGGAGCAGGCTGAGAGAGAGAGGAAGCGGAGGAGGCGGGAGGGGATGGGATCAGGGGGAGGTGGAAGGGGGGGAGGACCGGATGAGGGCCATGACTTCCTCTCCAGATACAGGGGAGAAGGATGTTAGAGTTGGTAAAGTTGATGGGGAGGGGTGACTAGGGAAAGGAGGAGGTGGAGAGCTGGGGGACTGATTGGATATGATGTCCTGACGTATGGAATCAATTTTAGATGTAAAGTAGGTAACAAAGTCAAGGGCAGTGAGCAAGGAGGGGAGACGAGGAGGGGGTGGGCGAAGGAGGGAGTTGAAAGTAGTGAAGAGACGCTGGGGATTAGAGGACTGAGAGGAGATGAGGTTCTTAAAGTATGACTGTTTAGAGAGGGAGAGCGCAGCACTATAGGATGAGAGCATAAATTTGAAATGGAGAAAATCTGCCTTAGAGCGTGATCTTCTCCACTGTCGCTCGGCAGTTCGAGAACACTTTTGCAGGTATCTGGTGCATTTGGAATGCCAGGGTTGAGGAGTAGATCTGCGAGTGTGAATAGTGATCGCTGGGGCAACAGAGTCCAGAGCAGAAGTAAGGGAGGCATTGTATAGGGGAGAAAAGTGAGTCAAGCAGGGAAGAAAAGGAACCTGTGTCGATAGTGTCAATGTTACACTTAGTAATGGAGGCTTTTGGAGGTAGAGGAGGGGAAGGAGAGAGGGACAGGTTAAAAGAGAGAAGGTGATGGTCAAAAAGAGGGAATGGGGAATTGAGGTGGTCAGAAATATCACAATGGTGTGTGAAGACCAGATCAAGCACATGGCCACTCACATGGGAGGATGAGGAGGTCCATTGGGAGAGACCAAGTGACGATGTGAGGGAGAGGAGTTTGGAGGCAGAGGATTCTGTGGGGATATCAATTGGAATATTGAAGTCACCTAGGATAATGGAGGGAAGGTCTGAGGAGAGAAAGAGAGGGAGCCAGGAAGCAAAGTTGTCAAAGAACTTGGAGGGAGGGCCAGGGGGACGGTAAATGACAGCTACTTGGAGGTGTACTGGGTGGAAGAGGTGTATAGCATGGACTACAAATGAAGAGAATGTGAGGGATGGTTCAGAGGGAATGGGTTGGTATGAGTAACCAGGGGATAGAAGGACCCCAACACCACCACCATGGCGACCCCCAGGTCGTGGGGTGTGGGAAAAGGTGAGGCCCCCAGAGGAGAGAGCTGCAGGGGAAGCAGTGTCAGAGGGTGAAATCCAGGTTTCAGTAATAGCTAGGAGATTCAGGGAGTTGGAGATGAAAAGGTCATGGGTTGGGACCAGTTTATTACAGACTGACCTGGCATTACAGAGGGCACAGGATAGAGGGACAGAGTTTGTTGGAGAGATTTGAATTAGATTATCAGGGTTGCTATAGCGTGGGGGTGAGATTAATTTGGGGGACCGAGCTGAATAGAGTGTAGCGATGGTGCGGACTCCAGTGCTAGAAGGGGAGACAGTAGAAGGTGGGCAGGAAGGGAAATGAATGATGTGTGGATGGATGTGGGGTAAAGTGACATGGAGAGGGGAGTGGGAGGAGGGATTAGCAGTGAGGTTGTAGGACCCCTGTGGAGTATAAGAGAATGAAAGTGGAGTAATGGGAGAAGATGGGGAGGAAGGTAAACAGAGGAGAGGAGATAAGGGGAAGAGGAAATGGAAGAGACAAGGGGGAAAGGATAAAGATGGAAGCAAGGGGCAGAACAAAAGATTAGGTAGACACTGAGTGAAGGTGGGATTTGAAGAAAACATGGTAATAGTAAGGATGATGTAAATAGGGGAAGAAAAGTTAAAAGTAGGAATGAAGACAGAATGTAGGAGAGAGCAGATTTCCAGAAACGCAAGTAATAGTGCAGTGTGGGAAAAGAGTCTGTACTGCAAAAGTTTATTATTGAGTATAAAAAAGTGGAGATTTGGTGGGAGCAGAAATTAAATAGTAAAATATACAGTGGTAGGAGCTAGATATAAGACTTAGAAAAAGAGCTAAGGTAAAAGTACATTATTATAGAGGAAAACTGACATAACACAGATAAGTATACATTAGGATTATATGTAAAGCACAGAGCCAGCAGCAATAGTAGCAAGGGAGGCACCAGGTTTATGCAGCCACCAGACAGGGAGTTCAATAATGAAAGTCCTGGTTATGTGTCCACAGGAGCTAGTAGTATGGAGACTGTGAACTCACAATTGTTCATTCCACTTTGTCCAATTAATTGTGAGGTTGTTGTTTGTAGTTTGGTGGGTTTCCTTCTGTTTCACTGCTGTTTAACGCTGATATAACGCCAATTAATCGATTTAAAAAGAAGTTGACACTTTTAAAATAGGGCACTTCTAAAGATAGGGCGTCCAGCCTTCTAATGAACCTTACATAGGAGACCTAGCATGTGAAACCACTAATTTCTAAATACCCCCAAAACACTCCCAAGCAATAAATTACCTTAAACAAACAAACAGAACATACCATTAAGCTAGCATCTGGGTCTATATACCTTGCATTGAACTAAGAAAACACAAACATAAAACTATATTCTAAACCAACAACTACAGATACTATGCAGTGATATACTACTTAATTTAACATTACATCTAAGTTAATTGTTCAAAGCAGTAGTCCTTTACAAGTATCATGCAGCAAGAATATGCTGGGAGCAGTAGTCCTTTACCTAGTACAGCTCGGGCAGGGACAAACAATTATAATGCAGCAAGAATATGCTGCTGGGAGCAGTAGTCCTTTACAAGTATCATGCAGCAAGAATATGCTGGGAGCAGTAGTCCTTTACCTGCAGGTTAGAGGAGACAGAAGGATGCGTCAATTCACAAGCAATTGCAGCTGAAGATATTATTTATAACGCTGATATAACGCCAATTAATCGATTTAAAAAGAAGTTGACACTTTTAAAATAGGGCACTTCTAAAGATAGGGCACCCAGCCAAGGCTTAGTCCAGCCTTCTAATGTATAGCGCCATCCTCAGATGTACAGTATAGCGCCATCCTCAGATGTACAGTATAGCGTCATTCTCAGATGTATAGTGTCATTCATTTTCAGATGTATAGCACCATTCTCAGATGTATAGCACCGTTCTTAAGTGTATAGCGCCATTCTCAGATGTATAGCGCCATTCTGAGATGTATAGCGCCATTCTGAGATGTATAGCGCCATTCTCAGATGTATAGCATCATTCCCAGATGTATAGCGCCATTCTGAGATGTATAGCGCCATTCTGAGATGTATAGCACCATTTTCAGAAGTATAGCGCCATTCTCAGATGTATAGCACCATTCTCAGATGTATAGCACCATTCTCAGATGTATAGCACCATTCCCAGATGTATAGCGCCATTCCCAGATGTATAGCGCCATTCTGAGATGTATAGCATCATTCTCAGATGTATAGCACCATTCCCAGATGTATAGCACCATTCCCAGATAGGATGATATAAGCTAAGCCTTTAAGGATTTTTTCAAATGTATTTCTACTACCTGAATAGAAGAAAATGTTAAGCGCTGTAGCGACCATTGGCTGCTCTCTACAGAGCGATGGTGCAGGAGTCGGGTTTTAATTGCGTTATCTTCTCCGTTATTTCTTTACGACATAGCTGGGATACTTAAATCAAGTGAAAATGTGCATATCCGCATGATTTTAAGTTACATTTTGCCTGCTGAATAGACCCCTAACAGTTATAGCTGCTGTGGGGAAAGGGTGCGTAGATGAACGCGTACAATACGTCAGTCAGATATGATGACAAATGGTTTATTGAATATTTTTGCAGAAAGTCTGTAGTCACATGCTTTATACTCAGTATCATCATAAAGCCATAAATACAATGAGTCCAAGAAATAAAAGAAGAACTAAAGCATATAAATGGTGTTTGCAATTCTTGTGTCCCTTCTTATCTTCTTGAATAACAGATTCAGCAAACAGGTCAGAGCCCCTTTTAGATAAAGTACTTTGTGAGATGTTCCTGTAGTGTGAATGCATGCATTATTACAGCCGCTACGGAGAGGGAGAGGGAGAGAGAGAGAGAGAGAGAGAGAGGGGGAGAGGGAGGGAGAGAGAGAGAGGGGAGGGAGAGGGAGAGAGAGCGGGAGGGAGGGAGGGAGAGAAAGGGGGGAGCGAGGGAGGTAGAGGGAGAGAGAGAGAGTGAGAGGGAGAAGAGATAGAGGGGGGAGAGAGAAAGAGAGAGAGAGGGGAGAGAGAGAGAGAGAGAGAGAGAGAGAGAGAGGAGGGAGGGAGAGAGAGGGGGGAGGGAGGGAGAGAGAGCGGGAGGGAGGGAGAGAAAGGGGGGAGGGAGAGAGAGAGAGAGAGAGTGAGAGGGAGAGGAGAGGGGAGAGAGAGAGAGAGAGAGAGAGAGAGAGGGAGGGAGAGGGAGAGAAAGGGGGGGGAGGGATTGAGAGAGAGAGAGAGATAACTATACTGGCTTTAAACCTCTATACGCTCCTGTCTATACCTTCTAAATCCTGCCTATACCTTCTAAATCCTGCCTATACCTTCTAGAATTGACGCTATTTGCGTACGCAGTCATACAGTAAATAAATGCCTTCAGACTTTGAAATGTGTTTCCAACGCACAAAGGTTATTATTCAAGAAAAGTACAGATTGTTATACGCTGTGATCTAAAGACAATTTAGCGCAAAGAAATCATACAGACCCAAGGTACAGTTATACATACGCAGCGCTCTGGGATTAGTGACCGGCATCTACAAGAAACCTCCATCAACAGCATCAGCAAGAAGACTCCAGATTGGAGTCTGAACGCACATATATACCCTTACAAGGATAAGCAACACAATTGGCAGGTTTGGCATGATTCCATTGGCTCCCAGTTATGGTGCTTTTGTTACAGGATATTTAACAGGTCAATTCAAATGGACACAGGACAGCCTCCAACAGCCTTTTGTCTCCTTTTTCCCGCCTCATGCAAATCTAAGCTGCTAACATTACATAGTACATTTTAGTGTTTTAAATCTCTACAGTTCATAAGTTGCGGACGCATGTTGCGGTCTTCTCACCGATGACACCGGAAAGCTGTTGAGACAGAGTAGATCAGTACAACACCAGATATGGTCCGCTTATCATGTACTAAACCTTAGATATCAAAAAGTCTTTATTTCACAACATTAGTAATAAATGAATAACCCTTGAATATTACACATTGAAGCTATGGAACCTTTTATGTGAGTGTGCAGTGTGTAAGTATTAGGAGTATGGGAAAAGACGCTAGTTAGATTTATGCAGTGAGGACTTTTAACTTAGGGAAGATGCGTATGCATGAAGCTAATAAACAGCTTCCGTATGCGGGGTATTTTGCATTCGCCAATGTGCGTATTTTTAATGTGTGTATGGGGTATGGTGAAATACGCGATCGCATGATGCTAATAATAGCCTCGCCGTAAGTACTTAAGTGTGAGTTTCTCTAAAATGGCGCTGGGCGGCCATTCGCAAGATGGCGTCGTGCCGATCTCCTTTTTAAACTGAGAGGAGAGAGAGAGGGGGTGGAGGAGAGGGAGAGAAAGGGAGGGAGGGAGAGGGAGGGAGAGAGAGATAGGAGGGAGGGAGGGAGGGAGGGAGGGAGGGAGGGAGAGGGGGAGAAAGGTGGGGAAGAGGGAGGGGGAGGGAGAGAGTGAGTGGGGGCAGGGAGAGAAGGGAGGAAAAGAAAGAGGGAGAGAGAGAGAGAAGGAATGAGAGAGTTAGAGAGGGAGAGGTAGAGTGAGAGAGAGAGGGAAAGAGACGGAGTGAAAGAGAGACAGGGAGAGAGAGAAAGGGGGTGGAGGGGAGGGAGAGAGTTAGAGAGGGAGGGAGAAAGAAATAGAGACAGAGAGTGATCTTTATAATGGGGAACAGAGCAGCAAATGATTTTATTGGTGAGGATCCAGAAGGTAAATGTCTCTCATCTGTAGGTCAGACATAATAATCACATATAGTGAATCCTCCACAACTCTTAGAGGGAGTGAAGATGCAGCATTTCATTTTAGTTTGCCTTTGTACTGGCACAATGCACTGTTATGTGCCCGCAGCGCACGGGTTCACATGTGGACAGAAAAGATAGATGAACGGGATGTGAGAGTTCAGCTCCTTTACTAAGGATTTTTAATATTAGAACATTCATTATCTGAGAGGTACAGTAATAGAAATGTTCTACACTTATTCAGAACGCATTACAATAGAACCCAATCATTTCTCAAGTGCTGAAATGCTGTATACTATAAAAGCAGGCCATGAAGTGATTGTTATACAGTATAGAATAATGAAATAATCATTAGGTGCCGTGTATTCAAACAACACAATGCAAATGCAACCGGTGCTAGTGACGCTTACAACGCACCAGTCACTTTGCCGCAGTGGAAGTTGGCGTTTTGTTCCTGAGAATACTGTGTATCCATTACCTAGGGGCTATGAGCTATTGCACTACAGCTGTTACATACAGGGTCTCAGGCAGAGATGAAGATACATCGGTTTATGCAAGGTGCTTCCAGGTGTCTCTTATGCTTCTAGCCCCAGCCTAGGGGCAAGTGCACACTGATGACGATGATGATGATGATGAGTAGTAGCACATTAGTAGTACGGATGGGGTGAGTCAGGTGTGATATAGGTGAGTCACAGGAGAGTCACGGGTGATATAAGTGAGGCAGATGTTATATAGATGGGTCAGATGACATATAGGTGAGACAGGTAAGATATAAGTAAGACAGATGTTATATAGATGTGTCAGGTGAGGCGGATGTGATCAATTTGAGTCACATGTGATATAGGTGATATAGGTGAGTCACATGTGATATAGGTGATATAGGTGAGTCACATGTGATATAGGTGAGTCAAATGAGATATAGGTGATATAGGTGAGTCACATGTGATATAGGTGATATAGGTGAGTCACATGTGATATAGGTGAGTCACATGTGATATAGGTGACATAGGTAAGTCACATGTGATATAGGTGATATAGGTGAGTCACATGTGATATAGGTGAGTCACAAGTGATATAGGTGATATAGGTAAGTCACATGTGATATAAGTGATATAGGTAAGTCACATGTGATATAGGTGATATAGGTGAGTCACATGTGATATAGGTGATATAGGTAAGTCACATGTGATATAGGTGATATAGGTAAGTCACATGTGATATAGGTGATATAGGTGAGTCACATGTGATATAGGTGAGTCACATGTGATATAGGTGATATAGGTAAGTCACATGTGATATAGGTGATATAGGTGAGTCACATGTGATATAGGTGATATAGGTAAGTCACATGTGATATAGGTGACATAGGGGAGTCACATGTGATATAGGTGAGTCACATGTGATATTGGCAAGGCAGATGTGATATATATATATATATATGACCATGTGTCACAAGGGGCGTGTCCATGCAATGTCCCCCCATTTCTCAGTACTCTGGGGCAGTGAGTATGACATGATGTCGTGACAACAACATCATGTTCCCAGCGGCCCTGGCTTCAGCCAGACAAAAACAGAGGAGTTGTCATACCACTGACAACTGTGACTTGCTCAATGGCACAGTGTCGGAATAATGGCGGTGCCGTGGCGCTAAGGTGGTCGGGTGATACGGCATACCGGTCTCATTTCTTCATAGCACCACCTTACTGTCACCAGTGGATAAAAGTGAGTCATGTATGGGATAGATGAGGCAGATGCAGTGATGCACAGACAGGGACTATGGAGATGGCACCAGCCCTGAAGGGAGCACCTCTCCTCCATTGTCCCAGCTTCCAATGTCCTGTAGCAATAAACGCTGTGTCCTGCTCCTGTTCGAGGGGGTGTAGTTCATTAGATTGACAGTAAAAAGGTGGACAATGAATAAATGAACACCAAAGGTAGACAGTCAGTAGGTCGACAGGTTAAAAGGTCAACAGACAAAATGTCGACACATGTGTAGGTTGACTGGGTTGAAATATCGACATTGGAATTGTCGACATAAAACTAAGCAACGCATTGGATTTTTTTATTTTCTATCCCTAATCTTCACAATAGCCCTCCCCTTGGTGCCTATCCCTAACCATCCCTCCTAGTGCCCAACCCTATCCATCCCTTCTAGTGCCTAACCCTAACCATCACTCCTAGTGCCTAGCCCTAACCATCCCTCCTAGTGCCTAACCCTAACCATCCCTCCTAGTGCCTAACCCTAACCATCCCTCCTAGTGCCTAGCCCTAACAATCCCTCCTAGAGCCTAACCCTAACCATCCCTCCTAGTGCCTAATCCTAACTATCCCTCCTAGTGCCTAACCCTAACCATCCCTCCTAGTGCCTAATCCTAACCATCCCTCCTAGTGCCTAACCCTAACCATCCCTCCTAGTGCCTAACCCTAACCATCCCTCCTAGTGCCTAACCCTAACCATCCCTCCTAGTGCCTAATCCTAACCATCCCTCCTAGTGCCTAACCCTAACCATCGGGGTAAGTGCCTAACCCTATCCGTCCATCCGAGTGACTAACCCTAACTATCCCTCCTAGTGCCTAACCCTAACCATCCCTCCTAGTGCCTAACCCTAACCATCCCTCCTAGTGCCTAACCCTAACCATCCCTCCTAGTGCCTAACCCTTACCATCCCTCCTAGTGCATAACCCTAACCATCCCTCCTGGTGCCTAACCCTAACCATCCCTCCTAGTGCCTAACCCTAACCATCGGGGTAAGTGCCTAACCCTATCCGTCCATCCGAGCGTCTAACCCTAATCATCCCTCCTAGTGCCTAACCCTAACCATCCCTCCTAGTGCCTAACCCTAACCATCCTTCCTAGTGCCTAACCCTAACCATCCCTCCTAGTTCCTAACCCTAACCCTCCCTCCTAGTGTCTAATCCTAACCTTCCCTCCTGGTGCCTATCCCTAACCATCCCTCCTAGTGCCTAACCCTAACCATCCCTCCTAGTGCCTAACCCTAACCATCCCTCCTAGTATCTAATCCTAACCATCCCTCCTAGTGCCTAACCCTAACCATCGGGGTAAGTGCCTAACCCTATCCGTTCATCCGAGTGACTAACCCTAACCATCCCTCCTAGTGCCTAACCCTAACCATCCCTCCTAGTGCCTAACCCTAACCATCCCTCCTAGTTCCTAACCCTAACCCTCCCTCCTAGTGTCTAATCCTAACCATCCCTCCTGGTGCCTATCCCTAACCATCCCTCCTAGTGCCTAACCCTAACCATCCCTCCTAGTGCCTAACCCTAACCATCCCTCCTAGTATCTAATCCTAACCATCCCTCCTAGTGCCTAACCCTAACCATCGGGGTAAGTGCCTAACCCTAACCATCCCTCCTAGTGCCTAACCCTAACCATCCCTCCTAGTGCCTAATCCTAACTATCCCTCCTAGTGCCTAACCCTAACCATCCCTCCTAGTGCCTAACCCTAACCAACCCTCCTAGTGCCTAACCCTTACCATCCCTCCTAGTGCATAACCCTAACCATCCCTCCTGGTGCCTAACCCTAACCATCCCTCCTAGTGCCTAACCCTAACCATCGGGGTAAGTGCCTAACCCTATCCGTCCATCCGAGTGTCTAACCCTAACCATCCCTCCTAGTGCCTAACCCTAACCATCCCTCCTAGTGCCTAATCCTAACCTTCCCTCCTAGTGCCTAACCCTAACCATCCCTCCTAGTTCCTAACCCTAACCATCCCTCCTAGTGCCTAACCCTAACCATCCCTCCTAGTGCCTAACCCTAACCCTCCCTCCTAGTGTCTAATCCTAACCATCCCTCCTAGTGCCTAACCCTAACCATCCCTCCTAGTGCCTAACCCTAACCATCGGGGTAAGTACCTAACCCTATCCGTTCATCCGAGTGACTAACCCTAACCCTCCCATAAGCTCTGTCAGGGACCAGGTGCAGCTGCTGTCTTTTCTTTTACATGACACGTAGCTGCTTATTGCAGATATAATACACTGTCCGGTGCCCGCTCTGCAGTGACAGGTGAGCCGCCCTGGTGTAGAGATGTCATATAAGTTGCAGCACAAAGTGTCAGTTATTATTTTAGGAAAGTAGGGTCACAAGACAATATAGTGTATATATTCACCACCAGCGAGCGCATACAATTACTTTAGAATGATAATATTATGTTAAAATACAATTTATTATACACAATAAAAGAAAATCTAATACATACACAATTACAATAATGTTATAAATGAGCTTCAATCAGTTCTATAATCCCAAATTAATTATATATGGAAGATTTCAGTAAACAATTAAACTCTGCATTGCTGAGGTCATTCTGAGCTGGACGCAGCCGAGATCGCAAATGGAATAAGCGACTTTTAAATTACTGTGCATGCATTGGTTAATGGAAAGAGATAAAGGTACTATCCTAGGTGGGGCTCTAATCCATCATAAATAATACAAAATAATAAGTAATATCATACAAATAAAATGTAACTTTTAACATAAGTATATAAAATATTTGTAGAGAAGGGTACTCACATGAAACGCGACAATAACACAACACATAAACATATGGTGACAGGAATAAGTGTTATCTTATCCTCAGAGGTCTGACTTAAGTGTATTTTCAACACTATAGGACCCAGAATATAAGATAACACTTATTCTTGTCACCATATGTTTATGTGTTGTGTTATTGTCATGTTTCATGTGAGTACCCTTCTCTACAAATATTTTATATACTTATATTAAAAGTTAAGTTTTAGTTGTATCATATTACTTATTATTTTGTATTATTTATGAAGGATAAGTGCCCCACCTAGGAGAGTACCTTTTTCTCTTTCCATTAACCAATATATACTCCATTACTCTCATGGGAGCACCTCTGTGAACCTATTATATTCATTCTCTCATATTTATCACTTATCACAGCATTACCGCCATCATTTATCTTTTTTCTGTATTTTTCTACATACGGTCATTGTGCCAGTGCTCACGTCGTGTCCCATTCCCCTTACACCCCCCACCATATTTACCATTATTGCGCATGCATCATTGCTTGAGATTCCACTCTGCACATGCGTCAAATGAGCAGCCCAAAGTCGCATGGATCCGCATCCATGGGCGAACGCGATTGGTAACAGGTTAGCGGTAAATGGGCTGTAACTGGGCGGTACAAGTCATTTTTATAGGGATGACATGGACACTTCGTTGGTTTCATGAAGTCGATGGGTCGGCAGATGAGTGTGCGCAACATCTATTGTTCCTCCGGGTGACTTGGATGAAGTTACGCCACTGTGCACAGACATAGGTGTTTATAATAAACGCTGCCAGGTAATCAGTGTGAATACATTTGATTGCATTTACTTACATGATAACTTTGTCAATTCTTTGAAACGACAACTCGCTGGGACATATTTACACTCTCATCACCAATTATCAGCCCACTCACAGTGTGTTAATGGGAAAAGCATCATGTTGATGACGTGCCCCCTCCTTAGACTCCTCTGTCATTTCTATTTTCCATGTAACTGCTCCTTGTGTATTATCACATGTGAGAACACTGGGCCTGATTCAGACCCGCTCGCGAACGCTGAGGGCTCGCAAGCGGGTCGATGGTGGCCCAGTGCGCATGCGCACGACGGACCCGGCTCTGTCGTGCGCATGCGCGAGACCCTGATTGCGACTGGCAAGCCGTAGCTCCGGGTCTCATACCAAAGGGGGCGTGCTGTCGATGTTGAGCGAATGCACGCCCCCTTTAGTGGGAGTGGCGGGGGCGTGGCTGCCCAGACGAGGCGTTCCCATGGGAACGCCTACCGTCTGGGGCCGGCCCCACTGACATCACAAGTGATGTCAGTGGGAGTGCTTTCGGCTCTGTTTGAGCCGAAAGCACTCTAGGACTTGCGGCAACGAGACGCTACCACAAGGGTCTCATCGCAAGCCCGATGGTAGCGATGGTCTTGACCTTCGTGACCATCCTTCTGGCCGCTCGCTATAGCTGTGGGTGGTCACCCACAGCTATACGAGCGGCCAGGAGGCCGCTCTAAAAATCAGGAAGGACGGCCCTGATTCAGAGCGAGCGCTCGGTCAGAGCTTCCGGCTCTGAATCAGGGCCACTGTCTATGACACTTCACTATAGCGATGGAATTACCTGCTGCAACTTCCCACCAGTTTGTTACTTGCAAAGACCGAAAAGTAATGTACTGTCCGAAACGGGATGCGGTCAATGGCCCTGATTCGGACCCGCTCGCGAGCGCATATCGCTCGCAAGCGGGTCGATGGTGGCCCAGTGCACATGCGCAGTGTGCGCAACATGCGTGCATGAGCCCCGGAGCGAGTGAGACCTTCACTTGCTCTGGAGCTCGCAGCAAAATGGGGCGGCTCACACCGTTTTGTGGGCGGGTAGTGGGGGTGGCTGAACAAACGGAGGCATTCCAGAAGGAACGCCTGCCATTTGTGGGCGGCCCTACTGACATCACTAGTGATGTCAGTATTGGACTTCCTGCTTTATTAGAGCAGGAAGTCCACTCGGCATTGCGAGTGCTGAGACCCTCCTACAAGGGTCTCCTCGCAATGCCGATGGTCGCGATAATCGCGACCATTGCCAGGCCGCTCGCACAAGCTATGGGTGATCACCCACAGCTGTGCAAGCGGCCTGGAGGCCGGAATTAAAAAAAATAGGGACGCCCTGATTCAGAGCGAGCGCACGCAAATAGCATGCGCCACTCAGAATGCCGGCACCGGAAACCCGACACTTGTCAGGATCCTGGTGCTGGCATCAAGACCGCTGGAATCCCGAGCACTGGCAGCCCATACCCATCCCAATGTGGTCAATATTCCGACTACTGGGATTTTGGCACTCAAAATGCTGGTGCTGAAATACCGACACTTGTCAGAATCCCAGCGCCAGCATCCTGACCGCCAGAATCTGAAGGTAAGTACCGGTGTTGGGGGAAGGGTTACTGTTAGGCACTAGGGGAAGGGTTAGGCACAAAGGGGAGGGTTAGGGTTAGGCACTAGGGGGAGGGTTAGAGTTAGGCACAAGGGGGAGGGTTAGAGTTAGGCACTAGGGGGAGGGTTAGGGTTAGGCACTAGGGGGATGGGTTAGAGTTAGGCACTAGGGGGAGGGTTAGAGTTAGGCACTAGGGGGAGGGTTAGGGGTAGGCACTAGGGGGAGGGTTAGAGTTAGGCACTAGGGGGAGGGTTAGAGTTAGGCACTAGGGGGAGGGTTAGAGTTAGGCACTAGGGGGAGGGTTATTGTTAGGCACTAGGGGGAGGGTTAGGCACTAGGGGGAGTGTTAGGGTTAGGCACTAGGGGAGGGGTTAGGGTTAGGCACTAGGGGGAGTGTTAGTGTTAGACACTAGGGGTAGGGTTAGGGTTTGGCACTAAGGCATTGATTTTCAACCTTTTTTAACTCGAGACACACTACGCAAGATCTTAAAATTGCCAAGGCACACTTTCCGGCGATGCAGCGTTTGCAATCGATGGAAAACATACATATTGGCTCCCACATAAAAAACCCACATACATTGGCCTCCACAGGAACAAAACACACATACATTGGCCCCATAGAAATAAAACACACATACATTGGCCCCCACAGGAATAAAGCACACATACATTGGCCCCATAGGAATAAAACACAAATATTGGCCCCATAGGAATAAAACACACAAACATTGGCCCAATAGGAATAAAACACATACATTGGCCCCATAGGAATAAAACACATACATTTCCCCCATATGAATAACACATACAGTTTTATTGGCCCCCATAGGAATAAAACACATACATTGGCCCCATAGGAATAAAACACATACATTGGCCCACATAGGAATAAAACATACATACATTGTCCCCCATAGGAATAAAACACACATACTTTGACCCCATAGGAATAAAACACATACATTGGCCCCCACAGGAATAAAACACACATACATTGGCCCCATAGGAATAAAACACATACATTGGCCCCATAGGAATAAAACATACATACATTGGCCCCCATAGGAATAAAACACATACATTGGCCCCCATAGGAATAAAACACATACATTGGCACCATAGGAATAAAACACACATACATTGGCCCCATAGAAATAAAACACACATACATTAGCCCCCACAGGAATAAAGCACACATACATTGGCCCCCTCAGGAATAAAGCACACATCCATTGGCCCCATAGGAATAAAACACATACATTGGCCCATAGGAATAAAACACACAAACATTGGCCCAATAGGAATAAAACATATACATTTCCTCCATAGGAATAACACACATACAGTTTTATTGGCCCCCATAGGAATAAAACACACATACATTGGCCCCATAGGAATAAAACACATACATTGGCCACATAGGAATAAAACACATACATTGGCCCACATAGGAATAAAACATATACATACATTGGCCCCCATAGGAATAAAACATACATACATTGGCCCCCATAGGAATAAAACACATACATTGGCCCACATAGGAATAAAACACATACATTGGCACCATAGGAATAAAACACACATACATTGGCCCCATAGGAATAAAACACATACATTTCCCCCATAGGAATAAAACACACATACAGTTTTATTGGCCCCCATTGGAATAAAACACACATACATTGGCCCCATAGGAATAAAACACATACATTGGCACCATAGGAATAAAACACACATACATTACATTGGCCCCATAGGACAAAAACACACATACATTACATTGGCCCCATAGGAATAAAACACATACATTGGCACCATAGGAATAAAACACATTACATTGGCCCCATAGGAATAAAACACACATACATTACATTGGCCCCATAGGACAAAAACACACATACATTACATTGGCCCCATAGGAATAAAACACATTACATTGGCCCCATAGGAATAAAACACATTACATTGGCCCACATAGGAATAAAACACACATAAAGTACATTGGCCCCATAGGAAAAAAACATACATTGGCCCACATAGGAATAAAATACATACATTGGCCCACATAGGAATAAAACACACATACAGTACATTGGCCCTATAGAAATAAAATACACATACATTGGTCCCATAGGATTAAAACACACATACATTGGCCCCCATAGGAATAAAACACACATACATTGGCCCACATAGGAATAAAACACACATACAGTACATTGGCACCATAGGAATAAAACACATATATTGGCCCCTTTGGAATAAAACATACATTGGCACCATAGAAATAAAACACACATACATTACATTGGCCCCATAGGAATAAAACACACATACATTACAATGGGCCCATAGGACAAAAACACATACATTGGCCCCCATAGGAATAAAACACATACATTGGCACCATAGGAATAAAACACACATACATTGGCCCCATAGGAATAAAACACATACATTGGCACCATAGGAATAAAACACACATACAGTACATTAGCCCCATAGGACAAAAACACACATACATTACATTGGCCCCACAGGAATAAAACACATACATTGGCACCATAGGAATAAAACACATACATTACATTGGCCCCATAGGACAAAAACTCACATACATTACATTGGCCCCATAGGAATAAAACACATACATTGGCCCCATAGGAATAAAACACACATACATAACATTGGCCCCATAGGACAAAAACACACATACATTACATTGGCCCCATAGGAATAAAACACATTACACTGGCCCCATAGGAATAAAACACATTACATTGGCCCCATAGGAATAAAACACATTACATTGGCCCACATAGGAATAAAACACACATAAAGTACATTGGCCCCATAGGAAAAAAACACATACATTGGCCCACATAGGAATAAAACACACATACATACATTGGCCCTATAGAAGTAAAATACACATACATTGGTCCCATAGGATTAAAACACACATACATTGGCCCCCATAGGAATAAAACACACATACATTGGCCCCCATAGGAATAAAACACACATACATTGGCCCACATAGGAATAAAACACATATACAGTACATTGGCCCCATAGGACAAAAACACATACATTGGCACCATAGGAATAAAACACACATACATTGGCCCCATAGGAATAAAACATACATTGGCACCATAGGAATAAAACACACATACATTACATTGGCCCCATAGGACAAAAACACGTACATTGGCCCCATAGGAATAAAACACACATACATTACATTGGCCCCATAGGACAAAAACACATACATTGGCCCCATAGAAATAAAACATACATACATTGCCACCATAGGAATAAAACACACATACATTACATTGGCAACATAGGACAAAAACACGTACATTGGCCCCATAGGAATAAAACACACATACATTACATTGGCCCCATAGGACAAAAACACGTATATTGGCCCCATAGGATTAAAATACACATACATTGGCCCCATAGGAATAAAACACATACATTGGCCCCATAGGAATAAAACATATACATTGGCCCCATAGGAATAAAATACACATACATTACATTGGCCCCTTAGGAATAAAACACATACATTGGCCCCATAGGAATAAAACACATATATTGGCCCCGTAGGAATAAAACACATACATTTCTCCATAGGAATAAAATACCCATACAGTTCATTGGCCCCCATAGGAATAAAAGATACATACATTGGCCCCATAGGAATAAAACACATACATTGGCCCCATAGGAATAAAACACACATAAAGTACATTGGCCCACATAGGAATAAAACACATACATTGGCCCACATAGGAATAAAACACACGTAAAGTACATTGGCCCATAGGAATAAAACACATACATTGGCCCACATAGGAATAAAACACACATACAGTACATTGGCCCTACAGAAATAAAATACGCATACATTGGTCCCATAGGATTAAAACACACATACATTGGCCCCCATAGGAATAAAACACACATACATTGGCCCACATAGGAATAAAACACACATACAGTACATTGGCCCCATAGGACAAAAACACATACATTGGCACCTTTGGAATAAAACACACATACATTACATTGGCAACATAGGAATAAAACATACATACATTGGCCCCATAGGAATAAAACACACATACATTAAATTGGCCCCTTAGGAATAAAACACATACATTGGCCAAATAGGAATAAAACATACTTACATTGGCCCCATAGGAATAAAACACATACATACGACCCCACAGGAATAAAACCCACATACATTGACCCTCACAGGAATAAAACACATTCATTGGCCCCCACAGAAACAAAATAACATTGTCTGGCCCCCACAGAAAAAAAAAAAAATAATGTTGGCCCCCAAAGAAAAAAATCCCACATTGCTCCCCCCCAAAAAAACAAAGCACACATATAATATATTTATACATTTTTCTGCCCCTACCTGTGTCTCATCGGCAGAGCTGTGTGCAGGCAGGCTGGCTGGCTGGTGGTCAAGGGCTGGCTGGGGGTGCTGGAGACCTCAGGGCTAGTGGCCGAGGGCTGGCTGGCTGTGCTGGTGGCCTTGAGGCGGGCTGCCTGGCTGGTGAGTCAGGCAGGCGAGCTGGCGGTGTTAGTGGAGCTGGTGGCCGCGGGGCTGGCTGACTGGTGAGACAGGCAGGCTGGCTGGTGGTGCTGGTGGCCACGACGCTGGCTGGTGAGACCGGCTGGCTGACTGGAGGTGCTGGTGGCCTTCATGCAGGACATCTCTAGGGGCCACGGAGCTGGCGGGCTGGCGTGCTGACTGACTAGAAATGCGGCGTGCGTGACCTGTGATGTCACTCCACCGCGTCTGCTTAGGTGATGGCCCGGTCATGCCTGAGACTCCCCGAAGAGCTCAGCACTGCCCGGTCCACAGTACGGCAGATCTATCCAGCAGCACTGACCAGTGGATCTAACCCGCACGGCACACTAAACAACCGCTCGCGGCACACTTGAAAACGCTGCACTAAGGGGAGAGGGTTTGGTTTAGGGTGCGGGGAAGGGGAGGTTGGGTTTAGGCACTAGGGAGTTTAGGGTCAGGCACCGGGGTGGGAGGGTTAGGGGTAAGGTAGGAAGAGAGGGGGGGTATTCTCCCAAGTGTCTGTATTCTAACCCTGCCGGGATGCCGGCGTCGGGATTCATTCAGACCGCCAGGATTCTGAGCACCAGAATCCCATACCTATCCCATCAGAAACCATTGATGACCCTGATGGCTGAACTACAAGTGCTGAGAATTCTTCCAACCCAGACAACGCCTTCCTGTAAAGGACTTCTGATGGCCCTATAGATACTGGCAATACTTATTCCACAGGGGGAGGAGAGGTGGAAAACTTGTAAACCCCAAGACAGCTTATATTAGAGTGGTCGTACCTGATTTGAGGCATCGCTCAGGCTAATGAGAAGTTTAATCAAAACAATTTCATAAGATAAAGAAAAAGGGTACAAAGGTAAAGTGCATCAAAGCCATAAAAACAAAGCAATATTACAGGTGGCAAAATCCTTCTGATATACAACTACACAGGTCTCAGCTGACAGAGTGGGAGCATGTCGGGAATATCTGGCGCCTGCACTGTATATGTTTAGAGACAACCACATGAGCCGTCTCCAATCCTAATTACCGTATAAGCAAGTATTCTACCGGCAATATCTCTTCCCACTGCCCCAGAGATCCTGCTAGTGCCAGGGGTGGCTCTGCTTCATAGAATTGTGTCACCCTGTTTACATTGCTGACTGAAAGCTGGATTTGTATTCATCCGCGTATGCTGAAGACTAGATGCTAATAATGTTGAATGCTGAAGCGAAGCTTTATTTGTTTGCATTTGCGCTTCACAATCTCCTACAATTTTACACACGGGATGAGGAAATAAACCTGCATTTTATTTCCAGAGCCTCCAGACTCCTCTTAAAGCCATCTCGCCCCAAAATATCTCTAACTTACCTTGAGACATATTTACTGACAGCAACATCTGTACCTCTTATGTTACTTTCTCTTCCTGTTCTAGATAAATACAAGAACAAATGTTGGTATCAAAAACATTATTTTTTAATATTATCATTTTTTTTCTCCAGTGTCACCATTTTATATTGCGCTTTTTAGAGAATTCTGGACCATTCACACCAGTCCCAACTTCATTGGCGCTTACAGCTTCAGGGTCTCATTCAGACCCGCTCGCGAGCGCAGGACGCTCGCAAGCGGGTCGATGGTAAAAAGTGCATGCGCACGATGGAGGCTGCACCGTCGTGCGCATGCGCGAGACGGGGAAGCCGTCGCTCGGGGTCTCGCACCAATGGGGGCATGCTGTCGATGGTGATTGACAGCACGCCCCCTTTGGTGGGCGTGCCGGGGGCGTGGCTGCCCAGACGGAGGCGTTCCCATGGGAACGCCTACCGTCTGGATCTGGCCCCACTGACATCACTAGTGATGTCAGCGGGAGTGATTTTGGCTCTGATAGAGCTAAAATTACTCCAGGGCTTGCGGCCACCAGACCCTACCGCAGGGTCTCGTTGCAAGCTCGATGGTCCCGATGGTCTTGACCATCGCGACCATCATCATGGACGCTCGCATAAGCTGTGGGTGGTAACCCACAGCTATGCGAGCGTCCAAGAGGCCGCTCCAATATTAGGTAGGAGGGCCCTGATTCAGGGCGAGCGCTCTGGTCAGAGCATCTGGCTCTGAATCAGGCCCTCAGTTCCCTACCACATACTCACTAGGGTCTACATCTGCCAAAAGAAAAATTTTACCCCTTTCTTACATACAGCAAAACCTGGGTTTTTTTTTGTCATGAATGCACATCGACCTGGGTTTTTGCTCTATGTGAATAGAGACGAGCCGGGTCGGAGTCTCTACCAGGGTCTGACTGAGACCCGGGAAATTGTCAGGTTGATAGACCCATGTATTTACCGGGTCTTTTATCTGAAATAAGTAATAGATACCTATAGACTAATCCACAGGTTCTCAAACTCGGTCCTCAGGACCCCCAACCGTGCATGTTTTCCGGGTCTCCTCACAGAATCACAAGTGAAATAAATAGCTCCACTTGTGGATCTTTTAAAATGTGTCAGTGAATAATGACTACACCTGTGCTCCTGCTGGGTGACCTGGAAAATGTAACCTGTGTGGGGTCCTGAAGACCGAGGTTGAGAACCTCTGGGCTAGTCACTGGCTCCCACATGTATTAGATGTGCTGGATTCAGGAAGCTCTGACAGAAGAAAGGAACCAGGTAAAATAAATTCTCTGTGAAAACAACAATTATATGGCTCTGGTTCCCTTTGCTCCAAGCATCTGTATTGTCCACGTTTCTCATGAAAAATTAGTGGAAGAATCTAGACTGTCGGTGATAACAGGTTCATGGTAAATTATAAAAAGCTTTGTTATAAATTGTCAGAGGAGTTATTATAAGTATAACTGACAATGTATTCACTGAAGAGTCACCTTGGCTCATTTAGTGATATAAAAGTATATTTACTAAGGTGAGAGTTTTTAGAAGTGGAAATGTTGCCTATAGCAACCAATCAGATTCTAGCTATTATCTTCTAGAAGGTGCTAGTTAAATGTTAAGTAGAAACTGATTGGTTGCTATAGGCAACATCTCCACTTCTAAAAACTCTCACTTTAGTAAATATGCCCCATAGGCATTTAGAGGTATATTTACTAACTAGCGGCTTTCAAAGTCGCCACTTATCGGCAGGTCTGGATGCGTGATTAAAAAGGGCAATAATAATACATGTGAAACA
Organism: Taudactylus pleione; assembly: GCA_031769625.1. NCBI lineage: Eukaryota > Metazoa > Chordata > Amphibia > Anura > Myobatrachidae > Taudactylus > Taudactylus pleione. Next base: position 4,157,405 of record JAUIMM010000310.1, on the reverse strand, counting down.
CTCCTGGTTTTCCATTCAACATTATTGCCCGTTCAAATCTAGCAGCCAGAACAGTCAACAAGTGGTGACTTTGTGAAGCTGCCACTGAGTAAATATACAGTTCCCCATAGACTAAATTATTAGACCCTCTTTATGTAAATTCACTAGATTAGCTCTTATTACTGCTATTCTCAGCCATAGGATTTAAGGACCTCATTCAGAGTCGGTCGTAGCGGCCGCACAGTCGTACGCATACGATGTTTTTCGTTCTGCGCATGCACACGGCTAGCAGTGCGCATGTGCGTACGAGCTCTACCGATCGAAAATACTGTCGGTCGTAGGGCTTCCGACACGGAAGTGGGTTGCTAAAGTTGATTGACAGTAAAGGCCGTTTGTGGGAGTATACGGGGGTGGTGGTCTGGAAACGGAGGCGTTCTTCAGCGTTTCCAGGCGTTTTAGGGGAGTGCATAAATGACCTGCTTCGTACGACCAAGAATTGCGGATGCATGAAAACGTCACTCTACGAACAGGCTGATCGTCCTGGCTAAGATAGGCAAGAAGCGTCCGTAAGCCACAACAGTACAATCGTTAATCTGATGTTACCTGCGATGTTTCGATTTAGAACCACACAAACCAAGCAGCTAAGATTGCTGCATTGTAACTATTAACACTGCTAATTACCTTGTAACTAATTTCACTTGCGTGTGCATTAGGGAGTTCCTAACCAAAATGTTTCTTAGAGCTTTTTCAACACTTTTTGGCTCAAACAGTTTGTAAAACATCTAGCATTGTGTTTTGCCTAGCAGCCTTTTCAGATACCATACTTTTTAAACCTTGTAAACATTGATATAATTAAAGAGAGACATTTTTGGTGAAATTATTTTTTGTTTTATTTGTAATTTGCCTTTCAGCACACATAACATATTAATTCTGAATGCAAGATTTGCATATAATTAAAATAAAAATATAACCAAACATTTTTTTAGAATTTGGTTTAAAAGAAAAAAAAAAAGAGCTTGAGACCATTGGTGACCAGAAATATGGGGACTGGACAACAGGTGAGGGAGGAGATATCCCGGGTTACTTTCGTCGTTTGGGCCGGCTCGGAGGAAGAGGTAAGCTACGGACAGCCGACTGGCGTGTAACACGCCGACTGGCCTGGCCAGAGGTAGATGGGATTTCCTCTGGCCTAGGAATAGGGCTCTCCATACTTGCGGGGGTGGCTGCTGGGCTGCCAGAGGTGGTGGTCCTGGGAGGAAGGGAGTCTCGCTCCATCATGGCAGGTGGGTTGGCCTGCTCCTGGGTATTGGCCAAACGATCTAGGGCCCCAGCATTGGTCTCCAGGGCCACCGCCACCCTCACCAGAGTGGTCTCCATCCTCAGAAGAACACATGTGTTATCCTGATTTTTGGAGACCAACCTGGTGAGGAGAGGCACTGCTCGGTCTGATGGTTGCCCTGGAGTAGACTCCATAGGTTCCCCAGATGGAGTACTTGGATCCTCCCCTGCAGAGTCCCCATCTGTGCTGGACCCAGACCTGACCTCAGGAGCAGGCACTACCTCCACTGAGTCTGGAATATAAGTTGAAAAATTTTAATTGTTTTTCCCCACCCAAAAAAAAAAGAGACGTTTCAGCATTATACTGTTTGCCTTACAAAATTAAATTACCTTCTTGCACATGTGGAGCATTGAAGTCGGCCATGTCAGTGTCCATAGTGGACACGCCGACTATCTCCTCTTCTGTCACACATCCCTGAGCCAGCGTCTCCAACATTGTCAAGGCCAGCTCCTCAGGGATGGGACCACCACCTGTCCCCACAGCATGGTCCACCCTACTCCGTAGCTTCCTCTTCAGTTGGCATTTGAAATCCTTCCATCTGTCAATTTTTTTAAAAAAAATTTAGTGTTATTTTTTTTAAATAAGATCAAGCTTTGGCCTTCAGTACACTCACAATATCATTTTCTTACCATTGTTTGATGACTTTCTGTGTTCTGTAGGTCATCCCCACACCATTAACAGCCCTGGATATCTCCTCCAAAATCCTGTCTTTGGCTCCAGTCCCCATATTTCTGGGTGCATTGACTAGGTTGTCCATTGTCATGGTCACCAATGTCCCAAGCTCGATCTGGGAAAAAGGAGGGTTTCTTGGCCTGGGCCTTGGCTTTGGCCTAATTTGGCCCGCCTTCTCCTCCTCTACTGCTGAACTTTGAATCCCTGCACCTTCAAAAATTACAAAAATAGTAACATTTTTTAACAATTGTATGGGAAAGTTGACCAGTTCTTGTGTTGTGTAAAAAATGTGATTGGAACTTACCTGGCTCAGTTGGCCTCTGCTCACCATGCTCCTCGCTTGCCATTCTGCTAACCTGTGAGAGAGCATGAAGAATACTGCTTCTGTAGAATTCTTTATAGATGTGAGTGCATCCCTGGATTGGTTACCCGTGCATCCTTATTTCCCTAACTACAAATGCACACCTTTCCTGCATTCCCTAATCGCTGCGTGGGTTGGGCTAGATGTGAGCGCATCCCTGGATTGGTTACCCGTGCATCCCTATTTGCTTACGTACAATGCACACCTTTCCTGCATTCCCTAATCACTGCGTGGGTTGGGCTAGATGTGAGCGCATCCCTGGATTGGTTACCCATGCATCCCTATTTGCATACGTACAATGCACACCTTTCCTGCATTCCCTAATCACTGCGTGGGTTGGGCTATGTGTGAGCGCATCCCTGGATTGGTTACCTGTGCATCCTTATTTCCCTAACTACAAATGCACACCTTTCCTTCATTCCCTAATCACTGTGTGGGTTGGGCTAGATGTGAGCGCATCCCTGGATTGGTTACCCGTGCATCCTTATTTCCCTAACTACAAAAGCACACCTTTCCTGCATTCCCTAATCGCTGCGTGGGTTGGGCTAGATGTGAGCGCATCCCTGGAATGGTTACCCGTGCATCCTTATTTCCCTAACTACAAATGCACACCTTTTCTGCATGTTTCAATAATTGTGTTTTGGTTTCTTTATTTAAGGCAAAGCCAAATGTTCCTTTACTTGTGGGTTTTAGTTGGAGTGTTTGGTGGTGCAGGAGGTGTTGAATATCAGTAAAATAGTTTGAATTTGATTGCAAGTTGGTTGTGTGTGTAGTTTGTGAGTTTGTTTGATTTTGATTGTGAGCTGCTTGTGTGTGTAGTTTGTGAGTTTGTTTGAATTTGATTGTGAGCTGCTTGTGTGTGTAGTTTGTGAGTTTGATTGAATTTGATTGTGAGCTTCTTGTGTGTGTAGTTTGTGAGTTTGTTTGAATTTGATTGTGAGCTGTTTGTTTGTTTTTTTGTGTGTTTGTTTTTGTGTTGTGTTTTTTTTTTGTTTGTTTTTGTGTTTTTTTGTGTTGTTTTTTTGTGTGTTTATTTTTGTGTTTTTTTGTGTGTTTGTTTTTTTGTTGTGTTTTGTTTTGTGTTTGTTTTTGTGTTGTGTTTTTTGGTGTGTTTGTTTTTGTGTTGTGTTTTTTGGTGTGTTTGTTTTTATGTTGTGTTTTTTGGTGTGTTTGTTTTTGTGTTGTGTTTTTTGGTGTGTTTGTTTTTTTGGTGTGTTTTTTTTTGTTTTTTTGGTGTTTTTTTAATCTTTTTTTGGGGGTGGGGTTTTTTGGGGTTTAAGTCCTATTTTTTGGCGTTGGAGATTAAAAAACACTGTTCATTTTTGGCCTTGTTTCGGAGTTTTCTTTTTGGGTGTTTGTCCGACCTTTTTACTTCATAAATCCAACGTTATTTGACGAATCAAGTAAGTGTGCCAGCCTACTGCATTTTTATATTTTGTTTTGAGTTCATCAATCTGAATCTTCGATTTTTATTTTTTTGGAATCTAATATTTTTTTATAATATTTCATAAAGGTGTTTTACACTCCTTTTTGGTCTGGAATAAGGTAAGTGTCTATTTTTTCAAACCTACACCTTTTTTTAAATTTAATATCTGTTTTCAAACCAAATTTTTTTAAAATATTTTAAATTGTAAAATTTTTTAATTTTAATTTGGTACATTTAACAACACTTCATATTTGCTAATTAAAAAATTAAGCATGGGTTTAACCCTAAAAGTAGTAATATTGGTTTGTCATTAATACATTTTAAAAATTTTTTCCATACCATTTTTAAAAGGAACAACAAATACACATGTAGTGATTTCCGAAGATGGCACTGCCCGACCCTGTAAGAATATGCCCCATTATTATAAAGCTAAGTATTTTTGCACATATTTTCACAATACACTCTGGAGAACCAATTAAAAATTGACATTTAACTTTACAGAGCGATGTTGGACAGCTAATAGTGGCCATGTTGACCCCCACCAACCTTCCTCAGCCTCCTCCTGGGCGTAGGCATAGGAGGCGTGCAAGGGCCAAGATATATAGAACACGTGTCACCCTTTTTGGAATGCCTGATGATGTGGTTGTTACCACTTATCGCCTGCCTCCTAATATTATCCTAGACACTCTTTCAATAATAAAGAATGATCTAGAAAGTCAGATTAACATTCCTACAGCAATCTCACCACTTACACAGTTGTTGGCGGTGTTACATTTCTGCACCTCAGGCTCCTTCCAAACCACTGTGGGGCTGGTGGGTGGCCTCTCCCAGCCCTCATTTCACGGATCCTGAGGCGTGTGCTAGATGCATTTTTTAATCATCTAGCACATTTTATTAGTATGCCTTTGGATCCGGAAGCCCTTGATGTGGTAAAGCAGAAGTTTTTTGAAATTGCAGGCTTTCCACACGTCATAGGGGTAGTGGATGGCACTCACATAGCACTTCAGCCCCCTGCATGCAGGGAACAAATATATAGGAACCGCAAACATTACCATTCCCTAAATGTAATGGTGCTATGTAATGCCTCCCTCCAGATCTTCTCCCTGAATGCTAAATTTCCAGGCTGCAGCCATGATGCGTATGTGATCCAGCATTCAGGGATTTGGCCCAAATTAAGCACACTGCAAGCTGGTGATGCGTGGATTCTTGGTAAGTTAAAATCCAGTATGTATTTCTAGTAATAGTGTAAACAGGTTCTCATGGTAAATTTATATCTTTTGTTGTCCCATTTCCATCAGGTGACAGTGGATATCCTTGCACGCCCTGGCTGCTGACTCCTTATTTGACTCCCACACCAGGACCACAAACTCACTATAATGCCACGTTTACTGCCAACAGGCAGGTGGTGGAGCGCTGTATCAGCCTTTTAAAGGGCCGGTTCCGGTGTCTCCATCACTCTGGTGGTGCACTCATGTACTTGCCAGATATGGTTTCTCGCATTGTGGTCCTGTGTGGGATTTTACACAACATTGCAATAAGGAGTCGAGTACCCATGCAGCCAGAGGAGGCCTTGCCAGAGGAGGGCCCCCCGGAGGAAGGTGTTGTGATGCTGTCGGGGGGGGGCCAGATGCGATTAGGTTGTTTCTCGTTTTTTTAGGTATGCATATTAACTTTTTTTTGTAAAGAAAATACAAATTTGCTAATGTGTCCCTTTTTCTTTTGTTTTCTTTTCCAAACAACAAAATCACAACACTTTCAAAAACATGGATAAAAAATGGAACACATTGGCAATACCCTGTATGTTTTTGGACTACTTACACATTTTGCACGGCTATCCCCCAACATGTTTAGTTAATTTGCCTTTTGATTTAGTAAATGTTATGTTTTCATTTGCCAATTTTTATTTTATTTTACTATACTCATTTATGTTTGACTAAGCCAGATGTTTAATTTGCCCAAACCATGAGGACATTTGTTATGTGTGAATCTGTAATGTTTTTAATTTTACCATTAAAAGCCTGTTGGCAACATGTTTGTAATGTAAAAAATGTTTTTAATGATGCAAAATGTAAAAAAAATTTATGTAAAAATGTGTAAGCCATTTTGAGTTGTATAATTTATGCAAAACCATAATTGTAAAATAAACAACATTACTGCAAATTTTATTAAGGTTTACTAATACATGTTTTAAATTCTTACACTATGGAAAGGCACCCACCTTTGTTCTCCAAATTTTTCACATGCAGAATTACACCCTTTAATGTGTTGCCAAAAAGAGGACAAATGTTGGAAAGAACACAACTTTATTTTTTTTTTTTATATGTCAGAAAAATTTAACCAAAAAAGAAAATAAAAAAACTACAAAGCCTCCAAACGCCCCACGATTCTTTGTAGGCAGATGTAGGCCTGCAGTATGTAGGCAGATGTGTCACGCAGCTCCTCCCGAATATCCCTCAGGATGTGGGTTAGATCTGTTGAAAAATTTTCAAAAATGCATAATAAATACTTCATTACAATTAGAAAGATTTGATCATTACACATTATTCAATGTACAAAAAAGTGTTTAAACACACTGATGTTACAGTGTGTTTGAAAGTAGCAGACACACAACTTTATTAATAGGTTTCTAGTTTTCTGTTGCTCAAAAAATGTAAAACCCTAACTATATGGCATAATCCAAAAACCACTATGATGATGTTACAAATAATGGGAGGTGTATTCTTAAGTCATGATGGCCATATCCTTAAAACACAATGCACGTATTCACTTCTAGAATGTTGTTGATAAAGCAAAAACAAAATTTTTTTTAGGGCCTAGAAAAAACATCACTTTGCCTAGTACATTAGTACATTTTAAACACAGTGTACACAACAAAAACAAGGGTAGTCTGGTTCCTAGCACCTTGGCAAGTTTGGTGACAGGTTTTTGGACATTGTAAAATACTAAACCAAATTTAATCATTAGTTCCTCAAACTACAAAAATTTTTTAAATAAAAATAAACCAAAATTTTGGACGACAACAAAACAAAAAAAGGGCCAGACAATAAACATAATATTGTAAATCTGAAAAACAGCATTACTGCGCAATGATGTTAAACCCCATCCAGCATTTTTTATGAAAATTAAAAAAAAAACATGGCTGACAACAACACCCCAAAAATTGTAAAAAAAAAAAATGTACCCTGAGAGTGATCAGACACAGTACCAGATGGTGCCGGTGAAGCTTCCGGGGAGGGTGAATATTAGGGAGTGGGGGGAATGGTTGAAGGGGAAATGGAGGTGGCAAGATCACAGGGAGGGGAGATTTGGGACATTTGGGATGAGTGGGCAGGGGAGGGAGGGAGGGAGGCAGACTTGGGGAGGATTGGAACAGGGAGGGAGGGTTACTGGGGGAGTATGGTGGTGTGGAGGGAGGGCTGGCTTGAGATGCAGGTGAGGGCTGCACGTTCAAATTTGATCTTTGTAGACACCGTGCTCTTCTCTGTCTCCGCTGAGCTCCTAAAATGTAAACATAAAAACACAAACATAGTTTAGAAATTTGGATACACAATACAAGTACACATTCTGTACAATAGGGACAACATACAGGAGGGTTTTTGAACATTGACTAAAATAATTGGCAAAGCAACATACATTTTAAACAGTCCACTAATTAATACTTATAAACAAATGCATACTTACGTCTGCGTATTTGCACACGCAAATTCCTGAGGAGCGCCGGCGGCCCAGGTCCGACCAGCGACGCTCTAATTGAGCTATATTTCTCCGAAATCCCTCTGATCGGAGGGCTCCCCTTACCTCCGCATAGGCGGCCCTTTTTGCCCTATTGGAAATGGGCGGCTCAGCCTGGGTGATCCGCCTGTCCATAATGCTGACCAGGACAAGGAGCTCGTGCCTGGTAAACGCTGCGGCTCTCATGATGGCAATGGGCATTTTTACAGAAAACATGAAATATACATGGTATATAAAAAATATGATTGGCTAAAATATTTACACTTTCATCAAAAACACCACTTTTGGCCAATCCTTTAATCATGTGTCCCCCAAAATAAGGTCACATTTGATTGGCTACAACACGCAGTGTGCAAATGGAAACATAAGAGTGCAAATGAGCCTAACGCAAAATGCAAATGTATTTATAAAGTTAACACAATTAGCAAACGGACATTCCCAGTTAATATACCTTGCTTTGTTTTTCAGATTGTGTGAAAAAATAAGATCGGAGAAAACAAACACGAAATGAACAATAAAGTTTATTGACACGTTTTAAAAAAACTTGTTTGAAAGAACAGCAAGAGTTACACTTAATTAGATAATTGCCAACAAGCTAATAACAAGCTGATCGATAGTCCATGTAAACATGACACGTGACCATCAAAACAGCACATACGGCCGCAACCATCACAACATAATTAGCATATAGCGACTGACAGCGCCGGACTACGATTGACTCGATCGTTCGTTCAGATCAGTCGGTAGCTAGAGGAGGTGCAGTGCTAACGAATGGGCGTCACTTTGTTTACGATCGCCCTGCCGTACGATCGGATTTTGCGGTCGTTGGTCGTACGACCGTGCGGCCGATACGACCGACTCTGAATGAGGTCCTAAGTGTTTGGGCAAATTTTTCATTAAACTCTTAACAGAACAGCAAATCGAAATTCAGACCCGCTCGCTAGATGCGTTCGCTCGCAGCCTGTGTATGCAAATCCAGCACACGCCCAGCAAGGAAGGCAGGTAATCGTAACAGCAAGGCATTAGCACACCCACTATGTCTTAGCGTGCGAGTGTATGCAGACGCCCACCAGCCATTCATAAGATGCCCACCTGCGCACGTCATCTCCTGGAAGTGCATGAAAACATTGGTACATCGAGCACCATCGGATGCGATTGCAGTCGTTGAGGTTGACTATACCCTGCCGCAAGCACTGCAATCACTTCAGTGTGAAGTCCCACCAAGTGACGTGTACTATGACGCTGCCTTTTAATTATGCAAGCCTCTGAAACGGCGTTGCAACACTCAGGCACACCTGCGTTCGCACCTCCACTCCCCCGTTTCTAGTGGCCTGCCCTTGTTACCACCCACAAACGGCCTCTCCTCACTCATTCAACTGGGCTGTCTATGCTGGGTGAGCGAGCACTTCCGGATCTTTCACAGAGTTTAACGCACGTGCATTGCGATACAAACGCATGCACAGATTGCAAAACTCTGCCAGCTACGAGCGTTCGCATCCTAGCGAGCGGATCTGAATCAGATCCAAAGTGTGGTAGCTAAAGGAAACAAGCTCCGAAAAGTGTAACTTATTAAATAGTCTAATTTTGACATCCCCATAGAGAACTATGGGGAGAGTGCTGCCTTAGTGAAAGCTGATATCTATACCTTTATAGCAGCAGGAAATAGCTCCTTTGCTTATTTTTAACTAGAGATAAGCGACGGTTCTTATAAGTTATTTTCTCCAAATTAGCGCAAGTTCAGATTTAATTTATTGGCTATCTAAAACAAGTGAGTTAATTTTCAGTAGAATCGAACCGCTCATCTGTAATTATAACATAATCCTATGAAAGCAGCCATTTTTGCAGGATTTATGATGAACAACTCTTTAATAAATAGGTTATACAGAGTATCTATTGATATGACCTATTGTTATAGAACCTATGAGGTTTCAGAAGGTACCAATGCAATGTGAAAGAGTGGTTAGTCCAAACAGAGAGTCCTTAACCAGGCTTGCAGGTTTATTGGTAACAGTGATTACACTGCAGTACACAGCGGTGGCCTCTGGAGGGAGCCACAACAGCAGTAGTGCAGATTATAGTGTTCTCACCTTAAAAGCTAAGTACTGCACGTGCATTCAGTACTGTGACGCTCTTACACAATATGCGCACTGACACCTCAGGTTGAAGGTAGTAATTAAACACACTGTTAACTTTAGCTGCTGCAGCACCTCTTAGCTATTAGTAATAGAATATGCAATTGTTCAATTACTTCAACACGTTAAACTCTGAATATATGCAGGAACATTCACAGAAGCACAAATAGTGAAAGAGCAAAATATATTATCACACAGCAGACTATAAATAACCAAAATAATCAGTAATTTACTTGTAGGTGAACGCAGAGTTCTTTCGTTGGAGTACTTTCTTGCTAGGTGGCCAATGTCCTATTACATGCATGTATTTGTAAGGGATACATTCAGTATCCCGATACAGGGGATGACGGTGCTTAGAATAGAATTAGTAGGACCCCTCTAAAGCTGTCAAAACATGGGGGATCACTATGGGTACCCCCGTTTTAGCCTGCAAATGAAAGTTGTGGTTTTAAATAGCCTTGGCAGGTGTTTTTTTCCCAGCATTGAAGAAGTGATGCAGAAGAGCACTTAGGTTATTTTTTTCATTTTTTTAAGTGGTCCCATCAAATTTGGGGTACATGAAAATGGGTACTAACATATTTTTAAGTCCCTAAAGTATTTTTTTTTAAATTCTGCAAAAATGCACCTGCCGCTAATAGCCTATTCTAGAATACACCTGCCGATAATAATCTATTCTAGAATACACCTGCCGCATACTTACAGAATAGCCCTGAACCTATTTCCCTATTTTTCAACACTTTTTTTCCTTTTTTTTTTTCTTCACCCCAAACTTTTAAATTCATTTTTTGGGGTGTCCCTATTTTTTTTGACACAGTTATCTTTTAAATGTCATTCCCGGGGGTGCAGGCTATTTTTTTTTAAGCCTGCACCCCTAAACCCCAATTTTGCAAATTTTTCACCACCTATTCAGTGGGGAAAAGTTATCCCCGTTTTTTTCAAAGACTTTTCGAACCTGCGAAAAGTCTTCGAAATTGAATATGGGGATAATAGAAATCGGCCGAAATTTTCACTCCAAATTGAATACCACTGTCTATCTCTATAAATGGCTATCTCTTCACATATTAGCAAACTCAGTCTTTTGGCATTTGTATAACTCAGTCGGTATATGTATAATTCAGTCTTTGGTTAATATATCAATGTTAAATTGCAGCTCACTTACAGCAGTGGCATCACCCTTGCTCAGCACAGCTCAGTATGCACCTCCACAGATCCTGCTGCAGTCCTCAGCGGTGCCACACTGTCTACACAGTGTATCTCTCACACTCTACTGGAATTCTGCTGTGGTCCCCAGCACTCTATTCAGCAGGTTTTCAATAGCGCTGACTCTTGTCACCACTTCAGCAACATCACTTGCCCAGTCCCTCTCCTCAGATCTGCCGCACCTCACTCTCTTGCTCCGCCCCACAGCATCTCTTAATTTTTCCTACACATGTGCAACAACAAAGTCCTTTTCCTGTTGCTGTCATGTCTCTACTGTGCTCCACAGCATCACCAAGTGTCAGCCTCCAGCACTACAATGTCCATAGGCTTCTATGGCAGTCAGCGGTATCACAAAGTTATAATGTTTATCTATAAACTTAACATATTTTACAGACTTTTATAGAAGTTAGACAGGTGTTCTCACAGGTTTTCTTAACTTTTCATGTCCCTGAAATTATGTCTTAAAAACCTGTGATTCTTTTTCATTCACTATCTGCCTATTAGATAGAAAAGTACCTCCTTCAGTGCATGGGTCCGGCTGCAGAAGTAGGACAGTGCCTGGTGCACATATCTAGCTTAGATTAAATGGCATGCAGTTTGTAGACTTATCCCTTTCTACCAGCCCGATGCCTTGTAGTGGATCATGTGCAGCATATTTGGCACGCAGAGCACAAGGTGAAACAATGTGAACTGGGGGCACTTCAATGTTGCATAATATGAACTGGGTGTACTAGTATAGGGCATACAATTAACTAGGACACCACAATGGGACATAAATTGAAAAACCTCAGCAAGGAGAGGTATCTGTCTAGAACAGGGATGGGGAACCTCAGGCCCGGGGAATCATTTGGTCTGGCCCTCAGAGCTTTTTTCTGCTAGCCTCATCTGGCTAGCATGGTGCCTAGAATGGCACCCTGCAGCCAGAATCTATACAGCAGTGCCAACTGGAGAGTCCTTAGGACGCTTCAGATGGTCACACCCCTGCCCTTACAGCTCGCCGGAATATCCTCAGTATTTATTATACTAAAAAATTCCCAGTTTTTGCATTCGCCGTGTGTCTCGCTTTCAGTCTAATAGAACTGTCCTCATTTGATTCCATTCAATGAAAATATTAATGTAGACGAAATCAAACTTAATTATCCACAACAACACTACACCGCTGTGTAAATGAAAAAGAGATCACGCAGAAATTTTCTATAAAACTGCTATTAAAAGTGCATTAAAATAGTTTGGGATGCAAACTTCGAGGCAAATATAAACAAGGTCGTGCCTAGCGCTTCCTCCTGTTAAGCCAGATTTCAATCAAGGAAAAGCTTTATAACAAAATTATATCAGATTAATTTTATTACAGAGCAAAATGTGATTAGCACTTCCCTCCATGTCAGCCGTCTCAGTAGCCCATCGCTTCCCTCTTGAACAAGCAGACGAATCTATAGCAATCATGTAAAATAAAAAAGATAGAAATCCATAAAGCTCTTTATTTGTCGCTAAGAGCTGCCACTCAGAATTGGAGGAGAAGTGATGAACTTGTTTTTAAATGCTCATTCACTTGGCAAATTAACCAAATTCGTCTTTTTTTTTCTTTTTTTTTTTGTATTTGTGCCAAATGCATTATGTTGTCTGCACTTTCTATGCCTTTTAGGATGTCTGGTAGCTGAAGTCCTGCGAGTATTTAATACATAACACTTATCTCCAACTCAATATAAAATAGATTTATTTTCTTGCCGTTGGAGATCATTTAACCACACTTCTGTTTCTTAATGGTTTGCTAATTGCATTACACTGATCAAGTCTGAAATATTTATCGCTACTTAAAATCTCAGCTAAAATTCAAAAATTCACTTCCATATTAGTTATATTAACAGCCTTGCAACGTGCGCCGCTGAGATGGCCACACGCTGAGCAAAGTGTGCAAGGTACGGGGGGTGGTGCTACCTGTGCGGCCACCAAGAGTCCTGAATCTCTGCTTAAGTGGGAGAGAGGGGTAAAAAAATATTCGAATCTACTGCAGGGACAATGAACTACTACTAGTAGCCGCAACAATGACACTAACAGTAACATTACTAGTAGGCGCAACACTGACACTAACAGTAACACTACTAGTAGGTGCAACACTGATACTAACTGTAACACTACTAGTAGGTGCAAAACTGACACTAACAATAACACTACGAGTAGGCGCAACACTGACACTAACTGTAACACTACTAGTAGGCGCAACACTGATACTAACTGTAACACTACTAGTAGGTGCAACACTGACACTAACAGTAACACGACTAGTAGGCGCAACACTGACACTAACTATAACACAACTAGTAGGCGCAACACTGACACTAACAGTAACACTACTAGTAGGCGCAACACTGATACTAACTGTAACACGACTACTAGGCGCAACACTGACACTAACTGTAACACTACTAGTAGGCGCAACACTGACACTAACTATAACACAACTAGTAGGCGCAACACTGACACTAACAGTAACACTACTAGTAGACACAACACTGACACTAACAGTAACACTACTAGTAGGCTTAACACTGACACTAACAGTAACACTACTAGTAGGTGCAACACTGACACTAACTGTAACACTACTAGTAGGCGCAACACTGATACTAACTGTAACACTACTAGTAGGTGCAAAACTGTCACTAACAATAACACTATGAGTAGGCGCAACACTGACACTAACTGTAACACTACTAGTAGGTGCAACACTGATACTAACAGTAACACTACTAGTAGGCGCAACACTGATACTAACTGTAACACTACTAGTAGGTGCAAAACTGAAACTAACAATAACACTACGAGTAGGCGCAACACTGACACTAACTGTAGCACTACTAGTAGGCGCAACACTGATACTAACTGTAACACTACTAGTAGGTGCAACACTGACACTAACAGTAACACTACTAGTAGGCGCAACACTGACACTAACTGTAACACTACTAGTAGGCGCAACACTGACACTAACTGTAACACTACTAGTAGGCGCAACACTGACACTAACAGTAACACTACTAGTAGGCGCAACACTGACACTAACAGTAACACTACTAGTAGGCGCAACACTGACACTAACAGTAACACTACTAGTGGGACAATGATATGTGCTTTACATTTGCATTTAAAAACGCACAATACAAAATAAGTTTAACAGCAAAGAGAAACATTAGTGAAGGAACATTAATGAAATACGTGAATAAACAGAAGAGACTTGAGCCTGTTTTTGAAGGATTCTAGAGCGGAGGTCTCTCGAACTGTGCGTGGAAGCTGTAAATAATACACTTTATAGAAATATTTCCATGTACTCACTACGCTGTCTCTAAACATTAACCTAGAGACATGGAGTCTAACAAATACTTAGTTTTCACCATGAACCCCTGCAAGGGTGGGGCTGCACCTCAGTCCAAAATTCAAATAGGGGAGCCACACCAACTGTCATTGAGTCCCGGCCGGCAATGTTTGGCAGCGTTTGGGGTGGCTGCTGGTGTGGCTCCCCTATTTGGCCCACCTCTGGAGCTGCCATGGAAATGAGCATCGGTAAAAGCTGGATCATCAACGATCACAATCAGTATCAATTGCTATTCTCAATCTATACCACCTCTCTTGGCGAACTAATCCGCTCTTTTGGATTTCAGTACCATCTGTATGCGGATGATACTCAAATCTACCTATCTTCCCCAGATTTATCTCCATCTGTATTGGTCCGTGTCACTGAATGTATTTCTGCCATTTCATCTTGGATGTCATCTCGCCACCTGAAACTTAATATTTCTAAAATGGAATTAATTATATTTTCACCTTCCAATAGTAGTTACCAATCTGATCTCTCTATCACTGTTGATAACTCGACAATCCACCCCGCCCCACAAGCTTGCTGCCTAGGCGTCATCCTTGACTCTGAACTGTCCTTTGTTTCCCACATTCAATCTGTCTCAAAATCATGTTACATACATCTAAAAAACATATCCAAAATTCGACCATATCTCATACAAGACACTGCTAAAACTCTTATTATTTCCCGCATTGACTATTGCAATAGTCTCTTTACTGGTCTTCCCAAAAACAGGCTATCACCATTACAATGCATTATGGATGCAGCTGCGAGGCTTATCTTCCTTGCCAAACGTTCATCGTCTGCTGCCCCGCTCTGTCATTCCCTCCATTGGCTGCCAGTTTTCTACCGTATTCAATATAAAATACTTTTACTTACACATAAGGCCATTAACCGAATTACACCAACATACATCTCTTCACTTATTTCAAAATATCTCCCAACCCGACCTCTCCGCTCACCAAGGGCTGTACTATATATGTTCCTTACAGCTAATATGTTGGGATTTATCTCATACTTAATTGTAAACTGATCTTGTGCGGACTCGACTTTTGTATATCAATGATATTGTTTAAAATATATGCCAATCAAAGTTTTGAAAAACCCATCATGACAGTTTTTTAATCACATGATTAAAAACTAGCTGGGATACCCGGTGTTGCCCATGTTGAAGACTGGACCCTGAAGTACACCTGCAGCCTTTTTTGTTTAAATTTCCCTCGCCTATAACCCCAATCCATTGATCCTGAAAAGGACCCTACTGTTTGCTAAAATGCATGCAAACAGTGGCATAAATACTGAGGGTGAAAGGGGTGCGGCTGCTATGGTCTCTGTGGCCCAACGCTCCCCCTGCACCCAGTCATATACACAAGGTGGGCCGGTCCAGTCAGGGGGCCGTCGAGGGGGGCACGGGTGTCAGCGATGTTGTTTTGGTGCCGGTCCGCCAGCTGATTACAGCTGGCACACTGGGAGATAGTCATGGAGAGACAGTGCCGCCGGTCATGAGGCTATCAGAGCTCGCAGACTGGCAGCCAATCAGCAGTTATTGGCTGCTTGTCCGAGAGCTCCGATTGGCTCGCATGCGGCAGCAGTTTCAAAATGCTGTCTGTCTATGTCTGCCGCTGCCTGCCAAATGTGCCAGCTGTAATTAGGTGGCGGCCCAGCCCCAAATCCACACCTGCTGCCTGCTGATGGCACACAGAGGTGTTAAAGCTATATACCATTATATTATAGGATCATTCATTTTGTATTCAGTTATCCATATTGGTAGCACAACTGTGTGGAGTTTGTACATTTTCCCTGTGCTTGTGTGGGTTTCTTCTGGGTGCTCCAGGTTCCTCCCACATTCCAAAAAAATATACTGGTTGGTTAGTTGGCTGCCAACAAAATTAACCCTAGTGTGTATGTGTGTGTGAGCATGTGGTAGGGAATATAGATTGTAAGCTCCACTGGGGCAGAGACTGATGTGAATGGACAAATATTCTCTGTACAGCGCTACAGAATATGGGCCTGATTCAGAGCCGCTCGTAAGCGGCCGCTCGTTCGTTCCGACCGTTGTTCGCACAACTGCACATGCGTACGGATTTTAATACGCATGCGCGAACCAGTCAGTGCGGCCGAAAATCGTTTGTTCGCTAAATAGCGAATATCTGCTATTTTGAGTGACAGGAGGAGGCGTATGTGGGTGGTAACAGGGGAAGGTGCTTGAAAACGGGGAGTGGAAATCAGAACGCAGGCGTGCTTAAAGGTCAAAACGGGCGTTTTATGGGTGTGCATAATTAATACAGCGGCGTCATTGACCACGTCACTTGGTTGATTTATAGTCAGAACTGCTCGCAAGATTGTGGTAGGAAAAACCAACCACAAGAATAGCGAGCAGTTCATACGCTGTTCGATGTACTCGATTAATCTATTAAATAGCGGACATGACGTATGGTGCGAGCGGTCAGGGGGCGTCTTTTTCAAAATTACGACCACAAGTTTTGTTCGCTCGTTCAGACATAGAGGCGTGAATAGACCGCAAAGTGCGAACGTTTCATTTGAATAGCCACCCCTTTTTAATGAACGAGCGAGCGCAAATAGCGTCTGGCTCTGAATCAGGCCCTATGTGTGCACTATATAAATAACTGGCGATAATCACATAATAAATATTGCCATCAGAGATCCAGGGAAACAGAAGCATAATTTTGAAATCTCTCTCAATTAGCTGCACCAATGTGATCCATTCTTTATCCAATAATATTACAGAGTTTCTCACTGCAAGGGGGCAGGTGAATGGGACTTGGATGGTGGAACGGTACCTTGCAACCTGCCCAGAATAGAGAAAAAAATCTTAACCGCGTTCCACCGGTCCTGCCTAAGAACAGCCAAAATATGTGGGGGACGCAGTATAGAAAATGCCATTATAATTATGTGCTGCTAAACTATTGTTTAGATTTACTATTTAAGCCCTGTACATACACATTTGCATACATACAATATTGCACTATGTATGTTTGAGTCAAGGTAAGGAGATGTCAACAGTAACCTTCATGGCAAATATCTTACTATTATAGATAATAAGCATGGTAATTTATGTCATTACTCAAGGATATATCACAGCACGTTAATATGTTGTTGTGTAATATCTACTGTACATGGTTTTACTTACATCTGCATAAACGTGTCAATTTGCAGATTTTAATAAGAAATTGTAATCACTTAAAACACATTAACAATTTCTGTATAATTGATTAAATTTAAATAATACACACGTTTACATTTGTTTCCATAAATAATTCATATTACTAGGAATCAAAAAGAAAAATTTAAGTATGAGATATCCAGTTCAAAGAAAAACAGGTTCCATATATTACTTGACAGATGGATTAGGGTTTCTTTATATGAATTGCTCTAATACACAGGTTCTCAAACTCAGTCCTCGGAACCCCAAACAGTGCATGTTTTCCAGGTCTCCTCACAGAATTACAAGTGAAATAATTAGCTCCACCTGTGGATCTTTTAAAAGGTGTTAGTGAGTAATGACTACACCTGTGCTCCTGCTGAGTGACCTGCAAATTGTGAACTGCGTGGGGTCCTGAGGATCGAGTTTGAGAACCTCTGCTCTAATACACAGAATGGAAGTTGCTCTGAATCAATTTATCGGCCCATCACAGGTGCATGTAAGGGAGAGGTTACCTGTAATAACCCAATATATTGATTGATTGATGGCCGATAGCTGTTTTAGGGTGTTAAAGCAAAAGTTTCCCATACAGTATCTTGTTATCCCTAATGCATTAAGCATAAGTAGGGTGGTAAGTAAATAGATAATTTTTTTAAGAGTTTTGTGGGAATCCCGCACAGATTTATTAAATTTTCAAGTTAATTATTGTCCCCTTTCTCCCTGGATACTTTGATTTATATTGTATTTGAAAAGTGGTATGCGTTCCATGATTTATTTAGGACCACTGTGATGGGAGTAGTGCTACCTAGCTCACTAATTGTAACCAAAATAAGAGGAGAAAATATATATAGGGGTAGTCAATATGGAGCGAAAACTCTGTTTCTGTAATGTTTTCGCTCGGATGACGTCATTTTCATTGCTTTTACTTTTACACTATATTCAATTTGAAAAGTATATCGCATTTGACCCTGCAAAAAAGTATCACCAAGGAATGGGTGGCGAAAAAAAGTGCAGAATTGGGGTTTTGGGGTGCAACATTTCGGAAACCACCCTGCAACCTTCAGACAGTCCCCCAAAGGTAAACTGTGTCAAAAAAATAAAAAAAAAATACCTTAGCAGACCCCAAAAAGAGCACTTTTATTTTGGGGGTGAAAAAAAAATTAGGGGGTACAAAGTTAAAAACTAGCGAACTGCAATCTAGGGGGGTCCCCAAGTATACCCCAGGTGTTTTTTTCATTGCAGGTGTTTGCGGCAGGTGGATTTTTCCCGTTTTTTAGAACAGCACTTTAGCAACTTTTAAATATGCTCACCCCCATTTTCAAGTACCCTAAATTTGCTGGGACTACTTATTTTCTGCAAAAAAACTTGTAAATACAATTCTTCACCACCTTCCCAAATCCCCAAAATAGCAGCTATTGAGGCCGTTTAAAGACCCCAAAAACCTTCAGCAGGGCTAATTGGGGGTATCCAGAGTGATCCCCCATGTCAGAGCATCTTTTTGGGGGTGTTAGGGTGTTTTCCCCAAAAATCAGCGAAGCTTTTGCTGATCTCACTTTTGCCGGGTGCCGTTTTCGACGATTTCATATTGAATACTGGTATAAACTAGGGGTGTGCACCGGCCACTTTTCGTGTTTTGTGTTTTGGTTTTGGATCTGGATCTTTCTTCGTGTTTTGGATCTGGATTGGTTTTGCCAAAACCACCCTTCCGTGTTTTGGGTTCTGGGTTTTGTGTTTTGGATCTGTATTTTTTTGAAAAAAAGCATAAAAACAGCTAAAATCACAGAATTTGTAGGTTTTTCTGCTCCTATGCTATTATTAACCTCAATAACCTTAATTTCCACTCATTTCCAGTCTATTCTGAATACCTCACACCTCACAATAGTGTTTTTATGTCCAAAACGTTGCACCGAGGTGGCTGGATGACTATGCTAAGCGACACGAGTGGGCGGCACAAACACGTGACCCATCTAGGCGTGACACTGCAGTGGCAGACAGGATGGCAGTTTGAAAAACTAGGCCCCAAACTGTACATAATGCAAAGAAAAAAAAGAGGTGCAAGATGGAATTGTCCTTGGGCCCTCCCACCCACCCTTATGTTGTATAAACAGGACATGCACACTTTAACAAACCAATCATTTCAGCGCCAGGGTCTGCCACACAACTGTGGCTGAAATGATTGGTTCGTTTGGGCCCCCACAAAACAAGCTGGCAATTAATCTGTCCCTGCACAAACTGGCTCTACGGAGGCAAGAAGTCGTCCTCATCCTCCTCATCCACAGATTCCTCACCCTCTTCAGTGTTATGTACATCCTCATCCTCACAGAGTATTAATTCGTCCCTGCTGGAACCACAGGTCCCTCTGTACGTTCTGGAGGCTGGTCTCCCTGGAAGAGTTGATCATTCATTTTATGAACATCATCTTCTCCACATTTTGTGGAAGCAACCTCCTACGCCTTTCGCTAACAAGGTTCCCGGCTGCACTAAACACTCTTTCGGAGTACACACTGGAGGGGGGGCAACTCAGGTAAAATAGAGCCAGTTTGTACAGGGACCTCCAAATTGCTTCTTTTTCCTGCCAGTACAGGTACGGACTGTCTGACATGCCTACTTGGATGCTGTCACCGATGTAATCCTTTAACAGACAGACGCACGCTTGTCGCTGCTGCTTTGAGGATTCAAGTGCGGCTACAGCCCACACAATTCACAAAGACAGAAAAAAAAAAAGAATATTTTTATTGTTTGTGGAGCACACTTTGAGGGTTACACCACCCTCTAACAGACAGACGCACGCTTGTCGCTGCTGCTTTGAGGATGCAAGTGCGGCTACAGCCCACACAATTCACAAAGACAGAAAAAAGAAGAAGAATATTTTTATTCTTTGTGTAGCACACTTTGAGGGTGTCACCACCCTTTAACAGACAGACGCACGCTTGTCGCTGCTGCTTTAAGGATGCAGGTGCGGCTACAGCCCACACATTTCACAAAGACCGAAAAAAAAAGAACAATATTTTAATTGTTTGTGTAGCACACTTTGAGGGTGTCACCACCCTTTAACAGACAGATGCACGCTTGTCGCTGCTGCTTTAAGGATGCAGGTGCGGCTACAGCCCACACAATTCACAAAGACAGAAAAAAGAAGAATATTTTTATTGTTTGTGTAGCACACTTTGAGGGTGTCACCACCCTTTAACAGACAGACGCACGCTTGTCGCTGCTGCTTTAAGGATGCAAGTGCGGCTACATCGCACACAAGTCACAAACACATAAAAAAAATAGTTTTTTATTTTTTGGAGCACTTTGAGAGTTACACCACCCTTTACCAGACAGACGCACGCTTGTCGCTGCTGCTTTAAGGATGCAGCTGCGGCTACAGCCCACACATTTCACAAAGACAGAAAAAAAAAGAACAATATTTTAATTGTTTGTGTAGCACACTTTGAGGGTGTCACCACCCTTTAACAGACAGACGCACGCTTGTCGCTGCTGCTTTGAGGATGCAGGTGGAACCTAGACGGGATTTGGAACCGAGGACACACTACCTCCATCAATTGTCTAAATCCCACTGCACTATTGTCGGATACCGGACGCACGTCTAACACCAACATAGCAGTCAAGGCCTCAGTTATACGTTTTGCTTCAGGATGACTGCTGTCGTACTTCATCCTCATCGCTAGGGACTGTTGGAGGGTCAATTGTTTAGTAAAAGTAGTGATGTTCCTACTTCCTCTCTGGGATGATGAACAACTCCCAGCAGCAGCAACAGCACTAGTAGGAAGTGGTTCTTGATCTTTCCCTATTTTATTTTTATCAGAGAAAGTTTGGTCCTCCATTTATGTTATATTGATATATATACGTGCGGCTAAAGCGCACACAAACACAGAAAATATTTTTTTATTTTTGCTGGAGAGTAGTGCACTTTGTGGGTTACACCACCCTTTAAGAAATGAGCCAGCCGGCTCTTTACTTATGGGACACAGGCGCACGCTTGGCGCTGCTCCTTTGTTGATGCACGTGCAGCCACAGTGCACACAAGTCACAAACACAGAAAATATATATTTTTTTGGTTTGGAGTGTACTTTGGGGGTTACAGAACCCTTTAACGGTCAAGCCAGCCGGCCCTTTACTTATGACACAGGCGCACGCTTGGCACTACTTTGTTGATGCACGTGCGGCTACTGCGCACACAATTCACAAACACAGAAAATAATTTTTTTGTTGGTTTGGACTGGAGTGTACTTTCGGGGGTTACAGCACCCTTTAACGGTCAAGCCAGCCGGCCCTTTACTTATGACACAGGCGCACACTTGGCACTACTTTGTTGATGCACGTGCGGCTACTGCGCACACAATTCACAAACACAGAAAATTATTTTTTTTTTGGTTTGGACTGGAGTGTACTTTCGGGGGTTACAGCACCCTTTAATGGTCAAGCCAGCCGGCCCTTTACTTATGACACAGGCGCACGCTTGGCACTACTTTGTTGATGCACGTGCGGCTACTGCGCACACAATTCACAAACACAGAAAATATATTATTTTTTTAGCACTTGGGGGGAGCACCCCTGATGGACAGAGCACCCCCTGGACAACACTACAGCACCTCTTTAGGACTGGGACACTGCACAGGACTTTGGAGTGGACACAGCCCCTATGGAGAACTGACTGCACAACACAGTCCAGCCAGCCCCTATGGACTTTGAAGTAGTGGACACAGCCCCTATTAACAACAGCAGCACAGCACAACACAGCCAGCCCCTATGGACTTTGAAGTAGTGGACAACAGCAGCACTACACTACACTACACTACACTACACAGCCCTAACTCCCACCCTCCCTCTTCACTGTCCACAGCCGAGTGAGAAAATGGCGCCGACGCGGGTACCTTATATAGGATCCAAAACCCGCGAGACTCGGAAGGCGGGATGATGACGTTTTGCCTCGATTTCAGATCCGAGTCAGGCGGGAAAAGTCGAGCCTGACTCGGATCGGACTCGGATCGGGGGGGCTCGGGGGGGTTCGGATTTCAGAAATCCGAACCCGCTCACCCCTAGTATAAACGGGGGCGCGCGCGATACTATTTCACCGGCAAAAGCTCCGATGTGCGGCGAAAACTTCAACGCGCATAGACGGCGAAGTTTTTGTTTCATATTGAATACCCCTATTAGTGTGAGACTTCAAAATGTGCACTCCAGGACCTTTTTTGGAATGGGTTGCTTCCTTCAATAATAATTAAAACAACCTTTATTAAATGTTCAATTAAGATCACATGTATTAGCTAAAATATAGGTATTAGAAATAGTACTGAAAGAATAGAAAAAGTGTATTAATATTTGAATTAAAAATCCGTTATGCTGAGTTACAGTACGTTATTTTAATTGCTCTGTATTAATTCACATTTTTTTGTGTGTGGCACGTGGTTAGGACAGTCTGCAAAGTCATATGATGTCTGGTACTCAAATGTTCACCTCAAATTAGTCAATATACTTTTGATGTGATTTATCAGTGTGGTTTTACCGTACTGTGGGCCTGATTCAGAGCCGCTCGTTTGCTCCGAGCGATGTTTGCCCAACTGCGCATGCGTATGGTTCGTAATACGCATGCGCGAACCAGTCAGTGCGGCCAAAAATCGTTTGTTCGCTAAATAGCGAATGCCTGCTAATTTGAGTAACAGGAGGAGGCGTATGTGGGTGGTAACAGGGGAAGGTGCTTGAAAACGGGGAGTGGAGATCCGAACGCAGGCGTACTTAAAGGTCAAAACGGGCGTTTTATGGGTGTGCATAATTAATACAGCAGCGTCATTGACCACATCACTGGGTTATTTTATAGTCAGAACTGCTCGCAAGATTGTGGTAGCAAAAACCAACCACAAGAATACTGTAGCGAGCAGTTCATACGCTGGTCGATGTACTCGATTAATCTAATAAATTGCGGACATGACGTAGGATGCGAGGGGCCAGGTGGCATAGTTATCCAAAAAACGACCGCAAGTTTTGTTCGCTCGTTCAGACATAGAGGCATGAACAGACCGCAAAGAGCGAACGGTTTATTTGAATAGCCACCCCCTTTTCCTGAACGACCGTCCGCAAATTGCGTCTGGCTCTGAATCAGGCCCAGTCTCTCCTGAACACAGGTTAATTTGTTTGTTAATACAGTATCAGAGCAAATTGTAACATTGTGTACTATATATTGTGTCAATGTTACTCAGGTCCACAAATTATAATAATGTTACTGTTTCTCTTTCAGGTTAATATCTGAAAAAGGTGGAAATATAGAAGAGAGGATGTGAGGACAGGTTAGTTAATGATGGTATAACACAGGTATTAGGTATTTATAGTATTTCTTTGTATAGCTCATTTATTCATATGTCTATGACAATATGAGGTTAGTGCCACACACCTTTTGTCCCTCTGATCATATTCTTCATTGACTGGGTGATATCTATTTCTTAGATTGTTGTTCCCCCTTTGGTAACAGTAACATGAGATGTTATTAACCTTTTACTATGTTTCCATATTATATGGTATAATAACCATTTTAATGCGGTCATTAAAATTAACAGCTAGTGTAATAAGTCCCCCTTCCTATCATTGGCAGTGTATAGATACAGCCGTGGGTCTTACACTGCCCCCCGCTGTAAATCCCCCTTCCTATCTAAGGCTGTGATTGTCCTGTAATAATGCAGCTTCGTGGATCTTGTATTGTCCACTGTGGGTCTGTCACTGTCCGCTGCTGGTTCTCAGGAGTCCTGTGCGCTCTGGACTCGTGCGCTATATTGGCGCGCTGGTGCAAACAGGTTCACTGCCCGTGTGGACCAGTAGTACTATAGCTCAGCAATGTGGATGTGCGTCAAGCATGATGGCCGCGTTTGGAGATGCTGACAGTGGGCGTCTCAGTCCTTGCACATTCGGCACACCGATGGGCACCGGGAAAGGGCCTGTAGCATAAAATCCAGGCTTGCCACTGACAAAAGACACATTCACACTGCCCGTGCTGTGTCCGACTCAGAATGATTCCCCAAATCTCAAAACAGCCGCACACAATCATTTGTCGAGTTGCCACTTCTTTTCAAACAAGCAACTTCTGCCTGTGTTTGTAGAAAAACTATCAATACTTAAAGAAATAAAACAATGTTAAATGACAATAATACTGTTATCCCAGCGGTCAGAATCCTGATGCTGGCATTCCGACAGGGTTAGGATACCAATACTTGTTGGTCAGTATGCTAACCCTCCCCCTCTCTCTTCCACTAACCCTCCCTCCTCGGTGCCTAAACTCCTCCTCCTCGCACCCTAAACCTAACCCTCCCCCTAGTGCCTAACCCTTACCTCTAACCCTAACCCTCCCCCTAACCCCAGTAATTACCGCTGGGATGCCAGTGCCGTGGATCTGACACCGGGATTCTAAGCACCGGCATCCCGACTGTTGGTATCTTGATTGGATAACCTGTAGAATATGATTTTTTTTAACTTCAGTTACTGCACACAACATATTCTGTCTTCTCTAAACTAGTACGATGCACCCGATGCAGTGATGATTCTGATTGGATGAGCTGAAATTGAGCGTAAAGCACCGCCAGTTGGCTAACCTTTGCAGTTGTGTAGGGAACAAAGCTGTAGGGGATGCCTAAAACACTGAATGAGTGATATAAATATCAGTAATTGTCACTTTGGGTTATCTATGCTGAGCTCTGGCCTTTATCTTGAAGGGGCTACAGCCAACAGCTCCTTATATGTGTTATGGCGCAGCAACGCCATGTTAGTAATGGTAAGCAAAGTCAGGAATGCCAGAAGATATTTCAGGCTACAATATGAAGGTGCACAGCTATGGTAGTGGAGGCTTCGCCATGTGTTGGGTTGTGGTGACAAAGACCATGCTTGTCACTGCAGGAGGCTTGGCCATATCATCTTGGGAGAATGAACAGACCAGGATACCAATCCCTCCCACTTGGCACTCATATGTTTGGCTATGCTTGTACAGCCAAGGAAACATCTTGTCATGGTAGCGCCATGGCCCAGAATCGGTAGTCCCAATAACGGCAGGCCGGCAGAGGTGAAAATCCTGATCGTCCTTTTTGGTAAGTATCACTAACATAATTCGCCCCCTAACCCAAACTCTCCCTTAGGGGTCTGCACCCGGCACCCAGCTTACCTTCGATCGGTATGCCGGGTCTCGGGCTCCCGGCGTAGGTCTAATGACAGGCATCGGGATTTTGACTCCTGTCATTAGTACCTTACTGGGATTAGACATTTGGGAAGCTGGCAGTTAGGATTTCAGCAGTCAGCTTCCTGACTGCTTCCCGGTCCTACACCTCAGCCCAGGGTGGACAACAGGTAACCCTCCTGACCAGAGACCTGTCTGATTTATTGTGATGTCCCAGCATGGTATTGTTTATTCATAGAATGACTGCAGGTTGGTTGAACCATGATCTGATCCTGATACCACCTCACCAGCTTCATTGGTTGTCAACCTGCTTGGGACATGTGAGCTCTACACCGTTCTGCCCTGATCTGATGTGATCGCATCATTGCAATGCTTGATACCTGTGTGAATCACAATATTGATTTAAAAGTGGATTTGCATAACTGTCTTAGAAGTAATGACTGTAATAAGCAAAATGAAACAATTCATCTGGCAGCCATGCAAGGGGCCAGGTGACATAATACTCCCTAGGTTTGCCTGGTTATTCCTGAATCAACTCATCTACGTTCTCTAAAAGGTTGAACCTAATGGGCTTGTGTTTTTTTTTATACCTCTCCTATATACAGTAACTGTATAAATGGTTATGGACCAAGAACAGCACATACCCTCATATATCAAATTCCTATGTCCTTATGATGTGGATTGTAAGCCTGTGAGCAGGATCCTCATACTTCACTCACTGTCAGCCTGTTATTTGTATTACCCTGTGTTGTTTAATTACTGGAGCTGGGGGGGGGTTAGGTTTAGGTTACATAGCGGGGTTAGTGTTAGGTTTTGGGGGGGAGGTTAGGGTTAGGCACCCCTAGGAGGTATTAGGGTTAGACACTGAGGGGGAGGGTAAGGTTTAGGCCCAAAGGGAGGAGATTTAGGTTTAGGCACTAACGGGGAGGAGTAGGGTGTGAGGTGGGGAGGGTTAGGGTTAGGCTACAAGGGAGGAGGGTAAGTATACTTACCCAACCCCTGTTAGAATACAAACCATCATTATGTCTCTGTCGGTATTGTGACAGGAGTCATCCCGACAGCCGGCATTACATACCGATTCCCATATATGTACTGAAAACTGGTCTTAACGTCGTTATTTCCACTCATAGAATTTTAATAATTTTATTTACAGTTACAAAGTGTCAGAGCCATTTTTATAAATCATAAATGACAGCTCTTATAATGAGCAAACATGATTTAGTACATGATAATTTTTTTTTTTAAATGAATGGCTTAATGCTTCTGGCTTTCTCTGCTGATGCCATTAACTTCTATCCAGAGAAAAGAGACTTTCCAGGGACCATTTACAAATGATAAAAAATAGTCTGAAGTGCTAAAACCTTTGCAAACTGTGTCACTGGCTGTGAAATACTGAATTTCATAGAAAATGCAATGTGCTAAAATGTTTCACTCATTTATTTAAAACTATGAGAACATTTTGGATCCTTTAATGAAAAACATACTGTATATATTAAATAAGATTATGTGTGGTATTAGCAGTATTAGATATTTTATTTATTTATTAACAGTTTCTTATATAGCGCAGCAAATTCCATTGCGCTTTACAATTTGAATCAACATTACCATTTTACTGGGTTGTAAAAGACATACATACAGTACATACATACAAGACATACATAATGGTAAGAGGGCCCTGCTCATGTTCTTGGTGGGCTGTATAATCCAATCACACTGGAACATTGGCCTAGGGTTAGGAGGATATTAAATTGAAGAAAGAGAAGATGTGATAGGTGTTTACCATGAGAAGAGCATTAGATAGGGAAGCTATAAAAAGGTTAGGTGGGTGGTTCTGGAATCTGATAAGCTTGTCTGAAGAGGGGAGTTTTCAGAGAACGCTTGAATGTTTGGAAACTAGTGGAAAGTCTTATTGTGTGTGGGAGGGCATTCCACAGGGTGGGTGCAGCCCGAACAAAGTCCTGTAACCATACATGGGAACAAGTAATGTGCGGGGATGAGAGACGCAGATCTTGTGCAGAGCGGAGATGTTGGGTTGGAAGATATTTTGAGATAAGTGAAGAGATGTATGTTGGTGTGGTTTGGTTAATAGCTTTTTGTGTGAGTGTAAGTATTTTAAATTGAATACAGTAGAAGACCGGAAGCCAATGGAGTGACTGACAGAGTGGATCAGCAGACACTGAACTTTTTTGGTGAGAAAGATCAACCTCGCAGCTGCATTCAAAATGGATTGTAGTGGGGAGAGCCTGTTTTTGGGAAGACCAATAAGGAGACTATTGCAATAGTTAATGCAAGAAATAATGAGTGCATGTATTAGAGGTTTTGCAGTGTTTTGCGTAAGATATGGTCGAATTTTGGATATGTTTTTTAGATGTATGTAACAGGATTAAGAGACAGATTGAATGTGGGGAACAAAAGACAGTTCAGAGTCAAGGATGACACCTAGGCAGCGAGCTTATGAGGTGGGGTTGATTGTCGAGTTGTCAACAGTGATAGAGATATCAGTTTGGTGACTACTATTGGCCGGTGGAAATATTATTAACTTTGTTTTGGATATATTAAGTTTGAGGTGGTGAGATGACATCCAAGATGAAATGGCAGAGAGACATTCAGTGACACGGACCAGCACAGATGGTGACAAATCTGGGGAGGATAGGTAAATTTGAGTATCGTCCGCGTACAGATGATACTGAAAGCCAAAAGAGCTAATTAGTTTGCCAAGAGAGATGGTATAGATTTAGAAAAGCAGAGGACTTAATGCTGAGCCTTGTGGTACTCCAACTGATAGAGATAGCGAAGTGGAGGTAGAATCAGAAAAGCAAACCGTGAAAGAGCGATTAGATAGGTAGGATGAGAACCAAGAAAGGGCTGTGTCTTGAAGACCTAGGGATTGTAGTATTTGTATGAGAAGAGAGTGGTCAACAGTGTCAAAGGCAGCAGAGAGATCTAAAAGAATTACAAGTGAATAATGGCCTTTAGCCTTGGCAGTGACCAGATCATTTACTACCTTAGTCAGTGCTGTCTCAGTGGAGTGTTGGGAACGTAAGCCGGACTGAAGTGGGTCCAATAAGTTGTGGGCGTTAAGAAAGTGTGTGAGGCGAGTGTAGGCAAGTCTCTCCAGTAGCTTGGAGGGGTATGGGAGCTGGGAGATAGGACGGTAATTTGAGAGAGAGTTAGGGTCAGAATTTAGTTTTTTTCAAAATGGGAATGATCACTGCATGCTTGAACAGCGATGGAAAGTTACCAGTAGAGAAAGAGAGATTACAGTTTTAGTTAAGTGTGGAATGAGCACAGGAAAGAGAGCTTTACTGATTTGTGAGAGCATAGGATCAAGAGGAGAGGTAGTAGAGTAGGAGGATGAGAAGAGTGTAGACACTTCACCTTCATTAGTGGAGTCAAATGATGAGAACATGCCACTGGGTTCAGGTAGGCAATTGAACAAGTCCCTAGCTAAGGAAGTGCATACCATTTCATTTTGGATATTATCATTCTTGTTCTTGAAATAGGAAGCAAGATCTTGTGCACTGATAGTAGCAGGTGGGTTGGGTGATTTAAATGTATTAAAAAGTTGCTTGGGGTTAGAGGCTTGGGCAGAGATGACAGATTGGAAATATGTTTGTTTGGCATTATCCAGTGCATTACAATAAGAGTGGTAGATAGTCTTATATGTGAGGAAGGCACTTGGAGTTTGAGACTTTCACCACTGACGTTCTACTTTACGTGAGAGTTTTTGTAAGCGTCTTGTGAATTTGGAATGCCACGATTGACGTCTAGGTCTACGCGGAATGTGATGGGTAGCTGGAGCTACTTCATCAAGGGCTAGTTCTAGATTCTGATTCAAGTGTGATACAGCAATCTCAGAAGAAGTGAAATTAGAAATAGGTAATAGTGATTGTTGCAGAGAGGTGGAAAGTTGTTAAAAATTAAAAGCATTAATATCTCTGCGGGTTTGAGGAAGGTTTGGTTGATTTGCTTGGCATTTGGCAATGATCACAGCTGCTATTTCGCACAGACCGCAGCTGAGGAAATATGCTATTAGTTCCAAAGCTGTGTAAGAGCATAAGGATACCCACTGATGCCTTCTCATATCCACCTGACAATGTGCAATAGCGTAAATATCGGTAACATCGATATACGTCGACCAGCCGTGCGGCCATTGCAGCAGGTTTGACCTGCCTCAAACACAGCTGCTGGTAGATTTTGATGAATAGTTGTGTTTTTCAGGGAACATTTACTTCCCAGCAGGCTAGTAGACAATCTGATAGGGTGGGGGGAGTGAGTTCCAAAGGAACGGGAGATCAGTACTAGTCATCATCCTCACCACCTTGTATTTGTACCTGCCCTATAACAGGTGCACAAAATACTCCTGCTGAGAGGTGTATATGCGGATAATTGCTGGTCTGCATCTGCCGCATTTACATGACAACATCCTAGCCTATGTGAGAACGCCCTTCCCTCCCCCTCTCTGGCCATAATGTTCAATACCTGCAAAATGCGCACGGGTCTCATTAGCTTCCTGAGAACACTCAATGCAAATTCACATAAGGCACACTATGCAAACGGGGGCACTACTCTGTGCATCTGCCTCTTTGTTTCGGGGTGTGGGTATACTAATACAGTATGGCAGTAAGAGGTGCATAATGAGCATTTAGTGGGCAGCTCCCTGCTTTGTGGGAGGATGTGCAACCGTTTGCTCCCTATAAAAGTTCTTTATTTTTCTCGAACCTTAAATAGAATTTTTGAAGCGCCTGAAATTCTGTTTGACAATTAGGTCAGAATTCAAATACAAATGATCAAATAACCCTGAATATCACAAATAGAGATGTGCGCTGACCCTCGTGTTTTGGGTTTTGGATCTGGATTCACGTTTGTGTTTTGGTTTTGCAACACCACCCTCAAATGTTTTTTGTTTTTTTAAAAAAAAGGTTTTAAAAACAACTAAAATCATGAAATCCATAAATTGAAATTCAGATTTAAGCACAGGTCTATAAATGTACAGTAGTTGCAGTCCGCTCTTAGCAGGAGGAGCCCTGACATTGCCCATCCCCCATCGTCTCCCGCAAACCCCAGACCCATGTACTTTGGTAGAAAGGTAGATGTACCAGGACATATTGGGCACACATTGAATCCACTTTCTACTTTTAGTGGAATATTTTTCCAAACCAATGTACTGTTAAACTTATCATAGTACAGTGGGCCTGATTCAGACCCGCTCGCGAGCACTGAGCGCTCTCAAGCGGGTCGATGGTGCCCTAGTGCGCATGCGCACGACGGAGGGAGCTTCGTCGTGCGCACGTGCGAGACCCGGGGAGCGACGGGGAAGACTTCGCTCCAGGTCTCGCACCAAAGGGGGCGTGCTGTCGATGTTGATTGACAGCACGCCCCCTTTGGTGGGCGTGCCGGGGGCGTGGCTGCCAGACGGAGGCGTTCCCATGGGAATGCCTACCGTCTGGGTCCGGCCGCACTGACATCACTATTGATGTCAGTGGGAGTGATTTTGGCTCTGATAGAGCCAAAATCACTCCAGGGCTTGCGGTCACCGAGACCCTACCACAGGGTCTCGTAGCAAGCCCGATGGTCACGATGGTCTTGACCATCGCGACCATCATCATGGACGCTCGCATAAGCTGTGGGTGGTAACCCACAGCTATGCGAGCATCCAAGAGGCCGCTCCAAGTTTAGGTAGGAGGGCCCTGATTCAGAGCGAGCGCTCTGGTCAGAGCATCCGGCTCTGAATCAGGCCCAGTGTCCATTGTTGATTCATTACCACAATTTGGTAGAATAAGTAATATAATTTTTCGGTTACAATTCCACCAGCACATAATACAGATAATACACTAAAACAAGAGCCGGAAAGTGTTTTGATTGCAAAGTTGGATAATTTGTGCAATTGATAAAACAACTTCTTCCAACAGAATAATTAGGATAGAGTACTATAGCGCAATTTAGGTGCTTCCACCATTTTGTGCCCATAAAGTGCAGATCTGGGTGCTCTCTAAGAACCTTTTTTTTAAAAAAACCTTCTTCAGCTGTAACCTACTGTGGCCGGAGGCCGGCACCATGTGTATAATGGCAGCCACGGCATTGAAGGGGTTAACACCCGTGCTGCGGCGCCATTTTTAAAAGGACAAAAGGCGCCAGGCGCCCATTGTAAATGTGTACTCTTCGCTAGGCGTTGAGTGTTAATAAGTGTGTTTTTAATGTTTTATATGCAGCGGCCTGGACCTGCTGCACTGTGGGAGTGTAGGTAGAGTGTGGCTGCACGCTGGGAGCCACGGTGACCAGCGCTGAAACAGTTACGGTCACAGGACACAGGACCTTATTCAGAGGTGGCCGTATGGTCTATGACCGCCTAGCCGCCTCGAAGTTTGGCCAGAGCGCATGCGCACGAGGGAGCCGGCTCTCTCGTGCGCATGCGTAAGACCCGCTACGACCGACAGTGCCGGTCGTAGCGGGTCTCTTTCCAAAGGGGGCAAGCTGTCGATGTTGATTGACAGCTCGCCCCATTTGGAAGGCGGGCCGGGGGGTGGCAGCCCAAACGGAGGCGTTCCCATGGGAACGCCTACTGTTTGGGGGAGGCCCCACTGACATCAGTGGGGCTTACGACAAGTGAGACCCTACCCTAGGGTCTCGTCGTAAGCCCCGATGGTCACGATGGTCTACGACAATCGCGACCATCACCCGAGCGGTCGTTAGAGCTGTGGGTGTAAACCCACAGCCTAATGACTGAAACAGAGGCGGGCGGTCAGGATGCAAGCGGCCACCCAGTTTCTGAGCGACCGCTTGCATCCTCCGACCGCCTCTGAATGAGGCCCACAGTGTAAAAGCACACTGCACATGGTTTATAATAAACTGTATTAAAGTATATATGTATTGCTGTAATGCAAAGCAGCTGATCTGCAATGCATTAGTGCATGAAGCAGAGTATATTTAATAGGCTATGCACTTCTTGAACATGCCTGTATAAGACATGACAAGCTTGTGACTGCAGGAAATTAGATGCTGATTGTCATCTCCTAGCAGGAGGTCTGCTGAATAGAAAGACCTATGAACTCCAGATGAGACCAGGATAGAAACTTTCTGTGGGAAGGTGTGAAGAGAGTCAATGGCCTGAGATTGTCACTTGTGTGTCTGCACTTTTGGGGAAAAAAAGTGTTTGTATTCATGATTATTGCCGGAAGACGAAAGTGAATACTATTGATGGTTATTCTGCATAGATATTTTGTCACTGTGTGATAAATGTATCAAAGGATGAATGTTATTTACCATTTCCTGTGAAAGGTTATAGCAACATGTTAGGAGACAGTTATACTGTATGCTAAATCAGTTTGTGTTTAGGAAGAAACTGCTTTTAGGTGGTAGATTAGAAAGGAGGAAATTGGGTGACTCCTTTGAAATGTAATATGTGGTTAAATTACATTATGTGAGGAAACATGATTGGTTGAGAGGAACACAGGCGGATTTACCCCCCCTGTGATATTGTGTGTAAGAATGATATAAAAAGAGGGACTGTGAGCCCTGTGGTATATCTTTGACAATACTTTGTGGAGAAGAACTGGTGTTAAGATTCCTGTAACATCTTGTTCTGTAGGCTGATTATTCCCCTTCAATCTGAAGGGTCTTATTTAAGACTGAGAGCAATAAACAGCTTTGCCTTTACTTTGACTACATCTGTACCCTGCGACAACAGAATTGTGCCAAACGCTATTCTGTTCTCTGGCTGTTCTGGGTAAGAGCTCAGCGTCTCCAAGTTCAAGCCCTCTGCCAAACTACCGTGCAGACCTGGTCCATTGCGAGGGACCAGGTGGGAATAGTCAACACCAAACAGGAGGTGTGTCCGCAGTTAGTCGACACATATGCAGCAGAGCAGTTCCAGGCACCGGCGGTAGGAGCCTGAGTGTACCTAACAAGCGGTTTCAAACACCGATGGTAGAGTTTGGTGGTGGCAGCTTCAGTAAACACCCACGGCGCAGTGGGCAGAGTCAGTGACAGGCGGTCACTGATGGTGAGTGGGAGTCCAAAAGCGATAACCCGTGACCAGGGCCGGCCTAGACGAAGAGCGTCCGGTCACACCTACGATACAGACATGTGACATTTATTAATGCTTGCTGATTGGCTTCATTAAGTTCTGTGCTCTGTGATTGGCTGGATTCTCTACTAGTTGTTCTTTTACTTGTGTTTGGCTGATGTGTAATGAGTCACTAATCAATTAGCTGTTGGCAAATTTCTGATATCTAGCAAAATTTTCCAATTGACCAAATCAATTCACCCATCCCAATTTACAAATGAATATAAACAAATCCCTTGCTGTGCGCATATATATTTACCACTTATATTTTACTAACTTGATGATTGGCCTAGCTGGTGCTTCGGCATTAGAGAGAGAGATTGCGAATTCCGATTGATCCTCAAATCCCCCCCTCCCTCTATCAAAGTGGCAGACAAACTACATCTGCTGGTTCTATAATTTATTAGTGGAATCAGAAGTTAGCACAATTTAGGTGGTAAGTGGTAGACAATAATCATTTCACTATTTTGCCTGTAGTGATAACATAGATGTATGTAGCCTTGGGGGAGGGGGGGGAGTGTAGCAATTCTTGGAGAGCGATAAAGTGGAGAATTTGCCCAAAAGAGCCAATAATCTTATAACTGTCATTTTATCTGGCACAGTCTTTGAAGTGACAGTTAAAAGTAGAGATGTGCGAAGACTCCTGTGTTCTGGTTTTGGTTCAAAGGGCCTGATTCAGACCCGCTCGTGAGTGCGTAGCACTGGGAAGCGGGTCGATGGTGGCCCAGTGCGCACATGCGGCACGCGCCACACTCTTGCGCAAGCCCCGTAGCGGGTGAGAACTTCACTCGCTCCGGGGCTCACAACAAAATGGGGTGGCTGTCGATGTTGATTGACAGCTCGCCCCGTTTTGTAGGTGGGTAGGGGGGGTGGCTGCACAAACGGAGGTGTCCCCAAAGGAATGCCTGCCGTTTGTGGGTGACCCTACTGACATCACTCGTGATGTCAGTAGTGGACATGTGGTACCCCGAATCCTGGGAGTACCACTTCTGAATACCCTGTAGGCTAAGATGCCTTGTTTAATCAGTAGGTGCTGAATGTCATTATAAAGTATGTATATGTTTAATGTATATATGACGATGATATCATAAGGCTGTAACATATATTGTATTTATGCCCAGGACTGGTAGTGACCTGCCCCACTTTGTGGCAGAGACTGTAACCTGTTTCCCCCTTCCCGGAGTGTGGCCTTTCCCACCTGACCTAAAACTGTTAATGGTGGGCAAGCAGCAGGGACTCTTCCACCGGCTCTTGAGGGGGACCCTGCAAGTTACTGGTCAAATGGCCAACTACCTTTTAAACAGTGACTGCTGCACGACCCCGGCGGGAGAGAAGCCGGCGCGTGCAAGAAGACCCGGACGGAGTTAATAAGAGGGACTGCCTGAGAGATGGTTGGGGTTGTTTCCTGAGGCGCTGTGGCGGAGAAGGGAGCGGTGACGGAGCGCTTACCTGTGGAGATTGCGGAGAGCCAGCCAGAGGAGCTGGCAGCTTGACTGACGGCAGCTGCTGTAGGCGGAGCCGGGGGCGGCCCCGAGGAGAGCCGAACCAGCCCTTCATTGTCCAGGGGCAGCGGCCAAGTCAGAGAGGCAGCCTGTGGAAGTCCGGAGCTGGCTGAAGGAGGCGAGTCAGGGGCGGCGGCCAAGTAAGGAGGCTGGGAACTGAACGGAGGAGCTGACTGAAGGGGCTGCGATGGTCTGGAGAAGCAACTCCCATTTCCATATGATCTGCTTCAGGAGAGGTCTGTAAGCGCACCCAGCACAGCCTTTGGGTATCACATCTTTATCCAGCCGGTCAACAAATAGTTACTGCCTTATTACCTACGGTAGTGAGCCTCCTCTCCACTACACTACTGCACTACATATAAGTGTAGTATAGTTACAGCTCCCACCCTGAAGTTGAAGTATAAGCCTCATCAGCTATTCTATAATAACACATTGACTGTAGTTGTTCTCAGTTAGCAGCCTGTGTGCTATTCTAATAACTAACAACTGATCAAGGCACTGTCTGACGCACCTAGTAAAGTGAAGGGTTCAACACACTGACTTATCGATTCTACATTCACAGCATCTGTACAGCCCTATAGTGCACAGCCTGGTAGAAATATCCAGAATCAGTGACTTCATTGCTATTAGTGGAACAACCCTATGCCATTTCAATCAAATTGGAAAACGTTATTTTTAACTTAACAGTTCAGGGAGAAAAGAGAGTAAAGTGTGCATAATCAGCAGTGTAGCCTGGGAAAAGGAAATAGCGCACATTAACAGAGCTCAGGATTACAAAAGTTACAGTTGTGCACCACCGCTAAAGAAATATCGGGCCTGCAACTGTTATATTGTAATGACTTAAATAGTTAAAGTTAGCCATTTAGGATTGTAGAACATATATATCGTGCAAAGGTCATAATGTTTGTGCCATATACTGTTTTCCTGCTGTGTGTTTTAAACTCATTCAATTTCACAGGCATAGAGACAGGGAAAGAAGAAGGTTCCCATATAATAAAACTTAATCGGGTCACGTGTGTTTTCTATGTGAACTCTGAAATTATAATGTACCCTTTAATGTATCTGTATGAAACAAAGTGTTAATTCAACTGTTTGCTCTATCTTATATGTTTGCTGTTATTGCCAATAAAATATGGCATTGTGGGCCTGATTCAGAGCCGCTTGTAAGCGGCCGCTCGTTCGTTCCGAGCGATGTTTGCACAACTGCGCATGCGTACGGATCGCAATACGCATGCGCGAACCAGTCAGTGCGGCCGAAAATCGTTTGTTTGCTAAATAGCGAATGCCTGCTATTTTGAGTGACAGGATGAGGCGTTTGTGGGTGGTAACAGGGGAAGGTGCTTGAAAATGGGGAGTGGAGAACCGAACGCAGGCGTGCTTAAAGGTCAAAACGGACGTTTTATGGGTGTGCATAATTAATACAGCAGCGTCATTGACCACGTCACTTGGTTGATTTATAGTCAGAACTGCTCGCAAGATTGCGGTAGGAAAAACCAACCACAAGAATAGCGAGCAGTTCATACGCTGGTAGATGTACTCGATTAATCTAATAAATAGCGGACATGACGTAGGATGCGAGCGGCCAGGGGGCGTAGTTTTCCAAAAAACGACCGCATGTTTGGTTCGCTCGTTCAGACCTAGAGGCGTGAACAGACTGCAAAGATCGAACGGTTCATTTGAATAGGCACCCCTTTTTTCTGAACGAGCGAGCGCAAATAGCATCCGGCTCTGAATGAGGTCCTGAGTACCAATTGGTCTGATATTGCTAGAATCATGGGATAAATTACCTATCCCAGTCTCGGGTAACTTTCCAAAGAACTTCCTCAAGGAGAATACTTTAGTAGGGTGTTACAGACTTCCTGCTCTATTAGAGCTGGAAGTCCACTCGGCATTGGGAGTGCTGAGACCCTACCTTAGGGTCTTCTCGCAATGCCGATGGAGACCATCACCAGGCCGCTTGCACAATCTGTGGGTGGTCACCCACAGCTGTGCGAATGGCCTGAAGGATGGAAAAAAAAAAAAAAGAATGCCCTGATTCAGAGCGAGCGCTCACAAACAGCGAGTGCCTTTGAATCAGGCCCTAAGTCATCGTTGTGTGTTGGTTTTGGAAGAACCATCCTCATTTGTTTTGGTTCAGATTTGGTTTGGGATTTCTTTAAAACTGTATAAAAAACCAGTTAAAATCATGCAACTTGGACCTGATTTTGTTCCTTTAGTATTATTAACATCAATAGCATTCAGTTCCAGTCAATTCTGATCACTTCACAGCAGCTGAAATCATGGGAGGAACTTAAATGCAATTGAAAAACACACGAGAACCAGTTTTTAAATCTGAGTTCCTAATTGTGAGAAGACCTAAGTCAGGACTGATTCAGACAAGTTCGCTATATGCGAGCGCTCGCAAGCAGCCCGATGTTCTGCGTACACTCATGCGCACGCTTCATTCTGCACGTGCGCAAACTACCCACTGCGATCGCATACAGCTAGCTCGCCCTGCAAAGACAGCCCAGTGTAATGAGTGACAGGAGAGGCCATTTGTGGGTGGGAACAGGGGCAGGACACTAATAATGGGGGGTTGGAGATGTGAACACAGGTATGCCAGAGTGTTTCAACGCCGTTTTAGAGGCGTGCATAATTAACAGGCAGCGTCTTAGTACACATAGTACATGTCACTTGCCTTTTTTTTTACACTTTCCTCGTAATACTTGCGGTAGGGTAAAGCTACCTCAAGCACTGCATTCACATCCGATGGTGCTCGATGTACCAATGTTTTAATACAATTCCTTCAGATGACGTGTTGCTGGCGGGCGGCTCTGCCTGTGTGATTGGGCGTACACTCAGACAAAGTGGCCGCTCGCTAAGACATGGTGGGCGGCCACATGCCTTGACGAGCGATCGCTTCCCGTGGCGTCTCTTTGATAAATTTGCATAAGCATCCACCGAGCGTACGCAGACAGCGAATGGGTCTGAATCAGGCCCTCAGTTCTACTTGGAACCCCAAAGGGATTCCAAGCTGGGACTGGATTTGACTCTGAACTAAGGCCCTCATTCAGAGCCACTCGCTAGCGGCAGTACGCTCGTTCCGTGCGATGTTCACACATCTGCGCATGCATACGGTTTTTAGTACGCATGCGCGAACCGGTCAGTGCGGCCAAAAATCATTTGTACGCAATATAGCGAGTGCCTGCTATTTTGAGTGACAGAATGAGGCGTATGTGGGTGGTAACAGGGGAAGGTGCTTGAAAACGGGGAGTGGAGATCAGAACACCGGCGTGCTTATAGGTCAAAACGGGCGTTTTATGGGTGTGCATAATTAATACAGCAGCGTCAATGACCACGTCACTTGGTTTTTTTTAACTCAGAACTGCTCGCAAAATAGCAGTTGAAAAAACCAACCACAAGAATAGCGAGCAGTTCTTATCCTGTTCGATGTACTCGATTAATCTAATAAATAGCGGACATGTCTTATGGTGCGAGCGGCCAGGGGGCGTTTTTATCAAATAAACGAGCGTATGTTTTGCTCGCTCGTTCAGACTTAGAGGTGTGAACAGACTGCAATGTGCGAACGGATCATTTGCATAGCCACCCCTTGTTTTTGAACGAACGCAAATAGCGAACGGCTCTGAATGAGGGCCTAAGTTCGGGTGTGTTCGGTTTTCTCAAAAACCGAACCGCTCATCTGTAGTTTCTGTAAAGCTGATTAGTTGTTTTAGGCAAACTTCTCCACTTCATTTCTCCCCAAGGCTTGGTACATCTCCCAATGTAGTCACATTCTGTACTGATTCTTATTCATTCTTATAGTTACGCACAGAACTCTGAGGCAAGAACAGATTCCTAACAGTTGGCAAAGGATTCATAACTACCCGCAACTGTTATCCTCTTGGAAGAAGCCCATGTAATGATGGGAACAGCTGGTACAACTCTTAAATAAAGCTGTACGGTACTTTGAAATTCTAATGATGCTCTAGAATCTTGACTGTAAGATTGACGGTATTAAAACATTAATATTCAGGACTTAATCACAATTATGTTTCACAGCATAAAACTGGATCTTGAATACTTTTATCATGTTAACAGGAGTCTGATGAAAGGAATGCTTGTATTTGAATGATGCTTCAATTAAAAACAACAACTGTGTGTGTACAAAACACAATATGATGTAGAATTACGACCTGTTCCGCAAATTAGATGTTCTAAAAATAATAGCAAAGATATAAACCTGCCTCGTGCTGCTCTTGGAAATGCTGCAGAACTAAAGGAGTAGGCGCACATAGACTTAGAGGATGGACATACTGTAGGTTTTGGGCAGTGAGAATACTGAGCCTGGTTCTGCAGAAGTCTCCTCTCACTGCCCAATGTGACGCTTTGGCTGCTCTGCTATACAGGCACGGACAGTGGTAGTAGGTAAAGGGGCCAATTCTGCAATGCTGAATGCAGATTCCCAATTATCGGGAATCTGTGCATGCGCAGGACCCGTTCTGCGAATGTGCAGAACAGGACTTGCATCATCGCATGCAGCCCCTGCTATACCTCTGCCTGATTGACAGACAGCGGAATTTAAGGGGCGGTGTGGGGCGGGGCCAGCCGGCATTCCCGGAAATGGAGATGTGTCGGCCCCGTTTTCCTGGAGTCCACGGATGCAGTTTCCAGGCCTCACAAGCCAGCCTGCCTGCGTAAGCTGATGCTTACTCAGCTGCCCGGCGGATAGCTTTGCGAACTCTGGGCCTGATTCAGACCTGCTCACGAGCGCTGAGCGCTCGCAAGAGGGTCGATGTTTGCCCAGTGCGCATGTGCACAACGGAACCCGCTCCGTCGTGCACATGCGCGAGACCCGTGTAGCGACGGGCAAACCGTCGCTCTGGGTCTTGTACCAAAGGGGGCGTGCTGTCGATTTTGAGCGACAGCACGCCCCCTTTAGTGGGAGTGCCGGGGGCGTGGCTGCCCAGACAGAGGCGTTCCCATTGGAACGCCTACCGTCTGGGGCCGGCCCCATTGACATCACAAGTGATGTCAGTGGGAGTGCTTTCGGCTTTGTTTGAGCTGAAAGCATTCCAGGGCTTGCGGCAACGAGACTCTACCACAAGGGTCTCGTCGCAAGCCCGATGGTCGCGATGGTCTTGACCATCGCGACCATCTTCCTGGCCGCTCGCTATAGCTGTGGGTGTTCACCCACAGCTATACGAGCGGCCAGGAGGCCGCTCTAAAAATTAAGAAGGATGGCCCTGATTCAGAGCGAGTGCTTTGTCAGAGCATCCGGCTCTGAATCAGGGCCACTGTCCATGACACTTCACTATAGCAATGGAATTACCTGCTGCAACTTCCCACCAGTTTGTTACTTGAAAAGACCGACAGCAGAATCAGCCAGTAATGTACTATCCGAAATGGGATGCGGTCAATGGGCCAGATTTAGTCCCGCTCGCGAGCGCATAGCGCTCGCAAGTGGGTCGATGCTGGCCCAGGTCGATGGTGGCCCAGCACTCTAGGGCTTGCGGCAACGAAACCCTACCACAAGGGTCTCGTCGCAAGCCCGATGGTCGCGATGGTCTTGACCATCTTCCTGGCCTCTCGCTATAGCTGTGGGTGGTCACCCACATCTATACAGCCATAGTGCACTGCGGGACCTGGAAGCCGGAGCTCAGGAGTGAGCTCCGTCCTCCAGCTGCTGGGGGGGGAGCAGAGAGAAGAAGCGCCGGTCAGCGCAGCTCCTTTTAATGCATCTCCTCAGCAGTGCCCGGAACGGCCAGGTGACAATGGAGCCAGGTGCCCCCTTCAGGGCTGGTGCCCGGCGGTCAATGACTCCATTGTCTCCAGGAGTTCCGCCACTGTGTAGCTGCATCTGATTGGCTATATGCATCTTTACCCCTCCCCCTGATACTATTAGTACTATTACTGTGACTGCTGTGATCTATTTTAATTATTTATTTGCAAATGAGCCGCAGCACAGTAGCAAGTCCCCACTTGTTGTTTTTTTTTTGAAGGGGAAGAGAACAGATCTTTGCATATAATTAAACCTAATGAATATTTCTATTTTGTATCTGAGTCCATGTTTGATTCAATTTTATATATTAGTGGTGTATTTAGTAAGAAGCGGTTTTGCATTTGTGGCTGATCATCCGGTGGGATTGCATCCCATTGCTTTACCAAAGCACACTCCATCAGACACTCAGACTTTAGAATACAGCAGAGCATGGAAGCACCATGAATATTTTGTACCATTACAAGTATAGACACCCCTGACTGGGATGTAGTTATATTACCGACGACTGGGATACCGTGTGTTTAAATCCTGACATCAGAATCCCGACCCGGGACTAAACACAGACAGCTAAATCTCGATGCCAGCATACACACTGAAGCTAGGGCTTCTTAGCTGTTAGTCACGGGGGGGTTAGGTTTAGGGACCACGGGGGGGTTAGGGTTAGACTTTGGGGAGGGGGAGTTAGGGTTAGACACCATGGGGGGGTTAGGTTTAGGGACCATGGGGGGGATAGGGTTAGGCTTTGGGGGGGTTAGGGTTAGATACCACTGGGGGGTTAGGTGTAGGCACCACGGGGGGAGGGATAGGTATAGGCACTAACGGGGAGGAATAGGGTGCGGGGTGGGAAGGGTTGGCTTCTTTAGGGACCAAGAAGGAAGGGTTAGGAGGAGAAGGGGGGAGTGTTAGTATACTCACCCGACCCGGCATCGGGAGGCTGCAGGCGGTATTTTAACAGAAGGCATCCCGACTGCCGATATTTCATACAAAACCCCCCTGACTGATTAAGTGGCAGCTTTTGAAACCAATGAAAAATTGCAGACACACCCCCACCCCAATAAATTACCTGCCCCAGGCAGGCAGGTCTGTAGAAAGAACAAAACTGGTACATACTGTATACCTGCCCTGCTCCCTTATAAGATATGTTAGTATGAATTTACATAAAGGCTGCCCATTGGGATGAAATCAGGGGTTCCCAGCACCTAGTGTGGAGAAGATGCTGAATTAGAAGAATCCTGGCTGTGTAGTATTTAGGGTAAAACAATGATGACACAATAGAGATCATGTCCGTTGTGCAAACGGTGCCTGCACCTAATAGCTAGGGGTGAGCGGGTTCGGATTTCTGAAATCCGAACCCCCCTGAGCCCCCCCGATCCGAGTCCGATCCGAGTCAGGCTCGACTTTTCCCGCCTGACTCGGATCTGAAATCGAGGCAAAACGTCATCATCCCGCCTTCCGAGTCTCGCGGGTTTTGGATCCTATATAAGGTACCCGCGTCGGCGCCATTTTCTCACTCGGCTGTGGACAGTGAAGAGGGAGGGTGGGAGTTAGGGCTGTGTAGTGTAGTGTAGTGTAGTGCTGCTGTTGTCCACTACTTCAAAGTCCATAGGGGCTGGCTGTGTTGTGCTGTGCTGCTGTTGTTAATAGGGGCTGTGTCCACTACTTCAAAGTCCATAGGGGCTGGCTGGACTGTGTTGTGCAGTCAGTTCTCCATAGGGGCTGTGTCCATTCCAAAGTCCTGTGCAGTGTCCCAGTCCTAAAGGGGTGCTGTATTGTTGTCCAGGGGGTGCACTGTCCATCAGGGGTGCTCCCCCCAAGTGCTAAAAAAATTATATATTTTCTGTGTTTGTGAATTGTGTGCGCAGTAGCCGCACGTGCATCAACAAAGTAGTGACAAGCGTGCGCCTGTGTCATAAGTAAAGGGCCGGCTGGCTTGACCGTTAAAGGGTGCTGTAACCCCCAAAGTACACTCCAGTCCTAACCAAAAAAATAATTATTTTCTGTGTTTGTGAATTGTGTGCGCAGTAGCCACACGTGCATCAACCAAGTAGTGCCAAGCGTGCGCCTGTGTCATAAGTAAAGGGCCGGCTGGCTTGACCGTTAAAGGGTGCTGTAACCCACGAAAGTACACTCCAGTCCAAACCAAAAAAAAAATTATTTTCTGTGTTTGTGAATTGTGTGCGCAGTAGCCGCACGTGCATCAACAAAGTAGTGCCAAGCGTGCGCCTGTGTCATAAGTAAAGGGCCGGCTGGCTTGACCGTTAAGGGTGCTGTAACCCCCGAAAGTACACTCCAGTCCAAACCAACAAAAAAATTATTTTCTGTGTTTGTGAATTGTGTGCGCAGTAGCCGCACGTGCATCAACAAAGTAGTGCCAAGCGTGCGCCTGTGTCATAAGTAAAGGGCCGGCTGGCTTGACCGTTAAAGGGTGCTGTAACCCCCAAAGTACACTCCAGTCCAAACCAAAAAAAAAATAATTTTCTGTGTTTGTGAATTGTGGGCCTGATTCAGACCCACTCGCGAGCGGCTGTCCGCTCGCAAGTGGGTCGATGGTCTGCACTGAGCATGCGCACGACGGAGGGAGCTCCGTCGTGCGCATGCGCCTGACACGACGAGCGAAGGACTTTCCTTCGCTCGTTCTGTCCGATCAAAGGGGGCGTGCTGTCAATGTTGATTGACAGCACGCCCCCTTTGGTGGGCGTGCCGGGGGCGTGCCTCCCTGACGGGGGCGTTCCCACGGGAACGCCTCCAGTCAGAAGCCGGCCCACTGACATCACTAGTGATGTCAGTGGGAGTGATTTTGGCTCTGATAGAGCCAAAATCACCCCGGAGCTTGCGGTTGAAAACCTCAACCGCAGGCTCCGGCTCGCAATTTCGATGGTCGCGATGGTCACGACCATCGCGGCCATCAAAATGCACGCTCGTATAGCCTGTGGGTGGTGACCCACAGCTATACGAGCGTCCAGGAGGACGCTCCATGAAAATGGAGCCCGGCCCTCATTCAGAGCGTGCGCTCTGCTCAGAGCGTACGGCTCTGAATGAGGGCCTGTGTGCGCAGTAGCCGCACGTGCATCAACAAAGTAGTGCCATGCGTGCGCCTGTGTCATAAGTAAAGGGCCGGCTGGCTTGACCGTTAAAGGGTGCTGTAACCCCCAAAGTACACTCCAGTCCAAACCAAAAAAAATATTATTTTCTGTGTTTGTGAATTGTGTGCGCAGTAGCCGCACGTGCATCAACAAAGTAGTGCCAAGCATGCGCCTGTGTCATAAGTAAATGGCCGGCTGGCTTGACCGTTAAGGGTGCTGTAACTCCCGAAAGTACACTCCAGTCCAAACCAAAAAAAAAATTATTTTCTGTGTTTGTGAATTGTGTGCGCAGTAGCCGCACGTGCATCAACAAAGTAGTGCCAAGCGTGCGCCTGTGTCATAAGTAAAGGGCCGGCTGGCTTGACCGTTAAGGGTGCTGTAACCCCCAAAAGTACACTCCAGTGCAAACCAAAAAAAAAATTATTTTCTGTGTTTGTGAATTGTGTGCGCAGTAGCCGCACGTGCATCAACAAAGTAGTGCCAAGCGTGCGCCTGTGTCATAAGTAAAGGGCCGGCTGGCTTGACCATTAAAGGGTGCTGTAACCCCCAAAGTACACTCCAGTCCAAACCAAAAAAAAAATTATTTTCTGTGTTTGTGAATTG
This sequence comes from Taudactylus pleione, assembly GCA_031769625.1. Taxonomy (NCBI): domain Eukaryota; kingdom Metazoa; phylum Chordata; class Amphibia; order Anura; family Myobatrachidae; genus Taudactylus; species Taudactylus pleione. The sequence goes on along the minus strand of JAUIMM010000310.1, from coordinate 4,112,880 downwards.
TGTGCGCAGTAGCCACACGTGCATCAACAAAGTAGTGCCAAGCATGCGCCTGTGTCATAAGTAAAGGGCCGGCTGGCTTGACCGTTAAAGGGTGCTGTAACCCCCGAAAGTACACTCCAGTCCAAACCAAAAAAAAAATTATTTTCTGTTTTTGTGAATTGTGTGCGCTGTAGCCGCACGTGCATCAACAAAGTAGTGCCAAGCGTGCGCCTGTGTCATAAGTAAAGGGCCGGCTGGCTTGACCGTTAAAGGGTGCTGTAACCCCTAAAGTACACTCCAGTCCAAACCAAAAAAAAAAATATTTTCTGTGTTTGTGAATTGTGTGCGCAGTAGCCACACGTGCATCAACAAAGTAGTGCCAAGCGTGCGCCTGTGTCATAAGTAAAGGGCCGGCTGGCTTGACCGTTAAAGGGTGCTGTAACCCCCGAAAGTACACTCCAGTCCAAACCAAAAAAAAAATTATTTTCTGTGTTTGTGAATTGTGTGCGCTGTAGCCACACGTGCATCAACAAAGTAGTGCCAAGCGTGCGCCTGTGTCATAAGTAAAGGGCCGGCTGGCTTGACCGTTAAAGAGTGCTGTAACCCCCAAAGTACACTCCAGTCCTAACCAAAAAAATAATTATTTTCTGTGTTTGTGAATTGTGTGCGCAGTAGCCGCACGTGCATCAACCAAGTAGTGCCAAGCGTGCGCCTGTGTCATAAGTAAAGGGCCGGCTGGCTTGACCGTTAAAGGGTGCTGTAACCCCCGAAAGTACACTCCAGTCCAAACCAACAAAAAAATTATTTTCTGTGTTTGTGAATTGTGTGCGCAGTAGCCGCACGTGCATCAACAAAGTAGTGCCAAGCGTGCGCCTGTGTCATAAGTAAAGGGCCGGCTGGCTTGACCGTTAAGGGTGCTGTAACCCCCGAAAGTACACTCCAGTCCAAACCAACAAAAAAATTATTTTCTGTGTTTGTGAATTGTGTGCGCAGTAGCCGCACGTGCATCAACAAAGTAGTGCCAAGCGTGCGCCTGTGTCATAAGTAAAGGGCCGGCTGGCTTGACCGTTAAAGGGTGCTGTAACCCCCAAAGTACACTCCAGTCCAAACCAAAAAAAAAATAATTTTCTGTGTTTGTGAATTGTGTGCGCAGTAGCCGCACGTGCATCAACAAAGTAGTGCCAAGCGTGCGCCTGTGTCATAAGTAAAGGGCCGGCTGGTTTGACCGTTAAGGGTGCTGTAACCCCCGAAAGTACACTCCAGTCCAAACCAACAAAAAAATTATTTTCTGTGTTTGTGAATTGTGTGCGCAGTAGCCGCACGTGCATCAACAAAGTAGTGCCAAGCGTGCGCCTGTGTCATAAGTAAAGGGCCGGCTGGCTTGACCGTTAAAGGGTGCTGTAACCCCCAAAGTACACTCCAGTCCAAACCAAAAAAAAAATAATTTTCTGTGTTTGTGAATTGTGGGCCTGATTCAGACCCACTCGCGAGCGGCTGTCCGCTCGCAAGTGGGTCGATGGTCTGCACTGAGCATGCGCACGACGGAGGGAGCTCCGTCGTGCGCATGCGCCTGACACGACGAGCGAAGGACTTTCCTTCGCTCGTTGTGTCCGATCAAAGGGGGCGTGCTGTCAATGTTGATTGACAGCACGCCCCTTTGGTGGGCGTGCCGGGGGCGTGCCTCCCTGACGGGGGCGTTCCCACGGGAACGCCTCCAGTCAGAAGCCGGCCAACTGACATCACTAGTGATGTCAGTGGGAGTGATTTTGGCTCTGATAGAGCCAAAATCACCCCGGAGCTTGCGGTTGAAAACCTCAACCGCAGGCTCCGGCTCGCAATTTCGATGGTCGCGATGGTCACGACCATCGCGGCCATCAAAATGCACGCTCGTATAGCCTGTGGGTGGTGACCCACAGCTATACGAGCGTCCAGGAGGACGCTCCATGAAAATGGAGCCCGGCCCTCATTCAGAGCGTGCGCTCTGCTCAGAGCGTACGGCTCTGAATGAGGGCCTGTGTGCGCAGTAGCCGCACGTGCATCAACAAAGTAGTGCCAAGCGTGCGCCTGTGTCATAAGTAAAGGGCCGGCTGGCTTGACCGTTAAAGGGTGCTGTAACCCCCAAAGTACACTCCAGTCCAAACCAAAAAAGAAATTATTTTCTGTGTTTGTGAATTGTGTGCGCAGTAGCCGCACGTGCATCAACAAAGTAGTGCCAAGCGTGCGCCTGTGTCATAAGTAAAGGGCCGGTGGGCTTGACCGTTAAAGGGTGCTGTAACCCCTAAAGTACACTCCAGTCCAAACCAAAAAAAAAATTATTTTCTGTGTTTGTGAATTGTGTGCGCAGTAGCCGCACGTGCATCAACAAAGTAGTGCCAAGCGTGCGCCTGTGTCATAAGTAAAGGGCCGGCTGGCTTGACCGTTAAAGGGTGCTGTAACCCCCGAAAGTACACTCCAGTCCAAACCAAAAAAAAAAATTATTTTCTGTTTGTGAATTGTGTGCGCAGTAGCCGCACGTGCATCAACAAAGTAGTGCCAAGCGTGCACCTGTGTCATAAGTAAAGGGCCGGCTGGCTTGACCGTTAAGGGTGCTGTAACCCCCGAAAGTACACTCCAGTCCAAACCAAAAAAAAAATTATTTTCTGTGTTTAGCCGCACGTATATATCAAATCGATATAACATAAGTGGAGGACCAAACTTTCTCCGATAACAATAAAATAGAGAAAGATCAAGAACCACTTCCTCCTAGTGCTGAAGCTGCTGCCACTAGTCATGACATAGACAATAACATGCCATCAACGTCGTCTGCCAAGGCCGATGCCCAATGTCATAGTAGAGGGCACATACAATCCCAAATGGCAAAGTTCAGGAAAATGACCTTGAAAAAGACATTTAAATCAGCTGAAGAGAAACGTACACTTGCCAATATGCCATTTACGACACGGAGTGGCAAGGAACGGCTAAGGTCAATCCCTAGTATGTTCATGACTAGTGATTCAGCTTCACATGACGATGGAAGCCCTCCTCCCACTAAAAAAATCAAAAGAGTTAAGCTGGCAAAAGCACAGCAAAGAACTGTGCTTTCTAAGAAGATATCACAAATCCCCAAGGAGAGTCCAAGTGTGGTGGTGGTTGCGATGCCTGACCTTCCCAGCACTGGACGGGAAGAGGTGGCTCTTTCCACCATTTGCACGCCCCCTGCAAGTGCTGAAAGGAGCACCCACAGTCCACTTGCTGATATGCAAATTGAAGATGTCACTGTTGAAGTACAACAGGATGAGGATACTGGTGTAGCTGGCGCTGAGGAGGAAGTTGGCGAGGAGGATTCTGATGGTGATGTGGTTTGTTTAAATCAGGCTCCGGGGGAGACAGTTGTTGTCCGTGGGATGAAAAAGCCCATCACGGTCATGCCTGGGCAGAAGACCAAACATTCCACCTCTTTGGTCTGGCAATATTTCTATCCAAATCCGGACAACAACTGTCTTGCCATATGTACCATATGTAAAGGTGAAATAAGTAGGGGTAGGGACGTCAACCACCTAGGAACATCCTCCCTTATACGGCACCTGCAGCGCGTTCATAAAAAGTTACTGTCAAGTTCAGAAACTTTGGCTAAGACCGTAAGCAGTCCAGGGACACCTAAATCCCGTTGTCCTGCTGTATCCAAGCGCCTGCAAACCACACCGTCAACTCCCTCCTCGTCAATTTCCTCCTTAGTCAGGATCGGAAGTAGTCCTGCAGGCCATGTCACTGGCATGACTGACTCTCCTATCCGGGATTCCTCCGGAGGATCCTGCATTGCTACGCCTACTGCTGCCGCTGCTGCTGTTGCTGCTGCTGGGAGTCGTTCATCATCCCAGAGAGGAAGTAGGAACACCACTACTTTTACTAAACAATTGACCCTCCAACAGTCCTTAGCGAGGAGGATGAAGTACGACAGCAGTCATCCTGAAGCAAAATGTATAACTGAGGCCTTGACTGCTATGTTGGTGTTAGACGTGCATCCGGTATCCGCCATTAGTGCAGTGGGATTTAGACAATTGATGGAGGTAGTGTGTCCCCGGTTCCAAATCCCGTCTAGATTCCACTTCACTAGGCAGGCGATACCGAGACTGTACAGAAACGTCAGAAAAAGTGTCCTCAGTGTCCTGAAAAATGCCGTTGTACACAATGTCCACTTAACCACGGACATGTGGACAAGTGGAACAGGGCAGACTAAGGACTATATGACTGTGACAGCCCACTGGGTAGATGTATCACCTTACGCAGCAACAGCAGCAGCGTCACCAGTAGCAGCATCTCAGAAACGCCAGCTCGTTACAAGGCAGGCTATGCTGTGTATCACCGGTTTCAGTAAGAGGCACACCGCCGACAACCTCTTAGAGAAACTGAGGGAAATCATCGCCCAGTGGCTTACCCCACTTAGACTCTCCTGGGGATTTGTGATATCTGACAACGCCACCAATATTGTGCGGGCATTACATCTGGGCAAATTCCAGCACGTCCCATGTTTTGCTCACACAATAAACTTGGTGGTGCAGAATTTTCTGAAAAGCGACAGGGGCGTGCAGGAGACGCTTTGGGTGGCCTGAAAAATTTCTGGCCACTTTAGCCATTCAGCGACTGCGTGCAGAAGACTGGAGCACCAGCAAACACTCTTGAACCTGCCCCACCATCACCTGAAGCAAGAGGTTGTGACGCGGTGGAACTCAACCCTCTATATGCTTCAGAGGATGGAGGAGCAGCAAAAGGCCATACAAGCCTATACATCCACCTATGACATAGGCAAAGGAGGGGGTATGCACCTGACTCAAGCGCAGTGGAGAATGATTTCCGTGTTGTGCAAGGTTCTCCAGCCCTTCGAACTTGCCACACGTGAAGTCAGTTCAGACACTGCCAGCTTGAGTCAGGTCATTCCCCTCATCAGGCTTTTGCAGAAGCAGCTGGAGAAAGTGAAGGAGGAGCTAAGACGGAGCGATTCCGCTCGGCATGTGGGACTTGTGGATGAAGCCCTTCATTCGCTTTGCCAGGATTCCAGGGTGGTCAATCTGTTGAAAGCAGACCACTACATTTTGGCCACCGTGCTCGATCCTAGGTTTAAAGCCTATGTGGTGTCTCTCTTTCTGGCCGACACAAGCCTGCAGAGGTGCAAAGACCTGCTGATGAACACACTGTCAGCTGAAGCGGAACGTGACACGTCAACGGCTCCTTCTTCATTTTCTCCCGCAACTGGGGCTGCCAGGAAAAAACTTAGGTATCCTAAGCAACCCGCTGGCGGTGATGCAGGGCAGGCAGGACCAAGTTTGGACATCTGGTCCGGACTGAAGGACCTGGCAACAATTTCTGACATGTCTACTGTCACTGCATATGATACTGTCACCATTGACAGAATGGTGGAGGATTACATCGGTGACAGCATCCAAATAGGCATGTCAGACAGTCCATACCTGTACTGGCAGGAAAAAGAGGCAATTTGGAGGCCCCTGTACAAACTGGCTCTATTTTACCTGAGTTGCCCCCCCTCCAGTGTGTACTCCGAAAGAGTGTTTAGTGCAGCCGGGAACCTTGTCAGCGAAAGGCGTAGGAGGTTGCTTCCACAAAATGTGGAGAAGATGATGTTCATCAAAATGAATTATCAGCTCTTCCAGGGAGACCAGCCTCCAGAAGGTACAGAGGGACCTGTGGTGGTGGATTCAAGTGGGGTCGAGTTAATACTTTGTGAGGATGAGGATGTACACACTGAAGAGGGTGAGGAATCGGTGGATGAGGAGGATGAGGATGACATCTTGCCTCCGTAGAGCCAGTTTGTGCAGGGACACATTAATTGCCAGCTTGTTTTGTGGGGGCCCAAACGAACCAATCATTTCAGCCACAGTTGTGTGGCAGACCCTGGCGCTGAAATGATTGATTTGTTAAAGTGTGCATGTCCTGTTTATACAACATAAGGGTGGGTGGGAGGGCCCAAGGACAATTCCATCTTGCACCTCTTTTTTTTCTTTGCATTATGTACAGTTTGGGGCCTAGTTTTTTAAACTGCCATCCTGTCTGCCACTGCAGTGTCACTCCTAGATGGGTCACGTGTTTGTGCCGCCCACTCGTGTCGCTTAGCATAGTCATCCAGCTACCTCGGTGCAACCTTTTGGACATAAAAACACTATTGTGAGGTGTGAGGTGTTCAGAATAGACTGGAAATGAGTGGAAATTAAGGTTATTGAGGTTAATAATAGCATAGGAGCAGAAAAACCTACAAATTCTGTGATTTTAGCTGTTTTTATGCTTTTTTTCAAAAAAATACAGATCCAAAACACAAAACCTAGAACCCAAAACACGGAAGGGTGGTTTTGGCAAAACCAATCCAGATCCAAAACACGAAGAAAGATCCAGATCCAAAACCAAAACACAAAACACGAAAAGTGGCCGGTGCGCACCCCTACTAATAACATTATCACAAATGTTTTGGCAGCAGAACGTCACCATTTATGAATCATGTGAACTAATATGAGCTAACAGTAACAATATATACTGTATATGTGTGGAATCCGTACTTTGGTCTTGAAGGAATGTTTGAACAATCAGGGCTTTGCAGAGTTTTAATGCTGTGTTAAATATTTAACCTTGCTTAAAAATAGAATTTCCTCATTGTACTTTTGTTGTTATCTAACACTGTGTCTAAGGGGTCTATTTACTAAGCTGTGTTAGGAGATAAAGTGAAGTGAGATAAAGTACCAGCCAATAAGCTCCTAACTGCCGTGTCACAGGCTGTGTTTGAAAAATGGCAGTTAGGAGCTGATTGGCTGGTACCTTATCATCGTTCACTTTATCTCCTAACACAGCTTTGTAATGAAACACCTAACACCCTTATGCTGTCTACAGTAATATCATTTCCTATTGGCACTCTCTAGTACAGTGTATGTAGCACTTAAGGAATAAATAATTGTACTAATTTCCAAACCAGCAAAGTCATGTTGAACATTTTCTCCTCTGTGTAGGGCTATAGTATGTGGATTTCAATATTCATTTATTTATTGTTTATTAACATTTACTTACATATTCTGTTGCAGTTCACAATAGGGAACAAAGCAGTAATAAAGCTGTTATATACTGTATGTGTGCGCTATTTGGCGTTGCCAGGGCTGTGATTAGAGTGGTATCTCTCATTTACCGCCTGCTGCAGTGTTTAATAGTAGTGGTGTGCCCGGGTACACGTACTAATACACAGAGAGAGGGCCGGCTCCATTTTTCTAATTCCACTGCCGCACTGCGCCCGGTGCGCTGATGCTCCTTCTCCTTGCCAGTGCCTGCCGCCTGTGTATTCCCCGCCACTGCCACACTGGCCCCCTCTAGTTCAGAAAATGCAGGGGCCTGACGGGGTCATTCAGACGCAGGACGCTCACAAGCGGGTCGATGTTACCCCAATGCGCATACGCACGACGGAGGGAGCTCCGTTGTGCACATGCGCGAGATCCGGACAGCGACAGCCAGGCTTTTGCACGGGGCCCGCACCAAAGGGGGCGTGCTGTCGATGGTGACTACCGTCTGGGTCCGGCCCCACTGACATCACTAGTGATGTCAGTGGGAGTGATTTTGGCTCTGATAGAGCCAAAATCACTCCAGGGCTTGCTGTCACCGAGACCCTACCGCAGGGTCTCGTCGCAAGCCCGATGGTCGTGATGGTCTTGACCATCGCAACCATCTTTTTGGCCGCTCGCATATGCTGTGGGTGGTCACCCACAGCTATGCGAGCGGCCAGGAGGCCGCTCCATTTTTAGGTAGGAGGGCACTGATTTAGAGCGAGCGCTCTGGTCAGAGCGTCCGGCTCTGAATCAGGCCCTGTGTTCGTTTTTTAAGAAAAAAACAGGTATGCTGACTCTGCCCTGTGCCCCGCCCCAGTCCAGCCAGCCTTCTCCTGCCCGCACCCCTCCCCAGCCTAGCCAGCCTTCCCTACGCCCTTCCCCAGGCAAGCCAGCCTTTCATGCACCCCCCCAGTCCAGCCAGCCTTCCCTGTGCCAACCCTAGTCCTGCCAGCCTACCTGCTCTGTCCCTCACCAAGGCCAGCTTGCGATGGTGAGGGCCCTAACTATTTTGTCAATACCGGGTCCCACAATTTCTGATGGCAGCCATGTCTGTAGTGTCTTCAGGGTCCCGCAGTGAGGAGCCATTCCTTCAGCGTTGGGCTGCAGAAGAGGCGGCACTGGCAGAGATAGATACTGTGGCTTCCCCCAGCTCTCAAAAAGACTGAGGAGCTAAAGCTGCATTTAGGAGGGAGACCTGGGGGTTGGGGGCGCAGAGGGGGGCATAATGTGTAAGGGGGCATTGTACTGTGTGGGATAGATAGATAGATAGATAGATAGATAGATAGATAGATAGATAGATAGATAGATATGAGATAGATAGATAGATATTGATAGATATTAGATAGATAGATAGATATGAGATAGATGGATAGATAGATAGATAGATAGATATGAGATAGATGGATAGATATGAGAGACAGACAGACAGATAGATAGATAGATAGATTAGATAGATAGATAGATAGATAGATAGATAGATAGATAGATAGATAGATAGATAGATAGATAGATAGATAGATATGAGATAGATATGAGATAGATATGAGATTGATATGAGATAGATATGAGATAGATATGAGATTGATATGAGATAGATATGAGATTGATATGAGATAGATAGATAGATAGATAGATAGATAGATAGATATGAGATAGATGGATAGATAGATAGATAGATAGATAGATAGATAGATGGATATATAGATAGATAGATAGATAGATAGATAGATAGATAGATAGATAGATAGATAGATAGATAGATAGATAGATAGATAGATAGGTAGATAGATATGAGATAGATGGATAGATAGATAGATAGATATGAGATAGATGATAGATAGATAGATAGATAGATAGATATGAGATAGATATATAGATAGATATGAGATAGATAGATAGATAGATAGATAGATAGATAGATAGATAGATAGATAGATATGAGATAGATAGATAGATAGATAGATAGATATGAGATAGATAGATAGATAGATAGATATGAGATAGATAGATAGATAGATAGATAGATATGAGATAGATATGAGATAGATAGATAGATAGATAGATAGACAGACAGACAGACAGACAGACAGACAGACAGACAGACAGACAGATAGATAGATAGATAGATAGATAGATAGATAGATAGATAGCTACACAGTTCAACTAATACCTGTGGCCATATACCGTAGGGTTGCTCTAATATCCAAAGGTGTGGCCGATGTTCATTTAAAACTGCGTGTTGTACCTCACCTTGGCATATTAGAGCTGCAGCTGGTGGGCATCTAAGCTGACAGCCCATATATACATATACAAGCTGGAGACATATATACAGTATATATATATATTTTTATATATATATACATATATATATTACACACACATTATATATATATATATATATATATATATATACTGTGTATATATGTATATATATATATATACATATATATATGTATATGTATGGAGTTTGCAGGTCCACGCTCACGTTCTTAATGGATCCACTTTTACTGGGGTGACAGCCTTAGTGAGCACAGTTGCTCAAAATGATTAGACAAAAAGTGAGGTGCGCTCAGCAGACTTGTAATAAAATAACGGGTTTCTTTATTCACATGGCAAATGGAGACAGCATCAGTGCAAAGAAAGTGCATATTAATAAAAGGCATCAAGTACTTATCCAACTGGCATTATGAACAGAGAGGATCTGTGGCCCGAGAACAGCAGCCCATCACCCAACGGCCATTTCGGTAGTGACAAGCACCTTCTTCAAAGGGCAGCGCTCCGGTATTGAAGCCCAAACAGCCTCAAATACTAATGTTTGCACCGGACCCATGAAGCTACAGGGAACGGTATGTATTACCGCCGGCCACATGCCCGGCAGGGGTGAAGATCCTGACTGCTGGTAAAGGTAAGTAACCCTAATCTTTTCCCCCCTAACCCACCCGTAGGGGTGCCTAACCCTAACCTCCCCCAGTGCATAACCCTAACCCCCTCTAAGTGCCTAAACCTAACCCCTCCTTCCCTGCTGCCTAAAATTAAGTCTCCCAGGTTGGTGCCTAACCCTAACCCCTCCCCTGGGTGATTGCAATGAGACTGAGGCACTAAAATTTTATGATTTATAATTCACTAAGCTCTGCCCATCTCCAGCATGCATGCACAGTGGGAGCCGGGGTGCAGACCCTAACAGCTCCCACTGCTAGGGAGACGAGACAGGTCTATGGAGGAGGAAAACTCTGTGACTAATTATACAATGGGATAGGGCGGAGCAGGGGTACCAGACGGAGCATGGGGGGGGATGTGGCAGGACAGAGCAGCATTGAGGGGGGTGGAGGTAGACAGAGCCACAGATGCCAAATAATAATTCTTGCCACCATTTTCTTGGAAATTGAAAAGCTACAGTATATACCTTGTCTCCTGGTGACCAGTGTAATATATAGATCTCATCTCCTGGTGGCCAGTGTAATATATAGAGGTCATATCCTGGTGGCAGGGGAAATATATAGAGCTCATCTCCTAGTGGCCAGTGTAATATATAGAGCTTTTCTCCTGGTCGCCAGTGTAATATACAGTATAGAGCTCATCTCCTGGTGGCCAGTGTAATATATATACATTATCTCATGTGGCCAGTATAATATATAGATCTCATCTCCTGGTGGCCAGTGTAATATACAGTATAGACCTTATCTCCTGGTGACCAGTGTAATATATAGAGCTCATCTCCTGGTGGACTGTGTAATATACAGTATAGAGCTCATCTCCTGGTGGCCAGTGTAATATATATACCTTATATCCTGGTGGCAAGTGTAATATATAGATCTCCTCTCCTGGTGGCCAGTGTAATATATAGAGCTCATTTCCTGGTGGCCAGTGTAATATATAGAGCTCATCTCCTGGTGGCCAGTGTAATATATAGATCTCATCTCCTGGTGGCCAGTGTAATATATATAGCTCATCTCCTGGTGGCCAGTGTAATATACAGTATAGAGCTCATCACCTGGTGGCCAGTGTAATATATATACCTTATATCCTGGTGGCCAGTGTAATATGTAGATCTTATCTCCTGGTGGCCAGTGTAATATATAGAGCTTATCTCCTGGTGGCAAGTGTAATATACAGTATGAAGCTCATCTCCTGGTGGCCAGTCTAATATATACACTTTATCTCTTGGTGGCCAGTGTAATATATAGAGCTTATCTCCTGGTGGCTAGTGTAATATATAGAGCTCATCTCCTGGTGGCCAGTGTAATATACAGTATAGAGCTCATCTCCTGGTGGCCAGTGTAATATATATACCTTATATCCTGGTGGCCAGTGTAATATATAGATCTCATCTCCTGGTGGCCAGTGTAATATATAGAGCTCATCTCCTGGTGGCCAGTGTAATATATAGATCTCATCTCCTGGTGGCCAGTGTAATATATAGATCTCATCTCCTGGTGGCCAGTGTAATATATAGAGCTCATCTCCTGGTGGCCAGTGTAATATATAGAGTTCATCTCCTGGTGGCCAGTGTAATATGTAGATCTTATCTCCTGGTGGCCTGTATAATATATAGAGCTCATCTCCTGGTGGCAAGTGTAATATACAGTATGGAGCTCATCTCCTGGTGGCAAGTGTAATATATACACCTTATCTCTTGGTGGCCAGTGTAATAGATAGAGCTTATCTCCTGGTGGCCAGTGTAATATATAGAGCTTATCTCCTGGTGACCAGTGTAATATATAGAGCTCATCTCCTGGTGGCCAGTGTAATATATAGAGCTCATCTCCTGGTGGTCAGTGTAATATATAGAGCTTATCTCCTGGTGGCCAGTGTAATATATAGAGCTCATCTCCTGGTGGCCAGTGTAATATATAGATCTCATCTCCTGGTGGCCAGTGTAATATATAGATCTCATCTCCTGGTGGCCAGTGTAATATATAGAGCTCATCTCCTGGTGGCCAGTGTAATATATAGAGTTCATCTCCTGGTGGCCAGTGTAATATGTAGATCTTATCTCCTGGTGGCCTGTATAATATATAGAGCTCATCTCCTGGTGGCAAGTGTAATATACAGTATGGAGCTCATCTCCTGGTGGCAAGTGTAATATATACACCTTATCTCTTGGTGGCCAGTGTAATAGATAGAGCTTATCTCCTGGTGGCCAGTGTAATATATAGAGCTTATCTCCTGGTGACCAGTGTAATATATAGAGCTCATCTCCTGGTGGCCAGTGTAATATATAGAGCTCATCTCCTGGTGGTCAGTGTAATATATAGAGCTTATCTCCTGGTGGTCAGTGTAATATATAGAGGTCATCTCCTGGTGGCCAGTGTAATATATAGAGCTCATCTCCTGGTGGTCAGTGTAATATATAGAGCTTATCTCCTGGTGGCCAGTGTAATATATAGAGGTCAGTGTAATGTATAGAGCTCATCTCCTGGTGGCCAGTGTAATATATAGAGCTCATCTCCTGGTGGTCAGTGTAATATATAGAGCTTATCTCCTGGTGGCCAGTGTAATATATAGAGCTTATCTCCTGGTGGCCAGTGTAATATATAGAGCTCATCTCCTGGTGGCCAGTGTAATATATAGAGCTCATCTCCTGGTGGCCAGTGTAATATATAGAGCTTATCTCCTGGTGGCCAGTGTAATATATAGAGGTCATCTCCTGGTGGCCAGTGTAATATATCTCCTGGTGGTCAGTGTAATACATAGAGCTTATCTCCTGGTGGCCAGTGTAATATATAGAGGTCAGTGTAATATATAGAGCTCATCTCCTGGTGGCCAGTGTAATATATAGAGCTCATCTCCTGGTGGTCAGTGTAATATATAGAGCTTATCTCCTGGTGGCCAGTGTAATATATAGAGGTCATCTCCTGGTGGCCAGTGTAATATATAGAGCTCATCTCCTGGTGGTCAGTGTAATATATAGAGCTTATCTCCTGGTGGCCAGTGTAATATATAGAGGTCATCTCCTGGTGGCCAGTGTAATATATAGAGCTCATCTCCTGGTGGCCAGTGTAATATATACTGTATGTAGTGTAAATACCAATTTGTATGACATATGGCAGAACAGCAGTGAACATTTTCCAGTAGCACCTGTTACTGGTGCAAGTGGCAATCATTGGGGTAAGAAGTGACTCTCTGTTGGAGAGCAATATGCATAACCCCAAATGTGGCCTGGTCACACCCCAATGTAGACTTGAATGCACCCAAACAATAAATTTCCAGACCACCATTCACAGTCTGTCCCCTTTCAAAGAGCTACAAAGTTAGGAAGCCGCCTATGCCAAATTACACCTTTCTCTATTGTTTGAGGTTACTTAGCAGAGGGCAAAACAAGGTATATGATCTCACAGAAGTTTGTTATATCAATAAAACTTTCACAAAAGTGTAAAATTACGGCCCTATGGTGCAATTTTGACTACTGATAATGAATTTGGATTACATCTTCCGATAGCATACTATGATAACAACATCTGCAGAAAAAAATTGAATTAATATCTTCAGGCAAGGATTATATAACATGTTGTGATGTCAGAGGTCTTTGGGGAATGGACTAGAGTATAGAGATAGTGTCAACTGCACAGCATTCATAATACACGTTGAGTCTCCCATATCCAAATATTCCAAAATACGGCATTGTTTTCGCATGACTGAGGTATTGAAATCTCTGCTTTTTAATTTCCATAAACTTTGTTTAAGGCACAAAATTATTAAAAATATTGTATAAAATGACCTTCAGGCTGTGTATAAGGTGCATATGAAACATAAATGAATTTCATGTATGTGCACAAACTTTGTTTGAGCCACAAAGTTATTGTCAAAATTGTATAAAATGACCTGCAGGCTGTGTGTATAAGGTGTATATAATGACCTGCAGGCTGTGTGTATAAGGTGTATATAATGACCTGCAGGCTGTGTGTATAAGGTGTATATAATGACCTGCAGGCTATGTGTATAAGGTGTATATAATGACCTGCAGGCTGTGTGTATAAGGTGTATATAATGACCTGCAGGCTGTGTGTATAAGGTGTATATAATGACCTGCAGGCTGTGTGTATAAGGTGTATATAATGACCTGCAGGCTGTGTGTATAAGGTGTATATAGCACATAAATGCATTCTGTGGTTAGATTTGGGTTCCATCCCCAAGATATTTCATTATGGTATGCAAATATTCCAAAGTACGGAGTATTCCAATATCCAAAATACCCCTGGTACCAAGCATTTTGGATATGGGAGACTCAACCTGTGTGACCCTTTCTGCCGAGGGTATCTTGGCGCATCAGAGATGTCCTTAAAGGCTTTGGAAAACCACAGAACTTTGGGCAGCCATGTTCGTGTAGACACAAAAGGGCTTTTGTTATCCTTTATAAGACACAATTCTCGTCTCTGCCAATGCTTAATCCTGGGAAAGTTTACAGACGTCGGAATATGAAGCCATTCATATTCACGATATAAGGCCTCCAGAGACACTTCCACGTCTTCTATATTAGGGCACTGAACCGTACGTAATAGAGAAGAGCAGATATAGTTTGAAGAGATACTTGTAAGACGCTTTTCTGCACCACTTAAAAAGTCTAATGTATGAATAATGTTCCATCTGCACAACGGTCAAATGTAAATGAAACACATTTTAGATGTACTTTGCTCAGCCGCTCCGACTTAACAAGTCCGCTGACATAAGTTACCTTGTCAGGAGCCCGTACAAAATTTATGAGACAAGATATTTGTATAGAAAGGAAAAGTGGGGAGGTGACTCGGGAGAACTCACAGGAAACAAAGTTTTATGCTGCTTCCATAAATGACTCAAGCTGCATATTTCCCGGGGACAAGCCTAATCGCCATAGTCAATCTAATAAATATAGACACATTTTATTCACCCCAATTAAATATTTTTTTTTTTACTTTACAAAAGAACCTCTTGTGTACAATCCAGATGTACTGCACAGTCCTCGATTTGTCAAATTAAGTCGGAGAGGAACTAAAACCAAAGCAAATACAAAAGGGAACATTGATTGGGCACAGGTCACAGTGTAGGCATGCACAATATATAAATACTTGGATACTTGGAACACTGTGGTGAGTGGTTTGTAGGAGAATGGCTTAGCCTGATTCTCAGACACAGAGGCACCTGAACAGAGGAGCAAGGTATAAACTGTATGTACTGGAGAATATAAATCAATAATGGATAAATGGTCCCCAGCTGTCTGTACGTGTTCCAATTGATCTAACGTACTGGTCTTCCACTTCTCCAGCCAAGCAATAGAAATCCCAAACAACAGATACAAACAGTATTGATGCAGAATGTAACAGTTTATCATATAGAGATAATTATCTGGCTTACAGTTCAGTAACCATGTTGACAATGTCCTGGTGCTATTGGCAGGGAATCTGGCCTAGATGACATCATTAACTGTAAATCAGAAAGTGACATTTACATTACACCTTGCGTTCCACCGGCCTCCAGTTCCTGCCAGATGCATTTTCCACATTAGCTAATATTCAGCGGCTCAGAGGCAGTGGCGGTTCCAGAGCTGAGGCTGCAGCACAGCCCAAAATTCAACTAGGGGAGGCACACCAACTGCCACCCCAAACGCTGCCAAACATCGCCGGCCAGGAGTCACCGGCAGCTGGTGTGGCTCCCCTCCCTACAGCAACAATTGCAACTGCGATTGCGCACACAATCGGTCTATTACTGCGCTACGCGTGCGCGAACACTCCACTGCAATCGAGATAGCGATCACAGTGACTACGCAGATCTGCCGCAGAGTGATTGACAGGAAGCACCATTTGGGAGTGGTGGTGGGGGGGTAGTCTGCGAAACGGAGGATTGCCACTGCGTTTGAACACCGTTACAGGGGCGTGCATTAATTAGCCACTGCGATGTCATACGCAGCTTGGGCTTGCACTGCGTGTGATGAGGCTAGCAATTCCTGAGTAAGGTCAGAGCCTGTGTAAGTGTGTGTGAGGCTGCGATGGTACTCCATGTTACTGATGGTTTTGCAGTCTTGATAAGTATTACGGATGTGTGTAAGGTAAAGTGGGCGTCCTTATGTTAGGCTGCGTATGGCATTGCGATTGCAATCATTAGCATATCTACGCAGTGAGACTGCATGCGTAATTGCAATCGCAGTCGCAGTTGTGATCCGTACTGAATCAGCCCCGAAATCTGCCTCTCTTTATAGATGAAACTGGCGATACAGTATGCTATTGGCTGACTAAGGCCCTCATTCAGACCCACTCGCGAGCGGCTGTCCACTCGCAAGTGGGTCGATGGTCCGCACTGCGCATGCACACGACGGAGGGAGCTCCGTCGTGCGCATGCGCGAGACCCGACGAGCGAAGGACTTTCCTTCGCTCGGAGTGTCTCATCAAAGGGGGCGTGCTGTCGATGGTGACTGACAGCACGCCCCCTTTGGTGGGCGTGTCGGGGGCGTGCCTGCCAGACGGAGGCGTTCCCAAGGGAACGCCTACCGTCTGAAGCCAGCCCCACTGACATCACTAGTGATGTCAGTGGGAGTGATTTTGGCTCTGATAGAGCCAAAATCACTCCTGGCCTTGCGGTTGAAAAACTCAACCGCAGGCTTTTGGCCCTCATTCAGAGCCGTACGCTCTGAGCAGAGCGCACGCTCTGAATGAGGGCCGCCCTCCATAATTATGGAGCGTCCTCCTGTACGCTCGTATAGCTGTGGGTCACCACCCACAGCCTATACGAGCGTGCAGTTTGATGGCCGCGATGGTCTTGACCATCGCGACCATCGCCACTGCAAGCCGGAGCCTGCGGTTGAGTTTTTCAACCGCAAGGCCTGGAGTGATTTTGGCTCTATCAGAGCCAAAATCACTCCCACTGACATCACTAGTGATGTCAGTGGGCCGGCTTCTGACGGTAGGCGTTCCCTTGGGAATGCCCCCGTCAGGGAGGCATGCCCCCGGCACGCCCACCAAAGGGGGCGTGCTGTCAATCAACATCGACAGCACGCCCCCTTTGATCAGACACAACGAGCGAAGGAAAGTCCTTCGCTCGTCGCATCTGGCACATGCGCACGACGGAGCTCCCGCCGTCGTGCGCATGCTCAGTGCACAACATCGACCCACTTGCGAGCGGACAGCCGCTTGCGAGTGGGTCTGTATCAGGCCCTTTGCTCGCAGTTTCGATGGTCGTGATGGTCAAGACCATCGCGACCATCATCCTGCACGCTAGTATATGCTGTGGGTGGTGACCCACAGCTATACGAGCGTCCAGGAGGACGCTCCATTTTAATGGAGGTTGGCCCTGATTCAGAGTGAGCGCTCTGGTCAGATGGTCAGAGCGTCCGGCTCTGAATCAGGGCCTAAGTTATTTACATGTAAATAATTAGAACCATTGGTTGCTATGGTTAAGTGATACATTTTATTCCTAACTGTAACATTAATAAATAAGCCCTAACATGTAACATGTACTTTTTTCTTATCAAAACAAGTTCAATTCCTTCAGCTTTGTTTAAGTAATATTAATGTCAAAGAGAAAAAAAAGTAACAGGGGCCTATTACCAAAGTAAATTTGCAAGTTATCCTCTGAAATCTGGGGATGTGCACCAACCCCCGTGTTTTGGTTTTGGATCTGTATCTCCTTCAAGGTTTTGGATCTGGATTTGGTTTTGCAAACCACCCTCAAGTGTTTTGGTTTTGGATCTGGATTTTTTTAAACAAAAAATAGAAAAAGTTTTGAAAACAGCAAAAATCATGTAATTTATGAAATCCAAAACTCGATATTCGTATTTAAAATCCGAATTCCGAACAGCAAAAAAGATCAGAACCGCGACCCGGATTCACCCGGATCTCCGCAGGAGATTAGAACTGCAACTCGGATTTACCCGGATTCACGAAATTCAAGTGGATTCAGATTTCTGGACAACAGAACTGCACATCTCTACCGAAAACACCAGTTTTCAGGGGATATCTGCAAATTTACAATATCACTTTGATGTATCTAGAGGACGACAGCAGCAAATATCAGAGTTTTCTGCTGTTATCCCCCATTTTCAATTGCAATAGCAGCCCCCATAGATTTCTATGGGGGGGATATTATTTTTAGGATTTACCAGGCTTCAGAATACAAATCATTTCCGAATCTCGGCCCCAGTTACTAATGCCATATTTAGCTTTATCTATTCATTGTAGCTTATGGGCTACTTATCGCAAAAGTTACTGGGAGAGGGTTCCCCCTTATCGTTCCTTGGAGCTGATTCAGAGCCGCTCATTAGATGCGATCGCTCGCACGATGTGTATGCAAATTACGTAGGCAATGCAATCGCACAGCAATGCATTAGCACGCCCAGTATTTCTTAGAGGGCGATCACATAGTGTATGCAGACATCCACCAGCCTGTTTTAAGACGCCCACTTGTGCACGTCATGTACGGGAAGTGTATGCAACCATCGGTACATCGGGTAACAGATGCGATCGCAACGCTTGAGGTTGACCATACCCTGCCGCAAGCACTGCGAGCACTTCATTGTAAAAACCAACCAGGTGACGTGTACTATGATGCGGTCCTATAATTATGCACACCTCTAAAACGCCGTTGAGATCCTCAGGCACGCCTGGGTCTGCACCTCCACTACCCCATTTGTAATGGCCAGCCCCTGTTACCACCTACAAACGGCCTCTCCTGTCACTCACTCTGCTGGGCTATCTATGAGCAGCGAGCGAACGCATTGTGAACTTTCGCTAAGGTATGCGCACAATGCATACACACTGCATACCATCGACAGCAGCGAGCATTTGCATCTTAGCGAGCGGATCTGAATGAGCTCCCTTGGTCCCAAAAATCTGACCACGCATGCGCAGTAGGCCCCCAGCGGACACGCAGCACAAAGTAAAGTGATTGTATCAGCGATCACTTCACTTTACTCAAAACAAGGACGGGCTCCTGCCCATGTCTCTGAGTGCGATCATTAATATATCCGGTTGGTACAGGAGTTCTTCTTGCTGCCAACAGTGGCGATAAGAAATTCTAATTATTGGGCGAATTTCCTGACAATTAATAGATGGGCCCCTTAATGACATTGTTATTGAATGATAAGTACTTTTTTTATTCATACAGATAAACATTTCCTAAGTAATTCAATAATAGTAATAAAACAAGGATGTAGTTGACAGTTCTGTTGCAGAAAGCTGAAATAATATTGCGCTGTACACAGCAGCCATATTATAATAAATGTATATTTATGTCGCGCATTATATTTCCAACACCAACATTCTCACAGAATCACTGAAGCTAAGGAGGGTCCACATGGGCCCTTTCTCCATAAACACCTCCAGTCATTTATTTACATCTCCAAAAAACCTGAATCTGAATCGCAAATGTTGATTTAACTCTGTTACAGCAGCATCTGGTCTGTGTCTGAGCAAAGCTGGAAGCACTAACAAACTCTACTTCTTGGGAGTTGCCATGAGGAAGATAAAGGCCAAACCCAACGCATAATTGTGCAGACAGAAGATGATATTTCCATGTACTGTAGCCAGAGTTTTGCGTGATTGTCAGTGCTATATCATTTGCCACAGCAGGAATATTAGGCGGGCCGGAATAAGACTGTGGTGTCTATTTACTAAGCAGTGTTAGGAGACTGAGGCCCTGAATCAGAGCCGCTCGCAAAAAGCGAGCACTTGCTCTGAATCAGGGCGGCTGTTTTTATTTTTTAAAATCGTCCTGGCCGCTCGCTAAGCTGTGGGTGACCACCCACAGCTTTTGCGAGCGGCAAGGTGATGGTCGTGACCATCGGGCTTGTGACGAGACCCTTGTGGTAGGGTCTCATTCCCGCAAGCCCCAGTGAGCTTCCTGCTCTAATAGAGCAGGAAACTCACTACTGACATCACTCGTGATGTCAGTAGGGCCACCCCCAAACGGCAGGTGTTCCTTCGGGAACGCCTCCGTTTGGCCAGCCACCCCCCCGACCCGCCTACAAAACGGGGCGAGCTGTCGATCAACATCGACAGCCGCCCCATTTGTAGCGAGCCCCAGAGCGAGTGAATTTGTCACTCACTCCGGGGCACGTGTAGTGCACACGTGGTGTTTGCGCACTGCCCGCCCATCGACCGCTTGCGAGCGCATTGCGCTTGCGAGCGGGTCTTAATCAGGCCCAGAGTGAAAAGTGATAAGAAAGTGATAAGGTACCAGCCAATCAGCTCCAAACTGTCATTTTTCAAATACAGCCTGTGAGATGACAGTTAGGAGCTGATTGGCTGACACCTTATCACTTTTCACTCTGTCTCCTAACACTGCTTAGTAAATAGACCCCTGTGTAATTGAATGTTGAATACTGTATGGTGCATTACGGAAACCAAGAATAAAAAATCCCCCCAGCACACTGCAAAAGACCAACAATACTGCATGACATAGTAGAAATCCAGAGCTCTTTGTTGCACATATTTGCAAGGATACGTTTAAGCACAGGGCTGCGTCAAGGGTGCTATTATCTTGTAGTGTTAGGGACCCCAGTACAGAGACGCCTTGACGTGTCCCGGTGCATAAACATATCTTTGCACATATATGCAACAAAGATCTCTGGATTTCTATTATCATGTAGTATTCAGACCTTACTGCTGGACTTTTGTAGTGTGCTGGGGAGAATTTTTGTCCTTTCTCCTAATCTAGAGTAGGAATTGGTATGAAATACCGTCGGCCGCATGGCCGGAGGTTTGATTCCCGTCAGCGGCAGCCCGACAGAAGCAGAGTGCGACGCAGCAGAAGCCCGACAGTGTTGGAAATCCCGATCGTGGGTAGGTAAGTATCCACTAACCTAACCTAACCCCCCTAACCCTAACCCTCCTTAGGGGTGCCTAACCCTAACTTCCCCCCCAAGTGCCTAACCCTAATCCCCCCTCTAAGTGCCTAACCCTAACCACCCCCTTCCCCGCTGCCTAACCCTAAGTCCCCCCCGGGAGCCCTAAACCTTACCCTCCCCCCCGCGGCTGTCCGCTCGCGGCGCCCAGCATCACTACGATCGTGATGCCGGGCGTAGGTCTCCCGGCGTCAGGGAAATGCGGGCGTCTACATCTAGACGCCCGGCATTTCACCCTTGCCGGGATAAGACAGTCGGGAAGCCGGCTGCCGGTATTTAGGCAGTCGGCTTCCCGATTGCCTCCCCCACAGTACACCCCTCCCTTTTCAAGCACTTGTGAAAGACCCTTAAGTTGATCTGAGCAGCCACTATTTTATATTACTTTATGGAAACTCCCAGCTAGATTTATTGAAGCGACAGAAGCTCAATTAAACAATCTTTATTCCTGTAGTTCTGCCCATCACGAGGTACTGTCATAGTTTTAGCAAACATGGCGAAGGTCACATACAAGATGCTGTTATTTGAAAGAACATGAGATAAATTTCATAGATCCAGATTTAAGGCCCATGAGACTTTAATGGAATGTGTTATCTAATGATTTACCTATTTATCAAGCTTATTGTCCCTTATTGACATGGTTTTAGTATCCCTGCAATGTACCCAAATGCTGAGCTCCAAAGAATACCCAGTCTCCATTATTCACAATGGGGTCTGTGGTCTGAAGCAATTTACCAAGCTCCAAAAATCTTGGGGGTAAATTTACTAAAATGAGAGTTTAAGAAGTGAGTTTTAAAAGGGATGTTGCCCATAGCAACCAATCAGATTCTAGCTATTATCTTCTAGAAGGTGCTAGTTAAATGTTACGTAGAATCTGATTGGTTGCTATGGGCAACATCATTTTTAAAACTCACTTCTTAAAACTCTCATTTTAGTAAATTTACCCCTTAGTGTCTGATAAAGAGTTTTAAAACCCAAATTCAATCCAAATCACAAGAGTTAAAAAAGCAATTGCGAGCGTGTGCAGAGATGGCAACTGCCGCAAGACGTGCGTGGGGCAGCGCTAACAGAATATTTGACGTGACTACCTTTATGATTTTAACCATTTGTTTTGCCTGTGAAACATGAATTCACCTTCATCCTATATTTGAAACCAAAACATCGATACACATATACACAAGCAAAGCAGAAAGTATCTATCAATGCCAAGGATGCGATTACAATCAGCCGAGCAGAAATTGCCAGCTACAGTAGTTAGTTAGAATCATCTGTGTGTATTTGGTGTGCCCTCAATCACCTGCCCACAAATAACACGGCTTGTGTAATACGTATCTGTGCACCGGTCTGCATTTGTTCACAATTCCCTAAAAACTAAACTGTAGCACTAGTGCAAATGTGAGTGTAATGCTGGGAACGCACTGACAGATATATTTTGGGCGATTAATTATCGGGTGCCCGTCGGCCACTGTGTACCAGCGATATGTCTGTGAATGACGTCGTTCACAGATATATCGCATCTGCTGTGCTGCACAGCCGATGGCAGATATATCTGATCATCATGCTGTGTGTACGGGCGGTCAGACGCGGATAGGGAGGCGCAATGCGACCCGCAGCCACCGGGACCTGCGGCCAGATGACAGCATGATGGTTGTTCACTGTGTATGAACAACCATTATCTGCAGATATACTGTGGGGTCAATTTACTAAGCAGTGTTAGGAGACAGAGTGAAAAGTGATAAGAAAGTGATAAGGTGCCAGCCAATCACACAGCCTGTGAGATGACAGTAGGGAGCTGATTGGCTGGCACCTTATCACTTTCTTATCACTTTTCACTCTGTCTTCTATCACTGCTTAGTAAATAGACCCCTCTATCTTTTAGGGGTGTACCCAGCTTAAGTGCAGGTTTTACTTCAAAACTAAAACCCCCACCCCAATCTTTTATTGTACACTCTATGGCACTTACCCCTGTAAAGGGTTATATATAAACCGAGCAATAATATTGTGAAACGACAACTTGATAAACAGATTTTTACGTATATGTATTTTATGGAAATTACCCTAAACAGAACTGATATAAGAAGTGGTATGTACTATTGTTAAGAGATAACTTTATAAAGAAGCCTTTAGAAAACTTACCTCAGTAAATACTAATATTGGCAAGTGATACATAATAGCATTAAAAAATAATTTTATGAAAATGTAATATATATAGTATGAAGAGGTTCATATATTAGTGCCAGTACAATTGAACACTTATTATTAATATTATTAATGATGCCTCAGAGAACTGAGCATTATAACGTGTATATAATGATCTAATGACTACCATTTAAATAGAGGATCTGAGGGAATAACATACGGTTCTCTCTCCTAATTCACGGTGACGAATGAAGTTACAGAGCAGCCGATTAAAGGACTGGTGGGAGCAATAAACCTACTGTATGAGGTTACTAAAACTAGCAAAGGGCCAATTCAGTGAGGAACATCGGAAGGAGAATTATATGATTGCATAAAGAACGGAAATATGATAATTGTACATAACGGCTGAGAGTATATAAAACATCTATGTCCTCTACTGCAGCACAGAAGATTATACAGTATAATATATCTCTTCATTTTTTTTAACTAAAAGAGATATTAACTAAACCATGGTGAGAGATAAAGTACCAACAACCAGCTCCTAACTGCCCTGTTACAGGCTGAGTTTGAAAAATGACAGGTAGGAGCTGGTTGTTACTTGGGGGTCTATTCACTAAGCTTTGGAGAGGGATGAAGTTTAGAGAGATAAAGTACCAACCAATCAGTTCCTAACTGTCACTTTACCGGCTGTGAGTTATATTTAGTAAGCCTTGGGTGGAGATAAAGTGAACGGAGATAAAGAACGAGCCATTCAGCTCCTAACTGTAATTTCACTGGCTGTGTTTGAAAAATGACAGTTAGGAGCTGATCGGATGGTACATATCTCCATCCAAGGCTTAGTAAATAGAGCCCTGAGTTTGATAAATGACCCTTATGAGCTGTTTGGTTGGTACTTTATCTCTCTCTATTTTTTTAAGTATCTCTCTCCAAAGCATAGTGAATAGACACCTTTATCTCTCTCCACTTTATCATCCTCCAAGACTTAGCTCATCTCTCCCTAAGTGCTATATTGACTCCCGAGGATTTTGGGTGCCATCTTTAATCTCTGTAAGTGTGGTCTAGTTGTATTCCTCTCTTCAGGCAATATGTAGGTAACGGACAGGTAGAGAGCTCTTCCCTACAGTATGTAATTCTCCATCCACTACCCTGTCCTTGGCTCCCGAAAACTGCTGACCCGCTGGCTTGTGCCCTCTCAGGATCTACATGCCACTGTCCCCTTTTATAAATAACTGTAGTGAAATTATAACACTTCAATCCTCAATGCCTCCCAGTGTGCTATATCCAATGTGTTCCGTAGAGTTTAAGTGACAAGCCGACTCCATAGTCTTGATGTAAATTTTTGTAAACACAGTTATTTATAAAGTGACATTTCATTATATACTGTAGGTGAATATTTCAATACTGCAGGCGACAAGTCAGTGACCCTCTGGGTGTTCCTCACGGTAAACAACAGATAAAACAACGCCCTCAACTGTTCCTCTATAAATAAAATCTAAATGTAACACATTGCTAAAGAAACATATCCAGATATATTTATGTACAGAATGGTGAAACATTTCTATACTTCTGCAAACGTTAAATGTAGCTGAATCCTGGGCTCTTGGCACAGGCGAGGTGACTCAGTATCTGACGGATGGGCTGGGGAAAAAAATTGTAATTAGGAACAAAATTATCCTTTTTTATTACTCCTGAAACAATTTTTTTTTCATTTTATCTCAATTATTAAGAAATGATTTATTAATGAATATATTTAACGTTATAAAAATGCATTTCGATGTAAACAATTTAATTTCTAGTACAAATACTCTTTACTTTACTTTCTCCCCTACCCCTATGATTTGTATATTTATTATTTATCTATTAAATGTCCTCCACAAATAATAACCATAGTGCAATCGTTGGCAATCACCACAAGTAAATAAATGAGTACAATAGG
Organism: Taudactylus pleione; assembly: GCA_031769625.1. NCBI lineage: Eukaryota > Metazoa > Chordata > Amphibia > Anura > Myobatrachidae > Taudactylus > Taudactylus pleione. The sequence continues at coordinate 4,087,952 of JAUIMM010000310.1, read as the reverse complement.
ACTAAATAGGACGGTATATTATACAGATGGGAGGATGCAGATTCTGCTTTACTCTCCAGTATATCGATATTTGACTTTGATTTGAGTGAAAGTCACATTTTATATCCCTGCCGCTAATTAACCTGAGAACAGTTTCCCTTTTCTGGAGCCTGATGACGTGCTAAGATTTGCCTATCAGCATTGTAGCCCTCGGTCACCATATGGGGCAGTATGGCTTAGTAATACACCTTCTTTATGCTCTTGTTTGCCCTGGCTAGTTCTTGGGTGCCGGCGTAGGTGACCAGAGGGTCCAGCTCATGTGGGTCTTACAGCACCTTTCATATGTGGACACAACAGTGGAATCCTGGTGGTGCTGTGCAAGCTGGTGTCACATTAATATGGGCGACAGACCATCCTCTCATTCACAAACAATTGGATTTATGCTCCTTTTGCTTCAGGTCCAGCCCAATGCTTCAGCTGCAATAGTTACATAACTTTGTTCTATCCATCTCCTCCTGCACAGTTCTTACAGGACAGCTGAAGATACAGTAGATTGGCCCACAGTGAAGGTTCACCTTAGCCTCCCATGTGCATCACAGAACTCCTGGCTGAGCTTTGTAGTTCCACAGCCCTTCTCAGCTCGCAGGCTAACAGGCATGTTCTCTGCTCAGATTGTGCCCACCAGGACCCTTGCAGCTCTCAGCTTCCCTGGACTGAGATCAGACAATCTTGTGACTCTCACTGGGGTCTCCATGTGGGTCTTGTCACCATTCTCTATCGTGGGGGCAGGGGCATTTCATGAGATGAGGGGGCCGGTGTGCAGCGAGCCCCTCACTGATGCTGCTTTTCCCTGTCACCGAGAGGCTAGTAAGTCCCGCCGATTCCGCCCATTACCAGAGTGAAGAATGAATACCTTCACAACCAGTGTATGACATATTTCATCCAATAAAAAGTTGGGGGTGGCTCTTACAGTGCACGTAGAAATAGCCTCCACACCGATCAGCCTCCTTTACATGATAACAAAATCTAATGAGAGCTTCACTGCAAAAAGTCATCTTTTGATTTGACCATTATATGATACCCGGCATGGGAAGTAAAGCCGTATACTAGACGTACAGCGTTCCTGTCTTTAGATTTCTTGATGTGAGTATTCATAGAATCAGACTCTAGGAAGGGTATTCAATTAGAGGCGAAAAGTTGGAAAATTTTTGCCTGTCCGACTTTTCGCCTCATTCGCCTGTTTCAGAGGCAAAATCACTCCATGCGCGTCCCCGCTTTTCGCCAAAGTCAATTGCAAAACAGGCGAAAATGGAATTAGGCGAATGCGGAACAGGCGAAAAGTACTGAAAGAATTGGGGAAATCAGTCTGTACCCCAGAAAAATATGCACTAACATAGGGAATCAATGTAGAGGTGTACTAACAGCCCTAATAAATGTGTTTGGGGTACTTAAGTTGTGTAAATTGCTTCTTATTAGCGTCTAGGTAAAAGTGGTGAAGAATGGCATAAAGCTGTAATTTTGGGTGAAAATATGTACTCCAGTCACATTTGGGGAACTTGAAAATGGGTGCTAGCATACTTTTATGTCTCTAAAGTTAACTTTTTAAAAACGTGAAAAATCCACCTGCTGCATGCACCTGCAATCCCAAAAACACCTGACCCAACCCTGCAGCCCCCCAAGAAGCCTATTTCGCTAGTTTTTATACTTGTCCCCCCCACTTTTTACATTTTCAGCCCAAAAATGAAATGTCTTTTTTGGGGTGTTCTTAGGTTTGATTTTTGTTTTTTTGCAGATTTGTCTTTCGGGGAGCTGTCCCAAGGGTTCTGAGTCATTTCCCCACGTTTGCACGTTAAAATAAAGATTTTGCGCTTCTTTTCACCTGCTATTGATGGGAGAATCTTTTTCGGAGAATTCAATGCATCGAGTTTCCACTTAGGCGAAATTGTCCTGGAATTGAATTAGGCGAAAAGTTTTTAGGCAAAATTTTCCAAAAAAAACAGGTGAAAAAGGCTTTTTTGCCTCTAATTGAATATGGCCCTAGGGGGTATATATACTAAAGTGATAGTTTTTAGAAGTGGAGATGTTGCCCATAGCAACCAATCAGATTCTAGCTATTATCTTCTAGAAGGTGCTAGTCAAATGTTAAGTAGAATCTGATATGTTGCTATGGGCAACATCTCCACTTCTAAATACTCTCACTTTAGTAAATATACAGTACAGTACCCCTTCAAAACTGCTTAAGGATAATAAACTATTACCACTAAAGACTGAGGGCCTGATGCTGAGCGCTCGCAAGCAGGTCGATGTTGCTCAAGTGCGCATGCGCACGACTGAGGCGGCTCCGTCGCGTGCATGCGCTAGACCCGAATAACGACGGCCAAGCCATAGTTATGGTTCTCACACCAAAGGGGGCGTGCTGTCGATGGTGATTGACAGCACGCCCCCTTTGGTGAGCGTGCCGGGGGCGTGACTGCCCAGACCATCATTTTGGCTGCTCGCTATAGCTGTGGGTGGTCACCCACAGCTATGCGAGCGGCCAGGAGGCCGCTCCAAAAAGTAGGAGGGACGGCCCTGATTCAGAGCGAGCGCTCTGTCAGAGCGTCCGGCTCTGAATCAGGGCCTGATTACACTTAGGAGCTCATTTAGACCCGCTCGCAAGATGCGATCGCTGGCTGGCAAAAAGGGGTCAAATATTTAAATGAAGCGCTCACACTGCATCGCGTAAGGACGCCCACTATGTTTTAGCGAGCTATGGCATAGAGCGCTCGCAAATGCCTGAAGACGCCCCCTTGCCTCTTGCAACACACGTCATCTCTGGGAAATTAAGGATTAATTGAGACCATCGTGAGCCATCGGAGCAGCTTGCAGCCTTTGCGGTTGCCTTAGCCTGCCGCAAGCACAGCGATCAGTGCGGGCTGAAATACATGCAGGTGACGTGTACAATGACTCTACTTTGCTAATTAAGCACGCCCTTTAAACGCCGTTTTGGTGGCCAGACACGCCTGTGTTCGCACATCCACTCCACCGTTTACAAGCACCTTCCCCTGTTACCACCCACAAACTGCGCTATCTGTCACTCAATGTAGCAACCTGATAGTGGCTTACGTGATACCAAAATCAGATCGCAATGAATGGCTTGCGCTCGCGCACTGCGGATTATACGCATGCGCAGATGAGAGATAATCACTCAGAGCGAGCGATCGCGCCTTAGCGAGTGAGTCTGAATCAGGTCCTTAGTCAGAACACATGGAAATGATTGACCAAAGGGTTAGCATTGCTGACATTTTAGATAAATTTAAAATCGAAGGTGTTAGGCATAGAAGTCTATGAGGTTCCTGTATTTTTTTGCAAAAATCCACATAGAGGAAGTCAAAGAATGGCCACGCCAGGTACGGAATCCGGAAGTGATGACATCACTGGGGCAGCTCTATTTCTTCAGAGCTGTCCTGGCAAAAAAGCATTAATGCACGTCGGCAAATACGATTACCGGTATACTTGCAGAGAGAGGGGGAGATGATCGCAATATATATGCGATGAATGATACATCTCCCACTTACTGTGTTCGCACTGTCATGGTGGTAGTGATGGACAGGAGTCTGCCGTCCGGCCCTTTACCTGCGGCCCCCAATTCTAAGGTACTTTGTTGTCGGATGTGTTTGTTATAGTTTGTAGCACTTGTTTAAAATGCCTGCTAACGTGTTATTACTGGTAGGGTCTCTTTCCAATGATTAAAGTAATGTTTAAGTTTATTACAGAAATGAAGGGTAATGTTCAGCCCTTTTTGGAAGTTAAAGGGTTTACCTATCACTGACCTAGGGCCTAATAAAACCGAGGCCACAATTATTCTATGGGACACTCGTACAATTGTCCATCAGAGCCCCCATCGTGTCAGCACATCTATCAAATCCTGTTAGAACTGATTAAAGGCAAGCGGAACTGAAGTGTTTGGGAAAAGCATTAGATACCTCTGTACATGAAACATATCATTGTCTCTCCCCTTCTGCTTGTGGAGAAGCTTCTAAGCGCCACTTGACATTACAGAATAAGGGTCTGTAATTGTGGGATGTGTTCGGTAGGGGGTGGCGATAGGAATCCAATTCAGCGGCCAGTTCAAGTATGTTTGCACTAATTCCATGTCATTAAACATTGCACATTATTTTGAAAACAGAACATTTGCACTGTTACAGCCTCTAAGAAGTAAACTGAACTTTAAACAAGATGTCATTTCCCGTGAAGGCACTTAATACTTTTTTTGTTAAAAGTTAGTTTAAAGTATTTACTGTACTCATTGAGTTTTCGCTCTTTGTACTGCATTTCTTCAAGCTATTTTTTTAATAGTTACAACTAGAGATGAGCGGTTCGCTTTTTGAGAAAACTAAACATACCTGAACTTTGGGGCTCCGATTTGTACCGACTCCCAGTTCGGAATCACTTTTGGTTCTGAGTATAACCGAGTCCCACCTCAGGTCTTCTTGCAATTTGGAACTCAGACTTAAAAAACAGATCTTGCGTGTCCCTCCCTTGCGATTTCAGGGTGGCCAAAATTGACTGGAAATGACTGGAAATTAATATTATTGATTATCATAATACTATAGGAACAAAAACAGGTCCAGGTGACATGAGTTTAGCTGTTTTTATCAATTTTATTTAAAGAAATCCAAAACCAAAACCAATAGAACCAAACCCCTTGAGGGTGGTTTTGGCAAAACCCAAACTCCGGAGTCCATGCACATCTCTAGTTACAACTCATTGACTTATCAAAACAACAAAAGTGTAGCTGATCTGGTTAGACACCGAAAGCAGGGCCATCTCCTCCATTGGGCTTGTTGGGCAGTTGCCCAAGGGCCCGAAGCTTGTAGGAGCCCGCCAACCCGCCCCCCTGCTGCCCGGCCAGTTGGTAAATGTGTGATATTTTTATAAGACGGAAGCCGGTGCACTGTATTCTGATCTAACCTCCCCCACCCCATCCCCCCTCCCGGTAACGAGTACTCACCTCAGTCCCAGTTTCACTTCATCCGCCAGCTTCAGACCAGTCAGACAGAGTCTCTCGGCATGTGTTGGAGGTCTGATGGGCATGCAGGAGGGTTTAATGTTATTGACCATTTAAATTTTTTTTCCCGTGAATGGATGGGTAGGGGCCCGAGTGCATTGCTTTGCCCAGGGCCCACACTGCTATTAAGACAACCCTGACTGAAAGATGTGAGGAATCTGTTCTTGGAGTTACTTGTGATATTGGGATAAGCAGGACCCCCAGAAGCATTCTCACATGACAGGTCTCCAATACACAGGGTGCCAGGGCTTCTCTATCCTCCATTACTAATAGGGTGAAGCCACAATCACTGATCACAGACTATTGTACCAGCTGCTACATGGGATGGTTGACTGCGTTTTTGACTTGAACATTAGGTCTAATTCTTTCATAAATCTGATTATTGTGTAAATCTTAGATGTTCAATGATCTGCGCAGTAGCTGCACTGCCCAAGTGTAGATCTGGTCCTGCAATGTCAGTCACAGTGCCCCAAAAGCCACAGCATGATTGGCTGCTGCTGGTGTTTGGGGGTGGCGACGGAGCATCGATGAGAATCATTCCAGTAAATGGGAGTGTGTCGGCCTCATTTTCCCATCATGCTAAAGCCAGTGGCTGAGTCCATGGATGCAGCTCCACTGGGCCTGGCCATGTAATTTTGCTGGACATCGTGAGTAACCTGAGGGCTAATAAGATGTCCGTTGTTCATGCAGGTGATCTGTTTCTGCATCCTGGGATGCAGCAGAGGATCAGATAAACTGTCAGTGGGCGTTTTTTTTTACGTAAGGCGCCTCCTGCAGCTTTTGCATCGTTTTGCACAGCCGCTACGTACAAAGACGCAGAAGCAGACAAATTAGCGCCTGTCTCTTAATCAGGCCCATTGTCTTTTTTTGTCCATTAATCAATTCAGAAATATTTAATTGCAGGTTAAAAAGAAAACCGAAAACTGCACGATTTTGGTATAATGAATGTATATCTATTTCATTTATCTTGCAGAACTGCTCCTATATCTGCTAATTGTCTATCAGTCCTAAACCTAAAGCAAGAAGAAAAATCTACTACAGTATGTTGCCATCAGCTACTAATTATAATAACATCGGACGTTACTCTTATCAGCAAACACACATAGATCAATGTCCAGAGGTCAATTGCTGCTCTTAACCTTGCATCAGGCGCACCTCTGGGACTCCCAGGTTCGGGCGCAGTGCGCCTGACAGGCGCCTGTTATAAAATCGTCATTAGCACCTAATTAACTCAATTCTAACGCTCTTAAAGTGATCAGTGACCTTCATTAGGATGTACGAAGAGAGAATATATGGAAATCTAATTCACAAAACCACATTTATTAACTTTGAAGCAAATAAAACAAAGAATACAAAATTTCAAGAGGTGCAGTGTGCCTAAGAGGCCACCCTGGACAAACCTACATAATTCCGCAATATACCCACAACCATTGTAATTTTCTTTCATAAAATGAGCAAAACACACAAAATTGTGAGAAAATAAAAAGAAATACGTACCTTCGAAAGTCGGACGAGTAAGGGCGCAATGAGCCTGAGAGGCCAGGAAGGTCATTACTGCACTCCACGCAGGCGGCGGAAAAACGGACTAGGGGGGTTTCAAACAGCACCTAGAGATAGTAAAGTGCTAGGAGGGGCAGGCCCTTGCGCCCCCTTGCGGCGGAGAGGTGAGCGAGAACAGCTTTGTGGCACCTGTCAGGCCAGCTGCGCCTGACGCAGGGTTCAAACCCGGTAACAGTAACCACAAACATACACTGCAGAACAGAAAAGAGAATCCTAGGAGCACAGCAGGCCTCTCCAGTAACACACAATAGATATAACGGGTTGGGTATGAGATGCCGCTGGTCAGAATACCGACAGTGGAATCCCGACAATGAACATCCCAGTGGTAGATAAGTATAGTACAACTACAGTAACCCTAACCCCCCCCCACCCCAGTGCCTAAACCTAACCTCCACCTTCCTGCACCCTAAGCCTAACCCTCCCCCCTTAGTGCCTAACCTTAACACTCTCCCTAGTGCCTAACCTTAAACCTAGCCCTCCCCTAACCCCCAAAACTTACCTTCAGGATGCCTGCGGTGGGGATACTGGTGCCAGGATGCGGACATTGTCAAGAATCCGGCGCCGCTATTTAGACCGTCGGCATCCCGCACGCCGAGATGCTGATTACATCCCGATATAACAAGCTGCTCTGCTCTACATACTAAATCAAATACCTACGTATAATGCTGTACTTTATTTTACATGAAAAATTGTTAAAATAAATATAACACGTCAATCAGAGCTATGATAGAATACACAAATTAATAAAGATAGATATTTATAAATAACACATTCAGATTAAGGGGCCTATTCATTAAACATTAAAATTCTCTGGAGATAATTAGCTTTAGAACTCTCATGGAGTTCTAGCTAATTATAGGTGGAATTCATCATTCCACCTCTCCATAAGTATCTATTCCGAAAAGCTGTCATTTTTGCAATGACAGCTTTTCGGGAAATAGATACTTTTCCTGCCTACACTACCTTATCGCGTCTGGAAACAGTGCTGCGCATGCGCTGTTACATCTGTAAAACCAGCGCATGCGCAGCACTGGCTACAGATGCGTTAAGTTTGTGTACCCCCCCTGACCCCCCCACCCCCCTCCCCCCTCCGCTCACCTCCCCCCCCGACTTACCTGTCCGCGCAGCAGCCTCCGGCTCTGTCCTGCTGGTCTGTCATGTGGTTTCCCAGCAGACCACATGACAGATTACAAAAAAAAATAATTTTTTTTTTCTTTTTCTAAACTTTCTTGTGCTCTGCTGGGGAGCACACATGACAGACCAGCAGGACGGAGCCTGAGGACGGAGCAGAGCGCCGGAGGGACTCGTCGGGGGACCTGCACACGCGAATACAGGTAAGTGGATTCTGCTATTCGCCACCTCACAGTGGCGAATAGTAACTGCATCAAATTCCCAAAATTTATAATTTTCGGAATTTGATGAATACCATAATTTCCACATCCCCATACTAATGTACTAATGTACCCATACTAATTTACTAATGTATGGGGAGTGTGGAAATTAACGCAGGGGAACTTAGCAAGGAGATATCTGTGATATCTCCTGTGCTAAGTCTGTTCATGAATACCAAAATAACGTTATTTAAGGAAAATGTCCTTAAAAACGTTATTTTAGTGTTGATGAATAGGCCCCTAAAACAATTAAGACATGTACAGTACTGTACAACTATTGTAAGACTAGTATCAGAGGAGACAACTTTATTAGTCTGTCTGGATCATGCTTGTACAAATCCTGGACAGTAGCGATTAGCTCAAATGATTATCTAATTAGTTCCAGTTCTTGCCGCTTCATAGTCCTCCAGAGCAGATCTGTGCAAACTTGTACGGTATATTCTCATCAATGTCTAATAGGTCTCTCGTCCTGGGAGGTACAGTATAACCTCTCGCATACAGGAGCTGCCCGGAGCCGTGTGATGAAAGGATTAATCACATTCTCAATAACAAGTATCCATTCACTGTATAAATATATTTATCAGATGTTCAGAAATGATACTGTATTGCCGGATGGAACCATTCACTCTCCCTGCATGAATGTCCTGTTGAAACTATAGCTATATGCATCGGTACCACATTAATGTTTGGTTCACTTACGAGTCTCGCCACCCAGCAGCACAGTGGCAGGCTTTCCACGTGGGTGATATTAATCCATCTGTGACTGCATTATTTACCAAGGGGTGGGGGATGATATTTCAAAGTGGTCATAATGTCGACATTGATCATGTCAACAGTTACTGTGTAGACAGTGGTGAAATGTCGACATTTGAGAATGTTGACATATCGTCCTTGGTGGCCCATTGGTGAATTACCTGCTCCCGGCAGCTGCAGCGGCTCCACGTTTTTTCCAGGTCTTGACGGTGATGTGTCCTTTGCTTTCGGGTCAGACCTCCATTTGGGTAAGTGCTTTTTCTGATATCCCTAATCACTAACCCTAATACTCCCTCTAGTGCCTAACCCTAACCTCAGACCACAGCCTAACCCTAACCTCCCCCCACGGCCTAACACTAACTTCCCCACACAGCCTAACCCTAACCAGACCGCCCAGAGCCTAACCCTAACCCTTCCCACAGCCTAACACTAACTTCCTCCCACAGATTAACCCTAACCCTGCTGCCCACAGCCTAACCCTAACCTCCCCCCACAGCCTAACACTAACTTCCCCCCACAGCCTAACCCTAAACCTGCATCCCGCAGCCTAACCCTGACCCTGCCACCCACAGCCTAACCCTAACCTCCCACCATAGCCTAACCTCCCCCCACAGTCTAGCCCTAACCTCCCAATACAGCCTAACACTCACCTCCCCCACAGCCTAACCCTAACCCCCCCCACAGTCTAACCCTAACCTCCCCACAGCCTAACCCTAACCTCCCTCCACAGCCTAACCTTAACCCTGCTGCCCACAGCCTAACCCTAACCTCCCCCCACAGCCTAACCTTAACCCTACCGCCCAGAGCCTAACCCTAACCTCCTCCCACAGGATAACATTAACTTCCCCCCACAGCCTAACCCTGCTACCCACAGCCTAACCATAACCTCCCCCACAGCCTAACCCTAACCCTACCGCCCACAGCCTAACCCTAACCTCCCACCACAGCCTAATCCTAACCCTACCACCCACAGCCTAACCTTAACCTCCCCCCACAGCCTAACCCTAACTTCCCCCCACAGCCTAACCCTAACCTCCCCCACAGCCTAACCCTAACCTCCCCTCACAGCCTAACCCTAACCCTACCACCCACAGCCTAACCCTAACCTCCGACCACAGCCTAACCCTCACCTCACACCACAGCCTTTCACTTACCTCCCGCCATAGCCTAACCTCCCCCCACAGCCTATCCCTAACCTCCCACCATAGCCTAACCCTAACCTCCCCCCACAGCCTAACCCTACCACCCAGAGCCTAACCCATAATTCTGACCACAGCCTAACCCTACCGCCCAGAGCCTAACCCTAACCTCCCCCCACAGCCTAACCCTACCACCCAGAGCCTAACCCTAACCTCCCCCCACAGCCTAACCCTACCACCCAGAGCCTAACCCTAACCTCTCCCCACAGCCTAACCCTACCACCCAGAGCCTAACCCTAACCTCCGACCACAGTTGAACCCTACCACCCAGAGCCTAACCCTAACCTCCCCACAGCCTAACCCTAACCTCCCCCCACAGCCTGACCTTAACCCTGCTGCTCACAGCCTAACCCTAACCTCCCCCGATAGCCTAACCCTAACCTCCCTCCACAGCCTAACCTTAACCCTGCTGCCCACAGCCTAACCCTAACCTCCCCCCACAGCCTAACCTTAACCCTACCGCCCAGAGCCTAACCCTAACCTCCCCTCACAGGATAACACTAACTTCCCCCCACAGCCTAACCCTAACCCTACCGCCCACAGCCTAACCCTAACCTCCCCCCACAGCCTAATCCTAACCCTACCGCCCACAGCCTAACCTTAACCTCCCCCCACAGCCTAACACTAACTTCCCCCCACAGCCTAACCCTAACCTCCCCCACAGCCTAACCCTAACCTCCCCTCACAGCCTAACCCTAACCCTACCACCCACAGCCTAACCCTAACCTCCGACCACAGCCTAACCCTAACCTCACACCACAGCCTTTCCCTTACCTCCTGCCATAGCCTAACCTCCCCCCACAGCCTATCCCTAACCTCCCACCATAGCCTAACCCTAATGTCCCCCCACAGCCTAACCCTACCACCCAGAGCCTAACCCTTAATTCCGACCACAGCCTAACCCTACCGCCCAGATCCTAACCCTAACCTCCCCCCACAGCCTAACCCTACCACCCAGAGCCTAACCCTAACCTCCCCCCACAGCCTAACCCTACCACCCAGAGCCTAACCCTAACCTCTCCCCACAGCCTAACCCTACCACCCAGAGCCTAACCCTAACCTCCGACCACAGCTGAACCCTACCACCCAGAGCCTAACCCTAACCTCCGACCACAGCCTAACCCTGCCACCCACATCCTAACCCCAACCCTGCCACCCACAATCTATCCCTAACCCTGCCACTCAAATCATACCCCTAACCCTGCCACCCGCAGACTATCCCTAACCCTGCCGTCTGCAGCCTAATCCTAACCCTGCCGCCCGAGGCCTATCCCTAACCCTTCCATCCACACCTTAACCCTAATCTCCACCCCAAAGCCTAAACCTAACCCTGCCACCCGCAGCCTAACCCCGCCACCTGCAGCCTAACCCTAATTTCCCCCCACAGCCTAACCCTAACCCTGCCACCCACAGCTTAACCCTAACCCTGCCACCTGCAGTCTAAACCATTCTAACAATATCTACATCACACATGTCAACATTGTGAGCATGTTAACAATTTTTCTTCAACATTCTGCCAATGTTGATACATACTTGTCTACCCTCCCGATTTGGGACGGGAGCCTCCCGAAAATATAAATAAAGTAAAGCAAATAGATGATCATAACTTCATATAATAAAGCAGTCACAGTTTTGAGTTATATAAAATCAGTGGGAGAGGTTCAGCTGCAGTCAGCCAATCAGAAGCAGCTGCCAATAGTCGTGAACAATCTAACATATTTAAAACCAGGGGGAGAGCACCCGAAATAGATACTACTCATACGAGGCAAATATGCATCTGTGCCCTGGTCTCACGTATGTGCACATAATGTACTTTGCCTAGGCTTGTCTACCAATTCCTAACTGTGCTCTGCCTTTCTAAACATGAATAAAAGATGCATCTTAAATTAATATGCACAGAAGCATAAGTCTTTCAGCTCCCATCGCGTGTCTTAGAAATGTGTATTTTATGCAAACAAAATAAATACATAAAATATACATAGATTGCGTCCAACTTTACATGAGCCTCTATATCTCCAACTGAGCAGGGACAGTTTTTCACAGTAATAAAGAGAGGCCTCATTCACAAAAGTCACACATGCAGGATTAAAAGAAAAGCTCCAGGCGCATTAACCAGGTTGGTCACTGACGCGTTTCTCCACTAAGTAATGGTGGTTTCTTCAGAGATGCATACTCACAAGTCTACCAGAAATGATAAAAATGTCTCTCAGGAATAAAACCGTGATCATTAAATACATGTATTCATATTAACAGTACAGACATGGCACACAGCACAGCAGTATAACTAGTTATAACCACAAATTAATAATTCTAAATACCCAAAACATTCATTCATTTTATGGGTTATAAATTATGGATTATCTAAAATCTTTCACTTTCAACTCTTACAATTTTTTAATTCTCTCAAATATTTAGAAAATGTTGATAGTTGCCTATATGAATGGAGTAATACACTGCATATATTTCATTAAACTATCAGTTCAAACCAAAGAAAATGAGAAATGTACAGTATACATCTGGCCTTATAATGCACACTTTTTTTTTTTTTTTAGAATAAATGAAGTGAACCATAATAATCTTATCCCTTTTGCTGCTAAGGACAAGTGGAACTCATCCCAAGTATGGCAGGGGCAGGAAACTTACAGTACTTAAAAGTGCCCTCCAAAAAGTTTCTCTTATTCAGACCTGGGAGGGAGGGAGTGGGACTTTAAAAATAATAAAATAGGGGAGAGCACATTACAGCCCTCCATATTTCCCAAACATCATCCAAAAAGTCAGTGGCACCCTTATTTGAAAGAGGAGAGTCACCTCTTCCAAGTAAAGTGACTCCTAACACATTATTCACTAATGATCATGTGTGATGACCAGAGAACACCCCTGCACTGCCCAAATCCTTATGCAGTCCAGGGATGAGGGAATATCTCTCCCATCCTGATATGAATGAAATCAGGGGCACCATTAGTGTTTATTGTCTGGTGATCAATAGAAAATATCAACCTGCAATGCAGAAATACTAGTACACTTGGAGGATGGATGAATGTATTTGACATGTACTGTACGATATCTTCCACCCCAGTACACGTTCATTTGAAAGAGTGTGTCCTCTTAGTAGTTATTTTTTTGTGATCACCAGACAATAACAGCCTAAAGTATGTTATAGAAAGTAGGGGTGTGCACCGGCCACTTTTCGTGTTTTGTGTTTTGGTTTTGGATCTGGATCTTTCTTCGTGTTTTGGATCTGGATTGGTTTTGCCAAAACCACCCTTCCGTGTTTTGGGTTCTGGGTTTTGTGTTTTGGATCTGTATTTTTTTTAAAAAAAGCATAAAAACAGCTAAAATCACAGAATTTGTTGGTTTCTCTGCTCCTATGCTATTATTAACCTCAATAACCTTAATTTCCATTCATTTCCAGTCTATTCTGAACACCTCACACCTCACAATAGTGTTTTTATGTCCAAAAGGTTGCACCGAAGTAGCTGGATGACTATGCTAAGCGACACGAGTGGGCGGCACAAACACGTGACCCATCTAGGAGTGGGAGACGGGATGGCAGTTAGAAAAACTAGGCCCCAAACTGTACATAATGCAAAGAAAAAAAAGAAGTGCAAGATGGAATTGTCCTTGGGCCCTCCCTCCCACCCTTATGTTGTATAAACAGGACATGCACACTTTAACAAATCAATCATTTCAGCGCCAGGGTCTGCCACACAACTGTGGCTGAAATGATTGGTTCGTTTGGGCCCCCACAAAACAAGCTGGCAATTAATGTGTCCCTGCACAAACTGGCTCTACGGAGGCAAGATGTCATCCTCATCCTCCTCATCCACCGATTCCTCACCCTCTTCAGTGTGTACATCCTCATCCTCACAAAGTATTAACTCGTCCCCACTTGAATCCACCACCACAGGTCCCTCTGTACCTTCTGGAGGCTGGTCTCCCTGGAAGAGCTGATAATTCATTTTGATGAACATCATCTTCTCCACATTCTGTGGAAGCAACCTCCTACGCCTTTCGCTGACAAGGTTCCCGGCTGCACTAAACACTCTTTCGGAGTACACACTGGAGGGGGGGCAACTCTGGTAAAATAGAGCCAGCTTGTACAGGGGCCTCCAAATTGCCTCTTTTTCCTGCCAGTACAGGTATGGACTGTCTGACATGCCTACTTGGATGCTGTCACCGATATAATCCTCCACCATTCTGTCAATGGTGACAGTATCATATGCAGTGACAGTAGACACAGAAATTGTTGCCAGGTCCTTCAGTCCGGACCAGATGTCCAAACTTGGTCCTGCCTGCCCTGCATCACTGCCAGCGGGTTGCTTAGGATACCTAAGTTTTTTCCTGGCAGCCCCAGTTGCGGGAGAAAATGAAGAAGGAGCCATTGACGTGTCACGTTCCGCTTCAGCTGACAGTGTGTTCACCAGCAGGTCTTTGCACCTCTGCAGGCTTGTGTCGCCCGGAAAGAGAGACACCACATAGGCTTTAAACCTAGGATCAAGCACGGTGGCCAAAATGTAGTGGTCTGATTTCAACAGATTGACCACCCTGGAATCCTGGCAAAGCGAATGAAGGGCTTCATCCACAAGTCCCACATGCCGAGCGGAATCGCTCCGTCTTAGCTCCTCCTTCACTTTCTCCAGCTGCTTCTGCAAAAGCCTGATGAGGGGAATGACCTGACTCAAGCTGGCTGTGTCTGAACTGACTTCACGTGTGGCAAGTTCGAAGGGCTGGAGAACCTTGCACAACACGGAAATCATTCTCCACTGCGCTTGAGTCAGGTGCATACCCCCTCCTTTGCCTATGTCATAGGTGGATGTATAGGCTTGTATGGCCTTTTGCTGCTCCTCCATCCTCTGAAGTTGAGTTCCACCGCGTCACAACCTCTTGCTTCAGGTGATGGCGGGGCAGGTTCAAGAGTGTTTGCTGGCGCTCCAATCTTCGGCACGCAGTCGCTGAATGGCGAAAGTGGCCAGAAATTTTTCGGGCCACCCAAAGCATCTCCTGCATGCCCCTGTCGCTTTTCAGAAAATTCTGCACCACCAAGTTTATTGTGTGAGCAAAACATGGGACGTGCTGGAATTTGCCCAGATTTAATGCCCGCACAATATTGGTGGCGTTGTCAGACATCACAAATCCCCAGGAGAGTCTAAGTGGGGTAAGCCACTGGGCGATGTTTTCCCTCAGTTTCTCTAAGAGGTTGTCGGCGGTGTGCCTCTTACTGAAACCGGTGATACACAGCGTAGCCTGCCTTGGAACGAGCTGGCGTTTCTGAGATGCTGCTACTGGTGACGCTGTTGCTGCGTAAGGTGATACATCTACCCAGTGGGCTGTCACAGTCATATAGTCCTTAGTCTGCCCTGTTCCACTTGTCCACATGTCCATGGTTAAGTGGACATTGGGTACAATGGCTTTTTTCAGGAAACTGAGGACACTTTTTCTGACGTTTCTGTACAGTCTCAGTATCGCCTGCCTAGTGAAGTGGAATCTAGACGGGATTTGGAACCGGGGACACATTACCTCCATCAATTGTCTAAATCCCACTGCACTAATGGCGGATACCGGACGCACGTCTAACACCAACATAGCAGTCAAGGCCTCAGTTATACGTTTGCTTCAGGATGACTGCTGTCGTACTTCATCCTCCTCGCTAAGGACTGTTGGAGGGTAAATTGTTTAGTAAAAGTAGTGGTGTTCCTACTTCCTCTCTGGGATGATGAACGACTCCCAGCAGCAGCAACAGCAGCAGCGGCAGCAGGAGGCGTAGCAATGCAGGATCCTCCGGAGGAATCCCGGATAGGAGAGTCAGTCATGCCAGTGACATGGCCTGCAGGACTACTTCCGATCCTGACTAAGGAGGAAATTGACGAGGAGGGAGTTAACGGTGTGGTTTGCAGGCGCTTGGATACAATAGGACAACGGGATTTAGGTGTCCCTGGACTGCTTACGGTCTTAGCCAAAGTTTTTGAACTTGACAGTAACTTATTATGAACACGCTGCAGGTGCCGTATAAGGGAGGATGTTCCTAGGTGGTTAACGTCCTTACCCCTACTTATTCCACCATTACATATGGTACATATGGCAAGACAGTTGTTGTCCGGATTTGGATAGAAATATTGCCAGACCGAAGAGGTGGAATGTTTGGTCTTCTGCCCAGGCATGACCGTGATGGGCTTTTTCATCCCACAGACAACAACTGTCTCCCCCGGAGCCTGATTTAAACAAACCACATCACCATCAGAATCCTCCTCGCCAACTTCCTCCTCAGCGCCAGCTACACCAGTATCCTCATCCTGTTGTACTTCAACAGTGACATTTTCAATTTGCATATCAGCAAGTGGACTGTGGGTGCTCCTTTCAGCACTTGCAGGGGGTGTGCAAATGGTGGAAAGAGCCACCTCTTCCCGTCCAGTGCTGGGAAGGTCAGGCATCGCAACCACCACCACACTTGGACTCTCCTTGGGGATTTGTGATATCTTCTTAGAAAGCACAGTTCTTCGCTGTGCTTTTGCCAGCTTAACTCTTTTGATTTTTTTAGTGGGAGGAGGGCTTATATCGTCATGTGAAGCTGAACCACTAGTCGTGAACACAGGGAAAGACCTTTGCCATTCCTTGCCACTCCGTGTCGTAAATGGCATATTGGCAAGTTTACGTTTCTCTTCAGATGATTTAAATGTTTTTTTCAAGGTCATTTTCCTGAACTTTGTCATTTGGGATTGTATGTGCCCTCTACTATGACATTGGGCATCGGCCTTGGCAGACGACGTTGATGGCATGTTATCGTCTATGTCATGACTAGTGGCAGCAGCTTCAGCACTAGGAGGAAGTGGTTCTTGATCTTTCTCTATTTTATTTTTATCGGAGAAAGTTTGGTCCTCCATTTATGTTATATCGATTTGATATATACGTGCGGCTAAAAACAGAAAATATTTTTTTATTTTTGCTGGAGAGTAGTGCACTTTGTGGGTTACACCACACTTTAAGAAATGAGCCAGCTGGCTCTTTATTTATGGGACACAGGCGCATGCTTGGCGCTGCTCCTTTGTTGATGCACGTGTGGCTACTGCGCACACAATTCACAAACACAGAAAAAATATTTTGTTATTTGGTTTGGAGTGTACTTTGGGGGTTACAGCACCCTTTAACGGTCAAGCCAGCCGGCCCTTTACTTATGACACAGGCGCACGCTTGGCACTACTTTGTTGATGCACGTGCGGATACTGCGCACACAATTCACAAACACAGAAAAAATTTTTTTTTTGGGTTTGGACTGGAGTGTACTTTGGGGGGTTACAGCACCCTTTAATGGTCAAGCCAGCCGGCCCTTTACTGATGACACAGGCGCACGCTTGGCACTACTTTGTTGATGCACGTGCGGCTACTGCGCACACAATTCACAAACACAGAAAATTTTTTTTTTTTTTGGTTTTGACTGTAGTGTACATTGGGGGTTATAGCACCCTTTAACGGTCATGCCAGCCAGCCCTTTACTTATGACACAGGCGCACGCTTGGCACTACTTTGTTGATGCACGTGCGGCTACTGCGCACACAATTCACAAACACAGAAAATATATATTTTTTTGGTTTGGACTGGAGAGTACTTTGGGGGTTACAGCACCCTTTAACGGTCAAGCCAGCCGGCCCTTTACTTATGACACAGGCGCACGCTTGGCACTACTTTGTTGATGCACGTGCGGCTACTGCGCACACAATTCACAAACACAGAAAAAATATTTTATTATTTGGTTTGGAGTGTACTTTGGGGGTTACAGCACCCTTTGACGGTCAAGCCAGCCGGCCCTTTACTTATGACACAGGCGCACGCTTGGCACTACTTTGTTGATGCATGTGCGGCTACTGCGCACACAATTCACAAACACAGAAAAAATATTTTGTTATTTGGTTTGGAGTGTACTTTGGGGGTTACAGCACCCTTTAACGGTCAAGCCAGCTGGCCCTTTACTTATGACACAGGCGCACGCTTGGCACTACTTTGTTGATGCACGTGCGGCTACTGCGCACACAATTCACAAACACAGAAAATATTTTTTTTTTTGGTTTGGACAGGAGTGTACTTTGGGGGTTACAGCACCCTTTAATGGTCAAGCCAGCCGGCCCTTTACTTATGACACAGGCGCACGCTTGGCACTACTTTGTTGATGCATGTGCGGCTACTGCGCACACACTTCACAAGCACAGAAAAAATATTATTTTTTTAGCACTTGGGGGGAGCACCCCTGATGGACAGAGCACCCCCTGGACAACACTACAGCACCCCTTTAGGACTGGGACACTGCACAGGACTTTGGAGTGGACACAGCCCCTATGAAGAACAGACTGCACAACACAGTCCAGCCCGCCCCTATGGACTTTGAAGTAGTGGACACAGCCCCTATTAACAACAGCAGCACAGCACAACACAGCCAGCCCCTATGGACTTTGAAGTAGTGGACAACAGCAGCACAGCATAGCACAGCACAGCACAACACTACTCTGCACTACACTACACTACACAGCCCAGCCAGCCCTAACTCCCACCCTCCCTCTTCACTGTCCACAGCCGAGTGAGAAAATGGCGCAGACGCGGGTACCTTATATAGGATCCAAAACCCGCGAGACCCGGAAGGCGGGATGATGACGTTTTGCCTCGATTTCAGATCCGAGTCAGGCGGGAAAAGTCGAGCCTGACTCGGATCTTACTCGGATCGGGGGGGCTCGGGGGGGGTCAGATTTCAGAAATCCGAACCCGCTCACCCCTAGTTTAAACGCAATGTCAGTATATAAAGAAATGAATGTTTTCTGTAACTATGGCTTAGTAAATGACAATTGGACTGTGTTTGGAAAAGTACTGATCTACTCTGTTTCCACAGCGTTCCGGTGACATCAATATGAAGATCAGAACATGTGGCTATGAAATATGAATGTTAGAGAGAATAACTATTTGAAATGTTGTAAGCCATGGCAGCTTAGATTTGCATGTGGGGGATGCAAAGGGAGGTTGGAGACCTTTTGTATCCATTTGAAATTGTCCAACAAATGCCCTGTAACAGATTTCTAACCCTTACCAAAAGACAATGACATGGTGTAGGCTTGTTTACATTTTTGTCCAAAGGACTGGTTATTCCAGTCTAATCAATAGAGATAGCTAACTGGACTAGGATTTAATTAGCAGTAGTTCAGGTAACCAAAATTATACTACCTTTCTGATGACCTCACAGGTGAAAGGGGGCGGGAACATAGCATGCACATTCTGAGAACACACAAGCCAGCACACACACTTGCAGATTTTGGAAGAGAGAGGTTCCCTCCCTCACAGGACAACGGAAAATGGGTCTCAGTTCCCCTGGGTTATAGCTAAGTATAAAATGTGCAATATTTAGCCTATTTGGGTGTCTGTAGCTATTTTTGGTGTTAATCTGTTATTAGCTTAGCATGGTTTGTGGTTTGTAGCTTTCTAAGGATATTCATGAGTTTGTGTTAGCATACAGTGGATGATATGTTATCTAATCTGTACTTTTCATCTACACTGTAGGGTACAATAGTCTGTTATCAGTATGCAGGAAACGGATTGATTATGGAGTTTTTGTAATATTTGTAAATGATTGATGCTGGTTGATTGAGATCCTCTGGTGAGCTGTGTTAGGGCCTTCCCATGTGCTCTGTGTTAGGGCCTTCCCATGTGCTCTGTGTTAGGGCCTTCCCATGTGCTCTGTGTTAGGGCCTTCCCATGTGCTCGGTGTTAGGGCCTTCCCATGTGCTTGAACAATATCTCTGCTTGGGAGAGATAGGCTTGGTATGTGTTGTGTACTCATGAATGTAATCATAGGGTGGTATCAGTTATATATTATGGAAGTTGAATTAATAACAGCTTTGAATGGTCATAAGTAATTGCCGTGTGGGTCAGATAGGTATATTGTCTGCAGTTTATTAGAGATGGCTACTTCCATGTGGGGTGAACAAAGGAAATTATAAATCTACCCAGTTATGGTGTTGTATGGGTCAGATAGGTATATTGTCTTTATTATAATTGTGATCATTGATGGATGTATGATTTACAGAGTTACAACTTAATGTGAGTTTTCAAATTGGAGTTTGCCTAGGGATCATGAGGCTTGCAAACAAAGGAAGAGCATGCGCTTCAGCCCTTCCCCCTCCCCAAGGTCTAGTGGGTACTGGATGAGGTCTGTTGTAGGATGGTATTGTTGTATATTGGAATCAGCTTGTGTTGTACATGTTGGAATATTAAATGGTGCAGTATTTGCCTGATGTGTTGGCATATGATATCCAGCTTGCATATTTAATTAACTATGGCATTATGGGAGATTTCAATGAGGTAGCTTCATAATGGAGTTTGTTTGTAGACCATGCGGTTTGGACAATAGGGCAGGAAGCATTCCCAAACCCCCCCCTCACACAAACACACACACTCACACACACACACACCATCACCAGCCATCTTGAACATGTGCTCTCAGCAGACATTGATATCTCTCTCATTGTATTTTGTTGTGTCTCTTTCTCTCTCTCTCTCTCTGTCTCTCTGTCTCATATTGCTCATTGTATTTTGATCTTTAATAACCGTTTCATGTATATTATCTGTACCTTATGACCTAATGTTTGTACAATTTATTTGCACACATTATTAGATCATAGCGTTGTAACATCTGTACGTTTACCTCAATAATAATCTTTAGCGCGTTGGACCGCTATTCAGCTGTCTCAGTATTTCATTAATGGTATAATCAAACACAGCGCTAATTAGCGACATCTTGTGGTTTTAGAAGGTATAGGCAGGTTTTGTCTTAGAGGTTCTAGGCAGGTGAATTTTAGAGGTTTATAGGCAGGAATGTTTTAAAAGGTTTATTTATAAATTCAACAGTGGGGGCTCATAGGTTTATCACGTTATCTGATACACGGTAACACTCGGTCAGTTCTCTCTCAGCAAAAGGGTGGAGGTGCCTTTTGAGAGACGCATTAGTCTTTCATTATCACAGTGTTGCTGAGAGCGTACTGCCGGTTATTGTGTAGAGGAAGCGCTGATCAGAATCCAGGGACAAGAGAGGAAAAAAAGGTTTTTTTTTCTCTGTTAATAGAACCTTACGTTTAGAGGGGTGCCGCAGTATTGAGTATGTGGCTGAGACGCATTTTTGCGTACGCAGTTAAAAAGTCAATATACGCTTGTGTGGTAGTCGCATAATTGTGTATGCGGCCGGTCGCACAATAGCGTATACGCACTTCCGGTTCTGCTGCCACGTGTTTGAACAAAGCCATTAAGGTTTACATTTTTTTCTATCTACCAATATCTGGGTTAAACGTTTATTTTCTGCGCAGAGAAAAAGTGTGTAACAGTGAGTGTATTGTTGGTAGGGGTAATTTATTCCCTAAAGTTAAGGGTACCGTTTGATTCTTAAGGGCTAGGTGCAAGGGTTAGCCTAGTCGCTCGGTAAGCAGCTTTACCGTTCTAAACACAGTAGCAGGTGTACATGTTGTCTTTGTTGTATAGATGTGCGTGAGAGTGGCCGACATATAAACTCTCATAGGTCTGGAAGTTACCTTACTAAAGCTTATCCGGGTCTGGAAGTTGCCTTATCAAATCTTATCCAGGTGTGTGGGCGCCGCCGACTTAAATCGTTCACAGGTAAGTGAAAGAATCTTGATTGTCTTTCACCAGCTTAAATTTTTATTGAAAAGCGTAGGAGTTGTCTCAGAATGGGAGCCACGCAAACAGTAGAAATGTTAGGCAATGATGTGCTGCTAATGGAGGCGCCGATCAGATCGGCCCATCCTATCATGCATAACTAAGTACGGTACTTATGCAATAAGGTATTGTGATATATGGTTTAATATGACGAGAATGAGTGTTAGACCATTTCCCAGAATTGGTGGTTTTGATAAAAATGTGTTAGACAATGTCCAGGATCACATCAGTATTGTGCGATCCCGAGAGAAAAAGATTAAGTATTTTGTTAAAACTGTGGCAGTGTGAAGGGGATGCGCGGCTTAACAATGTGCAAACGATGCAAACTAGCGTCGTGGGCACATTACCAGAGAATAAACCCGCAGCGTTGAATTGCAATGCGTGCGAGCTGCGAAATATCGCGCACGTGCGGCACGGTAGCGTTGTGGAAGGTAGTACAGATGGTTCATGCGCACCACCACCGTCATATGCGGATGGGGGTGTAGGTACAGTCAATGTGAAAACCCATAAAAATGTAACTAACCACTTATACCCTCTCTTAAGCTAAAAACAAAAAAAGAGAGACCCAGAGTGAGGTAGCTTAACTATTGTTTACTTTCTCCCTCCCGTACCCCAATTACCAGTGCCCTCTTGCTTCCATATAAGGGAGAGGTACACTGCACATAGACACAAAAGCCTCAGGGTCCCAGGGACTAACCCAGTATTGTTTGTCAAAGCTTTATAGAACTGTGTAAAATCTTTTCAGCCCGTATGTTTAAATGATATTAAACTGTTGTGCTTTATCTCTCACATACAGGACGCAAGGCTGCCAAAGACATACGACAGCCATAACCGGCTAAGGTTAAATACTTGAAGTACTGCCCTACCCAGGGGCCAAGGAAACAATAGAACCGTAGACATTTATAACAGAATTTTTTTTATTGCAGGAATTTTTGTATCAATACAGTATCCTTAGAATTAGTGATGGAAGGGATACTCATTTCACAAGTAATATCTTTTACAACATGTGTAAGGTGATAGGTACTAGTATCAAGATCATCCCAGACCACCTGTCTGTCTCCCGTTGAGATACTGTTTGCCAGGTAGCCTCATGTGAAAATATTATGAGGTTACTGTGCAGGTTCTCATGACAATGTGTAAGAACAACAGGAATTGAAGTGTTATTTACTAACATGCCTGAAGCAAACTGTAATGATGATAAACCTGGAGAAAAATGTATTTGATCTAATAATTTCTTGTGTTCAGATTGCCTGATTGATCGGGGGATAGAACCATATCCGACGTGTTAACAAAATTCTACATCCTCAAAGGGTGGCTGACTAAGATGCCAGAGTCCATTCCACCAAATACAGGGAGGATAAATCTACCGGGGGAGATACAAGGCGGAGATGAGGCCAATAGCATGGACCTGTCGATCGCGAGCTTGTGCCGGGAAGATTAAAAGGTGACTGTGAGCTATCTGAGCTAAAGAAATTGCAGATCAGTGTTGCAGCCATGGAGCAGCCCGCTGTGTTCATTTTTGTATTCTTTTTCAGAGTTTTCACCATCCTGAGTTGCTCGGGGATTCCTGGTTTCGGTGATGGGGGACTGATACAGACAATGGGAGCTGATGTCGGCATTGATGCAGAGGAGTCGAAAGGAGGAGAGATATGCCAATCAGGGGAGTGTCTGACTAATCATAGTACAGTAATAATTAATTGTATTATAACCCTGATTAAGAACATACCCTATGCTAAGGTAACCTGAATTTGAGTGGTCATGCATAAATATAATGTTTATGTTGTTTTAAATCATCTTAGGTAATGCAGTCCCAACCCCTTCCAAGGCTCCCCTTATAGGATAGGTGCATCCCCACATCTTTCCCATGATCCCTTAAGGATCCGTGGTGTGCATATAAGGGCAGTTTTATGTCCCTCCCGGAGACGCATTATCTGAATGATTCAAATGACCACACTGTGTCATACCATAAGAACATTGAACGGTATATTCTCATGCATGGCTAAACAGATTCAGAATAGGTTGTGATAGCGCTTGATTGGCTATCAAAGGGTGGACTGTCGAAACCGGATAATTGGGTAAGACAGAATTTGTTTGCAATCAGGAAAACCTGCACGACGCCATCTTGTGAATGGCAGCAAGACTCCATTTTAGAAAAGAAAGCTTACACAAGTGCCATTTTGTCAAAAATACATAGTACACAAACCACAGTGCAAAGTTGCTAAAAGTAGCAGGAACAGCTTTTTAACAATCTTCCCCAAACACATACCGACAGTGTTCAGAATACATAAAATAACTTTCCAACACATTAAAATCACCACAGACTTATATTTGAGCAACAGCAAAGCAGTGGTGTTTTCCCCGCATACATATATTTAAAAGCAATGGTCCCATAACGCAAAAAGGATAATTATTACTTGGTTTAAACGCAATGTCAGTATATAAAGAAATGAATGTTTTCTGTAACTATGGCTTAGTAAATGACAATTGGATTGTGTTTGGAAAAGTACTGATCTACTCTGTTTCCACAGCGTTCCGGTGACATCAATATGAAGATCAGAACATGTGGCTATGAAATATGAATGTTAGAGAGAATAACTATTTGAAATGTTGTAAGCCATGGCAGCTTAGATTTGCATGTGGGGGATGCAAAGGGAGGTTGGAGACCTTTTGTATCCATTTGAAATTGTCCAATAAATGCCCTGTAACAGATTTCTAACCTTTACCAAAAGACAATGACATGGTGTAGGCTTGTTTACATTTTTGTCCAAAGGACTGGTTATTCCAGTCTAATCAATAGAGATAGCTAACTGGGACTAGGATTTAATTAGCAGTAGTTCAGGTAACCAAAAGGATACTACCTTGCTGATGACCTCACAGGTGAAAGGGGGCGGGAACATAGCATGCACATTCTGAGAACACACAAGCCAGCACACACACTTGCAGATTTTGGAAGAGAGAGGTTCCCTCCCTCACAGGACAACGGAAAATGGGTCTCAGTTCCCCTGGGTTATAGCTAAGTATAAAATGTGCAATATTTAGCCTATTTGGGTGTCTGTAGCTATTTTTGGTGTTAATCTGTTATTAGCTTAGCATGGTTTGTGGTTTGTAGCTTTCTAAGGATATTCATGAGTCTGTGTTAGCATACAGTGGATGATATGTTATCTAATCTGTACTTTTCATCTACACTGTAGGGTACAATAGTCTGTTATCAGTATGCAGGAAACGGATGGATTATGGAGTTTTTGTAATATTTGTAAATGATTGATGCTGGTTGATTGAGATCCTCTGGTGAGCTGTGTTAGGGCCTTCCCATGTGCTCTGTGTTAGGGCCTTCCCATGTGCTTGGTGTTAGGGCCTTCCCATGTGCTTGAACAATATCTCTGCTTGGGAGAGATAGGCTTGGTATGTGTTGTGTACTCATGAATGTAATCATAGGGTGGTATCAGTTATATATTATGGAAGTTGAATTAATAACAGCTTTGAATGGTCATAAGTTATTGCCTTGTGGGTCAGATAGGTATATTGTCTGCAGTTTATTAGAGATGGCTACTTCCATGTGGGGTGAACATAGGAAATTATAATTCTACCCAGTTATGGTGTTGTATGGGTCAGATAGGTATATTGTCTTTATTATAATTGTGATCATTGATGGATGTATGATTTACAGAGTTACAACTTAATTTGAGTTTTCAAATTGGAGTTTGCCTAGGGATCATGAGGCTTGCAAACAAAGGAAGAGCATGTGCTTCAGCCCTTCCCCCTCCCCACGGTCTAGTGGGCACTGGATGAGGTCTGTTGTAGGATGGTATTGTTGTATATTGGAATCAGCTTGTGTTGTACATGTTGGAATATTAAATGATGCAGTGTTTGCCTGATGAGTTGGTATATGTGTAAAATTTGTAAATACCTTTTAATACATTCCTGCCTATAAACCTCTAAGATTCACCTGCCTAGAACCTCTAAGACAAAACCTGCCTATAAACCTCTAAGATTCACCTGCCTAGAACCTCTAAGACAAAACCTGCCTGTACCTTCTAAAACCACAAGATGTCGCTATTTTGATTATACCATTAATGAAATACCGAGACAGTTGAATAGCGTTCCAAAGCGCTAAAGATTATTATTCAGGTTAAAAGTACAGATGTTACAACGCTATGATCTAATAATGAGCGCAAATAAATTGTACAAACATTAGGTCATAAGGTACAGTTAAAATACATGAAACGGTTATTAAAGATCAAAATACAATGAGCAATATGAGAAAGAGAGAGAGAGAGAGAGAGAGAGAAAGAGACATATTAAAATACAATGAGAGATATATCAATGTCTGCTGTGAGCACAAGTTCAAGATGGCTGGAGATGGTGTGCGTGTTTGTGCGTGAGGGGGGCTGGGAATGCTTACTGCCCTATTGTCCAAACCGCATGGTCTCTGAACCTACAACAGACCTCATCCAGTAGTCACTAGACCGTGGGGAGGGGGAAGGGCCGAAGCACATGTTTTTCCTTTGTTTGCAAGCCTCATGATCCCTAGGCAAACTCCATCCTGCACCAAGCTGCAACTCCGCAAATCATCCATCAATGACCACAACCACAACAAAGACAATATACCTATCTGACCCACACAACACCACAACTGGGCAGAATCACAATTTCCCTTGTTCACCCCACATGGAGGCAAGCCATCTCCAACAAACCGCAGACAACATACCCATCTGACTCACACAACACCACACGGCAACCACCCACGACCATTCAAAGCTGCCATCAATTCAACCTCCACGATACAACACGTGACACCACCCTATGATCACATTCATGAGTATACAGCACACACAAAGCCCATCTCTCCAAAGAAGAGATACCGTTCAAGCACACGGCAAGGCCCAAACACAGAACACATGGCAGGGCCCAAACACAGAACACATGGCAGGGCCCAAACACAGAACACATGGCAGGGCCCACACACAGAACACATGGCAGGGCCCACACACAGAACACATGGCAGGGCCCACACACAGAACACATGGCAGGGCCCAAACACAGAACACATCGCAAGGCCCAAACACAGAACACATCACAGGGTCTCAATCAACCAGCATCAATCATTCACAAATATCACAACAATTCCACAATCAATCCCTTTCCTGCATGCTGACAACAGACCACTGTACCCTACAGTGCAGATGAAAAGCACAGACCAGACAACACATCATCCACTGCATGCCAACACAGACCCATGAATATCCTTAGAAAACTACAAACCACACACCATGCTAAGCTAATAACAGATTAACACCACATAGCTACAGACACCCAAATAGGCTAAATATTGCACAATTTATACTTAGCTACAACAACCCAGGGGAACTGAGATCCATATTCTTCCGTTGTCTGGTCAGGGAGTGTACCTCTCTCTTCCTCTAAAATTTGCAAGTGTGTCCCAGTCTGTTTCTCCAAGTGTGTGCATGCTATGTTCCCGCCCCCTTTTACCTGTGAGGTCATCAGAAAGGGAGTATCCTTTTGGTTACCTGAATTAGATTCTACTCCCAGCTAGCTAGCTCTATTGATTAGACTGGAATAACCAGTCCTTTGGACAAAAATTTAAACAGGCCTACACCATGTTATTGTCTTTTGGTAAAGGTTAGAATTCTGTTACAGGGCATTTATTGGACAATTCCAAATGGATACAAAAGGTCTCCAACCTCCTTTTGTATCCCCCAACATGCAAATCTAAGCTGCTATGGAAAACAACATTTCAAATAGATATTCTCTCTAATATTCATATTTCATAGCCACATGTTCTGATCTTCATATTGATGTCACCGGAGAGCTGTGGAAACAAGGTAGATCAGAACGGTTCCAAACACAGTCCAATTGTCATTTACTAAGCCATAGTTACAGAAAACATCTCTTTACACAGTATACTGACATTGCGTTTAAACCAAGTAATAATTAGCCTTTTTGCGTTACGGGACCATTGCTTTTAAATGTATGTATGCGGCGAAAACAGCACTGAATTGCATTGTGCGTCTGATTGCAAACAGATTCTGTCTTCGCCAATAATCCGGTTTTGACATATGATATCCAGCTTGCATATTTAATTAACTATGGCATTATGGGAGATTTCAATGAGGTAGCTTCATAATGGAGTTTGTTTGTAGACCATGCGGTTTGGACAATAGGGCAGGAAGCATTCCCAAACCCCCCCTTCACACACAAACACACACCACCACCAGCCATCTTGAACATGTGCTCTCAGCAGACATTGATATCTCTCTCATTGTATTTTGATGTGTCTCTTTCTCTCTGTCTCTCTGTCTCTCTGTCTCATATTGCTCATTGTATTTTGATCTTTAATAATCATTTCATGTATATTAAATGTACCTTATGACCTAATTTTTGTACAATTTATTTGCGCTCATTATTAGATCATAGCGTTGTAACATCTGTACTTTTACCTGAATAATAATCTTTAGCGAGTTGGACCGCTATTCAACTGTCTCAGTATTTAATTAATGGTATAATCAAACACAGCGCTAATTAGCGACATCTTGTGGTTTTAGAAGGTATAAGCAGGTTTTATCTTAGAGGTTTATAGGCAGGTTTTGTCTTAGAGGTTCTAGGCAGGTGAATCTTAGAGGTTTATAGGCAGGAATGTATTAAAAGGTTTATTTATAAATTCAACAATGTTCACAACATATAATTACACTTCCCTTCTGTAGAGGGCTGTACCAATGCAACTTTAAAAACTCAATGTTAAATTATGAAATGATTCACCCTCCACATATGTGTGTTTATTTGTAAATTTTGGATATCAAATTCCACAACACTTGATATTACACTCAAAATAATATGTAATTGGCCTTATTGTAAATGTCAAATATAGTTTACAGAGATTTTGCCAGCATTTCTTTAATAATAATACCAAAAACAAAGTGAACATTTTTGAGCAGTTAGGTTCACATTTGGGTAACTTTCCCAAAAATATGATCTATTTAACCTTAAATGTTTGTGAATTAAAAAGACAATAAACATACAAACACAAAAAGCAATCAAAGTAATGCTCAATGTAACAAATCACCACAAAACATTATTTAAAACCAAAAGAACCTTTGCCCCTCCCTGCCCCTTTGGATGCACCTGTGCTCACACGTGTGCTGTGTCAAGGTGGTGAGAGCGGGGATAATGGGGGCTGGTAGGTTGGGAACTTAGGCTGGAGACTGTTGGGGCCTCAACATCTTGCCTTGGAAGTGTCAAGTTCCTTTGTTGGGAAAGGAAGGCCTGTGCCAACTCCCGTAAGGCCATGGTTTGCTCCCGTATGGCTTGGGTGAGTTCAAACGTTCGAACATTATTGTCACTCGCCATACGGGTGCGTGTTCCCTGGGCCACTGCGGAGGTTCGATTTAACTTTCTATTTTGGTGCTATTACATTTAATTGTTGAGTTTGCATACCCATGAATTCCATCTAGGCTTCACGGAAGTTGTGCAGTGTACGGGTCATTTCATCTACATTTGGTATGGCTGATTCAGTTGGTGCCTGTGTGGGTTGGGGTGGTTGGGCTACAGGGCAGAGGGGTGTTGGCTCAACTGGAGTGAGGATAATGGTGGTGTCCTCAGCGTCCTCCATAGCCGAATAATCCACCAGGGCCAAAGGTCTTGCTGGGACATCTGGTGCTGGTGTGAGTCCAATTGGTTGATAATATTTTCTTGTGTAAAATGTTTAACAAAAAAAGAGTATGTTACTTTTACATCAACCTCAAACAATGGTTTAACTAGTTTTACATAGACAATTTTTTTTATTAGTTCTGGAATCTTCCATACAACTATGGGTAATATGTTTTTGTAAGTATTATTTATCAACCATACTGCCATTTCCGAATTAATTATTTAAAAATGTTATGGTCTGCATTACACATGTGTCAAAGCTGCATCGCGTGTGTGCCTAAATTCCACTGCTTTAACTCAGACACAAAGGAAAGTAATACAGGGTGAGTGCCATGTTTGGAGTATTTGGGAACAGTATTTGGGAACATTGTCAAGGAGGGTTCACTGAAACACCGGTGTGTGAGTGTTGTTTGAAGTCATTACATGGCCCTTAATTTGTGTTAAACGTTACAGAAATACACAGGTGTGCCGGGTTAAATACACAGGTGTGCCGGGTTAAATAGGGCACAAGGCTGAAACTTGTCACAGCTGTTGATTTTGCAAGTTGCCTGCTGTTGTTTGTCAATGTTTGTCTGATTGAATCCAGTCAGCATTGATGCAACCAGGTAATAAAGAAGCTGTGGATGTGTTGATGGTTGGCTCTATTTATGTTGTTTTTTAATATGTTTATAGTAGGTTAAGAAGAAAACTCACCCGTCTCTTCATCAGACAGCTGTGAGCGTGCCCGTTTACTGTTTTTTTCCTCTTCAAAGTGGCACCTAGTTAAAGTAACAGAGATTGTTTCTTAATTAGTCAATTAGTAAAACAATACTGGTTAAACATAGGCAAAGTTTTTTTAAATTTTTTAGATTTTTAAATGACTTATCATGGTTTTTAGAAGTACAGGCGAAAAGCCATTTTGGGAAAATTCAGAGTGGCCAATGTCGTCATTTCGGCAGGCGAAAACGGGGCATATTCTCAAAACCATAATCAATTTGAGCGGACCTGTGATACTTTTACGCCTCCCAGACTTTTCGCCTACTTCGCCGGTTTTGCAGACGGAAAAGTATTGCGCGTGTGCTCACGTATCCCCTTATTCAAATTGAAAGTACGCGAAAACGGGACCCGGTGAAACTTAAACTAGAGGAAAGTCATGTCAGATTTGGGAAAATTAGCCTGACACCCCCCAAAAGATGCTCTGACATGGGGGTTGCTATTGTACCCCCCAAATTGGCTTGCTGAAGGTATTTGGTGTTTTTAAACGGCCTCAATAGTTGATAAATTGCGTTTTTACATAAATGGCGAAGAATAGTATTCTGGGTTTTTTAATGCCAAAAATTTCTGTTCCCTACAAATTTGGGGTACTTGAAAATGTGGTACAGCATATTTAAAAGTTGATTAAGTTAATTTTATAAAAACATAAAAAATCCACCTGCTGCAAGCCCCTGCAATGGAAAAAACACCTGGGGCATACTTGGGGACCCCCCTGAAGTCTATTTAAAAAGTTTATAACTTTGTCCCCCAACTTTTTTTTTTCATTGCCCCAACCAAAATGAAAGTTATTTTTTGGGGTTTTCTGAAGTATTTTTGGCACATTTTTTGATGCAGTTTTCCTTTAGAAGACTGTCTTAAGGTTGCACGGGGGTTCCCGCAATGTTGTGCCCCAAAACCCCAATTCTGCACTTTTCTGCCGGGTCCATTGCATTGACTTTCCGCCAGACGAAATGACATCACCCGCGATAATTTTTCGCACAAAACGACCTTTCACTTAAAAGCAATAAATAAAAAAACAACTCACCAGGACGCCTTGGAGCAGGAGGGCGATCCAGATCCTCTATATGGTCGCCTGGCAGTACTTCTGGAGGCAAAACCTGCTTCAACTCCTCCTCAAACCTGCTAAACATTATCCGGATACGGCGTCCTCCACCGGTTTTGCGCGCTTCTCGCATCTCATCCGCCATTTTTGCCTTTAAACTCCGCTTAACATCATTATATCGCTTTTTAATATTTTACACATCACGGGGGCAGGAACCAACAGCTGTAACAGCATCCAAAACACTTTGGCACATAGCTTTTTTATGGGCCAATGGGGTGTTATGTGCATCTTCGCCCAGGAGGCGACCATACAACGGCACTATTGCATGGACTAAGCACAATTCTCTGCATGCGTAAAACGCACATTGCGGCCTGTCCACATTTTGCCAGGGCGTGGAACAACTTCCTCAACATCCTCCTCCTCACCCTCTTCCTCCTCACTACTCTCCTCCTGTGTAGCATCACTGCTCGCCTCCTCCTCCTCCTCAGTAATTGCCTGTCTAACTGTGACAGCTTAATCCTCCACCTCCTGCCCAGGGGCACCGAGAGGGGGGGGGGGGTGGGTACAAATTACCCGGGCCCGGGCTTCCTGAGGAGCACGGTGGGGGCCCAGGTCCGAAGCCGCCCCCCCCTCCCTCACAGCAGCCCAGCAGTCTATTATGCCTGTGGGGGGAGCGATCACACTGATCGTGCCCCCCCTGGCTTTGCGCTGGGCTGAGGGGGCTCAGAACGCCCCCCTCACCAGAGCGGCGCTGAAAATCTTTTTTTTTCACTAAGTGCTTCAAAACTGACACCCTATTGAATTTGCGAGTTTCAGTACAAACTCGAACTTTTTAAAAGTGCGAGAAGGTGCGAGTTTGTACTGTTACTAAAACTGACACCCTATTACATTTGACCCCTTGACTTTTTATTTTTGGTTTTACTATTTCTTCTGTTGGCCGTAATGGTTACAGATATAATACAAGCAGTCATTACAATATTCTGTCTTACAGAACCTCTCAGTGCAAAATGAAACCTAAAGCTGCATATACATTATACACACACAATGAAACAAATGAACGATTCTAGTAAAGATTTTTGTTAATTTTTTCAAGGGAAAAATGAATGAAAATCGTTTACTAAAATCGTTCATTTACTAAGTGTAATGAACGATTTTTTTGAACTACGAACGATTTTTGCATATTCCCTTACAGAAAATCGTTGAGTTGGCCAGTCTGGCTGAACTACAAACTACAAACGTGAACGCACATGAACGATAATTGTTCATCGTTTTCACTCAGAAAGTGAACAATTTTTTCAACGTTTGAACGATAAACGATATCTTTACCGATAATCATTCAAAAAACCGTTGTGTGTGTATGCACCTTTAGACTAAATATCAACATTTATGAAACTGATGTAAAAAAATCCCAAGGTCATAAAATCTCTTATTGTACCTACTGAAAGTCGGTGTTTTATCAGAGAGCAATTACACGGTTTCATGTACAGTAGAGAAACTTGGTACTTGTTTTGCTATTTTCAAGGTTGTAAAGTGTTTTGGATCTTTTGTACAACGGGCATCATTCTATACAATATTTGCTTTTAGAAAAGTAATTGAAAAATACTTGAAGGCCACAGTGAATTACAAGTACTTATAGTGTACGTATGTGGTTTTCCACCGATTGTTATATTGTATAGCAAGATGCGGGCTTGTGTAAACAGAGATACAAGAGTATGTTTGTCATTTATTGTTTAGACAGTCGGTGGCCTTGTTATATTGTTTATCACTATTGAAGATGAGCTCAACAAGTCAGTAAGTTGCAGAATTGGAACTTTGGCCTTTTCATGGCTGCTGAAATCATCCTGAGACATGAATGCTGAATGCTTAGCGGGATTCATGGCCAGGGAAACTTGCTTGTTGCACCTCGCACCTCATAATGTAGCAAACACAAGCAATATTCCCGTACCTTAATATACTTAAATCTGTGCAGGAGCAGGTCTCATGATGGCCGTTGCTTAATTGAATCTGATTCTGAGGGTTGTTTTACTAGAAATGTTACTCAATGGCTTTTAAATTGAAGCGTCTCAGCAAGTTATAGTAAAAAAGTTTATTTTAGAAACATCTCATTTCACCATCAAATCAAGTTCTTCACTGATTTTTTTTAATTGAATTTTAAATCACAATAAGATCTGTATATCAATTTGCAGTTGAACCAATATCGGGAATAGTTCCATGGGGGGAAAAGAAAAAACTGTGGCTGATTCGTTCTTCTCTCGATATGATGTATATTATAATATAATGTAAGATACTTCTTTTCACTTTGCAGAGAGATTTACGTCAACAAAAGTTCAAAGGATGTAATTAATATAGAATAATAAAGTAATAATAGATTCACCTTAACTTTGGGGAATATTTATAAAAATATGTCTGGTATATCACCTCAAAACAACAATTTTTGGGAGGGGGTATCCACAAAAACTACGTACGTACCACCTGAATGTATTTGATTGGGACTGCGGCATATCGACTGCGATTCCTCATTTTTGATCGCAAAAGCAGCCCCCATAGGCAGGCGCGCTGATAGCCGTGCCGGGCCTGGGTAAAAGGGAGCGTGGCCTAATCGCGGGAGGCGTGGTCATGCTCCCTTAAAACTTTTTAATTAATTTTTGTCAGCGCCGTCTAATCGCTACACTTCACAAAATATTCTGGGAAATTGTCTTGATGCCATAGGCTGTGCAGCTAGGTTCCGAACCTAGAAGTAAAGTGATCGTATTGCTTTTACACATTGCAGGGTCGGGCTTCTATCGGAGCCCCTGTTTCTGCATTTGAAGCAATACATAATTTCTTATTGCCACAATAAGCAGCAATAAAAAATTATAATTATTGGGACCAAATCCCAATAAATAATTTATATGCCCCATAATAACACTTACATAAAATCTGCAAGAAAGTTTGTTTGTAAATTAATTTTTGATTATATCCCAAAACATTATCCAGAGGCTAAGGACATTCGGTATTGAAACAATATTCTGCCGTAACATACTGTCATCAGATATTGAGGAAGGAATCCTTTAGACATCAATGCATAAAAATCTGATGGCTCTGTCTGAGTTTTTTCTATTCATAATTGTGGACAGAGCTGTATTGAACGGTGACAAAGTCCTTCAAATGTTACATTTTCAAATAATTCATCCAAGGCAGCTGGGTCTATTTAAACCATGATTTCTCAATGTGCTCACATTCTGAATGAATACAATTCCTCTTTATGATTGGTAACAGAATCAGAGCCATAACCAGACATTTTGGTGCCCTGTGCGAGAAAGAGCATTGGTGCCCCTCCCCTCTCTCCCATGACTCTCTGTCCCAGATACAGCACCCGTCTGGCCAATAAATGAAAATGATCCTTACGGCTAATAATTTAACAGGTGACCAATCAACAATAATATATTTTTGTTTGCGATCATCTTATTAAAATGCAGACGCAGGATGATCCTGTGTCTTGATTTAAATTAGATTATGGCAAACAAGAGTATTTTATTGTTTATTGGTTACCTGTTAAATAGTTACCTTATACTTGGAATGGGACGTAGTTATATAATACCAACAGTCGGGAATGCCTGCACAGGAATCCCAACACCTATCAGAATCCCGGAGCTGGCACCCCGACAGTAAGAAGGGAATGGGTATGTAATGCCGGCTGTCGGGGGCCTCCTGCCAGAATACCGACAGCGGCATCCCAATGGTTGGTATCCAGACAGGGGTCAGGTAAGTATACTTACCCTCCCCCTTCTCTCCTAACCATCCCTTCTTGTAGCCTAACTCTCCCCACCCCACATCCTAACCCTAACCCTCCCCGTTAGTGCCTAAACCTAACCCTCCCCCCTTAGTGCCTAGCCCTAACCCCCCGCCAGGGGTGCCTAACCTTAACCCTCCGTCCTAGGGTGCCTAAACCTAACCTCCCCCCAAAACCAAATCCTAACCCCGCTACACACCCTAAACCTAACCCTCCCCCATGCGCAGATAATGCTAGGGGCGCCCCAGACTTACCTCGTTCAGACTGGCGTCCTTCGACATTCCGGTGTCGGGACTAAGATAGGCGTCAGCATTTCGAATCCTATCTTAAGTCCCTTGTCGGGATTTCCCTGTCGGTATAGAGACCAGTGACATCGTGGCTGCCGATCTCATAACTGCTTCCCCGTAAAAAGTGGGGTCAGGGGGAGGGTTAGGCTCTAGGAGGGGGTTAGGGTTAGGCACTAGGGAGGTAGCCCAGGCAATCCTGCGCTATCCGTGCGGTGGCACTGGCCGAACCACCTTAGTTAAGTACCATGAACAAAATAGCGCCAAAAAATAAAAAAATAAGAGTGAAATACTATAAAAGCCATCGAAGAGTAGGAGGAAAGCGATCTATGGCGCCACTAATCATACATGCACGTCAGGTGCTAATCTACAGTGAGTGCTGATGGTGCACATATTGTGACTGCTAGCGGCCAGATTGGACAATTACATGCTGAATATGGGATAGCTGTAGTGATCTGTCTGACTCCATACCTAAAAGTGAAAAATAAGAATGAGATAATGTTATATAGACAATGCTAATATTTTAGAACCATTTCTGGCTCAGTGGTATACACAGAACCTTTACGGACATGGATAATCAATTTACTTTTGCGCAAATTCTTTCCTTACTGTAAATATCTTTAGTGCAGTCTGGATGTATTTATAATAGGGGTGTGCACCGGCCACTTTTCGTGTTTTGTGTTTTGGATCTGGATCTTTCTTCGTGTTTTGGATCTGGATTGGTTTTGCCAAAACCACCCTTCCGTGTTTTGAGTTCTGGGTTTTGTGTTTTGGATCTGTATTTTTTTTAAAAAAAGCATAAAAACAGCTAAAATCACAGAATTTGTGGGTTTTTCTGTTCCTATGCTATTATTAACCTCAATAACCTTAATTTCCACTAAATTCCAGTCTGTTCTGAACACCTCACACCTCACAATAGTGTTTTTATGTACAAATAGTGTTTTTATGTCCATAGTCATCCAGCACCGAGGTAGCTGGATGACTATGCTAAGAGATACGAGTGGGCGGCACAAACACGTGGCCCATCTAGGAGTGACACTGCAGTGGCAGATAGGATGGAAGTTTGAAAAACTAGGCCCCAAACTGTACATTAAGCAAAGAAAAAAAAGAGGTGCAAGATGGAATTGTCCTTGGGCCCTCCCACCCACCCTTATGTTGTATAAACAGGACATGCACACTTTAACAAACCAATCATTTCAGCGCCAGGGTCTGCCACACGACTGTGGCTGAAATGATTGGTTCGTTTGGGCCCCCACAAAACAAGCTGGCAATTTATCTGTCCCTGCACAAACTGGCTCTACGGAGGCAAGATGTCATCCTCATCCTCCTCATCCACCGATTCCTCACCCTCTTCAGTGTTGTGTACATCCTCATCCTCACAGAGTATTAATTCGTCCCCGCTGGAATCCACCACCACAGGTCCCTCTGTACGTTCTGGAGGCTGGTCTCCCTGGAAGAGTTGATAATTCATTTTGATGAACATCATCTTCTCCACATTTTGTGGAAGCAACCTCCTACGCCTTTCTCTGACAAGGTTCCCGGCTGCACTAAATACTCTTTCACAGTACACACTGGAAGGGGGGCAACTCAGGTAAAATAGAGTCAGTTTGTAGAGGGGCCTCCAAATTGCCTCTTTTTCCTGCCAGTACAGGTACGGACTGTCTGACATGCCTACTTGGATGCTGTCACCGATGTAATCCTCCACCATTCTGTCAATGGTTACAGTATCATATGCAGTGACAGTAGACATGTCAGAAATTGTTGCCAGGTCCTTCAGTCCAAACTAGAAGTCCAAACTTGGTCCTGCCTGCCCTACATCACTGCCAGCGGGTTGCTTAGGATACCTAAGTTTTTTCCTGGCAGTCCAGTTGCGGGAGAAAATGAAGAAGGAGCTGTTGACGTGTCACATTCCGCTTCAGTGTTTTCACCAGCAGGTCTTTGCACCTCTGCAGGCTTGTGTCGGCTGGAAAGAGAGACACCACATAGGCTTTAAACCTAGGATCGAGCACGGTGGCCAAAATGTAGTGGTCTGATTTCAACAGATTGACCACCCTGGAATCCTGGCAAAGCGAATGAAGGGCTTCATCCACAAGTCCCACATGCCGAGCGGAATCGCTCCATCTTAGCTCCTCCTTCACTTTCTCCAGCTGCTTCTGCAAAAGCCTGATGAGGAGAATGACCTGAGTCAAGCTGGCAGTGTCTGAACTGACTTCACGTGTGGCTAGTTCGAAGGGCTGGAGAACCTTGCACAACACGGAAATCATTCTCCACTGCGCTTGAGTCGGGTGCATACGAGGGATGTGCAGGTTCGGTTCTACTCGGTTCCGTTCGGGTTTTTTTACCGTATCTTATTGGGTATCAGCTGTCATGAGTTTTGGATAGCCAATAAGATTCGGTAAAAAAAAACGAACTGAACCGAGTAGAACCAAGCCTGCACATCCCTAGTGCATACCCACTCCTTTGCCTATGTCATAGGTGGGTGTATAGGCTTGAATGGCCTTTTTGCTGCTCCTCCATCCTCTGAAGCATATAGAGGGTTGAGTTCCACCGCATCATAACCTCTTGCTTCAGGTGATGACGGGGCAGGTTTAAGAGTGTTTGCTGGCGCTCCAGTCTTCGGCACACAGTCGCTGAATGGCGAAAGTGGCCAGATATTTTTCGGGCTACCCAAAGCGTCTCCTGCACGCCCCTGTCGCTTTTCAGAAAATTCTGCACCACCAAGTTTATTGTGTGAGCGAAACATGGGACGTGCTGGATTTTGCCCAGATGTAATGCCCGCACAATATTGGTGGCGTTGTCAGATATCACAAATCCCCAGGAGAGTCTAAGTGGGGTAAGCCACTGGGCGATGATTTCCCTTAGTTTCTCTAAGAGTTTGTTGGCGGTGTGCCTCTTACTGAAACCGGTGATACACACCGTAGCCAGCCTTGGAAAGAGCTGGTGTTTCTGAGATGCTGCTACTGGTGACGCTGCTGTTGTTGCTGCGTAAGGTGATACATCTACCCAGTGGGCTGTCATATAGTCCTTGGTCTGCCCTGTTCCACTTGTCCACATGTCCGTGGTTAAGTGGACATTGGGTACAACCGCATTTTTCAGGACACTGAGGACACTTTTTCTGACGTTTCTGTACAGTCTCGGTATCGCCTGCCTAGTGAAGTGGAATCTAGACGAGATTTGGAACCGGGGACACACTACCTCCATCAATTGTCTAAATCCCACTGCACTAATGGTGGATACTGGACGCACGTCTAACACCAACATAGCAGTCAAGGCCTCAGTTATACGCTTTGCTTCAGGATGACTGCTGTCGTACTTCATCCTCCTCGCTAAGGACTGTTGGAGGGTCAATTGTTTAGTAAAAGTAGTGGTGTTCATACTTCCTCTCTGGGATGATGAATGACTCCCAGCAGCAACAGCAGCAGCGGCAGCAGTAGGCATAGCAATGCAGGATCCTCCGGAGGAATCCCGGATAGGAGAGTCAGTCATGCCAGTGACATGGCCTGCAGGACTACTTCCGATCCTGACTAAGGAGGAAATTGACGAGGAGGGAGTTGATGGTGTGGTTTGCAGGCGCATGGATACAACAGGACAACAGGGATTTAGGTGTCCCTGGACTGCTTACGGTCTTAGCCAAAGTTTCTGAACTTGACAGTAACTTTTTATGAATGTGCTGCAGGTGCCGTATAAAGGAGGATGTTCCTAGGTGGTTAACGTCCCTACCCCTACTCATTTCACCTTTACATATGGTACATATGGCAAGACAGTTGTCCGGATTTGGATAGAAATATTGCCAGACCAAAGAGGTGGAATGTTTGGTCTTCTGCCCAGGCATGACCGTGATGGGCTTTTTCATCCCACGGACTACTGTCTCCCCCGGAGCCTGATTTAAACAAACCACATCACCATCAAAATCCCCCTCGCCAACTTCCTCCTCAGTGCCAGCTACACCAGTATCCTCATCCTGTTGTACTTCAACAGTGACATCTTCAATTTGCATATCAGCAACTGGACTGTGGGTGCTCCTTTCAGCACTTGCAGGGGGCATGCAAATGGTGGAAAGAGCCACCTCTTCCCATCCAGTGCTGGGAAGGTCAGGCATCGCAACCGCTACCACACTTGGACTCTCCTTGGGGATTTGTGATATCTTCTTAGAACGCACAGTTCTTTGCTGTGCTTTTGCCAGCTTAACTCATTTGATTTTTTTAGCGGGAGGAGGGCTTCCATCGTCATGTGAAGCTGAACCACTAGTCATGAACATAGGGAAAGACCTTAGCCGTTCCTTGCCACTCCGTGTCGTAAATGGCATATTGGCAAGTTTATGTTTCTCCTCAGATGATTTAAATGTTATTTAAGGTCATTTTCATGAATTTTGTCATTTGGGATTGTATGTGCCCTCTACTATGACATTGGGCATTGGCCTTGGCAGACGACGTTGATGGCATGTTATCGTCTATGTCATGACTAGTGGCAGCAGCTTCAGCACTAGGAGGAAGTGGTTTTTGAACTTTCCCTATTTTATTTTATCGGAGAAAGTTTGGTACTCCATTTATGTTATATTGATATACGTTCGGCTAAGGCGCACACACATTTTTTATTTTTGTTGGAGACTAGTGCACTTTGTGGGTTACACCACCCTTTAAGAAATGAGCCATGGGACACAGGCGCACGATTGGCGCTGCTCCTTTGTTGATGCACGTGCAGCTACAGTGTACACAATTCACAAAGACAGAAAAAAAAGAAGAATTTTTTATTTTTTGTTACACCACCCTTTAACAGACAGATGCACGCTTGGCGCTGCTGCTTTGAGGATGCACGTACAGTGCAGACAATTCACAAACACAGAAGAAAATGTTTTATTTTTGTTGGAGTGCACTTTGGGGGTTACACCACCCTTTAACAGACAGATGCATGCTTATCGCTGCTGCTTTGAGGATGCAGGTGCGGCTACTGCGCATACATTTCACACACAAACACAGAAAAAAAGATTATTTTATTTTGGTTGGAGCGCACTTTGGGGGTTACACCACCCTTTAACAGACAAGCCAGCCGGCCCTTTACTTATGACACAGGCGCACGCTTGGCGCTACTTTGTTGATGCACGTGCGGCTACTGCGCACACAATTCACAAACACAGAAAAAATATTTATTTTTTTTGCACTTGGGGGGAGCACCCCTGATGGACAGAGCACCCCCTGGACAACACTACAGCACCCCTTTAGGAGTGGGACACTGCACAGGACTTTGGAGTGGATACAGCCCCTATGTACAATTGACTGCACAACATAGTCCAGCCAGCCCCTATGGACTTTGGAGGAGTGGAGACAGCCCCTATGGACAACAGCAGCACAGCACAACACACCCAGCCCCTATGGACTTTGGAGGAGTGGACACAGCCCCTATGGAGAACAGCAGCACAGCGCAGCACAGCACATCACTACACTGCACTACACTACACTACACAGCCCAGCCAGCCCTAACTACCACCCTCCCTCTTCACTGTCCACAGCCGAGTGAGAAAATGGCGCCGACGCGGGTACCTTATATAGAATCCAAAACCCGCAAGACCCGGAAGGCGGGATGATGACGTTTTGCCTCAATTTTAGATCCGAGTCAGGCGGGAAAAGTCGAGCCTGACTCAGATCGGCCTCGGGGGGGTTCGGAGTTCAGAAATCCGAACCTGCTCACCCCTAATTTATAATAAAGTGCATTTATATCTGCACATAAGCCATTGTAATTACATTTTAAAATGTGTAAAAGTTACACATCAAATAAATCCATTCTGCTAGTCCCCTCTCTCACATAACAGTAATGAAGCTCGGACAAATGGACAAAAAAGGTAAAAAAAATAATAACATGGGAGGCGACATTTTCCTATTTGCTCACAAATATATTTCTACAGCTATTAGAGATTATAAATAGAGATGTGCGCCGACTCTCGTGTATTTTGGTTTTGGTTTTGGATTTGGATCCCCCTGGTTTTGGATCTGGATTGGTTTTGCCAAAACCTCACCTCCGTGTTTTGTTTTTGTGTTTTGGTTATGGATTTTTTCTTAAAAAATCATAAAAACTGCTAAAATCACATAATTTGGGCCTATTTTTGTTCCTACAGTATAATTAACCTAAATAACATTAATTTCCAGTCATTTCCAATCAATTTTGATCACCTCACATTATTATTTGCTTCATCTAGTTAAGGCCAAAAGGTTGCATCCAGCTAGCTGGCTGACTAAGCTAAGTGACACAGTGGGCGGCACTAACATGTGGCAGTTCAGCTTCTAATTTCCAACACGGATACAGTGTGTTATACAGTGTGGGTTGGATACACCAATAGTG
This sequence comes from Taudactylus pleione, assembly GCA_031769625.1. Lineage (NCBI taxonomy): Eukaryota > Metazoa > Chordata > Amphibia > Anura > Myobatrachidae > Taudactylus > Taudactylus pleione. The sequence goes on along the minus strand of JAUIMM010000310.1, from coordinate 4,046,474 downwards.
CACTTACTGTGACAGCAGTGTCGGCAGAGCAGGGTTGCTGACGGTGTCCTCAGTACATGGAATGGTGGTGATGCGGTGCTGGCAGTGTCCTCAGTGAAGGGTACCGGTGATGTCGGCAGTGTGTGGGTGCCAGCTGTTTCTTTAGTGCAGGTTTGCTGGCTGTGTCGCCAGTGCGGGGGTGCCAGCGGTGTCTTTAGTGCAGGTTTGCTTGCTGTGTCGGCAGTGCATGGGTGCCAGCAGTGTCTTTAGTGCAGGTTTGCTGGCTGTGTCGGCAGTGCAGGGGTTGCTGGCGGTGTCCTCAGTACATGGAATGGCAGTGCTGCGGTGCTGGCAGTGTTCTTAGTGAAGGGTACCAGTGGTGTCGGCAGATTGGGGGTGCAGATCGGGGGTGCCAGCGTTTGTCAGCAGATCGGGGGTGCAAGCGGTGTCCTCAGTGCAGGTTCGCTGACTGTGTCGACAGGGCAGGGGTGTTCTCAATGCATGGTGCTGGCGGTATCAGCAGAGCGGGGGTGCCAGCGGTGTCCTCAGTGCATGTGTGCTGACAGTGTCGGAAATGCAGGGGTGCTGGTGGTGTCCTCTGTGTGGGAGTGTCGGCAGTGTCAGCAGTTTGATGGTCGCTGACGGTGTCCTCAGTACGTGTGCAGGGGTGCCGGCAGTGTCGGCAGCGGGGGATGCAGCCAGTGGGGGTGCCAGCGGTGTTGGTAGAGGTGTTTGCCGGCGATGTCAGTGGTGTCAGGCGGCGGGGGATGGCGGGCGCCATCTTCTTCTTCTTTAGTGTTCACTTTCAATGGGCTTAACGCTGATTGGCTGAGAGCTGTGACAGACAGCTCTCTCAGCCAATCAGCGTTAAGCCTGCTCATTACAAAACCTCGCGACTCGACAGCGGGGTCAAAAGGTTTTGCCTCAAATGAGGGATCCAGGGTAAGGAGGGAGATATGAGCGTTGCTCGGATTGCCCCGGATCCCCGATATTCAGGTGGGTTCGGATCTCTGAGATCCGAACCCGCTCATCTCTAATTATAGTCACACAACTGGTTACACAAAGTCCATGGCTGGATATATTTTGTGTGCACTCAGCGGGCAAACAGTAGCGTTCCTGCACAGCATAATGAGCTGTTCTGCATGATTTCAGCTTTATCATTGACCCAACGTTAGCTGGAAGGGATCAATTGAATACATTTATGTGTCATTGTGTAATTGTAACCTGTTATTAGGTCAACATTTCAATGTCGCCATGCATATTGTTGACATTACAACGTTGACAGCTTTGATGTTGACATGTAACGCGTCAAACTTGTCAGAGTGTCATCATATGAAACGTCAAAATTCCTGGAATGTCAGAATTAGTAATAGGCTTAAGGTGAGAGGGTTAGGGTTAGGCTTCGGGAGGGGGGGCGGAAGGGTTAAGATTAGGCAATGGGGGAAAGTTATGATTAGGCTGTGGGTTGGGGGGTTAGAATAGGCACAAGCGAGAGTTAGTAGTAGGCTTCGGGTGGGAGAGTTAGGGTTAGGCTACGGGGGGAGGTTAGGATTAGGCTGTGGGAGGGGATTATGGTAGGTACAAGTGGGAGGATTAGGCTTCGGGGGGAAGGGTTAGGGGTAGGATACAGGCGGAGGTTAGGATTAGACTGTGCGGGGGGTTAGGTTAGGATTATGCTGTGGGAGGGGGTTAGGGTAGGCACAAGTGGGAGGGTTAGGGGTAGGCTTTGGACGGGAGGGTAGTTAGGGAGTAGGTAAGTTTTAGTTGGCATTTAGGCATTAGAGGGAGGATTAGGGTTAGTGGAATAATACATACCGGGAAGCTGGAGGATCACAGGTCTGACCCGGAAGTGACAGTCACATGACTGCTGGGACTCTGAAGAAGTGCTTCAGCTGTCAGGAGCAGGTAAGTCACCACTGGGCCACCAGGGAAGATATGTCGACATTCTAATATTGATACAGTATGTTCATGTCAACACGATGAATGTTATGACTGTCAATATATCAAACCACACCCTTTTCCTAGATAATGAGTCACTGCTACTGCCACCTGCTGTCCTCCTGGAGTCTATCTGCATAATTACGCTTAGCACCATCTGTTGCATAATTAAGGTTTCCTAGAAGATTCTGAGTGTTTTGGGAATTCTGTCCAGATCATTGGAGTTCTGACTAAAGCTGGCCACACACTAGACCAACTTACATCCAACCAGCCAACTTGTTGATTGGTTGGAATGAAAATCTGGTAACGTATGGGAGTAAATGATGATCAGCAATTTGCTACTAAATGCCAAAAAACAGATGAAAATGGTCGGTCAGACAAGTTTGTTAAATGTTTGATCTAAACAATTTGTTCAAACAACAGTTTTGGTTCATTTCCCAGCGTTTGGGAGCAAACTGCTGATTGTATTCCTTACCAGATTTTCATTCCAACCAATCAACAAGTTGGCTGGTTGGATGTAAGTTGGTCTAGTGCGTGGCCAGCTTTAGGTCTTACTGGCATTGTACTTGGTCTCACCAGCTGCTTTGGCTCCTGGTAAGTTACCTAATGTACCATCTTGAAGAAACAGGTGGTGAATATCAGCCTGGGTTAATCTTCTGGTGATATTGGGAATTTGGACATTCCAGTAATCGCAAAATGCCCTCTGCCTTAGATCCATTATAGAAGCTGTTATACTGAGAAATGTCTTGAGATACCAGAGACTTAGCAATTAATGCTTTCTGTTTCCCAATAAAGAGTTGTGTGTTGTGCATTTCTCACTTTTAGATAAATCAATTTCCCTTTGTCCACTTACCCTTCAATGTCCGTTTCCTTTCCTGCAAAGCCATCCAGTAATGTTCCTTCTCCGCAGAGGCCATCATTTTTCTGACCTTCCTCTCAGTTCATTTCTCCTATTTGTGTGTACTTCCTACAATGATCAGCTTCCTTAACCCTAAAATAAGTCGATCAATCTAATCGAGAACAGAACAAAAGTTGCAAAAGTACTTTTTGAAGTTTACATCAAGTTAGTTCAATGAATTATAAAGTGAACTAATTAAATGATGAATACAAAAATCAAAAATTTTAATAACAAATCAGATTATCCCTCATTTACAGGCATATCTATGATAATTTAAGTTTTAAACTACTGTTTTGTAGTGCTTGTATAAAATCAGTTCCTTGTACTGTGAAAGAGATATTGGGGTAAATTTATCAAAGCTCGATTTGATGGTCTAGTTGAAGAGTGATTTAGCTCTTCTCAAACCGACTCAAATCGAATTGTGTCAAAACCGTTTTTTAACTAGATTTACTATAGTTCGATTTGTTTTGCGATTTGCAAAACAAATTCGATTTGATTTGGTTTTGAACAATGATTTGCAGATCGATTTGACATGTTCATGTACAAATTGAACGGCAAATCACACTTCAAACCGAACTGCAAATCCCGACAGCATAGAACTGCTTCATGCTTTTACTTTCAGCATGAGCAGTTCATTTTCACACAGATACATGCAGACATCAGTGAGATGCCTGCATGTATCTGACTGTAAAAAGTAAATAAAGAGTTAAAAGTTAAAAAAAAATTACGTGAGGTCCCCTCCCAAAACATAACCAGCCCTGGACTTTGCAAACCCAGTCCTGGTTGAGTAAGTACAGGGAAAAAATTATGTAGGGTCTCCCTCTACTTAGTTCAACCAGCACTGGGCTACGGGAACCAGTCCTGGTTCTTGAATTACAGGGAAAAATTTGTGTAGGGTCTCCTTGAAATTCACAGAACCAGCCCTGGACCCTTTCTAACGGGGGCTGATGCCACAGCCAGGGGAGCCCTACATATATAAATAGACACTCACACATACTCAAATAAAAACTTATATTGTGTAAGATGTGTGTGTTTCTTTCAACATTTCTTTACAGGTGAACTACAGGTGCCAGTGGGCCCTTAATGCCCTGCATGCTGGTACTTGTGGCTCTCCAAGTACCAGCATGCAGGGGAGGCTTGTTGGGACCTGCAGTTCCACTGTAAAGACAATGTTTTTATTCTTCCATTTTTACACTACACTAACAAAATCAACTCACCACCCACCGCCCAGGGGTGGCGGGGATAGCCCCGGGCTATCAGCCTAGGCTAGGGGTCCCCTGGAGAGGGAGACTGCTTTATTGGAAGGGTCTCCAACTACCCAGGGATCCCTGGCCTGGGCTGACTAGCGGTCAGGGCTGATGCCACGGCTGGGGTACCCAGTGATAGGACTCCCTGGCTGTGGCATCAGTCCCCCATTAAAAAGGGTCCAGGGCTGGTTCTGAGAATTACAGGGAGACCCTACACAAATTTTTCCCTGTAAATCCAGAACCAGCCCTGGTTCCCATAGCCCAGTGCTGGTTGAACTAAGTGGAGGGAGACCCTACGCAATTTTTTCCCTGTACTTAGTCAACCAGACCTGGGTTTCCAAAGTCCAGGGCAGGTTCTGTTTTGGGGGACCTCACGTCAGTTTTTTTTAACATTGAACACTTTATTTGCTTTTTACAGTCAGATACATGCAGGTATCTCACTGATGTCTGCATGTGTCTGTGCCAATCCGACCTGCTCATGCTCAAATCAAAAGCATGAAGCAGGTCTATTCATTTGGTGATATGAAGTTCTATTTGAAGTCCGATTTTGAGGATGATTTCAAATTGAATAATAGTAAATAAGGCTTTTGTGTGTTGTAAAAGTACCAATGTTTTACCGATGTTCAATTTGAGGTCGATTTGACTAAACTTTGATTTGAAATTCGATTTTACATTTCACTTGGCCTTTAGTAAATACCCAAATGCAAAATCGAGTACAAATCAAATGAAAATCGCACCTCAAATCACTCAAAATGCCAAATCGACCTTTGATAAATTAACCCCATTGTATCCTTTGGGGCTCAGGCAAAGTTGGATTGAATTTGCATTTACGGTAAATCACAAGTGCAAACTGTACCCCGGAAAAAGTTGCTTTCACCATGTTAAAGGAAATTAGTCTAAGAAGCAAAGGCAAACAAAGTTTTTTTTTGAAGATTGATTATATACTCACATCCGTCACAGCCCTCTTAAAAAGATAAGACAATAAAAACAACTAAAGCAGCGTTCTAATTAAAAAGTAAAAATACATATTTTAATAATACAAATCATATCTAAAAATCATTGTTTAACTCACAAACAATGCATATAAATGAATGTAAGCACAAACGATGTTCAATGACAGACATGAATGTCTAAATGTAAGCTCTTAAATAGGAAAACACCCGTTATAGGCACAGTCTGTTATGCACTAAGCAGAGTTCAATGTGCAATTGGAACTTCAGTGTGAGAATTTTTAAGATATTACCAGTTCGGCGTATTCATTAGTGTAAAGTATAGTGGTGATGATCTAATATCTGTCAAAGACCCATACATTCGGAGTTGTTCTTCTGTGGTGCCAGGGTCGGACTGGCCCACAGGGGTACAGTGGAAATCCCTGGTGGGCCCCACTGCCTGCGGGCCCCACCTCCTCTTCTAATGCCAGGTTTCAGACAGTCCACTTGAATACATTGTAGAGACAGACCATGCAGTGTAGATTCCATGTTGTCTACAGGCTATATCATCTATAATGGTTAGCCAAGCTTCTGTGGTGGCTGGCCACACCTTTAAACATGGGCCACTACGACTTCCTTCCCCTGGTGGGCCCTTCATGCCTCAGTCCGACACTGTGTGGTGCTGCGGTCAATATAAACAGAGATTGAGTCCCACACAGGAATCCACGCCTAAAAGAGGTAACTGGTGACGCCGTTCTCAATGGACACTCCTGGGTAATCCAATGGTGGACCGAGGGCCTGATTCAGAGCCGCTCGTAAGCGGCCGCTACTTCGCTCCAAGCGATGTTCGCACATCTGCGCATGCGTATGGGTCGCAATGCGCATGCGCCAACCAGTCAGTGCGGTCGGAAAACTTGTGTTCGCAAAATTGCGAGTGCCTGCTAATTTGAGTGACAGGATGAGGCGTTTGTGGGTGGTAACAGGGGAAGGTGCTTGAAAATGGGGAGTGGAGATCCGAACGCAGGCGTGCCAAACAGTCAAAACGGGCGTTTTAAGGGTGTGCATAATTAACAAAGCAGCGTCATCGACACCGTCACTTGGTTGTCTCTTAGCCTGAACTGTTCGCATGATTGCGGTAGAAAAATCCAACCACAAGCACTGCGAGCAGTTCAGACGCCTTTCGATGTACTCGATTAATCTAATAAATAGTGGAGATGACGTATGATGCGAGCGGCCAGGGGGCGTCTTTTCAAAATAGTGAGCGCATGTTTCGTTCACTCGCTCAAACATAGAGGCGTCAGCAGACCTCAAAGAGTGAGCGCTCAATTTAAATAGCCGGCCCCTTTTTCTGAACGAGCGAGCGCAAATAGCGTCCGGCTCTGAATCAGGCCCCGAGTCCCTTGGTAAGACTCCACAGACCCCAGGCTGGTGAAATGTGCTCTTGAATCAAGAACCAATATCACTCTCCACACCTTGGTAGTTCCAGACACAGTAATCAAAGTGTCCACGGTGCTGCAAAAAGTGAGGTGCTGATGCCTAAAGCAGGGTTAAACCACTCCTGACAGTGCCTTATTATTTCCTTTATTACTGTGGATTACTATTAATGCTGTAATAATGTGAATAAATTGCGGCAGCAACATTGCTATCATATTAGCACAAGTGGGATAGACCCATACAGTAGATCATCATCTTCATCATCATCATAATCAAGAGTTCTTATTCTGCAACAGGGGTCAAGCACCCATAATTGATCAAGGGCACATAGATCTGAATTCCTACCCCTGTCTATCACCCTTAGTACAATGGGTTGTAAGTGCAATATGCAAAATGGTTACGGATGCAAACATATTTTTGTTGCTCCTGTGTAGTCAGGGTCAGACTGGACCACAGGGATCCAAGAAAATCTCCAGTGGGCCTCACTGCCTGATTGTCCAACCCCTCCTCTAGGCAGTGGCATAACTGTAAATTTTTCTCCCCCCCTGCCTAAAAAGTTTCAGGCGCCCCCCACACCCATAAAACAAACACAATCCACATCCACATTCAATCAGATAAATTACATTAGGAGTGTGGTGTGTGATGAAGTCTTTTATCATATAGTCCTTCCCTTTTATTGTAAATCTGGTGAATTTTCTCTCTTTTTGAACTACACATATGGCAGGTGAAACCCTTTTGTTCTTATTGGGTTTGTGTGTTCTACTTCCAATGTGCTTCTCACCAGTTTTTAAGATTGTCCGCTCTTCTGTATATAAAACAAGGTTTTTCTGGTAAAACTTTAGATAAAACCATGTCTTTCTGTAGAAGGTGTCAATGCTGTCTAAATATATTTTCTATATATCGATGATGGGACCCAAATTTTGTTATGAAGGCCCATTCTTTTCTTCTTCTGTTCTTTCTTCTCTTTGGGTCTTAAAATGGTTTCCCTTCCAAGTTCAAATACTTTTTTTTTCTGTTTTTTCCAGTTGTTCTTTTCTGTATCCTTTGGATAAGATGTTTTGTTCCATCTCCTTCATCTGAGCTGTACATATTTCTTTTTCAGTTCAGTTTCTCTTCACTCAAATTGGCTTTTAGGGACACCATTAAGCCAGTGGTCTAAGTGTTCGCTCTTCTTATGTATGAAGCTATTGGTATCCATTGGTTTATGAAAGCACGTTGTTTGAAAAGTTCCATCTTTCGAATATATGGTGATGTCAAGAAAATGTATACTTTCTTTGCTAACATTAAAAGTCAAATGAATATTCAGTGAATTGTTATTGAGATGATTGCAGAAGGAGTTCAGATCTTCTAAGGAACCTCTCCGAAAAGACAGTATGTCATCTATATACCTGTTCCAGGATACCAGATCTTGCCCCCAAGATAGGTGATGCCATATGCTGTCCTCCTCCCATTTGGCGAGGAAGAGGTTACCATCACTGGACAGTGTCAGAATATATTTTATGAATACACTGCGCTACCACATACAGTGTCACAATATGTGTTGAATATTACACTGCATTTCCACTTACAGTGTCACAATCATTTTTATAAATACACTGCGCTATCCCTTAGTGTCACAATATTTTTTATGAATATGTTATACTGTGCTACCACTTAGTGTCACCATAATTTTTATGAATAAAACAATGCACTACCACTTACAGTGTCACAATTCGTGTTGAATATTACACTGCATTTCCACTTACAGTTTCACAATATTTTTTATGAATACACTGCGATATCCTTACAGTGTCACGACATTTTATATGAATATATCACACTGCAGTACTACTGACCGACAGCGTCACTCACAATACTTTACGAATTATACACTGCAGTAAAATGAACCTACAGCGTCACTCACAAAACTTTACGAATTATACACTGCAGTATAATGAACCTACAGCGTCACTCACAATATGGCCAGCAGCATCACAGTATCTTGGATAAACTGGGGTACCCCTTCCGGGGATGGCACACACCACAAAAATATGTTTTTAACTTTTTTTAAATATTTTATTTTATCTTTTTAAAACTTTTAGTTACTTTTTTTTACGTCCCATGGACAAACAGCACACTAGATGGACAGCACACTAGATGGACAGCACAACCCTGCACAGCACACCACTTGATGGACAGCACAGCACAGCACACCCCTGGATTAGCAAAGCAATGATAAATAACACAGCCCTCTGGACAGAACACAGCACATCCTGCCTAGATTGGACAACGCAGCCCAGCACAGCACACCCCTTGATGGGCAACAAAGCCCCCTGGACAGAGCACAGCACAACCTGCCTGGATTGGACAACATAACCCAGCACATCACTTCCCTGCACACCAATGTATTGGACAACACAGCCAAACACAGCACACCACACCCTGTATTGGACAACACATCCCCCCTTTGGAGGATGCACAGCCTGACATCCCGGGACTCAGCAAGAAAATGGTGCCGATCACAGTGGGGAGGGACTTATATACAATAGAAAAACCTGCGAGAATCCGACAGCGGGAAGATGACGTTTTGCCTCATTCTGGGATCCGAGCTAGACGGGAAAACCTGAGCTGGACTCGGATCCCAGCCCGGATCGTGAAGTTCGAGTGGGTCAGGCTCTCAAAGAACTGGACCCGTTCACCTCTAATCTATATATATATATAAATATATATATATATATATATATACAGTCAGGTGCATACATATTGGGACATTGACAGAATTTCATATTTTGGCCTCTACTCACCACCACAATGGCTTTGAAATGAAACAAACAAGATGTGCTTTACCTGCAGACTTTCAGATTTAATTTGAGGGTAATTACATCCAAATCAGGTGAACGGTGTAGGAATTACAACAGTTTCTATATGTGACTCCCACTTTTTAAGGGGCTAAAAGTAATGGGACAAACTAAACAATCCTAAATCTAACTTTCACTTTTTAATACTTTGTTGCAAATCCTTTGCAGGCAATTACAGCCTGAAGTCTGCAACGCATAGACATCACCAGAAGCTGGGTTTCATCCCTGGTGATGCTCTGCCAGGCCTCTACTGCAAATGTCTTCAGTTCCTGCTTGTTCTTGGGGCATTTTCCCTTCAGTTTTGTCTTCATCAAGTGAAATGCATGCTCAATCGGATTCAGGTCAGGGGATTGACTTGGCCATTGCATAGCATTCCACTTTTTAGCCTTAAAAAACTCTTTGGTTGCTTTTGTGGTATGCTTCGGGTCATTGTCCATCTGCACTGTAAAGCGCCGTCCAATGAGTCCTGAAGCATTTGACTGAATATGAGCATATAATATTGCCCGAAACACTTCAGAATTCATTCTGCTGCTTTTGTCAGCAGTCACATCATCAATAAATACAAGGGAACCAGTTCCATTAGCAGCCATACATGCCCACGCCATGACACTACCATGCTTCACTGATGAGGTGTTATGTTTTGGATCATGAGCAGTTCCTCTCCTTCTCCATACTCTTCTCTTCCCATCACTCTGGTACAAGTTGATCTTTGTCTCATCTGTCCATAGGATGTTGTTCCAGAACTGTAATGGCTTTTTTAGATGTTGTTTGGCAAACTCTAATCTGGTCTTCCTGTTTTTGAGGCTCACCAATGGTTTACATCTTGTGTTGAACCCTCTATATTCACTCTTGTGAAGTCTTCTCTTGATTGTTGACTTTGACACATATACACCTACCTCCTGGAGAGTGTTCTTGATTTGGCCAACTGTTGTGAAGGGGTTTTTCTTCACCAGGGAAATAATTCTTCTGTCATCCACCACAGTTGTTTTCCGTGGTCTTCCGGGTCTTTTGGTGTTGCTGAGCTCTCCGATGCATTCTTTCTTTTTAAGAATGTTCCAAACAGTTGATTTGGCCACACCTAGTGTTTTTGCTATCTCTCTGATGGGTTTGTTTTGATTTTTCAGCCTAATGATGGCTTGCTTCACTGATAGTGACAGCTCTTTGGATCTCATATTGAGAGTCGACAGCAACTGATTCCAAATGCAAATGTCACACCTAGAATCAACTCCAGACCTTTTACCTGCTTAATTGATAATGAAAATAACGAGGGAATAGCCCACACCTGTCCATGAAATAGCTTTTGAGTTGATTGTCCCATTACTTTTGGCCCCTTAAAAAGTGGGAGGCACATATAGAAACCGTTGTAATTCCTGCACCGTTCACCTGATTTGGATGTAATTACCCTCAAATGAAATCTGAAAGTCTGCAGGTAAAGCACATCTTGTTTGTTTCATTTCAAAGCCATTGTGGTGGTGAATAGAGGCCAAAATATAAAAATTCTGTCAATGTCCCAATATTTATGTACCTGACTGTATACATTTATAATGTTTCCCAGAACATGCATTTTCTGGTTAGCCAAGCCTCTACGGTGGCTGGCCTCACTCCCCAAGCATGGGCCCCTAACACTACATTCTCCTGGTAGGCCCCTCCTGCCCCAGACGGACACTGTACAAAAATAAAGAAAATGCAGTTTTAAAATAAAGCAAAAAAGTTACTACTTGTGTTTGCGTCCTACACATGAGCCCTTTTATTATTAGTTTCTGTCTGTTGCTGTTGTTTATTAAAACCTTATAATGAAAGGAAGGATGTGAAACATAATGGGGTGAAATGAGGGATGTGTGTTTGCTCCTTCCACTAACCAAGAGTGGAGGCTGCCATCTCATGCACTGAAACCCTACCCATGAGTCTATCAATGTAATAGGAACCAGTTACCATGAGCACTGGGATACCTCACAATTTGGCGGGGTTTTCTGTCTATAGATGAACGTTAATCATTATCGATGTATTTTCTGATCTACATAGAACCTGCCGTTATGTGAAGAGTCTAAGGCCCTCATTCAGAGCTGGACGCTCTGAGCAGAGCGCTCGCTCTGAATGAGGGCCGTCCCCCTTAAAAATGGAGCGTCCTCCTGGACGCTCGTATAGCTGTGGGTCACCACCCACAGCACATACGAGCGTGCAGGATGATGGTCGCGATGGTCTTGACCATCGCGACCATCGCCAGTGTGACCAGAAGCCTGTGGTCGGGGTTTTCGACCACAAGCCCTGGAGTGATTTTGGCTCTATCAGAGCCAAAATCACTCCCGGCTTCTGACGGTAGGCGTTCCCTTGGGAACGCCTTCGTCTGGCAGGCACGCCCACCAAAGGGGGCGTGCTGTCAATCAACATCGACAGCACGCCCCCTTGATCATACACAACGAGCGAAGGAAAGTCCTTCGCTCGTCGCGTCTGGCGCATGCGCACGACGGAGCTCCCTCCATCGTGCGCATGCGCAGTGCACACCATTGACCCACTTGCGAGCGGACAGCCGCTTGCGAGGGGTCTGTATGAGGCCCTAAATTTGTTGACATAAAGTTGTCCTTGAATCATTTCCAGTTCTGCGCTATAGAAGGTAAAGTCGTGATTTACCTGCATTATAAAGGTTTCCTTCTGTATCAAATTGTATCAAGAAGCTTTAGTCTCTACTCAGTTGTTCCTTAGTGAAAACTCAATATTTGTCCTTATACTGTATAAAACTCAGACACGGACGCATTGGCGACTTTTACACAGATCGAGCCATTGTTTTCCACTCCGCATGCGTATCAGGCTAACAAAAAAACGATTTCTGTGAAATCCCTATTTCCCTTTCTCTTCCCTGCGACCCTGCTGACCACACGGAGTGCATTAATAAAACCGGATGCTATTAAACTGAGCAAAGTCCATAACAGCAAAGTTTTCCTTGTTGGGAGTGTGTACAATTGATGGTTATTTAGTTTCTACTGTGTAGAATTTCTGTGCATCAGTTTCCATAAATAGTCCTCATTTTGAGTAGAATAAATAATTTTTTTTTTTATTGGTTACAAATATAGGGCCTGATTTAGCAAAGGATCGCAAGTGCCAAGACGCACGCAGTCGGACGATTTCGCGATCTGCCTAAGCATCGCAGTGCGGGTGCGCAAACTAGCCACTGCGATCGGGAATGAGATCGCAGTGTGTACGCAGACCCATCGCAGAGTGGTTGACAGGAAGTACCGTTTGTGGGTGGTGATGGGGTGTGGTCGAGCGAAAGCAGGCGTGTCAGTGCGTTTGAATGCCGTTACAGGAGCGTGCATAATTAAGCCCCTGTAACGGCATACGCAGCCTGAGCTGCTAGATACCGACAGGAAGTTCAGCAGTGTGTGAGGTCTGACATGCCTTAATTATGCGTGAGGCTCCGATGGTACTCGATGGTACCGATGTTTTTGCAAACTTGCAAGATATTACGGATGTGAGTAAAGGGGAGTGGGCGTCTTTATATCGTGCTGAGGCGGCATTGCGATGGCACTCATTTGCATAATTTTGCAGCAGAACTGCGTACGCGCTTGCTGCCGCCATTTTCATTTTTTCAGGTCTATATACTGTATGTAACCTGAGAAATACTCAAATGGGAATATAAGAGGCGCATTGCAAACTGTATCTGGGGAGAAAGAGCATCATTGACCCCTGATGTGATGATCAACAGACTAATAAAAACTTCAGTTGTCAAACTTCTAATACTCTCGAGTGCACTTTAATGAATCTCAGTTCAGGGGCCCTCACAAGAAGCACCTACTAATGCAGTTTCATGCACCGGGAAGCAGAAAGCACTGATAGATTAATACACACAATACCTGTCCCCTTTCCTCACCTCAGTCCTGTCACCCAGGAGAACCGTCATTTTTCAGTAGGCCTAAAACGTGTGGAAAGAATAGTCAGCTGACCTTACAATATTGTACATGATGACTTGAAAAATGTTGCTATTTTAATTGTTGACAGTCTCCATTACAGAAAGTGCTAAAGAAATCCATAGATGACACTCCCACGGAGGAGGGAAAAACGACCGCTGCTCGGCGAGGACACTGCAGTTATCAATTTCCATTAGAGATGACCTTGAACAATGGCAAATCAAAAATTAATACAGTATATGAAAATCAATATGCTTAGCTGTATAGTTTTTATTTCTTCTCCCATATTGCGTCCTGAATAAATGCTTGTTGCCGTGAAGCTGTAGCCGTTTGTTCTGGAGATTTTGCAATGATTTACAAAGTGTGCAGAATTTAGCACCAGCAGGTCTATCGCCTGCTAATGGGTTCCTCTAAGATATCATGGAGGCACCTGTACGGAAACCTATTTAACTTCTGTTTTCAGTATTTCCTTCACGGCACAAATGGGAAAGTGCTTCTTAAATGTTTTATAAGCTGTGTGTCCAGCGAGCATGTGACTTCCACAAGGTCAAACTGCTACCGTTAATAATTCATGTGGCGCAAACACCTCCTTCATACAATGTAGCAGAGATCTTTCTCTGTCAGAGTTCCCGGTTATGACTGGAGGAAGTGTAACGTGCAGCTAAACGCGGGAGGTTATCCAGATATCGCTGTTGCTTAATGAGAATCTTTTTAGGAAAACAAGCTACGGTTTCTAGAACACAAGGTATCACTGACTGGCTGTTGGAGTAATAACATACATTTAGCTCGGCAGGACAAGTGACAAATTAAGAAAGTTGTGTATCTGTAAATTAACTTTAAGCACCTTTCATAGTTTAGAGATTAAGGGGTCTATTTACTAAGCAATGTTAGGAGACAGAGTGAAAAGAAAGTGATAAGGTGCCAGCCAATCAGCTCCCAACTGTCAGTTTTCAAACACAGCCTGTGAGATGACAGTTGGGAGCTGATTGGCTGCCACCTTATCACTTTCTTATCACTTTTCAATCTGTCTCCTAACACTGCTTAGTAAATAGACCCCTAAAGATTGAAGATTTACACGAAGACAGCAGCAGGACGAGCTGGCGAATTGCGTCCACCAGTAGCTGCAGTTGCCATTAACATTGTTGCATTATAACCAATGGTGTCTTGACATGTAAAATCCAGGATTTAAACCACACATTGGGGGAGATGTATGAAAGGTATGCAGTCCGGACACAGTCGGCTTCCCGGCTGCTTTATCCCGGCGTGGGATAAATGACCGGCGTTTATATCTAGATGCCACGAGCGGACAGCCGCGAGGGGGGGAGGGTTAGGTTTAGGGCACCCGGTGGGGACTTAGGGTTAGGCACCCCCCGGGAGGGTTAGGGTTAGGCTAGGGGAAGGGGGGGTTAGGGTTAGGCTCCCCCGGGGGGAGGTTAGGGTTAGGCACCCCCGGGGGGGAGGTTAAGGTTAGGCACCCCCCCGGGAGGGTTAGGGTTAGGCTAGGGGGAGGGATGGTTAGGGTTAGGCACCCCCCGGGGGACTTAGGTTTAGGCAGCAGGGAAGGGGGGTTTAGGGTTAGGCACTTAGTGGGGGGATTAGGGTTAGGCACTTGGGGGGAGGTTAGGGTTAGGCACCCCTAAGGAGGTTTAGGGGGTTAGCTTAGTTTATACTTACCTTAGGGACGATCGGGATTTCCAGCGCTGTCGGGCTTCCACTGCCGGGCTCTGGTGATCTGTCAGGATGGCGCTGCAGGGAATCGAACTGCCGGCCATACGGCAGCTGGGATTCCATGCCGATTACATATGAAGGGGCGTTATGGGGTTTAGTGGTATCAGCGCACGTTATGTGCTCTGATATCGCTTCTCCCCCAAGTATTAATGTAGGGTTAGGGTGTTGAATGACTGGGGTGCTAAGCTCCGCCATCATTATCGGCGCTGCTACAAGATAGCGCACCGACGTGACAGCCAATGTATGATTGGTCAATGGCACTGACCATTCCGACAGCTGCAGCTGTTTTTGCCCCACCACAGCAGGGACCGCACTGTCCCTGGCTGCAGCGGCTGCTGGGCTCCGAGCTCCTCTGCATGGGAGATCTCGCACATGCCCAGCGGAGACGGCCGGGAGGTGAGAGACAGCGCAGCAGCGCTCGGCTGATGCGCTCTGGGGTCTGGCATTGATCGCCGGAGGGGGAAGCTTTTACTCCCCCACTCTGTCAGACGAGATGTTAATACATCTTGTTTCGCCTCGGTAAAAAAATAAAAAGATAACTCTATCAGGATGTTCACTCTCTCACCGATAGCCTGGCACTGCCAGCAAAGGGTCACAGTAACATACACATACAGGGGCATCTGCCGATCATGGGCACAGTATGGTAGCTTAACCCAGTAAGGATGAAACAATTCCTTTGCAGTTTCGCAAACCCCCATTGCCGGTTATAGGGTAGCTTCATCTTAACATGGCATTACCCGGCAATAAATAGCATTAGTAAATTGTAATGACCCTCTATCACTAAATAGATCTATGGGTTAAGCATCACAAGCTAAATCAGTACAGGAGAATTCTCATGTGAATACATTGAGAAAAGAACATTTTCCAGTGACAACACATAAGAAAGGACTTTTCTAAGCTTTATAAATGGACCCTATAAAATCAATTAAATTTTAGAGCTAGATGATTGTTAACTATGTCATACCCAGTGGCGTAACTAGGGTATTTGGAGCCCCGGGAAAGTAGAAAAATGGAGACCCACCCCCACCCCCGGTGCGCATTGGAAAAGGGGGAGTGATTACATGTCAAAAGAGGCATGGCTACTGGAAAATGGGGCTTGTCAACATGACACACCACCGTTTCTCATTACTCTGGGAACATTGCTTTCCATTCCATATGCACCTTAATGCCCGCAGTTATAGTGCCCCTCTTGCAATGCCCACTGTTGTAGTGCCCCTTATGCAATGTCCCCTGTAGTAGTGCCCCCAGTAGTGCCACTTATACAGTGCCGTTAGTAGTGGTCCCCCTATGCAGTAACCCCACTAGTGCCCTTATACAGTGCCCTCAGTAGTGGACCCCTATGCAGTGCCCCCCAGTAGTGGTCCCCCTATGCAGTGCTCACAGTAGAGCCCCTTATACAGTGCCCCTTTTGCAGTTCCCCAGTAGTGGTCCCCCCTATGCAGTGCACCTTATACAGTGCCCCCAGTAGTAGTCCCTGCTATGGAGTGCCCCCAGTAGTCCCCCTATGCAGTGCCCCCAGTAGTAGCCCCCCTATGCAGTGCCCCCAATATTAGTCAACCCTATGCCGTGCCCTGAGTAGTGGCCCTTATACAGTGCCCCCAGTAGTGATCCCCCTATGCAGTGCTCACAGTAGTGCCACTTATACAGTGCCCCTATTAGTGGTCCCCCCTATACAGTGCCCCTTATACAGCGCCCCCAGTAGTAGTCCCCACTATGTAGTGCTCCCAGTAGTGCCCTTTATATATTTCCAGCAGTAGTAGTCCCTGCTATGCAGTGCCCCCAGTACTGCACCCAGTAGTAGTCCTCCTATGCAGTGCCCCCAGTAGTGGCCCCCCTATGCAGTGCCAGTGCCCCCAGTAGTCCCCCCTTATACAGTGCCAGTGCCCCCATTAGTGCCCCCCCATGCATTGCCGGTGCCCCCAGTAGTGGCCCCCCTATGCTATGCTAGTGCCCCTTACATATATGACACACACACACACAAACCACAATGGCGCCCAGGGCACGTGCCCTGCTCGACCTCCCCTAGATACGCCACTGGTCATGCCTCCCAATTATCCCTATTTCAGCGGCACAGTCCTGCTTCTTGTGCAATGTCCCACCCATGATCCGCAGTGGGGGGAGGTTGAGGAGACACTCTGACACTGCTGCTCTGCTATGAATAACAGTAGTGAATGAGCGTCATCCACACAAACTGTATCCGGCTCTGGGAGAGGTTGGGGGCCGTCCAGCAGCTCCCGGAGCACTGGGCAAGTTCCCAGCATGATGAAAATGGGGGCCTGGCTCATGAGTATGGCATTTCCATGCCCCCTTGTCCCCTAATTTCAGTGTGTGCTTCTGTTCCAACCTCCTCCATGCCAATGTTGGGAGGTACTGTAAGCTATGTCATTATTATTAGTAGAGTATTGTGCGGCGGGGAGTAGGATGCTGGAGTCCGCAACCTGTTAACTTGTGGCTGCTGGGCTACATCTGTAGCATGTTAGTAGTACCGTATGTCACAGCAGAAGACGTGTTTGGGTTTAGCACATTGGGTGTTATTATATTTTTCCAGAGCGTATAATGCGTATAATGGTGATAAGTGTGTTGCGCAGTATGTTGGTGCTGGCAGAAGTTAGTCCACATGCGGTACAGCTTAACCAGGTCTTATGTTTATTTAACCAGATACTGTAGAAACAACATGTAGCAAAGAGACACAGGGATGTACAGGTATAGTAAATTTATAGAGCATCCCGGAGCATGAGAGTATTGCTGGACGTTGTAGTGCTCTATGCGATATGATGACAAATACCCTGGTGGCTAGTGGCGCTATGTCCCTCTATGATAGTGGGGGTGGTATACTGTAGGTAACTTTTCTGACACCTCCTGCTTAAAACCCAAAAAAGTCAGAAGTTCCGTGAGGCCCCGCTTTCACGGTCTGTATTCATACTGAAAATCAAGATCAAGCGAGCTTTTGCCCTTCTGCTTCTGTGCGGGCTCTGTATGGCTCTGTAGTAATGGGAGTCTCACCTACAGAGTGCGCACGTCTGAGGTCAGGCCTCCTGCTGTGTTCTGGCAGGTCCTACAGAACACAGAAGAAAAGGGTATTCCCTCCAGCACACTGCAACAATATCAGCAAAAAATACTTGAAACCTACATGATAATAGAAATTCAGATGTATTGTTTGCATACATTTGCAAATATATGATTAAGCGCCGGGCCAGCGCCAAGGCTCCTCTATACCGGCATCCCTAACATTCAGGTGTTCACTTCTGAGATGCAGGGCACCCCAAAAGAGTCCAGCCAAGGATATTGTTGCAGTGTGCTGGAGGGAACACCCTTTTCTTCTGTGGTTCAGAGTAAACTCGGACCCTTTAGAAGCACCTGTGCAATATCATTAAGCTGATGTGAGCGACCACTATATTTTTTGTTTGCAGTTCTGAGAGGCATGAAGGGAGCCAGCATTGGGAGGATGTGCTGGTCTGTATAGTTCCATTTGAAGGTTCCTGGGGTACCTCCTTAGTGAGTCAGCTCTCGGCTTATACATTTATATATGTACTGTTATCATGCAGTACATTAATATGTACTTATATGACCCAGAGTGGGCGCTAGTATTAGGTAGCATTTATTATTCTGGGGTGAGCGTTTGGGCGTGGGGCCCCCAGAGTTGCTCTGGCTGGACCTTTTTCAGGGCATCCCACTTAATTCACATAGATACTTTTTCATCACCTTTCTATTTGTTTGTTTATTATTTATGTCATTTTAATTCTTTCTTATTATATTAACACTTTATGATTCTCTTTACACATCTATACTTTACAGTTCACTATCACCTTATTTCCTATTTTCGTGTGATGCCCTGGGGATGGTCCTTGGCTGGACTCTTTTGGGGTGCCCTGCACCTCAGACGTGAACCCCTGAATGTTAGGGATACCGGTATAGAGGTGCCTTGATGCAGGCCCGCCGCTTAATCATATATTTGCAAATGTATGTAACCAATACCTCTGAATTGCTTTTATCATGTATGGTTCAAGTATTTTTTGGTGATATTGCTGCAGTGTGCTGGAGGGAATACCCTTTTCTTCTGTAGTTATTTTTATTATTATCCTTTATTTATATGGTGCCACAAGTGTTCCGCAGACCTTACATAGTACATAAAACTGATAAGTGAACAAAAAAACAAGTAACTTACAGTACAGTGAAGGACATTATATACATTGCTACAATAGTGATTAAAACACTCACAATAAGCAGCAGGGAGTTGGCAGAGATGTGTTAGGTACCCTTATGAGGATTAAGGAGTAGAAGAAAGTGTAAGGAGAAGCACATGAGGGAAGAGGTCCCTGCTCATGAGAGCTTACATTCTAAAGGGGAGGGGCAGACAGATAGACGTGACACAGAAGGGGAAGATAGGGAGGAGAGAGTATTATGTGGGTTAGGATGAGAGCTGGAGGGCCTTGATGAAGTAGTGGGTCTTGAGAGCCAGTTTGAAGATATGCAGTGAGGTGGAGAGTCTGATAGGGAGAGGGAGAGAGTTCCAAAGGTAAGGAGCAGCACAGGCAAAGGCTTGGAGGCGGGAGTCGGAGGAAGTAATCAGTTGGCAAGAGAGGCGGCATGCATTTGTTGAGCGAAGTGGACGGGCAGGAGTGTGAAGGGAGAGAAGGTCAGAAATGTATGTGGGGGAGGATTTAGTGATGGCTTTGTAGGCCAGTGTAAGAACCTTGAATTGGCATCTGAAGGGGAAGGGGAGCCAGTGTAGGGCTTGAAGGAGAGGGGAAGCAGATGTAGAATGTCTGGAGAGGAAGATGAGCCAAGCAGCAGCATTGAGGACCGATTGTAGTGAAGAGAGGTGGGAGACTGGGAGGCCAGCTAGGAGAAGGTTCTAGTAGTCCAATCTGGAGATGACCAGTGAGTGGATGAGGGTTTTAGTGGCATCCTGGGTGAGGAGGGGTCTAATCCTGGAAATATTTTTTAGGTGAAAGCAGCAGGACTGCGAGAGGTACTGAATGTATGGTTTAAAGGAGATGGAGGAGTCTAGTATAACTCCAAGACAGCGCACTTTGGGGATAGAGGAGATAGTTGTGCCATCAATAGATAAAGAAATTGTGGGAAGTGAGGTAATGGAAGAGGGTGGGAAGATGATCAGCTCAGTCTTAGACATGTTAAGTTTAAGACAGCGGTGGGACATCCATGAAGAGATAGCAGAGAGACAGATGGAGATATGGGTAAGGAGCAAGGGGGAGAGGTCAGGGGTGGAAAGCTAGATCTGAGTATCATCAGCATATAGATGATATTTGAGGTCAAAAGAGTTAATGAGTTCACCTAGAGAGGACGTATATAGGGAGAAAAGGAGAGGTCCAAGAACAGAACCTTGGGGAAGACCTACTGTTAGTGGAAGTGGGGGGGAAGAGGAGTCCTGAGAGGAGACAGAGAAGGAACGATCAGAGAGGTAGGAGGACAGCCAGGAGAGGGCAGTGCCACGTAAACCAAGAGAGTGAAGGATACGCAGCAGGAGAGGGTGGTCTACAGTGTGAAATGCAGCAGAGTGGTCAAGAAGAATGAGAAGAGAGTAGTGGCCCTTGGATTTGGCAGCAAGGAGGTCATTGCTGACTTTCGTGAGGGCAGTTTCAGTGGAGTGGAGAGAACGGAAGTCAGATTGAAATGAGTCAAGGAGGTAGTGAGAGTAAAGAATGGTGGTAAGGTGGTTGTAAACAATACGCTCAAGGAGTTTGGAAGCAAAAGGGAGGATAGAGATGGGTTGGTAGTTGGAGAGTATGTTGGGATCAAGAGTAGGTGGTTCAGAGTAAACCCCGTCCTTTACAAGCACCTATGCAATATCATTTAGCTGATGTGAGCGACCACTATAATTTTTATTTGCAGGTCCTACAGACAGCTGGCTCAGTTACATAGATGCAGTTTGGATGGAGCAACGCAGGAGTGCTCCTAATCCAACACTAATATGGATTAACAGATTTAATAATAACTGTCACTGTACATAGGTGAGCAGAGAGAACCAGGTGTTTGCACCAGGCACTGGTGGATATGTATCAAGTGTTGGATAGAGCTAAAGTGGAGCAAGATAAAGTACCAAATAATCAGCTTCAACTGTCATTTTCATAGCACAGCCTGTAGAGCGACAGTTAGGAGCTGATTGGTTGTCACTTTTTCTCTCTTCACTTTATCTCTCTTGATACAGTACATCTCCACCAATACTGTGCTTTAAAGCACACACCAGTTAGGAATGCAATAAATTGCCTGAGCATTTCTACACCTGGATAGGTAACAGCGCTCCTAACAAGCACAGAGAAAAATAATTTTTTTTGCAGCAGCAGTCAGCGTGTTTGGGAAATACAGCGGCTCAGATCACAATGAATTGCCTGGGAATTTATACACCTAGAAATATAATAGAAAAAAAAAAGGAAAATATAACTCAGGCCGGCAATGCTGCAATACTCTAACACAGCTAAGAAGCAAATGCCAGCAGTCTGGGCTAATAACAGACACACAGTCACAGATAGATCCGCAAACATGTTACCCTGGTACAGTCCAGGAAAATTAGAGCGGCTGTTAGGCTGCTGCCGTGTGACAGTTGTTACCGTGTCCTTACGTATTATGAGCTGTAATTGGCCTCATTCTCCAGGTAGTATTTATTATCTAGCATCTGGCAAATTGGGGCTTATTCTCTAATTGAATCTTTATATTTGCACAAATGTAACGATTTAATGAATCGATTTGTCCTTCTCTGGTAAAGTCTATGTCAGTGTGATGCACACACCCCGGAATGTTTACAAGTAAATGTAAACAATTAACCAGGGTCACGTGGCCTATTTATCAAATAATATTTGCGGGATATACCCTGAAATCATCAGTTTGGGGGGATACCCGCAAATTGTACTATAGAGGGATCGCGGCAGATATCCCTCCATTTCCGACAGCAGCCGCAGCCCCCATAGAAGCTACCGGATATACCAAGTTGCGTAACATCTCGGAGCTTGGCCCAGATAGAATAAAGCCATGATACCCTATGTTAACCTATGGGCTACTCATTCACAAAGCGCATCGGCTGTCAAGGGCTCAAAACCGGAAGAAGTGTAATACTGTAGCATTATGCTATCGCGCTGCTTCCGGATCTTCACCAAGACAGACTCTTATCGAAGTCTCCTGTCAAGAGTAAGTTAGTAAATTTGCTTGAATATATTCATTTTCACTTTACGTATATATACAAAGAATATTTTTCACATCCGCTAAAAAAATGTGGATTGTGATAAATATGACCCTAAAGCTGATGGGTGATCACATAGAGTCAGTCCGTCATTGATGCAACCGATTATACTAGAAATTAGCCCCAAAGGTAACGCTAGCATGGTGACCGTACAGCATTCTTGTGATTAGGATATAATCTCTGCCTTACGGCTCATAAAGGGATGTGGTTATGAGAGCGGTGGCCGCCATGTCGCCAGTATCAATCCTGACAAGGAAATCCCGACAAGGGACTTAAGATAGGCATTGAAATACCGATGGCTATCTTTATCCCGACGCTGGAACAGCGAAGGACGCCAGCCCGAACGAGGTGAGTCCAGGGCGCCCTGAACGTTAGCCCTGGGGTTGAGGGTTAGATTTAGGGAGCGTAGTGGGGTTAGGATTTGGGGGGTTTAGGGTTAGGAACCCCTAGGGGGAGGTTAGGTTTAGGCACCCCCGGGAGGGTTAGGTTTAGGGTGCGGTAAGGGGGGGTTAGGGTTAGGAACCCCTAGGGGGGAGGGTTAGCACCCCTGGGGGGAGGTTAGGTTTAGGCACCCCTCCTGGAAGGGTTAGGTTTAGGGTACAGTAATGGGTGGTTAGGGTTCAGCACCCCCAAGGGGAGGTTAGGGTTAAGCACTAAGTGGGGAGGTTAGGGTTAGGCACTAAGTGGGGAGGTTAGGGTTAGGCACTAAGTGGGGAGGTTAGGGTTAAGCACTAAGTGGGGTGGTTAGGGTTAGGCACTAAGTGGGGAGGTTAGGGTTAGGCACTAGGGGGGGAGGTTAGGGTTATGCAATATTAAGGGAGGGTTACAGTTAGAGAGGGGTAGGGATAGGGTACTTTCCTGCCATATGGGGATCTTCTCCCTTCGGGCTGCCGGTGTTGGGATATGAATTCACCTGCCGAGACTTCTTACCCATTCCCTCATAAAATACAGATGGTTATGATAGGAGAAAAAGAGTTGAAAGTATTAAGGAACATTATGTATTAAATAGTAAATTTGCTACCACTTATAGGTAAGAATAAACTTTACATTCAATTACAAACACTATAAATACTGTAGCATATATAAAATAGATAAAACTACATTGAGATTAGAGCCCACAAATCTCTGCCTAGATACATTGGGAGCCCGAATACTCCAGAAGATTACTCTGAGTGATACCGATGGACTGAAGCACTGCCGTACAGATGGACCTAAGGCAAAATAAATAAATATAGTATCTGTCATCCAATTTCAATTTAAGTGCTCTCTAACATGCATAACATTTACATGAACCCAGTTTGGGCGATGCATGTGCACTAACAGATATAGGGCCAAATGTAATAGGGTGAGAGTTTAGAAATATGAGAGTTTAGCAGTAACCTCTCACATTGGTTGAGTTTTATCTTCAAAATGGGAAAACATCTGAATGAGATTTTAAATCGTGAGAGTTTTTTAAGTCTGAAAAAACATGCAAGTTCACTCTGTGCCTTTGTATTTGGACTCTATTACATTGGCAAAGTTTAAAAAGTGTCAGAAACTCTCACTTTTCTAAACTCTCACCCTATTACATTTGGCCCATTGAATCCTTTATTCATATGTTCTGAAGTGACATTCTATCCATTCAAATCAATAAAAGGTAAGCACAAAGAATCTAGTGCTCTCTGTGAGAATAAATACTGCAGAATTACATAGTGTATGTTGGGTAATATATTGCCTTGAACTCACCTGTATAGAATGGAGTTGAATCCTTTAAATTATGTGAAACGCTTCTTTCTGTGAATTATTCCATAAAATATAGGCATAAAGTATGTATACAGTGTATAAAGTGATGGATGTGTAACTTAAATTAATACAATTGTGAAAATAAATTACTCTCACCTTATAGATGAGTGAAGAAGACCTTGCATACTGCGCAATGATGTGATACCCTTCATTCCCAGACTCTATAATTATATTACAATATTAGCATTGAAAAGAAAATATTTAAAAGAAAAAGTTCACTGTGCATTAATTTTATATAATGAAGTACAGGGTGTTTCATGCGCTATTGGCCCCACAGTTTTTCTTAGAACTTTTAAAATAATTGATGTTGAAGAGGTGCGGCTGCAGCGCAGTCCAAAACTCAAATAAGGGAACCACACCAACTGCCATCCTCACTGACATCACACTAACTGCCACCCTCACTGGTTATATCCTCACTGGCAGTTGGTGTCACTCCCCTATTTGAATTTTGGACTGCACTGCTGACTAGGGTGGTAAACAGAACCCTACCACTATTTAACAATTTATTTATTAACAGTTATTTATGGAATGGCTATGTAATGCCGGCTGTCGGGATGGCTCCTGTCACAATACTGACAGCGGCATCCCAAAGGTTGGTATACTTACCCTCCTCCCTTCTCCCCCTAACCCTCCCTTCTTGTAGCCTAACCATAACCCTCCCCACCCCGCACCCTAACCCTCCCCTTAAGTTCCTAAATGTTAGTTTCCCCCATTCATGCCTAACCCTCCCTTCTTAGTGCCTAAACCTAACCCCCCCAGTGGTGCCTGACCCTAACTCTCCCTCCTAAGGGTGCCTAACCCTAAACCCCCATCCTAAGGGTGCCTAACCCTAACCCCCCCAAAACTTAATGCTATCCCCGCTAACAGACCTAAACCTATCCGCCCTCCCTCCCCGCAGCTAACACAATGGGCGCCCCGGTTTACCTTCGTTCAGGCACGCATCCTCCTGGATTCCAGCATCGGTATTGAGATAGGTGTAGATATTTTGTCGCCTATCTTAACTCACTTGTCGGGATTCCAGCGTCGGGATAGAGAACGGCGGCCGCTATCCGTTATTTATATAGCGCCTATATATTGCACATCAGTCCCTGCCAGCGGCGGATTAGGCATTTAAAGTGGCCCTATGCAGGCATGGGCAAAAGCAAATGTTGGTGAAGTTAGCAGTCCATTAGCACTTGTACTGACAGCACACCAGTGAATGTCATACATCATACAGTACCTTCCAACTTTCTAGTAGCAGATTTGGGGATCTTTGAGCACACCCCGAAAAGGGGGCAAGGCTTCACATGAAATGTTGTGCCCATGAGCAACGACCCCCATTTTCAGCACACTAGAGACATGCCAAGGGCACCAGGAGCTGCTGGGCATGCCCCCAGTCCCTCTCTCCAGTGACTAGAAGCCATGTGCATATAGATGAGTCTTTTCTTACCTATGTGATTTATCTGCAATGAGAAACTTCTGCAGAAATTGATCCTCCCTGGACAGGCAGAGTCTTGAGTCGGTATTCACTATTCATGTAGGAGATCACGTGGTCTGGAAGCCGCCTGTTTGTGTAGCAATAAAGCCAATGTCATAATCATGCAACAGAGGTTTGACCAGATAAAACATAGTAACAGAAGTTTTAGTGCAGGGGAAATTGTGTGTTTCCATGATCAAACAATTTTATATTAATAAAATATATTTTCTAATTTGGTACCATTAGCATCAGTAATATGGTTTCTTTGGAATTGGTGTCTTACTGAAGTTTACTGTCCCCTAACCTTTTCTTCTAATCCTGCCAGTGGTCCCACATGTCCACCTGTGTATCTCCAGCACCATTCCCCAATGTCTCTCCAGTGCCATCCCCATGTGTCTCACCAGTTCCATCCCTGCATGTCTCTTCAGCACCATTCCCATGTGTCTCTCCAGCACCATCCACATGTGTCTCTCCAGCTCCATCCTCCTATACTTCTCCAGTGCAATCGCCATGTCTCTCCAGTGCAATCCCCTGTATCTATCCAGTGCCATCCCCTCTGTGCCCCTCTCCCACACACACACTGATCCCCTTATTGCCCACCTCGCAACACTCACTAATCCCCCACTGTCCCCTTTACAGCACTCACTTACACGACCTTCTAAGGCTCACACACTGCCCACCCAGCTCACAATTACCCACCTCACAGCACCCTGCCAATCATACCTATACTGTGGGCTATAGAGGACATACCACCCCATGCTCCCCTATACTGGAACCCATAGATGGCATGCAAGTCCAAATCCCTGCTCCTTTATACTGGAGGCATAAAAGGCATGCCACGCCATATCACTACCCCTATATATGACATGGTCCCATCCAGGAGTGACACCAGGCACATCCCGCTGCCCCCAGGGCTCCCTTAAGGGACCCTTACCAGGCACACATCCCTGAAAGACCCCACAGGTTATTGAAGGCAAACAGATCCTGCTTGACCTTCTCCATCTGGGGGTCGTGCCTCTGCTGCCTGAAGCAAAAATTCATGATCTTGCCCGGGCACCAGAGCTTCTCACACAGCTGCCACTCTCCTCTCTCTCATACAACCCCCAGTGCCAATAAAGTCTATGGTCAATCCGCTCCTGGTTCCTGCACCAGTGGAGCTTACAACCTATATCTCAATGGGATGCAGGTACGAGACCGGCGGCCGCGAGGCTGAAGGCTGACAAGGGACATAAGATAGGCATTGAAATACCAACGCCTATCTTAATCCTGACACCGGAACACAGAAGGACACATGTCCGAATGAGTCCAGTGCATCCTTAGTGTTAGCCATGGGGAGAGGGTTAGGTTTAGGTTACATAGTGGAGGGTTATGGTGTGAAGAAGGGAAGGTTAGAGTTAGGCTATAAGAAGGAGGGTTAGAGGGAGAAGGGGGGAGGGTAGGTATACTTACCCAACCCCTGTCGGGATACCAACCATTGGGATGCCACTGTCAGTATTGTGACTGGAGACATCCCGACAGCCGGCATTACATACCGATTCCATTCCAATCCACATGCACACACTAGAATGCTGCAAAATAGAAAATGTGGCTTGTGACTAGCAGTAATAAGGGAACAAAACAATTAAGATGGAATTTCACCAGCTTCAATCCAATAAAGCAAACTTACAAATGAAGCTAAACCCTGACATGTTTCTCTATCAACAGGGTTGTAGTTTGGAAAATGTTGATCATTTGGCATTATCTTTTGCAAAGCAGAGAAAAGTGAGAAGCCGTCAGGTTAAAGGGACTAAAGCTGTTGAAATAACCGCTGCACCTCCACAATTCCATGATAACAATCCAGGAGATAATTCCTATTTGAGAAATGCGTTCCCAGTTGGAAATATTTCTAGAAAGCTTTTGTGTCATCTCCATGAAGGGGCCTCGAAGAACATGTAAAGTAGAATCTAATCTGTGAACAGATGATAAGCATTTGTATTGACTCCCTCTGCACAATTGCTCTGTTATTTCACAACCTTATTGGAAATGCTTGCTTCTAAATCATCTTTGCAGCAACATCAATACAAAGAATCTTGATATGTGGATATTCTGATCAATTTCTCCAATGACGAGTAATTTGATTTGACAAGGTTGCAATAATCATATCCTTTAATTAGCTGCTAACGTCTATTAAGGTTTTCTACTCCACTGATGAATACTGTAGGTGTAATAATTACTACATAGTAATACAAGCAGTAGGACCAAAGGGAAAATCCACAGTTTAGTTGGTGCCAAAGGGCAGACTGGCTGGTACTTGTAGTTCCACTGTAAAGAACAATATTACATACATTAACTCAATATCCCTACATCCACTGCCACCAGGATTGCAGGGAGTGGGGACCCCATTTTTTTAGTGGTTCCCCACTATCGGAGGATTGCCAGCCTTGGGTTGACCAGTTTGGGGCTGTTTAATGCTTTGTCAGGAGGACCCCCATTCTAAGTGTCCTCTTGCTGTGGCATTACCACCCTGGCTGGATCAGCCTGGTGCTGGTTAACAGAAAATAGGGGGAACCCTACGCCAGGTTATCCCCCGAATTTCCATGACCAGACCAGGATAAAAGGTCCAGGGCTAGTAATGTGTTTAGGGGGAGATCCCACGCCATTTATTTTTTCTTACTTTTAACCTTTTTCTAACCCCTAAGAATGATGCATAGAACATATTGATCATAGGTATCTGTGAATGCTTCTTTTGAACATTATTTACCCTCGGCCTTTTTTGTTCCCATTTGCATTTGATTTTGAATCAAAATCGATGCATTTAGAAATCCCCAAACTGACTCACATCGCATTCTATTTGGAACTCAGAATGGAATGTTTGTAAATAAGCGTATTGGAGAGGGCATTATAGAGTCTATTTTGAGTAAATTTCGCCTATTTCAATATACATAAAAATGAAAAGAAAATTGACCTTTACCCCCATGGGTGCAGCATGTGGGTCCCCCATAACTCAGGGGCCCATGTGCACCACACATACTTGTTATAGATAAGCTACTGGTGCTAACGTACTTTTATTCATCTCCTTAACTGAAACCATTTTAATTATGAAACTGCTCCTTAACTAACCCAAGAAAAGTGGTAAGCCAACAATGGTCTCATTACCTAATACTGGAATTCAGTAATACATTAAAAAATTTGATTGATCGCATTTTTTATTTAAATTGCACATTTTACTAGCAATTAAAAAAACTATAATGTTGTAATTAATGTTCATCAAAGATATGGTATTAGATGGTATTGATGATAGCTATTACATCTAGGATTTAATCAATAGCAACCCGTCCTAATAACATGCAGTGACTTCAAGGATTAAAGTTTCAGGTATTGCCAGTGGCAATAAATAAACCATTGCTTTACTACACATAAGGACAATGGAGGTAACAGTACAAAAGTATAAATGTCCCATACAATATAGCAGTAACAGCTCCCACTTAGCAGACATAAGGCTCAATTTAATTCAGCACAATCCTCAATAGCCCCCAGGACGGAGCTCCCGGAGCTATTCAATTCATCGCGCTGTTTAGTCCGACAGTGGCCAGTTAAGTCAGAGAATGCCGGTTCTCGTGACTTAACATGGGTGTTAAGGTGTTAAGGTGCCGTTCCCGCGGCTATTAGCGCAGCGCTAAGCAGGAAAACAGCCACGCGGCAGGCACTTTTGTCGGATTTTTCATCTCACCCTCAGGGGGGTGCGAGAAGAGATCCTTTGGTCGGACCAAACAGCGCAGTGAATTGAAGAGCGCAGGGAGCTCCCTACTGGGGCTATTCAGCATTGCACTGGAATGAATCGAGCCCATAGAGAGATGCCGTCATTTGTTTTGACAATAACAATGTCAGCATTTGTAATATTGAGACAACAATATCAACAGTTAATATGTCGACAGACAACATGTTGACATTCCCAGAATGTCTACATTAGAGTTAGGTTTTCGGGACAGACGGGTTAGGCACTAGGTGGAGGTTAGGGTTAGGCACTAGGTGGAGGTTAGGGTTAGGCACTAGGTGGAGGTTAGGGTTAGGCACTAGGTGGAGGTTAGGGTTAGGCACTAGGTGGAGGTTAGGGTTAGGCCCTAGGTGGAGGTTAGGGTTAGGCACTAGGTGGAGGGTAGGGTTAGGCACTAGGTGGAGGTTAGGGTTAGGCCCTAAGTGGAGGTTAGGGTTAGGCCCTAGGTGGAGGTTAGGGTTAGGCACTAGGTGGAGGGTAGGGTTAAGCACTAGGTGGAAGTTAGGGTTAGGCACTAGGTGGAGGTTAGGGTTAAGCACTAGGTGGAAGTTAGGGTTAGGCCCTAGGTGGAGGTTAGGGTTAAGCACTAGGTGGAAGTTAGGGTTAGGCACTAGGTGGAGGTTAGGGTTAGGCCCTAGGTGGAGGTTAGGGTTAGGCACTAGGTGGAGGGTAGGGTTAGGCCCTAGGTGGAGGTTAGGGTTAAGCACTAGGTGGAAGTTAGGGTTAGGCCCTAGGTGGAGGTTAGGGTTAAGCACTATGTGGAAGTTAGGGTTAGGCCCTAGGTGGAGGCTAGGCTACAGTGGGGAGGAGATTAGGGTTAGGCACTAGGGAGAGGGTTAGGGTTAGGCACTAGGTGGAGGTTAGGCACTAGGTGGAGATTAGGCTACAGTAGGGAGGAGGTAAGGGTTAGGCATTAGGTGGAGGTTAGGGTTAGGCACTAGGTGGAGATTAGGCTACAGTGGGGAGGAGATTAGGGTTAGGCACTAGGGAGAGGGTTAGGGTTAGGCATTAGGTGGAGGTTAGGGTTAGGCACTTGGTGGAGATTAGGCTACAGTGGGGAGGAGGTTGGGGTTAGGCACTAGGTGGAGGTTAGGGTTAGGCATTAGGTGGAGGTTAGGGTTAGGCACTAGGTGGAGATTAGGCTACAGTAGGGAGGAGGTTAGGGGTATGCATTAGGTGGAGGTTAGGGGTATGCATTAGGTGGAGGTTAGGGTTAGGCACTAGGTGGCGGTTAGGCTACAGGGAGGAGGTTAGAAATAATTCAAGGGGGGACAGGGTTAAGGTTAGGGTAAGGCTACAGGGGGAGGTTAGGATTAGGCTACAGGGGAGAGGTTAGAATGAGGCTAAAAGTGAGAGAAGGTTAGGGTTGGGCTAAACTTTGTGAGAATGGTCTAAGCGTTGTGCTGTTACTATAAATTATTGTCATGCGATGAAGCACTAAGTGTTGTGCAGTTAGTATAAGTTAATGACGTGTGAGGAAGCACTAAGTATTGTGCTGTTAGTACAAATTATTGTCATGTGAGAAAGCACTAAGTGTTGTGCTGTTAGTATAAATTATTATCATGTGAGGAAGCACTAAGGACCTCATTCAGAGCCGGTCGCACAGAGCATGCGGTCTGTCTGAATGAGGGGAGGACGTCTTGAATTTTCAAGATGTCCTCCTTTGCGGTGGTAAGGCTGTGGGTTAACACCCAAAGCCTTACGACAGCCTAATGTGATGGTCGCAATGGTCAAGACCATCGCGACCATCGGGGCTTACGACGAGACCCTAGGGTAGGGTCTCCCTTGTCGTAAGCCACGGAGAGCTTTCGGCTCTGTCTGAGCCGGAAGCTCTCCACTGACATCACTAGTGGGCCGACCCCAAATGGTAGGCAATCCCATGGGAACGCCCCCATTTGGGCTGCCAACCCCCCGGCCCGCCTTCCAAATGGGGCGAGCTGTCAATCAACATCGACAGCTCGCCCCCTTTGGATCGAGACCCGCTACGACCGGCCCTGTCGGTCGTAGCAGGTCTCACGCCGGCGCCGTCGTACGCATGCTCTGCGGGGGGCCATTGACCCGGTCCGAGCACATCGGCGCTAACGACCGGGTCTGAATGACCCCCTAAGTGTTGTGCAGTTAGTATAAGTTAATGACATGTGAGGAAGCACTAAGTGTTATGCTGTTAGTATATGTTAATGACATGTGAGGAAGCACTAAGTGTTGTGCTGTTAGTATAAGTTAATGACATGTGAGGAAGCACTAAGTGTTGTGCAGTTAGTATAAGTTAATGACATGTGAGGAAGCACTAAGTGTTGTGCAGTTAGTATAAGTTAATGACATGTGAGGAAGCACTAAGTGTTATGCTGTTAGTATATGTTAATGACATGTGAGGAAGCACTAAGTGTTATGCTGTTAATATATGTTAATGACATGTGAGGAAGCACTAAGTGTTGTGCTGTTAGTATAAGTTAATGACATGAGAGGAAGCACTAAGTGTTGTGCTGTTAGTATAAGTTAATGACATGTGAGGAAGCACTAAGTGTTGTGCTGTTAGTATAAGTTAATGACATGTGAGGAAGCACTAAGTGTTATGCTGTTAGTATATGTTAATGACATGTGAGGAAGCACTAAGTGTTGTGCAGTTAGTATAAGTTAATGACATGTGAGGAAGCACTAAGTGTTATGCTGTTAGTATATGTTAATGACATGTGAGGAAGCACTAAGTGTTATGCTGTTAGTTTATGTTAATGACATGTGAGGAAGCACTAAGTGTTGTGCTGTTAGTATAAGTTAATGACATGTGAGGAAGCACTAAGTGTTGTGCTGTTAGTATAAGTTAATGACATGTGAGGAAGCACTAAGTGTTGTGCTGTTAGTATAAGTTAATGGCATGTGAGGAAGCACTAAGTGTTGTGCTGTTAGTATAAGTTAATGACATGTGAGGAAGCACTAAGTGTTGTGCTATTAGTATAAGTTAATGACATGTGAGGAAGCACTAAGTGTTGTGCTGTTAGTATAAGTTAATGACATGCCAGGTAGCCCTAAGTGTTGTGCTGTTAGTATAAGTTAATGACATGTGAGGAAGCACTAAGTGTTGTGCTGTTAGTATAAGTTAATGACATGTGAGGAAGCACTAAGTGTTGTGCTGTTAGTATAAGTTAATGACATGTGAGGAAGCACTAAGTGTTGTGCTATTAGTATAATTTAATGACATGTGAGGAAGCACTAAGTGTTGTGCTGTTAGTATAAGTTAATGACATGCCAGGTAGCCCTAAGTGTTGTGCTGTTAGTATAAGTTAATGACATGTGAGGAAGCACTAAGTGTTGTGCTGTTAGTATAAGTTAATGACATGTGAGGAAGCACTAAGTGTTGTGCTGTTAGTATAAGTTAATGACATGTGAGGAAGCACTAAGTGTTGTGCTGTTAGTATAAGTTAATGACATGTGAGGAAGCACTAAGTGTTGTGCTATTAGTATAAGTTAATGACATGTGAGGAAGCACTAAGTGTTGTGCTGTTAGTATAAGTTAATGACATGTGAGGTAGCTCTAAGTGTTATGCTGTTAGTATAAGTTAATGACATGTGAGGAAGCACTAAGTGTTGTGCTGTTAGTATAAATTATTATCATGCAAGGAAGCACTAAGTGTTATGCTCTTAGTATAAGTTATTATTATGAGAGGGAGCACTAAGCGTTATGCTGTCTCCCTATGCAGTGCCCCCAGTAGTGGTACCCCCTATGCAGTGCCCCTTATACATTTCCCCCAGTAGCTTTAACCCCCTATGCAGTGCCCCTTATACAGTTCCCCCTGTAGTGGTCCCCACTATGCAGTGCCCCTTATACAGTGCACCAGTAGTGGTCCCTCCTATGCAGTGCCCCTTATACAGTTCCCCCAGTAGTGGTCCCCCCTATGCAGTGCCCCTTATACAGTGCCCCCAGTAGTGGTCCTTCCTATGCAGTGCCGCTTATACAGTTCTCCCTGTAGTGGTCTTCCCTATGCAGTGCCCCTTATACAGTTCCCCCAGTAGTGGTCCCCCCTATGCAGTGCCGCTTATACAGTTCTCCCAGTAGTGGTCTTCCCTATGCAGTGCCCCTTATACAGTTCCCCCAGTAGTGGTCCCCCTTATGCAGTGCACCTTATACAGTTGCCCCAGTAGTGGTCCCCCCTATGCAGTGCCCCTTATACAGTTCCCCCATTAATGGTCCCCCCATGCAATGCCCCTTACACATTGCCCCCAATAGTGGTCCCCCCTATGCAGTGCTCCTTATACAGTTCCCCCAGTAGTGGTCCCCCCTATGCAGTGCCCCTTATACGAGTGCACTACCCGTTGGCATTGTGTTTGTTACTGCAAGGTGCAGACCATACTTACTGCGGTACGCACTGCACTGACTGAAATGGACCTGGTCCGTGGCGCCCAGGGCATGAGCCTAAGCCAACCCTCTGGTTACACCACTGGTTAGCATAAGTAATTATCATGTGTTGAAGCACTAAGCATTGTGCTGTTAGTACAGTATTAGTTATTGGCATGCGAAGAAGCACTAAGAGCTGTACTATTAGTATAAGTTATTGTCATGTGAGGAAACACTAAGCATTTTGCTGTTAGTATAGATTATTGTCATACGAGAAAGCTCTAAGTTTTGTGATGTCACTATTAGTGTTTGTCAAGCGAGGAAGCACTACGTGTTGTACTGTCCATATAAGTTTTTGTCATGCAAGAAAGCACTAAATTTTGTGCTGTTAGTAGAAGTTATTGTCATGCAAGGAAGCACTAAGCATTATGTTGTTAGTATAAGTTATAGTCATGCAAGGAAGCACTTAGCGTTGTGCTGTTAGTATAAGTTATTGTCATGCATGGTGTTAACCCATCGCGCAGCACACATTCCCCATCCACTGATTCTAGCGATTCTTCC
Organism: Taudactylus pleione; assembly: GCA_031769625.1. Taxonomy (NCBI): domain Eukaryota; kingdom Metazoa; phylum Chordata; class Amphibia; order Anura; family Myobatrachidae; genus Taudactylus; species Taudactylus pleione. The sequence continues at coordinate 4,012,504 of JAUIMM010000310.1, read as the reverse complement.
AGTTCATATGAAAGGCCTCGCACGCTCATGCGTTACTTAGAGCACAAAAATTAAAGGGAAGTCGGGGAGCCCATAGAGTTCTAGCACAGTGTCGGCAACTAAGATGCCAAATGCGGCCATTCTTAGGGGTTCAAGATCTAAAGTAGATAGCGGATTTAGGAAGGGTAAATTTGTGTGTATGTTGGCGATTAAGGCCGACGCACAAAGGTTTTAGATCAGGCTAAGTCAGTGGGAGTAGAAGCACTCCATTCATACCAGAATTGGGCAGCGAGTGTGTATGTTTTTGCAGCGTGCTACTTTGATTCCAGGCCTGGGGAGTGCATGAATGTGCTAAAATACACGCTACTCGCATATGGTACTCGGAATGCTCTTGTCAGTTGAAGGTACCGCTTGGCGTCAATACAATGGAACATTTCGGGCACAGCAGGAGGGGCAGGCATTGTTTCCATTAGGTTTCAAGGACGTTGAGGTTTGGCTTCCTCGATCAACTGCCTAGCCCGCCTGTGGATTCCTCAGCTTGTCGGAAGCAGCCCTTTCTGGCCTGCCTCAGATCTGCAGACATTAGCCGCAGGTAGTGCTAAGCATTTTACTAATGCGCAGTGACATGAGGATGAGGCTGTGGATACACCATATCTGTATGCTCTGCAGGAGCGGTCACCCAGCCAACGAGTGCTGGTCTGGTCTCAGGCACAGGGGCAGGTCGAGGAGAATAATAGTAGTTGGTTGGGTCATTACCCCCCTTGGGGAGGAAGCAGCCTTTTTTGTTGAGAGGTTTTGGCGTGGGTTTGCGTTTTTCTTTGACAAAGGAGATATCCGGGGTTTCTAAGAGGATTCTGAAATCGGCGCGTGACCATCCAGACATTGTTAGGTGTAAAGTGGAGGCAGAAGCCAGGTTGGGGCACATGTGTGGCCCCTTTTGCTTCCCCCCTGTTAGAAAGTTTATGTGCACCACCTTTAAGCGGCGCCGAAGAGGGAACCAAGTAAATTTGGGTTGATACAGCATCTCTCTTACCCAGATGGAAGGGTTGGGCTCCCACGCATTATATCCATCAGATTGTCGCATCATTTACCAATCTGTCAAACACGCCCTGGACATAGTACAAGGTTTCAGGGGGAGGGCCCTACTAGCTGAGGAGGATATCGAATCCGCTTTCTGGCTGCCCATTCACCCTGAGTCCTTTAGATATGTGGGATTTAAAATAGCACGGCTCTATTACGTAGACAGATGTCTGCCGATGTGCTGTTCCACTTTGTGTACTTTTTCGAGTGTTTTAGTTACTTTTTGCAGTCGTGCGTCCAGGCGGGTATAGGGCATACTGGTGTGTCCCACTACCTGGATGATATTCTGTTAAGGGGGCAAGTAGATATGTGAGTTTGCGGGGATTTACTTTTTCCTTGCAGGCCTTGTTCATCGTTATGAGAGCCCCGGACGTTCGTGACAAGACGGAGGGTCTAGTTATGCGCATATCCTATTTGGGTTTTGAAATCGATACCTTGATAGGGTTATGCCGTTTGCCTATAGAGAAGGCATGGCGCTTTTGGGGGAGTTGCTAGAAGCATTGGTTTCAGCAAGAAAGGTTTCGCTAATACAGTTGGAATCGCTTGGTGTCTCCTCAGCTTCATGTTTAGAGTCATACCTAGGGGTCAGGTTTTCGGTAGACAGCTAGAGAGAGCCACAATGGGGGTTAGGAAGCCTCATCACCTCATCTGCATCCCTTTGGAGCTGAGTAAGGTTCTGCACATTTGGTTGGTTTTATATGCGCATATTCAATGGCATCCAGATATGGCTCCCGGCACCCATAGCCCATTCCAAACTTCAACTGTTTACAGATGTGTCTGGTTCCATAAGTTTTGATGCAATTTGAAGGGGAGTGGTGCATGTAGTCTTGGCCAGATTCTTGTCAAGTTCAGGGCCTAACCAAGAGCATCCTTCTTCTAAGAGATTATGGGCTAGCAAGCCTTGCAATAGGCGAATCCTGTTTTGGTGATACCTTAACAGTGGTATAGGCTGGCACTAATCAGGGACGGACTTAGATCCGGCCTCACGGTTGTTGAGGCATTTGACACTGCTATGTAGGTAAGGAATATTGAGTTTAGGGCTCGGCAAGTTTCAGGCATTACAAACGAGATAGCGGATGTGTTACATTGTTTTCAGTGTGACAGATTTCGTTCGCTTACGCCTCCCACTAGTTTACATGGTTTAACCTTCCCCTTCCATGCCTGGCCGATCATTGCGGTGGCATCAAGGGTTTCACACTGAAGTCATTGGCACCTAGTGCCTTAAAGACCTACATGGCAGTTTTGTACGAGTTCTTCCAAGAGCGGGTGAGGTAGGACGGTTGATGATTTTATGGCAGAGTTTTGTCTGGAGCTGCCATGAAGGGGGTCATTCCAAGGCGGCTTGTCTTCAGCGTTATCAGGTATCTCTAATTTTTCCAAGTTGCGTGTTTGGTGGATCCAGCCAAATAATTAGTACTAACCAAGGCATTAACAGGGTGGGCAAGGGAGCGTCATAGCACAGGAATTACGTGGAGCCCCATCAACCTGGCCCTATTGCAGGATTTGATTGGGACAGTAAATGGGGCTGCTTTGGGCAAGTACTAACTGCCCCCCCCCCCTTTTTTAGTTTAGCCTTTTCCTTAGCTTACTTTAGGGCTTTTATAATGGACAAGCTAGTCGCTGCTAATAAGATCAGGTTTAATGTTAAATAATGTGGTTATTAAGCTGGTATTGATCTTATGCCAAATACATAAGTTTAAGACAGATTAACTGGCCAGGGATCAATGGATTTCTATTCAGGCGCATACAGATTCCGTGATTTGTCCAGTTGCTCCCTCAGGGTGTTTTAATAATGTTCGCCCTCCAGGTGGCGGGCAGTGGTGTATCCATGCTAATCTAACCCCTTTGTCCAGGTAGCAGTTTACGAGGGTGTTTCGCAATTGTCTTATTGCTTTAGGTTTACCTACAGAGCTTTGCGTAACTCGTTAATTTAGGATAGGGGTAGCAGCTTGCGCAGCGGTTGCAGGTGGTCTCAGTTGACTTATTAAAAACAGTTAGGGCAGTGGAAGTTGTATTTAAAGGGGGTTCAGTTGCATAAGTAGTTGAAAGTTTTTTGGGGAACCCAGAGGCCATATGCCTACTCTCGCTATGGAGTTTGAGGGGCTTTTCAGTTTTGCCCTCAAAGAGGTTTTCTGTTTTTCATCTTCAGATGGGTCACTCAACTATTTGTTTCCCTTCCCTTGGTGGCCTGTTGTTATATAAATGCCAATTTCTATCTATATAAATGCCAATTTCTGTCTAGGTGAACTTTTGGCCAGGGTTGTCCGGGAGTGCTAACTGTCGGGTGTGGTTTATGGGGCATTCCTATATTTACTGGGCTAGCCAGCACCCCTTGACATTACAGGCCCAATATTTGTGGTGAGCAAGTAATTTACATTGGTTGGGATTCCGTTAAATGCGCTAGAAGCACCTGAGAGATGCCCTATGGGCGGCAGTTGAGTAGTTGGGGCCCCTGGCTGGGTGGTCATTCACTTGGGAGGCAATGATTTGGGCATGTGCGTGGGTATTGAGCTGATATTGGCCATTGCACATTTGTCAGTAGCATTGTCAGACTCGTCATACAACACCCGAGTTTACGTTACGGGGCAGAGAGTTTTTGTGGGCCCAAAGGGGTACACCTCGCAGGCGCGAGGCTAGAGCTGTTCATCAGCGACCTCTGCAGTATCCTTTTATTTCAAGAGGGTCACAGTTTGGTGGCGGGCCTGGTTCTGCAAACCGGGCTTTGGCGGGAAGCAGTGGACCTGGGCGGCCTATTATTAGCGCAGGAGTGCCTGGGTAGCATCTATCCTTTGAGAGGGGCAAGTTGGTCACTGTCTAAAAGGGGGACTGGGTCTCCGTTCCAAGGGAGGGGCTTAGGCTGTGCCAATTAAGGGAGGATGCTCCTGCCTTAGGTCAGTCTGCGCTGGGCGGGGATCCGACCCTATTATTTAGTTAGTATTGGTATCCATTGGGCTGTGGCCTCGGAGTACTGCTTTATTCTTGCCGCCTATTCTAAATTTTAATTTGATCAATAAATTCTGGCTGTGACCTCTTTTAATTCCATATGCATGTGTTTATTTCTAGGTTTAGGCTTAAGTTAAGTTAACAAAAGGAATAGTAAAACAAATGGGTGACTTATTGTCAGGCAAGGAAGCACTAAGCATTGTGTTGTCAGTATAAGTTATGGTCATGGTGTATTGTTTTTTTTTTGTTTATTTAAACTTCAGAATTTTGGAGAAGTGGGCTAAGATGATGGACTCACGTTCTGGTTTATTATTCTGTCCAACACATTCTTATTTTGTGCAAGCACAATGGAGCCCACAGAGCGTGTCTACTTTTTATGCTAGAGTTGCAACATTTGAAAATCAGCAATATTTTCAACTATAAATATGCTTTACACGGTATACCTGTAGGGACTTTTTTCCCGTGGGATTTCTTGCACGATTTCACACTGTACATGCTCAGAAAAGTGGGCACCTAGAGCTGCGCCCGTGCAAATTTCTGCCACTTACGCCTTTCTGCACCTGGTGAACTTGTGCCCTCCCTGGGATCTCCGCATGGGAGCTCTCTACAAAAAACGTATTTTAAGTTAATTATAGTAAAATGTTTATATAGAATCCAACACAATCTATTTTATCCAGGATCAGCCAGTTTTAGTTAATTAGAAAGATACACAGATATTATCTGCTTGATCAACAATTATTTTGTCAGTTGTTTGACTCGCATTGTGTGCCTGTGATTAGTTATATATACTAAGGTTTTGTACAGAAGGTTTTAACCTACAGCCTGCGGCTCAGTAGAAACGTACAGTTACTTCTTCCATGTCAAAACGAACTCATAATTCCCCCAGCCTTATAGCACTGAAAATAATATCCGGCATGCTTATTGCACCACCTTACTTTGATTTCATTTAGGTCAAATGATGAACAACGAAATGTTAACCGAAAGTGCACTTTAAAAATAGACAGTGAGTGCTATTTACTATCAAAGTGCACTCATGCAGTACTCTGCTATCATTCCCTAAATTACAATGCACTGATCAAAGCAAATCAAAGCAATAGTTGGGGTTTTTGTTTGGTATTAGCTACTGCGTATATTCACTGAGGCACATTTTGAATAAATAAACCAGAATTCATTCATACCATAAAATCACTAAACTCCAATGTACATACAGATGTGTCCTCTCGCAGCTCGTGCTGCAGATGTGCATATGCATCACTCCAGGCGATTAGCACCATGCTATCCTATGGAGTCACGGGTGCGAACGCAGCATGTGTACCCATTCACCGGTGCGCGATTCACGCCATGTGTGGCGCTATTTGCTGCACAATCGCCATAGATGCAAAAGGCATATCTATATATCCAAAAATACATTTACTGTCAAGGCTACAAGTCTGGTCCATACTTTGCACAACTTATGTTGCAAATTAAAATTAATTAAACAGAAATTATTACAAAGAAGTCATAAAATGATTAATATCTATGTTGAATAACAAGTTTTACATATGCAGAGCAGTAAAGGTTTAATTTCCCGTCAGTACATTTTAGACAACAACTGCATTTATCACCTATCATTAACACTTTGGGCTAAATATCTGATCTGAGAGTGTCTGTATTGCCTTGCAAGATCAGAAGAACATCAATGTCCCAGTAAATTACTGTAATATACGCTTCCTATCAAACATACACAATAAAGGTGATGGATGTTCTTGCAAGATACATAAGAACATGAATGTCCCAGTAAAGTATAGTAATATACACTGCCTAGCAAACACACACAAACTTGGCAAAGCACTTTATGAAAAGTGGTGCATGATGTAATTTTCTTTGGGCCCTCCCATCAGGATGTAGGTATCAGACCAGCTGACGGCATACCATGGGTCTGAATCCCGACACTGAACGTCCAACACGGGACTTAAGATAGGTGTCAAAATACAGACACCTATCTTATTCTCGATGCCAGAATCCAGAAGGATGGCAGCCCGAGCAAGGTAATTCTGGGGTGCCCTTAGTGTTAGCCATGGGGGGAGTGTTAAGTTTAGACCGCGTAGCGGGGTTAGGCTCAGGGGGGAGGTTAGAGTAAGGCACTCCTAGGGGGGAGAGTTAGTCACCACTAGGGGTTTAGGGTTGGGCACTAAGGGGGAGGGGTTAGGTTTAGGTACAAAGGGAGGAGACTTAGGTTTATACACTAACGGGGAGGGTTAGAGTTTGGGTGTGGGGTGGGGAGGGTTAGGCTAGAAGAAGGGAGGGATAGGGTGAGCAGGGGGAAGGGTAAGTAAACTTAACCAACCCCTGTTGGAATACCAACCATCAGGATGCCACTGTCGGTATTGTGAGAGGAGGAATCCTGACAGCTGGTATTACATACCGATTCCCTCCCATCCCCTCTTATATTGTATATTAAAAAGGACAAGCACAGTTTACTAAACCAAGCACTTCAGCAACAAGGACTGCCACTTTTGTGGCTGATGTGCTTGGTTTGTTTGGGCCCCCACAAAATAAATCATCTTGGTGGTTTGGTTAAACCATGCTATCAATTGGTTTAAGGTGGATAACAGTGCTGCTAATTATCGTCACAGTAGGAAGATGTAATTATCAAACTCATCATCACTGCCATCACTATTAATATCATCATCACACAGTATTATCTGTTTCCCACTGGAATCCACCTTTACAGAAGTCTCTGTTTGTTGTAATTGGTGGCAAATGTGTTCCTTATACAATTTGTAGTTAATTTTGTTGAACATCAGTTTTTCCACTAGTAGTCTCCTATGCTAATCAATCACAAATTTCATGGCTGTGCTAAACACTCTTTCCAAGTACACACTGGAGGGTGAGCAGCTTAAGTAAAGCAAAGCTAGTTTGTACAAGGGTCTCCAAATTGCCTTTCTTTCCCCCCTAGTGTTCAAAGATACTGTTAACATGCTAATTTCTAGTCCTCCACCATTTTGTTGATGCTTGCTGCATCAGATTGAGTAATGGTAGAGGTGTCAACAATTGTGGGCAATTCACTCTGTTGTGCTAAATTGACCCATCATCATCACCACTGGGGCTTTTGGAAAATGTAATTTTTTTTCCTGACAGCAGCATTGGCAGGAGAAACTGAAGCAGGAGATGTCATCGTGTCACGTGTCATATCCTACCTGTGAAGGTGATACGCCCGCCCAGTGCGCTGGCACAGTCATATAAATCTTTAGTTTGATCAGTACCGCTTGTCCATATATCTGTAGTTAAGTTGATAATCAGTACAATGGCATTTCCTAGGCAAGAGTAACTTTTTTTTAACATTTTGGTACAGGTGATGAATTGCCGTTCTGGTAAAATTCAATTGAGATGTTATTTGGTAGTAATGACACATGACCTCAACTAATTGTCTAAAACCAGAGGCACTGATGGTTGATATAGGTACAGATCTAATTCTAACATTGCTTGTCATTGTCTTACTTGGTCCCTCTTGCAAATTATTGTTTCACATTCAATTGATGTTTGAAACTACTAGTCATCTTGGTCCCCTTCTGTGATGAAGACACAAGGATTTTTTGGGGGAATCCTGGATAGGGAAGGAGTCAGTTTGCCTTTGCAAAGTAGATAAAGGACTACCTCTGATCGCCGATGAGGAGTTTGATAATGAAATCATTGGTGGTGGAGACTGCATGAGCTGGGAACTATTCATGCTTCTGGTAGCTGACGCTAAACTGCTTTTGATTATTTTACATGATTTTCCAGATTTTGCTAAAGACTTTGCATGAATTTGCTGCAAATGACATAACATGGAGGAGGTGCCTAAATGCTTAACTTCCCTAGATCTACTACTTTGGCATCACAAATGGTGCAGATGCCTTGACTAATTTTGTCAGGATGTAGGTAAATAATGTCCACATGGAAGATGTGGCTCTTTTTGGGTCACATGCCCAGGCATAATCTTTCTTCTCACTGGCAAGAGCTGCTGCCACTGGTGGCTATCTGACTGACTTATTATGGCGCAAACAACATCATCCTCCTGAATTTATCAACTTCTTATTGTCCAACACATTCATCATCCACATTCTCATTAGCATCAGACAAGCAAATATCCACCTTATCCTGTTCCACTTTACAGTGTCAGAAATGTCAGAATCACTCATAGCACTAAGGGGTATATTTACTAAAGTGCAGGTTTTTAGATGTGGAGATGTTGCCCAATCAGATTCTATTTAACATTTATCGAGCACCTTCTAGCAGACAATAGATAGAATCTGATTGGTTGCTATGGAAACATCTCCACTTCTAAAAATCTGCACGTTACTAAATATACCCCTTAGACTTCCCTCAGGTATTTAGGGGCACTGAGAGGGTGCAAATTACCCTGGTCCGGGCTTGCTGGAGGGGCCCGGAGGGGGCCTACGTCCGGCACTGCCCCCCCTTCTACATCACAGCAACCCAGCACACGCTGTTATGTGCTTGGCTGCAGTGGGAGACTGGTCGCAGCTGGAACAGTCTCCTATGCCTATGGGGGGAGCGATCACACTGATCGTGCCCCCCATTGGCTGTGCGCCGGGCTGAGGGGCTCACAGCGCCCCCCTCCCAGAGCAATGTTTTTTTTCCTAAGGGGACGTAGCCACGTCTCCCATGATTAGGCCATGCCCCCTGTCACCAGGGCCTGGCGCGGCTCTTGCCGACCCTGCAGGTATTTGTTTATATCTAAGGCAAATTTCTAATGAACAAACAGAGGGCCTGATTCAGAGCTGCTCGTAAGCGGCCGCTCGTTCGCTCCGAGCGATGTTCGCACAACTGCGCATGCGTATGGGTTGTAATACACATGCGCGAACCAGTCATTGCGGTCAGAAATTGTGTGCTCGCAAAATAGCGAATGCCTGCTAATTTGAGTGACAGAATGAGGCGTTTGTGGGTGGTAACAGGGGAAGGTGCTTGAAAACGGGGAGTGGAGATCCGAACGCAGGCGTGCCAAATGGTCAAAACGGGCGTTTTAAGGGTGTGCATAATTAACAAAGCAGCGTCATCGACCACGTCACTTGGTTGTCTTTTAGCCTGAACTGCTGGCATGATTGCGGTAGGAAAATCCTACCACAAGCACTGCGAGGAGTTCATACGCCTTTCGATGTACTCGATTAATCATATAATAGTGGAGATGACGTAGGATGCGAGCGGTCAGGGGGCGTTTTTTAAAAAATAGCGAGCGCATGTTTCGTTCGCTCGCTCAGACATAGAGGCGTCAACAGACCGCAAAGAGCGAGCGCTCTATTTAAATATCTGGCCCCTTTTTCTGAACGAGCGAGCGCAAATAGCGTCCGGCTCTGAATCAGGCCCAGAGACACAAAAAAACAGGGCAGATATAGCATAGTGAGATGTTCTGCGTTGGATAGTTTTGTCCTTAATTAAGTTTAGAATGTTGAGTTTAACTGTCAAACGTTAGTCAAATCCATGCCTTGGCAAATATAGTTCTTAATCTTTACAAAGGTCCTTTGTATATTGCAATGTGGAAAGGAAATCATTCAGTATATAGAGAGATAATTTAGGTGAAGTTCAATTTGTGTGCAAATTGTTTTGCAATTATCATGGAACGTGGCCTCATTTGCTGAAGAAAACAAATATATTGATGGAGATCAGTGTAACTACATTATGTCAGTCACATCTGATTACAAATCTATGAAGACGTCAGTAAAGGTTTTGACAATTTTAATCAATAATAATGTAAGGATTATGCGTTTGAACTTTACAAACTCATTGAATGTGATCCCCAGAAGGAAGCTCATGTCACTTATCAAATATAAGCCGGATGCCAAAATATGGCAGGTAAATGGCAGGCTGCTCATTTGGAACAAACATTAGAAGTAATGGGAAAAGTGAATGTTGATACCACATTGCCTATAACTACTGCCAGGCACATTTCAATGTGTTTTCGCATATAGTGTATTTGACATTTAGATTATACTGTTTGATGCTTTTGAGTTTTAGAACTTTAATTAATGTGGATAATTCAGCATAAAGGAAACAAATGCATTTCTACCACAGATTATTAAAGGCAGTCTAACCTGCTTAGTGCAACTTTCATTTTGGATTTTCTATTAATGTGTTATAGGCAGGGGCGTCTTTAGAGAGGAGGGGGCCTGTGTGCATTCCCCGTTCGAACCCCCTCCTCTCTTCCTGGCGGCCAGGAGTTGACAAACGCGGCTGGCCAGCCACCGAAGTATTAGTAGAGTCTGGGCACTAGAGTGTGCCCGGAGTCTACTGTGTATGCGCAAAACGCTGGAAAAATGGCCTCAGAGGCCATTTTTCAGGCTTTTTGTACAGCGCTGACACCCGGCGCAAGACCTCAGAGAGGTACATTTTAGGTAATATGGGTGCAGGGTGTGTGGTGCGGGGTCCCCTTGGACCCGGGTGCCCGTGTGCACCGCACACCCAGCACCCATTATGTCCCTGGTTATAGGGATTATAGGGCCTGATTCAGCTTCATACGGAATTGCAAAGCTGCACGCAAGCATCACGCCTCCAGCTGCATTACGTATCCGAGCAGCATTGTCCAATGCAGCATTAGATAATCTGCGGAATAACGGCCGGCTGCAGTGACCCATGGGGTCATGCAGCCAGCCACAGCAGATGCGAGGAAGACAGAGATCCTGGCCTCTTCCCTCCCCCGCAATGGTTGTGACACGCTTCTGTTTCAGGAAATGAAGGCCATCACCACCCCCTCCCCGCCCACAAACGCCAGCAGACTGTCAATCGCTGACAGTCTGCTGCCAGTTTGCATGCAGGATCGCATACTGGTTCTGCACATGCGCAGAACGGGTCATGCACCTGCGCAGATACCCGATCATCGGGAATCTGCGCTCTGCAGTGCACTAACGTGCATTGCTGAATAAGGCTCTTAATTTCTACAAAATAAGTTGAATATTGACATTTTCAACTACTTTTGTAAAAATGAAGGATCAGGGCTATTAGTCATAAAGGTTACGTCTGAGATTTCATTGATATCTCCTGCTTACCTGTTGCTATACACCAGTATGGGGACCAAATTCATCAAGCTCTGAAAATACAATATTTTCTGAGCTTGACTGCTGGATCATTCACCATCTTCAGAGTCCGGAGTTGCAAAGAGGGATCCCTTCAGATCTCTCCGCCTCTGTTCGGCTCCTTCCGCCGAACACCGGAACTCTGTGCGCCGGCATGAACCCCAGTTCATGCAGGTGCACTAGTATTGCTGAGTCAGACTCGGCAGTGCTAAGTTCCACTGATACCAAACTAGCAGTGATGGTAATCGCAGAGACGGAAGATTTTCGTATCAGCTGTTTCCACACCAGAGCAATGATTTTGTATCCACCGCTGCTACTAATAGCGAGTTGGATACTTAATTATCAGGGGTCACCGACTCCCAATAATTAACATAATGAATAGGCCCCATAAAATACTTGCCTAATTTTATGAGAGGAGGTGTCCCATGCTCAGTCTGTGAGTGCCCCCTTCCCTTGTTCTGGTGCAGGCACAGAGTGGAAGAAACTTGAAAGAGAAAGAGAAATGCGTAAAGGACGACAGGGTGTGTACCCACTAAACAGCTTTACAGTGTGGCTACCAGGAATTAACGCTATCAGCCACTTAAGTACAGTATCACCATCAGCCTAAAATTGATTGGCACTGCTAACAGCATCACTGCCGTACAGCCATAGGAGTGAAACATTGTGAGCCGTGACCTGGGACAGAATCTGCTGGTGCAGCGTTGTGCCGGTTAGAATGAACTATCGGGCAAGTTGGGAGCCAGATTATAGCAACAGCATTGCCGGCTTACACACTAACACCAATTTTCCACCAAAAACCCGGGTCCGACCTGGGTTTTCGGACATGGTTCCAACCCAGGTCAGACCCATGTCAGACCCCGCTTACACTGCACCTTCGATCTGGGTTATTTGCAGGTCAGCCCCGTTAGCACTGAACCCGGGTCTGCCACGCTAAACTTGTGAGGTCATAAAAAGTGGTAGGTAGCTGCTCAGCAACCACCAATCAGCTCATTTGAGGCATGAACCAGGTCGTATAACCCGGGTCTCGCTGTTTACACTGCACCATTACCTGGGTCCGACCCGGGTAGCTACCTGGGTTGGATTCCCGGGTCACTTGATCAGGATTATTTTCCAGGGACCCTTTTCCACTGAGCCACGACCCGGGTAGACCTGGCAATAAGCCAGGTTTTTGTAGCAGTGGAAAAGCAGTATAACAGTATGTATATCCTCACTCTCTATAACGAGCTGGTGAGTGAAGGAGTGGAGGAGCCGGGAGGTAGACTAGCAACACTGCTGACTGCCATACAAAGCAGGACGCACATCCGCACTCCTCACCACCGTCCTAAATAGACTCACAACTACATTTTCACTGCCTATTTGGAGTCGGCTGTTTATTAACGGACATTTTATGATATATTATATATAGAGCATGACCCCTATATCTTGAACTTGGGCTATATATTATTGACTGTGCTAATATTGGATACAGGAACCCTACTGGTCTGTTAAGCATAGTAATTGCAAACAAGAGAGTGGATATTATAGGAAATTTCACTCAACCGATTCCAATATTTAATAGGACTGTATCTATTTCCAATAGTGTAACACAGTATATTATCTGAGCTACATTTTGTAACAGTGTTGAGATTTATATTTTATCCACATAGGTGTTATAAATAATTGGAGGAAATGTTTGTTCCTTTCTCCTTTCATAATAATGTACAGTATTGTGACGGATTTATGTATTTTTAAAAAGTATGAAATTATTACTTGAAAATGTGAGTTGGATGATTTTATAATTTATAGTAATGAATACTGGCACTCTTTAATTTATGCATATAACATGTATATTATATATACTCTACAGGAGTACCTGCATGTTTGCTATTTAGCATAACAGTCACCTCTAAAGTCACATGTGGCTTAGCTTCATACCACTTTCTATAGTGCTCCGCCAAAAAGGGTCCTCCAAGAAAACACCAGAGCTAGTCTGTCCGCCGTATTAACATGAGAGGAGGGGAGAAGGTGGGCCTCCACTACTGAGGCCAAGTTCAGGACTTCTAGCCTTCCAGCCAGAACATATGTCTATGCCTCCCCGTGATGAATATAATTAATAATAATAATAATAATTATTATTATTATTATTATTATTATTATTAGTACTATTATTATTATTATTATTATTATTACTCTTTATTTATATAGCAGCAACCTATTACACAACACTATATAATCAGAGTATATTTATTCATACACATTAGTCTTCAAAAGAGCTTGCAATCTAATTCCCCTTCCTCAGGCAGAAAAACAATGGTCATAAGGTCAATACAGTCCATAGTCATTAAGGGGTCTATTCATTATTAATTATTTTCTACAAAAGGAGGTGAAAATTACCATTATCACCAGCTTTTGTAGACATTAGGGTTTCGGGCCATTCATCAAAATCATAAAGCAGGAGATATCACAGATATCCCCTACTCACCTTTCTCTCCCGATTTATCCCGCTGTCCCCATACACTGGTATCACAGATATCTCCTGCTTACCTTTCTCTCCCGATGTATCCCGCTGTCCCCATACACTAGTATCGCAGATATCTCCTACTAACCTTTTTCTCCCGATGTGACTCGCTGTTCCCATACACTAGTGATGATACTGGATCAGAACCTCTATATACCCCTGCCTATAAACCTCTAAGGATGACGCTAATTTGTGTATGCAGTCATACAATAAATAAAGACTTAAGACCTGGAATCTGTGGTTCCAAAGCACAAGTATTATTCAGGTAAAAGTACAGTCAGTTACACACTATTGATCAAGACACAATTCGGCGCAAAGGAATTATACAGACCCAAGTACAGTATACATATGCAGCGCTTTCTGGTCCAGATGTTAGGCATCAGCAAGAAACCCCTCGTCCCCCAGCGTTAAGCAAGAAGACTAAGAACCCAGTGTTGGAGCACACATATTTATACCCCCCAGAATAGACAGGACAATAGAGAAGTTTGTTGCTGATGCTATTGGTTCCCAAGGGGGAGCATCTGTTACAGAGCGATTAACAGGCTGGTTCAAATAGACTCATCCCAGCCTCTAACAACTGGGGGTCTCTGCCCTCCCGCCCCCATGCAATATCCTAACAGTTGTTCATAATATACATTTTGTTGCTTGAAGTCTCTGCGGTCCATAAGTTGGAATTCTGTTGAAAGAGTACGCATCAGTACGAACCCAAACACGGCTTTCTTAGCATGTATAAAACCTTAGTTATCAAATATCTTTATTTCACAGCATTTATACTAACTGAACCAACTTAAATCTTATACTTTAAAGCTTATTAAACCTTATGTGTGAATATATAATGTGTGAGTATGTGGGGTGTGATGTAAAGACGCTAGTTAACTTGGGGCAGATGCGTGCGCATGAAGTTAACAACCAGCGTTTTCATACAGGATCTTATGCATTCACTAATATGCGATTAGTTGCCAGCGCAATTGTGCGTATTAATGTGTGTATGAGGAATGGTGCACTTAAATCTCACTTACTAAGTGAACACCTAGCAGTGTGAAATGCTGAGCCTTATAGTTCCACATGCCCCCTCTCTCAGCAGCCCCCACCTTTCCCAGGCTCAAAAGAAAAAGCCCTTTATTCTCCCAGACTCTTGTGTGGATGCAAATTAGCCCAGCTACAAGACCCAATCCTAAGATAACACTCTTGGCTTTCAAGTTATTTCATTGCAGGAAGCCTGCTAATGTAAGGTGTGTATTCTAGCCGGGCCACCTGGAGTGAGAGCAGACATTATCCAGGAAGCTTATCTACACAGGCTAGTTATCACATGGCCATTTGCTCTGTTCTAGCTAAATGCAATATATAATAATATGCACTTTATCCAGAACACCGAAACTACGTAAAGTCATGAAATGGGCTTTTGGTGAATCGCCGTAACTTATGGCGATGGTCACGGATGCAATCGCATGATTCTAATAGTATTATCGCCACATGTACTAAAGTGTGAGTTTATCTAAAATGGCGCTTAGGCGGCCATTCGCAAAATGGTGTCACTGCGATTCAATTTTAAACTGATCTTGTCTCAGCCAATAATCCAGTTTCGACAGTCCACCCTTTGATAGCGAACAACATGCTATTACAATCTGCTATTAGAATTTAATTTAGGCTTACAGTTATATATTAATTAGTGTTATTATGGGATGGCACAAGGTGGTTCTTACTCCATCAATAATGTGTCTCTGAGTGGGGACATAAAACTACTATTATACACACACCGCGGATCTTGGCAGATCATGTGAAAGGTGTGGGGATGCACCAGTCTTATAAAAGCAGTCTTGAAGGGGAATTTAGACTTTACATTATCTGAGGTGTTTTAAAAATAACATTTCAATAATACATTATATGCATGTCTAAATATAATACATTAAATGATGGTATTTCCTGGTTCAGGGTTGTAATGCAGTTCTATATTTAACTCGGTATTCATATTGTCATTACTGACAACCATCATAATTTCGTTCTTTCGTTTTACTCTATTTTTAAATTTTCCACACTTCAACACAATAGGAACACACCGGACACATATGCCAATTATTATGATGACAATTAATTTAAGGATCAAGAATTTGCCTATGCTGGCGGTCACTTCCTGGACCCATTCCCCTAGACCTGAGAACCATTTCACTGGGTTCAGCCATGAAACCCATACTTCTATCTTCTCCCCTACTTCAGCCACTGAAGCGTTAGGGTTCTTACGAAACTCCCATTTTAGCTGCAGAATTTCATCCATCCTCCGGTCTATCACCTCCTTGGGGTCGCTGGTATCATTGGTGGCATAGGTGCAACATTTTACTCCAAATTGGGTGGCCAGAGTTACGCAGTACCCTCCAGTAACAGCAGTTAAATAATTTAACACTAGCCTGTGTTGCACCAGTTCTTGTACGCTTGCAATTTTATCCCTGTATACCTGAATGTGTCATCGTACATCTCGGTGATATTATCTATCAATTTAGCAAGTTCCTGAATATATCTAAAATTTTGTGTTCCCCGAGCGATCCTGGTGGGATCCTGTGCAACTAAAACTTGAAAGCCAGTTGTCTCACTAATTAACTGAGTGGTTTTATGCACATCACCAGGTATCATGTTTCTTTTGCCTCTGTGTTCATATTGCGTGTGAAGATATGGTGACGGTGTGTTTTGATGTATACTAAGCATTTCAACATGTATGAGGGTCATAACTTCTGGAAGTATTCTTCCCAAATAACATAACAATTACAATACTAAGATTGGTCAGACACTCCCCTGATTGGCATTGCACTCCTCCTGACTCCACTCCTTCAGCTCCGCCATCAGCTCCTCAATCGGTCCTCCATCACAGACACTGAGTATCCCCAAACAGATCATCACGACAAAAACTCTGGAAAAAAAAGAACTAGGATGACCACAGCAGACCACTCCATTGCTGGAAGCACTGATCTACACATTTCTTTAGCTCAGATATCTCACCGTCACCTTTTTAATCCTTCCGGCACAAGCTTGCAATCGACAGGTCCACGTTATCTGCCATGTCTCCGCCTTGTTTCTCCACCGGTTGGTTAATCTCCCTATAGTGAGTGGAATGGACCCACGTATCTTCCTCGGCCACACTTTGAGGATGTGGTATCGTCAGATACGGACCTTTCTACCGATCAATCAAACAAACTGAGCTAAAAAAAATTTGGATCATAACAAATTCTCCAGGTTTGACATCATGACAGTTTGCATTAAATATGTTAGTTAATAACACTTTCAATTTCTGTTATTTGCATTCATCTTCGTGAGACCCTGTACAGTAACCTCATTATCATATTTTCACATGAGGCTGCCTGTTTGAACAGTATCTCCAAGGGGGGGGGGCAAATAAAGGAAAAGACAGTCTGGGATAACCTTAGTGTTGTTACCCATCACCTTACACATGTTCTTGGAAACGTCACCTGTAAAATAAGTCCCCCTATCATTTTTAATAATTCTAGGGATATAGTATCTGCATACAGGTTCCTGAAATTAAATCTTGTTATTAATAGCTACTTCTCTAAATAATGCCTGGGCCACTGGGCTGGATAGTATTCCGAGTAGTCGACCTTAGCCTGGCATGGCTGCCGTTTATCCTTAGCAACCTTGTGTCCTGTGAGTGGGAGATAAAGCACAACAGTTTAATATAATTTAAACATGACCTAAAATACAACAATAAATCGTCCACATTTTACATTAGAACAGATACATTGGCAGATTGAAAAGATTGTAAACAGTCATATAAGGCCTGGAAGAAGATACTGGGGTTGCCTATGAACCCATGGGAAACCTGTGTTCATGTGTGGTGTTCTTTACTTTGCAGTACTTACTTATGTGTCCCGCTTGTTTGCAGTTAAAACATGTTTTTGAGCGGGGTGGATGAAAAGATTGTTGTGGGATTTGAGCAAGAGGGAAAGGTGGTGGGTATGGGTAAGGATATGGAGGATAAGGGTATGGTGGGAGGTATGAAGTTTGTGGGTAGCATGAGACCTGTAGTTGTGTATGATATGTGGGGTAAGGATGTGTTTGCTGTGGTGTGGGATTGGTGAGGACGTATAATTGTTCAGGTGCAGGTGTGTGTGTGGGTGCAGGTGTGTCTGTTTGCTGTGATGTTACCGACATTCCTTCCAGACCTTGGATACAGACAGCCATTAGTTTTTCGCTCTGGGTCTCTCTCTTCTTTGTGATATTTTTATCATGTTCTATGGCAGATTCTATGAGTGTATCTATTGTGACTCCCCTCCAGCCACGTTGTGAGGTCTGAACCCGAGTCTTTAAGTCATCCATGAGTACCGTGACTATCATTCCCCTGTGGTGAGTGCTATCTTTAATATCTTCTATCCCAGTGTACTGGGTGATAGCCTGCAGAGCCCGATCGCAATAATCCTCTGCAGAGTCATTCTCCTTTTGCTTAATTGTGAAAATTTTGTTCCAGTTAACTACTACTGGAAAATATATACCCAATTGAGTTACAATGCGGGAAATGTTACCTTGGTTTACTTGGTCTGTTAAGGGAACGTCACCATCCAATACACAATCCGTGATAAATTTTGTCACGTCGGTATTGCGTGGCAGACAGGCCCTTAACACCACACGCCAATCTTTATTAGTTGGCTCATGAGAACTACCCAAATTTCTCAAAAATCTTTGACATTTGGCTAGTTCCTTTTTGGGATCGGGGAAATCATTTATGATCGAGTTTAGTTCTGCTCTTGTCCAAGGACAATGCATTACCACTTCCCTCGTGGGCGCTACACCGTTCGTATCTGCATTTCCATTCGGAACAGTTACCGTCCGAATGGGATGCAGACCGGTAGCGTTGCTACCTCTGACCTGGTTACCTGGTTGGGGGTTTAATCTGCTGCTGCTGCTGCTGCTGCGTATGGTATGAACAACTTCCTCTACGGGTGCAGAGGGTGTTAACACTTCCCTTGCTGTTACCGATGGAGATGGCGGCACCACCCGTGATTGTGGTGATGCAGCATCTATCATTTGCACAGCATGGGAAATGGCAGACATTACAATAGGCTCATCATCCACATCATCCACATTTTCTTTATGGTTGCTTAAGAGAGGGTACAAATTGCTTGTTACATTTTTATGGGTATTTTTGGTAACTGTACTTGCACCTCCATCCACATAAGGTGGGGGAGGTGACCGTGATCTGCTGGCAATACTCTCCACAACGCTACCTTGCCGCGCGTGCGCGCCATTTTGCGGCTTGCCCATATTGCAATTTAACGTTGCGGATGTATTTTCTGGCAATGCGCTCACGACGCTAGTTTGCGCCGCTTGCACATTTTTAAGCCACACATCCCCTTCATGCGGCCACAATTTTAAACATTCACAATATTTGACCTTTTTCTCTCGGGAGCGCATCAAACTGATGTGATCCCGGACATTATCTAATACATCCTTATCAAAACTACCAATTCTGGGAAACGGTCTAACACTCTTCATCGTCATTTTAAACCATACATTACAATACCTTATTGCATAAGTACCGTACTTAGGGTCTGATTCAGAGCCGGACACTATTTGAGCTCGCTCGTTCAGAAAAAGGGGGTGGCTATTTAAATGAACCGTTCGCTCTTTGCGGTCTGTTCACGCCTCTATGTCTGAACGAGCGAACAAAACAGGCGGTTGTATTTTGGAAAAAGACGCCCCCTGGCCGCTCGCATCATACGTCATGTCCGCTATTTAATAGATTAATCGAGTACATCGAACAGCGTATGAACTGCTCGCTATTCTTGTGGTTGGTTTTTCCTACCGCAATCATGCGAGCAGTTCTGACTATAAAATAACCCAGTGTCTTGGTCGCTGACGCTGCTTTATTAATTATGCACACCATAAAACGCCCGTTTTGACCTTTAAGCACGCCTGCGTTCTGATCTCCACTCCCCGTTTTCAAGCACCTTCCCCTGTTACCACCCACATACGCCTCCTCCTGTCACTCAAAATAGCAGGCATTCGCTATTTAGCGAGCACACGATTTTCGGCCACACTGACTGGTTCGCGCATGCGTATTACAAACCATACGCATGCGCAGATGTGCGAACATCGCTCGGAATGACTGAGCGGCTGCTTACGAGCAGCTCTGAATGAAACCCACAGTATTCATAATACGACGGGCCGATCTCATCGGAGCTTTAATTAGCAGCACATCATTGACTAACATCTCTACTGTTTGCATGGCTCCCATTCTGAGACAAAATCCTACGCTTTTCAATAAAGATTTAAACTGGTGAAAGACAATCTAGATACTCTCACTTACCTACGGAAGAAATTTCTAGATGCCCCCGCTCACCTACGGTAGAAATTCTAGATGCCCCCGCTCACCTACGGTAGAAATTCTAGATGCCCACGCTCACCTACGGTAGAAATTCTAGATGCCCAGGCTCACCTATTATCTCTCAGCTCACAATCACACCTAGTGCGGCTCAACTACAATGCTCAAATAACCCAACCTTATTACTGAACACTGCAGTCACACTGAGAGCCGGTCCCTAACAAAAATAACAAACCATACACCTGCTCTGTGTACTGAACGGTAAGCTGCTTACCGAGCGGCTAGGCTAACCCTTGCACCTAGCCCTTAAAGGTCATACGGTACCTCTAACTGTAGGGAACAAGTTACCCCTACCAACAAACACTCACAACAAATACTCACTGTTACACACTTTTCCTGCGCAGAAAAATACACGTTAACCCAGATATTGATAACAATTGAAAAATGTAAACCTCAACGGCTTTGTTTAAACACCGTGGCAGCACAACCGGAAGTACGTATACGCTATTGTGCGACCAGTCACATACAAAATAATGCGACTACCACACAACCGTATGACAACTTTTTAGCTGCGTACGCATAAGTGCGTCTTTACTGAGCGCAAACTGCGACTCAGCCGCGTACACAATACTGCGGCACCCTTTTAAATGTTAGGTTTTACTTTTTCCTCTCTTGTCCCTGGATTCTAGTCAGCTTCCTTTGCTCACACGAAAATAGATAGCGATTTTTCAGCACAAAGCGGTTGCAGGAAAACTCTGCATGTGGCCACTCCACCCTTTGCTGAGATATCGATAGCCATATATGTGCCGTATGAGTAGGTAAGTGACTTCACTCGATGAGCGCCCATCTGACGATACTGGATCAGAACCTCTATATACCCCTGCCTATAAACCTCTAAGGATGACGCTAATTTGCGTACGCAGTCATACAGTAAATAAAGACTTAAGACCTGGAATCTGTGGTTCCAAAGCACAAGTACTATTCAGGTAAAAGTACAGTCAGTTACACGCTATTGATCCAGACACAATTCGGCGCAAAGGAATTATACAGACCCAAGTACAGTATACATATGCAGCGCTTTCTGGTCCAGATGTTAGGCATCAGCAAGAAACCCCTCGTCCCTCAGAGTTCAGCAAGAAGACTAAGAACCCAGTGTTGGAGCACACATATTTATACCCCCCCAGAATAGACAGGACAATAGAGAAGTTTGTTGCTGATGCTATTGGTTCCCAGGGGGGGAGCATCTGTTACAGAGCGATTAACAGGCTGGTTCAAATAGACTCATCCCAGCATCTAACAACTGGGGGTCTCTGCCCTCCCGCCCCCATGCAATATCCTAACAGTTGTTCATAATATACATTTTGTTGCTTGAAGTCTCTGCGGTCCATAAGTTGAGAATGCATGATGCGATCTCCACACCGATAATACCGGAATTCTGTTGAAAGAGTACTCATCAGTACAAACCCAAACACGGCTTTCTTAGCATGTATAAAACCTTAGTTATCAAATATCTTTATTTAACAGCATTTATACTAACTGAACCAACTTAAATCTTATACTTTAAAGCTTATTAAACCTTATGTGTGAATATGTAATGTGTGAGTATGTGGGGTGTGATGTAAAGACGCTAGTTAACTTGGGGCAGATGCGTGCGCATGAAGCTAACAACCAGCGTTTTCATACAGGATCTTATGCATTCGCTAATATGCGATTAGTTACCAGTGCAATTGTGCGTATTAATGTGTGTATGAGGAATGGTGCACTTAAATCTCACTTACTAAGTGAACACCTAGCAGTGTGAAATGCTGAGCCTTATAGTTCCACATGCCCCCTCTCTCAGCAGCCCC
The DNA here is from genome assembly GCA_031769625.1 of Taudactylus pleione. Lineage (NCBI taxonomy): Eukaryota > Metazoa > Chordata > Amphibia > Anura > Myobatrachidae > Taudactylus > Taudactylus pleione. Next base: position 3,990,790 of record JAUIMM010000310.1, on the reverse strand, counting down.
CACCTTTCCCAGGCTCAAAAGAAAAAGCCCTTTATTCTCCCAGACTCTTGTGTGGATGCAAATTAGCCCAGCTACAAGACCCAAACCTAAGATAACACTCTTGGCTTTGAAGTTATTTCATTGCAGGAAGCCTGCTAATGTAAAGTGTGTATTCTAGCCGGGCCACCTGGAGTGAGAGTAGACGTTATCCAGGAAGCTTATCTACACAGGCTAGTTATCACATGGCCATTTGCTCTGTTCTAACTAAATGCAATATATAATAATAAGGCCTTTATCCAGAACACCCAAACTACGTAAAGTCATGAAATGGGCTTTTGGTGAATTGCCGTAACTTATGGCGATGGTCACGGATGCAATCGCATGATGCTAATAGTATTATCGCCACATGTACTAAAGTGTGAGTTTATCTAAAATGGCGCTTAGGCGGCCATTCGCAAAATGGTGTTGCTGCGATTCAATTTTAAACTGATCTTGTTTCAGCCAATAATCCAGTTTCGACAGTCCACCCTTTGATAGCGAACAACATGCTATTACAATCTGCTATTAGAATTTAATTTAGGCTTACAGTTATATATTAATTAGTGTTATTATGGGATGGCACAAGGTGGTTCTTACTCCATCAATAATGTGTCTCTGAGTGGGGACATAAAACTACTATTATACACACACCGCGGATCTTGGCAGATCATGTGAAAGGTGTGGGGATGCACCAGTCTTATAAAAGCAGTCTTGAAGGGGAATTTAGACTTTACATTATCTGAGGTGTTTTAAAAATAACATTTCAATAATACATTATATGCATGTCTAAATATAATACATTAAATGATGGTATTTCCTGGTTCAGGGTTGTAATGCAGTTCTATATTTAACTCGGTATTCATATTGTCATTACTGACAACCATCATAATTTCGTTCTTTCGTTTTACTCTATTTTTAAATTTTCCACACTTCAACACAATAGGAACACACCGGACACATATGCCAATTATTATGATGACAATTAGTTTAAGGATCAAGAATTTGCCTATGCTGACGGTCACTTCCTGGACCCATTCCCCTAGACCTGAGAACCATTTCACTGGGTTCAGCCATGAAACCCATACTTCTATCTTCTCCCCTACTTCAGCCACTGAAGCGTTAGGGTTCTTACGAAACTCCCATTTTAGCTGCAGAATTTCATCCATCCTCCGGTCTATCACCTCCTTGGGGTCGCTGGTATCATTGGTGGCATAGGTGCAACATTTTACTCCAAATTGGGTGGCCAGAGTTACGCAGTACCCTCCAGTAACAGCAGTTAAATAATTTAACACTAGCCTGTGTTGCACCAGTTCTTGTACGCTTGCAATTTTATCCCTGTATACCTGAATGTGTCATCGTACATCTCGGTGATATTATCTATCAATTTAGCAAGTTCCTGAATATATCTAAAATTTTGTGTTCCCCGAGCGATCCTGGTGGGATCCTGTGCAACTAAAACTTGAAAGCCAGTTGTCTCACTAATTAACTGAGTGGTTTTATGCACATCACCAGGTATCATGTTTCTTTTGCCTCTGTGTTCATATTGCGTGTGAAGATATGGTGACGGTGTGTTTTGATGTATACTAAGCATTTCAACATGTATGAGGGTCATAACTTCTGGAAGTATTCTTCCCAAATAACATAACAATTACAATACTAAGATTGGTCAGACACTCCCCTGATTGGCATTGCACTCCTCCCGACTCCACTCCTTCAGCTCCGCCATCAGCTCCTCAATCGGTCCTCCATCACAGACACTGAGTATCCCCAAACAGATCATCACGACAAAAACTCTGGAAAAAAAAGAACTAGGATGACCACAGCAGACCACTCCATTGCTGGAAGCACTGATCTACACATTTCTTTAGCTCAGATATCTCACCGTCACCTTTTTAATCCTTCCGGCACAAGCTTGCAATCGACAGGTCCACGTTATCGGCCATGTCTCCGCCTTGTTTCTCCACCGGTTGGTTAATCTCCCTATAGTGAGTGGAATGGACCCACGTATCTTCCTCGGCCACCCTTTGAGGATGTGGTATCGTCAGATACGGACCTTTCCACCGATCAATCAAACAAACTGAGCTAAAAAAAATTTGGATCATAACAAATTCTCCAGGTTTGACATCATGACAGTTTGCATTAAATATGTTAGTTAATAACACTTTCAATTTCTGTTATTTGCATTCATCTTCGTGAGACCCTGTACAGTAACCTCATTATCATATTTTCACATGAGGCTGCCTGTTTGAACAGTATCTCCAAGGGGGGGGGGCAAATAAAGGAAAAGACAGTCTGGGATAACCTTAGTGTTGTTACCCATCACCTTACACATGTTCTTGGAAACGTCACCTGTAAAATAAGTCCCCCTATCATTTTTAATAATTCTAGGGATATAGTATCTGCATACAGGTTCCTGAAATTAAATCTTGTTATTAATAGCTACTTCTCTAAATAATGCCTGGGCCACTGGGCTGGATAGTATTCCGAGTAGTCGACCTTAGCCTGGCATGGCTGCCGTTTATCCTTAGCAACCTTGTGTCCTGTGAGTGGGAGATAAAGCACAACAGTTTAATATCATTTAAACATGACCTAAAATACAACAATAAATCGTCCACATTTTACATTAGAACAGATACATTGGCAGATTGAAAAGATTGTAAACAGTCATATAAGGCCTGGAAGAAGATACTGGGGTTGCCTATGAACCCATGGGAAACCTGTGTTCATGTGTGGTGTTCTTTACTTTGCAGTACTTACTTATGTGTCCCGCTTGTTTGCAGTTAAAACATTTTTTTGAGCGGGGTGGATGAAAAGATTGTTGTGGGATTTGAGCAAGAGGGAAAGGTGGTGGGTATGGGTAAGGATATGGAGGATAAGGGTATGGTGGGAGGTATGAAGTTTGTGGGTAGCATGAGACCTGTAGTTGTGTATGATATGTGGGGTAAGGATGTGTTTGCTGTGGTGTGGGATTGGTGAGGACGTATAATTGTTCAGGTGCAGGTGTGTGTGTGGGTGCAGGTGTGTCTGTTTGCTGTGATGTTACCGACATTCCTTCCAGACCTTGGATACAGACAGCCATTAGTTTTTCGCTCTGGGTCTCTCTCTTCTTTGTGATATTTTTATCATGTTCTATGGCAGATTCTATGAGTGTATCTATTGTGACTCCCCTCCAGCCACGTTGTGAGGTCTGAACCCGAGTCTTTAAGTCATCCATGAGTACCGTGACTATCATTCCCCTGTGGTGAGTGCTATCTTTAATATCTTCTATCCCAGTGTACTGGGTGATAGCCTGCAGAGCCCGATCGCAATAATCCTCTGCAGAGTCATTCTCCTTTTGCTTAATTGTGAAAATTTTGTTCCAGTTAACTACTACTGGAAAATATATACCCAATTGAGTTACAATGCGGGAAATGTTACCTTGGTTTACTTGGTCTGTTAAGGGAACGTCACCATCCAATACACAATCCGTGATAAATTTTGTCACGTCGGTATTGCGTGGCAGACAGGCCCTTAACACCACACGCCAATCTTTATTAGTTGGCTCATGAGAACTACCCAAATTTCTCAAAAATCTTTGACATTTGGCTAGTTCCTTTTTGGGATCGGGGAAATCATTTATGATCGAGTTTAGTTCTGCTCTTGTCCAAGGACAATGCATTACCACTTCCCTCGTGGGCGCTACACCGTTCGTATCTGCATTTCCATTCGGAACAGTTACCGTCCGAATGGGATGCAGACCGGTAGCGTTGCTACCTCTGACCTGGTTACCTGGTTGGGGGTTTAATCTGCTGCTGCTGCTGCTGCTGCGTATGGTATGAACAACTTCCTCTACGGGTGCAGAGGGTGTTAACACTTCCCTTGCTGTTACCGATGGAGATGGCGGCACCACCCGTGATTGTGGTGATGCAGCATCTATCATTTGCACAGCATGGGAAATGGCAGACATTACAATAGGCTCATCATCCACATCATCCACATTTTCTTTATGGTTGCTTAAGAGAGGGTACAAATTGCTTGTTACATTTTTATGGGTATTTTTGGTAACTGTACTTGCACCTCCATCCACATAAGGTGGGGGAGGTGACCGTGATCTGCTGGCAATACTCTCCACAACGCTACCTTGCCGCGCGTGCGCGCCATTTTGCGGCTTGCCCATATTGCAATTTAACGTCGCGGATGTATTTTCTGGCAATGCGCTCACGACGCTAGTTTGCGCCGCTTGCACATTTTTAAGCCACACATCCCCTTCATGCGGCCACAATTTTAAACATTCACAATATTTGACCTTTTTCTCTCGGGAGCGCATCAAACTGATGTGATCCCGGACATTATCTAATACATCCTTATCAAAACTACCAATTCTGGGAAACGGTCTAACACTCTTCATCGTCATTTTAAACCATACATCACAATACCTTATTGCATAAGTACCGTACTTAGGGTCTGATTCAGAGCCGGACACTATTTGAGCTCGCTCGTTCAGAAAAAGGGGGTGGCTATTTAAATGAACCGTTCGCTCTTTGCGGTCTGTTCACACCTCTATGTCTGAACGAGCGAACAAAACAGGCGGTTGTATTTTGGAAAAAGACGCCCCCTGGCCGCTCGCATCATACGTCATGTCCGCTATTTAATAGATTAATCGAGTACATCGAACAGCGTATGAACTGCTCGCTATTCTTGTGGTTGGTTTTTCCTACCGCAATCATGCGAGCAGTTCTGACTATAAAATAACCCAGTGTCTTGGTCGCTGACGCTGCTTTATTAATTATGCACACCATAAAACGCCCGTTTTGACCTTTAAGCACGCCTGCGTTCTGATCTCCACTCCCCGTTTTCAAGCACCTTCCCCTGTTACCACCCACATACGCCTCCTCCTGTCACTCAAAATAGCAGGCATTCGCTATTTAGCGAGCACACGATTTTCGGCCACACTGACTGGTTCGCGCATGCGTATTACAAACCATACGCATGCGCAGATGTGCGAACATCGCTCGGAATGACTGAGCGGCTGCTTACGAGCAGCTCTGAATGAAACCCACAGTATTCATAATACGACGGGCCGATCTCATCGGAGCTTTAATTAGCAGCACATCATTGACTAACATCTCTACTGTTTGCATGGCTCCCATTCTGAGACAAAATCCTACGCTTTTCAATAAAGATTTAAACTGGTGAAAGACAATCTAGATACTCTCACTTACCTACGGAAGAAATTTCTAGATGCCCCCGCTCACCTACGGTAGAAATTCTAGATGCCCCCGCTCACCTACGGTAGAAATTCTAGATGCCCAGGCTCACCTATTATCTCTCAGCTCACAATCACACCTAGTGCGGCTCAACTACAATGCTCAAATAACCCAACCTTATTACTGAACACTGCAGTCACACTGAGAGCCGGTCCCTAACAAAAATAACAAACCATACACCTGCTCTGTGTACTGAACGGTAAGCTGCTTACCGAGCGGCTAGGCTAACCCTTGCACCTAGCCCTTAAAGGTCATACGGTACCTCTAACTGTAGGGAACAAGTTACCCCTACCAACAAACACTCACAACAAATACTCACTGTTACACACTTTTCCTGCGCAGAAAAATACACGTTAACCCAGATATTGATAACAATTGAAAAATGTAAACCTCAACGGCTTTGTTTAAACACCGTGGCAGCACAACCGGAAGTACGTATACGCTATTGTGCGACCAGTCACATACAAAATAATGCGACTACCACACAACCGTATGACAACTTTTTAGCTGCGTACGCATAAGTGCGTCTTTACTGAGCGCAAACTGCGACTCAGCCGCGTACACAATACTGCGGCACCCTTTTAAATGTTAGGTTTTACTTTTTCCTCTCTTGTCCCTGGATTCTAGTCAGCTTCCTTTGCTCACACGAAAATAGATAGCGATTTTTCAGCACAAAGCGGTTGCAGGAAAACTCTGCATGTGGCCACTCCACCCTTTGCTGAGATATCGATAGCCATATATGTGCCGTATGAGTAGGTAAGTGACTTCACTCGATGAGCGCCCATCTGACGATACTGGATCAGAACCTCTATATACCCCTGCCTATAAACCTCTAAGGATGACGCTAATTTGCGTACGCAGTCATACAGTAAATAAAGACTTAAGACCTGGAATCTGTGGTTCCAAAGCACAAGTACTATTCAGGTAAAAGTACAGTCAGTTACACGCTATTGATCCAGACACAATTCGGCACAAAGGAATTATACAGACCCAAGTACAGTATACATATGCAGCGCTTTCTGGTCCAGATGTTAGGCATCAGCAAGAAACCCCTCGTCCCTCAGAGTTCAGCAAGAAGACTAAGAACCCAGTGTTGGAGCACACATATTTATACCCCCCCAGAATAGACAGGACAATAGAGAAGTTTGTTGCTGATGCTATTGGTTCCCAGGGGGGGAGCATCTGTTACAGAGCGATTAACAGGCTGGTTCAAATAGACTCATCCCAGCATCTAACAACTGGGGGTCTCTGCCCTCCCGCCCCCATGCAATATCCTAACAGTTGTTCATAATATACATTTTGTTGCTTGAAGTCTCTGCGGTCCATAAGTTGAGAATGCATGATGCGATCTCCACACCGATAATACCGGAATTCTGTTGAAAGAGTACTCATCAGTACAAACCCAAACACGGCTTTCTTAGCATGTATAAAACCTTAGTTATCAAATATCTTTATTTCACAGCATTTATACTAACTGAACCAACTTAAATCTTATACTTTAAAGCTTATTAAACCTTATGTGTGAATATGTAATGTGTGAGTATGTGGGGTGTGATGTAAAGACGCTAGTTAACTTGGGGCAGATGCGTGCGCATGAAGCTAACAACCAGCGTTTTCATACAGGATCTTATGCATTCGCTAATATGCAATTAGTTACCAGTGCAATTGTGCGTATTAATGTGTGTATGAGGAATGGTGCACTTAAATCTCACTTACTAAGTGAACACCTAGCAGTGTGAAATGCTGAGCCTTATAGTTCCACATGCCCCCTCTCTCAGCAGCCCCCACCTTTCCCAGGCTCAAAAGAAAAAGCCCTTTATTCTCCCAGACTCTTGTGTGGATGCAAATTAGCCCAGCTACAAGACCCAAACCTAAGATAACACTCTTGGCTTTGAAGTTATTTCATTGCAGGAAGCCTGCTAATGTAAAGTGTGTATTCTAGCCGGGCCACCTGGAGTGAGAGTAGACGTTATCCAGGAAGCTTATCTACACAGGCTAGTTATCACGTGGCCATTTGCTCTGTTCTAACTAAATGCAATATATAATAATAAGGCCTTTATCCAGAACACCCAAACTACGTAAAGTCATGAAATGGGCTTTTGGTGAATTGCCGTAACTTATGGCGATGGTCACGGATGCAATCGCATGATGCTAATAGTATTATCGCCACATGTACTAAAGTGTGAGTTTATCTAAAATGGCGCTTAGGCGGCCATTCGCAAAATGGTGTTGCTGCGATTCAATTTTAAACTGATCTTGTTTCAGCCAATAATCCAGTTTCGACACTAGTATCACAGATATCTCCTACTTACCTTTCTCTCCCGATGTGTCCCGCTGTCTTGGTACACTAGTGTCACAGATATCTCCTACTTACCTTTCTCTCCCGATGTGACCCCCTGTCTCCATACACTAGTATCACAGATATCTCCTGCTTACCTTTCACTCCCGGAATGGCCGCTGTCCCCATACAACAGTATCACAGATATCTCCTGCTTTCCTTTCTCTCCCGATGTGACCCACTGTCTGCATACACTAGTATTACAGATATCTCCTGCTTACCTTCCTTTCCTGATGTATCCCGCTGTCCCCATACACTAGTATCACAGATATCTCCTGCTTACCTTTCTCTCCCGATGTGACCGGCTGTCCCCATACACTAGTATCACATATATCTCCTGCTTACCTTTCTCTCCTGATGTGACCCGCTGTCTCCATACACAAGTATCACAGATATCTCCTGCTTACCTTTCTCTCCCGATGTATCCCACTGTCCCCATACACTAGTATCACAGATATCTCCTGCTTACCTTCCACTCCCGGAATTGCCGCAGTCCCCATACACTAGTATCACAGATATCTCCTACTTACCTTCCTCTCCCGGATTTGGACCGCTGTCCCTTTACATTAGTATCACAGGTATCTCCTGCTTACCTTCCTTTCCCGGAATGGCCTGCTGTCCCCATGCACTAGATTCACAAATATCTCCTGCTTACCTTCCTCTCCCGGAATGGCTCGCTATCCCCATACACCAGTATCACAGATATCTCCTACTTACCTTTCTCTCCCGGAATGGCCGCTGTCCCCATACACTAGTATCACAGATATCTCCTACTTACCTTTCTCTCCCAGAATGGCCCACTGTCCCCATACACTAGTATCACAGATATCTCCTACTTACTTTTCTCTCCCGGAATGGCCTGCTGTCCCCATACTGTACACTGGTATCACAGATATCTCCTGCTTACCTTCCTCTCCCGGAATGGCCCGCTGTCCCCATACAGTAGTATCACAGATATCTCCTACTTACCTTCCTCTCCCGGAATGGCCGCTGTCCCCATACACTAGTATCACAGATATCTCCTGCTTACCTTCCTCTCCCGGAATGGCCCGCTGTCCCCATACACTAGTATCACAGATATCTCCTACTTACTTTTCTCTCCCAGAATGGCCTGCTGCCCCCAAACTGTACACTGGTATCACAGATATCTCCTGCTTACCTTCCTCTCCCGGAATGGCAAGCTGTCCCCATACACTAGTATCACAGATATCTCCTGCTTACCTTCCTCTCCCGGAATGGCCGCTGTCCCCATACACTAGTATCACAGATATCTCCTGCTTACCTTCCTCTCCCGGAATGGCCCGCTGTCCCCATACACTAGTATCACAGATATCTCCTACTTACTTTTCTCTCCCAGAATGGCCTGCTGTCCCCAAACTGTACACTGGTATCACAGATATCTCCTGCTTACCTTCCTCTCCCAGAATGGCCCGCTGTCCCCATACAGTAGTAGCACAGATATCTCCTACTTACCTTCCTCTCCCGGAATGGCCGCTGTCCCCATACACTAGTATCACAGATATCTCCTGCTTACCTTCCTCTCCCGGAATGGCCCGCTGTCCCCATACACTAGTATCACAGATATCTCCTGCTTACCTTTCTCTCCTGGAATGGCCGCTGTCCCCATACACTAGTATCACAGATATTTCCTACTTACCTTTCTCTCCCGGAATGGCCTGCTGTCCCCATACACTAGTATCACAGATATCTCCTGCTTACCTTTCTCTCCTGGAATGGCCTGCTGTCCCCATACACTAGTATCACAGATATCTCCTGCTTACCTTCCTCTCCCGGAATGGCCGCTGTCCTCATACACTAGTATCACATATATCTCCTGCTTACCTTCCTCTCCCGGAATTGCCCGATGTCCCCATACACTAGTATCTCAGATATCTCCTGCTTACCTTTCTCTCCCGGAATTGCCCGATGTCCCCATACACTAGTATCTCAGATATCTCCTGCTTACCTTTCTCTCCCGGAATGGCCCGCTGTCCCCATACACTAATATCACATATATCTCCTGCTTACCTTTGTCTTCCGATGTACCCCACTGTTCCAATACACTAGTATGGGGACCGAAAGTCATCAAGCTCCGAAAATACAATATTTTTGGATCTTGACTGAAGGAGCATTTGTTCTCGCAATCGCCGCTCACCCTGCTTTCAGATATCACCACCCCTCTCCGGCCTTCTCCCACCGGACACCAGGGCTCTTGTGTGAATGCAGGACCAGTAGGTCACTCATGCGCACTAGTTTCACTGCTCCAAAAAGGAGCAGTGAAAAGATTCATTGCTCCGAAAGGAACAGTGAATGCATTTGTTGGAATCAGCTGATTTTCGGATCAGCTCTCTCCACGCCGGAGCAATGATGAATTGCTCCGCCGCTCGCATCAAGTTAGAAAGTTAATTATCGGACCCCGATAATTAACATAATGAATGGAGCCCTAAATCATCCTTACTAGAAACCAATATGAACACAGCGAGAATATAGCAAATCTACGCAGGTAGCACCCTGGTTAAATGTAAACCCCAACTCTGCCAGGCAACAGCGTTAACCATTGTGCCACTATGAGGCAATGATGATATAAATGTGCGCAATACATTGATATGAGTTCATGTAAAACCTACTAGAACATTATTATCCCCTTCGTCTCTGTATAAACCATACACAGTAACGTTACATGAAAAGCAAGTGACAATCTCTACTTTGAAGTTTTAAATATCAAAGCAATTACTGACTGGTATCCCTACATTACTCCTTATTCATGATGGATTTATATCAAATTATGGACAGGCAAGTAGATTTCATATGTATTGAATATTAAAATGTGGCTCTTACAATAGCACTTGCTTCAATTACCTTCCCTATTAAAAATAAATGCATGCATTTTTTAAAGTCTGAATGTTTAAAGGTATTTCAAAATCCTTCCATCTGCATAATGAGATTTGTGTATCACAGATGTACAGTATGACTGGAAATAGAAAAGCACTTTCAAAGGATGGGGATTGCTGTAAAATATTAAAAAAAGAAAAAAACCTTACGCTGACAGTTCGGTTATTATTTATTTAAATGTTTATTGAATTTTTGTTTCCTTTGAAGTGAGAACAAGGGACCACGTACTGTTGGCAGGTAGAGGATGCAGTGCTCAATGTTTGGCTACTTAACCCTAGATCTGTCATTCCCTGTTATTTTCAATGTCAAGTACCTGGCAAGCTCTAGACAATAGAGGACTTCGGTTTCTCAAATTAAAACAGTCACATTGTAATGCATTTTGTGATTCCTAGTGGCACTGGTAAAGATAAACAATACTTTGTAAAAATGTTCTGTCAAATATTCACCTTGTACCGCATTTGGCTGCAACATTTTGTACGTTCTGGTTGCAGAAATTTTCCTTAAGTGTTCTCGCACCAACATGGCGCAATGAGTGGACAGTCATCCTATCAGCTCTTTCCACAGAAAATAAGTTGCAAAATAAAAATACAGTGCTTTTTTTGTGGAAACTTTTTGTGCAGGTCATGCGCACAAAAATGGTCTTATACTTCTATCTGTATGTAGATCAGTCACATCACGTTCTTACGTTGGCTCCAGCAATCGAGTCCATCCTCCCCCGCAGTAATATTAAGGAAGATGTTTACACTGTAAATTAGGGCTTGACAAAAAATTTCTAAAATCTAGGAGCCAGGATGAAAGCGTAGGAGTCAGACCACCATCCCCCCATAACAATTACAGGAGTGCGTGAGGAGCACAGCTCTCTGTGTTATGCAACTGTTATACACACTATACTAGTTCACAAAATGGTCACAGTAGAATGGATAAAACAGAGACCCCCGCACTGCTCTGCACAGCTCCCCTGCTCCACCCCCCACCCTCCAGTAATAACAGACCACATTTCACATAAAACAATGGTGCCAGAAAGTACAACAAAACCCCCCCTCCCCTCGTGGTCACACCACTATCCCACTGAAGCCGCTCCGCAATCCCTGGCCATGCATAGACCCTACTACCGGAGAGCTCTATGCAGCCAGATATAGGAGACAGTAGACAGCTGGGACATACAGGAGGATCAGTGTAGACTGGGATAGACAGCAGGGATCAGAGCAGGCCAGGATGGAGGGGAGTCGTCAGCACAAGCCGGGACGGACACAGGCACAGCAGTCACCGCAGGCGACACTCAGCACATGCACTCCTGTGCATAATATGATCACAGCAATACTATAGGCACAAATCTCCGCCAGAGCTGATGAGGATCTGCTTCCTCCCTCACTGCAAAATCTAGTAGCCAGGCAGCAAAATCTGGTAGCCAGGCAGCAAAATCTGGTAGCCATGGCGACCTGGCCCCTGGGATTTGTCGAGTCCTGCTGTAAATATTGAATGATAAACGAGCCCCCAGGCATCAGATAGACCTATATCCTACTAGAGGCATGGCAAGCTAAGTAAAAAGTTTGAGGGGAGCCTTTTAGGATTGCAAAGTTTTTTTAAAATACTGTTTAATCCTACATAAACCTATTAATGGCTATCACCAAACATTTCATGTCTTCAAAATAATATGTAGTCATTACTCAGTTATTTACAGTATATTAACTCAACCCAGTGGCACAATATTACTTCACATGTAGCGTTTCTACAATTGTATCTTTATTGGGTTTTACCAAACTACTGGCAGGAATAGTTATTCTGTGATAGAGACGCTGAGCCGCACAGCGAGGAAATGAAGCCCTCATCAACATTTTACATTTTTGGTTCCTTAATAGTGATTTTGATGGTGAACAGTATACAGTATATATACAATAGTGTGTTGGCAACATGGCCCTGCACAAAAATATATCCTACTGCCCTGATTGTAGTAAATCCTGGTAATGGTGATATTTGGGAGCTTCCCAATCAATCAATGGGTATAGACAAATTATTGTGCAGTTCCTTAGTGCATTCATTATAAACTACATCAGTAACATCAGATTCCGCTAAATCTGCATATATAGGGGCAGCCAAGCACATACTGGGGCTGTAATTGTTAAAACAAAGACTATATTTTCCTTTCCCTTTAGTGATGTGACTATAAGCTATCGATACTAATGTCTTCACTGATCTTGTATTTCTAATCGCAGTACCATGCGCATCAAGCAATCATTACTCTGCAATGCATTAACAAATGCTTTTACAGTGGTTCAACATTCAATGCGCTGCATGATTGCGTTGCTGAAAACATAACAACTAAAGTGTCCCAGCCTTGCAGCCGCAACTGTAACAAATCAGCAGGGTCTATATTAGGCATAATATATTTAAAAAAAGTCTTAATAGCAGAAGGCTCAGCGATAAAGGTGTCTACAATTTCTCCCCTATATTTCAGTCTATCCTTTAAATTTATAGATCCCACAGTGGTCAGACTGTATCTTAAGTCACTTTTTGGGCTTCATTTAGACTTAGGAGTCAATCCAGCTATCATATGCAATGTTACACTTTGGCAAAGCCTTGTTGTGCGGCACTGTCCAGATGTCCGAATTGCGGACCTCAATGAGCATGTAAGTAATGGGACAACAATTCTGCAGGTTTGATTGTATGGTATGTTACCTTGTGAGGACAGATTTAGTCTTGGAAAGGGGTGTATCTTTGCCAGACTTAGTTATATATTAAAATAGAGCTGTTCAGTGTTTGTGTGCGACATGCTGAAGCAGACAGGTGGACATGTGCACCCTCTCTGCATTATTCCTAGCTCTATGTGGCCTACTGTACTAATGAGCTGCCATGTTATTGTGATCAGTCCGCGAATTATCAGTCATAGAATCGTTTTTGCTCTCTAACTAGTCTGAGCAGCATCACAAGCCCTACAAGAGCAAGTCTCTCCAGCCTCAGTGGTTTACAAGAAGCAGAAGAAAGAGAAACAGAAGTAAAAGAAGAAGAGGATAATGAAGAGGATGATGATGATGATGAAGAAACATAATGAAGAAGATGATCACGCATGCTCCAGGTCCAAACCAGTTATATCTGAATCATTGTAATATTCAGTTGGAAACTTCAAACTGTTAAGCATTGCTCTTATAGCTCTTATACCTCATATAGCTTTTATATCATTTATAGATCTTGTAGCCCTTATAGCTCTTATACCTCATATAGCTTTTATATCATTTATAGATCTTGTAGCCCTTATAGCTCTTGTAGCTCTTATAGCTCATATAGCTCTTAGTCCTTATAGCTCTTATACCTCATATAGCTTTTATATCATTTATAGATATTATAGCCCTTATAGCTCATGTAGCTCTTATAGCTCTTAGTCCTTATAGCTCTTATAGCTCTTATACCTCATATAGCTTTTATATCATTTGTAGATCTTATAGCCCTTATAGCTCATGTAGCTCTTATAGCTCCTACAACTTTCATGTTATTTATAGCTCTTGTAGCTCTTATAGCTCATATAGCTCTTAGTCCTTATAGCTCATATAGCTCTTAGTCCTTATAGCCCTTATAGCTCTTATAGCCCTTATAACTCATATAGCCCTTATAACTTTTATAGCCCTTATAGCTCATATACTGTAACTCTCGTGGCCCTTATAACTCTTTATAGCCATTATGGCTCTTATAGCCTCTATAGCTCTTATAGCCCTTATAGATCTTATAGCCCTTATAGATCTTATAGCCCTTATAGTTCATATAGCTCATAGCTTTTACCAGCTTATTGAGTCTACTGCAAATGCTAACACATTACTCTTTTAAAAAAAAACATATAGCTCTCATAGCCCTTATAGCTCATATAGCTCTCATAGCCCTTATAGTTCTTATAGATCATATAGCTCTAATAGTCCTTATAGCTCTTATAGCTCATATAGCTATCATAGCCCTTATACCTGTAACTCTTTATAGCCATTATAGCTAGCCCTTATACAGTAGCTCTTATAGTCCTTATACTGTAGATCTTATAGCCCTTATAGATCTTATAGCTATTGTGGCCTGTATAGCTTATTGAGTCTACTGCAAATGCTGACACATTACTCTTTAAAAAAAAATCATCATCATGTTTTCCAATGAATATTTGTCCTTTTTACCTCCTACTCCATGTGTGGGTATGGTTGGTGTCATTAATCTAGTAGTATTTAGAAATTTGATTATCAGGGTAAATTTTGGAGGATACAGTATGTTTCCTGTAGTGTCACATACCATGAGACTTCCTCAGTGCTTTATATGTCCAGGGGCACCAAGAAGGGGGTGGAGTACATAGGTACTACCCAGGGCAGGTTCTCTGTAGTGGCCAGGGATAACAAGGAGGTGTACGGATATGACGCCACTATACCATGGCCATGCCCCCCCAGAGCATATACACATAAGGCATCTAAGAGATGAGGGGGCAGAGCGGTGTCTCCAATTTTCAGCCACGCCCCTACCCCCAGCACCCAGGAACACCAGGAGTCTCAGTGGCCCTGTATATGTCACATGGACGGGTCAGACCAATCAGCTCATCACAGCACATTTTCAGAAGGTCAGAACGAGGGCCTCTGTGCGGGTGGTATGGTGGCTGCAATTTTACTATGACACTCGTTGCCTGCTAGATATGGCCCTGGCTCTAGGAGAAACTGTGGCATCCCTAAATGCACAATAATGCAGAATCTTGTTACAGCTATAAAAGCCTGTAGAATGCCCAGATATATAAATATGTTATATGGTTATATGGTATGGTCTATAGATTGTAAGCTGGTGTGAGCAGGGCCCTCCTCCTTTTATACATTGGTGTATCTATAATGGGTCCAGGGTGTGCAGAGCACAGGGGCCCCTGGGTCCAGGGGGGCCTACACCGCATGCCATGCACCCATAATTACACTGACCTCACCTCAGTCCTGCATCGGTTGGCACTGCTGCTGCTGCTTTGCAGCAAACATGACTGGAAAAGTGGTGCAGCGGCCATTTTCCTGGTGTTTTTTCATGCGCAATGGAGAAGTCTCCAGGAACATGGCACAGGCGTCACGTAAACGGAGACCTTTGCATGCTCAGTAGACTCTGGCACTTCCAGAAAAGAGGGAGCCTGCTTGGAAACTGAACGCTGTCCCTCTCCTCTCTTAAAACGCCTCTGCCTGCATAATTATAACTAATACGTCTGTACTCATGTCACTTATGGTCAGTTATGTTCCCGGGATGTAGTTATGGTCTCAATCCTCACACTACAATCCCGGAAGGGGATTTAACATAAGTGTCGAAATACCGACGCCTATGTTAATCCCGATGCCGGGACCCCGACAGGACGTCGGACCGATTGTCCAGCACCTGAGGTAAGTAGCGATGTAGCCAGGGATGGGGGGTTAGGTTCAGGGACCCCCCGGGGGGATTTAGTATTAGGCACCCCACCGGGGAGGGTTAGGGGGGGTTAGGTTTAGGCACTAGGGGGGGGAGGTTATGGTTAGGCACACCCAAAGGAAGGTTAGGGTTAGGGAGGAGAGGGGAGTGTTAGATTACATACCTCCGCTGTCGGGATTTCCTCCGCCTCGGGCTAGCGCTGTCGAGATTTGAACCGGCGGCTACACACAACAATCGCCATTTCAATCCCATTCCATGTTCCCCCCTGTTCGGCTCTACGGAACCCCTGTGGTGCCTTATAAAAAAAAAGAAGAAGAAATAATCAATGATCTGAAAGCTGCACTTCAGGACTGATGGTGCTGAGCGCAGTGTGAAAACGCTCCCATACTACAAATGTTCATACTGTTAATATTTTTTTTTTCAGAGTTCTAGCTATAGTTCTGTTTAAAGAATGTCCCCGATCTGCTTTATTATGTAATTATTTGTATTGTATAATCAATTGCGCAATAAAGACCTAAATATGTTATAGTGGAAGGAAAAGCGATACAACAAAAGATGAATAGAAGGAAACATAAAAGTAGACGTTTAGAGAAAGTAGTAAGACGCTGGGTTGTGATGAACAAGCACTTTGCTCAAGCCTTAAAAGTTTTATGTCACCTAATAGGCTTAGATATTGGTGATGTGCTTTGTGCTGGAAATAAGAGGAACACAAAATTGCTGGCTCTATGCTACAGTACGTTATTTTATATAACTTTAGAAGTTTGAAAACTTCTAAGTACAGAGTACTGTACCTTTTAGGCGCATTGCACTGTGGCGAGAGCACCTTTTATACTCAGTTTTGGTTCCCCAATCTCTGCGGCAGTCATTTACAATGAGCAATGCGTCTTGGTACTCGGCCAGCTTTATTCAAGGAGCATGTCTGCCCTCAGGAGCCGCAGAATATAAACGCACCTCGCTGCCAGGAGAGGGGAAAATTCTTTACTGTCTCACAGTGCAAAGTCTAAACTTTACATCAAAGTCCAACTAATAACAATAAGTCTTTATTTGAACTCTTTTCAATCAATAAACTTTTCATTAATTTCCCTAAAATAATGCTTAGTTTAGCCTAGTTTGCAGCAGAGGCATCACCGGATCTGGAGACACCTGGTGCACACTTCACATCCCCCCAACGTGGTGGAGCCGAGTGCACAAGGAAAGGGGGCGTGAACTAACAAAAAGGGGTGTGGCATCACGTGTAATCCCGATCGCATCACACCGGAGGTGTGCCCTGCAACCCCGGCTCCTCCTCTGTGACAAGTGCTGCAGATGAATGTCACCTTGCAGCACCCGGATCCTGTCACTGAGGAGGAACAGAAATTTTAGTGTCAACCCCTCCGAGGGTGACAACCGGGTGCATCCTGCACCACCCCCCACATCCATAGCGACGCCATTGGTTTGCATCTTAAATTAATAGTGATAATGTGAAAACATGAGACAATATTCATCAATATACCCCATCTGCTCTTTGACACCGTATTTCCAGAGGAATCTAAGATGGCTCCAATAAGGGGACAGCTGATATGGCAGTGTTAGCGACGCGTGCATGCGTGACCTGAGTTTGTACATGGAGAGTATTTGATCAGATCTCTCTTTGCAAACTGGACCCCTTTACTTACAGTAGGAAGGGACAGGACTGCAGGAACCAATGGCATCTGAAGACAGTGTAAAGGCCTCCTATATCAGAGATTGATTGCAGCAATCGTGCAATTTGCAATCGATTGTGTATAAAAATCTTTCCCTTTTTCAATCAATTGCAGAATTGCCACAATCGATTGAAAAAGGGAAAGATTTTTATACACAATCGATTGCAAATTGCACGATTGCTGCAATCAATCTCTGATGTATGCGGCCTTAAGTTCCCTTAGTCAAACTCTTGAAAACTAGAAATGTTTAATGGGCGGTGGCTGGAGAATGACAGGGAGGAGGATTTGCAGATATACATGGAGACGGTCCGACTTATGGGTGTGTTATGGGAGTGTCGAGGGTTTCAAACACAGGTGCATAATCGCTCACATTGGAGGCCATATTTTAGCGGACAATCGACACCTAGCATGGGGCTAGTGCAAATTTCGATGGTGCAACTGTTGGTTTCATCTAAAGACGCACCAAGCGGCATTGAGTGACTAAAGATGCCCAAGCGGCATTCAGACGCACGATCGTACACCAGGAAAGGGCTTGCAGTGGTATTTGCACAAAGTCACATAACCAATACCATCCATAGACGCAGACACGGGGCGCTGCAGTTACCAGCTCAGAATCCGGCCCATAGTGCACTGTTCCTACAGTAGTAAACATCCCCCCTTTTTTATCTTTTTTTTTGCATTTTGTACTACTGTGTATTTTTGGAGACTTTGCTTTCGGTAACCCCAGCGCTCATATGCCTGCAGGATTATTTAGATGCAGTTTTATAAGGGGTTAATGTGAACAGATCACTGAATCACATCAAAATCTAATCCAGTGCGGGTGATCATTTCACTCTTTTTTGCAACCAATCAGCCATTAGTTTTATCAGCGGTTTAGGCTAGACATGGAAAGCAAACGGCTGATTGGTTGCTGTGATTCTATGCAAATCTCGCACCTAAATGCAGTGCTAATAATAAGCCCTACTGTGTAAATTATCTGCACAATTAAAAAGTGTTAAAAGCAAGTTGTTGCTGGCAGACCATTTTCTTATCCCAGCTACTATGTGTCACCGCCATATGGGTTCCAAATGAGGATGTAGTCGGCGTACTGGCGTGCGGAATGCCGACGGTCTGAATACTGGCGACAAAATCCCGACAGGTCGGGATCCTGGCACCAATATCCCGACCGCCGGCATTTCGAAGGTAAGTATCGGGGTGTTAGGGGGAGGTTAGGGTTAGGATGCGGGGTTAGGGATAGGCACCGGGGAGGGAGTGTTAGGATTAGGGTGCGGGGAGGGGGAGGTTAGGTTTAGGCACTGGGGGGGAGGTTAGGTTTAGACACCGGGGTGGGAGGGTAAGGATTAGGGTGCGGGGAGGTGGAGGTTAGGTTTAGGTCCCTGGGGGGGAGGTTAGGTTTAGGCATCGGGGTGTGAGGGTTAGCGTAGGGGTTAGAAAAACACTTACCTGTCTTCCCTATGTGTGTCGGGATTCTGGCTGTCGGGATGTCGCTGTCGGTATTCTGACCTGCGACATACCCAACCCTTCCAAAAGCATTACATATATTGGTGATAAGGACTGGTATGTGTTTTATCCTTCAGAGAGGACTTGAGCCATTATCAGTGGAAATGGCCGTGCTCCCAACATGTTAAGGTGTTTACAGTATTATCACATACTAGAAGATTTGAGAGCTCGTCTCTCTTCGTGTGCTGCGGCGCGGTATTACAGATTTCACCGCAGAGGAGACACAAGAGCCAACTATGGATGTTATACCGTTACATGTTTATTGAGCATCTTCCTGCCTGATACATGCTGCAGACCCAGACATACAGTAAACAGCTAAATTGATTTTATTGGTTTAAATACAGAGAGGATTTTTTTTTTCCAACCAATATAATTGAGTAATTTGAAAAACCTGCTTTGAGCATGATGAATCCTGATGATAGGTCAAGTATAGTGTCACCAGGTTGACAATTAACTAATTGCAATTCCCTCCTGCAACCAATCCAGCTGCATTTAATTAGACAATGTGTTTCTAACTGAAAGAATTGCTATTGTTTTATACCCAGTATTTACTGTACGTGCTCAGATTGTGATGACTCCATTGTATGCCTCCGATAAAGTGAGGGAAATAATAAATAAGGATAAATACTAACCTTGAGTGTCTGCCGTATTTCAATCTCAAGGGAGAAAAGCTTGGAGAAGACATGAAGCTCTGCCACATGACCAGAATACTTATTGTTACCCATTTGGCCAACATAGGCCCGTATTCAATTGAGGCGAAAAGTCGGAATCAGCAAAAAAGTTTCGCCGATGACGTCATTTGGCCAGGTGGAAATGTATCGCCATATTCAATTTGAAAGACTTTCCGCCTAGGCGGAAAGTCAATGCAATGTAATAGGCGGAAAAGTTTCGCCTATGTATAGCAGGCCGAAAAAAGTGCAGAATTGGGGTTTGGGGGTGCAACATTGCGGGAATCCCCGTGCAGCCTTCAGACAGTCCAGCAAAGGTAAACTGCATCAAAAATTTTAAAAAAACAACTTAAGAACACCCCAAAAAATCACTTTCATTTTGGGGGCAAAAAAAAAATGTTGGGGGACAAAGTAAAAAACTAGCGAACTAGACTATGGGGGGGTCCCCAAGTTTGCCCCATTTGGTTTTTTCATTGCAGGTGTTTGCGGCAGGTGGATTTTTTCACGATTTTTTAAACTTAACTTTAGCAGCTTTCAAATATGCTGACCCCCATTTTCATGTACCCCAAATCTGCTGGGATAAGTTATTTTCTGCAAAAAAACCTCCTGAATACTATTCTGCACCACATACAGAAAAATGCTATGTAGCAGCTATTGAGCCCGTTTAAAAACAACAAATACCTTCAGCAAGCCAAATCGGGGGTAACCATAGCTAACCCCCATGTCAGAGCATCTTTTGGGGGGTGTCAGGCTGATTTCCCCAAATCTGACAGGACTTTCCGCCTGTTTAAGTTTTGCCGGGTCCCGTTTTCACGTACTTTCAAATTGATTACGTGGATACGCGGGCACGAGTGCAATACTTTTCCACCTTCAAAACACGCGATGTAGGCAAAAAGTCCGGGAGGCGGAAAGTATTGCGGGTCCGCTCACAATGAATACGGGCCATAGTCACCAAAAAACTGGTAACACACCTCAGCAACCCCACAACGTGACACTGTGATACATCGATATTTCACCTCCTCGCACACACTGCATGATCCATCGTCTGACAACACAATATATTGTTACATGCTTAATGTAACTACAACATACGCGCAACATACCAGATGGGATGGTGCGACCACAAAATTGTGTGTACACACTTGATGCAGGAGACGGAGTCACGTGTTTAAAATGGCAGCTTCTGCACTGAAGGGGTTAACTCACGTGCGGCGGTGCCATAACTGAATGGACCCATAGGCGCAGAGCGCACATTTCAAATGTTTTACCAGTACATGTAATGTGGTGTTTTAACATAGTATATTTAATGCGCTGTGCGCAGTTGTAGAAATGCATTTTTAAAGGTATAGACTATGCACTTATAAGAATGAGATTAAAGAGTATTTTATTGTATAAGGAATTGGATAAGGAATTGCCATCTTGACATAGGAAGTGATATGGTAATTGCATACCTCGAAAACAGACCCATTCCAGGAGAGACAAAATGCTCTGTTTCTGGACTAACCTCTTAATTTATGATTGCTGTTACCTATGTTGAACTAAATAATTGATAAGAATGGTGTTTCAATATAGGTGAAGCCTAGCAGTAGGGGTTTGGTGGTGCCTTTGATTTGAAATGCATACTAGGGAGTCTCCTGTGTGTCTCTAAGTAAAATGTCCAGCAGATTTGAGCTAAAAACAAGTTGTTTGTTTTTAAGAATTTCCTTATTGTAGAACTTTCTAAGACCTGAAGATGTTAAGATTGGGAAAGCGGATCTGGTTTGATGCATAGACATTTGAAAGGATGAGTGCATTTTACCAGTTGCTGTGAAATGCGAGTTATATTTACATACATACAGTTTGATTGGTTTAGGGACCCAGGGTATGTTTTTTACCCCTGTGGTATTGTGCATTTGAACTAGATAAAATACGGGCCTACGTGCTCTGAAAATATATATATCCTCTGACTCTGAGAGGTCTGTACTGCTGAAGTCTAAATGTAGTTTAATGTCTTTTTCAAGACATTGAGCAATAAACATACATCTTACCTTCAAGAAGACGTATCTGCTTGTTTCCTGTGGCCACCAGAATAGAGCAAAACGCTGTTCCGTTCTCCGACTGTTCTGGATTGAGCACAGTGTCTCCAAGCTAGAACCCTCTGCTGGCTACCCTGCAAACACTGGTCCATGGTGAGGGACCAGTGGAAGTTAGCTGACACTATCCAGGAAGTGGTGTATGAGCGTGCCCACACATACCCAGAAGAAGGCGGTTCCAGGTACCGATGGTAAGAGCCTGGGAGAAGTGGTGCCAGTGTTGGAGCCTGGGTGGAAGTAAGTGGTTCCAAGTGCCGGTGAAGGAGCTTGGTGGTGACAGCAAAATTACATGCCCACGGAGCAGTGGGTGGAATCAGTAATGGGCGGTTACTGATGGTAAGAGGGAATCCCTTATACCCTAAAATCCAGTGGGATCAAAAACTAATCTGTGATTGCTTGGCGAGGCCATCCGGTCACAACACTACACTATGGTCGTGCGAGTTGGTTGCAGGTACCATGATTGCACGACAAATTGTGTAGTGTACACCTAGCTTAAGGCATCTGCATTGTCAGTCTCTCCTGTGCAATTCATTGCAGCCTTTGTAGAACTCAGCTGCTGTCCAGTAGGTCCCTTTCCGCCAGTTCTGATACAGCGGTAAACTCGCGTCATGTTCTGCTAGTTAAATAAAGAGAATTTTCAGCGCAATGTGAATGAGCCTTAAGGGGACAATTTCGTAACAGAGTAAGGTTTACCCCAACACTCAAGCTGAAAAAGTAATCATTGCAAATATTCCTAACCTAATTGGGTTTCTCAAAATAAAACAAAGTTCCTCCAAGCTACAGGGGGGACTTCTACCAGTGACATGCAGTGAGGTAAATTGCTGGGGAGGCACACATGGAGATGGGTTTAAATGCTGGGAGCCTGTCTCAATCCCTACCCACCATAACTCTCCCTTCACTACACTAAGCTTTAGTGCCCATTGATCCTCCTACCTGCGTCTTCTCTTGCTGCTGCTGACTGAGCTCCAATCTCTAAACACTGCAGTGCACTTCCTGGTCACATGACAAATCCAAGGTGTCCATCAGTGCTTAAGGCACACCCCACATACTCAGAGGCATGCCTCTATTAGCTCTATTTGTGTGCAGCTCACTTCCCGTGGTGTGGCCGCACCACCAGCTCTGCAAGCAGTGTCTGACTATACAGAAGTGAGGCTGAGCTGTTGCTGCCTCATCTCTCATCTCCCTACAGTCCCAGGGAGCTCCACAGAGCTGGTGAGTGTTAACTTTAATAACGATTACAATAAACAAAGAAGATGTTTATAAGTTATAAATATCTTTCTTGTATTATTCTAATAATTTTTATATCGAATCTCAGGAGTATGACAGGAGAGGCTCTGCA
Organism: Taudactylus pleione; assembly: GCA_031769625.1. Taxonomy (NCBI): domain Eukaryota; kingdom Metazoa; phylum Chordata; class Amphibia; order Anura; family Myobatrachidae; genus Taudactylus; species Taudactylus pleione. The sequence goes on along the minus strand of JAUIMM010000310.1, from coordinate 3,967,650 downwards.
TGTCCCTGACTTCTACCTTAAGCCTCCCCCTAAATATAAATGTTCCTTTATATGGCAAAGTTACTGTATGAGGATTGCGGAATAGACACAAATACAGGTACTCTATGTAGGAAAATAGCAGAAGGAAAGACAATAAGCTATTTCAATGAATATGTATCTCATATGTTTATCTCAGAAAATTACAGCAATTCTATCAAGTCAACTAGCTTTCCCGATAAAGTATAAGAATAGTAATTGGAATCATCTCCAATGGTCCCTATGTAAATGAGTCCTTTAAATCTTGCTGTAACATGCGCCTTTATAACATAATTATTACCATGGGTTTAGGAGATAATTTACCAAACAACACTATCATCCTTCAACTTACAGTGGGAACATGTAGACCTGTATAGGACATTTGAGATTTGCTTTTATATAATTAAACATAGAAAACTAAGTAGATAAAAGGAAATTATTATTACTTTTATGAACAATTATTTATATAGCTCCAGCCTGTTCCATTGCACTTTTTATTTGGGGTCACAGTGATGAAGGAAGGCTGAGTACAGTATAACAGACAGCTTACAATCTATGGGAGAAGAAGACCTGAAGGAGAATCATGACATGTGCAGTGACTGCAGGTGTGATCCTTTCTTCTGACCCATAAAATGATTTTGAAACAATTTGTTCCAGGGCATTACATGAACGCGGAGAAGTCTCAGCCATGCTGACTGTGTCTCAAATTGAAAAGCACACAATATATTACAGAAAACATAATAGGAGGACCTAGGCTGCCAGCAATTATAGAGCTATTTACTTTCAGCTGCAGGATACTAGCGAACCTGAGACCTTTACTGTCTGTCGCTGTAATGACAATAAATAGATAATATTACAATTACTGGGTGGAGTTTTTCAACCTCAGAGGCTATATTGTTACTGTATCAGTTATTTGTAAGATGAGGCATAAGAGGCATCTGCTTGAAACCTGTAACTATAAAGGACTCCATTGACCCATAATAACTAAAATGAAGACCTTTAAAACTAATTTACAAATCACAATCTACTCCTCCACTCCCTACATCTCCAACCTCATGTCTGTCCACACTCCCTCCTGCCCTCTCCGCCCCACCTCTCCTCCATCCTGATCTCTGCCTCTCATGCTTGCCGCCAATTTTCTCCTATCCTTTGGAACTCACTCCGTCGCCCAGTCAGAGTCTATTTATCAAGCAGTGAAAAGTGTGGTGAAGTTGCCCAGAGCAACCAATCATTGTTCTATAAACTGTACTTGATAAATGCTACTTGAAATCTGATTGGTTGCTATGGGCAACTTCTCCACTGGTTCTCTTCTCCACACTTTTCACTGCTTGATAAATAGACCCGCCAGTCTCCTCAGCTTTATACGTGCCCTTCAAACATACCTTTCTATTAAAGCATACCAGCCTTCCTGAAAACTTCTCACTGTTCCCCTCTACTATTTCTCCATAGGGGTGTAGTCAATAGGTCAACATTTACATTGTCAACATGAATAAAGTCGACATCACCATGTAGACAATTATGATGTCAACATTGTTAAAATGCCAACAGGCAGCATGTCGACATTGTCAAAATGTTGACATTAGGTTTGAGCTGTGGATGGGTGTCAGGTTAAGGCACTAGGGTTAGGAGTAGAGATTAGGGTTAGGGATAGTGGAGGGATACTCACCGGGAACCCTGGAGTGTCAGAGGCCTGACCCGGAAGTGATGGTCACATGACCGCCTGGACCTGGAAGCCGTTGCACCCATCAGGAGCAGGTAAGTGGCCGCTGAGCAACTACAGATGATATGTCGACATTCTAACATGCCAACATTTCATCAGTGTCTACATGATAAATACAGTATATACATGGTCAATGGCGACATTATGATCAGGTCGACAGTCTCATGACGACATGATGAATGGTAACATTATGACTGCTGACATATCATACAACAGTGTCTCCATATACCATTGCCAGTTCACCCTCCAGCTGTTAACCCCTTCCTCTTAGTAGATGGTGTAATGCTGGGTACACACTAGACGATGCGTCCCAGGACGATATGGCGGCTGAAGGGCCGACATATCATAGCCGTAGTACACATCAGAAAGACGTAATGAAGGACAGAATGGTCCCTCGTTCCGTCCTTCATTTCCTTGCAGGACGCCATATAGTCTGGTTGACGGTGCAGCACGGCCGACCAGAAGATATCGCTAACGACAGCGGGAGCACGCAGATTGGGCATACACACTGAACGATCCGCCAGATATGTTGTTCCAACTCATCTAGACACGACATATCGGGCCGACATCACTCCAGTGCGTAACCATCTTAAGAGTGTGTTTTGGCTGTTCTGATATCTTACCGAGATAGTGATGGATTGTCACACTCTGAATTGGTTCTCTGGTTCCTACAGACAGGTAAGGAGGAGCGTTGTCCCAAACACAAATAATTATAACTTTTTCTTAAGTAGCATTTCTTCATTCCAGAAAAAATTTGTTTAAATAGAAACAAGGTCATCAATTAGACGTACAGTGCATGGTGGCTCACAGTACAATTGTCTCCAGAATGGATTTCCACAATAACATTAACTATATTCCACACTGTGTAATCCAGAAATGAACATTTATTTACCAAGAATTTCTTCAATGCTTATAATGTAGAAATAAAGGGAGTTAGCAATACAGATAAACCAAATTCTATTTAACTCCTACAATGTATGTACAGTACTGGAAAATTGGATTAGCATCCCTCAATAATTGCAAACACTATGCTCTCTAGAGCAATGTTACTTCAGCAACAAACTATCAACTTGTTAAACATTATACTTTCAATACTTAACTCTACACTGGTGAGTTTATCATACTTTCCTAATCCTATGTAATAATAATGGGTTGGGTATAGGATGTCGACAGTCAGAAAATGCAGACACCGGCATCCCGATAGGGCTAGCATACCAACACTTGTTGTTCAGTATGCTATCCCTCCCTCTCTCCCTACCCTAACCCACCCTCTTTGGTGCCTAACCCCAGGGCCGCAACTAGGGGGGGCTAGAGGTGCACATGCACCGGGTGCTGGAATGCAGGGGGTGAAAAAGGGCTGCAGATTCAGAAAACGGGCATCCAAAAATGGCCGCCGCCGCCAAGGAGGAGACAGATGCTAGAGGTCCTTACTGGACCTCTAGTGTCCTCCTTGGTGGCGCCCATTTTTGGATGACCATTTTCAGCAGATTCCATGCGGACTAGCCGTCCACATGGACTTTGCTGAAAACGGCCATTAAAAAATGACCGCCGCTGAGGAGGAGACAGACACTAGAAGTCCTACTGGACCTCTAGTGTCTGTTAAGCCAGCGCAAGTGACGGGAGAAGATGCTGAAAGCTGCATCTTCTCCTGTGAAACCCCCAGGCAACGAGCATAAACCCCATAGCAATGAGCATGAAACCCCCTAGCAAAGAGCATGAAATCCCCTGGCAATGAACATGAAACCCCCTGGCAATGAGCATGAAGGCCCAGGCAAGTAGCATGAAACCCCCTGGCAAGGAGCATGAAAGCCCAGGCAAGGAGCATAAACCCCCTGGCAACGAGCATATACCCCATGGCAACGAGCATGTAACCCCTGGCAACGAGCATAAACCCCATAGCAATGAGCATGAAACCTCCTGGCAACGAGCATGAAATAATAATAATAATAATAATAATAATAATTTTATTTATATAGCGCTTTTCTCCTAAAGGACTCAAAGTGCTTTACATTTGCCTTTACCCTACAAAACACAAAATAAGCTTAAACAAGGGACATTAGTGAAATGCTTGGGTGAAGAGGTAAGTCTTCAGTCTATTTTTGTAGGATTCTAGAGTGGAGGCCCTCTTGAACTGTGCGGGGAAGTGAAACCCCCTGGAAACGAGCATGGAACTCCTGGTAATGAGCATAAATCCCCTGACAACGAGCAGGTAATTTTAAAGTAATTAGAAGCCTTACTGTGGGGCATAAAATGGTGTCGGCAAATATGTAAGTGGCACTTTGGTAATAGGCATTACAGTGTGTGGCATAATGTGTGTGGAATAATGTAAGTCACTATACCAGGGACATTTGACTAGTGCACTGCCTTATGGAGGAGCAAGGACAAAATCCAGGTACGGGAAGGGAGGGAGCGCAAAATTGCTGCTTTGCACCGGGTGACAGATATCCTAGTTTCGGCCCTGCTAACCTTAACCTCCGCCCCCTAGTGCCTGAATCTAACCTCCCCCTCCATGCACCCTAAACCTAACTCTCCCCCCTTAGTGCCTAACCCTCCCCTAGTGCCTAACCCTCCCCTAATGCCTAACCCCTAAACCTAAAGCTACTTACATTCTGTATCCTGGCGGTCAGGATTGTGAGAGGTGTCTGGCTTCCGGCGCCAGTAATATCAGCGACGGCATCGCGGCCGCCGGGATATTGACTGTATCCCATAATTATATATCCTATTGCACTAACAATTACATAAACACTATAATAATTTCCTTAAAGGAGTTCACACTTTTCGGCCAAGTATTCGTGCACTTTTATTTATAAGGTTTGGTGACCGGGTATTTGTTAAGCTTCAATGAAGCCACTAACATCTGGACTCTGAGAAATAATCTGATATCCTATTACTTACAATTAGAGGCGTGATTCATCACTGATTGCTATTGCGATTTCAGCTGCAAGTGTGTATTTATGTATGTCTTAGGGCCTGATTCAGACCCACTCGCAAGCGGCTGTCCGCTCGCAAGTGGGTCGATGTTGTGCACTGAGCATGCGCACGACGGCGGGAGCTCCGTCGTGCGCATGCGCCAGACGCGACGAGCGAAGGACTTTCCTTCGCTCGTTGTGTCTGATCAAAGGGGGCGTGCTGTCGATGTTGATTGACAGCACGCCCCCTTTGGTGGGGGTGCCGGGGGCATGCCTCCCAGACGGGGGCGTTCCCAAGGGAACGCCTACCGTCAGAAGCCGGCCCACTGACATCACTAGTGATGTCAGTGGGAGTGATTTTGGCTCTGATAGAGCCAAAATCACTCCAGGCCTTGCGGTTGAAAAACTCAACCGCAGGCTCCGGCTCGCAGTGGCGATGGTAGCGATGGTCAAGACCATCGCGGCCATCAAACTGCACGCTCGTATAGGCTGTGGGTGGTGACCCACAGCTATACGAGCGTCCAGGAGGACCCTCCATAATTATGGAGGGCGGCCCTCACTCAGAGCGTGCGCTCTGCTCAGAGCGTACGGCTCTGAATGAGGGCCTTAAACTCATACTGTGTAAGGTGTGTGTGTGTTTCTTCCAACATTTCTTTACAGGTGAACTACAGGTCCCAGTGGGCCCTTAATGCCCCGCATGCTGGTACTTGTGGTTCTCCAAGTACCAGCATGCGGGGGAGGCTTGCTGGGACCTGCAGTTCTACTGTAAAGACAATGCTTTTATTCTTCTATTTTTACAGTACACTAACACAATCAACCCACCACCCACCGCCCATGGGTACTGGGGATAGCCCTGGGCTATTAGCCTAGGCTAGGGGTGCCCTGGAGAGGGAGACCCCTTTATTGGAGGGGTCTCCCACTCCCCAGGGATCCCTGGCCTGGGCTGACTAGTGGTCAGGGCTGATACTGCGGCTGGGGTGAACGGGCTGTGGCATCAGTCCCCCATTAGAAAGCGTCCAGGGCTGGTTCTGTGAATTACAGGGAGACCCTACGCAAATTTTCCCCTGTAATTCCAGAACCAGCACTGGTTCCCATAGCCCAGTGCTGGTTGAACTAAGTAGAGGGAGACCCTACGCAATTTTTTCCCTGTACTTAGTCAACCAGACCTGGGTTTGCAAAGTCCGGGGCTGGTTCTGTTTTGGGGGGGAACCTCACATCAATTTTTTTTACATTTAACTCTTTATTTACTTTTTACAGTCAGATACATGCAGGCACCTCACTGATGTCTGCATGTATCTGTGAGAGTACTAATTGCTCATGCTGAAAGTTAAAGCATGAAGCAGTTCTATGCTGTCGGGGATTTGCAGTTCGGATGAAGTGACGTTTTGCCATTCGATTTGTACATGAATATGTCAAATCGAACTGCAAATCACTTTCACAAATCGACCTAAATCAAATTTGCAAATCGAACACAAAATCGAATAATAGTAAATCTGGCAAAATCACTGGTTTTTCAACATTCGATTTGAGTCGGTTTGAGAAGAGCTAAATCACTCTTCAAATCGACCACCAAATCGACCTTTGATAAATTTACCCCGAAGACTCATTCACTACAGATGTACAAATGTCGCACATCACATTGATCAGTGTAATCTAGCAAAGTAGTTTTGTTGCTTCCATCCGTTTTATTTATGCAACTAAGATCCACGTTTTCAGCACAGTCGCCTGGGACGTGACACGCTGAGATCTGGTGGGACTGAAGCTACAGTGAATGAGGACACATCTGTATGTATCACTTTCTATATCACTGCTCACAGTGACTGTAGAGGTACCTTCTCTGTGTGAATATTTTTATCCCCAAATTTGTTTTAGATAAAATATCTCTTACGTTTGAGCTTTTATTTTGGAATATTTATACAATGAAGTCAAATCAAGTAATATAAAGTAAACTCTCAGCATCTTCTTACAATAAATAACGTTAATGGAGACTGGGGAGGCTGTGGATAATGTAAGTGGATTTGTACTTCTGAAATACCCTTAGATCTGCCACTGGGTTCTAGCCTAGTCTTTCTGATCAGGAAAAAACATTCCATCTCCACGACTGACAGCATAGTTTGAGTCCACTGTCCGGAGGTCCCTGCTCTGCCCTGACATGTGTAGTTCCTCAACTAAAGCCCCAAACAGGGCTTTCATATTCATAGGCCAACACCATTTCAAGCTCAAGAGGCAAAGTGAGGTCCTTGGCTGCAAATGGGTCCACATCACCAGGCTCCCCTCTCAACTCCAGTTCCCATAGCCACCATAGTGGCGGTAGTCCCAATGCTGTCTGTGACCCCTGGTCCTCGTGGAATATTAGCAGATAGGAGAACTTGCACATGTAGGTTTGGTAATAAAGTAGTGCAGCTGCAGAAAGTCTATGAGTTTATAGATACCAGTTAATGTAATGATTAACAATATAGTGTTGGTCACAGCAGCTGGTGGTCTTCCATGATGGGGCTGCCATTCTGTATCCAATCTCATCATCACGTATGGTTGTGCGCACACCAGCTCTCTCACACCTTTAGGCTCCTGGCCACACTTGACACCACCTTATACTTAATCACTCATACATCCCTAAAAGACAATCATCCTACTTTCCAAAAACTAAATCTCAAAGGCCTGCTGTGACCTGCCAAAGGATTGCAGGTCGGGTATGTCATTGACCATCATTGGTTAGAAGAAAGCATGAATGGTCGATGGCCATCAGTTTTGCCATCAGTGGTTCAACCATTGATGTATTCAGTCCAATAGTTAAAAACTATTGATTATTGATGACTTACCCTATCCAAAGTTTCCACCTGCTCATCTGTCACATGGACATCACTCTCTCTTTAGTCTACAAGCGGTTCTGCCACTGGCCTACGGTAGCTGGCAAATATAGCCACAGTAAGCCACTGCTCTCATTATTAACATTCTGCTAGAACAATACATTGGATTGGGATAGGTCAGGGATGTGTATTCTCAGAAATTCCTCCCTCAGTATGTGAATTGATGGATCTTATATATCTTGTCCTTAGAGATATAGAAGTGCTGCTTTCATTCGTACAGATGTCATCTCTGTTACTGCATCAGAAATAAATGAAAGAACGCCAAGAGAACGGAGCATATTTCTAAGCAAATTATACTTAGAACATATGAATGTCAATCAATCCAGATGGAGATATATTGGGCTCGGCATGTAGATTGGCTGTTCTATATTTTGCACATGGAAAGGGCACTTTGTGTTAATATAAAATTCACATTTTTACATCTTCATTGGTATATAGGTTTATATATATATATATATATATATCTTCCTATTATATTATAATATCATGTTCCCATTTTAAAGGGCAATTCCACTTTATGATGTTATTATAAAGTGTAAGGAGACTTGTAGAGCACGGAGGATAGATATATGTGGACACATCTGTATATAAGAGCAGAAACATTTAAAAATAAAGACAAAAAAAGTGCCTACGCTGGTATGGGAAAAAACTAAGGGAAAAATTGCATTTCCCCCCCAATTTCTCCTTTACCAGCATTAGGCCTGACCAGTCCGGGGTAGTGGAACTATAGAGGGGAGCAGGGTTGGATTATAGGCAGGGTGATAGGGGCGGTCGACCCGGGGCCCCCACACATAGGGGACCCCCACACACTGTCCCTGAACCCCCGCCCACATCCCCCAGATCAGGCCTGTCCAAAAGGTTGATCGCGATCTACTGGAAACTCGCTGAGCTCCTGCTGGTAGATGGCGACCAACGTACTTAAAACACCTGTGAACGCTGGCCTCTGAATCCACCTGATGTGAGGAGCCTGCGCGGCCGCTGGATCCAGTTAGATCCAGCAGGCAGCGGAAACGGCAGCAGCGACAACGGGACTCGGGAGCCCTGACAGTATGGAGCGAAGATAGGTAAGTTTCTTCACAGGGGTGTGGGGGCGGGGAGGGGGAGCTAGTAATGGGGGGAATACTTTAGGGGGCACGACTACAGGAGGTATTGCAGAAGCAGCACAACTACTGGGGACATTGCAGAAGGGGCACAACTACAGGGGGCATTGCAGAAGGGGCACAACTACAGGGGGCATTGCAGAAGCAGCACAACTACTGGGGACATTGCAGAAGGGGCACAACTACAGGGGGCATTGCAGAAGGGGCACAACTACAGGGGGCATTGCAGAAGCAGCACAACTACTTGGGACATTGCAGAAGGGGCATAACTACAGGGGGCATTGGAGAAGGGACACAACTACTGGGGGGCATTGCAGAATGGGCACAACAACTTGGGCATTCCAGAAGGGGCACAACTACCGGGGGCATAGCAGAAGGGGCACAACAACTGAGGGCATTGCAGAAGCAGCACAACAACTGAGGGCATTGTAGAAAGGGCACAACTACAGGGTGCATTGTAAAAAAAATAATAAACAAATGACAGGAAACTAGAGATGTGTGCCGACCCCGTGTATTGGTTTTGGATCTGGATTTATCTTAGTGTTTTGATTTTGGTTTTGGATAAAAATAAAAAAAATCTATTAAAACTCGAAAAAAACAGCTAAATTGTCCAAATCCAAAACCCGAGATCGGTTTTTAAATGCGAGTTCCGATCCATCAACAGATCCGAACCGGGACACTAACTGGGACACAAAAGCTAATCCGAACCTTAATCCGGTTCTGCTCGGAACTGATAAATGTGGGTGTGTTCAGATAACAGAAATCCGGACCCAAACATCTCTACAGGAAACATATACATTAGAGAAATATATTTTATTAAATAAAGAATCCCTCAGAAGCCCTCGTTTACCCATTTCTTATCCAAGGTCTTGGCAATTCAGTATGCATTTTGGGCACTGTGCATCTGTGCATTTCCGAAAGTGTTGCACATCCCTTCAAAAATTGTTGCACAATATGTGATACCCCACCAATACAATGTGTTTAAGCCTATGGTGGGTATCACTAATGTAATTAATACCCTTATAAAAACAAAACATATGTATCCCTGCCTCACTATGCATTTGACTATGTATGTGAATAGTTATAATTGCTGTTATATTTATTAATTGTACTGCACTGTGTTCCCCCCATACCAATGGGGCTAATAGTTGCTCCCCCAGCAGCTTGAACTGTTTTAATGTTTAATGTCCGGGGGCCACAAGGTAGAGATTCTCTAATCAGACTCTAACTGGGGAGCCCTGGTTGTAGTGAGGACAGTGGAGCGTGGGTCAGGCGGGAAGGCAACTGGCACGCGCAGGGAGAGGTCAAGTCTATAAATAACCGCTCTCCCCAACGGTCCAGGCGACTGTCTGAGGTGACCATCGGAGGAGGCAGAGCAGGTCTGTGGGCTGATTACCTGAGCTCCTGAGGTGGCCGGTGAGCGGCAGCTCTGATTATGCAGTTACGACTGTAGCAGGGACAGAGAGCCGGAAGTTTACTTTAATTAGCATGCGCAGGAGGAGGATGTGACAGAGCTGGCCATCCCTCTTCCCCATAAGACAAGCTGTGGCAGCAGCCTGAGGAATGGACTCTCCCCAGTGAGCAGTAGGATAAGAGGTAAGGCTGAGGTAAATGAATGGAGGCAAAGCAGTAACAGGCACTGGAGTCAGGACACCCGGAGCAAGCACCAGGGAGAGGTCAGTAATAAATTAATTATCACAGCTAAGCACAGCGACCCTACACTTTAACTGAAAGTTAAGCAGGAGATATCTGTGATATTAGTGTATGGGGACAGCGGCCATTTCGGGAGAGGAAGGTAAGCAGGAGATATCTGTGATACTAGTGTATGGGGACAGCGGGCCATTCCAGGAGAGGAAGGTAAGTAGGAGATATCTATGATACTAGTGTATGGGGACAGCGGCCATTCCGGGAGAGGAAGGTAAGCAGGAGATGTCTGTGATACTAGTGTATGAGGACAGCGAGCCATTCCGGGAGAGGAAGGTAAGCATGAGATATCTGTGATACTAGTGTATGGGGACAGCAGGCCATTCCGGGAGAGAAAGGTAAGCAGGAGATATCTGTGATACTAGTGTATGGGGACAGCGGGCCATTCCGGGAGAGAAAGGTAAGCAGGAGATACCTGTGATACTAGTGTATGGGGACAGCGGGCCATTCCGGGAGAGAAAGGTAAGCAGGAGATATCTGTAATACTAGTGTATGGGGATAGCAGCCATTCCGGGAGAGGAAGGTAAGCAGGAGATATCTGTGATACTAGTGTATGGGGACAGCGGGCCATTCCGGGAGAGGAAGGTAAGCAGGCAATATCTGTGATACTAGTGTATGGGGACATCGGGCCATTCCGGGAGAGGAAGGTAAGCAGGAGATATCTGTGATACTAGTGTATGGGGACAGCGGGCCATTCCGGGAGAGGAAGGTAAGTAGGAGATATCTGTGATACTAGTGTATGGGGACAGCGGCCATTCCGGGAGTGGAAGGTAAGCAGGATCACTTCACTGACAATAGCTATCAATCTCTGAATCCTTTTCATGTCCAGTTTGGGTAAGAATTCCCATTAACATCTTTTTAAGTATATCTCATGTTTATATAACAATATTTTTCTTGCTACAATGCTTTATATATGTAACACTTTTTATTGCCTATGTTTTTTTTTTATAACACAAATTAAGTAAAAAGAGAAACAACCACCATCTACAAAAAAAAAACAGATAAATGAAATCAGTTAGTACCCATGCGAAGGATGAGATCGAGATAATAATATTATTTTTCCTATCTGTTTTCTCTTTTTTTTTCCTGTTTTCTTCTTTTTTTATAAGCTTTAGCTCTCACCTCAATAATTTGTTGATCAATTTGGTGTCCAGAAAATCCTGGAAGTTGAGCATGAAAAGAAAGTTTTAGCTGCACTTGGCTTAACGCTGCCATAGCAGGAGCAGACACTAATCAACAGCTGTGACCCTGGACAGGCACGAGATAGAGTATTATACAGCAAGCTGTGCCTTATGGTTCTCTGGTCAGTGCAATTTATATTTAATTAGTGTCCTCTCACCTTCACTCTGCGAGTTTTTCCCTTCCTGACAGCTTCTGGCATCAAAAGGATGTCCTTGAGAAAAAGTCAGGCCTATTGACTCCTAAGCGTCTTATTTGACTTACTGTTCAAGTATTCTGAAGAAAGAGTGTGAAATCAACGCCGAGCTGCCTCACCAGACAGTGTCAGATTGGTCGAAGCTATTGAACAGTTCCTATTAAATTAGCTTAGCTTCATCTGGGCTAGTTAAAGCTGGCACACTGACAAATTAGTTGTTCTGTGTGTATAAAGGAAAAGAGACAGGATGTGATTCCTGGTCTGGAGCTCGGTGACAGGAGATATGTCACATCAGTGGGTCAATATAAAACTGCCTAAGAAAGAATTGTAAATGTTTTCTTCATGCCAATAAATTGCAGGTTGAATGGGGGAAAGTTAATACATCGAAATTGCAGATGTGCCTTAACATTAATTAATACTATCTTACCCTTTGCTTTGTTTTGTTGTACATTAAGCAATCCTCTCATTATACTGCAGCCCATTGTCTGCCTCCATTGTCAGACATTTCATTGTTTTCCCAGCTGAACGTTTGCATCGTCAGTTGAAACAGATTAATATTTGAGTGTGGAGATAATTGAACTGCTCTCTCTGCAGTTACCAGATTTAGGGAAGGAAAAAAATGACACCCTGAGCTGGCAAACGGGTATACTGTACTCCGACACAGGCGACATGTCATTTTGCTCATCCTCATTTTGGTCAGGACACTCAGCCAAGACACTGAATATGTCAACTTGCCCCATATATGTTGTATATGGATTATTATCATGTATAACAATAAGGGAGCTTTACAGAAAAATAACTTACCTCTGTGTAAATATCATCACCTAGTGGGCAGGATGCATTCCGTTGGTCATCGTATGTATGCCGGCGTTGGTAACGCCGGTATGCATGACGATCACCGCAAAGGATCGTCCCAGAAGCCCCTCCGGCGTCCTTCTGCCGCAGTGGGTGCTGGGAGGGACCCGATTGGATCCCTCTCTCAGCTCACTCCCGATAGCAGACCACAGGCTTCTATGGGTAAGGCCATCAGAAAAATGGCGTTACCCACTGCAACCAAGCCCCGCAGTGTATAGCACTCTGGAGCTTGGTGCATATGATAAATGTGGACAAACCCGCATTTTCTGGGTTTGACCGCATTTTTCTCATTGATGCATCCCGCCCAGTATCCAATACAAAGCCCATATAATAATTAGTGAATAATGTATATCACAGAGCCCGTATGGTGGTAATAATTCCAAACCACGTCATACCCAACAGTACTATTAGTTCTAGTAATAATCACAGCAGTAGCGGTAATACACTCAGTGCGATATAGCTATTATATCGGCTGTCAGGATGTCGGCACTCAGAATGCAGATGGCAGAATCCCAACATCAGTCAGAACCATGGCGCGGTATCCTGATCTCTGGCATCCCAACTGTAAGTAATGAGGTTAGGGGCAGGGTTAGGGGTTACGGTAAGGCACTAGGGAGAGGGTTAGGGTTAGGCACTAGGGGGAGGGTTAGGGTTAGGCACTAGGGGGAGGGTTAGGGTTAGGCACTAGGGGGAAGGTTAGGGTTAGGCACTAGGGAGGGAGGGATAGGGTTAGGCACTAGGGGCAGGGTTAGGGTTAGGCACTAGGGGGAGGTTAGGGTTATACACTAGGCGGAAGGTTAGGGTTAGGCACTAGGGAGGGAGGGTTAGGGTTAGGCACTAAAGGGTGGGATAGGGTCAGGCACTAGAGGGTGGGTTAGGGTTAGGCACTAGAGGGTGGGTTAGGGTTAGGCACTAGGGAAAGGGTTAGGGTTAGGCACTAGGGGGAGGGTTAGGGTTAGGCACTAGGGAGAGGGTTAGGGTTAGGCACTAAGGGGAGGTTTAGGGTTAGGCACTAGGGGGAGGGTTAGGGTTAGGCACTAGGGAGAGGGTTAGGCACTAGGGGGAGGATTAGGGTTAGGGACTAGGGGAAGGGTTAGGGTTAGGCACTGGGGGGAGGGTTAGGGTTAGGCACTAGGGGAAGGGTTGGGGGTAGGCAGTAGGGAGGAGGGTTGGGGTTAGGCACTATGGAGAGGGTTAGTTTTAGGCACTAGGGGGAGGGTTAGGGTTAGGCACTAGGGGAAGAGTTAGGGTTAGGCACTAGGGGAAGGGTTAGGGTTAGGCACCAGGGGTAGGGTTAGGCACCAGGGAGAGGGTTAGGGTTAGGCACTAGAGAGGGAGCATTATACACTAGTGGGTGGGTTAGGGTTAGACACTAGTGGAAGAGTTAGGTTTAGGCACTAGGGGGAAGAATTAAGTTTAGGCACAAAGAGCGGAGTTTAGGTTTAAAGTGCAGGGAGGAAGGGATAGATTTAGGGATAGGATACTTCCTGACTGGTGTTGGTATCCTAACCTGTCGAGATACTGGCTTCGGGATTCTGACTGCCGGGATCCCAAGTGCCGGCATTCCACACCCAACCCCTCTCAGCTCCCCTATTAGACCCACATAGGGGCTAATGCAGCATTAATCTTATGTTGCTTTGCGTAGCATCTTTCATGTTTTTCCACTACACATGCATCGGAACTAAGTGGCTGAGGTACACATAATTCTTGTCGCTGCTGTGATCCCGTATACAGTGGACTAGCGAGAATATGCTAATGACTCAGAGCACAGAGGCACCAACCTCCAGCATCTGCCGCTTACGTAAAACAGTGAAAACATTGGTTGCGCATCAATCTCTGAGCAAGCCTATGCTCTTTCTGAATTAGCGTCTCATTTAAGATGCTGTCGATTCTCCAGCTCATACGAATCAGCAAAGGCTCACTGGGCTACACCCAGAAAACAGTCCTGACACAGCTGTGTTTTTCTAGCCACCCCCATTACCTCCTCTAAATGCTGACTACCTGTCACTCACTTTGCAAATAAATCCTCTCTGCGACCGCCATCACTAACCAATCGCTGCACAGTGCAACTTTGCCGCATGCGCAGTTGCAAGAAATTGCTCCATTGTGTCCAACATTGACATTGAGTGCATCTCTGGATCAAGCTCAAAAGAGACTAACAGTTCCCAACCCCCGCTAAAGACTCCATTGTTCAGTATGACTTGTCTGATCACAGAATTCCAATTCCAATGAATTTGTTACTTGATTCGGCCTCTGAGAGCTCATCTGATGCTTCATCATCTATTTTCTTCATCGGTGATCTTGGAAAATTTGCGCTTTGGCGCACTACTCTCACGTGTGCTTTTAAAGTGCATCTCCGGTTCCAGTTATGGTAATTCTGGCAGTAAAATATTTCATCTCCAAATTCAAGGGCAAAGCCTTAGATTTGGTTAGTACCCTTAGGAGTATGGTTAGAGTTTTCATTTTGAACATAGCAACCAATCAAATTAGCACCATCTAGAAGATAATAGCTAGAATCTGATTGGTTGCTATGGGCAACATCTCCACTTCTAAAAACTTTCACTTTAGTAAATATACTCTTTAGAGTTCAGAGATCCAATTCTCCAAGATTGACAGGTCTTCTGTAACACTGTAATTAAAGAATTTGGTCCTAAGACAGTTCATTTAAGGTTATCCAAGCTTTCTGCTTGTTCTGTCAAGAACCTGCCTGTCACAAACTCACGGGCAGATAGTGGATGCTACCCGTATTCAGTGAATTGGCTAGACCTATTCCTGAGGCGCGGAGTCTAATGTGCCGGCAGTTTTCACCAGGGACCCTCGCAAGAAGGTATGGACTTGGCTGCTTCCGGCACACAGGTCGCGGCCCTCAGGTTAGGTTTCCCTATACAGGTGCTGACACTTGGTTGGTATACAGGAGACTTGAGCGTAGTCGACTAGCTGGGTCAGAACCAAACGGACGAAGCGGTACCAGGGAGCAGACGTAAATGGGTCACAGGGAATAGCCGAGGTCAGAACCAGATATCAACGTAGAACCAGGGGTCAGGCAGAATCAGAGTCACAAAACACGCCAAGGGTCAGAACCAACTATCAGGATATGCACAGGAACGCTGAAGTATGGTAATGGAGCCTATACTCTGGCACTGGTGTGCTCCCATGAACTTCCTTATATAGGTCAGAGTTCAGCTAGCTCCAATCAGTGCTTCCCTACTTTGGTGCCTGTCCCTTTAAATGCTTTAACAGAGCGGCGTGCACGCTTCTAAGGAAGCCACGGCTGCCTGCACACACAGACGCCGGGGGAGAAGAGGCGCAGCTGACAACGGGTGCCGGGGATCTCCCACCCGTTGTCACACACCAGCCCGGACTCCAGCGTCACCGGACCAGGTAGGAGCAATCTGGATTCGGCGGCGAATAGACATTACCCCCCTTCTAGGGGTTTGCACCGAACACCCCACAAATGGCTTGCTTGGGAACTTTTGATGAAACTTCCGAAGGAGTTGGGGTGCATGAATATCTGAAGACCTAACCCAACAACGCTCTTCAGGACCGTATCCCTTCCAATCCACCAGGAATTGAACTGCACCTCGGGACATTCTGGAATCTAGAATCTGTTTGACTTCGTACTCCTCTTGGTGATCCACTGGAATAGCAGTAGGAGGGTTGCAATGTTTCGAATATCGATTAATCACCAATGGTTTCAGGAGAGAGGTATGGAACACGTTGGGAACCCTAAGAGTACCTGTAAGTTTTAAACGAACAGCCACCGGATTGATGACCTTCAGAATCTGGAAAGGACCAATGAATCTAGGAGCAAACTTCATGGTGAGAACTTTTAAGCGTAAGTGTTTAGTGGATAACCAGACTTTATCGCCAGGATTCAGTACAGGGCTCTTCTTCCTTTTCTTATCTGCCATCCCACTTATACCTAGAAGAAGCTTTACACAATTTTTTTTTCACCTCCTCCAAATCCTGAAGAACCGACTCGCTGAGCCACCAACAGCCAAGAGAGACACTGACTGAACAGCAGGAACTTTTGGTATCACGGGATGTATCCCATACCAAATGAAGAATGGAGAGCACCCCGATGACTCATGATACAAATTATTGTGAGTGAATTCAGCCCAAGGCAACAAGGAAACCAAATCGTCTTGATTAGCTGAGACATATATCCAAATGAATTTCTCCAAATCCTGATTTACACGCTCCGTTTGACCATTGCTCTGAGGATGGTATGCAGACGAAAAACTCAAGATGATATTAAAGCACTTACATAATGCCCTCCAAAACCTGGAAGTGAATTGTTCCCACGATCTGAAACAATGTCTTTGGGGAACCCATGTAGCTTGAAGATTTTCTTTATAAATGTCTGAGCCAACTTTGGAGCTGACGGTAACCCTTTTAATGGGACAAAGTGAGCAACCTTGGAGAACCTGTACACCACTACCCAGATTGTATTGAACCCCTGGCAGGAGGGCAAGTCTGTTATAAAGTCCATGGATATATGGGACCAAGGACGATCAGGTATTGGAAGTGGACATAAAGACCCCGAAGGAAGTTGAGGAGGCACCTTATGCTGAGCACAGATAGTACAGGCTGCCACAAAGTCCTTGACGTCGTGACGTACAGTCGGCCACCAAAAACTCCTAAGGATCAGTTCCAGAGTTCTTCCCATTCCTGCATTACCTGAAAACAAGAAGAATGGCCCCACTGGAGTAACTTAGACCGGAGTTCGGGTGCTACAAATGTTCTCCCTGGCGGGATTTTGACCTTAGTGACTGCAACAAAGCACCCAGGATTTAAAATTGGTTTGTCTTCTTTTACTTCATCCTCCTGGGCCACATTGGATGCTCGAGACAGGGCGTCAGCTTTTACATTATTGTAACCTGGACGATTGGTAATAACCAGGTTAAAACGGTCGAAAAACAGGGACCACCTGGACTGGCGATAATTCAGGCAATGAGCAGTTTTGAGATAAGTGAGGTTTTTGTGATCTGTGTAGACTGTCACCGGAAATTTTGCCCCCTCCAGCAAATATCTCCACTCTTGCAACACTAGCTTAATGGCAAGTAATTCCTTATCCCCAACTGTATAATTTTTCTCTGGAGCAGAAAACTTATGGGAAAAGAACCCACAGGAGTACCACTTGCCCCACTCATCTTTCTGTGACAGTACTGCCCCAACTCCCACCGTGGAGGCATCTACCTCCAAGAAGAAAGGCAGATCGCAGTCAGGTTGTCTTAGAATAGGGGCTGACATGAAGCACTGTTTTAAAAGAACAAAGGCCTCTTCAGCTGCAGAAGACCATCTCCGAGTATCTTATCCTTTTTTGGTGAGTGCAGTAATGGGAGCTGCTATGATTGAGTAATTCTTGATGAACTGGCGATAGAAATTACAGAATCCCAGGAAGCGCTGTATTGCTTTCAACCTGACAGGGCGAGGCCAGTTAGTAATGGCAGCTAGCTTTGCAGGATCGATCTGAAGGCAGGAACCAGAAATAATGTATCCCAGAAACATTAGTTCCTTTTGCTCGAAGGAACATTTTTCAAGTTTGCAAAACAGCTGGTTGGGCCGAAGTCATGTCAGCACTTCACGTACATGCAGGCGATGACTTGTAACATCCTCTGAGAATATAAGGATGTCACCTAGATACACCACAACGTATTTATAGAGCAAATCCCTGAAGATGTGATTACTATATTTTTGGAAGACAGCTGGAGCATTGCTTAATCCAAAACACATGACCAGGTACTCGAAGTGACCATCACGAGTATTGAAGGCTGTCTGCCACTCATCTCCAGCCCGAATCCTGATCAAGTTGTAGGCCTCGCGAAGATCTAGCTTGGTAAAAATCTCTGCTCCTTTAATTCGATCGAAGTGTTCGGATATCAGAGGTAATGGAAACCGGTCTTTGATGGTAATAGCATTCAGGCCCTGGTAATCAATACATGGTCTCAAACCTCCATCCTTCTTTTTGACGTAGAATAGACTGGCACCCGCGGGTGATTTGGACTCTCTGATGAAACCACATTCCAGATTCTCCTGGATATGCTCAGTCACTGATTGGGACTCAGAAAGTGAGAGAGGAAAAGTTCTTCCCTGAGGTGGCTCTTTACCAGGTAATAGATCAATAGCGCAATCCCAGTCTCTATGAGCAGGAAGTGTCTCAGCGACTTTCTAACTAAACACATCTCAGAAGGACTGGTATGGAGCTGGAAGCTGAACTTCTGGAGAGGTGACTGAACTCCAAATTGCTCGCTGAGGAGGTTTGACAGATGACAAACAGGAGACATGGCATCAAGGATCCCACGCCAGGATTTGAGGTTCCTCCCAATCTAGCACAGGAGAATGTTTGTGAAGCCAAAGGAGACCCAGGATGACAGGACTCTCAGCTGATGGAAGTATGTAGAATGCTATTGATTCTCGATGGAGGGCCTCTACTTGCATGATAAATTATGTCATCCAAGAGTGGATGGTCGCTGTAGGAAATTTATTCCCATCCACTCCGATGATGCCTTGAGGTGTTTGGAGTGGCATAATAGGAATTTACAGCTCTTGAACTTTCTTGGCCGTAATGAAGTTGCCATCGGCACCTGAGTCCAGGAAAGCCCTATTGACTTCAGAGGACTTTCCCAGGACCAGGGTCACATCAATGGAGAATTGAGGAACTACACGGTTCTTTGGGGTGTGTTGAAATGTACCCAATCTGACCACCGCTCGATCAGTTAGGCCTTTTTGTTTCCCGGACGTTTAGGACAGCCAGAGAGAAGGTGACCTGGTTCACCACAATACAAACAAGGTCTGTTTTTAAACCTCCTTTCTCTCTCTGCAACAGGAAAGCGAGATTTCCCAACCTGCATGGGTTCTTCTGGTGCCATGAAACGTGGAGCAAGCTTAAAGGTAAACCGACGAGACTGTTCCTTTTCTCTTGTTCTCTCCCTGTGACGAAGATCCATCCGGATACATAGGGAGTTCAAGTCATCCAAAGATGTTGGCAGTTCCCTGGATGCGAGTACATCTTTGATCTGATCGGACAAACCTTGCATGAAGGCGGCTACTGAAGCTTCGTTGTTCCATCCCAATTCTGAAGCAAGGGTACGGAACTGCACAGCATATTGTCCTGCAGATTGATTGCCTTGTTTCAGCTGTAGGATAGCCGATCCCACAGAGGTTACTCGACCGGGCTCATCGAAGACCCTCCGGAAAACCTTCAGGAACTCAGTGCTATTGTTAACCAGAGGATCGTTTCTTTCCCATAAAGGAGAGGCCCAAGCCAAGGCCTGACCGGACAGCAGTGAGATCACGTAAGCCACTTTCGTCCTTTCTGACGGGAAATTTGCTGCTTGAACCTCAAACTGGATTGAGCACTGGTTCAGGAACCCTCGACAGTCCTTTGGGTCCCCACTGTAGTTCGTGGGTTTCAGAATGCGTAATGGTGCAGAAACACTTGTACAGTCACCGTAGGAGATGGGACTGATAGTGATAGTGCCGGCTGAGTGGTACTGACTTGTTGCATTAAAGTCTGGAGACACTGCATAATCTGGGCTTAATCTTGTTCTTGCTTCTCGACTCTAGCAAGTAGGTTCTCGAGTAAGTCTTGGGGCGATGGGATACCAGCAGGATCCATGTTTTTGGGCCAGAGTATTCTGTCACAAACTCACTGGCGGATAGTGGATGCTAGCCTTATTCAGGGAATTGGCTAGACCTATTCCTGAGGCACGGAGTCTAATGTGCCGGTGGTGTTCACCAGGGACCCTCGCAAGAAGGTATGGACTTGGCTGCGTCCGACACACAGGTCACGGACCTCAGGTTAGGTTTCCCTATACAGGTGCTGGCACTTGGTTGATACACAAGAGGCTTGAGTGCAGAAGACTCGCCGGGTCAAAACCAAACAGATGAAGCCAGGGAGCAGACGTAAACAGATCACAGGGAATAGCCATGGTCAGAACTAGTTACCAACGTAGAACCAGGGGTCAGGCAGAATCAGAGTCACAAAACACGACAAGGGTCAGAACCAATTATCAGGATATGCACAGGAACGCTGGAGTATGGTAATGGAGCCTACACTCTGGCACTGAGTGCTCCCAGGAACTTCCTTATATAGGTCAGAGTTCAACTAGCCCCAATCAGTGCTTCCCTACTTTGGTGCCTGTCCCTTTAAATGCTTAAACAGAGTGGCGCGCACGCTTCTAAGGAAGCCGCGGCCACCTGTACACAGCCGCCGGGGAGAAGAGGTGCAGCTGACAGCGGGTGTCGGGGATCTCCTGCCCACTGTCACACACCAGCCCGGACTCCAGCGTCGCTGGACCAGGTAGAAGCAACCTGGATTTGGTGGCGTTGTGACACTGCCAATTGCTCAGTCCTCGATTACTTTGCTGTCTGAGCAAAACCAGACCTTAATGGGCCAACACATTAAGGACTCCCAACCCTTCAAGAACAGAGGCACTTCAAAATCAGTACAAAAGCCACAACCCATGGACATAAGAGTTGGGTATGCTTCGCTGTCATCTTCCTACAGTGGTTCTACCAAGTCATCAACTGACTCTCAGTCGTCTGGACTATTGGATCTCAAGCAACAGTATGTCAAGATTTCTCCTCACCATGTTATTTCAGCAATCCTTTGGCATACTATGCTCCTAAAGAGAAATAAATGATTCTAACACTAGACCAACATTCCAATTCGGATTACGACACTAAAGCTGAAGAAACTCTATTCTCTGGAGATCCCATGTTCTCAAGCAAAGTTTTTCCCCAACAAAAAATTCCACTTCCCTTGATAGGATCAAGACGCTCTCGAAGAAAAGACTCTCATGCCATTGTTCCAATACCATTGTCCCCATTGACCTTCTTAGAAAAGTCATTATAGTGACAGTGAATAGTCCACTTGTTCTGGTTACTAAGGCATTACTTCTGAAGATGTCCATGCTCCTCAGTTGAGCAAACTTTTCCACACTAAGGACCTCATTCAGAGCCGGTCGTTGCGGCCGCTCGGTCATAAGGTAAAAGGGTCTGTATATGCAAATGAAGCGCTCGCAAGTTGCGTCGTTAAGATGGGATCGTTAGCTGGACGAGCGAGGGGAGGATGCGGCTGTAAGACTAAAAACACGCCCCCTTTTCGCTCGCAATACACGTCATCTCCGGGCATATAAGGATTAATTGAGACCATCAGGAACCATTGGAGCTGGTCGCAGAGCTTAAGGTTAACCATACCCTCTCTTAAGCACTACGATCAAGTCAGTGTAAAAACCTCCCATGTCACATGTGCCATGACACTACTTAGTTAATTATGCACTCCCATAAAACGCCGTTTGCATAGTCAGGCACGCCTGCATTCGGATCTCCACTCCCCCGTTTACAAGCACCTTCCCCTGTTACCACCCACAAACGGCTCAATCTGTCACTCAAAGTAACGACCTGGCTGTGTTCAAGGAGAGAGCAATTTCTGATCATAACAGCTAGTTTACGCACGCGCCTTGTGAATTTTACGCATGCACAGTTTAGCGAACATCGGTTGCGTACGACCGAGCAGCCGCAACGACCGACTCTGAGGTCCTAAGTTCCCTAAGCAGGCTGCAGCTTCTTTTTTCTTTTTACCATCTCCCCAGCTACCACATGCAGCATCCCTCCAGTACTGGCTCCTGGGCACAGCCATGACAGGTAGCCGGATCTCAACCAACAGGAGACCAGTATGCAGTCACATCATGCCTGCAGCCAAACCCTGACAAGCCAGGGGTGTATAAGGATTCTTCCTGCACACTGCACTTCTCAATGCAATGTTGTCCATAGTCAAGCTGTGTGCTTTCTAGTGAGCTCCTGCAGATTGTTGTCATTGTCCAGAAACTTCAAGTACTATTATCAACTTGCTACACTATTACAGTAGCTCCAGTATCCAATTCTATTCTGGTGTTTGAACAATCTGGTCCCATTCGGCTGTTCCAGCAATCCGGTCACATGACAGTGACTCCAGTATCTGGTCCCATTCTGGTTCTACAGCATTCCAGTCCCATTCCACTTTTAGAATAGTCCAGTCCCATTCCATTCCTACAGTATTCTAGTACCATGCTGGATCTCATCATCCTGGTTGAAGTCCGTTTCAGTGTATTCCGGTCCCGGACAAGTCCAGTATGACTCTTGTTTCCACTTGATCCAGTTCCCATCTGGTTCTAGTCTTGTTGAAGTTACCAAAGCACTTTCATCTTGTCTACCATCACCTGTGTACATAAAATATCTCCACTCGGGTTCCACCCAAGACTACCGCCTGTTCCACAAATGCCTCCAGTCGCCAGAAGCCAGATCTTAGCTACCAGTTACACACAGTGCACTCTCAATACAATCCACCATTCCTAATCTAGTCCATGAGCAAAAACTACATTAGGCCCACCAGCTTTCAGCCGCAGGCCACAGATCCCATGCCAACCAGATACTCAAGTCATAGTTCAAAAACAAACACACATGTCCCATATGATTACTCTCATTCCCTACCAATACAGCACCTCACTGTACATGACCAACATCATTATACCAATTCCTCAACAATACAACACCACACCATACATGTCCCACATCATCGTAACCATTCCCCACCAATACAGCATCTCACCATACATGTACCACATTATTACACCCATTTCCCACCAATACATCACATCACCATACAAGTACCACATCATTACATCCATTCCCCACCAATACATCACCTCACCATACATGTGCCACATCATTACATCCATTCCCTACCAATACACCACCTCACCATACATGTGCCACATCATAGCACCCATTCCCCACCAATACACCACCTCACCATACATGTTGCACATCATTACTCCCATTTCCCAGCTATACAAGTCAACATACATGTCCCACATCATTACTCCCATTCCCCGCCAATACACCACCTCACCATACATGTGCCACATCATTACATCCATTCCCTACCAATACAGTACCTCACCATACAAGTGCAACATCATTATATCCATCCCCTACCAATACAGTACCTCACCATATATGTCCCACATCATTACTCCCATTCACCACCAATACAACACCCTTAATACATGTCCCACATAATTATATCCATCCCCTACCAATACAGTACCTCGCCATACATTTCCCACATCATTACTCCCATTCCCCACCAATACAACACCGAGCATACATGTCCCACATCATTACATCCATTCCCCACCAATATAACACCTAGCATACATGTCCCACATAATTACATCCATTCCCCACCAATATAACACCTAGCATACATGTCCCACATCATTACTCCAATTTATCACCTTTACAACAACTCAACATACATGTCCCACATCATGTCACCCATTCCCCACAAATACACCATCTAATCATACATGTCCCACATCATTACATCCATTCTCCACCAATATAACACCTAGCATACATGTCCCACATCATTACTCCAATTTATCACCTTTACAACAACTCAACATACATGTCCCAAATCATGTCACCCATTCCCCACAAATACACCATCTCATCATACATGTCCCAAATCATTTCTCCCATTCACAACCAATACAACACCCAAAATACATGTACCACATCATTATATCCATCTGTAGTATACAGTATGTGTAGTATGCAGTATGTGTAGTATAAACTATGTGAAGTATGCAGTATGTGTAGTATAAAGTATGTGTAGTATACGGTATGTGTAGTATACAGTATGTGTAGTATGCAGTATGTGTAGTATAAACTATGTGAAGTATGCAGTATGTGTAGTATAAAGTATGTGTAGTATACAGTATGTGTAGTATACAGTATGTAGTATGCACTATGTGTAGTATTCAGTATGTGTAGTATGCAGTATGTGTAGTATACAGTATGTGTAGTAAGCAGTATGTGTAGTATACAGTATGTGTAGTGTACAGTATGTGTAGTATGCAGTATGTGTAGTATACAGTATGTTTAGTAAGCAGTATGTGTAGTATAAAGTGTGTGTAGTATACAGTATGTGTAGTATAGAGTAGGTGTAGTCTACAGTATGTGTAGTATGCAGTAAGTGTAGTATACAGTATGTAGTGTACAGTATGTGTAGTAAGCAGTATGTGTAGTATGCACTATGTGTAGTGTACAGTATGTGTAGTATACAGTTTGTGTAGTAAGCAGTATGTTTAGCATAAAGTGTGTGTAGTATACAGTATGTGTAGTATAAAGTATGTGTAGTGTACAGTATGTGTAGTATACAGTATGTGTAGTATGCAGTATGTGTAGTATAAATTATGTGTAGTATACAGTATGTGTAGAATGCAGTATGTGTCGTATAAAGTGTGTGTAGTATGCAGTATGTGTAGTATAAAGTGTGTGTAGTATACAGTATGTGTAGAATGCAGTATGTGTAGTATAAAGTGTGTGTAGTATACAGTATGTAGTATGCAGTATGTGTAGTATACAGTATGTGTAGTGTTCAGTATGTGTAGTGTTCAGTATGTATAGTATTAAGTGTGTGTAGTATGCAGTATGTGTAGTATACAGTATATGTAGAATACAGTATGTAGCATGCAGTATGTGTAGTATACAGTATGTGTAGTATGCAGTATGTGTAGTATACAGTTTGTGTAGTAAGCAGTATGTGTAGTATAAAGTGTGTGTAGTGTACAGTATGTGTAGTGTACAGTATGTGTAGTATGCAGTATGTGTAGTATATAGTATGTGTAGTAAGCAGTATGTGTAGTATACAGTATGTTTAGTAAGCAGTATGTGTAGTATAAAGTGTGTGTAGTATACAGTATGTGTAGTATAGAGTATGTGTAGTCTACAGTATGTGTAGTATGCAGTATGTGTAGTATACAGTTTGTGTAGTAAGCAGTATGTTTAGCATAAAGTGTGTATAGTATACAGTATGTGTAGTATAAAGTATGTGTAGTGTACAGTTTGTGTAGTATACAGTATGTGTAGTAAGCAGTATGTGTAGTATACAGTATGTGTATTATACAGTATGTGTAGTATACAGTATGTGTAGTATGCAGTATGTGTAGTATAAATTATGTGTAGTGTTCAGTATGTGTAGTGTTCAGTATGTGTAGTATAAAGTGTGTGTAGTATACAGTACGTGTAGTGTACAGTATGTGTAGTATGCAGTATGTGTAGTATACAGTTTGTGTAGTAAGCAGTATGTGTAGTATAAAGTGTGTGTAGTATACAGTATGTGTAGTGTACAGTATGTGTAGTGTACAGTATGTGTAGTATGCAGTATGTGTAGTATACAGTATGTGTAGTAAGCAGTATGTGTAGTATACAGTATGTGTTGTATACAGTATGTGTAGTGTATAGTATGTGTAGTATGCAGTATGTGTAGTATATAGTATGTGTAGTATACAGTATGTGTAGTATAAAGTATGTGTAGTAAACAGTATATGTAGTATACAGTATGTATTGTTTGCAGTTTGTGTAGTATAAATTATGTGTAGTATACAGTATGTGTAGTGTGCAGTATGTGTAGTATGCAGTATGTGTAGTGTACAGTATGTGTAGTATGAAGTATGTGTAGTAAGCAGTAAGTGTAGTATACAGTATGCGTAGTATGCAGTATACGTAGTGTACAGTATGTGTAGTATGAAGTATGTGTAGTGTACAGTATGTGTAGTGTTCAGTATGTGTAGTATACAGTATGTGTAGTATAAAGTGAGTGTAGTATGCAGTATGTGTAGTATACAGTATGTGTAGTGTTCAGTATGTGTAGTATACAGTATGTGTAGTATACAGTATGTGTAGTGTACAGTATGTGTAGTGTTCAGTATGTGTAGTATACAGTATATGTAGAATACAGTATGTAGCATGCATTATGTGTAGTATACAGTATGTGTAGTGTACAGTATGTGTAGTGTACAGTATGTGTAGAATACAGTATGTAGTATGCAGTATGTGTAGTATACAGTATGTGTAGTGTACAGTATGTGTAGTGTACAGTATGTGTAGTAAGCAGTATGTGTAGTATACAGTATGTGTAGTATGCAGTGTGTGTAGTGTACAGTATGTGTAGTATACAGTATGTGTAGTATGCAGTATGTGTAGTGTACAGTATGTGTAGTATGCACTATGTGTAGTATACAGTATGTGTAGAATGCAGTATGTGTAGTGTACAGTATGTGTAGTATGCAGTATGTGTAGAATGCAGTATGTGTAGTGTACAGTATGTGTAGTATGCAGTATGTGTAGTATGCAGTATGTGTAGAATGCAGTATGTGTAGTGTACAGTATGTGTAGTATGCAGTATGTGTAGTATGCAGTATGTGTAGTATGCAGTATGTGTAGTGTACAGTATGTGTAGTATGCAGTATGTGTAGTAAGCAGTATGTGTAGTATAAAGTATGTGTAGTATGCAGTATGTGTAGTGTACAGTATGTGTAGTATGCAGTATGTGTAGTAAGCAGTAGGTGTAGTGTACAGTATGTGTAGTATGCAGTATATGTAGTGTACAGTGGGGGTCACTCAGACCCACTCGCGAGCGGCAGTACGCTCGCAAGTGGGTCGATGTTCCCCACTGCGCATGCACACGATGGAGGTAGCTCCGTCGTGCACATGAGCGAGACCCGGCGAGCGAAGGACTTTCCATCGCTCCGGGTCTCGCACCAAAGGGGGCGTGCTGTCGATGTTGATTGACAGCATGCCCCCTTTGGTGTGAGTGCCAGGGGCGTGCCTGCCAGACGGAGGCGTTCCCATGGGAAAGCTTAATGTCTGAAGCCGGCCCCACTGACATCACTAGTGATGTCAGTGGGAGTGATTTTGGCTCTGATAGAGCCAAAATCACTCCAGGGCTTGTGGCTGGGAAACCCGACAACAGGGTTTCCTTCGCAAGTCCGATGGTCGCGATGGTCAAGACCATCGCGACCATCTTTTTGCACGCTCGTATATGCTATGGGTGGTGACCCACAGCTATACGAGCGTCCAGGAGGACGCTCCATTTTAATGGAGGAGGGCCCTCATTCAGAGCGAGCGCTCTGGTCAGAGCGTCCGGCTCTGAATCAGGGCCAGTATGTGTAGTAAGCAGTATGTGTAGTATACAGTATATAGTATGCAGTATGTGTAGTGTACAGTATGTGTAGTATACGGTATGTGTTGTATGCAGTTTGTGTAGTATAAAGTATGTGTAGTAAGCAGTATGTGTAGTGTACAGTATGTGTAGTATGCAGTATGTGTTGTATGCAGTATGTGTAGTATACAGTATGTAGTATGCAGTATGTGTAGTATACAGTATGTGTAGTATGCAGTATGTGTAGTAAGCAGTACAGTATGTAGTAAGCAGTATGTGTAGTATACAGTATGTGTAGTATGCAGTATGTAGTATGCAGTATGTGTAGTGTACAGTATGTGTAGTATAAAGTGTGTGTAGTATAAAATGTGTGTAGTATAAAGTATGTGTAGTATGCAGTATGTAGTATGCAGTATGTGTAGTATAAAGTGTGTGTAGTGTACAGTATGTGTAGTATGCAGTATGTGTAGTGTACAGTATGTGTAGTATGCAGTATGTGTAGTATACAGTATGTGTAGTATACAGTATGTAGTATGCAGTATGTGTAGTATGCAGTATGTGTAGTATAAAGTGTGTGTAGTATACAGTATGTGTTGTATGCAGTTTGTGTAGTATAAAGTATTTGTAGTAAGCAGTATGTGTAGTGTACAGTATGTGTAGTATGCAGTATGTGTAGTATACAGTATGTAGTATGCAGTATGTGTAGTATACAGTGAGTGTAGTATGCAGTATGTGTAGTATACAGTATGTGTAGTGTTCAGTATGTGTAGTATACAGTATGTGTAGTGTACAGTATGTGTAGTGTACAGTATGTGTAGGATACAGTATGTAGTATGCAGTATGTGTAGTATACAGTATGTGTAGTGTACAGTATGTGTAGTATACAGTATGTGTAGTGTACAGTATGTGTAGTGTACAGTATGTGTAGAATACAGTATGTAGTATACAGTATGTGTAGTAAGCAGTATGTGTAGTGTACAGTATGTGTAGTATGCAGTATGTGTAGTATGCAGTATGTGTAGTATACAGTATGTAGTATGCAGTATGTGTAGTATACAGTGAGTGTAGTATGCAGTATGTGTAGTATACAGTATGTGTAGTGTTCAGTATGTGTAGTATACAGTATGTGTAGTGTACAGTATGTGTAGAATACAGTATGTAGTATGCAGTATGTGTAGTATACAGTATGTGTAGTGTACAGTATGTGTAGTGTACAGTATGTGTAGTATGCAGTGTGTGTAGTGTACAGTATGTGTAGTATACAGTATGTGTAGTATGCAGTATGTGTAGTATACAGTATGTGTAGTGTACAGTATGTGTAGTATGCACTATGTGTAGTATACAGTATGTGTAGAATGCAGTATGTGTAGTGTACAGTATGTGTAGTATGCAGTATGTGTAGTATGCAGTATGTGTAGTGTACAGTATGTGTAGTATGCAGTATGTGTATTGTACAGTATGTGTAGTATAAAGTGAGTGTAGTATGCAGTTTGTGTAGTATACAGTATGTGTAGTGTTCAGTATGTGTAGTATACAGTATGTGTAGTGTTCAGTATGTGTAGTATACAGTATATGTAGAATACAGTATGTAGCATGCAGTATGTGTAGTATACAGTATGTGTAGTGTACAGTATGTGTAGAATACAGTATGTAGTATGCAGTATGTGTAGTATACAGTATGTGTAGTGTACAGTATGTGTAGTAAGCAGTATGTGTAGTATACAGTATGTGTAGTATGCAGTGTGTGTAGTGTACAGTATGTGTAGTGTACAGTATGTGTAGTATGCAGTGTGTGTAGTGTACAGTATGTGTAGTATACAGTATGTGTAGTATGCACTATGTGTAGTATACAGTATGTGTAGAATGCAGTATGTGTAGTGTACAGTATGTGTAGTATGCAGTATGTGTAGTGTACAGTATGTTTAGTATGCAGTATGTGTAGTATGCAGTATGTGTAGTGTACAGTATGTGTAGTATGCAGTATGTGTAGTGTACAGTATGTGTAGTGTACAGTATGTGTAGTATGCAGTATGTGTAGTGTACAGTATGTGTAGTGTACAGTATGTGTAGTATGCAGTATGTGTAGTATGCAGTATGTGTAGTGTACAGTATGTGTAGTAAGCAGTATGTGTAGTGTACAGTATGTGTAGTATGCAGTATGTGTAGTATACAGTATGTGTAGTATGCAGTATGTGTAGTGTACAGTATGTGTAGTATGCAGTATGTGTAGTAAGCAGTATGTGTAGTATAAAGTATGTGTAGTATGCAGTATGTGTAGTATAGAGTATGTGTAGTGTACAGTATGTGTAGTAAGCAGTAGGTGTAGTGTACAGTATGTGTAGTATGCAGTATATGTAGTGTACAGTGGGGGTCACTCAGACCCACTCTCGAGCGGCAGTACGCTCGCAAGTGGCTCGATGTTCCCCACTGCGCATGCACACGATGGAGGGAGCTCCGTCGTGCACATGAGCGAGACCCGGCGAGCGAAGGACTTTCCATCGCTCCGGGTCTCGCACCAAAGGGGGCGTGCTGTCGATGTTGATTGACAGCATGCCCCCTTTGGTGTGAGTGCCAGGGGCGTGCCTGCCAGACGGAGGCGTTCCCATGGGAACACTTAACATCTGAAGCCGGCCCCACTGACATCACTAGTGATGTCAGTGGGAGTGATTTTGGCTCTGATAGAGCCAAAATCACTCCAGGGCTTGTGGCTGGGAAACCCGACAACAGGGTTTCCTTCGCAAGTCCGATGGTCGCGATGGTCAAGACCATCGCGACCATCTTTTTGCACGCTCGTATATGCTATGGGTGGTGACCCACAGCTATACGAGCGTCCAGGAGGACGCTCCATTTTAATGGAGGAGGGCCCTCATTCAGAGCGAGCGCTCTGGTCAGAGCGTCCGGCTCTGAATCAGGGCCAGTATGTGTAGTAAGCAGTATGTGTAGTATACAGTATATAGTATGCAGTATGTGTAGTGTACAGTATGTGTAGTATACGGTATGTGTTGTATGCAGTTTGTGTAGTATACAGTATGTAGTATGCAGTATGTGTAGTATGCAGTATGTGTAGTATAAAGTGTGTGTAGTATACAGTATGTGTTGTATGCAGTTTGTGTAGTATAAAGTATTTGTAGTAAGCAGTATGTGTAGTATACAGTAATGCATCCGAATACTTGAATAAGTTTGAGGATAGATAAGCACCCTGTTTGATATGTAATTTTGTTAGGTAAGTTAAGGGTTAAAAGCTGGAGGGGGATGTGGTTAGTATTCGTCACTTGAGGAGTATAAGCCTATGGTAGGATTTAAGGGAGGGCTTAGAGGTCCCATATAAATAGCCTGGTGAGGGGAGACATCTTCCTCTTTCCAGTTTATTTCAACCAGGCTGGCTAAGTGGCATATGTATTGTATTTTATATGTCTGTCTTTCTCTTCTTCTTTCACATTTCACACCCCATTTAATTCCCCTGGTCTACCACCCTCTCTGTCTCCTGTTAATTTTATCTTTTACTACCTTCCTTTTTCTAATTTCCCCCCTGTCCTTTCCTTTCTGCACATGTTCCATACTTTTCCTCCCCCTTCCCCTGCTTGTGTTTCCATATAGTCCCTGTTACCTGCCAGTGCCCTCCCTCCCTGTCATTTCCAGATACACAGGCCCCGTGTCCCCCCCCGCCCCCGGCTGCCAGGCCTCTCACCTCCGTGGCTGCTTCCCCAGCCAGGCGAGGGGCATGGTCCGCTCAGGCGCAAGGCTCCACCTGCCTGCACTCCCGCTGCCGGCTCTCGATTGCCGCCCCCCCACATCGACCACCCCTTCCCCGCGGCCGCCTGCTCTCAAGCAGCAGCAATATTAGCTAGACGGCCCCCACTCCCCGTCTCCCCTCACGCTAAGTGCGGCCACCCCGCTCCCTGCACCGGTGGCTAGCTCCACCCACAGGGTTGCGGCGGCCATCTTGTGCAGCCAGGCGCCGCATGGTGCTCTGCTGCACCCCTCCGACCCCCCCATGCCCCCACTACTTAAGAACAGGGGGACACCTCCCTGCACAGCCCCCCCCCTGCTCTGCCAGCACCAGAGACCCCCTTGGTGCGGTGTCCCCTAGCGCACCACCCACCAACTTGTCCCCTTTCCCCCCCCGCACCCTGGGGTGGGGGTTACACCCCCCCTTGCATTTAGGGGCGGCTGGTGCACAGCACAATAATCCTGCCCCATTCAAGCCTACAATGACGCGCCGCCGGGCTGCCCCCCCCCTTATTTCCCTGCCACCGGGATGCTGCACATAAGCCCAATGCATTTTTCAGCCCCTTATCATCCGCCCCGCTTATGCACTGCCAGCCACTGCCCCCCACTCTCCTCCAGTTCGCCCCCTCCTACGGCTAACGCGGCCCCCCGCCCTTTTTTCCCAGGGATTGGCGCCTCACTACAAGGCGCAATAGCTATGCCCATCCAGCCACATGCTACTACAGCTGTTTTCCTGAACCCATACATGTTTCCACACCCTCCTCACACCCCTCCCCCCCCAAAACCTGATCCCGTACCCCCGCTGGCTACAGCATCTCCTGCTCTTTCTTCTGCGGAGGGACTTTGTTGCGTGGGTTTCACCGGATATTTTTTCGAGCCCCCAGGTCACATTTTTTTGAGCGTCTAGGACCATTGTCGAAGTCCAGCGGACAGATGGTGCTGATGTCGAATCAAGTCGTGGTGGGCGCACCGCGCAATGAGGGACTGTTGGCGAACACAAAGGAGCCAGTGGCTGGGCCTTCCACGTCAGGATCAGGTGAGCATGGTGTTAACCCATTTGCGCAGCACACATTCCCCTTCCACTGATGATTCTAGCGATTCTTCCAGTTCATTTGTAAATCCGCGCAAGCTTAGGCGTTACTTAGTGCAAATTTAATGGGTAGCAAGGGTGCCCTTAGAGATTTAACACAGTGTCAGCAATTGAGGTACCGGATGAAGCGCGGGTTATGGTTCACTGAGCGAATGCGGCTATCCTTAAAGATTTAAAGTTTTAAAGTAGGGAGCGGTTAGTGAAGAGTAAATTTGTGGATATGTTTGTGATTACGGCTGACGCACGTAGGTTTAGTTCAGGCTAAGTCAGCAGGAGTAATGGCGGGGGCCTTCGGGTATGTTATGTTTTTTGCGGCGTGCTACCTTGAGTCCAGACACAACAGGAGGGACAGGCAGTGTTTTCAATTAGGTTTCAAGGATGTTGAGGTTTGGCTTGCTCAACCAACTGCCTAGCTTGCCTGCGGAATCCTCGGTTGGTCGGAAGCAGCCCTTTCTGGCCTGCCCAGATCTGTGGGCATCAGCCGCTGGTAGTGCTACGCGTGTAATAACACGCAGGGTCATATGGGGCAGGCTGTGGATACAGTCATATCTGCATGCTCTGTGGGAGCATTCATCCAGCCAAGGTGTGCGCGTTGGTCTGCCGCACAGGGTCAAGGAGAATATTGCAGCAGCAGCGCAGAGGTGTTCAGAAAAGTACCGTCATTGATTAATTTGGGGGGTTTTGGTGTGGGTTTGCATTTATCTTTGACACAGGAATATCCGTGCTTTCTGAGAGGAATCTGAAAGCGGAAGTCGGGTGGGGGCCCCTTTTGCTCCACCCACTTTTGGTAGGGTTTAGGTGCACCGCCTTCAAGGGGGTGTCGTAGAAGGAATTGGGTAAATTGGGGTTGTTACAGAGTCTCTTACATAAATGGAAGGGTTCGGCAATCACACAAAATATCTGTCAGATCACTGCGCCGTTTAACAAACGGGGGGAGGGCTCTACTAGCTAAGGCAGATATCGCATCTGCTTTTTGACTGCTGCCCATTTCACCCCGAGTCCTTTAAATATTTGGGGTTTGGAGTTGCAGGGCTCAATTACGTTACACAGAGGGAAAGCCCTTATGGCCTTGTGGCTAAGATGACTGTTTTTACATGCCGGCCGATTGGCTTTTTCATTTCGTGTACTTTAGTTGAAGGTTTTAGTTACTTTTTGCAGTAGTTGTCCATGCGGATATTGGGACATACTGTTGTGTCCCGCTACCTGGATGTTTTCATGTTATGGGGCTAGTAGATACCAGAGTTTGCCAGTATTCAATTAATTTCCTTAGTTTAGTCGTTATGGGAGCCCCGATGGCTCGTGACAGGTAAGAAGGTTCAGTTATGTGCATTATCTTATTTGCGGATAGAAATCGATACCTTGATAGTATTATGCCGCTTGCCTAGGGCGAAGGCGTGGCGTTTTGGGGAGTTGCTAGTAGCATTTCATTTTGGCAAAAAAAAAAAAAAGTTTCGCTAGTACAGTTGCAGTCGCTATCGGGCCCCCTCAGTTTGGCATTTAGAGTCATACATAGGGGTCGTTTTTTCAGTAGACGGCTAGAAGGAGCCACAGCAGGGGTTAGGAAGCCTCGTCACCTCATATGTGTCCCTCTGGAGCGGAGTGGACATGCTGCGCATTTGTTTGTTTTTTATGCGCAAATTCAACGGAGTACAGTTCTGCACACGTCACCCGTAGCCAAGTCCGAACTTAGACCGTTACGTATGCATCCTGTTCATTAAGTGGTGCATTTGAAGGGGAGTGTGGCAGGGAGCCTTGGCCGGTTTCCTGTGGGGTTCAGGGCCTAGACAGGAACATCCTTATTCTTGAGAATTTTTCAATTGTAGTGGCGGTCGAACTTCGGTCCAGCAAGCCTTGCATTAGGCAAATCCTGTTTGGTGATAACTTAGGTGTGGTATAAGAAGGCTCTAATCTAGGACGGACTTGGATCCGGCCTCGCAGTGGTTAGGCATCTATGTGTTTAAGGAATATTGAGTTTAGGGCATGGCATGTTTCGGGCGTTGCTACCAAGATAGTGGACATCTTATATCGTTCAGTAGGACATGTTTCATTCGCTCGCGCCTCCTGCTAATTTACATGGTTTCTCCTTCCCCTTCCATGCCTGGCGGATCGTCACGCCGGCATCCAGGGACTAGCACGGAAGTCATGGGCACCAAGTACTTTAAGACCTACACGCTAGTTTTGTGCGATTGGCAAGGTGTTTAGCTTCCAAGAGCGGGCGGTTTCAGATGGTTAATGATTGTATGGCAGAGTTTGTCTGTAGCTGCTATGACAGGGGTCGTTCCAAGGCGGCTTGTCTCCAGTGTTACCCAGTATAATTTTCCAAGTTGCACGTTTGGCGGATCCTGACAAATTATTTGTATTAAACAAGGCATTTAATAGGGTGGGCAAGAGAGTATTAACAAAGGTATTTAATAGGGTGGGCAAGGCAGTGTCCTAACAAAGGCGTCGCGCGGAGCCCCATCAACGCAGCCCTATTACAGGATTTGATTGGGCCAGTAAAGGAGTGGCTTCGGTCAAGTGCTAGGCGCCTCCCCCCCCCCCTTTTTGATTAGCATTTTCATTAGCTTACTTTAGGGCTTTTAGAATGGACGAGCTAGTTGCTGCTACTAAGATTTCTGCGCTATCAGGTTTAATGTTAAAATAAGGTGGTTATCAAACCGGTATTGAGCTTGTGCTGAATAGATGGGTCTAAGACAGATTAACTGGCAGGGAGCGAAGGATTTCTATTCAGATGCATGCAGATCCAGTGATTTGGCCAGTTGCTCTTTGGGGTACTTTAATAGGGTTTGCCCTCCAGGTGGCGGGCAGTGGTTATCCATGTTAATCTAACTCCCTTTTGTCCAGGTCGTACTTTACGAGGGTGTTTCAGATTTATATTATAGCTAGGGCAGTGGAAGTCGTATTTGAAACAAGTAGCATTAAGTAGTTGCGCTCCTTGCGAGTTTGTTGGGAAACCCAGGGGCCTTATGCCTACTGCCGCTAGGGATTCTGAAAGGATTTTCAGCTTTTGCCCTCAAGGAGGTTTTGCTGTTTTTCATCTTCAGATGGGTCACCCAACTATTTGTTTCCCTTTCCTTGTGGTTAGATTATTGTTGTTATTATACATAGCAATTTCTGTTTGTATTAAATACCAATATCTGTCTGTATAAATGCCAATTCTGTCTAGGTGAACTTTCAGACAGGGTTGTCCGTGAGTGCTAACTGTCGGGTGTGGGAAAATTCCTATATTTACTGGGCTAGCCAGCACCCTTTGGAGTTACATGCCCAATTTTGGTTGTGAGTGCGTAAGTGGCATTGCTTAGGATTACGAGAAATGCACTGTAAGTGTCTGCTAGATGCCCCATGGGCAGCAGAGGAGAAGTTTGGGGCCAGACTTGGGAGGCAATGATTTGGTCGCGTTCGTGGGTATTGAACAGATATGGCCATTGCACGCTTGTCATTTAGCGTTTGGTGGACGCGTCATACAATACCCAAGTTTATGTCACGGGGCAGAGAGCTTGCATAGGCCCGACGGGGTACATCTCACGAGCGCGCGGCTAGAGCGGTTGACCGATGACCTCTGCAGTTTTCAATTTCATTAAGAAGGTCACAGTTTTGGTGGCGGGCCTGGTTCTGCGAACCGGGCTTTGGCGGGAAGCAGTGCTCATGGGCGGCCTATTATTAGCGCAGGAGTGCCTGTGGTAGCATTCTTCCTTTGAGAGCGGCCAGTTTGTCACCGCCTAAAGGGGGGACATGGTCATTGTTCCAAGGGAGGGACCAATGCTGTGCCAATTAGGGAAGGATGGTACTGCCCCAGGTCAGTCTGTGCAGGGCGGGGATCCGCCCCTTTTTATTTGTATTGATATCCACTGGGCTGTGGCCTTGGAGCACTGCTTTCTTCTTGCCACCTATTCTAGAATTTCAATTTGATCAATAAATTCTGGCTGTGACCTCTTTGAATTCCATATACATGTGTCAGTGTGTTTATTTCTAGGTTTAGGATTAAATTAAGTTAACAAAAGGGAATAATAAAACAAATGGGTGACTTATGTGTAGTGTACAGTATGTGTAGTATACAGTATGTGTAGTATACAGTATGTGTAGTATAAAGTATATGTAGTAAGCAGTATGTGTAGTATACAGTATGTAGTATGCAGTATGTGTAGTATAAAGTATGTAGTAAGCAGTATGTGTAGTATACAGTATGTAGTATACAGTATGTGTAGTGTTCAGTATGTGTTGTATGCAGTTTGTGTAGTATAAAGTATGTGTAGTATGCAGTAAGTAGTATGCAGTAAGTAGTATGCAGTTTGTGTAGCATGCAGTTTGTGTAGCGTGCAGTATGTGTAGCGTGCAGTATGTGTAGCGTGCAGTATGTGTAGCGTGCAGTATGTGTAGCGTGCAGTATGTGTAGCGTGCAGTATGTGTAGTATACAATCGGGGAGCCTGCTGCCTTAATACCGTCAGCCGGCTTCCCGACTGTCATATCCCGGCAAGGGTGAAATGCCGGGCATCTAGATGTAGATGCCTGACATTTCCCCGACGCCGGGAGACCGGCACCCGGCATCCCGATCGAATGGATGCCGGGCGCCACGAGCGGACAGGCTCGGGGTGGGGGAGGATTAGGTTAGGGCATCTGGGGGGGACTTAGGGTTAGGCAACCCCACGGGAGGGTTGGGGTTAGGCGAGGAGGGAGGGTTAGGGTTAGGCTAGGAGGAGGGAGGGTTAGGGTTAGGCTAGGAGGAGGGAGGGTTAGGGTTAGTCTCCCCCGGGGGGGGACTTAGGGTTAGGCACCCCCCAGGGGACTTAGGTTTAGGCAGCAGGGATGGGAGGGGTTAGGTTTAGGCCCTTAGAGGGGGGATTAGGGTTAGGCACTTGAGGGGGGTTAGGGTTAGGCACCCCTAAGGAGGGTTAGGGGGTTAGGTTAGAATAGTCAATACTTACCTATCGACGATCGGGATTTCCAGCGCTGTCGGGCTTCCGCTGCCGGGAACTCTGCTTTGGTCGGCCAGGCGCTACCGATTCCGTATGTGTAAATACAGTATGCTACAAGTGAGTGCATACTATTCTGAGTCGCTCCTACTGTGGATGTGCTATGACACATGTACGATTGCTATAAATCACAAAGCAGACATATGAGTATCTCTTAGTCACCTCTTTGTTTTCTGAATTTGTGTGAGAAGTACATGGGTGAGATATATAACTGAACGGAGATAAAGTACCAACCAATCAGCTTCTAACTGTCATGTTACAGGCTGTGCTAGATAAATGACAGATAGAAGCTGTTTGGTTGGTAGTAGGTACTTTATCTCTCTCCAATTTATCTGATTGGTTAGTACTTTATCCCTCTCCACTTTATCTGATTGGTTAGTACTTTATCTCTCACCACTTTATCTGATTGGTCAGTACTTTATCTCTCACCACTTTATCTGATTGGTTAGTGCTTTATCTCTCACAACTTTATCTAATTGGTTAGTACTTTATCTCTCACCACTTTATCTGATTGGTTAGTACTTAATCTCTCGCCACTTTATCTGATTGGTTAGAACTTTATCTCTCACCACTTTATCTGATTGGTTAGTGCTTTATCTCTCACCACTTTATCTGATTGGTTAGCACTTTATCTCTCACCACTTTATCTGATTGGTTAGTACTTTATCTCTCTCCACTTTATCTGATTGGTTAGTACTTTGTCTCTCTCCACATTATCTGATTGGTTAGTACTTTATCTCTCTCCACTTTATCTGATTGGTTAGTACTTTATCTCTCATCTCTCAACACTTTTCTGATTGGTTAGTTCTTTATCTCTCACCACTTTATCTGATTGGTTAGTACTTTATCTCTCACCACTTTATCTGATTGGTTAGTTCTTTATCTCTCACCACTTTATCTGATTGGTTAGTACTTTATCTCTCGCCGCATTATCTGATTGGTTAGTACTTTATCTCTCGCCACTTTATCTGATTGGTTAGTACTTTTTCTCTCTCCACTTTATCTGATTGGTTAGTACTTTATCTCTCACCACTTTATCTGATTGGTTAGTACTTTATCTCTCACCACTTTATCTGATTGGTTAGTGCTTTATCTCTCACCACGTTATCTGATTGGTTAGTACTTTATCTCTCGACACTTTATCTGATTGGTTAGTGCTTTATCTCTCACCACTTTATCTGATTGGTTAGTACTTTATCTCTTGCCACTTTATCTGATTGGTTATTATTTTTTCTCTCTCCACTTTATCTGATTGGTTAGTACTTTATCTCTCACCACGTTATCTGATTGGTTAGTACTTTTTCTCTCTCCACTTTATCTGATTGGTTAGTACTTTATCTCTCAACATTTTATCTGATTGGTTAGTGCTTTATCTCTCACCACTTTATCTGATTGGTTAGTACTTTATCTCTCACCACTTTATCTGATTGGTTAGTACTTTATCTCTCACCACTTTATCTGATTGGTTAGTACTTTATCTCTCACCACTTTATCTGATTGGTTAGTGCTTTATCTCTCACCACTTTATCTGATTGGTTAGTGCTTTATCTCTCACCACGTTATCTGATTGGTTAGTACTTTATCTCTCACCACTTTATCTGATTGGTTAGTTCTTTATCTCTCACCACTTTATCTGATTGGTTAGTACTTTATCTCTCGCCACTTTATCTGATTGGTTAGTACTTTATCTCTCACCACTTTATCTGATTGGTTAGTACTTTAACTCTCTCCACTTTATCTGATTGGTTAGTACTTTATCTCTCTCCACTTTATCTCTCTCCAAGATTTGCTAAATCTCCCCCATAGACTTTATGGTTAGCCTTCCAGCCGTGCAGAGATACCGGGGTCTTTGTTTTGACCTTAACCTGAGAGCTTATACTGAGCACAGTTCCTATCGTTTCCATGTGTATGAATGAGTTTCCTCTGAGTGCTCGGATACAGTACATTGCACGCTGCAGGCCAGTAATTGGCATCTGACTAAATTGTTCCTGGTGTGAGTGACAGTGGTAGGTAAATTAAATTATAACCTCCAACAGGGCAGGGACTGATGTGCCTGAATATATTTCCTCTGATTGTACAGAAATGTGGAATATGTATTATAAAAAATGACACTGAATTAACAGAAATTAGTGGGAACAGACTCTGCAAATTGCTGACTTCATGCATTTGACAACTAAAATTAAGTATATGTTGGCTTTTAAAGAGCAAATATATTTACAGAAGGTGCTTTTCTCATTAATCAGTGATATATTACCGCTCTATTGTAATGTAAGCTGCCTCGGGTCCTTAAGCTAAATTACAGTGGTGGTGTTTAAAATAATAATAAATAAAACGAATATCAAACTGGCTAAACTCACAAAGATGGTTCTTTCATTATTTCTTACAGAGGCGTATCCCGCTGTGATAAAGAACAATTTAAAGTTACATTATCTCTGCAGCCCAATTATGTTTTCTTTTATTTTAATGTAATAAAACTTCTGCCAAAACTGTCAGCTGAAACTGTTTTAGTTTAAACTTTGTGATTTTTTTTGTGCGCAATAATACATAATAACAGATTTTGATTGTGGGTTTTACATAGAGATGAAATCACAAAATTACAGCAGAATTTTGGACAAATTGATTTATGGAGAGGTGAGAGGTTCTGGCAACACAATCTTTAATTTCACCACTCCATGAGTATTTGTAGATGAACATTTAGATGAGACGAGAGTTGAATAAGCTTAAGACTATATAAGAGTCCTTAGCTTTTTGTAATTGGTTAGAATTTTGATCAACTGTTGCTAGGTAGAGTAGTTTAAGGGGTTATTTGGTTGGTTGGTTTCTGACCATGTGTGAGTTTTTGGGAGTGGCTATATGTGGGCTTTATAAGGCTGGTGTATACCCAGCAACTTCGTTTCTGGATGATTTTTGTCCCTCCCTCCCCTATCTCTTTCTTAGGCTCTTTCTATGTTGTGTTCTTACTAACACTATGTTATATTACCATGTTGGGTGGGAAGGTGCTACAAACCAGCGCCCATGTTAGGTGAAAGAAAACGCTGTGGAGCACATTTCCTTTGATGGGTCATAGTATAGCCTACCTCTGTGGGAGGACTTTGGGCGTCCGTCTCTGTGGACACGCTCATACTATGCAGTATTATAGGGGGTTGTGAGTCTACACAGCTCAGCTTACAATGGCCACAGGGGGCGTTTCAGTCGCTCCTTAATATTGGTTAAGTAACATATGGCTGGAGCTGAGTATTTGTAGAATCCTTCTTTGCCTCCCAAAAATAAATTAAAAGTTCAGGGTCATACCTTCAATAAAAGCAAGTTATGACCATTTAACCAAAGCAGTCTGTGTCCGTGTCTTTATTTTAGATAAGTTAGTTGTAAGTTGTTATATTGTTTTTAATTGCAATAAAGTTATGGACGCCTTATCAGAATTTATAGTCTGAAACATCAGCGGCCAATCAATTCAGCTGTGGTCGATTTGTTAACACTGAAGTTCAAATTCTGCCAGCCTAATGTGCGAAACGTCATGACGGAAAGAGGAAGTGGGCAAATACGTAGCAAAACAAATTCATCTTTAGTCTCAAAACTTTTACTTAGAGAAGAATAGGATCCGCATATTGACTAAAGGTCGGTTTTAAAACCGTCCAAAAACCATCAGCAAAACAATGGAAAACCAACCCAAAAAATAGACCTGCATGTGGCAGGCGAGTGTGGGAAATGCACTGCACAGATCACTATGATCTATGCAGACTTCTTTTGTGTAAAAGGCTAAAAATAGTTAAAAGTTAGAAAAGAAATGCGTGGGGTCCCCCCAACCTCGGACCTCTCAGCCTGGTCTGATATTGGAATATCCTCTTCAGTCCAAGTAGAGGTCCACTGGGCTTTAGAAAACAATACATCAAACTGGACCCCATGTACAGCACTGTACAGTATACAGTGTTCAGTGCTTCACGTAATGACAGCACGTTACTGCCGGTCACTACCATAGGACTGAATGGGGAAGCGCTGGCTGGCTGAGAGAGCGAGGGACTGCTAAGGGGTCAATTTACTAAGATATATCATGCAAGTTGCCATTTCTCGTCATGTTTGAGCAG
Source organism: Taudactylus pleione (assembly GCA_031769625.1). Taxonomy (NCBI): domain Eukaryota; kingdom Metazoa; phylum Chordata; class Amphibia; order Anura; family Myobatrachidae; genus Taudactylus; species Taudactylus pleione. The sequence goes on along the minus strand of JAUIMM010000310.1, from coordinate 3,926,235 downwards.
GAAACTTATAACAGCAATACTGTTCAAAGGAAAACATGGCCTTGAATGGAATGGACGCAGAGAAGAAGCAGCTTTTCAAGCCATCACATATTTGCTTTTCAGTGCATGAGTTGTTGATACTAGTAGTGAGTTCTACAGTTATTCTTGTTCTCTTTACTGAAAGCTGAGCACTGCTCCGGACAATGGGCCTGATTCAGAGCCGTTCATTAACAGCAGTACGCTCGTTGCGTTCCGATGTTGAGAAACCACGCATGCGTCGGTGTAACACTGCGCATGTGCGTACGGCAGATAGCGAGCTTTTTTTGTCTCGTTCGTCAAATAGCGTACAGGAAGTGACATGTCAAATGTGATTGACAGAACAGGGCATTTTTGGGCGTTGACGGGGGTGGAGATGGAAAAACGCAGGCGTGGCGAGGCGTTTTTGGGGCGTACATACATTATCAGATGCGAACGTCAAATGTGTTCGTACCAACTCATACGTCACTGGATGATCCTCTTTCCATTCAAAATGCTCGCACAGCTTAGGGGCTGTATTACTCGACCACATTGGCGAAGGCCTTCTCCTCCGTCCCGGCACTCCACGATGTTGCATCGATTAATCACGGCTTGTCAGAAAATCAATTAGTGTTGTATTGAAAACCGGCTTTGAATGTGTTTTCAAATCAGTTTTTTGGGTAAGCACAAAACCGTACGCAGGTGGAAATCATAGCTGCTAATGTCAGGATTACACAATCAATTAGCATACATTTGTGGGGGGGGGGTTTGGGGTTGATATTTGGTTTTTGGCCTATTGAAACAATAATGACATCATGTTTGTGTGTTTTTGGCCATTTTGCTTTTGGCTGGTGAATTTGCATCCTTATGTAAATTTAAAAACGTTCCTTAAAGAGCCCTTTTTTTTTCTCAGGTAAAATGTTGGTGGTGCGCGTTTTTGCCTTGTGGGCCAGGATTAAATGTAAACCATTTCTACAATAATGTCAGAATACAATGTCGTACATTTTTTTCACATTTATTGGGAAATAAAAACAATTTCATGCACATTTTTTCCCCAAACTTTTTTGCAGTGTTCATTCCAACAAATTTAATAATTGTGCAAACATAAAAGTTATGGAAACGTAAAGCTAAAAATTAAAAACAATTCACAAGAAAGGAGAGGGAAGTTTTGAGCAGAAAGGAATATGGGGCAAGCACAGAAGGAGTGTGGGAAAAGTAGCCAGTGCTGTCAACATTTTTTCCCCCGTTTGGCAGGGGGAGGGAGGGTGCCAGACCAGGTCCGGGATGTCATCGGGCTGGCCTGTCCAGAGGCAGATGTTGTGGCCTCTGGACTAGGCACAGGGCTAGGCACATTTGGAGGATTGGCTGATGTTGTGCCAGAGGTGGAGGATCCTGATGTTCCGGCAGGGAGGGAGGTCGGCTCCACCATGTGCTGGTGAACGAGCTGCTCCAGGGCATTGGCGATGCGGATGTTGGCCCTGGTATTTTCCGCCAGGGCCTGACCAATGGTCACGTTGGCCGCAGCATTTTGCTCCAGGGCCTCAGCCACCCGTACCAGACTGGCGTCCATCCTCTGCAGAATATCCGTATGGAAATCCGATTTAAAATTGAGTTCTGTGAGGAGGGACACTGCCTGCGAGGGGGATTGCCCTGGACTGGCTTCTGCAGGGTCCTCAGCCGAATGTACTGGTTCCTCCCCTGCAGAGCCTGCAGAAATTCTGCGGCCAAGGCTCCCCTCTGGAGCAGACTCATCCGCCTGTGTCTCTGTTGGAAAAATGAGAAAAGAGTCACATTAGAATCTACATATTGGCACAATAACATTTCAGAGTTGGTGACATCACAATATTTACCTTGGACAACATGAGGAGCCGCAAAGTCTGGCATGTCCGTATCCATGTTGGACACGCCAAACACCTCCACAGCCTGCACACACCCCTGTGCCAGCTCTTCTAAATTATTCAACTCCAATGACACAGGGGTGGGACCCCCACCTGTCCCCCTTGCATGCCTAGCCCTGTCAGCCATTTTTTGTTTCAGGCGATATTTGAAGTCTTGCCATCTGTGGGTGAAAAAGTAGCCATTATTCCTGCATTATTTCACCCTGTTTTTTTGGGTGGTCAAGTTTTTACTTACCGCCATTTGACATCCCGGGCTAGACGGACAAAATCACCCACCCTATTGACAGCAACGGCTACCTCCTCCCACATTCTCCATTTCTGGCTTGCACTCATATTCCTGTCTGCCTGTGGCAGGATGTCCACACACTTCTGAACCAAAATCTCCATCTCCTTTCTTGTGAATTATGGCTGCCTTTTCTTTTTGCCAGCTTTGCCCGGAATACTGGGCTCAGCAGCCTCTTCCATGTCATCCTCCTCACCTATTTGTTTAAATGTTGAGAATTGTAAGCTTCACAACTTGCACTATATTATGTTTCAAAATAATCATTGTTTACAAATGCCTGAAATACTTACCGCCAGACTGTTGCCCATTGTTTCCCTGGTCTGTAGCCATGTCTTAGCTCCAAACAAGAAATACACCAGAACTTTTTTGTTGGCTCGTGACGTATTTATACATGCGTCCTTATTTTTTGGCCGCATCATTGATTGTGCGTTCCTATGATCCCTCCTTAATTTGTGCGGGAAACTAAACACTATTTATGGCTTGGGGCGTCTCGAGTCGAGGTGGCGTTTGTTGATTGTTGGAGGTTACGTTGGTCGGAGTTGATTGTTGGCGGGTTTTGGATTTGGCGTTGGTGGGAGTTGTTTTTGTTTGGTAATTTTCTTTATTTTTTTTCCGTTCGCTTTTTTTCTGGTGGTTTTTTTTTGGCGTTTATTTAATTGGTAAGTTTTTGGACGTCTAACTTTTGATCAATTTGTGTCTCCTTCTTTTCCTGAATTTTGGCTCGTTAATATTTCCAAATTTCCCCTTTGTTAGTTTTTTTTGGCTCTGCCCCAACGACCTTTTGATCCGGAGACTTATATATTATCTATTGGTAAGTTTTTTTTTTTTTTTTCATTTGGTTATTAAATGTTCATGTTTGTATTTACGCAACTTTGTTTGACCTTACACTTGTAACCTTTGTTTTTATTAGTCAGAAATGTTTCAAATAATTCGTTTTTTTCTATCTGCGTATTTTTGTACTTGTATTTGCGAACTAATAAGCAAATTTGTAATTGTTTCTATTGTGACTGGTATTTGCGAACTAATTAGCGCATTTTTAACTGTTTCTATTGTGACTGGTATTTGCGAACTAATTAGCGCATTTTTAACTGTTTCTATTGTGACTGGTATTTGCGAACTAATTAGCGCATTTTTTAACTGTTTCTATTGTGACTGGTATTTGCGAACTAATTAGCGCATTTTTGACTGTTTCTATTGTGACTGGTATTTGCGAACTAATTAGCGCATTTTTAAATGCTTATTTTTACCTGTTAAATTGGTTGTGTTTTCCCTTTAGCATTTGTTTATTACATTTTGGCCCAATTTGAGGTAGTCTGCGCACTGTCGTTTTGCTATTTGGCCAAATGTGTGTTTCTCCCCTTTTATGTTTTGTATTGCACCAAATTTAGATTCCTAAATACCCACCCTAAACTGTTGCATTTTTATATTGTGATTATTTAGAGTTTGGCCCAATCATGACAATACCCCGGCATGTAAGCATCAATGGATTGTATCATCAAGCTAAGTAAAAATCTATTTTTTGGGGGGGGGAAAAAGCCTTACTTTCCTATCTTGCCATTTCAGGTTGATCTTGGTCGGATTGTTCTGGCCATGCTCCCGGAAGCCGACCAACCTCAATCTCGTCCCAGGTGTAGGCATGCAAGGCCCCAGATATATCGAACACGTGTCACCCTTTTTGGAATGCCCGATGATGAGGTGTTAAGACGCTACCGTCTTCCTCCCAAAATCATCATAGACACTCTCTCATTAATAGAGAGTGATCTTGAGCGGCAAATTGACAGTCCTACAGCAATACCACCACTTACGCAATTTATGGCGGTGTTACATTTCTGTGCCTCAGGATCATTTCAAACAACGGTGGGAATAGTGGCGGGCATCTCCCAATCCTCCTTTTCCCGGATCCTGAGGGCAGTGATGGAGGCACTTTTCAAGCACCTCCATCATTTTATTAAAATGCCTTTGGATATGGGTGCCCTTAGTGTGGCCAAGGCCAATTTTTACCAAATAGCTGGCTTCCCACACATCATAGGGGTTGTGGATGGTACTCACATACCACTTCAGCCTCCAGCACGGCTGGAGGCCATATTTCGCAACCGTAAACACTACCACTCCCTGAATGTAATGGTGGTATGTGATGCCTCCCTCCAGATCCTGTCCCTGAATGCAAAATTACCAGGAAGTGCACATGACTCATTCGTCATCCGGCAATCAGGGATATGGCACAAATTAAACAACCTACAAGCTGGTGATGCGTGGCTTCTGGGTAAGTGGAGACCTTTAGTACATAACAATGTTAAGCTTCATACACAGTGATCCTGATGTTGTCACTTCTTTTTCACAGGAGACAGTGGCTACGCTTGCACGCCCTGGCTGCTCACTCCTTATTTGGCTCCCACACCAGGGCCACAAAGTAATTTTAATGCCGCACTTACAGCCACCAGTCAAGTCCTGGAGCGCTGTATTGGCCTTTTAAAAGGCCGATTCAGATACCTCCACCGCTCTGGTGGCGAGTTCATGTATTTGCCGGATATGGTTTCGAGAATTGTGGTCCTGTGTGGGATATTTCACAACATCGCCATAAGGAGTGGTGTCCCAATGCAGCCAGAGGATGCCTTACCAGAGGATGGCCCCCCCGAGGTTGGTCGGAGGTCAGTATGTGGGGGGGCCATACGTGATGATGTGGTGGCCAGATATTTTAGGTAATTATTGGCAACACAACAGTGTTTAGACACAATGTGGTAAGGATTGTTTGAGAACATCTAATTATTTTGTGTTTTTTTCTCCATCTTCTGTTTGTTTTACTAATATTTGGGACTCCAACGATGACTACTTCCTGCTACCCTAAAAAAACCTTCATGGGGACACTTTGGAAATATATTATAGAACCCATATTGCAACGCCACATTTGTGGAATCATGTTGGCATGGTCCTTCGTCAACCAGTTCTTGAATTTTTTTTATTATTTTAAAAGGTTGTTGTATGGGTTGTATTTATGATTATCACTGTGTGTATTGTTTGTGAGTGAACACTTTGTTATTTTAGTTATGTTGTGAATAAATGTTTTGAGAGTTTAATTTTGTACCTTTTTTTGCCCATTACAAGCAAGTGTAACCAGGTTCACCCACGTTAAATTTGCCTAAGGGGTAAGCCTGTAATGACGCAAGTTGAGCTAAAATGTAAGATGTTTTCAGGGTCCAATCCAACACCCAAAGGAATCCTGTACAATCAGTTGGCTTCGTAATATCGGCCTAAGCCGGTTGCCCCCCAAATAGGAACCTGTAAAATGTAGTAATATATAATTTGTACAACACCAAAAAAGGCCAATCAGATTGTTACTGTTAGGTGTTTCTTGTGCCTGTTTTCCTAAAAAACACAACACACAATCTTAGTGACAATAATTGCAAATCCTTGCTGGAAGAGTCTACTTATGTCAGTGTAAACAATCTCAGATTTGGAAAGAAGGAATGAGACAGAACGTTAAGTTTAAATGTTTAATGTATAAAACTTTTGTAAAAAAAAAAACAATAACTAGTTCCGAAGGAGGACCGACATATGGTCAAGGACCACCAGCAGCCCGATGACGTGGGCACGCATCCGTCCCACACATCCTGATAATTCCGCCCGACGCCTCTGTTCCTCTGTGGGTTAGAAAAGTGTGGGGATTAATACATCAATAATGAAACCACATTAAAAAACTAGCCAAACCAAGCTAACCAAAAATGTCAATATTGTGACCCAAAGCAGAATTACACCGAAAATACCAAGCACCCAAAAATGGTCCCCCCAAAAATTAAAAGTCAAAAAATCAGATTCAGACAGGTGTGATATGTGTATGGTGACATCAGCAGTAACAGGTAAAGACAAACCGAAAACTCCAACAAATTCTCAGAAACAACACAAAAAAAGGCACAGACACATGATTACATACAAACAGTTTTAGCAAAAAACTAAACTAAAAAAAAACCATACCGTTCAAACTAACGGCCGCTCCAGAAGCCACTCCCTCATCCTCCTCGGAGGTGCCTCCATTCCCCAACGAGGTTGGCGGGGTGATTTGGGATTCAGGCGAGGGGGTCGTTACAAGAGGGGTGGTTGGAGGAGAGGGGGAATTGGGATGGAGGGGAAGGAGCCCTGAAACATCCTCCACAGGGTCTGTGCAGGCTGGGGAGGAGGGGGAAATTCGGGAATTTGGGGGTGTGGAGGTTTGGCTTGGGGTTGGGGAGAGTGGGCGAGAGCGCCGTCTTTGACGCCGATGACACCGTAGTCTTCGCTGTGCCCCTAAAAGGTGTGAAACAAATTGTGGTTACTTTCAACCAAAACCAAGTTAAACACTAATTTATGACAACACAAATATGTAAACATGGCCATGCAGATATGAGTACAATGACTAAATAGGACATACATGAAAACATGGCCATGCAGATATGAGTACAATGACTAAATAGGACATACATGAAAACATGGCCATGCAGATATGAGTACAATGACTAAATAGGACATACATGAAAACATGGCCATGCAGATATGAGTACAATGACTAAATAGGACATACATGAAAACATGGCCATGCAGATATGAGTACAATGACTAAATAGGACATACATGAAAACATGGCCATGCAGATATGAGTACAATGACTAAATAGGACATACATGAAAACATGGCCATGCAGATGTGAGTACAATGACTAAATAGGACATACATGAAAACATGGCCATGCAGATATGAGTACAATGACTAAATAGGACATACATGAAAACATGGCCATGCAGATATGAGTACAATGAATAAATAGGACATACATGAAATCATGGCCATGCAGATATGAGTACAATGAATAAATAGGACATACATGAAAACATGCACACGCAGTTAGGGACACAAAGATAAACATGAAAACCAGAGTCCCAAAAACGTACTTTCCGCGATCTGCATGCGAAAGCATGCCAGCAAGCGGGGCGTCCGCCGTTGCAGATCGGACCACCTGCGCTCCAGCTGGCCTATCTGGCGGCGTGAGCCGAAGGAACGCAGGCGGCCACGTACCTCCGCATATGCGGAACGCTTCTCTCTATTTGTGATGGGTGGAGGCTGGCAGGTGATCCGCCTATCCATCACCTCGGTTAACACCAGCAGCTCGCGCCTGGTGAATGCCGAGGCTCTCATGATGGCAATGGTGTATTTGTTAAAAATCATTTTTAATAAAGACACGAAAATAAATTTGATTGGCTAATGTATTTGGGTAATTAACAGGACCAATTCTATTGGTTAGTGTATGAGTCATGTGTTCGACAGGGCCAGAAATCTCTTGAGAGTTATGATAGGCTTGATGCAGTGACATGCGTAAGAAAATTTAAATAAAGAAATGAACCCAGGAAAATATGCGTGGTTAAAAACAAATAAAACAAATGTTTAATTGGCTCTAACATGTATTTTGACAAAGAAAAGCGAATGTTTAAGCCGTACGTATTCTGCGGGTAAACACAAACACGGACAAGATTAAAGTTTATTGCATTGTCCAAAAAAAAAAAAAAAAACAATTAAGCTAATTGATATATTGATTGGCATGATACGATTGAGGGAGGTAGGCAGAATAAAGGAGCAGGTAATCGGAATCTGACAGTCCCACTTTCGGTTTGTACTTGTGCGTGCCTTCCCTTCAAGCCGCTTTGGGGATGTACGCTCGCTATTTGGCTCGCTCGTTAGGTAGAGGAGGGGTTGGTAGAATTTGGGGAGGATGTTTAGCTGCGTTTGAAAATACGAGCGAGTGCTTGAATTTACATATGTTTGTACGTACGCCGAGCATATGAACGGCCACTTGCGTCCGGGTCTGAATGAGGTCCAATGACCGAACATTAAATTAGATGAAGGTGCTGTCAATGGTACTTGGTGATCTGTAATAATGTAAATAAGCCACTATTACACATATCTTACTATTCATGTATTATTATTATTATTAGTATTATTATTATTAGTATTATTATGCATTTTGCTCATAGAAGTCACCCTTCTGTTTAGTCCTATAAAAGGTCTCTAGAACATAAGCATTTTATTGAGTAACAGGCTGCCTTTGTATCGGTGGATGGTGTGGGTTGGTGTACATAAACACTTCCTTGTTAACCCTAAGCTGACATTTTAAAATGGCAAGCAGAAAATTGGCGTCCACACTCATCTAGGACCGCACACAGAGCTGGATATTAAAATGATAATTTAATTTTTTTATATTTACAGACTTTTTAAATAATATTTTTACTCTTTATCTAAATTCTCAGTTTGCATTTGCAGTTTGAGTTTGATCGTAAAAGATCATTTACTGTAGAATGTACAAATTTAAGCTTGAATTATATGCAAACAAGAATGAAATGAAAACCATTGTATAGTACCTGTTGACAATTTTAGAATTCAGAAAGATTTTTTTTTAAAAATGAGGACAATTTTTTTTCTAATTTTTTTTGACTGATTTAATTAATCAGTTAGAGAAACTATTCACGTCTGGTTAATTATTACCTGTAACTAATAGATTCACCTCCAGTAATTATCAATTCTATTAGATCTGGCTAACACTGAATTTTTAAATTCTGTCAAAACAGGATTGACAGCCACTACGTCGACAGTAAGTATGTCAATCCCGGATTGTAGACACCGGCATCTCAACAAGGTCAACATGCTGCTTTACAGCATGTTAACCGGATCGGCATTACAATTGTAAACAGACTAGTAAAGAAGCATGTTTAAAATTGTACTGGCAATCTCATGCTGTAACTAGCATTCTAATCTTGTGAACATGCCGGTACCTGCAAGCTACATAAGGAATGTTGAATAAGAATATGCTATATTATAAACTTTAGGAAGTGCTCTGGAAACACTATCTATACGTTGTTTTTTATGTATTATTTTTTTCCTGTATTGGGCAAGATAAGAGTTTTAGAGCTATTTTATTAGAATTTGCGCCATGATTACTCCAACAAATTTATTTACTACCTGCATTCTGGGAATCGACATAGTCACTGTCAATTGCATATTTCCTGTCAAAACAAAAATAAGTATAATGAATAAACTCTAAATAATAAAAAATGAAAAAGTAAAAATAAAAATGTATATCTTTTATTTACAGCCCTATCATTTACACTCATGTAAAATAAACGACACATATTTTGGTATTGCTATACTCAGGAGACTTCGCTGATTAATCTTTTAGGTTAAAAACTAAAAATATTCCTGCACTAACTGTGTAATGGAGTAGCCAATTAGTTTATTAGGACATCCACATTTTTTTTAAGTCATAAATGTAATAATATTTTCATCTGGGATCTGAAACTATAGCATTTAATAAAAATATGTTAGAAAAAAAGAAATTTACAGCAATGTTCCCATGTGGGATAAAAGAAAAGAAAAATATTGTAAGAATATTTTTTTTTTACATTCATTGTAAAAACATTTAATTGTTTAAACCAGTTTAACTGACAATTTTTTCTCCAAAAGCTGCTCAGAAAATGTAAACTTTATAAAATTGAATTAGGTCAAGAACATCAATTGATTACTTATCCAACACAATTTAATTTAAATATATATATATATGTATGTATACTGTATATAGCAGTCAGATGGTCCGGCACTCATAATAAACAGAAGTAACTGCAGGGGTGCCCTCACAAAATTCATGTGTATACAGTCCAAGGTGCGGCACTCTCCATAATACAGACACGAGTGTCTTTATTATGGAGAGTGCCGCACCTTGGACTGTATTTATATATTTTAACATATTACATTAACATTGATTTTCTTATTATTTTGGTCTTCGATATATCAGACTACCGATGATTGGAACATTGCGCCATATGTATATATATATATATATATATATGCATTTGTGTGTGCGTGTTTATACAGGATACAGTAGATAGATAGTTCAATAGTAACGATACTGGATCAGAACCTCTATACACACCTTCCTATACCTCCTAATAACCTGCCTATACCTTCTAAGGATGACGCTAATTTCCGTACGCAGTCATACCGTAAATAAAGACTTAGACGTGGAATCTGTGGTTCCAAAGCACAAGTGTTATTCAGGTAAAAGTTCAGACAGTTACACGCAATTGATCCATACACAATTTAGGTGCAAAAGGAAATAATACAGACCCAAGTACAGTATACCTACGCAGCGCTTCCGGACCCGGAGATAGGCATCAGCAAGAGACCCTTAGTCATAAAGCATGCAGCACGAAGACTAAGAAACAGCGTTCGAGCACACATATTTATAACCCCCCAGAATAAACAGGACAATAGGGAAGTTTGTTGCTGATGTCATTGGTTCCCAGGGGAGAAGCATCTGTTACAGCACATTTAACAGGCTGGTTCAAATAGACTCTCCCTGCCTCTAACAGCTGGGGGTCTTCCTCTTCACGCCCCCTGCAACATCCTAACAGTTGTTCCTAAAATATACATTTTGTTGCTTGTAGGCTCTGCGATCCATAACTTGAGTTTGCATGATGCGACCTCCCCACCGATAACACCGGAATACTGTAAAAAGAATACGTATCAGGACAAAACCAAACACGACTTGCTTAGCATGTATAATACCTTAGTTATCAAATACCTTTATTTCTCTGCATTCAAACTAACTGAACCAACTTAAATCATACACTTTAAAGCTTATTGAACCTTATGTGTGAATATGTAATGTGTGGGTATTCAGGGTTTGATATAAAGACGCTAGTTAACTTGGGGCAGATGCGTGCGCATAAAGCTAATAAAACAGCGGTTTCATACAAAGTCCTATGCATTCGCTAATATGCGACTAGTTAACAGCGCAATTGTGAGTATTAATGTGTGTATGAGAAATGATGAAAGATGCAATCGCATGTTGCTTATAGTAATATCGCCACATGTACTAACGGGTAAGTTTATCTAAAATGGTGCTTAGGCGGCCATTCGCAAAATGGCGTCTTGCAATCTCATTTCAAAAATGGAGTCTTGCGGCCAGTCGCAAGATGGCGTCGCTGTGATTAAATTTTAAACTGAACTTGTCTCAGCCAATTATTCAGCTTCGACAATAGATAGATAGATAGACAGACAGACAGACAGACAGACAGACAGACAGACAGATAGATAGATAGATAGATAGATAGATAGATAGATAGATAGATAGATAGATAGATGTTTGTGTTTGTGTGTGTGTGTTTATACAGAATAGATAGATATATAGATAGTGTGTGTGTGTCAATTTTCTGCTTCACTGCACTTGCTACCAATCTATAACATAACATAAGTGATTAATGTCACAGTACAATAAAGGTTGAATGACTCAAACTAGCAATTATTTCACCAAACAAATGTTTTGCAAATGTGTCAGTGAATATGCTGATCCTTAATGGATTGTACCCACATACATTACAGCGCTGTGTTTGTGTGTGCGCATACTGTGGAAGCTAATATGCTCCAGGACACACCATCTGTCCGCACGTATAGATTCATCAGTTTTACATTGGAAGATGAAATGCTGCTTTAATTGGAAAAACTTGACCCTTTCGTTCTCCAGCTCAACCAAATAGAAAACAAGGATGAATGTACAGTGATGAAGCTGGTGATTTGTTTCACTTCCCAGGCAGTGTTGTCATTCTCTACATGTATAATGTATGAATATGAAACATGTAATATCTGTACCGAATGTCGCACAAGGCATCTTACATGCTTTTGCCTTGCATTCATATACTTGTAAAAGTTAAAGGTATTTTTTTTCCAACAGAAGCTGAATAAATACAGGCTGGTACAGCAGATGCTTTTAAAGAATCTTTAGTTCCTCTTATCTTGGTCTTACTAAGGGACAAGCGTCCAAACTATAAATAGATGCCCTGCTAGAATACAATTAAGGTAAGTGGACGGGGGTGCTTAAAGTTTAACTAGAGTTGAATGAATATTTTAACATGTAATTTGTGATTAGTTCACATTCATATTTGCAAATCTGATCACTGATTTGTAAATCTCCAGGTAAAATAATCTTTTCCAAGAGTAACTTGGGCCTGATTCTGAGTTGATCGCTTTCAAAAGCCCAAAAGCGGAGTCTTCCTGCGATTATCAGCCAATTGCGCATACACCACAAGAGGCAGATGCAGGCTGCGCACGTGGAACATCACAGAGGGTACCCGATCAGACGAGAGGCTCCGTTTGACAAAACTGGCGTATCAGTTCGGCTTCTGGGCCTGATTCAGAGCCGGACGCTCTGACCAGAGCGCTCGCTCTGAATCAGGGTCCTCCTACCTCAACTTGGAGCAGCCTCTTGGACGCTCGCATAGCTGTGGGTTACCACCCACAGCTTATGCGAGCGTCCATGATGATGGTCGCGATGGTCAAGACCATCGCGATCATCGGGCTTGCGACGAGACCCTGTGGTAGGGTCTCGCTGCCGCAAGCCCTGGAGTGATTTTGGCTCTATCAGAGCCAAAATCAATCCCACTGACATCACTACTGATGTCAGTGGGGCCGGACCCAGATGGTAGGCGTTCCCATGGGAACGCCTCCGTCTGGAAGCCACCCCCCGGCACGCAGTCACCATTGACAGCACGCCCCCTTTGGTGCGAGACCCCGAGCGACGGCTGCCCCGAGCTCCCTCCGTCGTGCGCATGCGCATGAGGGCACCATCGATCCGCTTGCGAGCGTCCTGCACTCTCGAGCGGGTCTGAATTAGGCCCTCTGTGTGGATGCAGAGAACTGATCCGTCTAGGGGCAATTCACAATGGTATAAGGTTCTGTAGTAATTTACAGGGCCGTAACCTGTAGCGTCCATTGATGCTATAGGTGGGCAACCTGCCATAATTACAGCTGCCCGGAGAGTCTTGAAGATGTTTCGGGCACTGCTAAAGCTTTAGGTGCCGGCGGCCAGCACAGGGCGCTCAGAGCCCTAGTTATTGGTCATTTACAGCTTTTGATACTATATTTAAACTTGCATTTCATTTGTTTTTACATATTTTGAGTGTTTAAATTAAAACAGTTTTATCGAAAGCTATTTTTATTGATGAAGGAGAAGCACATTTCAAACAGACCCACCTTTAGTCCATTTATTCAGCCTGTCTCTCTGTACTGTGCATTCCCATCCTCCTCTAGACACTCACTCATGTCTAGGGATTTCCATCAATCATCAATGATTCATAGTCATCGCTGGTTTATGGCCGATATGTCGAATGCTTTTACCATCGATGGGGGAGAACCAGATAGTTTCCCTCCATCGATGCCTAAGCATAACCAGATTTTTTTTTTAAGGTGCCAAGACTCGGATAATAGCTCCGCCCCCCGGCACCCATTTAGCCACGCCCCCTCTTTCTGGGCCAGTCATTAAAAATACAGGGATGAGCATCGGTTGGTGAAACCATCAATGGTCATCCATTGAATAGTTTGTATCTATCGATGGCTACTTGCTATTTTACCATCGATGGTGATCATCAATGGTAACACCACCGATGGCCATCCCTACTTATGGCACCAATCCTCAGGCGCTCCGACAGGGGCCGTGGCCTAATGGTGGGAGGTGTGACCACGGCCCCTTAGGGAAAAAACTAAACATTCTTTGCGGCGCTGCCTCTCTCTCTCTCTCTCTCTATCTTTGCGTCAGCCATATTTACATGTTTTTGATTGGCACCAGAATAACTTATAAATGTTTTAGCATGTAAATGGAGTATTTACTATGTGATGCCTAATATGGGGCATTGTACCACGTTCTAAGCATCTCTTTACCAATAGGATTGTTTTGAGTCAGCAAACGGTCTTGCGTTTTCAGGGCCTGATTCATTACCGATTGCAACAGCGATTATGCACGCAATCGGCCGATTGTTGCAGTCTGCACATACATTGCAGTGCACGTGCATGAAGACTACACTACGAACGGACTGCGCAAACCCATCGCAGAGTGATTCACAAGAAGTGAGCATTTGGGGGTGGTGAAGGGGTGGGGGGGGAGTGGTGATTGGTGAACCGCAGGCGTGCCAGGGCATTTGAAAGTCATTACAGGGGCTTGCATAAATTAGCGATTGCGATGCCATACGTAACTTGAGGCCTCATAGCGTGCGCTGAAGTTACCAATCAGAGATTGTGCGAGTGTGCGTGAGGCTCCGATTGTACTGTACTCGATGCTCCCGATTATTTCGCAGACTTGCTAAGTATTACGGATGTGTGTAAGGTAAAGTGGGCGTCCCTATGTTAGGGTGCGATGGCATTGCGATTACAATCACTAGCATATTTTCGCCGTGGACCTGCATGCGTAATCGCAACTGCGATCCCAAAAGTGATCCGTAATAAATCAGCCCCTGACAGGTAAAGTGAAATCTCAGTGCGCATTACTGCTATTAATTATTAATATTAGAGAACAGAAGGGTATATACGCTCCGGTAGACAGGTTTCCAGGATAACCAAGTGATGTTATTTATGAGGGCGCATTGTATTTCAGGTAAAAAATAAAATATACGCAGAGGATTCAAATCCACAATAAAATCCTCATGAAAGAGAATGGAGAATGTATCTGACTCCTGTTGCTGACTTCATAAGATATATACTGTATATACTTTACCAGACTGCCAGTGTCAGCAGAATCCGCAGTTTGCTCTGAACTTAAATTACAGCTACAAGTATTCCACTGCCCGGCAGTAACTAGACCGACTGGCTGGGGGCAATGATAGAGTTCTGGATAAGTACAGGAGAGCAGAAATCTGATTCAGCAAATGGGGAATGTTAACATGTTACATTTTTTTTATTGTCGCTGTTACTGGGTCAGACCGGCAAATATCCTTATATTGCACAGTCAGTACAGTAAAATCATTTGATAAAACCATCTTTTACGGAACACCTTCCAGTTTTCAGATGTAGCCAACTTACTGGAAAATCACAATTTCCTGGCATAACAGCAGCAATGGAATCATAAAGGTAAAATATCGCCAACATATACTGTAACAAATAAAGCATTTTAGGGGCCAATACTGATTCGCATGCAAAACCACATGCAGCAGCGTCTATTGGCGGTCGCCCACATGCGAGTTTATGTAAATGCTGATACAACCTCCATCCCTTGTGTACATCTGTTCAGACGAGCGTGTAAGGTCTGAGATACCCAATTATAGCGTCTGTGCACTCTTTAATACAGATTGGTGCATCCTTATATGTCACCATCGTTAGCCCCTTATGGCAGGTGCAGTTTGTCTGTCTGACATGGCCTCCTACTGTTTGTCTGTGTGTCTGTGAATGCAGCCGCTTGCATTGTTGACACCCCCACAATGCACCCATTGAGCGGACCATTTTTGCGTGCATTTCTTGCCAACTCCCAGTCACCGCCCAAGAACGCCCATCATGCTTCCGCCAGTATCTCTGATACTGTCTGTTCCGATTGCAACAGCGCCTCTGTGTAATGCATGCGCCATAGAAGTTTTCACGTGCGCATTTGCAAAAGGAAATTGCTCAACTACGTGAACATTGACATTGCCTCCGGCCCTTAGCGTTCTAAATCAGACTGTCAAATAGATTTTACTTTTAATAAATGGCATTTCACTCTTTTTTATTATCATAATATCTTTTGATATTACTAATTTTGTTATTATGCTTTGTTTCAGGTGATACAGGTCTCCAATTTGTCACAGCAAGTAAGTATAGTGCAGGAGAGAAACTGGTCTCCCCTTCCCAAGTAGTTTTCTCTTGAATCAGAAGAGAGATGATGTGACATTGGCCTGGAACCATTACAAATTGTACACATTCTCCCAACATTATGATGTCAAGATCTAGCACTCATTACTAGGTGATTATATAGTCTGTGTTTAGTCTAGTTGCTGATCACTATGCTACTGATTTTCTCTAGTGTACCAACTTTGCTGTGTATTCCCATTTACTCTAGTTGATTGCTCTTAGTACTGTTTGTCTACACTGCTTACCAGATCCTTGGAACCTTTTCAGACTACACTTCTGTCTGACCCTTGCTACAGATACTCACAAGTGTACAGTACCAGAAACATTATCAGATCACACTTCTTGCTCATTATATATTATTCTTGCTTTCACCACTTTCTGCCTATCATTTCTAATATCAGTAACTACTAACTACATTAAGTGATTATTCCTTTAATCACATCTATCATATATACACTGCCTATTTGCTCCAGTCCTCCTCTATACTTTTATGTACCATCTTTACCATATCCACATGACAGATACAGTATATAGGTAAGAAGGTGACACTGTATAATGTGTGGAGGAGCAGACTGGAATAATGCTATGGGCAGCAGCTGGTATGTAGTAGGCACAGGCTGTTATTATTCCATGGATATTGTGGATATAGTATGTGAGATGCTGGTACAATATTTTAAGCATCATCATCGATTTGTAATGTGTCACGATGGTCTGGACTGTCAGAGAGTTTGTATAAACAGGACATACTGTATACAGTACAAAGAACTGACATACAGTACAAGGTAGACTAATGAAATGTAGAAATAAGCATAAAAGGAAGGCACAGTAGGAAACTGCTTGTGAAAAATCTTACAGTACAGTACATTCCAAATTGGAAATGTGCACAGCTGAATATGAAGAATGAGTATGACACAAAGAGGAGATTTGTGATAGTTGTGAGGGATATCCTTTGTAGGTAGTACAGGTGGGGATAGGGCAGGTTTGCAGGGACATAAATGTGGGTAGTATAGGTGATAGTAGGGTAGGTATGAGGGTGTATTAGTGTGGGTAGTACAGGTGGGGATAGGGCAGATTTGCAGGGACATAAATGTGGGTAGTATAGGTGAGAGTAGGGGAGGTATGATGGTGTATTAGTGTGGGTAGTATAGGTGGGATGGTGAGGGTGTATTAGTGTGGGTAGTATAGGTGGGAGTAGGGTGTTAGTGGACATAGTTGTGGGTAATGTAAGTAGGAGTCGGGTAGACTCTAATAAATAGATGGAATTTCAGAGAATGTTTATAGATTTGATGGCAGGTTGGGAGCCTGAACAGGTGTAATAGAGAACTCCCTAAGTGGGTAGCATGTAAGTGCCAGTGGAGGTAGATAGTTGGAAGTGGTGAGCTAGTCTTGGGCATGCAGTTGGGGAAAGGGAGTGGAGAAGGTGAGAGGAAACAGGACCTAAGGCTGTAGAGTGAGATAATGAGATGAGTGCAGGAACCTTGACAATATTTATTATAGGGAATGAACTGTGGGTGGCATATTGAGAGTAGAAGGTGAGTGGTAGGGTCCACAATTTAACACGATGAAATACCTTGTCAAATGTTGTCTAATTTGTTCTTTAAGTATGTAGAAATTATGGAGGCGAGCAGGTGGGCAGGAAAGTGAAGGTGAATATGATAAGATGGCATTGCAGGTTAGAAGACTACGTGGATAGTTCTCAGTAGCAGGCTACACACAGGGTCTTTTACCCTTGCCAATTGGTGGAGAGTGTAAGTGGACAAACCCTGCATCAAGCCAGCTCTTACAATGTAATCGTCCAGCTGTCACTCATCTCCTATTACCATAGACATGGGAACACTATTCACACCCAGGTGATCAGCCACACAAAAGTGAATATTAAGGTTTTGAAAAATGAGAAAATACCACAGAAATCAAAGCACTGTCACAAATCCATAACTCATACTGCAGAAGATATAAAATATTTAACAGTACATCAGTCTATAGAAACCACTTCTGGGCATCCGACCCGGGCAGTGGTCCTACATCTCTGACACCTGCTTTGGAAGACACACATATTCAATACACATAGTCAATACACATGTTCAATAGACTCAAAGACGTCCCAATGAAAGAAGATGGATCCTCATGGCCTTCCCCAGCATGGAGATTTTCTGCTATTCTAGTCAAAGCCAGAACATCTCACAAACCTATATGTTCAGATCATAGTTTTTTATCTGTCCTCCCTGGACTCTGTCAGTGGTTCCTGTCTTTCAGGAGCAGAAGAATGTCAGGTGGTGTCCATCTCACTGAGAACCGCCTTCCTGGAGTGGCTCCACAATGCACAAGGAAGTCAGCTCACACAACAGATGTTTCTAAAAAGGACCTTAATCTTAGGTAAATCTGTGGCTGCTAAAGTATATCTAGCTGATGGACTTTAGCTCTTAACTGTCGGCAGCAACAGAATTAACGGTGGTGTTTGGGGGGGAGGGGTTTAATCATAATGTCTCCCCAACCCTCCTGCATCTGGGACTTAGTATAACATGATGGTCTGTAACTCAACTGTACCCCATACTCTGGGTGGCACATGTGGGATTAAAAGTGGAGAAACCCTAATTTCTTAACAGGATATTAGTGAAGTGTTGTATGTTTTCTAGGCAAGTGAAAGGACAATGTAAGATTAATATATAATGAATGAAATCGGCATGGGAGAGACTCCTTAGTTGTGCTTGGCCATGGGGTAGTACTTTGGGTCTGCTTGGTGTGGTAGTTGAGGTTCGGCTCATTGGACAATACAGTATATACTGTACTGCATGTTGCATACAGAGCTGCATTGTAGGAAGAGAGAGTATGATCAGGGCAGGACAAGATGATCATGGGAGAAAGCAGATGTTTTAATGAAAATAGAAGTGGATCGGGCCAAGAGCATTTAGGTGCTGCTGTGTGCCCATGAATTTGGGAAAATGGGGTGGGGGGAAGTGAGTTCGGGAAAAGAGAGCAAGAAGGCCATGTTTGAGGAACTACAATTGGAGCAAAAGTTGGAGAAGACAAGGTCAAAACTATGTGTATTACAGTGTTTGGGAGAGGGACTCCCATGTGAAAGACAAATAAAGTGGAGAGTGATAAAGTCCCAACCAATCAGCTCCTAACTGTCACTTTACAGGCTGTGTTTGAAAAATGACAGTTAGGAGCTGGTTGGTTGGTACTGTATCTCTCTCCACTTTACCTCTCTCCAAAGATTAGTACAGTACATACACCCCTTAATGAGGATGTAAGTGATAGAAGTTGTGTAACAGCAGCAGAGACTGTGGAATTGTCAATGGTAATGTAGAAACCGCCTACTGTAGTATGAGGGTAGGAAGGCCAGAGGATAGGAGAGAAGTGAGGCAGGTGGCAAAACTATCAAGGAATTGGGAAACTAGAACTGTGGTGTTATACTGTAAATGACAGCAACACAAAGGTGACGAGTACAACATAGACATATACCGTGGACTTCAACAAGAAGATAAAGGGGCCTATTCATCATACCTTAAAACTCTTTGGAGGTAATTAGGTTTAGAACTCGCATGGAGTTCTACCTAATTACCGGAGTATTCATCATTCCTCCTCTCCATCACTATCTGTTCCGAAAAGCTGTCATTTTTGCGATGACACTAACTTACCGCAACGGGAATCTGTGCTGTGCATGCGCTGTTACATTCGTAAAACCAGCGCATGCGCAGCACTGCCTACACCTGCGGTAATTTTGGTGTCCTCCTTCCCCCGTCCGCCATCCTCATACCTCCCCCCTGTCCCCGCACTTACCTGCCCGCTGCAGCGTCTCTGGCACCGGTGGCTGCTCTGACATGTGTTCTCCCAGCAGCACACTGTACAGTTTTTTTTTTCTTTAAACTTTATTGTGTTCTGCTGGAAGAACACAGTGTCAGAGCAGCCACCGAAGCCAGAGGAGGAACCAGAGCGCCGGAGGAAGACACTGGGGGACCTCACCAGCTGGAAGCAGGTAAGTGTCACCAACTATACGCCACTTGACAGTGGCGAATAGTAAGTCCATCAAATTCCGAAAACACATAATTTTCAGAATTTGATGAATACCATAATTTCCACATCCCCATACTAATGTACCCATACTAATGTACTAATGTATGGGAAGTGTGGAAATTAATGCAAGGAGACTTAACCAGGAGATATCAGTGATATCTCCTGTGTTAAGATACTTCACGAATACTAAATTCACGGTATTTAAGGAAAATGTCCTTAAAAACATTATTTTAGTGTTGATGAATAGGCCCCAAAGTGAGAGAAGGTATGGGGGCTATCATTGTGTACAAAGTACAGTACAATGCGTATCTGTGCCTAGGGTAATAAGAACAGGAGAGGGCTGCAGGGGGTGGAATGTCAGATGAGACAAGCCAGGTAATGACAAGGAGGTTGAGTGATCTTGAAATGAATGGTACATAGATGACTGTGGGTGCTACAAAGAAAGGTACATTGAGCAGGTGCATGGTGGAGGGATGGGAAAGGAGACGCAGATGGAAGAAGATTAACACACACTTGTGTATAACAAACAACATTTACGTTTTGTTGAAACTTAGAACAAAGAATGGTTTTGGCAGATCAGGGTACTGTGGGCAGGATGTACTAAAGGAAAAATGCGGTAAAAACCCTGTCTTCAGGGTTTTTACCGCATTTCCATATGTACTAAGCCCCAGCCACCCTATTATCGGTGCGGTGGGTAACGGCAGAAAAACCTGGAGTTACCCTATAGAAGCCTATGGGCTTCTTTCCGCACCACGCACCCAACGCTTCTCCACCGCCTCACAGCCCCGCGTCGCCCAGCAATAGCCCCCACTCACCTGACTCTCCATGGTCGCAGGCCAGTGCTCCTCCTGGGTGTTCCGCCAACTCCTCCTCCAAATCTTCTTCCGGGTGCAGGGAGGAGGAGGAGGAGCCTGGGACTTCCTGCACAGGTCACCAGCAGGAAGCTCCCGGGGCTTGGAGGGGACGGGGTCCCATGGAGACCCCCCTCACCAGGCGTCAGCTGATTATCAAAAGGGCAGCTCTTATCGCAAGAGCTTTCCTTTGAGATACTAATTGCATATGTTAGTACATATGCGATTAGTAAAGTTGCGGAGACTGGCGGAACGGTCACAACGACCTTAGTACATCCCACCCTGTATGTTTTATTTTGTTTCAAAATGTCCGCTGGGGAATGTTGATAAGTAATAGGGGGTATATTTACTAAAGAACTGGTTTTTAGAAGTGGAGATGTTGCCCATAGCATCCAATCAGATACTAGCTATTATCTTCTAGAAGGTGCTAGATAAATGTTAAATAGAATCTGATTGGTTGCTATGGGCAACATCTCCACTTTCTTCTTGCTTTCAGAATAACTTGCTTTGGAATGTTTAGCATCTACTGTATATCTAAGATTTACTGTGTTTTACGTAGTAAAGGACATATCACCTATCATAATGCCAATATAATTGTCAGTGTGTCCTTGAGTTTCATTAGCTACTAACAAAAAATTAAATCTCAGTGCACATTACTGCTATTAATTATTAATGTACAAGAATATAAAGTTGTATAAGCTCCTGCAGACAGGTTCCCAGGTGTACCACGTGCTTTGCTATTTGTGGGGTCACACTTTATTTTAGGTAAAGAATAAAATACATGCAGAAGACTCAAATCCACAATACAATCCACATGAAAGAGAATGGAGAATGTATCTGACTCCTGTTGCTGACTTCATAAGATATATACTGTATATACTTTACAGACTGCCAGTGTCAGCAAAATCTACAGTTTGCTCTGAACTTGTAAATTACAGCTACAAGTATTCCACTGCCCGGCAGTAACTAGACCGACTGACTGGGGGCAATGATAGAGTTCTGGATAAGTACAGGAGAGCAGAAATCTGACTTCAGTAAATGGGGAATGTTAACACATTTAACTACTTTTATTATGGCAGTTACCGGATGCAACCTGCAAATATCCTAACACTCAGTACAGTAAAATAATTTTGATAAAACCATCTTTTACAGAATATTTCCAGTTTTCAGATGTTACCAACTTACTGGAAAACCACATTTCCTGGCATAACACAGAACCGCCATGATAAAGGTGACATGATACAGGTGACACGATAAAGGTGACATGATACTGGTGACATGATATGATACAGGTGACACGATAAAGGTGACACGATAAAGGTGACACGATACAGGTGAAACGATAAAGGTGACATGATAAAGGTGACATGATACAGGTGAGATGATAAAGGTGACATGATACAGGTGACATGATAAAGGTGAAATGATAAAGGTGACATGATAAAGGTGACATGATACAGGTGAAAGGATAAAGGTGACATGATAAAGGTGACATGATACAGGTGAAAGGATAAAGGTGACATAATAAAGGTGACATGATAAAGGTGACATGATACAGGTGAAACGATAAAGGTGACATGATAAAGGTGACATGATACAGGTGAAAGGATAAAGGTGACATGATAAAGGTGAAATGATAAAGGTGAAACGATAAAGGTGAAACGATAAAAGTGACATGATAAAGGTGACATGATACAGGTGAAACGATAAAGGTGACATGATACAGGTGATATGATAAAGGTGAAACGATAAAAGTGAAACGATAAAGGTGACATGATACAGGTGACAAGATAAAGGTGACATAATAAAGGTGAAATGATAAAGGTGACATGATACAGGTGACATGATACAGGTGACATAATAAAGGTGACATGATATAGGTGACATGATAAAGGTGACATGATACAGGTGACATGATACAGGTGAAACGATAAAGGTGACATGATACAGGTGATATGATAAAGGTGAAACGATAAAGGAGAAACGATAAAGGTGACATGATACAGGTGACATGATAAAGGTGACATAATAAAGGTGACATGATACAGGTGACATAATAAAGGTGACATGATATAAGTGACATGATAAAGGTGACATGATAAAGGTGACAAGATTAAGGTGACATGATACAGGTGACATGATAAAGGTGACATGATACAGGTGACATGATAAAGGTGAAACGATAAAGGTGACATGATACTGGTGACATGATAAAGGTGACATAATAAAGGTGACATAATAAAGGTGACATGATACAGGTGACATAATAAAGGTGACATGATAATGGTGACATGATAAAGGTGACATAATAAATGTGACATGATAAAGGTGAAACGATAAAGGTGACACAATAAGGGTGGAACGATAAAGGTGACACGATAAAGGTGACACGATAAAGGTGGAACGATAATGGTGACATGATAAAGGTGACACGATAAAGGAGACACAATAAAGAAGACATGATAAAGGTGAAACGATAAAGGTGACATGATAAAGGTGAAACGATAAAGGTGACATGATAAAGATGACATGATAATGGTGAGATCATACAGATGACATGATACAGGTGACATGATAAAGGTGTCACGATAAAGGTGACATGATAAAGGTGACATGATAAAGGTGAAACGATAAAGGTGACATGATAAAGTTGACATGATAAAGGTGAAATGATAAAGGTGACATGATAAAGTTGACATGATAAAGGTGAAATGATAATGGTGAAATGATAAAGGTGACATGATAAAGGTGAAACGATAAAGGTGACACGATAAAGGTGGAACGATAAAGGTGACACGATAAAGGTGACACGATACAGGTGACATTATACAGGTGACATGATAAAGGTGAAATGATAAAGGTGACATGGTAAAGGTGACATGATAAAGGTGAAACGATAAAGGTGACATGATAAAGGTGAAACGATAAAGGTGACATGATACAGGTGACATGATACATATGACATGATAAAGGTGAAACGATAAAGGTGACATGATAAAGGTGACATGATACTGGTGACATGATAAAGGTGACATGATACTGGTGACATGATAAAGGTGACATGATAAAGATGACATGATACAGGTGACATGATAATGGTGACATGATACAGGTGACATGATAAAGGTGAGATGATACAGGTGACATGATAAAGATGAAATGATAAAGGTGAAATGATAAAGGTGACATGATACAGGTGACATGATAAAGGTGAAATGATAAAGGTGACATGATACACGTGACATGATAAAGATGAAATGATAAAGGTGAGATGATACAGGTGACACGATACAGGTGAAACGATAAAGGTGACATGAGAAAGGTGACATGATAAAGGTGACATGATACAGATGAAACGATATAGGAGACATGATAAAGGTGACATGATAAAGGTGACATGATACAGGTGAAAGTATAAAGGTGACATGATAAAGGTGACATGATAAAGGTGAAATGATAAAGGTGAAACGATAAAGGTGACATGATAAAGGTGACTTGAAAAAAGTGACATGATAAAGGTGACATGATACTGGTGACATGATATGATACAGGTGACACGATAAAGGTGACACGATACAGGTGAAACGAAAAAGGTGACATGATAAAGGTGACATGATAAAGGTGACATGATACAGGTGAAACGATAAAGGTGACATGATAAAGGTGACATGATACAGGTGAAACGATAAAGTTGACATGATAAAGGTGAAATGATAAAGGTGAAACGATAAAGGTGAAATGATAAAGGTGACATGATAAAGGTGACATGATACAGGTGACATGATACAGGTGAAACGATAAAGGTGACATGCGAAAAGTGACATGATAAAGGTGACATGATAAAGGTGACATGATACAGGTGAAACGATAAAGGTGACATGATAAAGGTGAAATGATAAAGGTGAAATGATAAAGGTGACATGATAAAGGTCACATGATAAAAGTGACATGATAAAGGTGACATGATACAGGTGACATGATACAGGTGAAACGATAAAGGTGACATTATACAGGAGATATGATAAAGGTGAAACCATAAAGGTGAAACTATAAAGGTGACATGATACAGGTGACATGATAAAGGTGACATAATAAAGGTGACATGATGAAGGTGAAATGATAAAGGTGACATGATTTAGGTGACATGATACAGGTGACATGATACAGGTGACATAATAAAGGTGACATGCTATAGGTGACATGATACAGGTGAAACGATAAAGGTGACATGATACAGGTGATATGATAAAGTTGAAACGATAAAGGTGAAAAGATAAAGGTGACATGATACAGGTGACATGATAAAGGTGACATGATACAGGTGACATAATAAAGGTGACATGATATAGGTGAAACGATAAAGGTGACATGATAAAGGTGAAAGGATAAAGATGACATGATACCGGTGACATGATAATGGTGACATGATACAGGTGACATGATACAGGTGACATGATAATGGTGAGATGATACAGGTGACATGATAAAGATGAAATGACAAAGGTGAAATGATAAAGGTGACATGATACAGGTGACATGATAAAGGTGACATGATAAAGGTGAAATGATACAGGTGACATGATAAAGATAAAATGATAAAGGTGACATGATAAAGGTGACATGATACAGGTGACATGATAAAGGTGAAATGATAAAGGTGACATGATAAAGGTGACATGATAAAGGTGAAAAGATAAAGGTGACATGATAAAGGTGAAAGGATAAAGGTGAAATGATAAAGGTGAAATTATAAAGGTGACATGATAAAGGTGAAATGATACAGGTGACATGATAGAGATGAAATGATAAAGGTGACATGATAAATGTGACATGATACAGGTGACATGATAAAGATGAAATGATACTGGTGACATGATATAGGTGAAATGATACAGGTGACAGGATAAAGGTGACATGATATAGGTGAAATGATACAGGTGACAGGATAAAGGTGACATGATAATGGTGACATGATACAGGTGACATGATAAAGGTGACATGATAAAGGTGACATGATAATGGTGAGATGATACAGATGACATGATACAGGTGACATGATAAAGGTGTCACGATAAAGGTGACATGATAAAGGTGACATGATAAAGGTGAAGCGATAAAGGTGAAAGGATAAAGGTGACATGATAAAGGTGACATGATAAAGGTGAAACGATAATGGTGACATGATAAAGGTGGAACGATAAAGGTGACACGATAAAGGTGACACGATACAGGTTACATTATACAGGTGACATGATAAAGGTGAAACGATAAAGGTGACATGATAAAGTTGACATGATAAAGGTGAAACGATAAAGGTGAAACGATAAAGGTGACATGATAAAGGTGAAACGATAAAGGTGACATGATAAAGGTGACATGATACAGGTGACATGATACATGTGACATAATAAAGGTGAAACGATAAAGGTGACATGATACTAGTGACATGATAATGGTGACATGATACTGGTGACATGATAAAGGTGAAACGATAAAGGTGACATGATAAAGGTGAAAGGATTAAGATGACATGATACAGGTGACATGATAATGGTGAGATGATACAGGTGACATGATAAAGATGAAATGACAAAAGTGAGATGATAAAGGTGACATGATACAGGTGACATCATAAAGGTGACATGATAAAGGTGAAATGATAAAGGTGACATGATACTGGTGACATGATAAAGATGAAATGATAAAGGTGACATGATAAAGGTGACATGATACAGGTGACATGATAAAGGTGAAATGATAAAGGTGACATGATAAAGGTGACAGGATAAAGGTGAAAAGATAAAGGTGACATGATAAAGATGACATGATAATGGTGAAAGGATAAAGGTGAAATGATAAAGGTGAAATAATAAAGGTGACATAATAAAGGTGAAATGATACAGGTGACATGATAGAGATGAAATGATAAAGGTGACATGATAAATGTGACATGATACAGGTGACATGAAAAAGATGAAATGATACAGGTGACATGATATAGGTGAAATGATACAGGTGACAGGATAAAGGTGACATGATATATGTGAAATGATACAGGTGACAGGATAAAGGTGACATGATAAAGGTGACATGATACAGGTGACATGATAAAGGTGACATGACAAAGGTGACATGATAAAGGTGAAAGGATAAAGGTGACATGATACAGGTGACATGATAATGGTGAGATGATGAAGGTGACATGATAATGGTGAGATGATACAGGTGACATGATAAAGATGAAATGATAAAGGTGAAATGATAAAGGTGACATGATACAGGTGACATGATAAAGATGAAGTGATAAAGGTGAAATGATAAAGGTGACATGATAAAGGTGAAAGGATAAAGGTGACATGATAAAGGTGAAACGATAAAGGTGACATGATAAAGGTGAAACGATAAAGGTGAAATGATAAAGGTGAGATGATAAAGGTGAAACGAAAAAGGTGACATGATAAAGGTGACATGATACAGGTGACATGATACATGTGACATGATAAAGGTGAAACGATAAAGGTGACATGATAAAGGTGACATGATACTGGTGACATGATAAAGGTGACATGATACTGGTGACATGATAAAGGTGACATGATAAAGGTGAAAGGATAAAGATGACATGATACAGGTGACATGATAATGGTGACATGATAAAGGTGACATGATAATGGTGACATGATATAGGTGACATGATAATGGTGAGATGATACAGGTGACATGATAAAGATGAAATGATAAATGTGAAATGATAAAGGTGACATGATACAGGTGACATGATAAAGGTGACATGATAAAGGTGAAATTATAAAGGTGACATGATACAGGTGACATGATAAAGATGAAATGAGAAAGGTGACATGATAAAGGTGACATGATACAGGTGACATGATAAAGGTGAAATGATAAAGGTGACATGATAAAGGTGACATGATAAAGGTGAAAGGATAAAGGTGACATGATAAAGGTGAAAGGATAAAGGTGAAAGGATAAAGGTGACATGATAAAGGTGAAAGGATAAAGGTGAAATGATAAAGGTGAAATAATAAAGGTGACATGATAAAGGTGAAATGATACAGGTGACATGATAAAGATGAAATGATAAAGGTGACATGATAAATGTGACATGATAAATGTGACATGATACTGGTGACATGATAAAGATTAAATGATACAGGTGACATGATATAGGTGAAATGATACTGGTGACATGATAAAGGTGACATGATACTGGTGACATGATAAAGGTGACATGATAAAGGTGAAAGGATAAAGGTGACATGATACAGGTGACATGATAATGGTGAGATGATAAAGGTGACATGATAATGGTGAGATGATACAGGTGAAACGATAAAGGTGACATGATACAGGTGATATGATAAAGGTGAAACGATAAAGGAGAAACGATAAAGGTGACATGATACAGGTGACATGATAAAGGTGACATAATAAAGGTGACATGATACAGGTGACATAATAAAGGTGACATGATATAAGTGACATGATAAAGGTGACATGATAAAGGTGACAAGATTAAGGTGACATGATACAGGTGACATGATAAAGGTGACATGATACAGGTGACATGATAAAGGTGAAACGATAAAGGTGACATGATACTGGTGACATGATAAAGGTGACATAATAAAGGTGACATAATAAAGGTGACATGATACAGGTGACATAATAAAGGTGACATGATAATGGTGACATGATAAAGGTGACATAATAAATGTGACATGATAAAGGTGAAACGATAAAGGTGACACAATAAGGGTGGAACGATAAAGGTGACACGATAAAGGTGACACGATAAAGGTGGAACGATAATGGTGACATGATAAAGGTGACACGATAAAGGAGACACAATAAAGAAGACATGATAAAGGTGAAACGATAAAGGTGACATGATAAAGGTGAAACGATAAAGGTGACATGATAAAGATGACATGATAATGGTGAGATCATACAGATGACATGATACAGGTGACATGATAAAGGTGTCACGATAAAGGTGACATGATAAAGGTGACATGATAAAGGTGAAACGATAAAGGTGACATGATAAAGTTGACATGATAAAGGTGAAATGATAAAGGTGACATGATAAAGTTGACATGATAAAGGTGAAATGATAATGGTGAAATGATAAAGGTGACATGATAAAGGTGAAACGATAAAGGTGACACGATAAAGGTGGAACGATAAAGGTGACACGATAAAGGTGACACGATACAGGTGACATTATACAGGTGACATGATAAAGGTGAAATGATAAAGGTGACATGGTAAAGGTGACATGATAAAGGTGAAACGATAAAGGTGACATGATAAAGGTGAAACGATAAAGGTGACATGATACAGGTGACATGATACATATGACATGATAAAGGTGAAACGATAAAGGTGACATGATAAAGGTGACATGATACTGGTGACATGATAAAGGTGACATGATACTGGTGACATGATAAAGGTGACATGATAAAGATGACATGATACAGGTGACATGATAATGGTGACATGATACAGGTGACATGATAAAGGTGAGATGATACAGGTGACATGATAAAGATGAAATGATAAAGGTGAAATGATAAAGGTGACATGATACAGGTGACATGATAAAGGTGAAATGATAAAGGTGACATGATACACGTGACATGATAAAGATGAAATGATAAAGGTGAGATGATACAGGTGACACGATACAGGTGAAACGATAAAGGTGACATGAGAAAGGTGACATGATAAAGGTGACATGATACAGATGAAACGATATAGGAGACATGATAAAGGTGACATGATAAAGGTGACATGATACAGGTGAAAGTATAAAGGTGACATGATAAAGGTGACATGATAAAGGTGAAATGATAAAGGTGAAACGATAAAGGTGAAATGATAAAGGTGACATGATAAAGGTGACATGATACAGGTGACATGATACAGGTGAAACGATAAAGGTGACATGCGAAAAGTGACATGATAAAGGTGACATGATAAAGGTGACATGATACAGGTGAAACGATAAAGGTGACATGATAAAGGTGAAATGATAAAGGTGAAATGATAAAGGTGACATGATAAAGGTCACATGATAAAAGTGACATGATAAAGGTGACATGATACAGGTGACATGATACAGGTGAAACGATAAAGGTGACATTATACAGGAGATATGATAAAGGTGAAACCATAAAGGTGAAACTATAAAGGTGACATGATACAGGTGACATGATAAAGGTGACATAATAAAGGTGACATGATGAAGGTGAAATGATAAAGGTGACATGATTTAGGTGACATGATACAGGTGACATGATACAGGTGACATAATAAAGGTGACATGCTATAGGTGACATGATACAGGTGAAACGATAAAGGTGACATGATACAGGTGATATGATAAAGGTGAAACGATAAAGGTGAAAAGATAAAGGTGACATGATACAGGTGACATGATAAAGGTGACATGATACAGGTGACATAATAAAGGTGACATGATATAGGTGAAACGATAAAGGTGACATGATAAAGGTGAAAGGATAAAGATGACATGATACCGGTGACATGATAATGGTGACATGATACAGGTGACATGATACAGGTGACATGATAATGGTGAGATGATACAGGTGACATGATAAAGATGAAATGACAAAGGTGAAATGATAAAGGTGACATGATACAGGTGACATGATAAAGGTGACATGATAAAGGTGAAATGATACAGGTGACATGATAAAGATAAAATGATGAAGGTGACATGATAAAGGTGACATGATACAGGTGACATGATAAAGATGAAATGATAAAGGTGACATGATAAAGGTGACATGATAAAGGTGAAAAGATAAAGGTGACATGATAAAGGTGAAAGGATAAAGGTGAAATGATAAAGGTGAAATTATAAAGGTGACATGATAAAGGTGAAATGATACAGGTGACATGATAGAGATGAAATGATAAAGGTGACATGATAAATGTGACATGATACAGGTGACATGATAAAGATGAAATGATACTGGTGACATGATATAGGTGAAATGATACAGGTGACAGGATAAAGGTGACATGATATAGGTGAAATGATACAGGTGACAGGATAAAGGTGACATGATAATGGTGACATGATACAGGTGACATGATAAAGGTGACATGATAAAGGTGACATGATAATGGTGAGATGATACAGATGACATGATACAGGTGACATGATAAAGGTGTCACGATAAAGGTGACATGATAAAGGTGACATGATAAAGGTGAAGCGATAAAGGTGAAAGGATAAAGGTGACATGATAAAGGTGACATGATAAAGGTGAAACGATAATGGTGACATGATAAAGGTGGAACGATAAAGGTGACACGATAAAGGTGACACGATACAGGTTACATTATACAGGTGACATGATAAAGGTGAAACGATAAAGGTGACATGATAAAGTTGACATGATAAAGGTGAAACGATAAAGGTGAAACGATAAAGGTGACATGATAAAGGTGAAACGATAAAGGTGACATGATAAAGGTGACATGATACAGGTGACATGATACATGTGACATAATAAAGGTGAAACGATAAAGGTGACATGATACTAGTGACATGATAATGGTGACATGATACTGGTGACATGATAAAGGTGAAACGATAAAGGTGACATGATAAAGGTGAAAGGATTAAGATGACATGATACAGGTGACATGATAATGGTGAGATGATACAGGTGACATGATAAAGATGAAATGACAAAAGTGAGATGATAAAGGTGACATGATACAGGTGACATCATAAAGGTGACATGATAAAGGTGAAATGATAAAGGTGACATGATACTGGTGACATGATAAAGATGAAATGATAAAGGTGACATGATAAAGGTGACATGATACAGGTGACATGATAAAGGTGAAATGATAAAGGTGACATGATAAAGGTGACAGGATAAAGGTGAAAAGATAAAGGTGACATGATAAAGATGACATGATAAAGGTGAAAGGATAAAGGTGAAATGATAAAGGTGAAATAATAAAGGTGACATAATAAAGGTGAAATGATACAGGTGACATGATAGAGATGAAATGATAAAGGTGACATGATAAATGTGACATGATACAGGTGACATGAAAAAGATGAAATGATACAGGTGACATGATATAGGTGAAATGATACAGGTGACAGGATAAAGGTGACATGATATATGTGAAATGATACAGGTGACAGGATAAAGGTGACATGATAAAGGTGACATGATACAGGTGACATGATAAAGGTGACATGACAAAGGTGACATGATAAAGGTGAAAGGATAAAGGTGACATGATACAGGTGACATGATAATGGTGAGATGATGAAGGTGACATGATAATGGTGAGATGATACAGGTGACATGATAAAGATGAAATGATAAAGGTGAAATGATAAAGGTGACATGATACAGGTGACATGATAAAGATGAAGTGATAAAGGTGAAATGATAAAGGTGACATGATAAAGGTGAAAGGATAAAGGTGACATGATAAAGGTGAAACGATAAAGGTGACATGATAAAGGTGAAACGATAAAGGTGAAATGATAAAGGTGAGATGATAAAGGTGAAACGAAAAAGGTGACATGATAAAGGTGACATGATACAGGTGACATGATACATGTGACATGATAAAGGTGAAACGATAAAGGTGACATGATAAAGGTGACATGATACTGGTGACATGATAAAGGTGACATGATACTGGTGACATGATAAAGGTGACATGATAAAGGTGAAAGGATAAAGATGACATGATACAGGTGACATGATAATGGTGACATGATATAGGTGACATGATAATGGTGAGATGATACAGGTGACATGATAAAGATGAAATGATAAATGTGAAATGATAAAGGTGACATGATACAGGTGACATGATAAAGGTGACATGATAAAGGTGAAATTATAAAGGTGACATGATACAGGTGACATGATAAAGATGAAATGAGAAAGGTGACATGATAAAGGTGACATGATACAGGTGACATGATAAAGGTGAAATGATAAAGGTGACCTGATAAAGGTGACATGATAAAGGTGAAAGGATAAAGGTGACATGATAAAGGTGAAAGGATAAAGGTGAAAGGATAAAGGTGACATGATAAAGGTGAAAGGATAAAGGTGAAATGATAAAGGTGAAATAATAAAGGTGACATGATAAAGGTGAAATGATACAGGTGACATGATAAAGATGAAATGATAAAGGTGACATGATAAATGTGACATGATAAATGTGACATGATACTGGTGACATGATAAAGATTAAATGATACAGGTGACATGATATAGGTGAAATGATACTGGTGACATGATAAAGGTGACATGATACTGGTGACATGATAAAGGTGACATGATAAAGGTGAAAGGATAAAGGTGACATGATACAGGTGACATGATAATGGTGAGATGATAAAGGTGACATGATAATGGTGAGATGATACAGGTGACATGATAAAGATGAAATGATAAAGTTGAAATGATAAAGGTGACATGATACAGGTGACATGATAAAGATGAAGTGATAAAGGTGAAATGATAAAGTTGACATGATAAAGGTGAAAGGATAAAGGTGACATGATAAAGGTGACATGATAAAGGTGAAATGATAAAGGTGAAATAATAAAGGTGACATGATAAAGGTGAAATGATACAGGTGACATGATAAAGATGAAATGATAAAGGTGACATGATACAGGTGACATGATAAAGGTGACATGATACAGGTGACATGATAAAGATGAAATGATACAGGTGACATGATACAGGTGACATGATAAAGGTGACATGATAAAGGTGACATGATACAGGTGACATGATACAGGTTACATGATAAAGGTGACGTGATACTGGTGGCATTATACAGGTGATATAATAAAGGTAACATGATACAGGTGACATGATAAAGGTGACATGATAAAGGTGACATGATACTGGTGACATGATACAGGTGACATAATAAAGGTGACATGATAAAGGTGACATGATAAAGGTGACATGATACTGGTGACATGATAAAGGGGACATGATAAAGGTGACATAATAAAGGTGACATGATAAAGGTGAAACGATAAAGGTGACACAATAAAGGTGGAACGATAAAGGTGACACGATAAAGGTGACACGATAAAGGTGACACGATAAAGGTGGAACGATAAAGGTGACATGATAAAGGTGACACGATAAAGGAGACAATAAAGGAGACATGATAAAGGTGAAACAATAAATGTGACATGATAAAGGTGAAACGATAAAGGTGAAACGATAAATGTGACATGATAAAGATGACATGATAAAGATGGCATGATGAAGGTGACATGATACAGGTGACATGATAATGGTGAGATGATACAGATGACTTGATACAGGTGACATGATAAAGGTGTCACGATAAAGGCGACATGATAAAGGTGACATGATAAAGGTGAAGCGATAAAGGTGAAAGGATAAAGGTGAAACGATAATGGTGACATGATAAAGTTGACATGATAAAGGTGACATGATAAAGGTGACATGATAAAGGTGAAATGATAAAGGTGACATGATAAAGTTGACATGATAAAGGTGAAATGATAAAGGAGACATGATAAAGGTGACATGATAAAGGAGAAACGATAAAGGTGACAAGATAAAGGTGGAACGATAAAGGTGACACGATAAAGGTGACACGATACAGGTTACATTATACAGGTGACATGATAAAGGTGAAACGATAAAGGTGACATGATAAAGTTGACATGATAAAGGTGAAACGATAAAGGTGAAACGATAAAGGTGACATGATAAAGGTGAAACGATAAAGGTGACATGATAAAGGTGACATGATACAGGTGACATGACACATGTGACATGATAAAGGTGAAACGATATAGGTGACATGATAAAGGTGACATGATACTAGTGACATGATAAAGGTGACTTGATACTGGTGACATGATAAAGGTGAATCGATAAAGGTGACATGATAAAGGTGAAAGGATAAAGATGACATGATACAGGTGACATGATAATGGTGATATGATACAGGTGACATGATAATGGTGACATGATACAGGTGACATGATAATGGTGAGATGATACAGGTGACATGATAAAGATGAAATGACAAAGGTGAAATGATAAAGGTGACATGATACAGGTGACATGATAAAGGTGACATGATAAAGGTGAAATGATAAAGGTGACATGATAGAGGTGACATGATAAAGATGAAATGAT
The DNA here is from genome assembly GCA_031769625.1 of Taudactylus pleione. NCBI lineage: Eukaryota > Metazoa > Chordata > Amphibia > Anura > Myobatrachidae > Taudactylus > Taudactylus pleione. The sequence continues at coordinate 3,891,281 of JAUIMM010000310.1, read as the reverse complement.
AAAGGTGAAAAGATAAAGGTGACATGATAATGGTGACATGATAAAGGTGAAAGGATAAAGGTGAAATGATAAAGGTGAAATAATAAAGGTGACATGATAAAGGTGAAATGATACAGGTGACATGATAGAGATGAAATGATAAAGGTGACATGATAAATGTGACATGATACAGGTGACATGATAAAGATGACATGATACAGGTGACATGATATAGGTGAAATGATACAGGTGACAGGATAAAGGTGACATGATATAGGTGAAATGATACAGGTGACAGGATAAAGGTGACAGGATAAAGGTGACATGATACAGGTGACATGATAAAGGTGACATGATAAAGGTGACATGATAAAGGTGAAAGGATAAAGTTGACATGATACAGGTGACATGATAATGGTGAGATGATGAAGGTGACATGATAATGGTGAGATGATACAGGTGACATGATAAAGATGAAATGATAAAGGTGAAATGATAAAGGTGACATGATACAGGTGACATGATAAAGATGAAGTGATAAAGGTGAAATGATAAAGGTGACATGATAAAGGTGAAAGGATAATGGTGACATGATAAAGGTGACATGATAAAGGTGAAACGATAAAGGTGACATGATAAAGGTGAAACGATAAAGGTGAAACGATAAAGGTGACATGATAAAGGTGAAACGATAAAGGTGACATGATAAAGGTGACATGATACAGGTGACATGATACATGTGACATGATAAAGGTGAAACGATAAAGGTGACATGATAAAGGTGACATGATACTGGTGACATGATAAAGGTGACATGATACTGGTGACATGATAAAGGTGACATGATAAAGGTGAAAGGATAAAGATGACATGATACAGGTGACATGATAATGGTGACATGATACAGGTGACATGATAATGGTGAGATGATACAGGTGACATGATAAAGATGAAATGATAAATGTGAAATGATAAAGGTGACATGATACAGGTGACATGATAAAGGTGACATGATAAAGGTGAAATTATAAAGGTGACATGATACAGGTGACATGATAAAGATGAAATGATAAAGGTGACATGATAAAGGTGACATGATACAGGTGACATGATAAAGGTGAAATGATAAAGGTGACATGATAAAGGTGACATGATAAAGGTGAAAGGATAAAGGTGACATGATAAAGGTGAAAGGATAAAGGTGAAAGGATAAAGGTGACATGATAAAGGTGAAAGGATAAAGGTGAAATGATAAAGGTGAAATAATAAAGGTGACATGATAAAGGTGAAATGATACAGGTGACATGATAAAGATGAAATGATAAAGGTGACATGATAAATGTGACATGATAAATGTGACATGATACTGGTGACATGATAAAGATTAAATGATACAGGTGACATGATATAGGTGAAATGATACTGGTGACATGATAAAGGTGACATGATACTGGTGACATGATAAAGGTGACATGATAAAGGTGACATGATAAAGGTGAAAGGATAAACGTGACATGATACAGGTGACATGATAATGGTGAGATGATAAAGGTGACATGATAATGGTGAGATGATACAGGTGACATGATAAAGATGAAATGATAAAGTTGGAATGATAAAGGTGACATGATACAGGTGACATGATAAAGATGAAGTGATAAAGGTGAAATGATAAAGGTGACATGATAAAGGTGAAAGGATAAAGGTGACATGATAAAGGTGACATGATAAAGGTGAAATGATAAAGGTGAAATAAGAAAGGTGACATGATAAAGGTGAAATGATACAGGTGACATGATAAAGATGAAATGATAAAGGTGACATGATAAATGTGACATGATAAATGTGACATGATACAGGTGACATGATAAAGATGAAATGATACAGGTGACATGATACAGGTGACATGATAAAGGTGACATGATAAAGGTGACATGATACAGGTGACATGATAAAGGTTACATGATAAAGGTGACGTGATACTGGTGACATTATACAGGTGATATAATAAAGGTGACATGATACAGGTGACATGATAAAGGTGACATGATACTGGTGACATGATACAGGTGACCTGATAAAGGTGACATGATAAAGGTGACATGATACTGGTGACATGATAAAGGTGACATGATAAAGGTGACATGATACTGGTGACATGATAAAAGTGACATGATAAAGGTGACATGATAAAGGTGACATGATACTGGTGACATGATAAAGTTGACATGATAAAGGTGACATGATAAAGGTGACATGATAAAGGTGACATGATACTGGTGACATGATAAAGGTGACATGATAAAGTTGACATGATAAAGATGAAATGCTACTGGTGACATGATAAAGGTGACATGATAAAGGTGACATGATAAAGGTGACATGATACTGGTGACATGATAAAGGTGACATGATAAAGGTGACATGATACTGGTGACATGATAAAGGTGACATGATAAAGGTGACATGATACTGGTGACATGATAAAGGTGACATGATACTGGTGACATGATACTGGTGACATGATAAAGGTGAAATGATACAGGTGACATGATAAAGGTGATATGATACTGGTGACATGATAAAGGTGACATGATACTGGTGACATGATACTGGTGACATGATAAAGGTGAAATGATACAGGTGACATGATAAAGGTGACATGATAAAGGTGACATGATACAGGAGACATGATAAAGGTGACATGATACTGGTGACATGATAAAGGTGACATGATAAAGGTGACATGATAAAGGTGAAATATTTCCATCATATCACAACTCAAAGCATTAAAAACCATAATATTAGATTTAGTGTCAGAAATCAGATTATCTATTAGATTTTACTTCTGTATCTCATTATACTGTGTAATAGTATTTTAGTCCTACAGTATTTAAAGCTAACAGAACCACTGCTGAATACAGGGGCATCTTTAGAGAGAAAGGGGCCCATATGCATCCCCTTAACTCACTCCGGTGGCCGGCAAAAGCAAAATCAATAGACTCTGGGCACTAGAATGCTGTGAGGAAAACTCACATGCACAAAATGCCGGAATAATACCTGCGGCTGCCATTTTCCGGCAATTGAGCACCGCTGGGAGACCCAACGTGGGACCTCGGAGAGGTAAGTTTTACATAATATGGGTGCAGGGTGTGTGCTGTGGGCCCCCCCTGGACCCGGGGGCCCATGTGCACCGCACACCCTGCACCCATTATAGATATGCCCCTGGCTGAATAATATTGGGCCCACCCAGTTACTTTTGTTCTGTGGGCACGGGGTTAATAATTAATGACAGTTGCCGCTTTAAAAAAATAAATAAATTCTAAAGCATAAACTGTTGCATTTAAATAATATATATATATATATATATATATATATATATATATATGAATAAATTATTGTCCCTTATTGGAATTAAGTGTCTTGGCTAGTTGGCTCCAAACAAATGCAATTAAGAAAAATGTGGCCTCCTTATAAATGAGCTTTCTTGTCCATCCAGATTCATATTGTTCTGTTTAATGGATAATTTCCCCAAGTAGAAATACAGAGATTAAGCATTAGAGGACATTCCCAAGTCATACAAAAAAAGGACCCTGAGGGGTCACTACACATTCGCATACCCCACCCTCAGCAGCAATCTTAGAGGAACAATTAGATTTAAGACTTCACTGTTTGGTTATTGCTACAAGTTCCTCATATTTCGGTGCTTCGTTCCTGCTGTGTGTCTAATTCCAGAAGTCAATGCCCAGTTGCCGTGTACTGGCCCTTTGCCTGCGTATCTGACCTGCCTCCGGATTACCCTTGCACTGTGCCTCCACTGGGTTCTGGATTGTTTGCCTTTACCTGCTCCAGAGTTTCCTGTGACCCTCTCTACAGACTTCAACTTCAATTGTGCCTGTGTGAATTTCGCCCCACTCCGCATGGCTGAGCCGCAGTCCTCATCAGTGCCACCTACTGCTTACGACTAAAGATGAGCGGGTTCGGATCTCATAGATCCAAACCCACCTAAATTTTGAGATCCGGGGTGAGAACCGAACGTGCGTTCGGTTCCCCAGCCGGCCTCGGATCTCAAACTGAGACAAAACCATAGAGACAAAATTTTGCAGCTTGCGAGCTTTCGTCTCTATATATAAGGGACCACACGGCGGCCGCCATTTCACTCCACCAGTGAAGACTGAACAGGGAGGGTGGATAGTGTAGGGCTGGGAGGTGCTTACCTGTGCTGGTGCTGTGCTGTCGCTGTGCTGTCCGCTGTGTCCTGGGCTGGTGCTGATCCATCTGGTGCGGTCACTGCTGTGCTGTCTGCTGCGTCCATCTGGGCTGGTGCTGATCCATCTGGACTGGTGCTGTGCTGTCTGCTGTGTCCATCTGGGCTAGTGCTGATCCATCTGGGCTGGTGCTGTGCTGTCTGCTGTGTCCATCTGGGCCCAAGTTCTGGACCAGAAAAAAAAAAGAAACAATTTATATTGTCTTTTAATTTTTTTCTGTGTGTGCATGTTAGGCTTAGCCACACAAGATATAGCAATGCAACCTAGTGCTGCCCGACTCCAGTCGTCATCAATCTGTGCTCTGGGCCCAAGTTCTGGACCCGACAAAAAAAAAAAAAAGTGTATTTTTTGTCTAATACTTTTCTGTGTGCGCACAACTGCACATGTGTGAATTTTGTAACCGCACCTTGGCTACACTATTGGTGCTTGTGACACTGCTTCAAGACCGCAGAAAATATGGAGGGCTGTCACATGACAGGAGAGCAAGGCCAAGAACTACGTATTGTAACTGCCGTCAGCAGTCATCATGATAATGCAGGGCCGTCAACTTCCTTGTCCTCTATGAAGGCCCATGCCCCGGGGCTTAAGTCACGCCATGGATAAGGTAAAGCTACTTTTACTGTAGTAAAGAAAAAAAAAAAATCGAAAGGCAAGTTGCCTTTAGATAAACAAAAAATTGGCAATATGCCATTCACTACACAAAGTGGAAAGGAAAGGATAAGGCCTAGGTCTTTATTTATGTTGACTGCTGGTTCTGGTTCTGATAGCCCTTCTGCTAGTAGTAGTAGTGGTGGTGGTACCATTAAAAAATTGAAAGTTGTTAAGAAGAGTATGACAGCTCCGGAAAAACCAACTGTGTCCCCTGAGGAATCTAAATCACAAATCCCAGAGGAGAGCGCAAGTGTGTCCGCGGTTGCCATGTGTGAGCCAGATCTAAATACTAGTGTACTGGAGGATCCTCCAAGTTCCAACATTTGTGTGCCCTCTGTAAATGTGGGGAAGGGCAGTTAACATCTTCCAGATGTAGTCAGTGAGGATACTTCTGGGGAATTGCACATGGAGGAGGAGGATATTTTGGTAGGTGAAGGCGCTAAGAATGAGGAAGATGTTGATGATGAAGATGATGGTGATAAGGATGTTGATGGTATCCTAACCATCATCTTTGCACAGTCCTCAACTCTATTAATAATTATATCAATCAGTTTTGAGCCAGTAAGCTGGATGCAACCTTTTGGCCCTTTAATTAGATGAAAAAATCAATATTGTGAGCTGTGAGGTGGTCAAAATTGACTGGAAATGAGTGGAAATAAATGTTATTGAAGTTATTAATACTGTAGGAACAAAAAAGGCCCATTTTATGTGATTTTAGCTGTTTTTTTTATTTTTTAAGAAAAAATCCAGATCCAAAACCAAAACCGGAAAACAAAACATGGAGGTGAGGTTTTCACAAAACCAATCCAGATCCAAAACCAGGAGAGATTCAGATCCAAAACCAAAACATGGGAGTCGGTGCACATCCCTACTTACGACCTTAGGAATCTACTTCCATATCACAAGGATAAAGGTACTTTACTTATTTGTGACTGAGTTGTGACACACTCTGGCTTGATGTAGTCAAGTTAGATTTGCAAAGAGAAAAAAAATAGACTAAACACGACTTGCTCCAAAGAGCCTCAGCAATGCCATGAGGTAAGCTTAGGCAGCCTAGCTAGTTAATAACTGGTCAGCCTATCAAGGGTTTTGTATTATCTCTCCAAGCCAATCAAGAGCTAAGGAGGCCTTGCTTGGTTGTGTCTTATTCTGGTGATAGGGTTGTGTCTTTTCTTGACCAAGTGACTGAGGCTTTATTCAGGCCCGGTCGCAAGCTCTGAGCGTTCGCAACCGGGTCGATGTTTGTCCACTGGACATGCGCACATCGGAGCCGGCTCCGACATGCGCATGCGCGAGACACGGCTAGCGACGGGTTCTCCGTTATACGTGTCTCTCACCAAAGGGGGCGAACTATCGATGGTGATTGACAGCTTGCCCCGTTTGGGAGGTGGGCAGGGGGGGTGGCCAGCCAAACGGAGGCGTTCCCGACGGATGCTTGCCGTTTGGGGGCGGTCCCACTGACATCAGCAATGATGTCAGTGGGGAGCTTCCTGCTCGATCAGAGCAGGAAGCTCCCTGGGACTTGCACTTGCCGAGACCCAAACTTAGGGTCTCGTCGCAAGCCCTGATAGTCGTGATGGTCCTGACCATCGCGACCATCAACCTGGTCACTCGCTAGAGCTGTGAGTGGTAACCCATAGCTTAGCTAGCGACCAGGAGGCCGCACTTCACACCACAAGGGGCCGCCCTCATTCAGAGCGACCGCTTGTATCTAGCGATCGACTCTGAATGAGGGCCAAAGTCCTTACTGTGGGACTCTTATGACCATGGTAGTCAATGGGATCACTTCAAGCAGTACCATCAAACATAGGATGGTATAATGTCATGGGCGCAGGGCGTCTATGCTGGTGCCGATAGAAAATACTCTGGGCACAGGCTATCACATGATAGGCACATGCCTGTATGACATTGTGGCCAGTGCAGATAAAGGCCCTCATTCAGAGGCGCTCGCAAAATGTGAGTGCTCGTTCTGAATGAGGGCGGCCACTTCTCTTTTGAAGTGTGGTCTCCTGGTCCTTAGCTATGCTGTGGGTTACCACCCACAGCTTTAACGACCAACCAGGTTGATGGTCGCGATGGTGAAGACCATCGCGACCATCGGGGCTTGCAACGAGACCCTAAGGTTGGGTTTCGGCAACCGCAAGGCCCATGGAGCTCCCTGCTCTGATCGAGCTGGAAACTCCCCACTGACATCACTGCTGATGTCAGTGCGGCCGCCCACAAAATGCCTCCGTTTGTGAAACCACTCCTACAAAACGGGGTGAGCTGTCGATCAACATCGACAGCCGCCCCTTTTGTAGTGAGCTCTGGAGAGAGATCATTTTTCTCTCACTCAGGGGCTTGCGCACGCGAAGTGCGGGCGCTGCACGTGTGCAGGGTCTAAACATTGACCCACTTTAGAGCCACTAGAATGGGGTCCAAAGTGTCTTGGGCTGACACTGGTACATCATAATGCGTTTGGTATAAGATGGTAAAAGGTTACACACACGTTGGAACAACTCAGCATGTGGGTCAAATATAGCTAATCAACTGTTGAGGCGCAGACTAGTATTTGCCACTGGATATACACTCATTTATTAAAAATAGGGCCCGATTCATAGATGAATGGTAATAACCCGCCTCTGCCGCAGCTGCAAATTTGTACGCAGCGGCTGTATGAAAATAAGCAAATGTCGCAGCTGCAGGGATTTGTAGGGAGAATCCCGCCGGCGACTTCGCAAATCTAAGTGACTGCGTACAAAGGGCCTGATTCAGAGACGGACGCTAAATGCGATTGCAGCTGCAGGGATTTGTAGTGAGTATCCCTCCGGCGACTTCGCAAATCTAAGTGACTGCGTACAAAGGGCCTGATTCAGAGACGGACGCTAAATGCAATTGCAGCTGCGATTTCATACACGTCACAGCTGTGAACATAGGCTAATGGTTGCAAAGCTTATGCCAGCATAAGGACGCCCAGTGCTGCCTTCTCATATGTGTACGTCGTCGCTTACCTGCATAAATTTTGGTAGCATCGACGTTCATCGAGCAGCCATCTTGCCCAGGTCAGACCTGTCGCAGCCTTGGGCGCTCTCCTGACATACAGAGCTGCGTAGAAGGACGCAGGGGCTAATTTATGCACGCCCATGTAATGGCAATTGACAGAGGCGCCTGCGTTTTACATACCACCCCCTGTCACCGCCCCCAAACCCAGTCAGCCTGTCACTCACTTTGTGATGGATTCCTTTGCGCGTCCATTCTCGCAATGCGTGCTGTACGGCATGCGCGATGGCAAACATTCGCCTGATCTGCGTCTGTAATCGCCATTGCGACCAGCTCTGAATCAGGCCCAAAGAAGCAATATCAGTTACAGATCGGTCGATTAAATGCCTCCTGAGAAACCCTATGGTTGGCCAAAATGAGTCAGAGGGATCTGACACACCGGAGCCATTTTTTCTGAGATCGCAGACGCCAGCCCACAAACAATCCTGCATGTCAATCAGTTTGCGAATAAATTCTCACTGCGAGCGACAACGATAATGAAGTTTGACGCATGGCAGATCACCGATAATCGCTCAACTGCATAAAGATTGGTAATGCGTCCATCTCCGGCTCAGCCTCAGGCTCACAATCTGGCATCACAATGGTGATTTATTTAAAATTTATTTGGAAAAATAATTTAAGATGAAATTGATAAGATTGTGTTATTTACACTCAATGATGCAGCAGGAAACATTACATGTAATTACAGATGTGCGCGGACCCCCATTGTTTTGATTTTGGTTTCCGTTTTGACAAAAACAACCTCAAGTGTTTTGTTTCTGATTCAGTTATGGTTTTGGATTTCTATTAAATTGATAAACACAGCTAAAATCATGTCATTTTAACCTGTTTACCTGCAATCAAAACCAAGATTTGTTTTTTAAATCCAAGTTCAGAACTTGCAGCAGACCCGAGCCGGGACTCCGCTCTACTTGGAACCCCAAAAGTGATTTGAGCTGGGACTCGATTCGACTCTGATCCCCTAAGTTCGTGTGTGTTAGTTTTTCAGGAACACCGAACTGCACATCTCTACTTGTAATGTGAATAAAAGATGGAATGTTTGTTCAAGCACCAAACAGCGTGACAGGAAATTTGGAGACAAACTGGAAGACACCAGGGAAGATGCAAAGTCAAAATGTCTGGAGAGTACTGCTTGATGCTGCACAAGGAAATAGTTCTTTGTTATATTTTTTGTACATCTGATTATTTTTTACATTTTTGTAATAAACGTAACCACTTAACTGACAATTTTTTTTGTCAAAACCGCACAGAAATTGTCATTTTTTTTAATTTCATTGTTTAAAAAGTATCTTTTAAAATATATTTAAATATTTTATTTTAAAAAAATATACCTAGGGGATGTTTTTTATCCCCCCCAACTGCCCTGTCCATAGACCCCTATTGTAATTTAACATCCCACTCCCCATCAAAAATAACCCTTCCCAGTGTCAAAAGATCCCCAGCATGTGGCACAGACCCCACCTTCAACCTCAGGGAGAATAGGTGCTGAATTTAGCCCCCCTCCATATGTCACTATATAATGCTGTTTGCACAGCATTTTGGGGCACGATTCTGGCAGTGATGTCGGTGGTCATAGACCACCGCATCACTGCAGGAGGGTCCGGGAAACAGAGGTGATCCATATATATGCACCTAAATACACATAAATATATATATATATATATATATATATATATACACACAAATATATATATATATATATATATATATATATATTATACATGCTTACGCACACATATATATATATATCTAAATATATACACATATATATTAGGGGTGAGCGGGTTCGGATTTCTGAAATCCGAACCCCCCCGAGCCCCCCCGATCCGAGGCAGATCCGAGTCAGGCTCGACTTTTCCCGCCTGACTCGGATCTGAAATCGAGGCAAAACGTCATCATCCCGCCTTCCAAGTCTCGCGGGTTTTGGATCCTATATAAGGTACCTGCGTCGGCGCCATTTTCTCACTCGGCTGTGGACAGTGAAGAGGGAGGGTGGGAGTTAGGGCTGGCTGGGCTGTGTAGTGTAGTGTAGTGCAGAGTAGAGTTGTGCTGTGCTGTGCTGCGCTGTGCTGCTGTTGTCCACTACTTAAAAGTCCATAGGGACTGGCTGTGTTGTGCTGTGCTGCTGTTGTTAATAGGGGCTGTGTACACTACTTCAAAGTCCATAGGGGCTGGCTGGACTGTGTTGTGCAGTCAGTTCTCCATAGGGGCTGTGTCCACTCCAAAGTCCTGTGCAGTGTCCCAGTCCTAAAAAGGTGCTGTAGTGTTGTCCAGGGGGTGCTCTGTCCATCAGGGGTGCTCCCCCAAAGTGCTAAAAAAATAATATTTTTTGTGTGTTTGTGAATTGTGTGCGCAGTAGCCGCACGTGCATCAACAAAGTAGTGCCAAGCGTGCGCCTGTGTCATAAGTAAAGGGCCAGCTGGCTTGACCGTTAAAGGGTGCTGTAACCCCCAAAGTACACTCCAGTCCAAACCAAAAAAAAAATTATTTTCTGTGTTTGTGAATTGTGTGCGCAGTAGCCGCACGTGCATCAACAAAGTAGTGCCAAGCGTGCGCCTGTGTCATAAGTAAAGGGCCGGCTGGCTTGACCGTTAAAGGATGCTGTAACCCCCAAAGTACACTCCAGTCCAAACCAAAAAAAAATTATTTTCTGTGTTTGTGAATTGTGTGCGCAGTAGCCGCACGTGCATCAACAAAGTAGTGCCAAGCGTGCGCCTGTGTCATAAGTAAAGGGCCGGCTGGCTTGACCGTTAAAGGGTGCTGTAACCCCCAAAGTACACTCCAGTCCAAACCAAAAAAAAAAATATTTTCTGTGTTTGTGAATTGTGTGCGCAGTAGCCGCACGTGCATCAACAAAGTAGTGCCAAGCGTGCACCTGTGTCATAAGTAAAGGGCCGGCTGGCTTGACCGTTAAAGGGTGCTGTAACCCCCAAAGTACACTCCAAACCAAAAAAATAAATATTTTCTGTGTTTGTGACTTGTGTGCACTGTGGCTGCACGTGCATCAACAAAGGAGCAGCGCCAAGCGTGCGCCTGTGTCCCATAAGTAAAGAGCCGGCTGGCTCATTTCTTAAAGGGTGGTGTAACCCACAAAGTGCACTACTCTCCAGCAAAAATAAAAAAATATTTTCTGTGTTTGTGTGCGCTTGAGCAGCACGTATATATCAATATAACATAAATGGAGGACCAAACTTTCTCCGATAAAAATAAAATAGGGAAAGATCAAGAACCACTTCCTCCTAGTGCTATTGCTGCTGCTGGGAGTTGTTCATCATCCCAGAGAGGAAGTAGGAACACCACTACTTTTACTAAACAATTGACCCTCCAACAGTCCCTAGCGATGAGGATGAAGTACGACAGCAGTCATCCTGAAGCAAAACGTATAACTGAGGCCTTGACTGCTATGTTGGTGTTAGACGTGCATCCGGTATCCGCCATTAGTGCAGTGGGATTTAGACAATTGATGGAGGTAGTGTGTCCCCGGTTCCAAATCCCGTCTAGATTCCACCTGCATCCTCAAAGCAGCAGCGACAAGCGTGCGTCTGTCTGGTAAAGGGTGGTGACACCCTCAAAGTGTGCTACACAAACAATAAAAATATTGTTCTTTTTGTTTCGGTCTTTGTGAAATGTGTGGGCTGTAGCCGCACCTGCATCCTTAAAGCAGCAGCGACAAGCGTGCGTCTGTCTGTTAAAGGGTGGTGACACCCTCAAAGTGTGCTACACAAACAATTAAAATATTGTTCTTTTTTTTTCTGTCTTTGTGAATTGTGTGGGCTGTAGCCGCACTTGCATCCTCAAAGCAGCAGCGACAAGCGTGCGTCTGTCTGTTAAAGGGTGGTGTAACCCTCAAAGTGCTCCAAAAAATAAAAAACTATTTTTAATGTGTTTGTGACTTGTGTGCGATGAAGACGCACGTGAATCAACATAGTAGCAGCGCCAAGCGTGCGCCTGTGTCATAAGTCAAGGGCTGGTTTGGACATCTGGTCCGGACTGAAGGACGTGCCAACAATTTCTGACAAGTCTACTCTCACTGCATATGATACTGTCCTCAAAGCAGCAGCGACAAGCGTGCGTCTGTCTGTTAAAGGGTGGTGTAACTCTCAAAGTGCTCCAAAAAATAAAAAACTATTTTTTTAATGTGTTTGTGACTTGTGTGCGATGTAGCCGCACTTGCATCCTCAAAGCAGCAGCGACAAGCGTGCGTCTGTCTGTTAAAGGGTGGTGACACCCTCAAAGTGTGCTACACAAACAATAAAAATATTCTTCTTCTTTTTTCTGTCTTTGTGAATTGTGTGGGCTGTAGCCGCACTTGCATCCTCAAAACAGCAGCGACAAGCGTGGGTCTGTCTGTTAAAGGGTGGTGACACCCTCAAAGTGTGCTACACAAACAATTAAAATATTGTTCTTTTTTTTTCTGTCTTTGTGAATTGTGTGGGCTGTAGCCGCACTTGCATCCTCAAAGCAGCAGCGACAAGCGTGCGTCTGTCTGTTAAAGGGTGGTGTAACCCTCAAAGTGCTCCAAAAAATAAAAAACTATTTTTAAATGTGTTTGTGACTTGTGTGCGATGAAGACGCACGTGAATCAACATAGTAGCAGCGCCAAGCGTGCGCCTGTGTCATAAGTCAAGGGCTGGTTTGGACATCTGGTCCGGACTGAAGGACGTGCCAACAATTTCTGACAAGTCTACTCTCACTGCATATGATACTGTCCTCAAAGCAGCAGCGACAAGCGTGCGTCTGTCTGTTAAAGGGTGGTGTAACTCTCAAAGTGCTCCAAAAAATAAAAAACTATTTTTTTAATGTGTTTGTGACTTGTGTGCGATGTAGCCGCACTTGCATCCTCAAAGCAGCAGCGACAAGCGTGCGTCTGTCTGTTAAAGGGTGGTGACACCCTCAAAGTGTGCTACACAAACAATAAATATATTCTTCTTCTTTTTTCTGTCTTTGTGAATTGTGTGGGCTGTAGCCGCACTTGCATCCTCAAAGCAGCGGCGACAAGCGTGCGTCTGTCTGTTAAAGGGTGGTGTAACCCTCAAAGTGCGCTCCACAAACAATAAAAATATTCTTTTTTTTTTTCTGTCTTTGTGAATTGTGTGGGCTGTAGCCGCACTTGCATCCTCAAAGCAGCAGCGACAAGCGTAGGTCTGTCTGTTAAAGGATTACATCAGTGACAGCATCCAAGTAGGCATGTCAGACAGTCCGTACCTGTACTGGCAGGAAAAAGAAGCAATTTGGAGGTCCCTCTACAAACTGGCTCTATTTTACCTGAGTTGCCCCCCCTCCAGTGTGTACTCCGAAAGAGTGTTTAGTGCAGCCGGGAACCTTGTCAGCGAAAGGCGTAGGAGGTTGCTTCCACAAAATGTGGAGAAGATGATGTTCATAAAATGAATTATCAACTCTTCCAGGGAGACCAGCCTCCAGAACGTACAGAGGGACCTGTGGTTCCAGCGGGGACGAATTAATACTCTGTGAGGATGAGGATGTACACACTGAAGAGGGTGAGGAATCGGTGGATGAGGATGACATCTTGCCTCCGTAGAGCCAGTTTGTGCAGGGACAGATTAATTGCCAGCTTGTTTTGTGGGGGCCCAAACGAACCAATAATTTCAGCCACAGTTGTGTGGCAGACCCTGGTGCTGAAATGATTGCTTTGTTAAAGTGTGCATGTCCTGTTTATACAACATAAGGGTGGGTGGGAGGGCCCAAGGACAATTCCATCTTGCACCTCTTTTTTTTCTTTGCATTATGTACAGTTTGGGGCCTAGTTTTTCAAACTGCCATCCTGTCTGCCACTGCAGTTTCACGCCTAGATGGGTCACGTGTTTGTGCCGCCCACTCGTGTCGCTTAGCATAGTCATCCAGCTACCTCGGTGCAACCTTTTGGACATAAAAACACTATTGTGAGGTGTGAGGTGTTCAGAATAGACTGGAAATGAGTGGAAATTAAGGTTATTGAGGTTAATAATAGCATAGGAGCAGAAAAATCTACAAATTCTGTGATTTTAGCTGTTTTTATGCTTTTTTTCAAAAAAATACTGATCCAAAACACAAAACCCAGAACCCAAAACACGGAAGGGTGGTTTTTGGCAAAACCAATCCAGATCCAAAACACGAAGAAAGATCCAGATCCAAAATCAAAACACAAAACACGAAAAGTGGCCGGTGCACACCCCTAATATATATATATACACATATATATATATATATATATATATATATACAGATACATGTATATATACTGTAAATATACAGTACTGTATATATATATATATATATATATATATATATATATTAGGGGTGAGCGGGTTCGGATTTCTGAAATCCGAACCCCCCCGAGCCCCCCCGATCCGAGGCCGATCCGAGTCTGGCTCGACTTTTCCCACCTGACTTGGATCTGAAATCGAGGCAAAACGTCATCATCCCGCCTTCCGGGTCTCGCGGGTTTTGGATCCTATATAAGGTACCCGCGTCTGCGCCATTTTCTCACTCGGCTGTGGACAGTGAAGAGGCAGGGTGAGAGTTAGGGCTGTGTAGTGTAGTGTTATGTAGTGCAGAGTAGTGTTGTGCTGTGCTGTGCTGCGCTGTGCTGCTGTTGTCCATAGGGGCTGTGTCAACTACTTCAAAGTCCATAGGGGCTGGCTGTGTTGTGCTGTGCTGCTGTTGTTAATAGGGGCTGTGTACACTACTTCAAAGTCCATAGGGGCTGGCTGGACTGTGTTGTGCAGTCAGTTGTCCATAGGGGCTGTGTCCACTCCAAAGTCCTGTGCAGTGTCCCAGTCCTAAAGGAGTGCTGTAGTGTTGTCCAGGGTGCTGCTCTGTCCGTCAGGGGTGCTCCCCCCAAGTGCTAAAAAAAAAAATATTTTTTCTGTGTTTGTGAATTGTGTGCACAGTATCCGCACGTGCATCAACAAAGCAGTGCCAAGCGTGCGCCTGTGTCATAAGTAAAGGGCCAGCTGGCTTGACCGTTAAAGGGTGCTGTAACCCCCAAAGTACACTCCAAACCAAATAAAAAAATATTTTCTGTGTTTGTGAATTGTGTGCGCAGTAGCCGCACGTGCATCAACAAAGTAGTGCCAAGCGCGCGCCTGTGTCATAAGTAAAGGGCCGGCTGGCTTTACCGTTAAAGGGTGCTGTAACCCCCAAAGTACACTCCAAACCAAAGAAAAAAATATTTTCTGTGTTTGTGAATTGTGTGCGCAGTAGCCGCACGTGCATCAACAAAGTAGTGCCAAGCGTGCGCCTGTGTCATAAGTAAAGGGCCGGCTGGCTTGACCGTTAAAGGGTGCTGTAACCCCCAAAGTACACTCCAAACCAAATAAAAAATATTTTCTGTGTTTGTGAATTGTGTGCGCAGTAGCCGCACGTGCATCAACAAAGTAGTGCCAAGCGTGCGCCTGTGTCATAAGTAAAGGGTCGGCTGGCTTGACCGTTAAAGGGTTCTGTAACCCCCAAAGTACACTCCAAACCAAAAAAAAAAATATTTTCTGTGTTTGTGAATTGTGTGCGCAGTGCCGCACGTGCATCAACAAAGTAGTGCCAAGCGTGCGCCTGTGCCAAAACTAAAGGGCCGGCTGGCTTGACCTTTAAAGGGTGCTGTAACCCCCAAAGTACACTCCGAACCAAATAAAAATATATTTTCTGTGTTTGTGAATTGTGTGCACTGTGGCTGCACGTGCATCAACAAAGGAGCAGCGCCAAGCGTGCGCCTGTGTCCCATAAGTAAAGAGCCGGCTAGCTCATTTCTTAAAGAGTGGTGTAACCCACAAAGTGCACTACTCTCCAGCAAAAATAAAAAAACATTTTCTGTGTTTGTGTGCGCCTTAGCCGCACGTATATATCAATATAACATAAATGGAGGACCAAACTTTCTCCGATAAAAATAAAATAGGGAAAGATCAAGAACCACTTCCTCCTAGTGCTGTTGCTGCTGCTGAGAGTTGTTCATCATCCCAGAGAGGAAGTAAGAACACCACTACTTTTACTAAACAATTGACCCTCCAACAGTCCCTAACGATGAGGATGAAGTACGACAGCAGTCATCCTGAAGCAAAACGTATAACTGAGGCCTTGACTGCTATGTTGGTGTTAGACGTGCGTCCGGTATCCGCCATTAGTGCAGTGGGATTTAGACAATTGATGGAGTTAGTGTGTCCCCGGTTCCAAATCCCGTCTAGATTCCACCTGCATCCTCAAAGCAGCAGCGACAAGCGTGCGTCTGTCTGTTAAAGGGTAGTGTAACCCTCAAAGTGCTCTCCACAAACAATAAAAATATTCTTCTTTTTTTTCTGTCTTTGTGAAATGTGTGGGCTGTAGCCGCACCTGCATCCTCAAAGCAGCAGCGACAAGCGTGCGTCTGTCTGTTAAAGGGTGGTGACACCCTCAAAGTGTGCTCCACAAACAATAAAAAAATTCTTCTTTTTTTTTCTGTCTTTGTGAATTGTGTGGGCTGTAGCCGCACTTGCATCCTCAAAGCAGCAGCGTCAAGCGTGCGTCTGTCTGTTAAAGGGTGGTGTAACCCTCAAAGTGCGCTCCACAAACAATAAAAAAATTCTTTTTTTTTCTGTCTTTGTGAAATGTGTGGGCTGTAGCCGCACCTGCATCCTTAAAGCAGCAGCGACAAGTGTGCGTCTGTCTGTTAAAGGATTACATTGGTGACAGCATCCAAGTAGGCATGTCAGACAGTCCGTACCTGTACTGGCAGGAAAAAGAAGCAATTTGGAGGTCCCTGTACAAACTGGCTCTATTTTACATGAGTTGCCCCCCATCCAGTGTGTACTCCGAAAGAGTGTTTAGTGCAGCCGGGAACCTTGTCAGCGAAAGGCGTAGGAGGTTGTTTCCACAAAATGTGGAGAAGATGATGTTCATAAAATGAATTATCAACTCTTCCAGGGAGACCAGCCTCCAGAACGTACAGAGGGAACTGTGGTTGTGGATTCCAGCGGGGACAAATTAATACTCTGTGAGGATGAGGATGTACACAACACTGAAGAGGGTGAGGAATCGGTGGATGAGGAGGATGAGGACGACATCTTGCCTCCGTAGAGCCAGTTTGTGCAGGGACAGATTAATTGCCAGCTTGTTTTGTGGGGGTCCAAACGAACCAATCATTTCAGCCACAGTCGTGTGGCAGACCCTGGCGCTGAAATGTTTGGTTTGTTAAAGTGTGCATGTCCTGTTTATACAACATAAGGGTGGCTGGGAGGGCCCAAGGACAATTC
The DNA here is from genome assembly GCA_031769625.1 of Taudactylus pleione. NCBI lineage: Eukaryota > Metazoa > Chordata > Amphibia > Anura > Myobatrachidae > Taudactylus > Taudactylus pleione. The sequence continues at coordinate 3,874,126 of JAUIMM010000310.1, read as the reverse complement.
CATCTTGCACCTCTTTTTTTTCTTTGCATTATGTACAGTTTGGGGCCTAGTTTTTCAAACTGCCATCCTGTCTGCCACTGCAGTGTCACTCCTAGATGGACCACGTGTTTGTGCCGCCCACTCGTATCTCTTAGCATAGTCATCCAGCTACCTCGGTGCAACCTTTTGGATATAAAAACACTATTGTGAGGTGTGATGTGTTCAGAATAGACTGGAAATGAGTGGAAATTAAGGTTATTGAGGTTAATAATAGCATAGGAGCAGAAAAACCCACAAATTCTGTGATTTTAGCTGTTTTTATGCTTTTTAAAAAAAAAATACTGATCCAAAACACAAAACCCAGAACCCAAAACACGGAAGGGTGGTTTTGGCAAAACCAATCCAGATCCAAAACACGAAGAAAGATCCAGATCCAAAACCAAAACACAAAGCACGAAAAGTGGCCGGTGCACACCCCTAATATATATATATATATATATATATATATATATATATATGATGCCCGAGTACATAGCAGCAGCCGCAGTTATAATGAGCCACGGATACTGCTTCTTCTAGTCAGTGTGATCACTGTTGTTCAGGGAGGGTGTCCCTCCGGCGGTTCGGGGACACAGCAGGAACCGCGGCTATCAGAGCAGAGGCTGCTGCTTCTACTGAATGGGATAATGCCGGCTGCCCGATCCCCGCTGGCCACAGTGATCAGGTCACAGCAACAGCTGCGGCTACAGGAGCCACGTCTGCTGCTTCTATGGAAGTCATGGCTGCCCCTTGCAGCCGCGCCAGGAGGGCGGAGCCACCGGGTGCCCGATCACTGTTGCCAGAAGTGACCGGGACATACAGGAGGCGGAGCCGCGTGTGTAGAGGGAGCGGCAGGTCCCTCTGACATAGTCGGCGGCAAGAAGATTAGCTTCCCGCAGCCGCCTAGTGGGCGTTTCTGATTGGTCGCATCTGAGGCAACCATGCCAGGCAAGTGGTTAACATTTCGCCAGAATACACGTGAATAGACTATTTTCCAATATTAGCGCACCAAATACCTTTGCAATCAGCTAGAGAATTGCAGACAGTTTTTAGGCCCTTGTATTAATGTAAGAGAATAGAAAGTTGTACACAGTCCTACCGACAAGTTCCAAGGTGTCCCATGTGCTGTTGCTATTCATGAGGCCACATAAAATACACACAGAGGAATGCAGAATCCACAATAAAAACCACATGAAAGAGAATAGAGAATGTCTCTGACTCTTGTTGTTGAATTCATAAGATATATACTGTATATACTTTACTAGCCTGCCTCTGTCAGGAAAATCTATGAACTTGTAAATTACAGCTACAAGTACTCCACTACCCGGCAGCAACTAGACCGACTGACTGGGGACAATGGGCCTGATTCAGAGCCGCTCGTAAGCGGCCACTTGTTCGCTCTGAGTGATGTTTGCCCAACTGCGCATGTGTATGGATCGTTATACGCATGCGCGAACCAGTCAGTGCGGTCGAAATTCATGTGCTCGCAAAATAGCGAATGCCTGATAATTTGAGTGACAGAAAGAGGCGTATGTGGGTGGTAACAGGGGAAGGTGCTTGAAAACGGGGAGTGGAGATACGATCGCAGGCGTGCTTAAAGGTCAAATCGGGCGTTTTATGGGTGTGCATAATTAAAACAGCAGCGTCATTGACCACGTCACTGGGTTATTTTATAGTCAGAACTGCTTGCAAAATTGTGGTAGCAAAAACCAACCACAAGAATAGTGAGCAGCTCATACCCTGGTCGATGTACTCGATTAATCTAATAAATAGCGGACATGACGTAGGATGCGTGCGGCCAGGGGGCGTAGTTTCCCAAAAAATGACCGCAAGTTTTGTTCGCTCGTTCAGACCTAGAGGCGTGAACAGACCGCAAAGAGCGAACGGTTCATTTGAATAGCCACCCCTATTTTCTGGACGAGCGAGCGCTAATTGCGTCCGGCTCTGAATCAGGCCCAATGATAGAGTTCTGGCTAAGTACAGGAGAGCAGAAATCTGACTTCGATAAATGGGGAATGTTAACACATGAAACTATTTTTATTGTCGCTGTTCTTTCCTCAGACCCACTGGGTGCGACGACCTGCAAATACCCATAAATTGGCCACAAACACATTACATGGGACAGAGACATCGTTTTTCAGAACAATTCCAGTAACCAACTCCCTGGAAAAAGTTACATTTCCCAGCATAATACCAGAACCTCCACGATGAAGATAAAATATCTCTAACATACAGTATAAAAGTATAAAACATTGAGGGGGTCTATTCAGTAACAAAGGGAAACAGAAAAATGTATTTCCTTGTCAGTTCTCCAAAGATCGCTGATGAAATAGCGCAATATTTAATAGAATGTAGGCGTCGGGACAGTTAAAAGAAAATACGCCTGTCTTCCCATATGGAAATAGCATAAACAAAGCAGAATGTAAGACGTCTATAGTCCTTTGTAGATCGGGAGAAGAGACACCCCCTTCCAGCTGCATCCATACACCATCAGCCTGCCCCATTTAAATTGGCTGTGGCGACCCATGTGACCATGCCTGAACCTGGAGGTCCAGCTTGAAAATGCCCGTACTTGCCACATAAGCCACTACTACCTCCTGGAAGAAGGCTAAGGCCGAAACGCGTTGGCGATTTACCCACTACCTTGCACACAACTACCTCCCCCAACAGGGCAACAACGCTCCTGACCTCCGGAGCCAGAGCTGCCTGTGCCACCATCCTACTTCTAACTCCTTACCACACCACTACCCACCCGCAGGGGAGGTTGCCTAACAAGGAACGCTCACCTGCTCAGGTTACTGGCAGCATCTTCAGCTACCGATATCCCGCCCTGGGCAGTTACAGAGCAAACATCCCAGACAACCATTCCCACCACTGGCGATTCGATGCCCGCAAAAAGCTACACAAGCAATCCCCCAGAGGAGGGTCGCTCATCACCTGACCCCAGCCATGAACTACCAGCGAGCTTCCCAGTGGCGTAACTACTGCCCCCGCAGCACCCGCGGTGGCTTGGAGGCGCCGGGTAGCTTGGTGGCGACGGGGGATGTGGTTACACCACTGCAACTGTAAGCGCTGGCCTCTGAAGTGATCGGAGGCTAAGGAAGCCTCCGATCACTACAGAGGCCAGCGTTCCCAGTAATGCAGTGCGCGTGTGACGTCATGACGTCACCCGCGACCTGGGGAACCTGCGCGGCCACGTCTGCTGGATCTATTTAGATCCAGTCAGCGTGGCAGCAGGAAAGACAGCCTAGATGACAGCGCGCGGAGTCAGGTAAGTAAGGGGGTGGAGGTTTGGGGAGGCCACAACTACAAGGGGCATCACTTGAGGGGCACAACTACAGCAGGCACTACTAAAAGGGGCACAACTACAGGGGGCACAACTACAGAGGGCACTACTAAAAGGGGCACAACTACAGTGGGCACTACTAAAAGGGGCAAAACTACAGGGGGCATTACTAGGAGGGGCACAACTACAGGGGCCACTACTAAAAGGGGCACAACTACAGAGGGAACTACTAAAAGGGTGTCATCTACAGGGGGCACTATTAGGAGGGGCACAACTACAGGGGACACTACTAAAAGGGGCACAGCTACAGGGGGCACTATTAGAAGGGGCACAACTACAGGGGGCACTACTTGAAGGGGCATGACTACAGGGGCACTACATATGGGCACAACTACAGGGGGCACTACTTTAATGGGCAAAATTACAGGGGGACCTGCATAATGGGCACTACTACAGGGGGCATTGCATAAGGGGCACTATTACAGGGGGCATTGCATATGGGGCACTACTACAGGGGGCCCTACATAATGGGCACTACTACAGGGAGCATTGCATAAGGGGCACTATTACAGGGGGCATTGCATGAGGGGCACTAGTATAGGGGGCATTGCATTTTGGGGCACAACTACAGGGGGCAATGTATAAGGGGCACTAACTTCATACACACAGTTTACAGGTTATAAACTATGTTCCCAATAATCTGGTTCTACACGGACTTAAAAACTGTGCAACCTGTCTTGAGCTGAGGTGACAGACTGGCAGGAGCAGAGAGGAGGGTTGGTGAAGTAGATCTGTCAGGGTGGGATGTAATGGGCATTACTGTTTGGCATAATGTGCATTTGGCATTACTGTGTGCACAATTTGCTATTAGGGGCATTACTGTGTGGGATAATGTGTTGTATGTGGCATTACTGTGTGGCATAATGTGTTGTATGTGGCATTACAGTGTGGCATAATGTGAAATAGGGGCATTACAGCATGGCATAAATTTGCTATAAGGGCATTACTGTATGTCATTATGTGTTATATGTGGCATTATTGTGTGGCATGTGTAATGGGCATTGCTGTGTGGCATAATGTGTTGTAAGGGGCATTCCGGTGTGGCACACTGTGTTATAAGTTGCATTACTTAGTGTGTCATAATGTGTAAGGCACGTCACTGTCGTCCTTGGGTGTGTTTGATCTTTGGGGGGGGCGCCTGAAACATTTTTAGCATGGGGGAGCAACATTTATAGTTACGCCACTGGAGCTACCTCACCATCGGGTCCAGGTCCAGTGCGGACACCGCACCCAACCATCACATCCAGCCTCACTGACAAGCAGTCTGCACCACCTTCGTTCCAGCCATCGAACCAGCAGACTGAGTTAGGACAAGTAGGAAGGGTACGTACCCACGACAAAGCCTGGCTGCAACGTTCGCCACACGAGCAACCTACCAGTAGGTATGCTAAGGAACTTGAAACATTGCATCTAAAACCACCATGCGGAATGCCGCCAGTACGAACTGCAATTCAGAGATGTATATAAACTAAAGTTACCTGCACATTCTCAGACGGCTCCTAAGACTGTAGACCATAGTTACAGCAGGGATAACGAGGCCCATGAAAGGGTCCACCTACCTTCCCACCAGAGCAAAGTCTATAACACATCCCACCAGATCCACATCTCTCCCCCACTCCGCATACCCCCAAACCCCTCCCCCCCGGACCTTATCAAGGCAGCACTGTGCCTCTCAATAAATTATTTGGCCCCATCATTTGTTGTCTCTCATCCTTTATGGTACAACGTACCACATTCTTCACTACCACCCACACACACAACCACCACCCCCAGTACATTATATCCCATCACCCAGCTAATCTTCAGTGACTACATCGTATGATGCGACATTGACATGGAACCAGTAACAAAGCACACAATCTCTCAAACCCATGATGATGTAGAGATGGCCATCAGTGGGTGTCCATTGATGGTTACCATCAATGGGGCCATCGGTGATTACCATTGATGGCACAAAAACCATCGGTATTGAACCATCGATGGTTTGCACCCCTTAATGGACACCACTGCTGGGGGCACTGCGGGCTGTTGACCAGTCAAAAACTATGGTGGAGCTTAGCGTTCACCGGGGTGGGGAGGATGGGGGAATAAGCTCTGTTATGTCAAGAAAGAAAAATGTTACCATCGGCTCCCACTTGTCCAATCGATGGAGGAGAACCATTGACTGCTGGTCACAGACAGGTATAATGTTTTTGGAATAACAGCTTGTTATAATATGTGGAACATACGGTAGGTAGGTAATAATGTGTTGGGGCACAAGCTGTTATTTGGCACAGGGCACATGCTGGTTTAATGTAAGCAGGCTGGCATCATTTGCTAGTAACTTGAGTTGTAAAATTTATTTGGAGACATGATGGGTGTAAGTAGAAAAAGGCCTGGAGGTAATTTGGGGTGTTAGCTGTTGTCTATAGGATTTGGGCAATATAATGTTTTGTGATTCTCAAGCATTTTGTATGAGGGTGTCAGTGTCACACATAGCCACAGGCGGGTAAGAAGGAGGAGATGGGCATTATTAACTGTATTTTTTCAAACTATTTTATTTCGTTCTTATTATTTATTTTGATTGAATTGTTGTTTTTATTTTTTTATTTTTCTGGAAAGTTCAGAGGGACCTGACCGAGTTCTTCCCTACATTTCATCCCGGTAAAATCATTAGCAATAGTGATGTAATGTCAGTTGGCATGCCAGCTAGCAATAGATTACTGCTGTAAGTGTCCATAATTTGCTGCAGTGAAGGCGAGGCACATATTGTGTCGCTCTGACCCTGCTCCGCCCAGCATGCCGCGCCAGAGACATCACAAGGAAGCAAATATAATTATTAGTACTCATAAAACTACTAAACCATCTTCTCATATAAAAAATACCCCATTATTAAAATGAAATCTTTAGTATATACTAATAAAATATAAAGTAGGATGTTGTAATGCTAATACATGAAGCTATTGTGAAAAATGTACAACATCAGTGTTTCACGTCTTGGGGCTGATTCTCAGTCGCACGCTGAAGCGCATGCAGCTGTGTCTAATGGCGGTCGCCTCTCTGCGCGTTTATGTAAATGCCGCTGCAAACTCTTTCCTTTGTGTAGCAGCTGAACGTGCCTGGACTGAGACGCCCACTTTTAGCGCCCGTGCTGTAATACCGATTGGTGAGTCCTCTTATGCCACTATCGGTCACACCATTGACCTCCTATGGCTGTGCGTCTGTGTATTACGCTGCTTGCACGGACACGTCTGAGACACTCTCTTCTCGCCCACTGAATGGGCCATCGTTGCGGCACTAACAGCCACCTTCCAGTCACCTCCCAGGAACAACCCCATAATTTTTTCACAACCTTTCTGTCCCAATGACAACAGCGCTTTAATGCGCACAATCTGTGTAACGCAGGCGCCGTAGGAGTTTTCAGAACGTTTTCAACATGTGCAGATGCAGACAATTGCTCAGCTAAGTGATCATCGCCATTGTGTGTCATTTAGACTCAGATCTCTTATGTGTGATGTCATAAGGCGACTATTCTTGTATTTACGTTGTGCTTAGGGTTGGGCACTAGCCGCAAACTGCTTAATGGTATCAGTGAAGCTGTAGCTGGAATGACACCAGTTTGCATGGCATAACAGACACATGTCGGCTTTGCGCATGCCCTTAAGCCCGGCTAATTGCGATCAGGGATACACGGCAGGCAGGGAGGGGCTTTCTGCAGTAAAATCATGTTCAGGACATTATGAACAGATCCAGACTGGCACAGAGATACATATATGATTGTCAAATGCCCGTGTCTGTGAGCTGGTGCAAATATACACTCATGGTGATTTGCGCCAGCGCCAGCTACCTGTTTCTGATTGGCTGATCGCAAATTCATCTCTGAAGCTGGAATTTATTTTATAATTGCACGTGTACAGTTTGTATTATATTTTTGTGCATCTGTTTTAGCATTTTGTTTTTCACACACAAGATGGAGAATTGTCCGTGAACTATTATTGAGCTTTTTCAAGGTTAAAAACATGGGTGTAAGTGTCTGTGACGTAAGCCTGATATATATTGGGCTACAGGTGCTGCAAATGTTCATGAATATGAATACATGGAGCTATATTAAGCATAAATGACATTCAATATATGCCAAGCTCAGTGTGTGCAACATGGATGTCTTATATGGAAGCATGCACTGTATATCCGGCATGTTGCTGTTCTCTTTAGAGAGTGAGACCCAATTCTAGGCTCTCACTGTTCTATAATACCATACTCTACATGTGAATATCTGTTTTGATTAATTTGCCCTGAACAAGCAGCACATTACTGTATTCACAGGGCTATTATAATAATAACAGGAAGCTGAGACTACTCTGCAATTAAGTTAATTTTATATCTCCAATATAGCCTTTTATTTAGTTGCACAGCATTAAAATAAGACACCTACCTGTCAGTATTTATGTGTGAATGTGGAGTCTATATAATTCATTTATTTTCCTATAAGAAATGGACACTAGAGTATATATAATGTCTCACAGCACAGAACTGTATTTTGCAAGTTTGTAATAAGTAGAAAGTCACTGAATACATTATATCTGAATTCATCAAATATTAACAGCTGACTGACGGAACACACTCCCAATAAAGGCTGTGTATATATAAATATATACAGTACTAGCTCTTACCCGCAGACTCGCCCACAAAGGAATCACTTCTGTCAAAAACTTTTTATGTGAGGTATTCTTGTTGTATTGCTATGCATAGGGACCCTGTCATAGGAGTGACCCACATGACCAGCAGCGCTATACAAACCGGTGGCTGCAGCACCTTCACCCACCACTCACACCAATGTCACTGTGTGCCCTGTGCACAGACTGCTATGTAACCTCTCCTATTCACCCACCACTCACACCAATGTCACTGTGTGCCCTGTACACAGACTGCTATGTAACCTCTCCTATTCACCCACCACTCACACCAATGTCACTGTGTGCCCTGTGCACAGGCTGCTGTGTAACCTGTCCTATTCACCCACCACTCACACCAATGTCACTGTGTGCCCTGTGCACAGACTGCTATGTAACCTATCCTATTCACCCACCACTCACACCATTGTCACTGTGTGTCCTGTGCACAGACTGCTATGTAACCTCTCCTATTCACCCACCATTCACATCTATGTCACTGTATGCCCTGTGCACAAATTGCTAAGTAACCTCTCCTATTCACCCACCACTCACACCAATGTCACTGTGTGTCCTGTGCACAGACTGCTATATAACCTCTCCTATTCACCCACCACTCACATCTATGTCACTGTGTGCCCTGTGCACAGACTGCTATGTAACCTCTCCTATTCACCCACCACTCACACCATTGTCACTGTGTGTCCTGTGCACAGACTGCTATGTAACCTCTCCTATTCACCCACCACTCACACCTATGTCACTGTGTGCCCTGTGCACAGACTGCTATGTAGCCTCTCCTATTCATCCACCTCTCACACAAATGTCACTGTGTGCCCTGTGCACAGACTGCTATGTAACCTCTCCTATTCACCCACCACTCACACCATTGTCACTGTGTGTCCTGTGCACAGACTGCTATGTAACCTCTCCCATTCACCCACCACTCACATCTAAGTCACTGTGTGCCCTGTGCACAGGCTGCTATGTAACCTCTCCTATTCACCCACCAATCACACCAATGTCACTGTGTGTCCTGTTCACAGACTGCTATATAACCTCTCCTATTCACCCACCACTCACATCTATGTCACTGTGTGCACTCTGCACAGACTGCTATGTAACCTCTCCTATTCATCCATCACTCACACCAATATCACTGTGTGCCCTGGGCACAGACTGCTATGTAACCTCCCCTATTCACACACCCCTCACACCAATGTCACTGTGTGCCCTGTGCACAGATTGCTATGTAACCTCTCCTATTCACCCACCACTCACACCAATGTCACTGTGTGTCCAGTGCACAGACTGCTATATAACCTCTCCTATTCACCCACCACTCACACCAATGTCACTGTGTGCCCTGTGCACAGACTGCTATGTAACCTCTCATATTCACCAACCACTCACACCTATGTCACTGTGTGCCCTGTGCACAGACTGCTATGTAACCTCTCCTATTCACTCACCTCTCACACCTATGTCACTGTGTGCCCTGTGCATAGACTGCTATGTAACCTTTCCTATTCACCCACCTCTCACATCAAAGTCACTGCGTGCCCTGTGCACAGATTGCTATGTAACCTCTCCTATTCACCCACCTCTCACACCAATGTCACTGTGTGCCCTGTGCACAGACTGCTATGTAGCCTCTCCTATTCACTCACCACTCACACCAATATCACTGTGTGCCCTGTGCACAGGCTGCTATGTAACCTATCCTATTCACCCTCCACTCACACTAATGTCACTGTGTGCCCTGTGCACAGACTGTTATGTAACCTCTCCTATTCATCCACCTCTCACTCGAATGTCACTGTGTGCACTCTGCACAGACTGCTATGTAACCTCTCCTATTCATCCATCACTCACACCAATATCACTGTGTGCCCTGGGCACAGACTGCTATGTAACCTCCCCTATTCACACACCCCTCACACCAATGTCACTGTGTGCCCTGTGCACAGATTGCTATGTAACCTCTCCTATTCACCCACCTCTCACACCAATGTCACTGTGTGCTCTGTGCACAGACTGCTATGTAACCTCTCCTATTCACCCACCACTCACACCATTGTTACTGTGTGCCCCGAGCACAGACTGCAATGTAACCTCTCCTATTCACCCAACTCTCACACCAATGTCACTGTGTGCCCTGTGCACAGACTGCTATGTAACCTCTCCTATTCACCCACCTCTCACACCAATGTCACTGTGTGCCCTGTGCACAGACTGCTACGTAGCCTCTCCTATTCACCCACCACTCACACCATTGTCACTTTGTGTCCTGTGCACAGACTGCTATGTAACCTCTCCTATTCACCCACCACTCACATCTATGTCACTGTGTGCCCTGTGCACAGACTGCTATGTAACCTCTCCTATTCACCCACCACTCACACCAATGTCACTGTGTGCCCTGTGCACAGACTGCTATATAACCTCTCCTATTCACCCACCACTCACATCTATGTCACTGTGTGCCCTGTGCACAGACTGCTATGTAACCTCTCCTATTCACCCACCACTCACACCATTGTCACTGTGTGTCCTGTGCACAGACTGCTATGTAACCTCTCCTATTCACCCACCACTCACATCTATGTCACTGTGTGCCCTGTGCACAGACTGCTATGTAGCCTCTCCTATTCACTCACAACCCACACCAATATCACTGTGTGCCCTGTGCACAGGCTGCTATGAAACCTCTCCTATTCACCCACCACTCACACCAATGTCACAGTATGTCCTGTGCACAGACTGCTATGTAACCTCTCCTATTCACCCACCTCTCACACCAATGTCACTGTATGTCCTGTGCACAGACTGCTATGTAACCTCTCCTATTCTCCCACCACTCACACCAATGTCACTGTATGTCCTGTGCACAGACTGCTATGTAACCTCTCCTATTCTCCCACCACTCACACCAATGTCACTGTATGTCCTGTGCACAGACTTCTATGTAACCTCTCCTATTCACCCACCACTCACACCAATGTCACTGTATGTCCTGTGCACAGACTGCTATGTAACCTCTCCTATTCACCCACCACTCACACCAATGTCACTGTATGTCCTGTGCACAGACTGCTATGTAACCTCTCCTATTCACCCACCACTCACACCAATGTACTGTATGTCCTGTGCACAGACTGCTATGTAACCTCTCCTATTCACCCACCACTCACACCAATGTCACTGTATGTCCTGTGCACAGACTGCTATGTAACCTCTCCTATTCACCCACCACTCACACCAATGTCACTGTGTGCCCTGTGCACAGACTGCTATGTAACCTCTCCTATTCACCCACCACTCACACCAATGTCACTGTGTGCCCTGTGCACAGACTGCTATGTAACCTCTCCTTTTCACCCACCACTCACACAAATGTCACTGTGTGCCCTGTGCACAGACTGCTATGTAACCTCTCCCATTCACCCACCACTCACATCTAAGTCACTGTGTGCCCTGTGCACAGGCTGCTATGTAACCTCTCCTATTCACCCACCAATCACACCAATGTCACTGTGTGTCCTGTTCACAGACTGCTATATAACCTCTCCTATTCACCCACCACTCACATCTATGTCACTGTGTGCACTCTGCACAGACTGCTATGTAACCTCTCCTATTCATCCATCACTCACACCAATATCACTGTGTGCCCTGGGCACAGACTGCTATGTAACCTCCCCTATTCACACACCCCTCACACCAATGTCACTGTGTGCCCTGTGCACAGATTGCTATGTAACCTCTCCTATTCACCCACCACTCACACCAATGTCACTGTGTGTCCAGTGCACAGACTGCTATATAACCTCTCCTATTCACCCACCACTCACACCAATGTCACTGTGTGCCCTGTGCACAGACTGCTATGTAACCTCTCATATTCACCAACCACTCACACCTATGTCACTGTGTGCCCTGTGCACAGACTGCTATGTAACCTCTCCTATTCACTCACCTCTCACACCTATGTCACTGTGTGCCCTGTGCATAGACTGCTATGTAACCTTTCCTATTCACCCACCTCTCACATCAAAGTCACTGCGTGCCCTGTGCACAGATTGCTATGTAACCTCTCCTATTCACCCACCTCTCACACCAATGTCACTGTGTGCCCTGTGCACAGACTGCTATGTAGCCTCTCCTATTCACTCACCACTCACACCAATATCACTGTGTGCCCTGTGCACAGGCTGCTATGTAACCTATCCTATTCACCCTCCACTCACACTAATGTCACTGTGTGCCCTGTGCACAGACTGTTATGTAACCTCTCCTATTCATCCACCTCTCACTCGAATGTCACTGTGTGCACTCTGCACAGACTGCTATGTAACCTCTCCTATTCATCCATCACTCACACCAATATCACTGTGTGCCCTGGGCACAGACTGCTATGTAACCTCCCCTATTCACACACCCCTCACACCAATGTCACTGTGTGCCCTGTGCACAGATTGCTATGTAACCTCTCCTATTCACCCACCTCTCACACCAATGTCACTGTGTGCTCTGTGCACAGACTGCTATGTAACCTCTCCTATTCACCCACCACTCACACCATTGTTACTGTGTGCCCCGAGCACAGACTGCAATGTAACCTCTCCTATTCACCCAACTCTCACACCAATGTCACTGTGTGCCCTGTGCACAGACTGCTATGTAACCTCTCCTATTCACCCACCTCTCACACCAATGTCACTGTGTGCCCTGTGCACAGACTGCTACGTAGCCTCTCCTATTCACCCACCACTCACACCATTGTCACTTTGTGTCCTGTGCACAGACTGCTATGTAACCTCTCCTATTCACCCACCACTCACATCTATGTCACTGTGTGCCCTGTGCACAGACTGCTATGTAACCTCTCCTATTCACCCACCACTCACACCAATGTCACTGTGTGCCCTGTGCACAGACTGCTATATAACCTCTCCTATTCACCCACCACTCACATCTATGTCACTGTGTGCCCTGTGCACAGACTGCTATGTAACCTCTCCTATTCACCCACCACTCACACCATTGTCACTGTGTGTCCTGTGCACAGACTGCTATGTAACCTCTCCTATTCACCCACCACTCACATCTATGTCACTGTGTGCCCTGTGCACAGACTGCTATGTAGCCTCTCCTATTCACTCACAACCCACACCAATATCACTGTGTGCCCTGTGCACAGGCTGCTATGAAACCTCTCCTATTCACCCACCACTCACACCAATGTCACAGTATGTCCTGTGCACAGACTGCTATGTAACCTCTCCTATTCACCCACCTCTCACACCAATGTCACTGTATGTCCTGTGCACAGACTGCTATGTAACCTCTCCTATTCTCCCACCACTCACACCAATGTCACTGTATGTCCTGTGCACAGACTGCTATGTAACCTCTCCTATTCTCCCACCACTCACACCAATGTCACTGTATGTCCTGTGCACAGACTTCTATGTAACCTCTCCTATTCACCCACCACTCACACCAATGTCACTGTGTGGCCTGTGCACAGACTGCTATTTAACCTCTCCTATTCATCCATCACTCACACCAATGTCACTGTGTGTCCTGTGCACAGACTGCTATGTAACCTCTCCTATTCACCCACCTCTCACACCAATGTCACTGTGTGCCCTGTGCATAGACTGCTATGTAACCTCTCCTATTCATCCACCACTCACACCAATGTCACTGTGTGCCCTGTGCACAGACTGCTATGTAACCTCTCCTATTCACCCACCACTCACACCAATGTCACTGTGTGCCCTGTGCACAGACTGCTATGTAACCTATCCTATTCACGCACCACTCACACCAATGTCTATGTGTGTCCTGTGCACAGACTGCTATGTAACCTCTCCTATTCACCCACCACTCACACCAATGTCACTGTGTGCCCTGTGCACAGACTGCTATGTAACCTCTCCTATTCATCCATCACTCACACCAATGTCAATGTGTGTCCTGTGCACAGACTGCTATGTAACCTCTCCTATTCTCCCACCTCTCACACCAATGTCACTGTGTGCCCTGTGCACAGACTGCTATGTAGCCTATCCTATTCATGTGACCATGGGCCCAAAGCTCCTCTACCCCCACCCCTTATCAGCTGCACACATGGTGCCACACCTATTTCACCAATGTCACTGTGTGCCCTGTGCACTGACTGCTATGTAGCCTATCCTATTCATGTGACCGCAGGCCCAAAGCACCTCTACCCCAACCCCTTACCGGCTGCACAGATGGTGCCACACCTATCTCACCAATGTCACCGTGTGCCCTGTGCATAGACTGCTATGTAGTCTATTTTATTCATGTGACCCTGGGCCCAAAGGATCTCTCCACCCACCCCTTTCCAGCCGCGTGCATGGTGCCACACCTATGTCACCAATGTCTCTGTGTGCCCTGTGCACAGACTGCTATGCAGCCTGTCCTATTCATGTGACCGCGGACCCAAAGCACCTCTCCCCCTACCCCTTACCTGCCACACACATGGTCTCACACCTATCTCACCAATGTCACTGTGTGCCCTGTGCACAGACTGCTATGTAACCTCTCCTATTCACCCACCACTCACACCAATGTTACTTTGTGCCCTGTGCACAGACTGCTATGTAACCTCTACTATTCACCCACCACTCACACCAATGTCACTGGGTGCCCTGTGCACAGACTGCTATGCAACCTCTCCTATTCACCCACCTCTCACACCAATGTCACTGTGTGCCCTGTGCACAGACTGCTATGTAACCTCTCCTATTCCCCGACCACTCACACCAGTACCACTGTGCCCTGTGCACAGACTGCTATGTAACCTCTCCTATTCACCCACCACTCACACCATTGTCACTGTGTGCACTGTGCACAGACTGCTATGTAACCTCTCCTATTCACCCACCTCTCACACCAATGTCACTCTGTACTCTGTGCACAGACTGCTATGTAGCCTATCCTATTCATGTGACCGCAGGCCCAAACCACCTCTACCCTCACCTCTATCTGGTCTTGAGCATGGTGCCACACCTATCTCACCAATGTCACTGTGTGCCCTGTGCACAGACTGCTATGTAGCCTATCCTATTCTAGAGAATGCTGGCCCAAAGCCTCTCTCCCCCCACCCCTTACCGGCTGCACACATGGTAGCACACCTACTGTATCTCTTGCATTGATGATGTCAGTACATTTTGTTTTGGCTATTGCTCAGATTTAACTTGACGGATGGAGATGAAACAAAGTGCAGGTTATTATCAAGAGTTTCCACTACACAATGATGCAGTTTTCATGAAAATCAGTTCAGTAGTTTTTTTCACAAACTTGGAATAAACAGAAATTTATATTACTATAGATAGATGAATACAGGACATTTTTTAGAGATGTACATTTTGACAGCTGGCTGTTTGTCTAAATCGTATCTTGCGAAGGGATCTCATTCATTTTATAATCAGTTAAAATCCTAATTATCACTAGTGATATGTATCTCATGATGAATAGGCCCATTAATATTTTGCCACGTTTTTGTTTATTAACACAACTACCGCTGTTTTTAATATATGCAGATAATACAGATTTAATCTTAATAATTTTTGATGTAAAGGTGCTTCTCTGTAAGTGCCTATAAGAGAATCATTTCTTTTTAGAAGTCAGGTGAAAACTTTATTTTTAAATGTGTTACTAAAATAAAAATGAAGAGCTCAATCACAGTACAGCAGCGAGCAGGGCTCGGCGCCGATTTATGCTTTGATATTACTGTGTGGATTAGACTCATTTTTTAAAGATTTCTAACATTATATTTTACAGTTGCTATATTGCTGATATACTTAAACAGTGAGTAGCCCTGAGATCATACATTTTTCAAATCCGTACATGGTAAAAGCTTCTTTGCTTCTTCAGTTTTCATCTGCAAAAGTCTAAGGACAACGTACTATAATCCCATATTTTGAGGGAAAGACAGAATTGTCGGTCTGGCAAAGTCAGGGTCTGATTCGGATTTGTACACAAACCCGATGGTTTACATACAAATCTAATAATCTTTCGCAGTCCTCCCTTAAGCGCAGCACTAGTGACATGCCGCAGTGTTTGTGGGGCCAAAATAGGGGCTTGTTGCTCTGTGCTATAGGGGTACTGAGCAGGCTTGCCTACCCTCCCGATTTGGTCGGGAGCCTCCCGAATATCGGGTGCCGCTCCCGACCCCCCGGAAAGGCAGGCAAGCCTCCCGGCTGCTGCCTACCCCCCCAGACTACTAGCAAAAACCCCCGCTGCCGGCGGGCCCGATAACGCGATTCGAGCTGAATAGCGTCATCATGGCTCCGCTCCCTGCTTCACAATGCCTTTTTTCCGGCATTGTGAAGAGGGGGTCGGGCCACGATGACGCGATCGTGCGGTCACGCCCCCGGCCCCGCCCCCAAAACAGCATCATAGCCCGGCCACGCCCCCCACACAATGCAGGCATTCAGCTCCCTCCCGGAAGGAGGGAGCTGAATGTCGGCAAGTATGGTACTGAGTCCAGGGTCTGATTCGTCGGACGCAGACTTCTTGGACCCGGCTTACCAGTCCTGACAGCCAGTCGGAGTCAGCTTAGCTTCACGTAGACTGGCTGAGGACTTTGGGCACAGCAGCCTGAGTGCAGATCCATGCAAGAGGTGGGTATTTACTACAGATGCCTCCTGCTGCATTTGCATTTGAGATGTACGGTATTGTACAGCCAATTCCCTGCAGCGGGGCAATAACGTCCTCATCAGAATCAGGGCCTCTATAGACAGCAGTCAGACTGTCTGACCAAAAACAAATAAATGTATTGATAGATCATAGACAGCACAGATACCACAATAAAAACAAAATAATTATCATATCAACTCTTAAAATGCCAGCACATCCCTATCACCATATGTAATTAGTCTTGGAGTTCTATATTCCAACAACATTGTGACTTAGGGCTCTATTTACTACAATCCGCATATTGAATGCGGATTGTAGTGTGATATTACCGAGTGAATTGGCTTTGCGAATTCAGGCAATATCACAGGGATTTACTATAAATCCCTTGCAGGGACAGAGCTTGCGATAAAGCTCTGTCCCTGCGGAACCCATCCGCACTCTAGTCGCGGTATTTTTGGAAAAATACCGCGACTAAGAGCCCGCGCATGCGCCGACCCACCATCGCTACTACCCCCCGCCAACGCTATGCCCCGCCCCCTGGCGCTAAGCCCCGCCCCCGCGATCGCGGCCACCGCGCCCCCCCCCTCCCCCCCCCCGCGACCCGCCCTCCCTTCATTACACTTACCTGCACCTCCTTGCCTCCGGTGATCTTCTCCGGGCTTCCCGATCAGGTGATCTCCCATACTGCACTGGGACCCGATCACCTGATGACCGGGCCCCAGTGCACTGTGGGAGACCAGCTGACCGGAGAGGAGCCATCACCGGAGGCCCGATCACCGGTCCCTGGATTCAGGTAAGGAAAAAAAAAATGTTTAATTGTTTTTCTTTTTTTACAGTAATC
This sequence comes from Taudactylus pleione, assembly GCA_031769625.1. Lineage (NCBI taxonomy): Eukaryota > Metazoa > Chordata > Amphibia > Anura > Myobatrachidae > Taudactylus > Taudactylus pleione. The sequence goes on along the minus strand of JAUIMM010000310.1, from coordinate 3,856,596 downwards.
AGCTTGCGGTCTGCTTAGACCACATAGCTGATTACTGGTACCGGCTCCCGCCTCTGCTCTCCCCGTTAGAGCAGAGTGGGAGCCCGGTAACCGGGGGAGACCCTGGATAACGCCACCTCCAGGTGGCATTATTATCACAGGGCTTCCCCCGGTATTTTTTTACAATTTATTTTTAGTAACTTGCACACAGATCTCATTTCCCATTACAATTATGGGAAATGCGATCTGCTTTACTAAAAATAAGTGATACTGAGGGTTGGAGTAGAATTTTACTAATTCTACTCCAATTGCCCTGTAATAACTACAGGTGAAACTAAAATAATGTGAAAAGGGTGAGAAAACACCCTTTTTCACTTTATTTTAGTAAAAATAATGTTAATAAACAGAGCCCATACTGTGAAGATAACATCCAATGTTAGGTCTCTCCCTATTACTTAGGGGCCAATTCGTCATCACTTAATTTAAGTCAGTGACTTAAACATTTTCACCTGCAATTGTAAAGATGAAGTGTTCGGGCCATTCATCACGAAGGTATAGCAGGAGATATCACAGATATCTCCTGCTTATTACCTTCCTCTCCCGGAATGGCCCGCTGTCCCCATACACTAGTATCACAGAAATCTCCTGCTTACCTTTCTCTCACGGAATGGCCCGCTGTCCCCATACGCTAGTATCACAGATATCTCCTGCTTACCTTCCTCTCCCTGAATGGCCTGCTGTCCCCATACATTAGTATCACAGATATCTCCTGCTTAATACCTTTCTTTCCCTGAATGGCCCGCTGTCCCCATACACTAGTATCACAGATATCTCCTGCTTACCTTCCTCTCCCAGAATGGCCAGCTGTCCCCATACACTAGTATCACAGACATCTCCTGCTTACCTTTCTCTACAGGAATGGCCCGCTTCCCCCATACACTAGTATCACAGATATCTCCTACTTACCTTCCTCTCCCGGAATGGCTCGCTGTCCCCATACACTAGTATCACAGATATCTCCTGCTTACCTTCCTCTCCCGGAATAGCCCGCTGCCCCCATACACTAGTATCACAGATATCTTCTGCTTATTTTCCTCTCCCGGAATGGCCCGCTGTCCCCATACACTAGTATCACAGATATCTCCTGCTTATTACCTTTCTCTCCCGGAATGGCCCGCTGTCCCCATACACTAGTATCACAGATATCTCCTGCTTACCTTCCTCTCCCGGAATGGCCAGCCGTCCCCATACACTAGTATCACAGATATCTCCTGCTTATTACCTTTCTTTCCCGGAATGGCCCGCTGTCCCCATACACTAGTATCACAGATATCTCCTGCTTACCTTCCTCTCCCAGAATGGCCTGCTGTCCCCATACACTAGTATCACAGATATCTCCTGCTTACCTTCCTCTCCCAGAATGGCCCACTGTACCCATACACTAGTATCACAGATATTGCCTACATACCTTCCTCTCCCGGAATGGCCCGCTGTCCCCATAAACTAGTATCACATATATCTCCTGCTTACCTTCCTCTTGCGGAATGGCCCGCTGTCCCCATACACTTGTATCACAGATATCTCCTACTTACCTTCCTCTCCCGGAATGGCCTGCTGTCCCCATACACTAGTATCACAGATATCTCCTGCTTACCTTCCTCTCCCAGAATGGCCCACTGTACCCATACACTAGTATCACAGATATTGCCTACATACCTTCCTCTCCCGGAATGGCCCGCTGTCCCCATAAACTAGTATCACATATATCTCCTGCTTACCTTCCTCTTGCGGAATGGCCCGCTGTCCCCATACACTTGTATCACAGATATCTCCTACTTACCTTCCTCTCCCGGAATGGCCTGCTGTCCCCATACACTAGTATCACAGATATCTCCTGCTTACCTTCCTCTCCCAGAATGACCCACTGTACCCATACACTAGTATCACAGATATTGCCTACATACCTTCCTCTCCCGGAATGGCCCGCTGTCCCCATAAACTAGTATCACATATATCTCCTACTTATCTTCCTCCTGCAGATTGGCCCACTGTCCCCATACACTAGTATCACAGATATCTCCTGCTTACCTTTCTCTCCCGGAATGGACCGCTGTCCTCATACACTAGTATCACAGATATCTCCTGCTTACCTTCCTCTTGCGGAATGGCCCGCTGTCCCCATACACTTGTATCACAGATATCTCCTACTTACCTTCCTCTCCCGGAATGACCTGCTGTCCCCATACACTAGTATCACAGATATCTCCTACTTACCTTCCTCTTGCATTTGGCCCACTGTCCCCATACACTAGTATTGGGACAGGGGGCCTGATTCATAGACGGATGCTCTGAAAGAGTGCTCGCTCTGAATCAGGGCGTTTTTTTTTGTTTGGAGCAGCCAGGTTGATGGTCGCGATGGTCAAGACCATCGTGACCATCGGGCTTGCGATGAGACCCTTGTGGTAGGGTCTCGTGGCTGCAAGCTCCAGAGAGCTTTCGGCTCCAACAGAGCTGGAAGCTCTCCCACTGACATCACTGATGATGTCAGTGGGGCCGCCCCCAAATGGGAAGCGTTCCGTTGGGATCGCCTCCATTTGGCCGGCGACCCCCCTGGCCTGCCCACCAAACAGGGTGAGCTGTCACTCACCATCAACAGCTCGCCCCCTTTGGTGCAAGACCCGAAGCAACTGAGCACCCATCGCTAGCCGGGTCTCGCGCATGAGCACGACGGAGCCGGCTCCATCGTGCACATGCCCAGTGGGCAAACATCGACCCGGTTTGCAAGCGCTCAGTGCTTGCGACTAGGTCTGAATCAGGCCCTGAATTCATCAAGCTCCAAAAAATTATATTTTGGAGCTTGAGTGCGGAAGCATTCGCCATCTTCCTTCCCTATGGATCTCTCCGTTCCTTTCCGGCTCCTTCTGCCAGATATTGGTGCTCTTGTGCGTATGTGTGGCCTGTAGGTCACGTATGTACACTCCTGCCACTGCTGTGAAATGAGCAGTGAAGCTGCTGACGGGACAGCTGATTTTCGCATCAGCTGTCACTGCGCCGGAGCAATGATGAATTGCTCCAGAATCCTCAGTGAGTTAGAATGCTAATTATCGGGCTCCATTAATTAATATCATGAATAGGCCCCTTAGACTCTAACCTCTAATAGATAATACTTATATAAAAATTTTGAATGTCATTATTAATAATTTCATGAAAACCTCATCCCACTGTAGATAATAATATCAATGAGCCCCTATGGATATGCTCAGTAAAAGTTCAAATAGGCAATGTCGGACCTGGGACGTGATCCAAATCCGGAGCCTCTAGTAATATAAAAAGCTGCCATATTCAGCTGGTCTGACATCTCCAATGTATTATGGGCCTGATTCAGAGCTGAACACTCTGACCAGGGCCCTCCTACCTGTTTTTGGAGCGTCCTCATGGACGATCGCATAGCTGTGGGTTACCACTAACAGCTTATGCGAGCGTCCATGATGATGGTCGTGATGGTCAAAGACCATCGCGACCATCGGGCTTGCGACGAGACCCTGCGGTAGGGTCTCGCTGCCGCAAGCCCAGGAGTGATTTTGGCTCTATCAGAGCCAAAATCACTCCCACTGACATCACTAGTGATGTCAGTGGGGCCGCTCCCGGCATGCGCCACGCCCCCGGCACGCCCACCAAAGGGTGGTGGGTGTGCTGTCAGTCACCATCGACAGCACACCCCCCTTTGGTGCGAGACCATGAGCAACGTATTTCTCGTCGCTCGCCGGGTCTCGCGCATGCGCACACTGGAGCTCCCTCCGTCGTGCACATGCGCATTCTCCAAACATCGCCCCGCTTGCGAGCGAACTTCCCTCGCGAGCGGGTCTGAATGACCCCCTATGTGTACACGGACCTGAAAGCATCTTGCATTGAGCAAGCTTCAATATATGACCGCAAAGCAGGCTATTTTTGCAAATGGCTTTTTTGACTGTTGCCTTTACCCAAATGCATCCAACACAGCATCCACTCCATTGTGTATCTGAGGCGCATATTTCTATTTTGCTTAACTGCGCACGTGAAATAAGTTCTGGACAAATTGAACCTGTAGAACCCTCGGTCTGGAGTGTCAGATCAGGGAGTGCATGTGAGAACGGACGTACAATAATGGCATACAGATGTTCCTTTGGCGATGCAGCCTGCTCTAAATGATGCTATTCACAGTCATATCTATAGCAGGTTACTGACCATTTGTTCAATTCATGACAATGATCATTCCTACAAATCCCTCTCCTGGTAACTTCTGAAGATGGCGCTAGCTGCCTGGGCCAAGCTCTGTAATGCTTTGCATTCCAGAGCATGGTAAATTGGCATTTGCAGCCCCCATAGAAACCTACACGATGGTGGCTGCTTTTGCAAATGAAAATGGGGGATGACAGTAGATACAGTATCTTCAATATATGCTGCAGTCTCCCATACATCCATTCATACGGGATCTTTATTATTTGTGTGTAGCCCCCAAAAATGGGTGTATCCTGCAAATGGGATGTAGTCGCATCCTGGTGTGCGTGATGCCGGCGGTCTAAATACCGGCGCCGAAATCCCGACAGGTCAAGATCCCGGCACCAGTATCCCACCGTCGGCATCCTGAAGGTAAATATCGGGGTGTTAGGAGTGGGTTAGGGTGGAGGGTTAGGGTTAGGCACTATGTGGTGGTTAGGCACTAGGGGGAGGTTTAGGGTTAGGCACCGGGGAAGGAGGGTTAAGGTTAGGGTAGGGGTTAGGAAATCACTCACCGTGCGTTCCTATGGGTGTCGGGAGTCTGGCTGTCGGGATGCCGCTGTCGGTTTTCTGACCAGTGGCGTCTCAACAGCCGGGATTTCATACCCAAACCCCTGCAAATGTTGTTTGCAAAACAGGCCCATTAAATGATGTCCTATATTTGAATAATACATAGTTGCCAACTTGCCCTAATTATCAAGGACAGTCCCAAGTTTTAGATATTTTTGCCTGGATTATTTTTTTTTTTTGCCCATGAAATGATCTTATTTTTTAGTACTGGCCAACTGCACAATAACATGGAACTCTTATCCCTGCACGTTGGATGCCATTAATCCCGCGTGTCCTTATTCTCTAGGCTTTATAAGTTAAGACTTATTTTAGAGGAGTACTTCAACTTCAAAAAGGGCATTTCAATCAAGTTCTATAAATATGAGATGATGGGAACTGTAGAGCTCCAAGGTCCTCCGAGACAGCATCAAATGTGACAGGTTTAGATGCATCGACTTAGCAGCAAAATGTTCCAGGAAATTATTTTAAAATGTTGGCAGCCATGCCTGGTGTCGGTCCACATAAATAATGTAATATATATACATTCATTTTGGATGGCACACGCAGCAGAGCAGTTAAGCGTCCATACTCCCACAATTTCCGGTCATCTAAATGCATGAGGAGTCAAAACATAATTCCTTCAAGCCATTAGAAACCTAAAGAAGTTCTGCAACCCTTTGTATCCAATCAAACATGCACATTCATCAATTTCCTTACATGAATGAAAGCTAATCTCTGATTGGCTGTTCCACATTGAACCGTTTCATTAGACATTCTGTAGTTACTTAGGTTAAAGGGGGGGGGAGTTGTAAACTAATTGCAGTTCCACAAAGGTGTGAACTGTACCTTTGTGTCCAGCAGTCTTGAGAGAGAGAGAGAGAGAGAACTGTACAAAAGTTTTAGGCAGGTGTGGAAAAAGTGCTGCATAGTAAGAATGCATTCAGAAATAGAAGTGTTAATAATGAATTTTTATCAATTAACAAAATGCAAAGTGAATGAACAGAAGAGCAATCTACGTCACATCTAAATTTAGTGTGGCCACCCTTTGCTGGCAAACAGTAGATGGGTGTACCTGGGTACCACTGGTATTTCTCAGTTCTAAGCCAAAGGGCTGGAGAGCGGCACAATAATGAGTATCTGCAGGCAACGGTGTAACATGGTGGAGGTTCTATGCAAGTTTGGGGCTGCATTTCAGCAAACTGAGTTGGGGATTTGTTCAGGATAAATGGTGTCCTCAATGCTGAGAAATACAGACAGGTACTTATCCATCATGCAATACCATCAGGGAGGCATCTGATTGGCTCCAAATTTATTCTGCAGCAGGACAATGACCCCAAACATACAGCCAATGTCATTAAGAACTATCTTCAGCGTAAAGAAGAACAAGGAGTCCTGGAAGTGATGATATGGCCCCCACAGAGCCCTGATCTCAACATCATCGAGTCTGTCTGGGATTACATGAAGAGACAGAAGGATTTGAGCAAGTCTCTACATCCATAGAAGATCTATGGTCAGATGTTCGGAATGGAATCGGTATGATTCCATTCGGGTTAGAATCCCGACAGCAGCTGCCCAACATGGGTGAAAATCCTGATCGTCCCCAGGTAAGTATTTACTAACCTAACCTCCCCCCTAACCCTCCTCCTTAGGGGTGCCTAACCCTAACCTTCCCCCCAGTGCCTAACCCTAATCCTCCCACTAAGTGCCTAAACCTAACCCCCCATCCCCGCCGCCTAAACCTATTTCCCCCATGGGGGGTGCCTAACCCTAAGTCCCCCCCGGGGGTGCCTAACTTTCCCTCCCCCTAGCCTAATCCTAAATCCCCCGGGAGCCCTAAACCTAACCCAAACCCCACCCCCCCCTCCGCAGCTGTCCGCGCTCAGTGTCTGGCATCACTTCGATTGGGATGCCGGGCACCGGTCTCCCGGCGTCGGTAAAATGACAGGCGTCTAGATTTAGACACCTGTCATTTAACTCTTGCCGGGATAAAGTAGTCGGGAAGCCGGCCTTCGGGATTATGTCCGCCGGCTTCCCGACTGCATACCGTACCATTGGAACAACCTCCCTGCCGGGTTATTTCAAAAACCGTGTGCAAGTGTACTTGGAAGAATTGAAGATGCTTTGAAGGCAAAAAGTGTTCACACCAAATATTGATTTGATTTAGATTTATCTTCTCTTCATTCACTCTGCATTTTGTTAATTGATAAAAATAAACTATTAACACTTCTATTTTTGATAGCACTCTTACTTTGCAGCATTTCACACCTGCCTAAAACTTTTGCACAGTACTGTCTGTATGTCTGTCTATCTTCATTTATATTTATGTATTTATACAGCTAATACAGACCATAGTACTACTCAAAGAGTATATATATATATATATATATATATTTATTAAACAGTATTTATTTAAAATGTTTTTACTTTATCACCCTACCTTTTGTAAAACTTCTGTATAATAATGGTGACTAAAATCCAGAACTTGCAGCGTAACAAAATGCTTTGTCTTTTAAGAAATATATTTTATTCATTCACCTTTAGCTCTAGACATGTTCATTTAGCCAATGGTATTGGTTGACATCCCGATGGTACATTTCACGATACTTAGTAACAGGAAAATGAGCAGCTCAAGGTGCTGAGATAAGGCACAATTCATTACTGGAGCACTGTGACTTTGAAGTATATGTGAACAATTGTTACAAGCACGGTAGTCAGGTGGGTGTTATAAAGAAACTCTACAGCAGCTGCTCTTTAATTCCCTGTTTAACATTTATATCAGAGACCTTGTCACATAAAACAACTTAGAAAGTGTATGTTGAACACGCTGTTGTCACGTCTAATTTGAAATGCATTTGTTACATACTTATAAGAGATTGACTGTTCAAGGGAGGTATCATTCAGGGTTTAAATTAATCCTGGCACAGCACTAAGCACCTTTATTCCAAATGGTTCTTCTCTCTGTCATCTGATCTGACAGAACCAGGCACAAAAGCATTGCAGCAATGAGATTAGACTTCTGGTACCACGCTCAGATTGGAAGTGATAGTGATTGACACAGGAATCAGAGGTTCAAGTAGACTTTTCTTAAGTTACTGCATCGCATTGATCTGTTCACTAGCACGATCCAGAATCTTATAATTCCTCTTTTGTACAACACATGTTCTACTTCCTACAAATTATTGATCTGATTGTTTGTTTGTTTAGGCACTATACGTGTGGTATATATATATATATATATATATATATATATATACATATATATATAAACACACAGTGTATATATATATATATATATATATATATATATGGCATATATATATACATATATACGGCATATATATATATAAATATATATATATATAAATATATATATATATATATATATATATATATATGATGTAGGGGCATCATAACCAATTATTACTGTGGGTAGAAAAATACTGGCCACAATTTTTTTTAATACCCACACAAAAATAAGAAAAAAATTGGAAAATCAACTGTCCCCACAAAAAATAAAAAATTATAAAAAACAAACTTTTTTCATTTAGTTTCAAAAGAAAAAGGAAAAAAAATGATTTTAAGCCAATTTTAAAAATGTCCAAAAACATAAAAAGCTTTTATTTTTTATTAAATAATTATTGTCATTAATATCATTATTGGTTTTAACAACATGTTATTATAGGACTAAATAAGCTAAGTGGAAACTTCCACTTGCTTAATTAGTCATTAGAGGGGGTGTCTTAGGGGTTCTCAATCAAGTCGCAACAATTTTTCCGAAAAACTGCGGGCCACAAAAATGTAAAAAAAAAAATGGTGCACCCAATTGTACACCAAAAGTTTCACACCTGCGGGAAAAACATGTGGCACAAGATTTTGGAAAATTCACTCCCTGTTGGATATGCCCCATAGTGTTGCTAGCAGCAAAATAATCAAGGGTATGAAAGCAGTTGGATCCCCATAAAAATAACACTACTAGCAATCTGGGTTGTGTTCCCTAGGGGGATACACAAAATAAAATGCAGTAATCCCAGGGCCGTTTCTAGGGACTGAGGCTACCAGTGTAAACAGACAAAATGCGCTCCCCCCCAACAATAGTACCAAACGTTAAAAAAGTGCGCCGCCGGAAAGGGGCGTGGTCTCACAATAAGGGGTGTGGTCTCAAATTAAAAGACTACCTTATGACTAAATGACAAATAACCGTAGGATTAGAGACAGCAAAACCAGCTACTGTTTTCCTGATTCCTGCTCTAAGGCACACCATCAGTCCTGTGTACCACCAAAGGAGAAAAAAAACACATTGCTCCCTCGCAGAGGAAATAACATTGTTCCCCCACAAAATATACCACATTGCTCCCCCCCAGAATATACCACATTGCTCTCCCACATTGCTCTCCCACAGAATAAACCACATTACTCTCCCACAGAATATACCACATTGCTCTCCCACAGAATATACCACATTACTCTCCCACAGAATATACCACATTGCTCTCCCACATTGCTCTTCCACAGAATATACCACATTACTCTCCCACAGAATATACCACATTGCTCTCCCACAGAATATACCACATTACTCCCCCACAGAATATACCACATTACTCTCCCCCCCAGAATATACCACATTGCTCTCCCACAGAATATACCACATTGCTCTCCCACAGAATATACCACATTACCCTCCAACAGAATATACCACATTACTCTCCCACATTACTCTCCCACAGGATATACCACATTACTCTCCCACAGAATATACCACATTACTCTCCCACAGAATATACCACATTGCTCTCCTACAGAATATACCACATTGCTCTCCCACAGAATATACCACATTGCTCTCCCACAGAATATACCACATTGCTCTCCCACAGAATATACCACATTACTCCCCCACAGAATATACCACATTACTCTCCTACAGAATATACCACATTGCTCTCCCACAGAATATACCACATTACCCTCCCACAGAAAAAAAAACACATTGCTCTGCCACAGAATATATCACATTGCTCTCCCACAGAATATACCACATTACTCTCCCACAGAATATACCACATTACTCTCCCACAGAATATACCACATTACTCCCCCACAGAATATATCACATTGCTCTCCCAATGAACGGCTCCTCCATTGTACTCAATGATGGGAGCCGCAGGATAAACTTTAGTAACCCTGCGTCTGCCACCATTGAGTACAATGGAGGAGCCGTTCATTGGCTGAGAGGCAGGGCCTGACCTCTCTCAGCCAATGAATGCACAGACATGGAGCTTCAAAGGAGGAAGCCACGTCTGTGCGCTTCATTCGGGAAGGAGTAAGCATTCTGGTTAGAATGATTATTCCTTAATGTGATGGTCGGGTTTTTCGTTTTCTTATTTTAACCCATGGATGCCTTCTGGAGAAGGGGACCACTGGATGTAATATAGGTGAGTATGTGTGAGTGTGTATGTATGTATTAAACTTATACGGTGTAAGGTGTGTGTGTGTTTCTTTCAACATTTCTTTACGGGTGAACTACAGGTCCCAGTGGGCCCTTAATGCCCCGCATGCTGGTACTTGTGGTTCTCCAAGTACCAGCATGCGGGGGAGGCTTGCTGGGACCTGCAGTTCTACTGGAAAGACAATGTTTTATCACTTCTATTTTTACACATCACTCACACAATCAACCCGCCACCCACCGCCCAGTGGTGGCTGGGATAGCCCCGGGCTATCAGCCTAGGCTAGGGGTGCCCTGGAGAGGGAGACACCTTTTTTGAAGGGGTCTCCAACTCCCTAGGGATCCCTGGCCTGGGCTGACTAGTGATCAGGGCTAATGCTACGGCTGGTGGGCCCAGTGATAAGGCTCCCCTGGCTGTGGCATCAGTCCCTTGTTAGAAAGGGTCCAGGGCATGGTTCTATGAATTACAGGGAGACCGTATGCAAATTTTTCCCTGTAAATCCAGAACCAGCCCTGCTTCCCATAGCCCAGTGCTGGTTGTACTGAGTACAGGGAGACCCTAGGTAATTTTTTCCCTGTACTTAGTCAATCAGAACTGGGTTTCAGCAGTCCAGGGCTGGTTCTGATTTGGGGAAGGACCTCACGTTTTTTTATTTTTATTTTAACTCTTTAAACACTTTTTCAAGGCAGATACATGCAGGCATCTCACTGATGTCTGCATGTATCTGTGTGAGCACGAATTGCTCATGCTGAAAGTGAAAACATGAAGCAGTTCTAACGTGTCGGAGATTTGCAGTCAATTTTGAAGGGTGATTTGCTGTTCGATTTGGACATGAACATGCCAAATCGAACAGCAAATCACTGTTCAAAACCAACTCAAATCAAATTTGTTTTGCAAATTGCAAAACAAATCGAATAATAGTAAATACAGTGAAAAAATGGTTTTCACTGCATTCGATTTGAGTTGATTTGAGAAGAAGTACATCACTCCTCAAATCGACCTGCAAATCGACCTTTAGTAAATTTACCCCATAGTGTTGGATACAGTGTGGGTTGGATACAGTGTGAGTCGGTTACAGTGCAGGTTGGATACAGTGTGGGTTGAATACAGTGTGGGTCGGATACAGTGTGGGATACATAGTAGATTGGATGCAGTGCAGGTCAGATATAGTGTTAGATACAGCGTTGGTTGGATACAGTGTGAGTCAGTAACATTGCAGGTCGGATACAGTGTGGGTTGAATACAGTGCAGGGTACAGTGTGAGTCAGTTACAGTGCGGGTCAGATATAGTGCAGTTTATAGTGCAGGTCGGATACAGTGTGAGTCGGTTACAGTGCAGGTTGGATACAGTGCAGGTTGGATACAGTGCGGGATACAGTGTGGGTTGAATATGGGTTTATAGTGCAGGTCAGATACAGTGTGTTATACAGTGTGGGATGGATACACCAATAGTGCACTTACTGTGACAGCAGTGTCAGTAGTGCAGGGTGCTGGTGGTGTCCTCAGTGCAGGGGTGCTGACAGTGTCAGCAGCGTGAGGGTGCTATCGGTGTGGGAGTGGCAGCAGTGTTGGCAGAGTGGGGTTGCTGACGGTGTCCTCATTATGTGGGGCAGCAGTGCTGAGGTGCTGGCAGTGTCCTCAGTGCAGGGTGCCAGCAGTGTCCACAGTGTGTGAGTGCCGGCAGCGTGGAGTTGCTGATGGTGTCCTTAGTATGTAGGGCAGCAGTTCAGGGGTGCTAGCATCGTCATCAGTGCAGTGTGCCGGCGGTGTCCGCAGAGCTGGGGTGCCAGCGGTGTCCTCAGTGGGGGGTCCTGGTGGTGTCTGAGGTGCATGGGTGCCGGTGATGTCCAGTGCCGTTGTCCATAGGAGCTGTGTGCAGACAGAAGAAGGGGGGCTTCAGTGGCTCCTGTGTCACTGTGGTCCTAAAGGGGTGCTGTAGTGTTGTCCAGGGGATGCAAAAAAAAATTATTTGTTTTTGTGCGCATTAGCCGCACATGCATCAACAAAGTAGCAGCGCCAAGCATGCGCCTGTGTCATAAGTCAAGGGTCGGCTGGTCTGTTGAAGGGTGGTGTAACCCCAAGTGCCCAAATAAATCAAGTGTTTTTTTCTGTGTTTGTGTGCGCCTTAGCCGCATGTATCAATATCACATAAATGGAGGACAAAAATTTGGAGGATAAAAAAGGGAAAGATCAATAATCACTTCCTCTTAGTGCTGAAGTTGCTGCCACTAGTCATGACAAAGATGATGAAATGCCATCAATGTCGTCTGCCAAGGCCGATGCACAAAGTCATAGTAGAGGGCATGTAAAATCTAAAGACCCAAAGTCCAGTAAGATTACCTTAAAAAATAAATTTAAATCATCTGAGGAGAAACATAAACTTGCCAATATGCCATTTATGACACGGAGTGGCAAGGAATGGCTAAGGTTCTTTCCTATGTTCATGACTAGTGGTTCAGCTTCACATGATGATGAAAGCCCTCCTCCTCCCAGAAAAATGAAAAGAGTTAAGCTTGCAAAAGCACAGCGAAGAACTGTGCGTTCTTCTAAGAAAATATCACAAATCCCCAAGGAGAGTCTAAGTGTGGTGGTGGTTGTGGTGCCTGACCTTCCCAGCACTGGACGGGAAGAGGTGGCTCTTTCCACCATTTGCACGCTCTCTGCAAGTGCTGGAAGGAGCACCCATAGTCCACTTGCTGATATTCAAATTGAATATGTCACTGTTGAAATAAAACAGGATTAGGATAGTGGTGTAGCTGGCGCTGAGGAGGAAGTTGACGAAGAGGATTCTGATGGTGATGTGGTTTGTTTAAATCAGGCTCCGGGGGAGACAGTTGTTGTCCGTGGGATGAAAAAGCCCATCACGGTCATGCCTGGGCAGAAGACTAAACATTCCACCTAATTAGTCTAGGAAATATTTCTATCCAAATTCGGAGAACAACTGTCTTGCCATATGTACCATATGTAAAGGTGGAATAAGTAGGGTAGGGACGTTAGCCACCTAGGAACAACCTCCCTTATACATCACCTGCAGCGCGTTCAAAAACAGTTACTGTCAAGTTCAGAAACTGTGGCTAAGACCGTAAGTAGTCCAATGACACCTAAATCCTTTTGTCCTGTTATATCCAAGCGCCTGCAAACCACACCGTCAACTCCCTCCTCGTCAATTTCCTCCTCACTCAGGATCGGAAGTAGTCCTGCAGGCCATGTCACTGGCATGACTGACTCCTCTCCTATCCGGGATTCCTCCGGAGGATCCTGCATTGCTATGCCTACTGCTGCTGCTGCTGCTGTTGCTGCTGGGAGTCGTTCATCATCCCAGAGATGAAGTAGGAACACCACTACTTTTACTAAGAAGTTGACCCTCCAACAGTCCTTAGCGAGGAGGATGAAGCACGACAGCAGTCATCCTGTTGCAAAGCGGATAACTGAGGCATTGACAGCTATGTTGGTGTTAGACGTGCGTCTTGTATCCTCAAATAGTGCAGTGGGATTTAGGGCCTGATTCAGACCCGCTTGCAAGCGCTATGAGCTCGCAAGTGGGTCGATTGTTAGGCAGTGCGCACGCGCAGCGCGCACGAGCCCCGGAGCGAACGCACAAAGCATTCGCTCCAGTGCTCACATCCAAAAGGGGTGGCTGTCGATGTTGATCGACAGCTCGCCCCATTTGGAAGGTGGGGCGGGGGGTGGCTGGGCAAACGGAGGCGTTCCTGCAGGAACGCCTGCCGTTTGTGGGCGGCCCTACTGACATCACTTGTGATGTCAGTTGGTGGACTTCCTGCTATATTAGAGCAGGAGTTCCCTGGGGCTTGCGGCAATGAGACACTACTGCAAGGGTCTCGACGCAAGCCCGATGGTCACGATAGTGTTGACCATCGTGTCCATTACCTGGCCTGGTAACCCACAGCAATGCGAGCGGCCAAGAGGCCGCAACTAAAAAACAAGTGCCCATCCTGATTCAGAACGAGCGCTCGCTTGTTGCGAGTGCCTCTGAATCAGGGCCTTAGACAATTGATGGAGGTAGTGTGTCCCTGGTACCAGGTCCCGTCTAGATTCCACTTCACTAGGCAGGTAATACCGAGACTGTACAGACACGTTAGAAAAAGTGTCCTCAGTGTCCTAAAAAATGCGGTTGTACCCAATGTCCACTTAACCACGGACATGTGGACAAGTGGAACAGGGCAGACTAAGGACTATATGACTGTAACAGCCCACTGGGTAGATGTATAGCCTTACGCAACAACAGCAGCATCACCAGCAGCAGCATCTCAGAAACGTCAGCTCATTCCAAGGCAGGCTACACTGTGTATCACCAGTTTCAGTAAGAGGCACACCGCCGACAACCTTTTAGAGAAACTGAGGGAAATCATCGCTCAATTGCTTAGCCCACTTAGACTTTCCTGGGGATTTGTGATATCTGACAATGCCACCAATATTGTGCGGGCATTACATCTGAGCAATTTCCAGCACGTCCCATGTTTTGCTCACACAATAAATTTGGTGCTGCAGAATTTTCAGAAAAATAACAAAGGCGTGCAGGAGATGCTTGGGTGGCCCGAAAAAATGTCTGCCCACTTTCATCATTCAGACATTGCGTGCCGAAGACTCGAGCACCAGCAAACACTCTTGAACCAGCCCTGCCATCACCTGAAGCAAGAGGTTATGATGCAGTGGAAATCAACCCTATATATCCTTCAGAGTGTGGAGGGGCAGCAAAAGGCCATTCAAGCCTATACACACACCTATGACATAGGCGAAGGAAGGGTTATGCACCTGAATGAAGCGCAATGGAGAATGATTTCCGTGTTGTGCAAGGTTCTCCAGCCCTTCGAACTTGCCAAACGTGAAGTCAGTTTAGACACTGTCAGCTTGAGTCAGGTCATTCCCCTCATCATGCTTTTGCAGAAGCAGCTGGAGAACGTGAAGGAGGAGCTAAGTTGGAGCGATTCCGCATGGTATGTGGGACTTGTGGATGAAGCCCATCATTTGCTTTGCCAGGATTCCTGGGTGGTCAATCTGTTGAAATCAGACCAGTACATTTTGGCCACCATGCTTGATTCTCTCTTTCTGGAGGACACAAGCCTGCAGAGGTGCAAATACTTGCTGGTGAAAATACTGTCAGCTGAAGTGGAATGTTACAGGTCAACAGCTCCTTCTTCATTTTCTCCCACAACTGGGGGTGCCAGGAAACAACTTAGATATCCAAAGCAACCTGCTGGCGGTGATGCAGGGCAGGCAGGACCAAGGTTGGACATCTGGTCCAGACTGATGGACCTGGCAACAATTTCTGACATGTCTACTCTCACTGCATATGATACTGTCACCATTGACAGAATGGTGGAGAATTACATCGGTTACAGCATCCAAGTAGGCGTGTCAGACAGTCCATACCTGTACTGGCAGGAAAAAGGGGCAATATGGAGGCCCCTGTACAAACTGGCTCTATTTTACCTTAGTTACCTTGCCTCCAGTGTGTACTCCGAAAGAGTGTTTAGTGCAGCCGGGAACCTTGTCAGCGAAAGGCGTAGGAAGTTGGTTCCACAAAATGTGGAGAAGATGATGTTCATCAAAATGAATGATCAATTCTTCCAGGAAGACCAGCCTCCAGAACATACAGACGGACCTGTGGTGGTGGATTCCAATGGGGACGAATAAATACTCTGTGAGGATGAGGATAACACTGAAGAGGGTGAGGAATCAGTGGATGAGGAGGATCAGGACAACATCTTGCCTCTGTAGAGCTAGTTTGTGCAGGGACAGATTAATTGCCAGCTTGTTTTTGGGGGGCCCAAACGAACCAATAATTTCAGCCACAGTCGTGTGGCAGACCCTGGCGCAGAAATGATTGGTTTGTTAAAGTGTGCATGTCCTGTTTATTCAACATAATCCCAAGGACAATTCCATCTTGCATCTCTTTTTTTTCTTTGCAGTATATACTCTTTGGGGCCTAGTTTTTCAAACTGCCATCCTGTCTGCCACTGCAGTGCCACTCCTAGATGGGCCACGTGTTTGTGCCGCCCACTTGTGTCGCTTAGCATAGTCATCCAGCTACCTCGGTGCAACCTTTTCTCCTAAAAACAATATTGTGAGGTGTTCAGAATAGACTGGAAATGAGTGAAAATTAATGTTATTGAGGTTAATAATAACGTAGGGAGAAAAAAAAAACAAATTCTGTGATTTTAGCTGTTTTTATGCTTTTTTCCAAAAAAATACAGATCCAAAACACAAAACCCAGAACACAAAACACGGAAGGCTGGTTTTGGCAAAACCAATCCAGAACCAAAACACAAAGAAAGATCCAGATCCAAAACCAAAACACAAAATACGAAAAGTTGCCGGTGCACACCCCTAATAAATATATATATATATATATATCTTTTTGCCAGAGGGTTGATTCTGGAAACTGTTATTTTATTCCGGTCACAGTCAGCGCTTCAAACAAGGAACATCAGGGGTTTTACCTTTCAACTTATCAGTCCCTTCTCTCCTATAGATGCTTTTAATCTTGTATGTTCGGATTAGTAAATGTCCCATTATTGTTCTTCTTTCAACATCCTCCCTGAGAGCTGGGACACACAAAAGGTGGTGTGGTGCAGTGACGTCTGCAGTTCCCAGCGCAATTGTACCTCTAAAGCATCAAATGCTCAACAAGAACAATTCTATAAAATCACCTTAAGTGCTGTGACACCACTAAACCAGAGAAATGGTCGTTCACATGAGGTGACACATTGCAGGGTTTATATACGGATGTAGCACTGACATTAATCATAATTAAAAAGGAGACAGTGATAGAAGTGACCGGGGTTGATAGAAATTATATTAAGGCATCAAGGTTTACAGGGCACCTAAAACACTGAATGAGTGGCATAATGTCACCCATATAGGGCTTGATTTCCCGGTACACCCCTGCCCTTGGGAGGCACAGATTCTCTAAATAAACATGGCCACTAGTATTAGTGCAACTGCAGCAGGGGACGTGGCTACAGGAAAAGAGGTGGAGTCTATGGAAGACTGGACAGAGCCATTTTCGTCACTATGGGGGCGTGCCCAGCACTCTCCGAGATGCTGGGCAGCCCCCAGGCTCTCCCTACACAAGTGAAGAGGTGCCATGCGAATGCGCACGCACGGCATCTGTTCTCCTGCTGCACACCCACTGCTCTAGTATGCAAAGCAGCGGTTTGTGCTCCCCCCAACTTCCCCCCCACCGTGGGACACTGCGGCCCATGGGTGGGACAGTGGAACAATCCCAGAAAAACAGGACTGTCCGGCAGAAAGAGGGACAGTTGGGAGGTATGCACTTACCTGTCCATAGTGCTGCTCTGAGCAGCAGAAGTCACTGGGAAAATGGCAGCGGCAATTTTCCCGGTAATTCTCGAATGCGCAGTACTGCTGTCCCCGGGTAGCGTAGACGTCATTTTCACGGAGACCCGCACATGCGCAGCAGAATATGCCACTAAGCAAGAATCTACTGCTACGCACCGAGACAGCCGAAGGCAGGAGGGTGCTTGCACTGAGACTGCACATAGGCCCCCTCCTCTCTTAAAATGCCCCTGATTCAGGGGGCATTGGCCGCGAAAATGGGTACCTGTACCTGCAGCCTAAAGAGATATAAGAGGTTCACCTTATTGAAATACAAGAGGACTCTCGGTCACTGGGAGGGTACATACATACATGTCAAACAGAGCTGTAACTAGTCATTCCCTTACTCACCCAACTAGGGAGATCACCTATGTATGTATCTGGGAGGGGCCACAAAGATTTCACACAGAGCTGTAACTAGGCATTCCCTTACTCACCCATCTAGGGAGATCACCTATGTATGTATCTGGGAGGGGCCACAAAGATGTCACACAGAGCTGTAACTAGTCATTCCCTTACTCACCCATCTAGGGAGATCACCTATGTGTGTATGTCGGAGTAGCCACAATGATGTCACACAGAGCTGTAACTAGGCATTCCCTTACTCACCCATCTAGGGAGATCACCTATGTGTGTATCTGGGAGGGGCCATAATGATGTCACACAGAGCTGTAACTAGGCATTCCCTTACTCATCTAGGGAGAGCACCTATGTATGTACCTGGGAGGAGCCACAATGATGTCACACAGAGCTGTAACTAGGCATTCCCTTACTCACTCATCTAGGGAGATCACCTACAGTCAGGTGCATAAATATTGGGACATTGTCAGAATTTTCATATTTTGGCCTCTATTCACCACCACAATGGCTTTGAAATGAAACAAACAAGATGTCCTTTAACTGCAGACTTTCAGATTTAATTTGAGGGTAATTACATCCACATCAGGTGAACGGTGTAGGAATTGCAACGGTTTCTATATGTGCCTCCCACTTTTAAAGGGGCCAAAAGTAATGGGACTATCAACTCAAAAGCTATTTCATGGACAGGTGTGGGTTATTCCCTCGTTATTTCATTATCAATTAAGCAGGTAAAAGGTCTGGAGTTGATTCTAGGTATGACATTTGCATATGGAATCAGTTGCTGTCGACTCTCAATATGAGATCCAAAGAGCTGTCACTATCAGTGAAGCAAGCCATCATTAGGCTGAGAAATCAAAACAAACCCATCACAGAGATAGCAAAAACATTAGGTGTGGCCAAATCAACTGTTTGGAACATTCTTAAAAAGAAAGAACGCACCGGAGAGCTCAGCAACACCAAAAGACCCGGAAGACCACAGAAAACAACTGTGGTGGATGACAGAAGAATTATTTCCCTGGTGAAGAAAAACCCCTTCACAACAGTTGGCCAAATCAAGAACACTCTCCAGGAGGTAGGTGTATATGTGTCAAAGTCAACAATCAAGAGAAAACTTCACAAGAGTGAATATAGAGGGTTCACCACAAGATGTAAACCATTGGTGAGCCTCAAAAACAGGAAGACCAGATTAGAGTTTGCCAAACAACATCTAAAAAAGCCATTACAGTTCTGGAACAACATCCTATGGACAGATGAGACAAAGATCAACTTGTACCAGTGTGATGGGAAGAGAAGAGAATGGAGAAGGAAAGGAACTGCTCATGATCCAAAACATACCATCTCATCAGTGAAGCATGGTGGTGGTAGTGTCATGGCGTGGGCATGTATGGCTGCCAATGGAACTGGTTCCCTTATATTTATTGATGATGTGACTGCTGACAAAAGCAGCAGAATGAATTCTGAAGTGTTTCGGTCAATATTATATGCTCATATTCAGTGAAATGCTTCAGAACTCATTGGACAGCGCTTCACAGTGCAAATGGACAATGACCCGAAGCATACTGCAAAAGCAACGAAGAGTTTTTTAAGGCTAAAAAGTGGAATGTTATGCTATGACCAAGTCAATCCCTTGACCTGAATCCGATTGAGCATGCATTTCACTTGATGAAGACAAAACTGAAGGGAAAATGCCCCAAGAACAAGCAGGAACTGAAGACATTTGCATTAGAGGCCTGACAGAGCATCACCAGGGATGAAACCCAGCGTCTGGTGATGTCTATGCGTTCCAGACTTCAGTTTGTAATTGCCTGCAAAGGATTTGCAGCAAAGTATTAAAAAGTGAAAGTTAGGTTTAGGATTGTTTAGTTTGTCCCATTACTTTTGGCCCCTTAAAAAGCGGGAGGCACATATAGAAACCGTTGTAATTCCTACACCGTTCACCTGATTTGGATGTATTTACCATCAAATTAAATCTTGAAGTCTGCACTTAAAGCACATCTTGTTTGTTTCATTTCAAAGCCATTGTGGTGGTGAATAGAGGCCAAAATATGAAAATTCTGACAATGTCCCAATATTTATGCACCTGACTATATGTATGTATCAGGGAGGGGCCACAAAGATGTCACACAGAGCTGTAACTAGGCATTCCCTTACTCACCAATCTAGGGAGATCACCTATGTATGTATCTGGGAGGAGCCACAATGATATCACACAGAGCTGTAACTAGGCATTCCCTTACTCACCCATCTATGGAGATCACCTATGTATGTATCTGGGAGGGGCCACAATGATGTCACACAGAGCTGTAACTTGGCATTCCCTTACTCACCAATCTAGGGAGATCACCTATGTATGTAACTGGGAGGAGCCACATTGATGTCACACAGAGCTGTACCTAGGCATTCCCTTACTCACCAATCTAGGGAGGGGCCACAATGATGTCACACAGAGCTGTAACTAGGCATTCCCTTATTCACCCATCTAGGGAGAGCACCTATGTATGTATCTGAGAGGGGCCACACTGATGTCACACAGAGCTTTAAATAGGCATTCCCTTACTCACCCATCTAGGGAGAGAACCTATGTATGTATCTGAGAGGGGCCACAATGATGTCATACAGAGCTGTAACTAGGCATTCCCTTACTCGCCCATATAGGGAGATCACCTATGTATGTATCTGGGAGGAGCCACAATGATCTCACACAGAACTGTACCTAGGCATTCCCTTACTCACCCATCTAGGGAGAGCACCTATGTATGTATCTGAGAGGGGCCACAATGATGACATACAGAGCTGTAACTAGGCATGCCCTTACTCACCCATCTAGGGAGATCACCTATGTATGTATCTGGGAGGGGCCACAATGATGTCACACAGAGCTGTAACTAGGCATTCCCTTATGCACCCATCTAGGGAGAGCACCTATGTATGTATCTGGGAGGGGACACGATGATGTCACACAGAGCTTTAACTAGGCAAACCCTTACTCACCCATCTAGGGAGAGCACCTATTTATGTATCTGGGAGGAGCCACAATGATGTCACACAGATATGTAACCAGGCATTCCCTTACTCACCCATCTAGGAGATCACCTATGTATGTATCTGGGAGGGGCCACAATGATGTCACACAGCTGTAACTAGGCATTCCCTTACTCACCCATCTAGGGAGAGCAACTATGTATGTAAATGGGAGGGGCCACAATTATGTCACACAGAGCTATAACTAGGCATTCCTTTACTCACCCATCTAGGGAGACCACCTCTTTATGTATCTGGGAGGGGTCACAATGATGTCACACAGAGCTGTAAGTAGGCATTCCCTTACTCCTCCATCTAATCTAGGGAGACCACCTCTGTATGTATCTGGGAGGGGCCACAATGATGTCACACAGAGCTGTAACTAGGCATTCCCTTACTCACCCATCTAATCTAGGGAGAGCACATGTATGAATATGGGAGGGTCCACAAAAATGTCACATATTAATAAAGTAGAACTGGTAACCTCAGAATAAATAACCAAATGTTTGTAGCATGGGAATAGCCGAAAGAGATTTAAAAAGTTATAATTTTTTTCTTAGTAATTGGCATTTTAATAGTACAGTACATTACTTTTCTTCCCTTGAAAAATGTTGCAATATAATAAAAACAGTTGTCACTATAACAATCAGTATGCAGATAAGTAACATTTCTAAAAATAAATCATACAGTCTCAACAAAATAACATAGCCATAAAATAATATAGACCATAAAATAAAACTTAAAAATAAGGTAAAATGTTACTCACTGATAGGTAAAACTGGACCTGTTTCACGGCACCTGGGCGCTTCCTCAAGCAGTAAAGGAAGTGGCCAGGAGCTGTGAAACACATCCAGTATTACCTATAAGTGAGAAATATTTTACACGGTTTTTATAGGCATCCTCTAAAACCTCTGCCTGCACAACTTGCCTTTTCTCTATATGTCTAGCCGCAGAGCCTGCAATGGAATAGCTCTTGGGCATAAATACAGTATGTGCCTCATTGTTATGCCTGTCTTATTCCCAACATTGTGGATGGCTCTTGAACTCCTGAATGTAGCCACTGGCAAAACAACTCCAAAGGCAGGTGTAAGAACTGCTATGGCACTTCTACTATCCTATTTCTGAGATACAGGTGAGTAGTTTAAATGAGAAGGCCGTTTCAAGTTTTTGGAGACTTAACAGAATGAGACACTGTTGTGTCTATGTTTCATCTCGGGCTCTAATCCTGAAGTCAGCATAGCGACTCCTTTACTGTGAAGTCCTTCCTCTATGGTATCTCTCTATACTATTCAGAGTATTTCTTCCTGATTTTTCCCCCATGTTCCAGGGCTTTCTATAACTTTATCTTTTCTGTTACACTTTAAACTGCAGTACAATCTGATTGCTGCTCTCAATAGTAACAGAGCTACAAATATAGATCACACTATTCTCCACTCCCATTCACTGTACAGGTGCAAATCTATACTCACTACACCCAATATGAACATCATCATCTGTAAGGTGCCACAAGCTCACCAGCAACTGATTAATAAAACATAGAGAAAGCAGAACAAGTCCAGAAAAGGTTGATGGAGAAGGTGTAGATATGAGATAGAAGGTCTAGAAGGGCAATTACTCATGACTCATAGACTAAAAGGAGAGAACAGTACTGAGTCAACATGAGCTAATGGATTTCTGAGTAATGGAAAAGTACCTGGTAGTACCCACAGGGAGCAGTATCAGGTGGGGGTAGGATAGTGAAGAGCGCGGTTTGGGAGAGTATTTAGAACATTTGAAGGATGGGGAAAATCTGATGATTTGTGGTAAGGTATCCCTTGGTAAGAAGCAGCACAGGAAAAGTCCTGGAGGTAGGAGTATGAGATGGTAATCAGAGAGCAGGAGAGGCGTAGGTCTGTGGCAGATCAAACACAGAGGTGATATGTGTGATGACAGAGCTGATGGCCCCTTACTACTCTCTATGCTAATCTAATACATAATTCTAAACCAATAGAATTTAAAGGAAAAAATATGGTAAAATTAATGACAGGTTCCATACATACATATATATATATATATATATATATATATACCTTTCTTATAAAATATATTTATATAGTATTGTTATTACCATCCTAAAAGCCATCCCCGGGCAGTGGTAGTTCTGCAATGCAGAACATACTGTACACTGTTACTGGCCCCAGTCTCTGTCACCAGACTGCACTACAGATATCAAACTCAAAAGAAGCTAAAGCTCCCAGTGGCCCTTGCTGCCGGGAGCTTCTGATTCCCGTCAGCGGCAGCCCGACATCAGCAGAGTTCCGAACAGCGGAAGCCCAACAGCGCTGGAAATCCCGATCGTGGATAGGTGAGTATCTACTAACCTAACCCCCCTAACCCTAACCCTCCTTAGGGGTGCCTAACCCTAACTTCCCCCCCAAGTGCCTAACCCTAATCCCCCCTCTAAGTGCCTAACCCTAACCACACCCTTCCCCGCTACCTAAACCTAAGTCCCCTGGGGGGTGCCTAACCCTAAGTCCCCCCCCCCCGGAGCCCTAATCCCAACCCTCCCCCCCGTGGCTGTCCGCTCGCGGTGCCCGGCATCTCTACGATCGGGATGCCGGGCGCCGGTCTCCCGGCATCGGGGAAATGCGGGCGTCTACATCTAGACACCTGGCATTTCACCCTTGCCGGGATATGACAGTCGGGAAGCCGGCTGCCGGTATTTAGGCAGTCGGCTTCCCGGTTGCATACCATTAAACATGCATTTTATTAACTAAAAAATATAATAGTACCCATTTAAATGTACCCACAATTTAACTACAGCTTTTTAAAATCACCAAAGATATTGTTGTTTTTCAAATTTACACTCTAATGCAAAAGTGTATATTACAGCCATTTAACTCAATGTAGGAACCTCAAAAAAATTAATTACAGCTATTAATACACTTCTAAATTGAGTACCAGGGTCACTTTGCCTTCTTTTTGGGGTACAGCCTGTTGTTTAAAAATAAACCAGTCTTTTTAGCTAGTTTCAATATGCACACATCCGCGTTTTCGCAACTGAATAGGGCGAAAAGTGGGTGTGAGGACAGTGAAAGTATGCGATAACTTCGCGTACAAACAGGCAAATGAGCTGAAAACATCAGCGAATGCCACGACTTTTCGCCTAAAATTTGGTTGTCATTTGTTCACTTGTAATTAATGCCAACTTAATGTTTGTTTACAGCACAGCCAATTAGAAGGCCTTCCACAGCACAATCCACTCCACTTGATTATGAATGTCCCAGTAATTTTTAAATCAACAATTAATAAACTGCCTTTGTAGGGACAAAAATGTAAAATACACCATTAAATTAATGGAAAAATAATGTGTACTATACCACATAGTATAAACTAACCTAATGAGGGAGTATATAGTTTCAATCCTCAGATGAAAAATGTGAAGACATTCATTTGAAATAATGTTGAGTTTTAATATTTAATTCCAAAAATCAAGGTTTTTTCTTTTTAACAATAGAAAATGTATTGTCTTTTGCAAACAATTTCCCTGAAGATGGTAGAGATTTTTGAAAAAGGGGCGGCAACCATTTTTGAAATAGTTTAAAAAAAAATGCATTGAAGAAGAAAAAACCTCAAAACACAGTGGTACCATGTGGGCCAGTAGACAAGGGATAAAGTTTAAGGAAGTGAGGAAAGCGGTGGCTGTTAGTATGGTAAACAAAGGTGTAAGCGTATAGTAATTACTTTAGGTAAAAATATAAGCACATTTTTAGTTGATAATATGATTTAAAAATCTGCAAATTTATCATCCACAACCAAAAATAGGACCATCATATGCAATGGCCCAGCACACCACTACTGAGGTCCCAACAACACATGTGGCAAGTGATATGGAGCAGACGTCAACACAAATTTGCACATCTCCAGGTCCTGAACTGGATTCTGGTAAGGGACATCAAACCTATATTTGTGAAAAGAAAACAGTTAATTATTTTGCATTCATATTAACATCTCACATACAGCAGTCATTTTTAATAGACTAAAAAGATTAAATTAAATTAAATTAAAAGATTAAAAGCTTAAAATATATATTATTATTATTATTATTATTATTATTATTATTATTATTATTTTAGATGAGGTTAACACATTTTGTTAAAAAATTTAACGTTAACATACCTAATTTTTTGTATGTAGATTTTGATATATCACTATTGGAGGCATGTTCCATGCCACAGCCAGTGCCACATGATGATGAGGAATAAACTTTCACCTAGCATTTGGAGCAAATATCACCAACGCCCGAAGAATTCCAAGAGGAACAGCCACAGACATCACCACTACCTGCAAGGAATAGGAATGAGGAAATACTCCAAGCCATGCAATCCTTTGAAAAAACACAGGTGGAGTTTCTACATCAACAAAGGGACCAAAACACAAAAAATAATAGACAAATTAGGAGACTAACTTCAGTTTTAGCTCAAATTAATAGCAACATAGTGCCGCTGAGTACAGCTATAGAAATCCAAAACCAAAACAACATTGCAAACAAATGCTATTAATCAGCTAACTGATGCAATCACAACAATACAGTAGGCACACAAATCTTGGCAAGGTTACCTAGATATACAGGGTCAACTTCAGATAGCAGTACACCAACTGCAAGCACAACACCACCCACACCACCAAGACATGGTCTCCGAACATGTGGTGGCCTAAGCAGTAGACCTGCAGA
Organism: Taudactylus pleione; assembly: GCA_031769625.1. NCBI lineage: Eukaryota > Metazoa > Chordata > Amphibia > Anura > Myobatrachidae > Taudactylus > Taudactylus pleione. The sequence continues at coordinate 3,830,910 of JAUIMM010000310.1, read as the reverse complement.
TCAGCACCATATTCTAAGAGGAAAAAATTATTTAATCTGTTAGTAATGTTTAGAGATTTGTGAAATGTTGTTTGCTTGCATTGTTTTTTTCAAAAAACATTTGTATAGTTCAACACTTACTTTAAAAAAAATGGTTTATTTTATTTTGAAGCCCATGTGGGATTAAAATTTTGTAAAAAAAATAAAAATTATCTTTATCGAAAACTTTTTTGTAAATTATCAAAAGATCAACAAAAGAAATTGCATGTTTGAAGGAGTACAGTTTGAAATACTTGATATTTTGATTCAATAAACATACAAAACTAATGACTATGGTTTTATTTTACAAAAAACTAATTTTATAACATACAAAATTAGACAATTACAAATACTTAATTCTTTACACTGATTTTATACATGAACACCTAACTGAATAATTACATTTGTGGGATTGATTTTTACCCAAAAAAATATTCACAAACTGAAATAGTTGTCAATAAGTGTAGACCTAATCTGCTTTCCACTTTCTGATCTCACATAGTCTGTATTTCGTAACAAAACCTCTGCCTGCTCGCTGTCTATTGCATAATTTTGGGGGAGTGGTTGTTTAAATGCAAGATTATGCAATAGACAGCAGCAGAGCACAATATTGGACACTTTTGCTGGATGATATAATAATATGCCTCCCGATTTATCAATACACCTGAATCTTGTTTTTAATAGGCCAAAGGTGCATTCTATCACGGATCGGGTGGGTATATGTGCCTCTTTATATTTATGCTCAGCAGGAGTTTGCAGATTTGACAATGGAGTCAGAAGCCAGGAATAACAGCCATAGCCTACATCACCTGTTGGGGCCAAAAAGGATTTTAAAAAAATTTAACAATATAGTAACATGTAGTATTAACTACTTAATTAACACTTACAGGTAAGTTAAACAATAACAATCCCTATGGCATTTGGTCCGCCTCAAATTTTGCACTGAGGGATGAATTGCTAAGGATGTAGGCATCATGGCATAAAACAGGATAGCCAGTCACAACACTCATGATTCTTAGTTTTGCATCACAGACCATCTGCACATTCATGGAATATGTATGATGTCTGTTTGTATAGACATGTGCATAATTCCTGGGTGGTCTCAGCCCAATGTGTGTGCAATCTATAGCTCTCAGAACATTAGGCATGCCTGAGAGACTATAGAAAGCTACTTTAAGTTCATGCCGGTGTTACTCCTGGCTGGGAAAGCAGATGTAGGTATTCCAGAGAAGGATCAATGCCTGCATGACTTGGGCCAGGTGCCTGCTAAAGATAGGCTGGGAAATACCTAGCACTCTACCTGAAACTGACAGAAAGGAGCCAGTAGCAAAAAAATGCTAAGCACACAACAGCTTGTGCAGGCCTGAGACGGCATGCGACCGTACAGTGTCTGGCTCAAGTTGAGTCTTGATGAAGTCATACAGCATCATGATGTTGGAACGTGAGAGGTAGAACATCTGTATGACCTCACCAGCAGACAAAGCTTTGAGGTTTATCCAACATTGAAAGGTTGCGGGCCACCTCATGAAGCTGCTGATGTTGCTTTGATTAATGCTCCTGGGTTCTCTCAGTCAGCTGGTTATTTGCATACCGCAGGTAGGTGCACAGCATAGCATAGCCTTGAGCAGCCACTGGGCCTGATTCAGAAGTGCTCGTAAATAGCGAGAGCTCACTCTGAATCAGAGTGGCCTGTTTTTTTTTTGGCCGGCCTCCAGGCCACTCGCTAAGCAGTGGGTGACCACCCACAGCTTTAGCGGGCAGCCAGGTGATGATCGCGACAGCCGCGACCATCGGGTTGCGATGAGGCCCTTGTGGTAGGGTCTCGTCCACCACAAGCCCCAGTGAACTAATAGATCAGGAAGTTCACTACTAACATCAAGTGTGATGTCTGTAGGGCTGCCCCCAAATGGCAGGCGTTCCTTCGGGAATGCCTCCAATTGGCCAGCCACCCCCCTGACCTGCCTACAAAACAGGGTGAGCTGTCGATCAACAGTGTTTAGTAGCTCAAATCGACTGTCTCTCATTCTTCTATTAATTTTGGGATTTGGAGTTTGATTTATGTTCGATTTGCAAATTGAACTATAGTAATTGAAGGGATCCTATATTCGTCTATAGGAAAACATTGATGTTTTGCAGAAATTTGATTTGAAATGAAATTCAGTTTTCTGTTCGATTTGACATTCGATTTGGACTTTGGTAAATCTCCAAACTCAAAATCGAACCTAAATCGAATGGCAAATTGAACAGAAATCAAAATCGAACTTTAGTAAATAAACCCCCAAGTGACTGTTATACAGACCAGAACAATTAGGATGCTCTGCATAATTATATGTAATTAATCAAAGGCGTAAAACAAATAAGTTGTCTAATGTAAAGAATTTTTCATTTATATGTCATATTCATACTTTTAGAGAGGGAAAAATAATAAAATAATAATTCAGTGTTGTTCATGGCTGTACGGGGCTCTAATATTTTCTGACAAAATCATTTTGTCAGTTCCATGCATTCCTTAGTAAGTGTGTATCAGTCCTATAATTGTAAAAGATGTCAATATATTTTTCAATATGTTTCGCTGATTGCCTGGCTTGCAGGCGGTATCTTGGGACTCGCCCAGCAGTGCACTGTATGGTGGCTGATTTTTTATTTTTTTTCCCCAGGTTGCACCGATGATGAACTCAAAGAGAACATAGATTATTAAGCGGTCCCAAGTGATTTTTTTTTTTATTTTTTTTTTAACTATTTTACTGTATACCTAAAAACTATAGTGAATCTAGAAATATCTATGCAGCCTACTCATGCGATGTATTGCATGCTGTCAAAATTCCTCATTATAAAATGTGCTTTTTTCATTAGAATTTATTTTTATAGCGTACGCTTATTCCGCAGCACTGAGCAGGGAAAACTTGGTCATGCACACCAGTCCCTGTTCCAGTCTATCTTACAATTTATATTCTCTACCTCATGGGCTCACACACATGTATACTAGGGTTAATTTATTTATTTATTTTTTATCAAATTTCAATTAACCAACCAGTATGTTTTTGGATTATCAGAGGAAACAAAGCACCTGGAAGACACCCATGCAAACACCCAGCGTTGTATTTATAATGGGTGCAGGGTGTGCGGTGCACACGGGCCACTGGGTATAGGGGGCCGACACTGCACACCCTGCTCCCATATTACACTTACCACCAGTGGCGGATTTTGCCGAGAGGCTGCGAGGCTGCAGCCCACCACAGTAAAATCTGCCACCTCAGTGTACTCAGTGCAGCCGTGACTACACTCGCTACACTGTGACTGGCAGTGGCTTCCTATTGGAAGTGCAATCTGCCAGTCAGATACACAACAGGCAGGCCCCAGGAGGAAGTGTCTCCTCCCTCTGGGACTGCCAGTCCGGGTTGCTATTGCAGAAAGCGGCTTCCAGGAGGAAGCCGCTACTCTGTCTTTCATCCAGCCCTACCCTGCTCCTAGGGGCTGCAGACAATGCAATCCTTTGGATACCAGTGAAAATGTGCATGCGCGGCTCTTTGTCACTAGTGTGCATGCGTCGGTCCCGGCGTCTGTCACATTGATTTTGCATGTGCCGGGACCCTGCCAGTAGCTACGCTGGTGGTGAGTCCCCCTCGGGGTGAGTCTTCATGGTGGTGGCAGCCCCCCTCCTCTAAGAGGGTAGGATCTGCCACTGCTTACCACTCTGGAGTCCCACATCGGCGCTGGTGTCAGCACTGTAAAAAAATGCCTGGAAAATGGCCGCCGCTGCTATTTTCCCGGCATTTAGCATATGTGCAGTATGGAAAACACCGGGAAAATTGGCTGCCGTGCCATTTTATCAGTGACTTGCGCATGCGCTGTACACTCTGGGCATAGACTAGTGCCCAGAGTCTATCGCTGTGCTCAGTGCACTGCCGCCACCGGAGAGAGAGGGGGAGCCCCGGATGGAGACTGAACATGGGCCCCCTCCTCTCTTGACATGTACCTGCAAACACCGGTAGAACATATAAACCCCATATGCATGTATTATTTGCATGCAAGCTGTATTAGTCATCATTTATGAAGCATACTGTGTACTGTAGGTGTTACACAAAACAACTTATTTTTGGCTCTTTGTGCACCTATGTGTGAGGAAAAAAAGTGACATGACGCAGTGTAAATAAGTATAAATCACACAACGAACTCCAAGTTTGTATCATGTTAGAGTAACATATTTTATTAAATAAAGCATTTCCATTTTTATCCTAATATTATTTTAGCCCTTTTTTAATGTGCGTGTTTGCACCGCCACCGGTGCGAACTAGTGGGATAAGAGGGCCATAGCAGGGCTATAATCCACCCTGTGCTGGCCCCAAACATGTGACAAGGGGGCAGGGCTGCCAGGATCAGGAAGAAGAGGAGTTTGCAGACCATCCTTTGAATGCTCCAGGCCACTCTGTGGTGGCTCTACAGGCTGCAAGGTGCGTCCACACATCAATCGCTACTGCCCTGCAGGGCAACTCTTTAGTATATAGAGAGAAGCCCTATTTCCAGAGAAAGGGATCACCTTCCATGAATATATAAACCATTAAGGATCCTATTTATCCGAAATGGCATATATCTTCTGAAAATTAGCAGCACATATCGCCGCTTAACACATTCCAAAAAATATATAAATATGTTGGAGTTATCAATGTCTTCACACCGAGACAGCTCTTCTGAAAACTAGCTGTCCCAGCGACTATGTCTCCTGGTGTCCCATGGGAAGAGCAAAGAGCATCATTATTACACATTTACAAAAGACTCCTCTGCGACAGGGTGAATGGGGTGAACGGGCACATGCCCCAAATGAAAAAAGTTATGCGAGCATCACTGGATTTCTTCTCAGACGGTGAATTCAATTTTTTGTGTGTATGAAAACACATGGCATAATACAATGGAATAAAACGCCAAAGTGGCATCATAATCAAGTTGCAAAAACAAACAAAAAAAAAACCCAGAAAAAACTCTGAAAAATGACAAACAAAAAAAAAAGATACCGAAATAGAAAGAAAAACAAATCCAACTACAGTATAATATACAGTATACAGTGGCACAATGCAGTCTATGGGACTGTTGATGATGGCGTTACCTAGGGCGTTCCAGCGCAGAAAAAAATAACTTACGCGGCTATGAAATTCTTTGCTTCTGTCTTACAGGATAGTACTGTAGGACACCATTTATTATACACTTATTATAGCTGTAGCGTGTTACAACAAAAGCATCAGATAGAGTTTTAGACCAGATGTGTTCAACAGATGCGTCAGGAAGAGGAAAGAGAATTACTAATGGTGGCCTATGGCAAAAAAGTAGCCCTGGAAAAAATTAACACCATCCACTAAATGAAATCATGATACCGATGGAAGGGGAAAAAAAAATCTGTTTATGGATCTTATGTTTCTCCAGATGTTACATCTTCTCGCCCAAGGCAAGAAGTTATCAAATACAGAACTCACTAGTGTTGTACAGAATAAGCTATAAAGAGCAGATCTGTCATATTTGCTAAAAGAGGAAGCAATTAAAAGTTATAAAGTGATATTTTAAACTTTTATGACTTTGAGTGAGAGCAGTTGTAGGTGTACGAAATGCTGTAGCCACTAACATACTGCTTTAGTTTATCTCCAATCCAAGGAACAAAAATATCTTCTGGTTTGCTGAAGTTTGTGCGATGAGTTGCTGGATACAAAAATCTGTTTGTCTGGTGAACATTGAAACGGTCGACATTCAGATGGTCGACATATTCTGAATGTCGACAGTGAGAGCGTTGATATGGTCATTGAGTCGACCACCAGTATGTAGACATGTATTTTGGTCGACATGGTTTAATGGTCAAAACATTCAAAAGGCCAGCAGTTAACATGTCAACACGAAAATGTCAATATATGATTTTTTTAATGATTTTTAGGGTTAGGTTTAGGGTTAAAGTTAGGATAAAATAATGACAAGTTAAATGATGACCTTTTGAAAGTGTCGACCATTTAACCATGTTGATTTAATACACATCTACATATTAGAGATGCGCGCCGACCCCTGTGTTTTGGTTTTGGTTTTGGATCCGGATTCACCTTCGTGTTTTGGTCTTGGTTTTGCAAACCCTCCTTTTTTTTTTTATATTTATTTGTAAAATACTACGGGGTCTATTTACTAAGCAGTGTTATGGAGCATACACGGTCAGATGTGTCAGATGTGTCAGATAAACGATTGAACGATTGAACGATTTAACCAACGATTTTGCAAACGATTTGAACGATTTGAACTACGAACGATTTCTGACTGCATTAAAATGAGTGAAATCGTCCAAAACTGACTGCAAACACATCAGATGTCAGATATCGTTATCTGACTATCGGGAACGTGAATCGTTCATCGTTCATCATTCAGACGTGTCAGAATGATTGAACGATTTTTTAAATCGTTATCGCTCAGATCTGAAGAAATATCTGACCGTGTTTATGCACCATTAGGAGACAGAGTGAAAAGTGATAAGGTGCCAGCCAATCAGCTCCCAACTGTCATTTTTCAAACACAGCCTGTGAGATGACAGTTGGGAACTGATTGGCTGGCACCTTATTACTTTTCACTCTGTCTCCTAACACTGCTTAGTAAATAGACCCCTACATCTCATTTGCATTGTAGCTACATACAAAGCTGCCAATAGTGTACCAGAGACACTATGTTGTGACTTATGTTGCAAAATAATTAGTACAATAAACGTACAAAGTCACAGATTCAGCATAATGGAAGGCGAATGGAGGAATAGTTGCGGCTGCTCCTACTGGAAACTTTTTTACTCAGATTTGAGACTAATGGCCGTATTCAATTAGATGCGAAAAGCCGTAATCGGTGAAAAAGGTTCGCGTATTGCCGCTTTACGCCTGGTCGGAACTTATCTCCAAATTCAGTTTCCAGCCGGAATTTGCTTAAGCGGAAAGTCAATGCAATGTAATAGGCAAAAATGTTTCTCCTAAGAATAGCCGGTGAAAGAAGTGCAAAATCTTTTTTTTGGGGTGCAAACGTGGTGGAATGACCCAGAACCCTCGGCACAGTCCCCCAAAGGTCAAATCTTGCAATAAACAAAAACAAAGGGCCTGATTCAGACCCACTCGCAAGCGGCTGTCCGCTCGCAAGTGGGTCGATGTTGTGCTCTGTGCATGCGCACGACGGCGGGAGCTCCATCGTGCGCATGCGCCAGACGCGACGAGCGAAGGACTTTCCTTCGCTCGTTGTGTCTGATCAAAGGGGGCGTGCTGTCGATGTTGTTTGACAGCACGCCCCCTTTGGTGGGCGTGCCGGGGCGTGCCTCCCTGACGGGGGCGTTCCCACGGGAACGCCTCCCATCAGAAGCCGGCCCACTGACATCACTAGTGATGTCAGTGGGAGTGATTTTGGCTCTGATAGAGCCAAAATCACTCCGGGGCTTGCGGTTGAAAACCTCAACCGCAGGCTCCGGCTCGCAGTTTCGATGGTCGCGATGGTCACGACCATCGCGGCCATCAAACTGCATGCTCGTATAGGCTGTGGGTGGTGACCCACAGCTATACGAGCGTCCAGGAGGACGCTCCATTTTTATGGAGGGCGGCCCTCATTCAGAGCGTGCGCTCTGCTCAGAGCGTATGGCTCTGAATGAGGGCCAAAGACCCAAAAAAGTACTTTCATTTTTGTGGCGAAAAAGTAAAAAATGGGGGGTGGGGGGGCAAGCATAAAAACTAGCTAAATAAACTTCTTGGGGGGTCTGTAAGGATGGGGCAGGTGTTTTTGGGATTGCAGGTGCTTTTTTGACGTTATTTAGAAGTTCACTGTAGAGACATAAAAATATGCTAGCACCCATTTTCAAGTAACCCAAATGTGACTGAACTACTTATCTTCACCAGATACTACAGCTTTATGCCATTCTTCACCGCAAAGATGCTAATAGAAGCAATTTAAACTACTTAAGTACCCCAAACTCTATTATTAGGGCTATTAGTACACCTCTACATTGATTCCCTATGTTAGTGCATCTTTTTTGGGGGTACAGACTGATTTCCCCACTTCTGACAGTACTTTCCACCTGTACCGCATTCGCCAATTTCCGTTTTCACGTGTTCAGGAATTGAATAGGGAGAAAAGCGGGGACGTGCATGTAAAGTTTTCGCCTCTAAAACAGGCGAAGGAGGCATAAAGTTGGACAGGCGAAACTTGTCCGACTTTTCGCCTCTAATTGAATACGGGCCTAAGTCGCACACAGATATAAGTACCGCACACCCCATTGGTCAGTGTAAGCTGGTTATGTGGTTTTGGCTTTTAGCTGTGCAAATGAGACACAAATTTTGAAAAAATCAAAGATTGAGGCCAGGGCTGTAACCAGTGGCTAGCCAGGATGGTGCCCACTAGAGGTGCCAGCCAAGTAGAAGGAGGGGAGTGCCACAAGAAGAGGATTAGATTATACCCTCACCTCCCACAGCCTCAGCTGTCAGCCAGCGGCTACAGAACACCTCTTTGGAAGTACATCTGTCACAGCCTTTTTTAGCCGGCCCTCAAATACATCTCCCTTTCAAACCATATTTACATTACTGCAGTAATTGCTGAGAACTTTAGCAATTTTTATATAATGATTAAGTATTTGTAGTGTATACGTCAGTGGTTTATAAGCGCATAGAATTTATTATTGAATGCTGGTTTGTTTCTCTACAATCCAATCATATTTGAATTTTATTGTGTGTTATTTTGCTTATTAATATTGTGATTTTTTTTCTATCCAAGAGTCTTGTTCACTAATTTAAGACAGCACATCCTTCCTCTTTATTGCTTAGACACTGGATTTGATCTCAGCTAGTTAGCGCACACACCTTTCAATCAGTGGCGGAACTCCCGGAGACAATGGAGTTATTTTCCACCTGGCACCAGCCCTGAAGGAGGCATCTGGCTCCATTGTCACTCGGCCGTTCCGGGTCCACCTGCTGCTAAGGACAGAGGGGCAGCTGAGCGCTGATCAGTAGTGGCACTCCTTCATGACCTGCTGCTGTCGGAGTGCTCTATGGTTGCGGACATCAAATAGCATGTGACCTCCTCGACTCACCTGAGCCTACCCGACTGAGGAGCCAGAACTTGGAGAAACTCCAGCACTTACCAGGCAGGGGAGCGGCTCAAAGTTTTCCTCGCCCCCAGCACCCCCAGGCTGCTGCTGCCTCCATGCAGTGCTCATGCTGTTCACTGCTGCAGCCAGCGGGAGAGCAGCCCAGATAAGCAGGGGCAGTGGTGTCTGCGGACAGGCACCAGTCAGTGCTTTGACTGAGCAGCATGGAGGGAATAGGAGACCCTTGCTCTAATAGGTAAAAATAACAAAGTGAAGGGAAACTGCATTCAGCATGCATGGGGAGGGGGTGTATCATGGAGGGCAGGACAGAGCACAGAGGAGGGGAGAGAAGGGAGTCTAGAAAAGGAAATCTAGTAGAAGGGGGGCACAGAGGTGCAAAAGGAAGTATAGATAGAGGTACAAAGGGCCCAGATGGAGAGACAGAAGGGGTACAGATTAAGGCACAGAAAGGTAGGAGGGGGATCTGAGAGTCAGAATGGGGCACAAGTGTGTAGGCTTGCCATATCATCCCTTTAACTCAGGATACATGTGGATTATACAGGTTCTGTAGCTGATGAAAACCAGGTGATATGGAGACTTGAAGTCAACCAGCTACAGAACCTGTGTAATTCATGTGTGTCCTGAATTAAAGGGATGATCTGGCGAGCTTACACATATAGAAGCACGGACAGACAGAAGGGGGTACAGGTAGAAGGAAATGTGTGATTGGTTGGTTTAGGTATCACAAAATTACTTGTTGTAGACAGATCACTCAACTGTTTTGTTTTCAAATAAAAAATAATAGCGTAGAGGCAAGTGTTTCAGGGGCGACATATCCCAACAGACGTCAGCAACAAAGGGATTCTCCCTATGCATGCTGCGGGCTCCAACTGATCCGCACCTATTCCTCTGTACAGTTGGCCACATATAGGTGTCTGATCGCAAACATCGGGGGACTGCAGCAGATATCTCTTATATTTGATGTGGTCCCCCTAGACACACTCGGGGGATACTGTAAATTTGCAGATGGCTCACGAAAATGGATGTTTTCTCCCAGGGGGATATCCTGCAAATTTACTTCAGCAAATTGGCCCAATAGAAAAATTCTATTTTAGTGCGTTTGTGAGTGAGCGCGTGTATAGATTGATAGATATTCACCACATTTATTTTCCCTTTTTTTCTTGGGGGGGGTGGGGGTGGGGGGGCGCTGCCGAACTAGAACTTGCCTCCGGGGCGACTGGGATGAACTTACGCCACTGCTTTCAATGTACTGTACTGCTATCATACTTATCTGTCTGGTAGAAGAGGTAAGTGCCTGAGGCTCATGCCTGTATTTATAATTAGCACTTATTAAGTAATTATTTGCTAGGATTTCTGTGGTGATTGATGAGCCACAACACAGAGTAATGTTGTCTACTGCTGTATAGCTGGCTGCATCTTACTTTAATGTGAATATATTGTTTTTTAAAGTTAGGATTATTGGCTATGCTACAGACTGCTTTAATGTTGGTATCACGTGTTGAATCCATACCTCGTACCAAGCTGAAGGAGGGGACAAGTCATTCACTTTACCAGGGGTGCCAGGACCCCTAGATATGGCACTACTTGCAGCAACTGAGTCATGAGGACCCTGGTACTCTGAGATGAGCTATTTGATGTGCCTAGAATCACGGTCTATGAGAACACATTGTTGGAGATGGGAGTGCTCTCCCTAGCTGTCTCCTCCTTTTTGTAATGATGTATCACTGCCAGGATTACGTCATGACCAGGCTTGTGCATCACTGTGTAGATTGTCGCAGTAGCTCCTCTAGTGAGACCTCTTTTGTTATTACCTGTCATAACCATTACTGTTACCGCTGTTAATATTGTGCCTACTGCTGTCACTACTGTTAATTCTGTGTACACCACTGTTACTATTAAAACCCCTCAATTTCATATTCTACTGACCTCTATTACAACTAACCAGGTTACATCAATAGGTTATGGGCCCAGAACCCAGAGTGTGAAAGTATACAGAAAAGTCCTGAATTTGGATCAGCACAGAAAATGCACAGTGCAGTTGCCAGCATGAGCTTTAACAAATTGAGGGGCTCAGAGAAATATGCCACATGGAAATTCTCTATGGAGATGTAGTAAAAGCGAGAACAGTTGATGATCACAAATGATCCAGGTGACAATCCAAATCCTAAGGAAATGGATAGAGCCATGGAAACCACTGGCCTAGCTGTAGAACAGCACATGTATTCCACAATTCAAGGAAAAGTGTTAGCACATGACAATTGGTTAGCCCTGCAGGCAGCATATGAAGATAAAGGTCTGAATTGAAGGATAAACCTGAGATATACACAGTATGGTACCAAACTGAGAACATGCAGAGACATAAATGAGTGCATTGGCAATATGTGATCCATATTTCAGCAAGTGACATCTGTAAGAGTCCAAGTAGACTACAAGGAGGTTGCAAAGGCAATGCTGCAAAATCTTATGCCTCAATTTGATCTTTTAGTAGTGACTTTAGAATCAAGCGCAACGAAGATTGTGAGAGCTAAGCGCCTGAGCTTCAAGAACATATAGTGGTTGACACAAATGCTGTGAGTTCTGCTTTACTTATAAATGACACTAACCCAAAAAGGCCTAAGTACAATTGTTTCATATGTCACAAAGTGGGACATAAAGCCTCTGAATGCAGACTGAAATATTCAAGTGGCACTCATAAGAAGAGTGATAAAAATGAGTCGACTTTAAATGTCACAAACAGTCACTGAAATTATTGCTGGTACATGAATTCAGGTGACACAATGCATTTCAGTTGTAATCAAGAATGATTTACATCAATGAGCACCAGGGGCGGCAGAAAGATTTTATGTTGGGGGTAACATAAAATCATTCAGGCGTCACCCCCCACCCCCTCTCCCCTACTTCAAGGTTAAGTTTGCAGAGGGCAAGTATGTTGTGCAGAATAAAAGAGGGACTGTGATAGCAACAGGTACCTGAAGCCGGCAACTATACGTCCTATACAGTGTCGGACTGGGGCATAGAGGGCCCACCAGGGAATGCAATAGTAGGGGCCCCATGCTTAAGGGGTGTGGCCAGCCACCGAAGGGGACAGAAAAGGGGGACAAAAAAAGGGGACAGGGGTGTGTCAGCACCACCCACTTTATTTGGCAGGAGGGCTAATCTTAGTGTAGTATCCATAGAAACAAATAAAGCACCCAAGTTCATCCATGACCCTGCTCTACTCCTAGTGGAGGGGCCCTCAGGCAGTGCGGCCCACCGGGGATTTCCCCTGTATCCCTGTGGGCCAGTCCGACCCTGGTCCTATAAACTTAGGAATGTCCAAAAACTCCTTGATGGGACAGTGACATGAATAGCCATGAACTATTCAGAGAGACCAGTATGTTTATAGGGTAAACAAACCTGCTATATACCTTCCAAAGTCAACAACCAGATCTGTGGCTCTGCTAGAATTGTTGCATACAGATGTCTGTGGTCTGAAGGAGTTAAAATCAATAAATGATTACTGATATTTTCTGACACTATTTGATCACTTGACAAGAATGTCACATGTTTATTTCATTAAAGCTAAGAGTGAAGTAATAAACAAAATCACAAACTACAAGAGTTTGGTGGAGATACAAATGGGTCAGAAACTTAAACTTTTGATATCTGACAATGGCAGGGAGTATAACAATTAATGTGTAGCTGTCTTCTTAAAGAAATATGACATAGAGCACCTGCTAACTATTGCAAACATACAGATGTGTCTACATATATATAGTCTCCTTGCGTGTTAAACAGCCCATTCAGTTGTGTCATGCCATGGCACAACTCGGTATTGCCAGTGTCTATTCTTGCAACTCTTTCCCTTAAAATTCATCTTATTTGCAAAGCAATGAAAATAATATGCACAAGCAGCTTTTGCTGAATAAAATAATGCTACGTTAGAGTGTCACAGCCACTGATAACGCCCCCATATTGGAGCAAAATCGATCAGAGATTTACCTGCAGTGATTATATATTACAGTAGTTTTGCTGCCATGCTACTGAAACTGGGATCTTGTGCTGTGGAAGCCAATAGACTGAGGGTCTCATTCAGACCCAGTTGCAAGCACTGAGCGCTCGCAATCGGGTCTATGGTTAGGCCCTGCGCGTGCGCAGCGGCCTCACAGTGCGTGCGCAAGCCCCGGAGCGAGAGAGAAACTCTCTCGCTCCGGAGCTCACTACAAAAGGGCCGGCTGTCAATGTTGATCAACAGCTCGGCCCGTTTTGTAGGTGGGGCGGGGGGTGGCTACGCAGATGGAGGCGTTCCCAAGTGAACACCTGCCGTTTTGTGGGCGGCAACACTGACATCAGCAGTGATGTCAGTGGGGAGCTTCCTGCTCGATCAGAGCAAGAAGCTCCCTGGGGATTGCGGCTGCCGAGACACAACCTTAGAGTCCCATCACAAGCCCCGATGGTCTTGATGGTCTTGACCATCGCGACCATCACCCTGGTCAGTCCCTAAGCTGTTGGTGGTAACCCACAGCTTAGCTAGCGACCAGGAAGCCACACTAAAAAAAAGAAGTGGCCGCCCTCATTCAAGGAGAGCGATTGCTTCTTGCGACCGCCTGTGAATGAGGGCTGAGTCTCAAACAGGGAATTGGAAGCTCCTTCAGCACATATATACAAATGGCTGTGAATCAGAACAGCTCACTTGTCTTGTGATTGTGGATTGGAAACTCCCTTGGTTATCAGCTGCACACGTGAAACACTGACCAGACCCCCACTACTTACTAGGAGTGCCCACTGCTAGCGTGCTTCATAGGTGTTGTGTCCTTCCAAACTCATGGGACTCTGCAACTAGGTATCAATGTGGTGAGAAACTGGTATAATTAGTGTGCGCACTTATATCATACAGAAAGAGCTTTATATATTTATTACTGGATTTTCCACATGTCATTAATTGGACCGAAGACTGCTCCAGGCATCAAAGATCCAGTAATTAATTTCTATTAGAGGCAGTATATTTTATAAAGTTAAATTCTCAGGAGTGCATTTGAGTGTTTCTATATTGGATAAATGTGATTATTTATAAGTGTAAATGTGATTATATGTACTGACATATTCCATTTTTATGAAGATCATTAATATTATATACAGTAGGTAGTGGCTTGAGAATTTTTTCTGCCAATTTGGGAACTACATAGTATATTAATTATTTGTTTATTAGCACATCACCATTGTTTTGTTGTTGCATGCAGATATAACCACAGTCACACACAGAATATAGGCATGCCACTTATCATTCTAATCAGCAGAAGCTGCCCGTGCATCCTATTTCTGGCACTTTGTGAATAAGATGCATTTTAAGGGAAAAAGTCACACAAAAGGATGCTCAGTGCTACCAAGTCACACAGTGATCACGCGTTATGTGTACTGTGAGTTGTGGTGCACAGAGGATATATGTATGTGGACACATCTGTACCAGAATAGAATGGTGTCAGTAAGCAGGCCAACTGCACAATTGTGGAGAGATCATGGATTATGCTGAGTGATGCAGGCCAAAAAAAGAGTTTTGGGGCAGAAACGGTGTCTACTGCAGTATATATGAAAAACCATGTGCCACAGTATCTGTAAAAGGCAAAACACTGCTAGAGGTGTGGTCTGGAAAAAATTCAAATATCAATAAACACCAAGTCTTTGGATGCAGAATATATGCACATATCCCTCAGGAGATTAAATGTAAAATGGATCTCAAGTCAATCAAGTGCTAGAATACAGCCATGAAAGTAAAGGTCACAGACTATGGGACATTACAAAAAAAGCTTATAAAATCCAGTGATGTGGTGTTACATGAAACAGTGCCAATTAGAGTAAAGCTGGAACAAGTATCACAACACAAGTTAATTATACTGGATATGCTGACAGCTGGGAGCATGTCTGAGTTAGAGACTGCCAATTTAGATAACCAATCACAGAGCAGGTGTTCTGTGAGATGCAATAGTGGATAACCCCCTATAAGATATTATGAGGAGTTTGCATAAGTTGCTTTCTATGAACTGTAAAATATCCAAGAAGCAAAGTCAAGTAACCACTGGGAATAATGCAAATCAAGAAAAGTTAAATAAATGGCATAATTGGATGTCAACAATACATGGACCCTTGTTAACAGGCTGAGTCACAGCAAGTGGGTATTTTGTAAAAAGCTAAAAATAGAGGTATTGTCCGTTACAAAGTGTGCCTTGTCTCTGAAGGATATAAACAAAAATCCAGGCTTGACAATGGAAAAATATAACCTGTTGCAAGGTATAGTACATTATGATTTGTCATTGCCATATATGCCATGCATGATTTACTGCTGTACCAATTAGACTTTGACTCAGCTTACTTAAATGGAGAACTAGCTGAATAAATGTATATGGAACCTCCTAAACATTACAATGAGGTCATGTTCCAAAATGGAAATTTTTGTTTGTTGAAAAAAAGCATGTATGCTCTAAAAAAGAGTGGTCATTGACATACTACATTAAGCATGATACTGTACTATTAGAGATGGACTATACCATCTATAACACAAGACAATAGAGCATAATTGGTCATCATAGTTGTATATGTGGATGATCTGTTGTTAGGAGGTCAAGAGAAAACTATAGCCAGTGTCAAGCATTTGTTAGAACAAACATTTAAGTTAAAAGTCCTACAATAGGGCCCGCATATCACCTGTTAGGCTTGAGGATCTTACAAAACTCTAATGCAGGAACTGTTACAAATGATGAACAAGGATACCTGTTTGTACTAGCAGGCACAGCCATCAGCTGTGCAAGCAGAAAGCAACCAACTGTTGCCTTATTCACCACTAAGATGGAGTACATTGCACTTACAGAAACTGCCATGGAAGCCTTATGCTTAATGGAGACTTTGTGTGTATTAAGTCTTTTTAGTTAAGATGAGACTATAAGCATTGAGTGTAACAAAAAGAATGCAATTGACTTGTCCTATAGCACCATGGACGGTCTAAGAACATTACTATTAGACATCTCTTCATCTGTAAATTAGTGGACAGAAAGTATCAATGTAACCTATGTAGCAAGTGAAGCTAACAAAGGCACTGCCATCAACAATTATTAAATGTGTTCCTAAGAAAATTAGGGCTGGAATATATTTGAAGTGTTGATATGTTTCAATTATTATTGTTTATTGCATAACCTCATGTTTCTGGTTACAGGTGGACTTTGATGAAATCTTTAATTAAAGTATAATGTTTTATGTGACCAGAGAGAGCTCTGAGTGAGGGGGGCAATTGGTGAGGGGAGCGCACTCCTGCACTGTCTACTCTTCTCTGTAGTGACATGCCAGCAGGATGATGTTACCACTGGGCTGGTGCACATGTGTGATTCCCATTTACACCACTGTGTAGAGTGCCACAGTACAGCATTGATGTGCAGTATGTAGCTTCTCTAGTGAGACCTGTGTTATTATCTGACATAGCCATTACTGTTACTGCTGTTAACCCTGTGTATGTTGCTGTTACCATTGTTAACTATGTGTACATCACTGTTACTTCAGTATAATAAACCCACCATCCTGGTTAAGGACATCTGTGTGGACTAGGGGTGAGCGGGTTCGGATTTCTGAAATCCAAACCCCCCCGAGCCCCCCCCCGATCCGAGGCCGATCCGAGTCAGGCACGACTTTTCCCGCCTGACTCGGATCTGAAATCGAGGCAAACCGTCATCATCCCGCCTTCCGGGTCTCGCGGGTTTTGGATCCTATAAAAGGTACCTGCGTCGGCGCCATTTTCTCACTCGGCTGTGGACAGTGAAGAGGGAGGGTGGGAGTTAGGGCTGGCTGGGCTGTGTAGTGTAGTGTAGTGTAGTGTAGTGCAGTGTAGTGTTGTGCTGTGCTGCTGTTGTCCATAGGGGCTGTGTCCACTCCTTCAAAGTCTATAGGGGCTGGCTAGACTGTGTTGTGCAGTCAGTTGTCCATAGGGGCTGTGTACACTCCAAAGTTCTGTGCAGTGTCCCAGTCCTAAAGGGGTGCTGTAGTGTTGTCCAGGGGTTGCTATGTCCATCAGGGGTGCCCTCCCAAGTGCAAAACAAATAATATTTTTTCTGTGTTTGTGAATTGTGTGCACTGTGGCTGCACGTGCATCAACAAAGGAGCAGCGCCAAGCGTGCGCCTGTGTCCAATTAGGAAAGGGCCGGCTGGCTTGTCCGTTAAAGGGTGCTGTTACCCCCAAAGTACACTCCAAACAAAATAAAAAAATATTTTCTTTGTTTGTGAATTGTGTGCGCAGTAGCCGCACTTGCATCAACAAAGTAGTGCCAAGCATGCGCCTGTGTCATAAGTAAAGGGCCGGCTGGCTTGACCGTTAAAGGGTGCTGTAACCCCCAAAGTACACTCCAAACCAAAAAAATATATATATTTTCTGTGTTTGTGAATTGAGTGTGTAGTAGCCGCACGTGCATCAACAAAGTAGTGCCAAGCGTGCGCCTGTGTCATAAGTAAAGGGCTGGCTGGCTTGACCATTAAAGGGTGCTGTAACCCCCAAAGTACACTTCAAACAAAATAAAAAAATATTTTCTGTGTTTGTGAATTGTGTGCGCAGTAGCCGCACGTGCATCAACAAAGTAGTGCCAAGCGTGCGCCTGTGTCATAAGTAAAGGGCCGGCTGGCTTGACCGTTAAAGGGTGCTGTAACCCCCAAAGTACACTCCAAACAAAATAAAAAATATTTTCTGTGTTTGTGAATTGTGTGCGCAGTAGCCGCACATGCATCAACAAAGTAGTGCCAAGCGTGCGTCTGAGTCCCATAAGTAAAGGGCCAGCTGGCTTGTCCATTAAAGGGTGCTGTACCCCCAAAGTACACTCCAAACAAAATAAAAAAATATTTTCTGTGTTTGTGAATTGTGTGCGCAGTAGCCGCACGTGCATCAACAAAGGAGCAGCGCCAAGCGTGCGTCTGTGTCATAAGTAAAGGGCCGGCTGGCTTGACCGTTAAAGGGTGCTGTAACCCCCAAAGTACACTCCAAACAAAATAAAAAAATATTTTCTGTGTTTGTGAATTGTGTGTGTAGTAGCCGCACGTGCATCAACAAAGTAGTGCCAAGCGTGCGCCTGTGTCATAAGTAAAGGGCTGGCTGGCTTGACCATTAAAGGGTGCTGTAACCCCCAAAGTACACTCCAAACAAAATAAAAAAATATTTTCTGTGTTTGTGAATTGTGTGCACAGTAGCCGCACGTGCATCAACAAAGTTGTGCCAAGCGTGCGCCTGTGTCATAAGTAAAGGGCCGGCTGGCTTGACCGTTAAAGGGTGCTGTAACCCCCAAAGTACACTCCAAACAAAATAAAAAAATATTTTCTGTGTTTGTGAATTGTGTGCGCAGTAGCCGCACATGCATCAACAAAGTAGTGCCAAGCGTGCGTCTGTGTCCCATAAGTAAAGGGCCGGCTGGCTTGTCCGTTAAAGGGTTCTGTACCCCCAAAGTACACTCCAAACAAAATAAAAAAATATTTTCTGTGTTTGTGAATTGTGTGCGCAGTAGCCACACGTGCATCAACAAAGGAGCAGCGCCAAGCGTGCGTCTGTGTCATAAGTAAAGGGCCGGCTGGCTTGACCGTTAAAGGGTGCTGTAACCCCCAAAGTACACTCCAAACAAAATAAAAAAATATTTTCTGTGTTTGTGAATTGTGTGCGCAGTAGCCGCACGTGCATCAACAAAGTAGTGCCAAGCGTGCGCCTGTGTCCCATAAGTAAAGGGCTGGCTGGCTTGACCGTTAAAGGGTGCTGTAACCCCCAAAGTACACTCCAAACAAAATAAAAAAATATTTTCTGTGTTTGTGAATTGTGTGCACTGTGGCTGCACGTGTATCAACAAAGGAGCAGCGCCAAGCGTGCGCCTGTGTCCCGTAAGTAAAGGGCCAGCTGGCTCATTTCTTAAAGGGTGGTGTAACCCACAAAGTGCACTACTCTCCAGCAAAAATAAAAAAATATTTTCTGTGTTTGTGTGCGCCTTAGCCGCACTTATATATCAAATCAATATAACATAAATGGAGGACCAAACTTTCTCCAATAAAAATAAAATAGGGAAAGATCAAGAACCACTTCCTCCTAGTGCTGAAACTGCTGCCACTAGTCATGACCTAGACGATAACATGCCATCAACGTCGTCTGCCAAGGCCGATGCCCAATGTCATAGTAGAGGCCACATACAATCCCAAATGACAAAGTTCAGGAAAATGACCTTAAAAAAAACATTTAAATCATCTGAAGAGAAACGTAAACTTGCCAATATGCCATTTATGTCACGGAGTGGCAAGGAATGGCTAAGGCCTTTCCCTATAACTAGTGTGTGTCATAGTAGTATGACTAGTATGTTCATGACTAGTGGTTCAGCTTCACATGACGATGGAAGCCCTCCTCCCGCTAAAAAAATCAAACGAGTTAAGTTGGCAAAAGCACAGCAAAGAACTGTGCGTTCTAAGAAGATATCACAAATCCCCAAGGAGAGTCCAAGTGTGGTGGCGGTTGCGATGCCTGACTTTCCCAGCACTGGACGGGAAGAGGTGGCTCTTTCCACCATTTGCACACCCCCTGCAAGTGCTGAAAGGAGCACCCACAGTTCACTTGCTGATATGCAAATTGAAGATGTCACTGTTGAAGTACAACAGGATGAGGATACTGGTGTAGCTGGCACTGAGGAGGAAGTTGGCGAGGAGGATTCTGATGGTGATGTGGTTTGTTTAAATCAGGCTCTGGGGTAGACAGTTGTTGTCCGTGGGATGAAAAAGCCCATCACGGTCATGCCTGGGCAGAAGACCAAACATTCCACCTCTTTGGTCTGGCAATATTTCTATCCAAATCCGGACAACAACTGTCTTGCCATATGTACCATATGTAAAGGTGAAATAAGTAGGGGTAGGGACGTTAACCACCTAGGAACATCCTCCCTTATACGTCACCTGCAGCGCATTCATAAAAAGTTACTGTCAAGTTCAGAAACTTTGTGTAAGACTGTAAGCAGTCCAGGGACACCTAAATCCCTTTTTCCTGTTTTATCCAAGGAATCGGTGGATGAGGAGGATGAGGACGACATCTTGCCTCCGTAGAGCCAGTTTGTGCAGGGACACATTAATTGCCAGCTTGTTTTGTGGGGGCCCAAACGAACCAATCATTTCAGCCACAGTCATGTGGCAGACCCTGGCGCTGAAATGATTGGTTTGTTAAAGTGTGCATGTCCTGTTTATACAACATAAGGGTGGGTGGGAGGGCCCAAGGACAATTCCATCTTGCACCTATTTTTTTTCTTTGCATTATGTACTGTTTGGGGCCTAGTTTTTCAAACTGCCATCCTGTCTGCCACTGCAGTGTCACTCCTAGAAGGGCCACGTGTTTGTGCCGCCCACTCGTGTCGCTTACCATAGTCATCCAGCTACCTCGGTGCAACCTTTTGGCCATGAAAACAATATTGCGAGGTGTGAGGTGTTCAGAATAGACTGGAAATGAGTGGAAATTAATGATATTGAGGTTAATAATTGAATAGGAGCATAAAAACTCACAAATTCTGTGATTTTAGCTGTTTTTATGCTTTTTTTCAAAAAAATACAGATCCAAAACACAAAACCCAGAACCCAAAACACGGAAGGGTGGTTTTGGCAAAACCAATCCAGATCCAAAACACGAAGAAAGATCCAGATCCAAAACCAAAATACAAAACATGAAAAGTGGCCGGTGCACACCCCTAGTGTGGACTAACCTCCATTTCACATTCCACTTACACCTTTTGCAACTAAGCAGGTTACACCAATAGGTTCTTCCAATACATACTCATATAAGAACTTGTATTGGTATTTGTACCAATACACATCAGTATGTGTGCATCTGTCTAATTTTTTCTGTGTTCATCTATTTCTAGAGGGGGATATGCTGGAGAGACAAAGGTGATGGGCTGTAGAGACATAGGGGAATGTGCTGGAGAGACAGATGGAGAGATGAGGTGGAGAGTTGATTGCTGGAGATGTAGAGATACAGGGGATGAGTTTGAGAGATACAGGGAGGATGTTGCAGGAGAGAAACAGCAGGGATACAATAGTTCTGGAGAAAAACAGATGAGGTCAAGGCTGGAGAGACACAGGCAAGGACAAGGCTGGAGAGATACAGGGGGATAAGGATGAGACACAAAGATGGGGATGTGGTTGGAGAGAGTAGGGGAGGCTGGGAAGACACAAGGGGATGACTGGTCTGTACCTACTGGGGAGTGCTGGGGGCCCCAAAAACATGAGTGGGCAGAATCCCATGATTTCTGTTGCCGTGTCTGCTCCGGAGAACTTTCACAGGGAAGGAAAATAGGCCGCAATATAAGCTACAAAGTAGGTAGACTTCAATTAATAAAACTTTTCTTGTATCAGTGCTTCTGGATCTTCAGTGTTGTGGAACTACAAAGCACAAAATATCCTACCAGAAGGCAAGCGTTAACTAGGTAATTCAAAATAGCCGGAGACCCATACTGTAAGCTACTGTACATGTGTATATAGACAGCCAAATAATACACTTTTAAAGTAGAAATTCCACCATATTCATGGAGTCTAAAACCACCTTAAGAGATGGGCCACTGCTCGAGCACATTGGACCAGTAGTGTGTGCTTGTCCCCAGCAACCGATGCAACATCAAAATGTTATTTTAATACCCACTATATAAGTCAACATTGAGAAACTGTTTATAGGGGAGCCATAAGGAAAGCTACTGCTGTGAATATTGTGCTAGAAGAATGTTTTCATTTATCTTATTCGATGCTTATCTACAAAACAACCATTAGTTCAAAGTTTTGAAAAGTATTTTTATACACTTAGCATCTGTTAAATATGCAAAGATATCTCTGAACACCTGCGTTACCAACTCTCTAGTGCATTATCGTATCTCCAGGCTTCAGAACTAAGAGGTAATAATTTCCAGCAGATTTACCGCACACATTATCAATTCCTTTGTCTGCGTTTTCTACCAAAGTACAGATATGGAGAAGTTAATCTTTGCTTTAGGGGTAAATATTGATAGAACTCGCCATCTGTTACGTGTTCTGATAGAGGAAAAAAAAAGGTGATTTAGATCGGGTTTGACAGAAGAAGAATCTAGAATGCAAAGATTTCTTGTCAGGGTAGTCAATGTCTTTCCGACATCAGTGACGCAAAATGGGAATGAGTAAAAACACAGTTAAATTAGAGTCTCCTGGGTGGTTTAAATGAAAAACACACAAACGGTTCACAAATTACGTTTCTGAATTACTTATGTCACAAGTGCAGTGTTTTTATACATGCACAATACAGAAATTATGGCTCATGGAATCGGGAAATTGTCAGAGCTGAAATTTAGAATTGTTTACAGAATTTCTTGTAAAAAGAAGGAATCCTAGCCTTGTTTGTTGCAGAGTGTTGTTATTGCTATTATTATTATTAACAAACTTTATTTAAAGGGTGCCACAAGTGGTCCGCAGCACTGTACAGAGGGCAAAACAATAAGACAGTACAGGGGGAAACAGTACAATACAATACAGCAGGCAAATAAAAAATAGCACCACAACTCTCAACACAGCCACTGCCACAGGGGGTGCAATGGAAATATCCAACGTAAGCTTAAATCTGTAGCTATTAGCGTGGGCGCAGATAACGGGACTTTTAGGGCCTGATTCAGACCTGTTCGCTATATTTCCAAATTGACGTCATGGGATGCGATCGCTCGCCAAGGCATAAGCACACCCACTTTGGCTGTGCGAGCGATCGCTCTGCGTGTGCAGACAACCCTTAGCGTATGTAGAGACGCCCACTGGCACACGTCATCTCCAGGAAGTGTATTAAAACATTGGTACATCGAGGACCATCACAGCGCTTGTGGTAGCCTTACCCTACCACAAGCACTGTGAGCATTTCAGTGTAAAAAAAAGCCAAGTGACGTGTACTATGACGCTGCCTGTTAATTATGCACACCCCTGAAACGGCGTTGAAGCTCAGGCACGCCTGCGTTCGCATCTCCAACCCCCCGTTATCACAGGACAGCCCCTGTTACCACCCACAAACGGCCTCACCTGTCACTCATTACACTGGGCTGTCTTTGCATGGCGAGCGGTATGCGATCGCAGTGAGTAGTTTGCGCATGTCCAGAATGAAGTATGCGCATACGCAGACCATTGGTCTGATTGCGAGTGAACGCACATAGCGAACGGGTCTGAATCAGGCCCCTAGTCATCTGAAGAATCAAAAACAGAGGAGTGGAGTCCAGGGGCAGAGAGCCTAAGGAGGAGGTGTAGAGTGTAGCTGGTTTGCAAGAGAAGTGGGTAATGAGAACAGAAGGGAGGAGGGCCCTGCTCATGGAGTCTGAAGTGTAAAACAGATTTCACAAACGAGTCATATTAGGAGCATAAGCGGTTTCAGCAGGGTTTCTAATAGGTGACACAGATTATTTAGCTTTGCAGGATTCCAGGGCAATGAGATCGATGCAGAGTCTGGTGCAGGTCAGCAGTAATCACTCCCACATTGATGGGATGGAACTGTGGGCCTGATTCAGAGCCGGACGCTCTGACCAGAGCGCTCGCTCTGAATCAGTGCCCTCCTACCTAAAAATGGAGCGGCCTCCTGGCCGCTCGCATAGCTGTGGGTTGCCACCCACAGCATATGCGAGCAGCCAAAAAGATGGTCGCGATGGTCAAGACCATCGCGACCATCGGGCTTGCGACAAGACTCTGCGATAGGGTCTCGCTGCCACAAGCCCTGGAGTGATTTTGGCTCTATCAGAGCCAAAATCACTCCCACTGACATCACTAGTGATGTCAGTGGGGCCGGACCCAGACGGTAGGCGTTCCCATGGGAACGCCTCCGTCTGGCAGCCACGCCCCCAGCACGCCCACCAAAGGGGGCGTACTGTCAGTCACCATCGACAGCACGCCCCCTTTGGTGCGAAACCCAGAGTGACAGCTTGGCTTTCGCTGTCCGGGTCTCGCGCATGATGGAGCTCCCTCCATCGTGCGCATGCGCAATGAGGTAACATCGACCTGCTTGCTAGCATCCTGTGCTCGCGAGTGAGTCTGAATGACCCTTTCAATGTGTATATTCGCCTGTATGAGGTGCTGTACAGATCTCTTCTGCAGACCACCCCATCTGTATACATATTAGTTTCATAGCCATCGTTATCATCAGCGCTGACCAGCCCTATATTGGGTGCACA
Source organism: Taudactylus pleione (assembly GCA_031769625.1). NCBI lineage: Eukaryota > Metazoa > Chordata > Amphibia > Anura > Myobatrachidae > Taudactylus > Taudactylus pleione. Next base: position 3,806,637 of record JAUIMM010000310.1, on the reverse strand, counting down.
ATACATATGCAAATCGGTGCGTACATTTCCGAATAGCTCACAATTCCATCAACACTCTCTCAGTTAGACAACCTACGAATGCAATGTTACCACCCAGATCTGCCCATTCACCCATTCAGCAGTAAGTGGAGATGTGACTGAGTTGCGTACGACTCTGCATCACCCTTAGATGAGCGCGGTAGGCTCTGGAGCATGCACACTGCGAGAACATGCAAGATCCATCTGCGAGACCAACTTGAATTCAACTATGAACCAGCCCTAATATGTTAGGTTCTAGCAGTGTGGAAAACAAAATATACCTGAAATTATTCTTGTGCAGCAGTTTGATAGTGAGCAGGATGAGAAAGTAGTATATGTCTAAAAAAAGGACTACTCTACTACACAGACTTCAGTCTTCCTGTTCTCCAGGGAGGCTTCATGTCCTGTCCCAAGATGACCACCTAGATCCTTACTGAGCATGTGCAGGGATCATCATGTCTTTAATGTGTAGAGTGGCATGATGGGAGGAAAATGTCTCCTACTTAGCTCCTATGAGAGACCTGGTTAAAACCTGCATATACTGTAAAGCTGTTCAAGCATCCTGCACCACTTCCCGTTTTCAATATACACTCACCGGCTGGTGATCTGTATAAAACCTCACTCTGCTCAAGCTCTGCTCCATCACCAGTGTACATGTAATAGTGAGTACGGCTGTACCAACTAAACTTCAATAAACCAACGCCATTGTTTTAGTAACTGGGCTGTTCATAGTTTGAGTAATTCGCTGGTGTGTGCCTGCATTACTCTGCAGTATCACCTCCTGCACACACATAATTTCCAACAGTTTATGGGCTCAGACACACACAGGTACAAAGTACCCAGACATACAAGCTATTAGATATTTTTTTTTTAAAAGTGATCAATAGTTTGCAAACTTTTGTGTAGAAAGCTGCCCTGTGTGACACAAACAGAGCATTCACCACACTCTTAAAATAGTACTTTAAAGCAAACAATAGTGTCCCACACTGGCGCATTCACAAGTGTCCACCAAATTTAAATATTGTATATTATCTTACACAGGATCATGAATCTCTACTTGTTTTTTTTTTTCTAAAGTATTTTAGCTTTTTGTCCCAAGTAAATAATCTTCAGGTAATGGTTTTATCTCAAAAAGAGTAAAAACAAATGTATTGATACAATACACTCACATTCTAAAGATAAAAATGAGCATATACTGTATCACCACATCCAAGGTGAATGACATAGGGCCAACAGTCTTTTCAACAATCACCATCCACAATGGTAAACTGGAGTAGACGTCCACAGATCCCGGAAACCTGTTCCTCAACTCCTTGTTAGGTAATTGCTAGTATCAATGCCCCAAGGAATTCCTCAGCTTAACGCATTTCCGACTTTAAAGTCATTCCCACTATTGTTTACATTAAAGCTATTAGAGATGCCAAGAGCAGCATACAGATGCCATTTTATGCACATGTGTATTACAGACTGCATAGGAGAACAGAGTGAAATCAGCACAGAGTGTTTCCAGTACAATGTAGCATTAGTGAAGCTAATTACAGTACAGAAGCTTCACAGTTATGACTGTGAGAAGCATAAATACAGGACCTTCACCCAAAATGGGGTTCATCGAGTTAAAATTTGCAGAAAATTATATAACCTAGAAGTTTGCTATGGAAATGCATATAAAGAGTGAAAAGTTGTGGAATGTCACTGTAGAACCAGATGCAGATTCAAGCCCAGACCATATAGAGAGGGCCATAGAGACCATAGGCTTAAATATAGAGCAAAATGTGTACTCTATAATACATGGGAGTCAGCAAAAGACATGTGGACAGCACTGCAAGCAAAGTATCAAGATGGTCTCATGAGGAGGATAAATTAAAGATGTGTATTGTATAACACCAAATTGAATGAATGCAGTAGTATGAGTGATTATATAGACAAAATGATGTCTCTCTCAGCAACTAATGTCTGTTGGAGTGCAAATGGAAGATGAAGAGATTGCTACAGCAATACTGCAGAAGTTGACTCCTGAGCTTAACTTCCTGGTTGTGGTGTTTGTGTCAAACACAGCAAAGTTAATAACAGATACAGTCAGAGCAAAGTTATAACAGTTTCAAGAACGAGTGACTTGTGATATGAATGCTGAGACAACTGCATTACAGTACATACAAAAAGCGAAAATTCAAATTCAGGTGTTAAAATTGTCCCAAGTTAGGTCACAAAGCATTTGAGTTCAATCAAACAAATGTGAATCCTATACAAAGCAAAAGATGCAATGGCAGAGCTAAGGCAGCCCTGAGTGTTACAGGTAGCTGCCGAAAGAAGTACTGGTAAATTGATTCAAGCTTAACAAGGCATTTCAGCTGCAACCAAATTTAAAATACTAAATCAAAGGATTTAGCAATTAAGTTCTTACAACTGCTAAAGTTGGGACAATTGAAGCATGCTTAAAAATTGGAACAAAAATTAAAGACACAGCAGTGCAAGACATGCTTTATTTACCAGGAATGGGAACAAATCTTATAGCCATCAGTGTCCTAGAACAAAGAGTCCACAGGGTTCACTTTGTTAAAGGAAAATGCATTTTGTGTAACAGAAGAGGGACAGGAATAGCTACAGACACAAGGTGTCAACAATTGTACATCCTTGATATACAGCACTGTTATGCAATGATGACAACTAAGTCACAGTGGCCTGAACTCTGGCATAGAAGATTTGGTCACCTTGTCTCTGGTGGTGACAGTATAACATACACAACTGTACGGATCGTGATTGAGTTCAAAGTAGGTATAAATCTAATTTCTCTGTATATTAAAGATTAAGATTGATGAATTTATGTATATTAAGTCTTGGGTATGATGTTTGTCATAGGCAGAATGCGGTGTCCCAGTGGTCTGGGACATAATATACATAAGTTCATCCATCCACACAGTTGAGTATATTATATTGTCACCACCAGTTTACCAACAACATCCACTGGAATAGACACTTTCTAGCTATAGGTCCACACCATTGAGATATTTATCTCACATCTCATTGCTATATGATTGGTACTGTATTGAATGAATATATTGTTTTTATCTTGTTACTGTCAGGACTGGGGGCTCTGGACTTCCCGGGAGAGACCTAGATACTTGCTCACAGATAACTTGGGAGGTTTGGAGTAGGGAAGGACAAATTAAAACTCTTCCTCATAGGTGTAAATGGTAAATAAATGTTATGCAGCAGGACAGTGCTGGGAGAAAGGTGCACTGGGAATAGACTCTGGGACTATAAACAGATAGAGACACAAACTTGGACCAGATTGGAACTGGACTATAGCATAAACTGGAGCTGGATTGGAATCAGAGTGTGGCACAGACTGGGGCTGGATTGGGACCGGACTGTAAAACAAACTGGAGCTGGATTGGGACAAGACTGTAGTACACACTGGAGCCGGATTGGGACTGGACCGTAGCACAAACTGGAGCGGGACTATGATTGGATTGTAGCACAACTGGAGCCAGACTGGGACGTAACTGTAACACACACTGGAGCTGGTTTGGGCCCAGGCTATAGCACAAACTGGTGCTGGAGTGGGACTGGACTGTAGTACAAACTGGAGCTGGAGTGGGACCAGACTGTAGCACAAACTGGAGCTGGACTGTGATCACCGCTTGAATAGACAAGTGAACTGTAGATAGTTAACCAGGGAGCTGGAGCCTTGGACATCTAACAGAGATGAAGCTTAGGCACAGAATGCTGTCAGTGGAAGGTATTTTTACCCTGGATCATGCGGTGAATGGCAGGTGCGGTCAGGTGGACATTAGCCTGGTTGATATTGGGGGATTAGCGGCCAGTTGCCCGGGACCAACATGGTGGCACCCAGTGTCTGAAGCCAGCAGGAATGCAGCTGGAGCTATGGGCTCCTGAGACCACCACCATGCTAGGAGCCCATCAACAGCTCACTCTCCTGAGAGCCTCCAAACCGGGACCCCGCAAGGACAGAGCAGCACGGCGCTGGCACTGAGGGAGAGGATGATACCTGAGAGTTACTAGTAAAGGATTTGTACATCATGTTATTGACTCTGCATATTCCTGATGCATTTACCATACAGAGTTGTTACTATCACCTATTTGTCCAATAGGACACTATATTCATTGCAATAGATCACAATACAGGCTGAGCACAGCACAATCCCCTTTCATATAATTCTTGTATAAGCAGGGTCAGCTATAAGTGCGGCAGCTCGCCAATACACTAGTAACTTCAGCTCAGTGCACAGGTATACATCTTACCTATCAACGTTGAAGTTCAGCCACAGAGGTGGTAACACAACTGAAGCCTAGAGCACTAGTAAAATAATGGAGCTTGATGAGGTAGTGTCAGAACACTGTGGAGTAGTCCAAATATAGAATACAAACTAGGGATATGATCTCTCTGGAGGTGAGGTTTGGAGTAGATTGCTGGATGCTTATACTGCAGGATGATATTTAGCAGACTTGTAGGGTGAGCTGTATACATGATACATGAATACACAGGCTGCAACTGGGACTGCACGATGATTAGCAGATGATAGTAAATTCTGAATGCAGGAATATACAGGTAGAGACTACACACAAGAAATACAGGTAAAATCCACAAGTAGATATGTGCAGGTTTGGAATGCACACAGGAAAGTGAAGGCTGAGGTATTACCTGTAGATATACAGGCAAAGGCAGAGAAGTACACTGGTGTAATTAGGACTGGCTGAGCACCTGCTAAATGCAGGAACAGCAGGAGAGTACTAGCACAGTTCTTGGAAATGAGCACAGGTGCGTTGATGCACAATGGAATGCACAATCAGTCAGGAGTCACAGCTGCTGATGCTGGAACCATGAACAAGAGAAATACAAGTTGTACTGGCATTGTGCTAGTGCAAGTGAGGGCTTTAAATAGGGAGCTCTGGATGTTGATTGGTAGCACAGATCTTGCAGGAAGAAAGAGGTCAGGGATTGGATCCACAGGAGTCAGCTGACCAAAGGCAAGATGGCAGCACCCATGCCGCGCCAGCCTCAGGAGAAATGCCATCAACCAGAATCAATGCATGACACATCATGTGTGGCTTGGAATGACTGGCCAGTGAGGACATGTCAGTTGATAAACTGACAGTGCTGGGTGTGGTAGGGGGGGTCTGGGAGTCTGCTTTGTGACACAAAGTCTGATTGGTGTGAATGGAAATCCAAGATAGGCAAAGAGACTTTGCAAGATTTAAAAACCAAAAGTGTGACAAGCATCAAGAATCATGGTAGTTGCAGCAGTCAAATGTTTGTGAGTTGGTAGACTGTTGTTATGGCCATGTTATCAGAAAAAGAACATTTGCTAAAGTTTCTTCCAAAAAAGCCAAGTTGAAGTCACCTGATGTAGTGATACCTTTTTATGTGTTTAACCCAATTTGCTTTGCAGTTTGCTACAGAAATGTTGAAATTACATGTTTCTGTAACATGGAGAAGTTTCTGTAACATGGGGAAGGGAGGTGTTGAAAAAGGACTGTGCTACTACACAGAATTCAGCCTTCCTGTTCTCCAGGGAGACTTCAAGCCCTGTCCCGAATTGGCTGCCGAGGATCACTATTAAGCAATTGCAGGCACCATCTTGTCTTTTCTGTGTAGAGTGACATGGTGGGAGACAGAAGTCTCCTACTTACCTCCTATTAGAAACCTATTTAATACCTGTACAGTATATTAAACTGTTTCAGATCCCTGCACCCAATTGCAGCATGCACACACTGGCTGGTGAGCTGTATATAACCCTTCTCTGCTCAAACACTGCTTTAATACCAGTGTACATGTAACAGTGAGTACAGCTGTACCCACTATACTTCAATAAACCAACACTAGTTAAATAACTGGACTGTTCATAGTTTTAGTCATCAACTGGTGTGTACCTACATAACTCTGCAATATCAACACTTGTTCACACATCATTTGCAACAGTATTGCGATGTGATAATCATCCTCAGTGGATGAACATTTACTCCTGTGAGAATTGAGGCTGTTCTACACCTTGCACACATAGTAATGAGATTCATTATAACCATACATCATGTGCACTACATGCTCTCTTCCTCTGTGTACACAATCCGCTATTGTATCAACGACAGAGCAGAGCTGTATGCTGTAACAAAGCTATTCATGTTATCGAGGTGAAAAATATATAGCTAATAGGTGCGCTATCAACAGCAGCTAGTAAGAGGGTTGTAAATCCTCGAATCAGAATATATGAGATAATAATATATACCAGCGCAGGCTTTATGGAGTATTAAAAATACTATATAATATATAAATGCAGGATGGTTGGTTAAAAAGAATAATAAGTCACATTTATTAATATATAACATACTAATATTCATACAGGAAAATCATGATATGTGCACAATATCACAAAAAACGATTATATTATGGGCCACTTGTTTTTTTGGATGTTATTCCTAAATCTCAAGGTTAATTAGGACCTTCTCTGGTTGAAATTAGCAGCAAAGTTTACCAGGCAATGTAGCAATCCCCAATTGTCTGTGATTACTCAATCCAGGTGCAGGAGAGTTGTAGGAGTAGCCCACTGGTGATCAGCTGCAATAAAACAGTCACTATGTAGAGATATGGTCCAAATAATATCCAGAGATATAGTTCAAGAATCCAATATTGTAAACCCAAGTGGTCCAGAAAGATGCTCAACACGTTTATCTGGGTCCAAACAGCCCAGCTTCCTCAGGAGCATATGCCTATTCATTTTATCACTCTGATTTAACAAAGCAGACCGCTGTGAGTTGCAGTCTCTGTTTGTTAAGCAGTTTCTGGGGTGATGGGCCCCTAACAGGCATAAGCTAAACTGAACATTTGTACTTAAGGGCTACAATATCAAGAAGGTTACATGTTGGAGTCAAGGCTGTGGTAATTGATGGAGATCTTTCCCCATCTTCAGGTGGCCATGGGTTCCCCAGGATATAAAATTTGTGGGTGGCTGATCTGGTAGCACACACCCTTTGACTGGTATCCCTGCTCAATGTAATCATGGTAAACTGGAACTTACCACCCTCCGCACTAGAGTGTCCTACCAATGTACATAATAGGTGCCACAGTGTGCCTATATTTGCATACCAGGACATAAGGTGTGTAAAAGGTGCATTTTAAGGGCAGTGCTTGCCAAGCCTTTTGTACATACTGTACTTTCAAAAGGACTTGAATTTTGTGTCAACTGACGTCTGGCAGAGAACAGGACTTAATCTGTAGAATTATTTTGCCCCATTTTACATCTGCCTGCATCACTTTGCTAGATAAGCTTGTTTTCTGATGTACTTTGAGTAATCTTTAATACAGTGAATAGCTTAAAAGGGGTTTCCATGTGTTGGAATGTGTCATAGTTATAATGTTACCTAGTGGTGGCAAGCTGTAGAAGAATCTGCTCGCTCGCTCTCTCTCTCTCTCTCTCTCTCTCTCTCTCTCTCTCTGTCACTCCGTACTTCTGTCTCTGCTGCTTCTTTCCATTTCCCACACCACAGCAGAGAGACAAGAGTTCTCACCCCCTCACACACAGTAAATGGTCATTGAGGCTTATATAGGTTTACTTTATATTCTTTAGTCATGACCCAGGGAATTCCTTTAAAGATGGGTCAGGCAACTACAATTCACTAACTCCTTTTTTTCCCTCTTGTTCCTAAATAAAATATATCACTGTTTAGAACAATGTCAGACACATATGCAGGACTAAATGAAAATTGAATGTAACACTATCACATTCATTTTGATTTCTTCATCTACAAATATAGTTAAAGTATTATACAGTACATATATTTTTTTTATGAATCATGCCTTAATTCAAGTGAACTACTACAGAAAAATAACTTTACCAATTAAATTCAAAAATACCCTTATTTATTGACTAATCAAATGTAATTAGTTTCTACTGATAAATTGGCTGAGCTTTCAGTATCTACTACTGTATGTACAGGGTCATGGAATTACAACTTGTTAAAAAGAATTGGCGTGTGGGTGTACATATATATAATAATCCAGTATTCATTCTGATATAGAGGCTGGAGATCTGTTCATAAGATTCAAAAGGTGTCCTTTACTTAATATATTTGAATTGAAAATTACTCCTTCACTCCTTTAGAAGAACCATTTGTTCTCCCTGTCTTGTACATTTAGTTGCTCTACATGACAACATTAAGTCTCCTCCAACATCAACAGTTTACATTAATGGAGAAGACCTTGAAACAATTGTTTTCTTGGTTACCTTTTGTCATATCTATAATCTTCTGCAAAAACTGTTTGACCAACATTAATAATTGTGGATTGATACATATTTTTTAATTGTTTGCTATGGACTTCTTTATTAACATCTGGTCTCAATAAGTCAATGAGATCTGAGGGTCCTTCTAAAGAAGATCAGTGTTGTTGCTTGCCGTGTAGTAGTACAGTATGTTCAGCATTCAGATAAAATAAAAATTGTCGATTTTGTGGTAAATATTAGTTTGATTTATGCTATTGCTTTTTCTGGAACCTCTGGAATTCTTCTGAATTGAGCTAATGCCCATTATTGTCCATTGTCATCAAATATTTGTTGAGGTAGCCCATTTCTGGAGAATATAATTCTTAAAACAGCAATACTATAGTTTTCTTAGAAGAATTAGGCTTTATTCACTGAAATCAATATGTGGTGAATGTACATTTTGAATGTTTTAAATTTTTTTTACATTGTTCAAAATCTTTAGGTTTTGATCAAAATAATAATTATTTTTAATTATTATAAATTATATTACAGAGGCAATTGTAATCAATTATTAATTGGTGCATAAAAATGTTTTATGATATTTATTATGTTATAAAAAGCCTCAGCTAAAGAGGCGAAACTAGCCAGAGGACCCCCTGGTTGACGGCACCCCTATTGTGTGACAAGTGACCTTGGAGATTCTCACTAGTACCAAGTGGACTGGACATCTTGCAGTCAAATTATGACAAGGTGGACTTTGCAAACTGCTCCGTCATTTGAATTATGGCTTCTACATCTGATAAGCATGGGACACAAATAGACTGGTGGTACAGCTTGGCCCGGCTCTGGCTGCTGCTGAAAGACATATTGGAGACTAAATCCATCTTCTGGCGTCATTTGTCCTGGATACGCTGACTACAGTTGTCCGTAGGCACTATGCATCACCATTCTTTGTGACTTAATAGCCTGTTCTATTCATATAATACATATGCACAGTGTTGCAGTATTTTACTAAATTGGACCCAACATCACCATATTGGAATCCTTTTAGGGGATTTTTCAGAGGAATATGCATTTTACTGTTTTCTAAATAACTAATTACTGATATTCAACAAATTATATTTTATTGTATGTTATTGCTTATATATTAATTGATGGTTTTTATGCAATTAAATACAAAAATATATTTTTTAATGTATGAAGCTGTGACTGTTTCATTTTCTGCTACCTCACAATTTACAACCAGAGTATTATTAGCGCAATTCCCGCCCTTTTTCTTATTTATTATGATATAGCTAAATAAATGGTGCCCATGTAATGAAATAATAAATGTTGCTCTGTCACTAAACATTTTGAAACACCAAATAACAATTAATTAAAATTGACTCTTTAATGTAATTAATAAATTATATTGCTCTCTTAAAAAAAATGAAACACTAATTTCCCTCCTAATATATTAATTAAATAGTATTTTCCCCATAAAAAAATGATCAATGTCATCTATTTTGTGATTCCTCACCTTCCGCTTGGCCTGATGGATTTGCTGCTTTTACAATGGTTTTATGAGGGTTTTAACAGCCTAGATAGGACATAAACTGGACCAAAGATAGCAGACATGGTGCTTGCATTACTGTGTTGTTTATCTGCTGGCATTTTTTGTCAATTACATGCCCGCAGTGAGGAATTTCTTCTTTTGTTTCTTTTAGCTTTCACCCAATATTCACATCATCTTTGGAGTACTCCTTTAAGATGGTGTAAATGATCTTTATTATCTTTTCCTGTAATAATAATATCACAGAGGCAACATTAAAAACTAGTTTCCCTTCATAACACTCGATCCATGGCTCTTTCGGAGGATGGATCCTAATCCTGTTCAAAACACTAATTTCCTAGATCATATCAAGCTTGCAAATCATGGATTTCTGCAAAAGTCTGTTAGAGCACATGTAACTACCTCTGGAATTCTCTCCCTCTCCCCATCAGACTCTCCACAAATCTTCATATAGGCTCTTAAGACCCACTACTTTATTAAGGCCTTCCAGCTCTCATCCTAACCCACTGCTACATGCTCCTTCATCCCTGTCTATCCCAACTGTATCACGCCTGTTTGTCTGCCCCTCCCCATTAGAATGTAAGCTCTCATGAGAAGGGCCCTCTACCTTCTTGTATAACTCGTTACTTATACTTCATCTATTCCTCACTTGGGCACCTATCACTTGGTTGCTTATTCCATGTTGCTTATTTGAGTGTTATGATCGCTAATGCAGCAATGTTTATAAACCTTGAAGGAAGGAGGTACACGTGCACTCCTAGGTGTGTACGTGTGGTTGGGGGAAGGGGGAGCGACTGGGGAGGGGGGGTTGGGGGGGTTTATGGGGGGTGACGTGTGTCAGTGTGTGACTGCAGTGTAGGTTGGTATAAGGTGTGCAAATGATGAGCCAGACACTGTAAATTGAATCCAACCTGTTTATTGGTGAGGCACAATGCTCCCCGTGAGTGGGGTTGGGGATGGATAGGTGGTTCCGTTTGATCCTGGTCAGGGAATTGGTGGACCCTTTTAGGGGGCTCCTTGCCGTGCGGCCCTTACTTCTGCACGTCCCCTTTGCTGGACCTATGATCTCAGTCTTAGTGGACCAGGATGTGTATGTTGCCAAGGATGTGTGTGTTTTACAGTGACAGTGGCGGCGTCCCGCACTGGTCGTGATGTTACCTACCGGTAAGTGTGCTGTCCCTGGTTGGTGCACAGTTGGTATGTTCTCCGGTGTAGGTCCGGTGGTTGATGGCACCCTGCGAGCCCGCAGGGTGTTGTCCGCACGGGCGCCCATCACTGCTCCGAGGGTTGGGATGATGCAGCGAGAATACACACCCCCCGCACACCATTGCTGCATCATCACACCATTGGTGATCATCACCAACCCCAAGGTCAGGTGAGACAGAACTATAACGCGGACCACCGCATCATCCTAAAAGGGTCCACCAATTCCCTGACCAGGATCAATCAGAACCACCTATCCATCTCCAACCCCACTCACGGAACCACCTGGGGTGCATTGTGCCTCACCAATAAACAAGTTGGATTCAATTTACAGTGTCTGGCTCATCATTTGCACACCTTATACCAACCTACACTGCAGTCAAACACTGACACACATCACCCCCCATAAACCCCCCCCAACCCACCCTGCCCAGTCGCTCACCCTTTCCCCCCCCCACTCCATATTCCCCCTCCACACACATACACACCTAGGAGCGCATGTGTCCCTCCTTCCTTCAGCATATTCCAACAGGATCCGGTACTCCTGTTCCACGTGCAGCACCATTGTATCCCTCATTTTTTGCCCCTGGCCAACCCCCCCTCCCCCGCACATCCATTATACTCACCCACTATAACCTGGAGCGCGGACCACTCTGCTTATTATGTTTATAAACCTTGTCCTTGTCTTGCATTGTATTGTACTGTAAGTCACTGGTTTCTTCTTCACTTATTTATGTATTTTGTAAGGTCCTGCAGAACACTTGTGGTGCCGTATGCATAAAGTATAATAATAATAATAATAATAATAATAATAATAATAATAATGTAAATAATTGTTCTTGTAATATTATAAACAAAGAAATTGGCTGCACAATGGCTGAAACAATGTCTACTAAAATATGCTTTACTTAATCAATTATAGTTTTCTAATTTTCTCATAAGCTTTTTATGGCTTTCAAACAATCACAGTTTTTAGCGAGCAACTGGGGAAAACCTGCTACTCAGCGATGTTTCATTTCATAGCGTTACAACTTTCAAAGGTCATTAAGGCTGGTTTTAACTTAATGAACCACATGGAATGGATGCTGGCAACACTCTTTGTAATTTAATTACTTAAGGACTTAATACAGCTGCATGATATTTTATTATTTTCTTTCAATTATTTGTATTATTTTTATTTTATTTTCTTTTGCTATTGCTGAATCTTTTTGTGCAAATATTTTACTCTGCGAATAGGATGTCAGAACTAATAATCCATCAGTGATTGATTGGAAGTTACATTACGGACTTGACTTATCCTTGAAAACTTTGTAATTCAATTGGTTTGATTTAACAATGCGGCGTGACCTCTAGTAAATGAATTTCCTTTTCAATAAAGAAGTTGTTTGGTTTAAAACTAATAGTTAATGGTAAGTACAAAAATAGAGGCAGGCAAAATGCATTGATATTGTATATATTTGAATACATTTGAATTTGTATTAGTAGAGGTGCTGGTGTCAATACTGCATTAATGCTGGTTTTGTTGACTTAAAGGGGACATATAAGACATAAAAATGACTTACTATGAAAGTAGCTGACTTGTATTGCTCTTATTCCTGAGACAGACATCAGCCTCTCCATATATTTTATAGTGCTTAAATACAAGGTTATTGGCTGATAATGTCAAGGGAGCACATTGTAATCTGGCCACTGGAAGGCGCTGTTTTTCAAAGGAGATCTTACTGCCTTTATTCTTAGTTAAGCCTTTCCACAACTAGAAGAACCATAGTAATCCATAACACTGGGACCAGCAGCGCTCCTGAGATGTGAGACCTTAGGGGGAGATGTATCAAACATTGGAGATAAAGTACCAACCAATCAGCTCCTGTCAATTTACAGACTGTGTTTGAAAAATGACAGTTAGGAGCTGATTATTTGGTACTTTAACTGTCTCCACATTCTCTCTCCAAGGTTTGATACATCTCCTTTTAGATTTTGAATTCTGAAAAACTAATAGAAATCATTCAGGTGCTTACGTGGCTCACTTTCATTATCTTGAATCCAGAATCCTACAATTTAATTTTGGTTAAATATAATGTTTGCCACAAAAAAATAAAATGTATACAAGACAATTCAAGACTATATTTAAAAAAATAATCCAATTAACATTTCAATTTAGAAATATACATAGCTTATATTTTCTTTAAATGGAGTCATGGCATACGTGGCACACATTTAAAAGACAGGCATGTTATGAAAAGGTAACACTCAGGGAGTCAACAGGTTCTGAATGTCGACAATCAGAATTTCGACATGAATTCAGAATGACAACATGGACATGAGGTTGACAGCCAATATGTTGACATTAAAAATGTCAACATGTACATAATGTCAAGAGTTAACATGTCGACACCAGAATGTTGACATACAGTTTTTTGTAGCCTAAACCTAACCCTAACCTTAATCCAAACCCTAACCCTAACTTAAGCCCAAACCCTAACCCTAACTTAAGCCTAAACCTAACCATAACCCTAAACTTAACCATAGACCTAACTCTAAATCTGACCTAACCCTAAACCTACCCATCGCCCTAAACCTAACCCTAAACATAACCCTAAAACTAAACCTAACCTAATCCTAAACCTAACAATAACCCTAAACCTGACTCTAAACCTAACTCTAAATCTATCCCTAAACCTAACCCTGAGGTGTAATCTACCAGCTTGGTAGGGCACACCAGAAAGTCACCCTGCACCAACAAGCATACCAACAGGACAGCCAAGAATGGCTCCTGATGGATATTAGGCTTTAGCTACATATAATTCTCTGTAAATCAAGGTCCACTGATGGAAAGCTCCTCCAGCAAACAGACTCCTGCCACGAAGTCCAGGAAGAGAAAATAAAGAATCCAACAACTATTCGGAGTCTCTGGTTTTGCCTCTTTTTGTCTCTACAGTCAGGCGCAGGGATTAGCTGTCTTCTGAATTCCAACATGTGAATGAGTACTGATCTGATAAGTACAGCATAAGGCCAAATGCTATGGTCATGTCCTACAAACCTGTGTGCTGCCAGGCACGACATTCCGGGGTAGGGGGAAAGATTTAGGAAAGCCGGTTATTGGCTGTGTGGGAAGTTCTCCCCTCCTGTATCCCTTAAACCACATATTCACAGAACAAGGAAGCAAGGGTACTGCTCCAATTAGGACCCCAGCCAATGCACAGTAACAAACATTACAACATTATTACATTGGCCACAAAGTACCTAACAGGTGATGAGAGGCAGTCAGGAAACTCATTGGTAATGCAGCTCCTATCTCCCTGCGCTTATAAACTGAGAAGCAAGAAACAGGCTGTAAAAAGTACACTGTCTGGGTTACTACATTGGGACACGCCGAGCTCAGGACTAGTAATGGGCTGGAGCCCTTGGTTTGTCAAAGTGCCTTGTATGGGAGCTGATGTCACGTCATCTGTTTCTTAATAAATACTGTTCTTCATCTGGGAATAGTGGCAATAACAGATTCAATTTAACAGAATTAATTGTAATATTAATAATATTACTTTTTGACCCTAGGTGGTAAACCGGTATTCAAGACAAAGTTCCAGGGGTTTAAGGTAAATTGTATCTACAGTACCAACTGCATGTTTGTCACAGTAAATCAGCACTTATAATATAACTCTACTCTTATTTCCCCACTGGCAAGACTGATAAAGGGGTTTACGGTGTTGGTGTGAAATTTGTATGTAGGTTAATGTTATCTTAACTGACTGTTATACATTCATTTACCATGTAAAATCATTGGTTCTTACTTTGGGCAGCAAGACCTAAAAATCATTACAAAAATGGTGTTTATTTGTTTATTTATTTATTAACATTCCCTACTCAGTGGTGGATCACCCATAAAAGAGTGGTAGAAACTGTCTAATCTTGTTATTAGGAAGATCTTCGATATTCTATTACATTATATCACCATTTCTTAAGGAGCGTAATCCTCTGCTTAAGATAATATGTTCTAAAAAATGAGCATAGTGTATTTAACATTGCAAGTATGAAATCCTGTTTGAAGAGACTAGAGAATTACTATATATTTATATAATACGTGTGCACGAGAAAAGTTTTGGTTAAATTTTGGTTTTTGAATTTCTTTAAAATTGATAAAAACAGCTAATTTCATGTAATTCGGACCTGTTTATATGCAATCCAAAACCCGAGATCCGGTTTTTAGATCATAGATCCCAACTTACATGTAGACCGGAGCCGGGACTCAGTTCTACTTGGAACCCCAAAATGTAGGTGTATTTGGGTTTCAGCAAAACTGAACCACTCATCTCTAATTTATGGTATATTTTAATATTGTCTGTAGTCTAAAAAAAATAACACTTTTAAAGCCTAGCTAAAAACTTTTTAATAGAATATAATAAAAATGTCTATAGTTGTTAAAGGCAAATTTAAGAAAATTTTCACATTCCACCACTGTTATATAATTAACCCCCACCATGCTCTCTGTGTATCTGTGAGTATATGTTTCTAATGTTTCATCTAGAGAAAAAGAACCCGACTTTGGAGTTCTTTAACTGAAAGACTTTTACTGGTGTATTTATAAGCAAGAGAACTGCCTGTAGTCATGTAAGATTATTCCAACAGTTGACCTCCGAGACTGGAAAACATCAATGAATGTTCACTAGATATTCCCTCGTCTGGTATTGTCATTTTTATCTTCGCAAACATCAAAATCTGAGCACAAAAAAGCGAGAAAATTAGCTATTGATTTTTCTGCATTGTTTTAACCTGCAGCCTAATTGAAGGTCAGCATATGTATCCCCTTCAAAGACACAGCTCTGTCATGTAGAGAAAGCCTGACACAATCCTCCTCGAGAGGGATCCTGTTGATAGCATTTTGTGTGGTCGGCAAATTCTAATATATAAACATTTGTAGCCATGAAACCTTAAACCACAGCAAGAAAAGTCAACATCCAGACAAGACAAAATGATACGGTATTGATAAGGACTCGTGCACCGAATTAATGGATTGTGGACAAACTCAACACATATTGTACAATTAGCTAAGTTTCTATTTTTATACTATAAAGTTCATTTCATTTATTATTCAAGAACATTTTTACCCAACTTTATTGCTCAATATTTAAAATCCAACAACAACAACCCATTTTGTACATTTCCAATGTCCTGTTACCATTTATCTTACATTGTTCATATTACAATAAGTCAATAGAATTATTTACTTCAAATCTGTGTTGTTTTTTAATATTTATTTTATTCAGCAAAGGATACAGCCAAAGGCAGCAATGTGGCAATCCATCTAATTATTATATTATTTATATTATTATTAATATACAATAGATTTTTGTTTTCTAAGGGTGAGTTGAGTATTTGATTTAAGTCAAGAACTCCTTTCCCATTTGCCAAAATCAAGGCAGGTTAGTATCACTTAATTGATCTGTGAAATGTATATTTGGTAATAGACTCAATGCTCCAAACCCTTTGTGCATTGTTTAGGCCATTTTGCTAATATCTCATTTCATTTTTGATGACAGGTATTGCTAAAATTCCCTACAGAGTAATTGGCGGTTCTCTTCCTTTTGTGACATGCATGGCTTTCTGATTTTCTAATTATAGAAAAATAAATGAGGCTCCAATGAGCTGTATGCTTTAGAATTACTGGAAAATGTTCCAAAAGTAGTAGATATCCATGCCATTGTTACTTCTAACGCAATTCACATTCCCATGACAGACAGCATATGCGAAAATAATCACTCATGTGACACATCACTAATGAACTCGGGTATTTCCAACAAACCATATACACTTCAGCATATTTCATGATTATTATAATTACCTTTTAGTTAGAGATGTGCACTGACCCCCATGTTTTGGTTTTGGATCTGGACTCATCTTCATGTTTTGATTGTGCCAAACCACCATCATGTGTTTTGGTTCTGGATCTGAGATTTAAAAAAAAAAAATACAATTGATACAAAGTTATTAAGAACACCTAAAATCATGTAAGTTTTGCTATCCAAAACCCGAAATTCGAGAAGATCAGAACCATGACTCAGATCTGTCCAGATCTGTCCAGGAGATAAAAAAACGCAACTCAGATCTGACCAGATTCAGGAAATTTGGGTGGATTCGGAGTTCTGGAAAACCGAACCGCACATCTCTACTTTTAATACACTGTATCAAGTAATGGTAAATATATACCAGAAAGAAAACAGGCGGCACTCCTGGACTGAGAAGGCAAAACAATAACCAGTGCTTTAGTGCAACGTTTCGGGGTCAGATCCCTGTCATCAGGACACACGTGAGAATAAAGCACCTGTCATTGTTTTGCCTTCTCAGTCCAGGAGTGCCACCTGTTTTCTTTCTGGCTTGTGTGCAGGGTGTCCAATACCCAGGAGAGTGAGCACTTTGGCAAGTTATTTAAGATCACTGCTTGTTCTGAGTGCCGGTAATCTGATTATATATGTGTGTGCGTGATTGTGTGTATGTGTATGTGTATATATATATATATATATATATATATATATATTATATACACACTATATATATATATTATATATATATATATGCACACAAACTATGTACAGTATATATATATATATATATATATATATATATATGCTATCTTGAGAATAATCCAAACTTTCATGAAGCTGACTTGCTTTTTTGTTGGTATTCTATTTCAGTTTTATACTATCTTTATTCTTTAAAAAAAAAAAAAGTACTTGTCAGAATAGATTTTATCTAAAGTAGAAAGGCAATATGCGACGTTTGGGCATGTCGGTGTGACACAGATTTTATTAGGTATTTGTTGAGTTTCACAAAATTTCTTTTAAATGTGTAGTGTAAATAATTTTCTGATGTACATAATAGAAATTGACAAAATAGAAGGAAAGAGCAAAGAATTTACATATAAAATGTATATCACTATTTAATAGAAAACAGCTCAAGGGTAGAGTTATATTGAAGCTCTGTAATGTCAAATACTTAACTGAATACACTTGTATAAAAGTTGTTACAATTTAAGTAAAGCTTATGCAAAGCCCAGACAATGCAGGGATAAAAATGTAAATTAAATTCAATGTTTGAACTGGATTGTGAAACTGAGATTGCTTTTTCAACTAAATTTCATTTTAATTTAATTATGTACTATATTTGTAATATCTGCAGATAATATATTTAATAGCTGATTAATGAAATTATTATTTATGTTTAACACATCCTGCATCAAAGTACATTTTTGCAGTGGATGCAAAGTGTCAACTAATTTGTACTGGGCTGGTTACCCTAGGGTGACACGCAATCCCCCTAGGGAATACAGCACCATGCTGACTGATTTGGACTAGTTTGCCACCATAGCAGGGGGACCCAAAACTTCCTGTTTCCCAGCTATAGTGCCAAAACAGGCTGGAAATTCTAGAGCTGATAGATGCATTTTTGTGGGAGCCCCATGATTTTTGTACTTTCGATTTTGCGACTGCTAGTTGAGGGGGGGGGGCAAATTATTTTTTATATGAATATTTTTTATTTGTTCTACAAGATCCATGCTGGTAAACATCATCAGCACAGATCTTGCACCAGCGAAGAGTCTGCTAAACTTACACACCTCCTTAGAGGCATCTCACCAGCTTCTTCGACTTTGAATACAACATAAGGTGAGTTAACACATCCTCAATGTATCTGGCCTAAGTCAGCCAGCCCCTTCACTCCCCCCATTAGGTGTTACTAATCGCAGAGAGGTGGGACAAGAAGTTACATCTTGGTCTGCATGAAAACTGAGATGTTCTCGATTCTACTGCTCCTGCGCAATAAGAACATTTTGTGGGAAAGAAAAAAACAGCGCAAAGTATTGACGTCCAACTCTGCATAAGCCTCAATACATTCACAGGCAATGGAGCATAAGTGAATTCTCCCTCACCCCATAACAAGTGGTTAGCTAGTGCTGGTGATCATCATATTTGCACCAGCACTAAGGCACCTGTAATGGATACTGGCGTAAGTTCAACTCTGCAATCAACCTCTCTGTGTGCATAATACTGTAGCTGACATTTCTGAACACTGTTTTACAGCCAGGCTTGTTTGTTTTTTTTTGGCTACAAGTCACAGGCCCCAGCAGCCGGAATTCATAGAAACCGCTTCCTGAGAACAGTGAAGTCGCCCAGAAGCATCTCTCTCAGTGGCACCCTGCTCATACCAGTGCTCTCCCAAGTCCAGATGGGTAAGCGTGACTCCATAACTGATCGCTAATTCTAATACTGAAGGACTCACTGTTTTAGGGAGCGTATGACATTGCAGGGTGTGGCTAATACTACTGGCACTTATGTATATACTAGTTGAAGTACTCGCCATGCCCGGGTTTAAATCTTCAAGTTATTAAGTTAGGCATCCCAAGCCATCAAGTGGAAGGCCCAGAACAGGCTCCCCAGGTCAAAGTTCTGCCCAGCATACACAAACAGAAGGTCTGACCGGAACCTAATTTTCAAGTTATTAAATTAGGCATTCCAGACCATCCAGTGGAAGGCCCAAAACAGGCTCCCTGGGTCACAGTTCTGCCCAGCATACACCAATTGGAGGTCCGACCGGGACCTAATATTCAGGTTATTAAGTAAGGCATCCCAGACCAATTGCCAGGCATCCCGGACTAATTGCCATCCCTCTGTGAAATTTTTGTCTAAATTCATCCAGTGGAAGGTGCAGAACAGGCTCCCCAGGTCAAAGTTCTGCCCAGGGTACACCAATGGGAGGTCCAACTGGGATGCTAACCTCCCTAAAATCTGGCCAGGGTCCAACTGGATCACCTCGCATTGGTTTCATTGCAAACAGTGCAGGGATGTCCGAATGCATAACCAGATAGACAGACAAATAAACAAACAAACAGACAAACAAACAAACAGACCAATTAATTTTTCATATAAAATATTGGTGAACCCTCTCACAGAGGGGAAATGGTGCAAACAATTCAGTTGGAGCTGTATTAATCTAGTGGGGCTTGCAGCAGGAGACTCTCCCATAGTGGCCTGAGAGGGGAGCACTGTATGCACTATGCAGTCTTTAATAGAGGACATTACCTGATTAATAGGTGAGGTGACTGTGGAGAAGAAGAACCGCTGTTAGATGAGGGAGGGTTTTGCAGCTGATGTCTGACTGCAGCCAGAGACTAGTGATGGCCATTGACCATTGATGATTCATAATCATCAATGTTTTATGGCTGATGTCGAATGCGTTTCGCATCGATGGGGGAGAACCAGATGGATTCCCTCCATAAATGGAACAGCATAACCAAAAAGTTTTTTTTACAAGGTCCCGGAACAAAGAGCTTAGCCCTGCTCCTTGACACCCACGAAGCCCCATCCCCCAGGTTCTGAATGGCCCACAGTCAAAAAACAGGGATGACAATCGGTTGGTGAAACCATTAATGGTCATCCATTGCATAGTTGGTAACCACCGTTGGCCACTTTCTATTTTGTCATCGATGGTAACCACACTGTTGGACATCCCTACCAGAAGAGACTGGGACTTCCTCTCTGTGACTGCTAGGAAGCTGCATCTAAGAGGCCACCCAAGAAACCTCCCCCTAGCTGATGAGCTGCAGCCAAAGCATAGAGAACAGGTGGGATCACTGTCCATGGTGCTGAACTGCACGTTCCTTCAAATAGAGGAACAGGTCTGTCAACTGTTCAGAAAATCATCAAAGCACATACTCCTGCCAATGTAGGCAGGCATATTACCATATTACTGTGTTTATACCTATATACACAAACACACACACACTACTTAATCCAAGATGGAAAGTAGGATGTAACAAAATTCTTTCAATTGGGAAAGGCAAGTGAACTTCTGTGCACCAACGTGTCTGGCCAGAAACCCTAAAGTAATTGAGGGACTGTATTGCAGTATTTGTTAACGTGCAGTAATAGCGGGGTAAAATCATTTCCTTAGGAGTTTGTAGATGATTAATTTGTGGTTTCTTATAGAAAGCATGTGTTTTTGTGCCTGTACACTTGTTGTGACCTATGAACTACATGTATTCCTTAGTAAAAGCAAAGAGGTATTCCAGTATAATATATTTACTTTATGTTTAAAGCATGCATCATATAGAAATGATAGCAAATGTTAAGAATTTAAATCTAATGCTCTTCAATTGCTTTGCAAAGATATGTTTTTTTGTTTGGTATAGCCATTTATCTCTTTGTGAAAAGAAAAGTATTTAAGGATCAATTGTATTTCTCTGTGTTTGGGAAAAGTATAAAACCTTCTCCTCTGTACGAGAAGACGGGGACTTAATTCCAGCTTCCGACTACCATACCTCCTCTGCTGTGAGCGTGGAAAAGAAGAAGTCACAACTTAATGTAGAGAAATTCCACACTAGTGATCCTACCACATAGACGAGTGTCACACTATGTCATCTTCTCCTCTTCTTCACTTTTCAGAATGTTTAATATGTTTCCCCTCTTATCCCCAAGGCAGTAGCCAAGGCTAGGGAGGAGCGACCTTGTGTTTTCTTATGTCAGCTTTATCACTGGTGGCTGGTGTGTCTCATTTACACTTACTATCCAGAAAGGAACTTGGGTCTCGATGACTCTGTCCATCACCAGCTTCTGTAATAACTCTGCATCAAAGAGATAAATGCAAAACCTGTATCATTTATCTGATCATCATCGATGGGTTGCTGAGCCTAAAGCACTGAGGGCCTGATTCAGACTCGCTCGCGAGCACTGAGCGTTTGCAAGCGGGTCGATGTTGGCCCAGTGAGCATGCGCACGACGGAGCCGGCTCCGTCGTGCTCATGCGCGAGACCCGGATAGCAACGGGCAAACCGTCGGCCCGGGTCTCGTACCAAAGGGGGCGTACTGTCGATGTTGAGTGACAGCACGCCCCCTTTGGTGGGCGTGCCAGGGGCATGGTTGTCCAGACGGAGGCATTCCCATGGGAATGCCTACCGTCTGGGGCCGGCCCCACTGACATCACAAATGATGTCAGTGGGAGTGCTCTCAGCTCTGTTTGAGCCAAAAGCACTCCAGGGCTTGCGGCAATGAGACCCTACCACAAGGGTCTTGTCGCAAGCCCGATGGTCGCGATGGTTAGGAGGCAGCTCTAAAAATCCAGAAGGACTGCCCTGATTCAGAGCGAGCGCTCTGTCAGAGCGTCCGGCTCTGAATCAGGGCCTGAGTTTACATTTATTTTAATGTATTAATGTATTTTATGCTGCATACACACGTAAAGATTTTCTGTCCTACCATCCAACAAGTTGATTGGTTGGAATAAAAATCTGGTAAGGTATGAAAGCAAATGACAATCAGCAGTTTGCTCCCAAATGCCAGAAAATGGACAAAAACTGTTGTTTGAAGAAATTGTTTAGATCAAACATTTAACAAACTTGTCTGACGACCATTTTCATCTGTTTTCTGGCATTTAGGAGCAAATTGCTGATCATCAGTTACTCCCATACGTTACCAGATTTTCATTACAACCGATCAACTAGTTGGATGGTTGGACAGAAAATGTTTACGTGTGTACCCAGCCTTAGGCATCAAGTCAGTTCAAAGAACAAATGTATTTAATCATGTGTTTTGTCACTATGTAAGGTGTGTAACGAGAGGAAAACATGGCTGAAGCATAGGCTCAGAGTATTGCTGTGCCCATTGGAGGCAATGGGGCACTTGCCGCTCAGTGTGACTGTTTAGATTGTGCCCAGTTCTCCCACCTAAAGATAAAGATGTACAGTAAAAAAAAACACAATCTTAAATTAAACGAGAACATACAGAATATTATAATATAAATAATTATGGAAATCAGTTGTGACACAAAGGAGAAGGGTTTAGGATTGATAAAAAATAAACATTAATACAATAATAGACTCCAAGTCATGTGGGTGAAATATTACATGCAGAGCCATTTTCTTAGGGCACCTCAAAAACATTGGAAAAGTACTAAAAAGGGCATGCGATCATATAAAGAACAGGTCCATATCATAGCGGGCATTTCACCTATTCATTTCCAGTTCACCTCCCCTACTCCTAAACCACGATGAATTAGCATACACTCATCACCAACAATCACAGTAACCCATTATATGCGGCAGTACGGCCAGCCAGGGCCGTAACTAGGGTAGTGCGACCTGTACCATGGCACAGGCATCGCAGGGCAGGGGGCGCTGTTTGGGCCTTTCAATTTTACTGTTTATTATCATTCTCACTTGTAGCTTCCTCTTCTTTTATCCCCAGCATCTCCTGGCCTCCTCTATCTCTTCCCTGGCCCTTCCCATAAGGCCATGGCCCTCTCTCAGGTGCACTATATTATGTCCCTATTTATCCCCAGCATCTCCAGGCCTCCCCTATCTCTTCCTTGGCCCTTCCCCATAAGGCCAAGGGCATTTTTCAGGAACACTATCTTATGTCGCTATTTAAAAAATGGGGGAGGGGGGCACCAATGCTCTCTCTGGCACAGGGCACCAAAAAGTCTAGTTACGGCATTGCGGCAAGCAATACATAGTGTAGTGCAGTGGTCGCCAACCTTACTTGGGGTGTGAACTACTCGAGAAAAATGAAACCTCCTGAAGAGCTACTAAATTAAAGAAAAAAAATAATTTGGCTAATAACCAAACAACTGAAAGTCATTTAAAGAAAATGAAATAAATGTTTAATAGAAAACAACAACGCATTTAATTAATACAGTGTTGTTGCAATTTGTAAATAAAGTTTAAGAACAGGCACAATCACTGTTATTTACCATCTATCTCCAAGGAGGTAAGTGCAGTAGAGGAGCAAAAGAAATAGGCAGGGATGGGCAGGAGTCACTTGCAGTGTTAGTCATATATTGTGTAGCTCCGCCGTGGCATAGATGCTGTGAGAGGAACCACGGGATGCAAATCAGGTGATTGCCATAGCGGCTATGACAATCACCTGATGTGCTTCCCCGTGATCCACCCAGGGCATTGATACCACAGGGGAGCGTCCATCAGAGGTCACTTCCACCTAGTTGACTCCTAGATGACATGGCAGTACAGCAGCTAGGTGAGCTACCAACATTAAGACTGCGAGCTACCAGTACCTCAGGAGCTACGGGTTGGAGACCACTAGTGCAGTGTATGTAATACATCAGACATATACAGGGCCAGTGATCACAGTAACCTGTTATATGGGGCAGTAGGACCAGCCATACATAGTGCAGTGTATGTAATACATCAGACATATACAGGGCCAGTGATCACAGTAACCTGTTATATGGGGCAGTAGGACCAGCCATACATAGTGCAGTGTATGTAATACATCAGACATATACAGGGCCAGTGATCACAGTAACCTGTTATATGCGGCAGTAGGACCAGCCATACATAGTGCAGTGTATATAATACATCAGACATATACAGGGCCAGTGATCACAGTAACCTGTTATATGGGGCAGTAGGACCAGCCATACATACTGCAGTGTATGTAATACATCAGACATATACAGGGCCAGTGATCACAGTAACCTGTTATATGTGGCAGTAGGACCAGCCATACATAGTGCAGTGTATGTAATACATAAGACATACACAGGGCCAGTGATCACAGTAACCTGTTATATGTGGCAGTAGGACCAGCCATACATAGTTCAGTGTATGTAATACATCAGACATATACAGGACCAGTGATAACAGTAACCTGTTATATGAGGCAGTAGGACCAGCCATACATAGTGCAGTGTATGTAACACATCAGACATATACAGGACCAGTGATCACAGTAACCTGTTATATGGGGCAGTAGGACCAGCCACACATAGTGCAGTGTATGTAATACATCAGACATATACAGGGCCAGTGATCACAGTAACCTGTTATATGTGGCAGTAGGACCAGCCATACATAGTGCAGTGTATGTAATACATCAGACATATACAGGACCAGTGATCACAGTAACCTGTTATATGAGGCAGTAGGACCAGCCATACATAGTGCAGTGTATATAATTTATCAGACATATACAGGACCAGTGATCACAGTAACATGTTATATGTGGCAGTAGGACCAGCCATACATAGTGCAGTGAATGTAACACATCAGACATATACAGGGTCAGTGATCACAGTATCCTGTTATATGAGGGAGTAGGGCCAGCCATACATAGTGTAGTGTATGTAATACATCAGACATATACAGGGCCAGTGATCACAGTAACCTGTTATATGGGGCAGTAGGACCAGCCATACATAGTGCAGTGTATGTAATACATCAGACATATACAGGACCAGTGATCACAGTAACCTGTTATATGAGGCAGTAGGACCAGCCATACATAGTGCAGTGTATGTAATATATCAGACATATACAGGACCAGTGATCACAGTAACCTGTTATATGAGGCAGTAGGACCAGCCATACATAGTGCAGTGTATGTAACACATCAGACATATACAGGGCCAGTGATCACAGTAACCTGTTATATGGGGCAGTAGGACCAGCCATACATAGTGCAGTGTATGTAATACATCAGACATATACAGGGCCAGTGATCACAGTAACCTGTTATATGGGGCAGTAGGACCAGCCATACATAGTGCAGTGTATGTAATACATCAGACATTTACAGGGCCAGTGATCACAGTAACCTGTTATATGCGGCAGTAGGACCAGCCATACATAGTGCAGTGTATGTAATACATCAGACATATACAGGGCCAGTGATCACAGTAACCTGTTATATGGGGCAGTAGGACCAGCCATACATAGTGCAGTGTATGTAATACATCAGACATATACAGGACCAGTGATCACAGTTACCCGTTATATGCGGCAGTAGGACCAGCCATACATAATGCAGTGTATGGACCAGTGATCACAGTAACCTGTTATATGAGGCAGTAGGACCAGCCATACATAGTGCAGTGTATTTAATACATCAGACTTATACAGGACCAGTGATCACAGTAACCTGTTATATGAGGAAGTAGGACCAGCCATACATAGTGCAGTGTATGTAATATATCAGATATATACAGGACCAGTGATTACAGTAACCTGTTATATGAGGCAGTAGGGACCAGCCATACATAGTGCAGAGTATGTAACACATCAGACATATACAGGGTCAGTGATCACAGTATCCTGTTATATGAGGGAGTAGGGCCAGCCATACATAGTGTAGTGTATGTAATACATCAGACATATACAGGGCCAGTGATCACAGTAACCTGTTATATGGGGCAGTAGGACCAGCCATACATAGTGCAGTGTATGTAATACATCAGACATATACAGGACTAGTGATCACAGTAACCTGTTATATGAGGCAGTAGGACCAGCCATACATAGTGTAGTGTATTTAATACATCAGACATATACAGGACCAGTGATCACAGTAACCTGTTATATGAGGAAGTAGGACCAGCCATACATAGTGCAGTGTATGTAATATATCAGACATATACAGGACCAGTGATCACAGTAACCTGTTATATGAGGCAGTAGGGACCAGCCATACATAGTGTAGTGTATGTAATACATCAGACATATACAGGGCCAGTGATCACAGTAACCTGTTATATGGGGCAGTAGGACCAGCCATACATAGTGCAGTGTATGTAATACATCAGACATATACAGGACCAGTGATCACAGTAACCTGTTATATGAGGCAGTAGGACCAGCCATACATAGTGCAGTGTATGTAATACATCAGACATATACAGTGCCAGTGATCACAGTAACCTGTTATATGGGGCAGTAGGACCAGCCATACATAGTGCAGTGTATTTAATACATCAGACATATACAGGACCAGTGATCACAGTAACCTGTTATATGAGGCAGTAGGACCAGCCATACATAGTGCAGTGTATGTAATATATCAGACATATACAGGACCAGTGATCACAGTAACCTGTTATATGAGGCAGTAGGACCAGCCATACATAGTGCAGTGTATGTAACACATCAGACATATACAGGGCCAGTGATCACAGTAACCTGTTATATGGGGCAGTAGGACCAGCCATACATAGTGCAGTGTATGTAATACATCAGACATATACAGGGCCAGTGATCACAGTAACCTGTTATATGGGGCAGTAGGACCAGCCATACATAGTGCAGTGTATGTAATCCATCAGACATTTACAGGGCCAGTGATCACAGTAACCTGTTATATGCGGCAGTAGGACCAGCCATACATAGTGCAGTGTATGTAATACATCAGACATATACAGGGCCAGTGATCACAGTAACCTGTTATATGGGGCAGTAGGACCAGCCATACATAGTGCAGTGTATGTAATACATCAGACATATACAGGACCAGTGATCACAGTTACCCGTTATATGCGGCAGTAGGACCAGCCATACATAATGCAGTGTATGGACCAGTGATCACAGTAACCTGTTATATGAGGCAGTAGGACCAGCCATACATAGTGCAGTGTATTTAATACATCAGACATATACAGGACCAGTGATCACAGTAACCTGTTATATGAGGAAGTAGGACCAGCCATACATAGTGCAGTGTATGTAATATATCAGATATATACAGGACCAGTGATCACAGTAACCTGTTATATGAGGCAGTAGGACCAGCCATACATAGTGCAGTGTATGTAATACATCAGACATATACAGGGCCAGTGATCACAGTAACCTGTTATATGGGGCAGTAGGACCAGCCATACATAGTGCAGTGTATGTAATACATCAGACATATACAGGGCCAGTGATCACAGTAACCTGTTATATGGGGCAGAAGGACCAGCCATACATAGTGCAGTGTATGTAATACATCAGACATATACAGGGCAAGTGATCACAGTAACCTGTTATATGCGGCAGTAGGACCAGCCATACATAGTGCAGTGTATGTAATACATCAGACATATACAGGAACAGTGATCACAGTAACCCGTTATATGCAGCAGTAGTACCAGCCATACATAGTGCAGTGTATGTAATACATCAGACATATACAGGGCCAGTGATCACAGTAACCTGTTATATGGGGCAGTAGGACCAGCCACACATAGTGCAGTGTATGTAATACATCAGACATATACAGAACCAGTGATCACAGTAACCTGTTATATGGGGCAGTAGGACCAGCCATACATAGTGCAGTGTATGTAATACATCAGACATATACAGGGCCAGTGATCACAGTAACCTGTTATATGTGGCAGTAGGACCAGCCATACATAGTGCAGTGTATGTAATATATCAGATATATACAGGACCAGTGATCACAGTAACCTGTTATATGAGGCAGTAGGGACCAGCCATACATAGTGCAGAGTATGTAACACATCAGACATATACAGGGTCAGTGATCACAGTATCCTGTTATATGAGGGAGTAGGGCCAGCCATACATAGTGTAGTGTATGTAATACATCAGACATATACAGGGCCATTGATCACAGTAACCTGTTATATGTGGCAGTAGGACCAGCCATACATAGTGCAGTGTATGTAATACATCAGACATATACAGGACCAGTGATCACAGTAACCTGTTATATGTGGCAGTAGGACCAGCCATTCATAGTGTAGTGTATGTAATACATCAGACATATACAGGACCAGTGATCATAGTAATCTGTTATATGTGGCAGTAGGACCAGCCATACATAGTGCAGTGTATGTAATATATCAGACATATACAGGGCCAGTGATCACAGTAACCTGTTATATGAGGCAGTAGGACCAGCCATACATAGTGCAGTGTATGTAATACATCAGACATATACAGGACCAGTGATCACAGTAATCTGTTATATGTGGCAGTAGGGCCAGCCATACATAGTGCAGTCTATGTAATACATCAGACATATACAGGACCAGTGATCACAGTAACCTGTTATATGAGGCAGTAGGACCAGCCATACATAGTGCAGTGTATGTAATATATCAGACATATACAGGACCAGTGATCACAGTAACCTGTTATATGAGGCAGTAGGACCAGCCATACATAGTGCAGTGTATGTAACACATCAGACATATACAGGGCCAATGATCACAGTAACCTGTTATATGGGGCAGTAGGACCAGCCATACATAGTGCAGTGTATGTAATACATCAGACATATACAGGGCCAGTGATCACAGTAACCTGTTATATGGGGCAGTAGGACCAGCCATACATAGTGCAGTGTTTGTAATACATCAAACATTTACAGGGCCAGTGATCACAGTAACCTGTTATAGGTGGCAGTAGGACCAGCCATACATAGTGCAGTGTATGTAATACATCAGACATATACAGGGCCAGTGATCACAGTAACCTGTTATATGGGGCAGTAGGACCAGCCATACATAGTGCAGTGTATGTAATACATCAGACATATACAGGGCCAGTGATCACAGTAACCTGTTATATGTGGCAGTAGGACCAGCCATACATAGTGCAGTGTATGTAATACATGAGACATACACAGGGCCAGTGATCACAGTAACCTGTTATATGTGGCAGTTGGACCAGCCATACATAGTGCAGTGTATGTAATACATCAGACATATACAGGGCCAGTGATCACAGTAACCTGTTATATGGGGCAGTAGGACCAGCCATACATAGTGCAGTGTATGTAATACATCAGACATATACAGGACCAGTGATCACAGTTACCCGTTATATGCGGCAGTAGGACCAGCCATACATAATGCAGTGTATGGACCAGTGATCACAGTAACCTGTTATATGAGGCAGTAGGACCAGCCATACATAGTGCAGTGTATTTAATATATCAGACATATACAGGACCAGTGATCACAGTAACCTGTTATATGAGGAAGTAGGACCAGCCATACATAGTGCAGTGTATGTAATATATCAGACATATACAGGACCAGTGATCACAGTAACCTGTTATATGAGGCAGTAGGGACCAGCCATACATAGTGTAGTGTATGTAATACATCAGACATATACAGGGCCAGTGATCACAGTAACCTGTTATATGGGGCAGTAGGACCAGCCATACATAGTGCAGTGTATGTAATACATCAGACATATACAGGACCAGTGATCACAGTAACCTGTTATATGAGGCAGTAGGACCAGCCATACATAGTGCAGTGTATGTAATACATCAGACATATACAGTGCCAGTGATCACAGTAACCTGTTATATGGGGCAGTAGGACCAGCCATACATAGTGCAGTGTATTTAATACATCAGACATATACAGGACCAGTGATCACAGTAACCTGTTATATGAGGCAGTAGGACCAGCCATACATAGTGCAGTGTATGTAATATATCAGACATATACAGGACCAGTGATCACAGTAACCTGTTATATGAGGCAGTAGGACCAGCCATACATAGTGCAGTGTATGTAACACATCAGACATATACAGGGCCAGTGATCACAGTAACCTGTTATATGGGGCAGTAGGACCAGCCATACATAGTGCAGTGTATGTAATACATCAGACATATACAGGGCCAGTGATCACAGTAACCTGTTATATGGGGCAGTAGGACCAGCCATACATAGTGCAGTGTATGTAATCCATCAGACATTTACAGGGCCAGTGATCACAGTAACCTGTTATATGCGGCAGTAGGACCAGCCATACATAGTGCAGTGTATGTAATACATCAGACATATACAGGGCCAGTGATCACAGTAACCTGTTATATGGGGCAGTAGGACCAGCCATACATAGTGCAGTGTATGTAATACATCAGACATATACAGGACCAGTGATCACAGTTACCCGTTATATGCGGCAGTAGGACCAGCCATACATAATGCAGTGTATGGACCAGTGATCACAGTAACCTGTTATATGAGGCAGTAGGACCAGCCATACATAGTGCAGTGTATTTAATACATCAGACATATACAGGACCAGTGATCACAGTAACCTGTTATATGAGGAAGTAGGACCAGCCATACATAGTGCAGTGTATGTAATATATCAGATATATACAGGACCAGTGATCACAGTAACCTGTTATATGAGGCAGTAGGACCAGCCATACATAGTGCAGTGTATGTAATACATCAGACATATACAGGGCCAGTGATCACAGTAACCTGTTATATGGGGCAGTAGGACCAGCCATACATAGTGCAGTGTATGTAATACATCAGACATATACAGGGCCAGTGATCACAGTAACCTGTTATATGGGGCAGAAGGACCAGCCATACATAGTGCAGTGTATGTAATACATCAGACATATACAGGGCCAGTGATCACAGTAACCTGTTATATACGGCAGTAGGACCAGCCATACATAGTGCAGTGTATGTAATACATCAGACATATACAGGAACAGTGATCACAGTAACCCGTTATATGCAGCAGTAGTACCAGCCATACATAGTGCAGTGTATGTAATACATCAGACATATACAGGGCCAGTGATCACAGTAACCTGTTATATGGGGCAGTAGGACCAGCCACACATAGTGCAGTGTATGTAATACATCAGACATATACAGAACCAGTGATCACAGTAACCTGTTATATGGGGCAGTAGGACCAGCCATACATAGTGCAGTGTATGTAATACATCAGACATATACAGGGCCAGTGATCACAGTAACCTGTTATATGTGGCAGTAGGACCAGCCATACATAGTGCAGTGTATGTAATATATCAGATATATACAGGACCAGTGATCACAGTAACCTGTTATATGAGGCAGTAGGGACCAGCCATACATAGTGCAGAGTATGTAACACATCAGACATATACAGGGTCAGTGATCACAGTATCCTGTTATATAAGGGAGTAGGGCCAGCCATACATAGTGTAGTGTATGTAATACATCAGACATATACAGGGCCATTGATCACAGTAACCTGTTATATGTGGCAGTAGGACCAGCCATACATAGTGCAGTGTATGTAATACATCAGACATATACAGGACCAGTGATCACAGTAACCTGTTATATGTGGCAGTAGGACCAGCCATTCATAGTGTAGTGTATGTAATACATCAGACATATACAGGACCAGTGATCATAGTAATCTGTTATATGTGGCAGTAGGACCAGCCATACATAGTGCAGTGTATGTAATATATCAGACATATACAGGGCCAGTGATCACAGTAACCTGTTATATGAGGCAGTAGGACCAGCCATACATAGTGCAGTGTATGTAATACATCAGACATATACAGGACCAGTGATCACAGTAATCTGTTATATGTGGCAGTAGGGCCAGCCATACATAGTGCAGTCTATGTAATACATCAGACATATACAGGACCAGTGATCACAGTAACCTGTTATATGAGGCAGTAGGACCAGCCATACATAGTGCAGTGTATGTAATATATCAGACATATACAGGACCAGTGATCACAGTAACCTGTTATATGAGGCAGTAGGACCAGCCATACATAGTGCAGTGTATGTAACACATCAGACATATACAGGGCCAATGATCACAGTAACCTGTTATATGGGGCAGTAGGACCAGCCATACATAGTGCAGTGTATGTAATACATCAGACATATACAGGGCCAGTGATCACAGTAACCTGTTATATGGGGCAGTAGGACCAGCCATACATAGTGCAGTGTTTGTAATACATCAAACATTTACAGGGCCAGTGATCACAGTAACCTGTTATAGGTGGCAGTAGGACCAGCCATACATAGTGCAGTGTATGTAATACATCAGACATATACAGGGCCAGTGATCACAGTAACCTGTTATATGGGGCAGTAGGACCAGCCATACATAGTGCAGTGTATGTAATACATCAGACATATACAGGGCCAGTGATCACAGTAACCTGTTATATGTGGCAGTAGGACCAGCCATACATAGTGCAGTGTATGTAATACATGAGACATACACAGGGCCAGTGATCACAGTAACCTGTTATATGTGGCAGTTGGACCAGCCATACATAGTGCAGTGTATGTAATACATCAGACATATACAGGACCAGTGATCACAGTTACCCGTTATATGCGGCAGTAGGACCAGCCATACATAATGCAGTGTATGGACCAGTGATCACAGTAACCTGTTATATGAGGCAGTAGGACCAGCCATACATAGTGCAGTGTATTTAATACATCAGACATATACAGGACCAGTGATCACAGTAACCTGTTATATGAGGAAGTAGGACCAGCCATACATAGTGCAGTGTATGTAATATATCAGATATATACAGGACCAGTGATCACAGTAACCTGTTATATGAGGCAGTAGGGACCAGCCATATATAGTGCAGAGTATGTAACACATCAGACATATACAGGGCCAGTGATCACAGTATCCTGTTATATGAGGGAGTACGGCCAGCCATACATAGTGTAGTGTATGTAATACATCAGACATATACAGGGCCAGTGATCACAGTAACCTGTTATATGGGGCAGTAGGACCAGCCATACATAGTGCAGTGTATGTAATACATCAGACATATACAGGACCAGTGATCACAGTAACCTGTTATATGAGGAAGTAGGACCAGCCATACATAGTGCAGTGTATGTAATATATCAGACATATACAGGACCAGTGATCACAGTAATCTGTTATATGAGGCAGTAGGGACCAGCCATACATAGTGCATTGTATGTAACACATCAGACATATACAGGGTCAGTGATCACAGTATCCTGTTATATGAGGGAGTAGGACCAGCCATACATAGTGTAGTGTATGTAATACATCAGACATATACAGGGCCATTGATCACAGTAACCTGTTATATGGGGCAGTAGGACCAGCCATACATAGTGCAGTGTATGTAATACATCAGACATATACAGGACCAGTGATCACAGTAACCCGTTATATGAGGCAGTAGGACCAGCCATACATAGTGCAGTGTATGTAATACATCAGACATTTACAGGGCCAGTGATCACAGTAACCTGTTATATGGGGCAGTAGGACCAGCCATACATAGTGCAGTGTATGTAATACATCAGACATATACAGGGCCAGTGATCACAGTAACCTGTTATATGGGGCAGAAGGACCAGCCATACATAGTGCAGTGTATGTAATACATCAGACATATACAGGACCAGTGATCACAATAACCTGTTATATGTGGCAGTAGGACCAGCCATACATAGTGCAGTGTATGTAATACATCAGACATATACAGGACCAGTGATCACAATAACCTGTTATATGTGGCAGTAGGACCAGCCATACATAGTGCAGTGTATGTAATACATCAGACATATACAGGACCAGTGATCACAATAACCTGTTATATGAGGCAGTAAGACCAGCCATACATAGTGCAGTGTATGTAATACATCAGACATATAGAGGACCAGTGATCACAGTAACCTGTCATATGTGGCAGTAGGACCAGCCATACATAGTGCAGTGTATGTAATACATCAGACATATACAGGACCAGTGATCACAGTAACCCGTTATATGAGGCAGTAGGACCAGCCATACATAGTGCAGTGTATATAATACATCAGACATATACAGGACCAGTGATCATAGTAACATGTTATATGCTGCAGTAGGACCAGCCATACATAGTGCAGTGTATGTAATACATCAGACATATACAGGACCAGTGATCACAGTAACTTATTATATGTGGCAGTAGGACCAGCCATACATAGTGCAGTGAATATAATACATCAGACATTTACAGGACCAGTGATCACAGTTATCTGTTATATGTGGCAGTAGGACCAGCCATACATAGTGCAGTGTATGTAATACATCAGACATATACAGGACCAGTGATCATAGTAATCTGTTATATGTGGCAGTAGGACCAGCCATACATAGTGCAGTGTATGTAATATATCAGACATATACAGGACCAGTGATCACAGTAACCCGTTATATGAGGCAGTAGGACCAGCCATACATAGTGCAGTGTATGTAATACATCAGACATATACAGGACCAGTGATCACAGTAACCCGTTATATGTGGCAGTAGGACCAGCCATTCATAGTGTAGTGTATGTAATACATCAGACATATACAGGACCAGTGATCATAGTAATCTGTTATATGTGGCAGTAGGACCAGCCATACATAGTGCAGTGTATGTAATATATCAGACATATACAGGGCCAGTGATCACAGTAACTTGTTATATGAGGCAGTAGGACCTGCCATACATAGTGCAGTGTATGTAATACATCAGACATATACAGGACCAGTGATCACAGTAACCCGTTATATGAGGCAGTAGGACCAGCCATACATAGTGCAGTGTATGTAATACATCAGACATATACAGGACCAGTGATCACAGTAACCTGTTATATGTGGCAGTAGGACCAGCCATACATAGTGCAGTGTAAGTAATACATCAGACATATACAGGACCAGTGATCACAGTAACCTGTTATATGCGGCAGTAGGACCAGCCATACATAGTGCAGTGTATGTAATACATCAGACATATACAGGACCAGTGATCACAGTAACCTGTTATATGCGGCAGTAGGACCAGCCATACATAGTGCAGTGTATGTAATACATCAGACATATACAGGACCAGTGATCACAGCTACCCGTTATATGCGGCAGTTGGACCAGCCATACATAGTGCAGTGTATGTAATACATCAGACATATACAGGACCAGTGATCACAATAACCTGTTATATGAGGCAGTAGGACCAGCCATACATAGTGCACTGTATGTAATACATCAGACATATAGAGGACCATTGATCACAGTAACCTGTTATATGTGGCAGTAGGACCAGCCATACATAATGCAGTGTATGGACCAGTGATCACAGTAACCTGTTATATGAGGCAGTAGGACCAGCCATACATAGTGCAGTGTATGTAATACATCAGACATATACAGGACCAGTGATCACAGTTATCCGTTATATGCGGCAGTAGGACCAGCCATACATAGTGCAGTGTATGTAATTCATCAGACATATTCAGGACCAGTGATCACAATAACCTGTTATATGTGGCAGTAGGACCAGCCATACATAGTGCAGTGTATGTAATACATCAGACATATACAGGACCAGTGATCACAGTAACCCGTTATATGCAGCAGTAGTACCAGCCATACATAGTGCAGTGTATGTAATACATCAGACATATACAGGGCCAGTGATCACAGTAACCTGTTATATGGGGCAGTAGGACCAGCCATACATAGTGCAGTGTATGTAATACATCAGACATACACAGGGCCAGTGATCACAGTAACCTGTTATATGTGGCAGTAGGACCAGCCATACATAGTGCAGTGTATGTAATACATCAGACATATACAGGACCAGTGATCACAGTAACCTGTTATATGTGGCAGTAGGACCAGCCATACATAGTGCAGTGTATGTAATACATCAGACATATACAGGACCAGTGATCACAGTTATCCGTTATATGCGGCAGTAGGACCAGCCATACATAGTGCAGTGTATGTAATTCATCAGACATATTCAGGACCAGTGATCACAATAACCTGTTATATGTGGCAGTAGGACCAGCCATACATAGTGCAGTGTATGTAATACATCAGACATATACAGGACCAGTGATCACAATAACCTGTTATATGAGGCAGTAGGACCAGCCATACATAGTGCAGTGTATGTAATACATCAGACATATAGAGGACCAGTGATCACAGTAACCTGTCATATGTGGCAGTAGGACCAGCCATACATAGTGCAGTGTATGTAATACATCAGACATATACAGGACCAGTGATCACAGTAACCTGCTATATGTGGCAGTAGGACCAGCCATACATAGTGCAGTGTAGGTAATATATCAGACATATACAGGACCAGTGATCACAGTAACCCGTTATATGAGGCAGTAGGACCAGCCATACATAGTGCAGTGTATATAATACATCAGACATATACAGGACCAGTGATCATAGTAACATGTTATATGCTGCAGTAGGACCAGCCATACATAGTGCAGTGTATGTAATACATCAGACATATACAGGACTAGTGATCACAGTAACCTGTTATATGTGGCAGTAGGACCAGCCATTCATAGTGTAGTGTATGTAATACATCAGACATATACAGGACCAGTGATCATAGTAATCTGTTATATGTGGCAGTAGGACCAGCCATACATAGTGCAGTGTATGTAATATATCAGACATATACAGGGCCAGTGATCACAGTAACCTGTTATATGAGGCAGTAGGACCAGCCATACATAGTGCAGTGTATGTAATACATCAGACATATACAGGACCAGTGATCACAGTAACCCGTTATATGTGGCAGTAGGACCAGCCATTCATAGTGTAGTGTATGTAATACATCAGACATATACAGGACCAGTGATCATAGTAATCTGTTATATGTGGCAGTAGGACCAGCCATACATAGTGCAGTGTATGTAATATATCAGACATATACAGGGCCAGTGATCACAGTAACTTGTTATATGAGGCAGTAGGACCTGCCATACATAGTGCAGTGTATGTAATACATCAGACATATACAGGACCAGTGATCACAGTAACCCGTTATATGAGGCAGTAGGACCAGCCATACATAGTGCAGTGTATGTAATACATCAGACATATACAGGACCAGTGATCACAGTAACCTGTTATATGTGGCAGTAGGACCAGCCATACATAGTGCAGTGTAAGTAATACATCAGACATATACAGGACCAGTGATCACAGTAACCTGTTATATGCGGCAGTAGGACCAGCCATACATAGTGCAGTGTATGTAATACATCAGACATATACAGGACCAGTGATCACAGTAACCTGTTATATGCGGCAGTAGGACCAGCCATACATAGTGCAGTGTATGTAATACATCAGACATATACAGGACCAGTGATCACAGCTACCCGTTATATGCGGCAGTTGGACCAGCCATACATAGTGCAGTGTATGTAATACATCAGACATATACAGGACCAGTGATCACAATAACCTGTTATATGAGGCAGTAGGACCAGCCATACATAGTGCACTGTATGTAATACATCAGACATATAGAGGACCATTGATCACAGTAACCTGTTATATGTGGCAGTAGGACCAGCCATACATAATGCAGTGTATGGACCAGTGATCACAGTAACCTGTTATATGAGGCAGTAGGACCAGCCATACATAGTGCAGTGTATTTAATACATCAGACTTATACAGGACCAGTGATCACAGTAACCTGTTATATGAGGAAGTAGGACCAGCCATACATAGTGCAGTGTATGTAATATATCAGATATATACAGGACCAGTGATTACAGTAACCTGTTATATGAGGCAGTAGGGACCAGCCATACATAGTGCAGAGTATGTAACACATCAGACATATACAGGGTCAGTGATCACAGTATCCTGTTATATGAGGGAGTAGGGCCAGCCATACATAGTGTAGTGTATGTAATACATCAGACATATACAGGGCCAGTGATCACAG
Source organism: Taudactylus pleione (assembly GCA_031769625.1). NCBI lineage: Eukaryota > Metazoa > Chordata > Amphibia > Anura > Myobatrachidae > Taudactylus > Taudactylus pleione. The sequence continues at coordinate 3,768,302 of JAUIMM010000310.1, read as the reverse complement.
TAACCTGTTATATGGGGCAGTAGGACCAGCCATACATAGTGCAGTGTATGTAATACATCAGACATATACAGGACTAGTGATCACAGTAACCTGTTATATGAGGCAGTAGGACCAGCCATACATAGTGTAGTGTATTTAATACATCAGACATATACAGGACCAGTGATCACAGTAACCTGTTATATGAGGAAGTAGGACCAGCCATACATAGTGCAGTGTATGTAATATATCAGACATATACAGGACCAGTGATCACAGTAACCTGTTATATGAGGCAGTAGGGACCAGCCATACATAGTGTAGTGTATGTAATACATCAGACATATACAGGGCCAGTGATCACAGTAACCTGTTATATGGGGCAGTAGGACCAGCCATACATAGTGCAGTGTATGTAATACATCAGACATATACAGGACCAGTGATCACAGTAACCTGTTATATGAGGCAGTAGGACCAGCCATACATAGTGCAGTGTATGTAATACATCAGACATATACAGTGCCAGTGATCACAGTAACCTGTTATATGGGGCAGTAGGACCAGCCATACATAGTGCAGTGTATTTAATACATCAGACATATACAGGACCAGTGATCACAGTAACCTGTTATATGAGGCAGTAGGACCAGCCATACATAGTGCAGTGTATGTAATATATCAGACATATACAGGACCAGTGATCACAGTAACCTGTTATATGAGGCAGTAGGACCAGCCATACATAGTGCAGTGTATGTAACACATCAGACATATACAGGGCCAGTGATCACAGTAACCTGTTATATGGGGCAGTAGGACCAGCCATACATAGTGCAGTGTATGTAATACATCAGACATATACAGGGCCAGTGATCACAGTAACCTGTTATATAGGGCAGTAGGACCAGCCATACATAGTGCAGTGTATGTAATCCATCAGACATTTACAGGGCCAGTGATCACAGTAACCTGTTATATGCGGCAGTAGGACCAGCCATACATAGTGCAGTGTATGTAATACATCAGACATATACAGGGCCAGTGATCACAGTAACCTGTTATATGGGGCAGTAGGACCAGCCATACATAGTGCAGTGTATGTAATACATCAGACATATACAGGACCAGTGATCACAGTTACCCGTTATATGCGGCAGTAGGACCAGCCATACATAATGCAGTGTATGGACCAGTGATCACAGTAACCTGTTATATGAGGCAGTAGGACCAGCCATACATAGTGCAGTGTATTTAATACATCAGACATATACAGGACCAGTGATCACAGTAACCTGTTATATGAGGAAGTAGGACCAGCCATACATAGTGCAGTGTATGTAATATATCAGATATATACAGGACCAGTGATCACAGTAACCTGTTATATGAGGCAGTAGGGACCAGCCATACATAGTGCAGAGTATGTAACACATCAGACATATACAGGGTCAGTGATCACAGTATCCTGTTATATGGGGCAGTAGGACCAGCCATACATAGTGCAGTGTATGTAATACATCAGACATATACAGGACTAGTGATCACAGTAACCTGTTATATGAGGCAGTAGGACCAGCCATACATAGTGCAGTGTATGTAATACATCAGACATATACAGGGCCAGTGATCACAGTAACCTGTTATATGGGGCAGTAGGACCAGCCATACATAGTGCAGTGTATGTAATACATCAGACATATACAGGGCCAGTGATCACAGTAACCTGTTATATGGGGCAGAAGGACCAGCCATACATAGTGCAGTGTATGTAATACATCAGACATATACAGGGCCAGTGATCACAGTAACCTGTTATATGCGGCAGTAGGACCAGCCATACATAGTGCAGTGTATGTAATACATCAGACATATACAGGAACAGTGATCACAGTAACCCGTTATATGCAGCAGTAGTACCAGCCATACATAGTGCAGTGTATGTAATACATCAGACATATACAGGGCCAGTGATCACAGTAACCTGTTATATGGGGCAGTAGGACCAGCCACACATAGTGCAGTGTATGTAATACATCAGACATATACAGAACCAGTGATCACAGTAACCTGTTATATGGGGCAGTAGGACCAGCCATACATAGTGCAGTGTATGTAATACATCAGACATATACAGGGCCAGTGATCACAGTAACCTGTTATATGTGGCAGTAGGACCAGCCATACATAGTGCAGTGTATGTAATATATCAGATATATACAGGACCAGTGATCACAGTAACCTGTTATATGAGGCAGTAGGGACCAGCCATACATAGTGCAGAGTATGTAACACATCAGACATATACAGCGTCAGTGATCACAGTATCCTGTTATATGAGGGAGTAGGGCCAGCCATACATAGTGTAGTGTATGTAATACATCAGACATATACAGGGCCAGTGATCACAGTAACCTGTTATATGTGGCAGTAGGACCAGCCATACATAGTGCAGTGTATGTAATACATCAGACATATACAGGACCAGTGATCACAGTAACCTGTTATATGTGGCAGTAGGACCAGCCATTCATAGTGTAGTGTATGTAATACATCAGACATATACAGGACCAGTGATCATAGTAATCTGTTATATGTGGCAGTAGGACCAGCCATACATAGTGCAGTGTATGTAATATATCAGACATATACAGGGCCAGTGATCACAGTAACCTGTTATATGAGGCAGTAGGACCAGCCATACATAGTGCAGTGTATGTAATACATCAGACATATACAGGACCAGTGATCACAGTAATCTGTTATATGTGGCAGTAGGGCCAGCCATACATAGTGCAGTCTATGTAATACATCAGACATATACAGGACCAGTGATCACAGTAACCTGTTATATGAGGCAGTAGGACCAGCCATACATAGTGCAGTGTATGTAATATATCAGACATATACAGGACCAGTGATCACAGTAACCTGTTATATGAGGCAGTAGGACCAGCCATACATAGTGCAGTGTATGTAACACATCAGACATATACAGGGCCAATGATCACAGTAACCTGTTATATGGGGCAGTAGGACCAGCCATACATAGTGCAGTGTATGTAATACATCAGACATATACAGGGCCAGTGATCACAGTAACCTGTTATATGGGGCAGTAGGACCAGCCATACATAGTGCAGTGTTTGTAATACATCAAACATTTACAGGGCCAGTGATCACAGTAACCTGTTATAGGTGGCAGTAGGACCAGCCATACATAGTGCAGTGTATGTAATACATCAGACATATGCAGGGCCAGTGATCACAGTAACCTGTTATATGGGGCAGTAGGACCAGCCATACATAGTGCAGTGTATGTAATACATCAGACATATACAGGGCCAGTGATCACAGTAACCTGTTATATGTGGCAGTAGGACCAGCCATACATAGTGCAGTGTTTGTAATACATCAAACATTTACAGGGCCAGTGATCACAGTAACCTGTTATAGGTGGCAGTAGGACCAGCCATACATAGTGCAGTGTATGTAATACATCAGACATATGCAGGGCCAGTGATCACAGTAACCTGTTATATGGGGCAGTAGGACCAGCCATACATAGTGCAGTGTATGTAATACATCAGACATATACAGGGCCAGTGATCACAGTAACCTGTTATATGTGGCAGTTGGACCAGCCATACATAGTGCAGTGTATGTAATACATCAGACATATACAGGGCCAGTGATCACAGTAACCTGTTATATGGGGCAGTAGGACCAGCCATACATAGTGCAGTGTATGTAATACATCAGACATATACAGGACCAGTGATCACAGTTACCCGTTATATGCGGCAGTAGGACCAGCCATACATAATGCAGTGTATGGACCAGTGATCACAGTAACCTGTTATATGAGGCAGTAGGACCAGCCATACATAGTGCAGTGTATTTAATACATCAGACATATACAGGACCAGAGATCACAGTAACCTGTTATATGAGGAAGTAGGACCAGCCATACATAGTGCAGTGTATGTAATATATCAGATATATACAGGACCAGTGATCACAGTAACCTGTTATATGAGGCAGTAGGGACCAGCCATATATAGTGCAGAGTATGTAACACATCAGACATATACAGGGCCAGTGATCACAGTATCCTGTTATATGAGGGAGTAGGGCCAGCCATACATAGTGTAGTGTATGTAATACATCAGACATATACAGGGCCAGTGATCACAGTAACCTGTTATATGGGGCAGTAGGACCAGCCATACATAGTGCAGTGTATGTAATACATCAGACATATACAGGACCAGTGATCACAGTAACCTGTTATATGAGGCAGTAGGACCAGCCATACATAGTGCAGTGTATTTAATACATCAGACATATACAGGACCAGTGATCACAGTAACCTGTTATATGAGGAAGTAGGACCAGCCATACATAGTGCAGTGTATGTAATACATCAGACATATACAGGACCAGTGATCACAGTAACCTGTTATATGAGGCAGTAGGACCAGCCATACATAGTGCAGTGTATGTAATACATCAGACATATACAGGACCAGTGATCACAGTAACTTATTATATGTGGCAGTAGGACCAGCCATACATAGTGCAGTGAATATAATACATCAGACATATACAGGGCCAGTGATCACAGTAACCTGTTATATGGGGCAGTAGGACCAGCCATACATAGTGCAGTGTATGTAACACATCAGACATATACAGGACCAGTGATCACAGTAACCTGTTATATGAGGCAGTAGGACCAGCCATACATAGTGCAGTGTATTTAATACATCAGACATATACAGGACCAGTGATCACAGTAACCTGTTATATGAGGAAGTAGGACCAGCCATACATAGTGCAGTGTATGTAATATATCAGACATATACAGGACCAGTGATCACAGTAACCTGTTATGTGAGGCAGTAGGGACCAGCCATACATAGTGCATTGTATGTAACACATCAGACATATACAGGGTCAGTGATCACAGTATCCTGTTATATGAGGGAGTAGGGCCAGCCATACATAGTGTAGTGTATGTAATACATCAGACATATACAGGGCCAGTGATCACAGTAACCTGTTATATGAGGCAGTAGGACCAGCCATACATAGTGCAGTGTATGTAATACATCAGACATATACAGGACCAGTGATCACAGTAACCCGTTATATGAGGCAGTAGGACCAGCCATACATAGTGCAGTGTTTGTAATACATCAGACATATACAGGGCCAGTGATCACAGTAACCCGTTATATGGGGCAGTAGGACCAGCCATACATAGTGCAGTGTATGTAATACATCAGACATATACAGGGCCAGTGATCACAGTAACCTGTTATATGGGGCAGAAGGACCAGCCATACATAGTGCAGTGTATGTAATACATCAGACATATACAGGGCCAGTGATCACAGTAACCTGTTATATGCGGCAGTTGGACCAGCCATACATAGTGCAGTGTATGTAATACATCAGACATATACAGGGCCAGTGATCACAGTAACCCGTTATATGCAGCAGTAGTACCAGCCATAAATAGTGCAGTGTATGTAATACATCAGACATATACAGGACCAGTGATCACAGTAACCCGTTATATGCAGCAGTAGTACCAGCCATACATAGTGCAGTGTATGTAATACATCAGACATATACAGGGCCAGTGATCACAGTAACCTGTTATATGGGGCAGTAGGACCAGCCATACATAGTGCAGTGTATGTAATACATCAGACATACACAGGGCCAGTGATCACAGTAACCTGTTATATGTGGCAGTAGGACCAGCCATACATAGTGCAGTGTATGTAATACATCAGACATATACAGGACCAGTGATCACAGTAACCTGTTATATGTGGCAGTAGGACCAGCCATACATAGTGCAGTGTATGTAATACATCAGACATATACAGGACCAGTGATCACAGTTATCCGTTATATGCGGCAGTAGGACCAGCCATACATAGTGCAGTTTATGTAATACATCAGACATATACAGGACCAGTGATCACAGTAACCTGTTATATGCGGCAGTAGGACCAGCCATACATAGTGCAGTGTATATAATACATCAGACATATACAGGACCAGTGATCACAGTAACCCGTTATATGCAGCAGTAGGACCAGCCATACATAGTGCAGTTTATGTAATACATCAGACATATACAGGACCAGTGATCACAGTAACCTGTTATATGCGGCAGTAGGACCAGCCATACATAGTGCAGTGTATGTAATACATCAGACATATACAGGACCAGTGATCACAGTAACCCGTTATATGTGGCAGTAGGGTCAGCCATACATAGTGCAGTGTATGTAATACATCAGACATATACAGGGCCAGTGATCACAGTAACCTGTTATATGAGGCAGTAGGACCAGCCATACATAGTGCAGGGTATGTAATACATCAGACATATACAGGACCAGTGATCACAGTAACATGTTATATGTGGCAGTAGGACCAGCCATACATAGTGCAGTGTATGTAATACATCAGACATATACAGGGCCAGTGATCACAGTAACCTGTTATATGAGGCAGTAGGACCAGCCATACATAGTGCAGGGTATGTAATACATCAGACATATACAGGACCAGTGATCACAGTAACATGTTATATGTGGCAGTAGGACCAGCCATACATAGTGCAGTGTATGTAATACATAAGACATATACAGGACCAGTGATAACAGTAACCTGTTATATGCGGCAGTAGGACCAGCCATACATAGTGCAGTGTATGGACCAGCCATACATAGTGCAGTGTATGTAATACATCAGACATATACAGGGCCAGTGATCACAGTAACCTGTTATATGCGGCAGTAGGACCAGCCATACATAGTGCAGTGTATGTAATACATCAGACATTTACAGGACCAGTGATCACAGTAACCTGTTATATGTGGCAGTAGGACCATCCATACATAGTGCAGTATATGCAATACATCAGATAAATACAGGGCCAGTGATCACAGTAACCTATTATATGCGGCAGCAGGGCCAGCCATACATAGTGCAGTGTATGTAATACATCAGACATATACAGGGCCAGTGATCACAGTAACCTGTTATATGTGGCAGTAGGACCAGCCATACATAGTGCAGTGTATGTAATACATCAGACATATACAGGGCCAGTGATCACAGTAACCTGTTGTATGTGGCAGTAGGACCAGTCATACATAGTGCAGTGTATGTAATACATCAGACATACAAAGGGCAAGTGATCACAGTAACACATTATATGCGGCAGTAGGACCAGCCATACATAGTGCAGTGTATGTAATACATCAGACATATACAGGACCAGTGATCACAGTAACCTGTTATATGCGGCAGTAGGACCAGCCATACATAGTGCAGTGTATATAATACATCAGACATATACAGGACCAGTGATCACAGTAACCCGTTATATGCAGCAGTAGGACCAGCCATACATAGTGCAGTTTATGTAATACATCAGACATATACAGGACCAGTGATCACAGTAACCGGTTATATGAGGCAGTAGGACCAGCCATACATAGTGCAGTGTATGTAATACATCAGACATATACAGGACCAGTGATCACAGTAACCTGTTATATGTGGCAGTAGGACCAGCCATACATAGTGCAGTGTATGTAATACATCAGACATATACAGGACCAGTGATCACAGTAACCTGTTATATGCGGCAGTAGGACCAGCCATACATAGTGCAGTGTATGTAATACATCAGACATATACAGGGCCAGTGATCACAGTAACCTGTTATATGAGGCAGTAGGACCAGCCATACATAGTGCAGTGGATGTAATACATCAGACATATACAGGACCAGTGATCACAGTAACCTGTTGTATGCGGCAGTAGCACCAGCCATACATAGTGCAGTGTATGTAATACATCAGACATATACAGGGCCAGTGATCAAAGTAATATGTTATATGTGGCATTAGGACCAGCCATACATAGTGTAGTGTATGTACAACATCAGACATATACAGGGCCAGTGATCACAGTAACCTGTTATATGAGGCAGTAGGACCAGCCATACATAGTGCAGTGTATGTAATACATCAGACATATACAGGACCAGTGATCACAGTAACCTGTTATATGCGGCAGTAGGACCAGCCATACATAGTGCAGTGTATGTAATACATCAGACATATACAGGGCCAGTGATCACAGTAACCTGTTATATGTGGCAGTAGGACCAGCCATACATAGTGCAGTGTATGTAATACATCAGACATATACAGGGCCAGTGATCACAGTAACCTGTTGTATGTGGCAGTAGGACCAGTCATACATAGTGCAGTGTATGTAATACATCAGACATACAAAGGGCAAGTGATCACAGTAACCTGTTATATGTGGCAGTAGGACCAGCCATACATAGTGCAGTGTATGTAATACATCAGACATATACAGGGCCAGTGACCACAGTAACCTGTTATATGAGGCAATAGGACCAGCCATACATAGTGCAGTGTATGTAATACATCAGACATATACAGGACCGGTGATCACAGTAACCTGTTATATGCGGCAGTAGGACCAGCCATACATAGTGCAGTATATGTAATACATCAGGCTATATACAGGACCAGTGATCACAGTAACCTGTTATATGCGGCAGTAGGAACAGCCATACATAGTGCAGTGTATGTAATACATCAGACATATACAGGACCAGTGATCACAGTAACACATTATATGCGGCAGTAGGACCAGCCATACATAGTGCAGTGTATGTAATACATCTGACATATACAGGGCCAGTGATCACAGTAACCTGTTATATGCGGCAGTAGTACCAGCCATACATAGTGCAGTGTATATAATACATCAGACATATACAGGACCAGTGATCACAGTAACCCGTTATATGCAGCAGTAGGACCAGCCATACATAGTGCAGTGTATGTAATACATCAGACATATACAGGACCAGTGATCACAGTAACATGTTATATGTGGCAGTAGGACCAGCTATACATAGTTCAGTGTAAGTAATACATCAGACATATACAGGACCAGTGATCACAGTAACCTGTTATATGAGGCAGTAGAACCAGCCATACATAGTGCAGTGTATGTTATACATCAGACATATACAGGACCAGTGATCACAGTAATTTGTTATATGTGGCAGTAGGACCAGCCATACATAGTGCAGTGTATGTAATACATCAGACATATACAGGACCAGTGATCACAGTAACCGGTTATATGAGGCAGTAGGACCAGCCATACATAGTGCAGTGTATGTAATACATCAGACATATACAGGACCAGTGATCACAGTAACCTGTTGTATGCGGCAGTAGCACCAGCCATACATAGTGCAGTGTATGTAATACATCAGACATATACAGGGCCAGTGATCAAAGTAATATGTTATATGTGGCAGTAGGACCAGCCATACATAGTGTAGTGTATGTACAACATCAGACATATACAGGGCCAGTGATCACAGTAACCTGTTATATGAGGCAGTAGGACCAGCCATACATAGTGCAGTGTATGTAATACATCAGACATATACAGGACCAGTGATCACAGTAACCTGTTATATGCAGCAGTAGGACCAGCCATACATAGTGCAGTGTATGTAATACATCAGACATATACAGGGCCAGTGATCACAGTAACTTGTTATATGTGGCAGTAGGACCAGCCATACATAGTGCAGTGTATGTAATACATCAGACATATACAGGGCCAGTGATCACAGTAACCTGTTGTATGTGGCAGTAGGACCAGTCATACATAGTGCAGTGTATGTAATACATCAGACATACAAAGGGCAAGTGATCACAGTAACCTGTTATATGTGGCAGTAGGACCAGCCATACATAGTGCAGTGTATGTAATACATCAGACATATACAGGGCCAGTGATCACAGTAACCTGTTATATGAGGCAATAGGACCAGCCATACATAGTGCAGTGTATGTAATACATCAGACATATACAGGACCGGTGATCACAGTAACCTGTTATATGCGGCAGTAGGACCAGCCATACATAGTGCAGTATATGTAATACATCAGGCTATATACAGGACCAGTGATCACAGTAACCTGTTATATGCAGCAGTAGGACCAGCCATACATAGTGCAGTGTATGTAATACATCAGACATATACAGGGCCAGTGATCACAGTAACCTGTTATATGCGGCAGTAGGACCAGCCATACATAGTGCAGTGTATATAATACATCAGACATATACAGGACCAGTGATCACAGTAACCCGTTATATGCAGCAGTAGGACCAGCCATACATAGTGCAGTGTATGTAATACATCAGACATATACAGGACCGGTGATCACAGTAACCTGTTATATGCGGCAGTAGGACCAGCCATACATAGTGCAGTATATGTAATACATCAGGCTATATACAGGACCAGTGATCACAGTAACCTGTTATATGCTGCAGTAGGACCAGCCATACATAGTGCAGTGGATGTAATACATCAGACATATACTGGACCAGTGATCACAGTAACCTGTTATATGAGGCAGTAGGACCAGCCATACATAGTGCAGTGGATGTAATACATCAGACATATACAGGACCAGTGATCACAGTAACCTGTTATATGAGGCAGTAGAACCAGCCATACATAGTGCAGTGTATGTTATACATCAGACATATACAGGACCAGTGATCACAGTAATTTGTTATATGTGGCAGTAGGACCAGCCATACATAGTGCAGTGTATGTAATACATCAGACATATACAGGACCAGTGATCACAGCAACCTGTTATATGCGGCAGTAGGAACAGCCATACATAGTGCAGTGTATGTTATACATCAGACATATACAGGGCCAGTGATCACAGTAACATGTTATATGCGGCAGTAGGACCAGCCATACATAGTGCAGTGTATGTAATACATCAGACATATACAGGACCAGTGATCACAGTAACCTGTTATATGCGGAAGTAGGACCAGCCATACATAGTGCAGTGTATGTAATACATCAGACATATACAGGACCAGTGATCACAGTAACCTGTTATATGTGGCAGTAGGACCAGCCATACATAGTGCAGTGTATGCAATACATCAGGCATATACAGGGCCAGTGATCACAGTAATCTGTTATATGAGGCAGTAGGACCAGCCTTACATAGTGCAGTGTATGTAATACATCATATATATATATACACAGGGCCAGTGATCTCAGTAACCTGTTATATGTGGCAGTAGGACCAGCCATACATAGTGCAGTGTATGTAATACATCAGATATATACAGGGCCAGTGATCACAGTAACCCGTTATATGCGGCAGTAGGACCAGCCATACATAGTGCAGTGTATGTAATACATCATATATATATATACAGGGCCAGTGATCTCAGTAACCTGTTATATGTGGCAGTAGGACCAGCCATACCTTGTGCAGTGTATGTAATACATCAGACATATACAGGGCCAGTGATCACAGTAACCCGTTATATGCGGCAGTAGGACCAGCCATACATAGTGTAGTGTATGTAATACATCAGACATATACAGGACCAGTGATCACAGTAACCCGTTATATGCGGCAGTAGGACCAGCCATACATAGTGTAGTGTATATAATACATCAGACATATACAGGGCCAGTGATCACAGTAACCTGTTATATGTGGCAGTAGGACCAGCCATACATAGTGCAGTGTATGTTATACATCAGACATATACAGGGCCAGTGATCACAGTAACCTGTTATATGAGGCAGTAGGACCAGCCATACATAGTGCAGTGTATGCAATACAGCAGACATATACAGGACCAGTGATCACAGTAACCTGTTATATGCGGCAGTAGGGCCAGCCATACATAGTGCAGTGTATGTAATACATCAGACATATACAGGACCAGTGATCACAGTAACCCGTTATATGTGGCAGTAGGGTCAGCCATACATAGTGCAGTGTATGTAATACATCAGACATATACAGGGCCAGTGATCACAGTAACCTGTTATATGAGGCAGTAGGACCAGCCATACATAGTGCAGTGTATGTAATACATCAGACATATACAGGGCCAGTGATCACAGTAACATGTTATATGTGGCAGTAGGACCAGCCATACATAGTGCAGTGTATGTAATACATAAGACATATACAGGACCAGTGATAACAGTAACCTGTTATATGGGGCAGTAGGACCAGCCATACATAGTGCAGTGTATGGACCAGCCATACATAGTGCAGTGTATGTAATACATCAGACATATACAGGGCCAGTGATCACAGTAACCAGTTATATGCGGCAGTAGGACCAGCCATACATAGTGCAGTGTATGTAATACATCAGACATATACAGGACCAGTGATCACAGTAACCTGTTAGATGTGGCAGTAGGACCATCCATACATAGTGCAGTGTATGTAATACATCAGACATACAAAGGGCAAGTGATCACAGTAACCTGTTATATGTGGCAGTAGGACCAGCCATACATAGTGCAGTGTATGTAATACATCAGACATATACAGGGCCAGTGATCACAGTAACCTGTTATATGAGGCAATAGGACCAGCCGTACATAGTGCAGTGTATGTAATACATCAGATATATACAGGACCGATGATCACAGTAACCTGTTATATGCGGCAGTAGGACCAGCCATACATAGTGCAGTATATGTAATACATCAGGCTATATACAGGACCAGTGATCACAGTAACCTGTTATATGCGGCAGTAGGACCAGCCTTACATAGTGCAGTGTATGTAATACATCAGACATATACAGGACCAGTGATCACAGTAACACATTATATGCGGCAGTAGGACCAGCCATACATAGTGCAGTGTATGTAATACATCAGACATATACAGGGCCAGTGATCACAGTAACCTGTTATATGCGGCAGTAGGACCAGCCATACATAGTGCAGTGTATATAATACATCAGACATATACAGGACCAGTGATCACAGTAACCCGTTATATGCAGCAGTAGGACCAGCCATACATAGTGCAGTGTATGTAATACATCAGACATATACAGGACCAGTGATCACAGTAACCTGTTATATGCGGCAGTAGGACCAGCCATACATAGTGCAGTGTATGTAATACATCAGACATATACAGGACCAGTGATCACAGTAACCTGTTATATGAGGCAGTAGGACTAGCCATATATAGTGCAGTGTATGTAATACATCAGGCTATATACAGGACCAGTGATCACAGTAATTGGTTATATGTGGCAGTAGGACCAGCCATACATAGTGCAGTGTATGTAATATATCAGACATATACAGGACCAGTGATCACAGTAACATGTTATATGCGGCAGTAGGACCAGCCATACATAGTGCAGTGTATGTAATACATCAGACATACACAGGGCCAGTGATCACAGTAACCTGTTATATGCGGCAGTAGGTACCAGCCATACATAGTGCAGTGTATGTAATACATCAGACATATACAGGACCAGTGATCACAGTAACCGGTTATATGAGGCAGTAGGACCAGCCATACATAGTGCAGTGTATGTAATACATCAGACATATACAGGACCAGTGATCACAGTAACCTGTTATATGTGGCAGTAGGACCAGCCATACATAGTGCAGTGTATGTAATACATCAGACATATACAGGACCAGTGATCACAGTAACCTGTTATATGCGGCAGAAGGACCAGCCATACATAGTGCAGTGTATGTAATACATCAGACATATACAGGGCCAGTGATCACAGTAACCTGTTATATGAGGCAGTAGGACCAGCCATACATAGTGCACTGTATGTAATACATCAGACATATACAGGACCAGTGATCACAGTAACATGTTATATGCGGCAGTAGCACCAGCCATACTTAGTGCAGTGTATGTAATACATCAGACATATACAGGGCCAGTGATCACAGTAACCTGTTATATGCGGCAGTAGGTACCAGCCATACATAGTGCAGTGTATGTAATACATCAGACATATACAGGATCAGTGATCACAGTAACCGGTTATATGAGGCAGTAGGACCAGCCATACATAGTGCAGTGTATGTAATACATCAGACATATAGAGGACCAGTGATCACAATAACCTGTTATATGTGGCAGTAGGACCAGCCATACATAGTGCAGTGTATGTAATACATCAGACATATACAGGGCCAGTGATCACAGTAACCTGTTATATGAGGCAGTAGGACCAGCCATACATAGTGCAGTGTATGTAATACATCAGACATATACAGGACCAGTGATCACAGTAACCTGTTGTATGCGGCAGTAGCACCAGCCATACTTAGTGCAGTGTATGTAATACATCAGACATATACAGGGCCAGTGATCAAAGTAATATGTTATATGTGGCAGTAGGACCAGCCATACATAGTGTAGTGTATGTACAACATCAGACATATACAGGGCCAGTGATCACAGTAACCTGTTATATGAGGCAGTAGGACCAGCCATACATAGTGCAGTGTATGTAATACATCAGACATATACAGGACCAGTGATCACAGTAACCTGTTATATGCGGCAGTAGGACCAGCCATACATAGTGCAGTGTATGTAATACATCAGACATATACAGGGCCAGTGATCACAGTAACCTGTTATATGTGGCAGTAGGACCAGCCATACATAGTGCAGTGTATGTAATACATCAGACATATACAGGGCCAGTGATCACAGTAACCTGTTGTATGTGGCAGTAGGACCAGTCATACATAGTGCAGTGTATGTAATACATCAGACATACAAAGGGCAAGTGATCACAGTAACCTGTTATATGTGGCAGTAGGACCAGCCATACATAGTGCAGTGTATGTAATACATCAGACATATACAGGGCCAGTGATCACAGTAACCTGTTATATGAGGCAATAGGACCAGCCATACATAGTGCAGTGTATGTAATACATCAGACATATACAGGACCGGTGATCACAGTAACCTGTTATATGCGGCAGTAGGACCAGCCATACATAGTGCAGTATATGTAATACATCAGGCTATATACAGGACCAGTGATCACAGTAACCTGTTATATGCGGCAGTAGGACCAGCCATACATAGTGCAGTGTATGTAATACATCAGACATATACAGGACCAGTGATCACAGTAACACATTATATGCGGCAGTAGGACCAGCCATACATAGTGCAGTGTATGTAATACATCAGACATATACAGGGCCAGTGATCACAGTAACCTGTTATATGCGGCAGTAGGACCAGCCATACATAGTGCAGTGTATATAATACATCAGACATATACAGGACCAGTGATCACAGTAACCCGTTATATGCAGCAGTAGGACCAGCCATACATAGTGCAGTGTATGAAATACATCAGACATATACAGGACCAGTGATCACAGTAACATGTTATATGTGGCAGTAGGACCAGCCATACATAGTGCAGTGTAAGTAATA
This sequence comes from Taudactylus pleione, assembly GCA_031769625.1. Lineage (NCBI taxonomy): Eukaryota > Metazoa > Chordata > Amphibia > Anura > Myobatrachidae > Taudactylus > Taudactylus pleione. Next base: position 3,752,904 of record JAUIMM010000310.1, on the reverse strand, counting down.
CATCAGACATATACAGGACCAGTGATCACAGTAACCCGTTATATGTGGCAGTAGGACCAGCTATATATAGTTCAGTGTAAGTAATACATCAGACATATACAGGACCAGTGATCACAGCAACCTGTTATATGTGGCAGTAGGACCAGCCATACATAGTGCAGTGTATGTAATACATCAGACATATACAGGACCAGTGATCACAGTAACCTGTTATATGCGGCAGTAGGACCAGCCATATATAGTGCAGTGTATGTAATACATCAGACATATACATGACCAGTGATCACAGTAACCTGTTATATGAGGCAGTAGGACCAGCCATACATAGTGCAGTGGATGTAATACATCAGACATATACTGGACCAGTGATCACAGTAACCTGTTATATGAGGCAGTAGGACCAGCCATACATAGTGCAGTGGATGTAATACATTAGAGATATACAGGACCAGTGATCACAGTAACCTGTTATATGAGGCAGTAGAACCAGCCATACATAGTGCAGTGTATGTTATACATCAGACATATACAGGACCAGTGATCACAGTAATTTGTTATATGTGGCAGTAGGACCAGCCATACATAGTGCAGTGTATGTAATACATCAGACATATACAGGACCAGTGATCACAGTAACCGGTTATATGAGGCAGTAGGACCAGCCATACATAGTGCAGTGTATGTAATACATCAGACATATACAGGACCAGTGATCACAGTAACCTGTTATATGTGGCAGTAGGACCAGCCATACATAGTGCAGTGTATGTAATACATCAGACATATACAGGACCAGTGATCACAGTAACCTGTTATATGCGGCAGTAGGACCAGCCATACATAGTGCAGTGTATGTAATACATCAGATATATACAGGGCCAGTGATCACAGTAACCTGTTATATGAGGCATTAGGACCAGCCATACATAGTGCAGTGGATGTAATACATCAGACATATACAGGACCAGTGATCACAGTAACCTGTTGTATGCGGCTGTAGCACCAGCCATACATAGTGCAGTGTATGTAATACATCAGACATATACAGGGCCAGTGATCAAAGGAATATGTTATATGTGGCAGTAGGACCAGCCATACATAGTGTAGTGTATGTACAACATCAGACATATACAGGGCCAGTGATCACAGTAACCTGTTATATGAGGCAGTAGGACCAGCCATACATAGTGCAGTGCATGTAATACATCAGACATATACAGGACCAGTGATCACAGTAACCAGTTATATGTGGCAGAAGGACCAGCCATACATAGTGCAGTGTATGTAATACATCAGACATATACAGGGCCAGTGATCACAGTAACCTGTTGTATGATGCAGTTGGATCAGCCATACATAGTACAGTGTATGTAATACATCAGACATATACAGGTCCAGTGATCACAGTAACCTGTTATATGCGGCAGTAGGACCAGCCATACATAGTGCAGTGTATGTAATACATCAGAAATATACAGGACCAGTGATCACAGTAACATGTTATATGTGGCAGTAGGACCATCCATACATAGTGCAGTGTATGTAATACATCAGACATATACAGGTCCAGTGATCACAGTAACCCGTTATATGCGGCAGTAGGACCAGCCATACATAGTGTAGTGTATATAATACATCAGACATATACAGGGCCAGTGATCACAGTAACCTGTTATATGTGGCAGTAGGACCAGCCATACATAGTGCAGTGTATGTTATACATCAGACATATACAGGGCCAGTGATCACAGTAACCTGTTATATGAGGCAGTAGGACCAGCCATACATAGTGCAGTGTATGCAATACATCAGACATATACAGGACCAGTGATCACAGTAACCTGTTATATGCGGCAGTAGGACCAGCCATACATAGTGCAGTGTATGTAATACATCAGGCTATATACAGGACCAGTGATCACAGTAACCTGTTATATGCGGCAGTAGGACCAGCCATACATAGTGCAGTGTATGTAATACATCAGACATATACAGGACCAGTGATCACAGTAACACATTATATGCGGCAGTAGGACCAGCCATACATAGTGCAGTGTATGTAATACATCAGACAAATACAGGGCCAGTGATCACAGTAACCTGTTATATGCGGCAGTAGGACCAGCCATACATAGTGCAGTGTATATAATACATCAGACATATACAGGACCAGTGATCACAGTAACCAGTTATATGCAGCAGTAGGACCAGCCATACATAGTGCAGTGTATGTAATACATCAGACATATACAGGACCAGTGATCACAGTAACATGTTATATGTGGCAGTAGGACCAGCTATACATAGTTCAGTGTAAGTAATACATCAGACATATACAGGACCAATGATCACAGCAACCTGTTATATGTGGCAGTAGGACCAGCCATACATAGTGCAGTGTATGTAATACATCAGACATATACAGGACCAGTGATCACAGTAACCTGTTATATGCGGCAGTAGGACCAGCCATACATAGTGCAGTGTATGTAATACATCAGACATGTACAGGACCAGTGATCACAGTAACCTGTTATATGAGGCAGTAGGACCAGCCATATATAGTGCAGTGTATGTAATACATCAGACATAAACATGACCAGTGATCACAGTAACCTGTTATATGAGGCAGTAGGACCAGCCATACATAGTGCAGTGGATGTAATACATCAGACATATACTGGACCAGTGATCACAGTAACCTGTTATATGAGGCAGTAGGACCAGCCATACATAGTGCAGTGGATGTAATACATCAGACATATACAGGACCAGTGATCACAGTAACCTGTTATATGAGGCAGTAGAACCAGCCATACATAGTGCAGTGTATGTTATACATCAGACATATACAGGACCAGTGATCACAGTAATTTGTTATATGTGGCAGTAGGACCAGCCATACATAGTGCAGTGTATGTAATACATCAGACATATACAGGACCAGTGATCACAGTAACCTGTTATATGCGGCAGTAGGACCAGCCATACATAGTGCAGTGTATGTAATACATCAGACATATACAGGACCAGTGATCACAGTAACCTGTTATATGTGGCAGTAGGACCAGCCATACATAGTGCAGTGTATGTAATACATCAGACATATACAGGACCAGTGATCACAGTAACCTGTTATATGCGGCAGTAGGACCAGCCATACATAGTGCAGTGTATGTAATACATCAGACATATACAGAGTCAGTGATCACTGTAACCTGTTATATGAGGCAGTAGGACCAGCCATACATAGTGCAGTGGATGTAATACATCAGACATATACAGGACCAGTGATCACAGTAACCTGTTGTATGCGGCTGTAGCACCAGCCATACATAGTGCAGTGTATGTAATACATCAGACATATACAGGGCCAGTGATCAAAGTAATATGTTATATGTGGCAGTAGGACCAGCCATACATAGTGTAGTGTATGTACAACATCAGACATATACAGGGCCAGTGATCACAGTAACCTGTTATATGAGGCAGTAGGACCAGCCATACATAGTGCAGTGCATGTAATACATCAGACATATACAGGGCCAGTGATCACAGTAACCTGTTGTATGATGCAGTTGGATCAGCCATACATAGTACAGTGTATGTAATACATCAGACATATACAGGTCCAGTGATCACAGTAACCTGTTATATGCGGCAGTAGGACCAGCCATACATAGTGCAGTGTATGTAATACATCAGAAATATACAGGACCAGTGATCACAGTAACATGTTATATGTGGCAGTAGGACCATCCATACATAGTGCAGTGTATGTAATACATCAGACATATACAGGTCCAGTGATCACAGTAACCCGTTATATGCGGCAGTAGGACCAGCCATACATAGTGTAGTGTATATAATACATCAGACATATACAGGGCCAGTGATCACAGTAACCTGTTATATGTGGCAGTAGGACCAGCCATACATAGTGCAGTGTATGTTATACATCAGACATATACAGGGCCAGTGATCACAGTAACCTTTTATATGAGGCAGTAGGACCAGCCATACATAGTGCAGTGTATGCAATACATCAGACATATACAGGACCAGTGATCACAGTAACCTGTTATATGCGGCAGTAGGACCAGCCATACATAGTGCAGTGTATGTAATACATCAGACATATACAGGACCAGTGATCACAGTAACCCGTTATATGTGGCAGTAGGGTCAGCCATATATAGTGCAGTGTATGTAATACATCAGACATATACAGGGCCAGTGATCACAGTAACCTGTTATATGAGGCAGTAGGACCAGCCATACATAGTGCAGGGTATGTAATACATCAGACATATACAGGGCCAGTGATCACAGTAACATGTTATATGTGGCAGTAGGACCAGCCATACATAGTGCAGTGTATGTAATACATCAGACATATACAGGACCAGTGATCACAGTAACCTGTTATATGCGGCAGTAGGACCAGCCATACATAGTGCAGTGTATGGACCAGCCATACATAGTGCAGTGTATGTAATACATCAGACATATACAGGGCCAGTGATCACAGTAACCTGTTATATGCGGCAGTAGGACCAGCCATACATAGTGCAGTGTATGTAATACATCAGACATATACAGGACCAGTGATCACAGTAACCTGTTATATGTGGCAGTAGGACCATCCATACATAGTGCAGTATATGCAATACATCAGATAAATACAGGGCCAGTGATCACAGTAACCTATTATATGCGGCAGCAGGGCCAGCCATACATAGTGCAGTGTATGTAATACATCAGACATATACAGGGCCAGTGATCACAGTAACCTGTTGTATGTGGCAGTAGGACCAGTCATACATAGTGCAGTGTATGTAATACATCAGACATACAAAGGGCAAGTGATCACAGTAACCTGTTATATGTGGCAGTAGGACCAGCCATACATAGTGCAGTGTATGTAATACATCAGACATATACAGGGCCGATGATCACAGTAACCTGTTATATGAGGCAATAGGACCAGCCATACATAGTGCAGTGTATGTAATACATCAGATATATACAGGACCGGTGATCACAGTAACCTGTTATATGCGGCAGTAGGACCAGCCATACATAGTGCAGTATATGTAATACATCAGGCTATATACTGGACCAGTGATCACAGTAACCTGTTTTATGCGGCAGTAGGACCAGCCATATATAGTGCAGTGTATGTAATACATCAGACATATACAGGACCAGTGATCACAGTAGCCCGTTATATGCAGCAGTAGGACCAGCCATACATAGTGCAGTGTATGTAATACATCAGACATATACAGGACCAGTGATCACAGTAACATGTTATATGTGGCAGTAGGACCAGCCATACATAGTGCAGTGTATGTAATACATCAGACATATACAGGACCAGTGATCACAGCAACCTGTTATATGTGGCAGTAGGACCAGCCATACATAGTGCAGTGTATGTAATACATCAGACATATACAGGGCCAGTGATCACAGTAACCTGTTGTATGTGGCAGTAGGACCAGTCATACATAGTGCAGTGTATGTAATACATCAGACATACAAAGGGCAAGTGATCACAGTAACCTGTTATATGTGGCAGTAGGACCAGCCATACATAGTGCAGTGTATGTAATACATCAGACATATACAGGGCCAGTGATCACAGTAACCTGTTATATGAGGCAATAGGACCAGCCATACATAGTGCAGTGTATGTAATACATCAGATATATACAGGACCGGTGATCACAGTAACCTGTTATATGCGGCAGTAGGACCAGCCATAAGTAGTGCAGTATATGTAATACATCAGGCTATATACAGGACCAGTGATCACAGTAACCTGTTATATGCGGCAGTAGGACCAGCCATACATAGTGCAGTGTATGTAATACATCAGACATATACAGGACCAGTGATCACAGTAACACATTATATGCGGCAGTAGGACCAGCCATACATAGTGCAGTGTATGTAATACATCAGACATATACAGGGCCAGTGATCACAGTAACCTGTTATATGCGGCAGTAGGACCAGCCATACATAGTGCAGTGTATATAATACATCAGACATATACAGGACCAGTGATCACAGTAACCCGTTATATGCAGCAGTAGGACCAGCCATACATAGTGCAGTGTATGTAATACATCAGACATATACAGGACCAGTGATCACAGTAACATGTTATATGTGGCAGTAGGACCAGCTATACATAGTTCAGTGTAAGTAATACATCAGACATATACAGGACCAGTGATCACAGTAACCTGTTATATGTGGCAGTAGGACCAGCCATACATAGTGCAGTGTATGTAATACATCAGACATATACAGGACCAGTGATCACAGTAACCTGTTATATGGGGCAGTAGGACCAGCCATACATAGTGCAGTGTATGTAATACATCAGACATATACAGGACCAGTGATCACAGTAACCTGTTATATGAGGCAGTAGGACTAGCCATATATAGTGCAGTGTATGTAATACATCAGACATACAAAGGGCAAGTGATCACAGTAACCTGTTATATGTGGCAGTAGGACCAGCCATACATAGTGCAGTGTATGTAATACATCAGACATATACAGGGCCGGTGATCACAGTAACCTGTTATATGAGGCAATAGGACCAGCCATACATAGTGCAGTGTATGTAATACATCAGATATATACAGGACCGGTGATCACAGTAACCTGTTATATGCGGCAGTAGGACCAGCCATACATAGTGCAGTATATGTAATACATCAGGCTATATACAGGACCAGTGATCACAGTAACCTGTTATATGCGGCAGTATGACCAGCCATATATAGTGCAGTGTATGTAATACATCAGACATATACAGGACCAGTGATCACAGTAACACATTATATGCGGCAGTAGGACCAGCCATACATAGTGCAGTGTATGTAATACATCAGACATATACAGGGCCAGTGATCACAGTAACCTGTTATATGCGGCAGTAGGACCAGCCATACATAGTGCAGTGTATATAATACATCAGACATATACAGGACCAGTGATCACAGTAACCCGTTATATGCAGCAGTAGGACCAGCCATACATAGTGCAGTGTATGTAATACATCAGACATATACAGGACCAGTGATCACAGTAACATGTTATATGTGGCAGTAGGACCAGCTATACATAGTTCAGTGTAAGTAATACATCAGACATATTCAGGACCAGTGATCACAGTAACCTGTTGTATGTGGCAGTAGGACCAGTCATACATAGTGCAGTGTATGTAATACATCAGACATACAAAGGGCAAGTGATCACAGTAACCTGTTATATGTGGCAGTAGGACCAGCCATACATAGTGCAGTGTATGTAATACATCAGACATATACAGGGCCAGTGATCACAGTAACCTGTTATATGAGGCAATAGGACCAGCCATACATAGTGCAGTGTATGTTATACATCAGACATATACAGGGCCAGTGATCACAGTAACCTTTTATATGAGGCAGTAGGACCAGCCATACATAGTGCAGTGTATGCAATACATCAGACATATACAGGACCAGTGATCACAGTAACCTGTTATATGCGGCAGTAGGACCAGCCATACATAGTGCAGTGTATGTAATACATCAGACATATACAGGACCAGTGATCACAGTAACCCGTTATATGTGGCAGTAGGGTCAGCCATATATAGTGCAGTGTATGTAATACATCAGACATATACAGGGCCAGTGATCACAGTAACCTGTTATATGAGGCAGTAGGACCAGCCATACATAGTGCAGGGTATGTAATACATCAGACATATACAGGGCCAGTGATCACAGTAACATGTTATATGTGGCAGTAGGACCAGCCATACATAGTGCAGTGTATGTAATACATCAGACATATACAGGACCAGTGATCACAGTAACCTGTTATATGCGGCAGTAGGACCAGCCATACATAGTGCAGTGTATGGACCAGCCATACATAGTGCAGTGTATGTAATACATCAGACATATACAGGGCCAGTGATCACAGTAACCTGTTATATGCGGCAGTAGGACCAGCCATACATAGTGCAGTGTATGTAATACATCAGACATATACAGGACCAGTGATCACAGTAACCTGTTATATGTGGCAGTAGGACCATCCATACATAGTGCAGTATATGCAATACATCAGATAAATACAGGGCCAGTGATCACAGTAACCTATTATATGCGGCAGCAGGGCCAGCCATACATAGTGCAGTGTATGTAATACATCAGACATATACAGGGCCAGTGATCACAGTAACCTGTTGTATGTGGCAGTAGGACCAGTCATACATAGTGCAGTGTATGTAATACATCAGACATACAAAGGGCAAGTGATCACAGTAACCTGTTATATGTGGCAGTAGGACCAGCCATACATAGTGCAGTGTATGTAATACATCAGACATATACAGGGCCGATGATCACAGTAACCTGTTATATGAGGCAATAGGACCAGCCATACATAGTGCAGTGTATGTAATACATCAGATATATACAGGACCGGTGATCACAGTAACCTGTTATATGCGGCAGTAGGACCAGCCATACATAGTGCAGTATATGTAATACATCAGGCTATATACTGGACCAGTGATCACAGTAACCTGTTATATGCGGCAGTAGGACCAGCCATATATAGTGCAGTGTATGTAATACATCAGACATATACAGGACCAGTGATCACAGTAGCCCGTTATATGCAGCAGTAGGACCAGCCATACATAGTGCAGTGTATGTAATACATCAGACATATACAGGACCAGTGATCACAGTAACATGTTATATGTGGCAGTAGGACCAGCCATACATAGTGCAGTGTATGTAATACATCAGACATATACAGGACCAGTGATCACAGCAACCTGTTATATGTGGCAGTAGGACCAGCCATACATAGTGCAGTGTATGTAATACATCAGACATATACAGGGCCAGTGATCACAGTAACCTGTTGTATGTGGCAGTAGGACCAGTCATACATAGTGCAGTGTATGTAATACATCAGACATACAAAGGGCAAGTGATCACAGTAACCTGTTATATGTGGCAGTAGGACCAGCCATACATAGTGCAGTGTATGTAATACATCAGACATATACAGGGCCAGTGATCACAGTAACCTGTTATATGAGGCAATAGGACCAGCCATACATAGTGCAGTGTATGTAATACATCAGATATATACAGGACCGGTGATCACAGTAACCTGTTATATGCGGCAGTAGGACCAGCCATAAGTAGTGCAGTATATGTAATACATCAGGCTATATACAGGACCAGTGATCACAGTAACCTGTTATATGCGGCAGTAGGACCAGCCATACATAGTGCAGTGTATGTAATACATCAGACATATACAGGACCAGTGATCACAGTAACACATTATATGCGGCAGTAGGACCAGCCATACATAGTGCAGTGTATGTAATACATCAGACATATACAGGGCCAGTGATCACAGTAACCTGTTATATGCGGCAGTAGGACCAGCCATACATAGTGCAGTGTATATAATACATCAGACATATACAGGACCAGTGATCACAGTAACCCGTTATATGCAGCAGTAGGACCAGCCATACATAGTGCAGTGTATGTAATACATCAGACATATACAGGACCAGTGATCACAGTAACATGTTATATGTGGCAGTAGGACCAGCTATACATAGTTCAGTGTAAGTAATACATCAGACATATACAGGACCAGTGATCACAGTAACCTGTTATATGTGGCAGTAGGACCAGCCATACATAGTGCAGTGTATGTAATACATCAGACATATACAGGACCAGTGATCACAGTAACCTGTTATATGGGGCAGTAGGACCAGCCATACATAGTGCAGTGTATGTAATACATCAGACATATACAGGACCAGTGATCACAGTAACCTGTTATATGAGGCAGTAGGACTAGCCATATATAGTGCAGTGTATGTAATACATCAGACATACAAAGGGCAAGTGATCACAGTAACCTGTTATATGTGGCAGTAGGACCAGCCATACATAGTGCAGTGTATGTAATACATCAGACATATACAGGGCCGGTGATCACAGTAACCTGTTATATGAGGCAATAGGACCAGCCATACATAGTGCAGTGTATGTAATACATCAGATATATACAGGACCGGTGATCACAGTAACCTGTTATATGCGGCAGTAGGACCAGCCATACATAGTGCAGTATATGTAATACATCAGGCTATATACAGGACCAGTGATCACAGTAACCTGTTATATGCGGCAGTATGACCAGCCATATATAGTGCAGTGTATGTAATACATCAGACATATACAGGACCAGTGATCACAGTAACACATTATATGCGGCAGTAGGACCAGCCATACATAGTGCAGTGTATGTAATACATCAGACATATACAGGGCCAGTGATCACAGTAACCTGTTATATGCGGCAGTAGGACCAGCCATACATAGTGCAGTGTATATAATACATCAGACATATACAGGACCAGTGATCACAGTAACCCGTTATATGCAGCAGTAGGACCAGCCATACATAGTGCAGTGTATGTAATACATCAGACATATACAGGACCAGTGATCACAGTAACATGTTATATGTGGCAGTAGGACCAGCTATACATAGTTCAGTGTAAGTAATACATCAGACATATTCAGGACCAGTGATCACAGTAACCTGTTGTATGTGGCAGTAGGACCAGTCATACATAGTGCAGTGTATGTAATACATCAGACATACAAAGGGCAAGTGATCACAGTAACCTGTTATATGTGGCAGTAGGACCAGCCATACATAGTGCAGTGTATGTAATACATCAGACATATACAGGGCCAGTGATCACAGTAACCTGTTATATGAGGCAATAGGACCAGCCATACATAGTGCAGTGTATGTAATACATCAGATATATACAGGACCTGTGATCACAGTAACCTGTTATATGCGGCAGTAGGACCAGCCATACATAGTGCAGTGTATATAATACATCAGACATATACAGGACCAGTGATCACAGTAACCCGTTATATGCAGCAGTAGGACCAGCCATACATAGTGCAGTGTATGTAATACATCAGACATATACAGGACCAGTGATCACAGTAACATGTTATATGTGGCAGTAGGACCAGCTATACATAGTTCAGTGTAAGTAATACATCAGACATATACAGGACCAGTGATCACAGCAACCTGTTATATGTGGCAGTAGGACCAGCCATACATAGTGCAGTGTATGTAATACATCAGACATATACAGGACCAGTGATCACAGTAACCTGTTATATGCGGCAGTAGGACCAGCCATACATAGTGCAGTGTATGTAATACATCAGACATATACAGGACCAGTGATCACAGTAACCTGTTATTTGAGGCAGTAGGACTAGCCATATATAGTGCAGTGTATGTAATACATCAGACATATACATGACCAGTGATCACAGTAACCTGTTATATGAGGCAGTAGGACCAGCCATACATACTGCAGTGTATGTAATACATCAGACATATACAGGACCAGTGATCACAGTAACCATTATATGCGGCAGTAGGACCAGCCATACATAGTGCAGTGTATGTAATACATCAGACATATACAGGACCAGTGATCACAGTAACCTGTTATATGCGGCAGTAGGACCAGCCATACATAGTGCAGTGGATGTAATACATCAGACATATACAGGACCAGTGATCACAGTAACCTGTTATATGCGGCAGTAGGACCAGCCATACATAGTGCAGTGTATGTTATACATCAGACATATACAGGACCAGTGATCACAGTAATTGGTTATATGTGGCAGTAGGACCAGCCATACATAGTGCAGTGTATGTAATACATCAGACATATACAGGACCAGTGATCACAGTAACCTGTTGTATGTGGCAGTAGGACCAGTCATACATAGTGCAGTGTATGTAATACATCAGACATATACAGGACCAGTGATCACAGTAACCTGTTATATGCGGCAGTAGGACCAGCCATACATAGTGCAGTGTATGTAATACATCAGACATATACAGGGCCAGTGATCACAGTAACCTGTTATATGAGGCAGTAGGACCAGCCATACATAGTGCAGTGGATGTAATACATCAGACATATACAGGGCCAGTGATCAAAGTAATATGTTATATGTGGCAGTAGGACCAGCCATACATAGTGTAGTGTATGTACAACATCAGACATATACAGGGCCAGTGATCACAGTAACCTGTTATATGAGGCAGTAGGACCAGCCATACATAGTGCAGTGTATGTAATACATCAGACATATACAGGACCAGTGATCACAGTAACCTGTTATATGCGGCAGTAGGACCAGCCATACATAGTGCAGTGTATGTAATACATCAGACATATACAGGGCCAGTGATCACAGTAACCTGTTATATGTGGCAGTAGGACCAGCCATACATAGTGCAGTGTATGTAATACATCAGACATATACAGGGCCAGTGATCACAGTAACCTGTTGTATGTGGCAGTAGGACCAGTCATACATAGTGCAGTGTATGTAATACATCAGACATACAAAGGGCCAGTGATCACAGTAACCTGTTATATGTGGCAGTAGGACCAGCCATACATAGTGCAGTGTATGTAATACATCAGACATATACAGGGCCAGTGATCACAGTAACCTGTTATATGAGGCAATAGGACCAGCCATACATAGTGCAGTATATGTAATACATCAGGCTATATACAGGACCAGTGATCACAGTAACCTGTTATATGCGGCAGTAGGACCAGCCATACATAGTGCAGTGTATGTAATACATCAGACATATACAGGACCAGTGATCACAGTAACACATTATATGCGGCAGTAGGACCAGCCATACATAGTGCAGTGTATGTAATACATCAGACATATACAGGGCCAGTGATCACAGTAACCTGTTATATGCGGCAGTAGGACCAGCCATACATAGTGCAGTGTATATAATACATCAGACATATACAGGACCAGTGATCACAGTAACCCGTTATATGCAGCAGTAGGACCAGCCATACATAGTGCAGTGTATGTAATACATCAGACATATACAGGACCAGTGATCACAGTAACATGTTATATGTGGCAGTAGGACCAGCTATACATAGTTCAGTGTAAGTAATACATCAGACATATACAGGACCAGTGATCACAGCAACCTGTTATATGTGGCAGTAGGACCAGCCTTACATAGTGCAGTGTATGTAAAACATCAGACATATACAGGACCAGTGATCACAGTAACCTGTTATATGCGGCAGTAGGACCAGCCATACATAGTGCAGTGTATGTAATACATCAGACATATACAGGACCAGTGATCACAGTAACCTGTTATATGAGGCAGTAGGACCAGCCATATATAGTGCAGTGTATGTAATACATCAGACATATACATGACTAGTGATCACAGTAACCTGTTATATGAGGCAGTAGGACCAGCCATACATAGTGCAGTGGATGTAATACATCAGACATATACAGGACCAGTGATCACAGTAACCTGTTATATGAGGCAGTAGAACCAGCCATACATAGTGCAGTGTATGTTATACATCAGACATATACAGGACCAGTGATCACAGTAATTTGTTATATGTGGCAGTAGGACCAGCCATACATAGTGCAGTGTATGTAATACATCAGACATATACAGGACCAGTAATCACAGTAACCGGTTATATGAGGCAGTAGGACCAGCCATACATAGTGCAGTGTATGTAATACATCAGACATATACTTGACCAGTGATCACAGTAACCTGTTATATGTGGCAGTAGGACCAGCCATACATAGTGCAGTGTATGTAATACATCAGACATATACAGGACCAGTGATCACAGTAACCTGTTATATGCGGCAGTAGGACCAGCCATACATAGTGCAGTGTATGTAATACATCAGACATATACAGGGCCAGTGATCACAGTAACCTGTTATATGAGGCAGTAGGACCAGCCATACATAGTGCAGTGGATGTAATACATCAGACATATACAGGACCAGTGATCACAGTAACCTGTTGTATGCGGCTGTAGCACCAGCCATACATAGTGCAGTGTATGTAATACATCAGACATATACAGGGCCAGTGATCAAAGTAATATGTTATATGTGGCAGTAGGACCAGCCATAAATAGTGTAGTGTATGTACAACATCAGACATATACAGGGCCAGTGATCACAGTAACCTGTTATATGAGGCAGTAGGACCAGCCATACATAGTGCAGTGTATGTAATACATCAGATATATACAGGGCCAGTGATCACAGTAACCTGTTATATGTGGCAGAAGGACCAGCCATACATAGTGCAGTGTATGTAATACATCAGACATATACAGGGCCAGTGATCACAGTAACCTGTTGTATGATGCAGTTGGATCAGCCATACATAGTACAGTGTATGTAATACATCAGACATATACAGGTCCAGTGATCACAGTAACCTGTTATATGCGGCAGTAGGACCAGCCATACATAGTGCAGTGTATGTAATACATCAGACATATACAGGACCAGTGATCACAGTAACATGTTATATGTGGCAGTAGGACCATCCATACATAGTACAGTGTATGTAATACATCAGACATATACAGGGCCAGTGATCACAGTAACCTGTTATATGATGCAGTAGGACCAGCCATACATAGTGCAGTGTATGTAATACATCAGACATATACAGGTCCAGTGATCACAGTAACCCGTTATATGCGGCAGTAGGACCAGCCATACATAGTGTAGTGTATATAATACATCAGACATATACAGGGCCAGTGATCACAGTAACCTGTTATATGTGGCAGTAGGACCAGCCATACGTAGTGCAGTGTATGTTATACATCAGACATATACAGGGCCAGTGATCACAGTAACCTGTTATATGAGGCAGTAGGACCAGCCATACATAGTGCAGTGTATGCAATACATCAGACATATACAGGACCAGTGATCACAGTAACCTGTTATATGCGGCAGTAGGACTAGCCATACATAGTGCAGTGTATGTAATACATCAGACATATACAGGACCAGTGATCACAGTAACCCGTTATATGTGGCAGTAGGGTCAGCCATACATAGTGCAGTGTATGTAATACATCAGACATATACAGGGCCAGTGATCACAGTAACCTGTTATATGAGGCAGTAGGATCAGCCATACATAGTGCAGGGTATGTAATACATCAGACATATACAGGACCAGTGATCACAGTAACATGTTATATGTGGCAGTAGGACCAGCCATACATAGTGCAGTGTATGTAATACATCAGACATATACAGGGCCAGTGATCACAGTAACATGTTATATGTGGCAGTAGGACCAGCCATACATAGTGCAGTGTATGTAATACATCAGACATATACAGGACCAGTGATCACAGTAACCTGTTATATGCGGCAGTAGGACCAGCCATACATAGTGCAGTGTATGGACCAGCCATACATAGTGCAGTGTATGTAATATAGGGGTGTGCACCGGCCACTTTTCGTGTTTTGTGTTTTGGTTTTGGATCTGGATCTTTCTTCGTGTTTTGGATCTGGATTGGTTTTGCCAAAACCACCCTTCCGTGTTTTGGGTTCTGGGTTTTGTGTTTTGGATCTGTATTTTTTTGAAAAAAAGCATAAAAACAGCTAAAATCACAGAATTTGTAGGTTTTTCTGCTCCTATGCTATTATTAACCTCAATAACCTTAATTTCCACTCATTTCCAGTCTATTCTGAATACCTCACACCTCACAATAGTGTTTTTATGTCCAAAAGGTTGCACCGAGGTAGCTGGATGACTATGCTAAGCGACACGAGTGGGCGGCACAAACACGTGACCCATCTAGGCATGAAACTGCAGTGGCAGACAGGATGGCATTGAAAAACTAGGCCCCAAACTGTACATAATGCAAAGAAAAAAAAGAGGTGCAAGATGGAATTGTCCTTGGGCCCTCCCACCCACCCTTATGTTGTATAAACAGGACATGCACACTTTAACAAACCAATCATTTCAGCGCCAGGGTCTGCCACACAACTGTGGCTGAAATGATTGGTTCGTTTGGGCCCCCACAAAACAAGCTGGCAATTAATCTGTCCTTGCACAAACTGGCTCTACGGAGGCAAGAAGTCGTCCTCATCCTCCTCATCGACAGATTCCTCACCCTCTTCAGTGTTATGTACATCCTCTTCCTCACAGAGTATTAATTCGTCCCTGCTGGAACCACAGGTCCCTCTGTACGTTCTGGAGGCTGGTCTCCCTGGAAGAGTTGATCATTCATTTTATGAACATCATCTTCTCCACATTTTGTGGAAGCAACCTCCTACGCCTTTCGCTAACAAGGTTCCCGGCTGCACTAAACACTCTTTCGGAGTACACACTGGAGGGGGGCAACTCAGGTAAAATAGAGCCAGTTTGTACAGGGACCTCCAAATTGCTTCTTTTTCCTGCCAGTACAGGTACGGACTGTCTGACATGCCTACTTGGATGCTGTCACCGATGTAATCCTTTAACAGACAGACGCACGCTTGTCGCTGCTGCTTTGAGGATTCAAGTGCGGCTACAGCCCACACAATTCACAAAGACAGAAAAAAAAAAAGAATATTTTTATTGTTTGTGGACCACACTTTGAGGGTTACACCACCCTCTAACAGACAGACGCACGCTTGTCGCTGCTGCTTTGAGGATGCAAGTGCGGCTACAGCCCACACAATTCACAAAGACAGAAAAAAGAAGAAGAATATTTTTATTCTTTGTGTAGCACACTTTGAGGGTGTCACCACCCTTTAACAGACAGACGCACGCTTGTCGCTGCTGCTTTAAGGATGCAGGTGCGGCTACAGCCCACACATTTCACAAAGACCGAAAAAAAAAGAACAATATTTTAATTGTTTGTGTAGCACACTTTGAGGGTGTCACCACCCTTTAACAGACAGACGCACGCTTGTCGCTGCTGCTTTAAGGATGCAGGTGCGGCTACAGCCCACACAATTCACAAAGACAGAAAAAAGAAGAATATTTTTATTGTTTGTGTAGCACACTTTGAGGGTGTCACCACCCTTTAACAGACAGACGCACGCTTGTCGCTGCTGCTTTGAGGATGCAAGTGCGGCTACATCGCACACAAGTCACAAACACATTAAAAAAATAGTTTTTTATTTTTTGGAGCACTTCGTGAGTTACACCACCCTTTAACAGACAGACGCACGCTTGTCGCTGCTGCTTTAAGGATGCAGGTGCGGCTACAGCCCACACAATTCACAAAGACAGAAAAAAGAAGAAGAATATTTTTATTCTTTGTGTAGCACACTTTGAGGGTGTCACCACCCTTTAACAGACAGACGCACGCTTGTCGCTGCTGCTTTAAGGATGCAGGTGCGGCTACAGCCCACACATTTCACAAAGACCGAAAAAAAAAGAACAATATTTTAATTGTTTGTGTAGCACACTTTGAGGGTGTCACCACCCTTTAACAGACAGACGCACGCTTGTCGCTGCTGCTTTAAGGATGCAGGTGCGGCTACAGCCCACACAATTCACAAAGACAGAAAAAAGAAGAATATTTTTATTGTTTGTGTAGCACACTTTGAGGGTGTCACCACCCTTTAACAGACAGACGCACGCTTGTCGCTGCTGCTTTGAGGATGCAAGTGCGGCTACATCGCACACAAGTCACAAACACATTAAAAAAATAGTTTTTTATTTTTTGGAGCACTTCGTGAGTTACACCACCCTTTAACAGACAGACGCACGCTTGTCGCTGCTGCTTTAAGGATGCAGGTGCGGCTACAGCCCACACAATTCACAAAGACAGAAAAAAGAAGAAGAATATTTTTATTGTTTGTGGAGCACACTTTGAGGGTGTCACCACCCTTTAACAGACAGACGCACGCTTGTCGCTGCTGCTTTAAGGATGCAGGTGCGGCTACAGCCCACACATTTCACAAAGACAGAAAAAAAAAGAACAATATTTTAATTGTTTGTGTAGCACACTTTGAGGGTGTCACCACCCTTTAACAGACAGACGCACGCTTGTCGCTGCTGCTTTGAGGATGCAGGTGGAATCTAGATGGGATTTGGAACCGAGGACACACTACCTCCATCAATTGTCTAAATCCCACTGCACTAATGTCGGATACCGGACGCACGTCTAACACCAACATAGCAGTCAAGGCCTCAGTTATACGTTTTGCTTCAGGATGACTGCTGTCGTACTTCATCCTCATCGCTAGGGACTGTTGGAGGGTCAATTGTTTAGTAAAAGTAGTGATGTTCCTACTTCCTCTCTGGGATGATGAACAACTCCCAGCAGCAGCAACAGCACTAGTAGGAAGTGGTTCTTGATCTTTCCCTATTTTATTTTTATCAGAGAAAGTTTGGTCCTCCATTTATGTTATATTGATATATATACGTGCGGCTAAAGCGCACACAAACACAGAAAATATTTTTTTATTTTTGCTGGAGAGTAGTGCACTTTGTGGGTTACACCACCCTTTAAGAAATGAGCCAGCCGGCTCTTTACTTATGGGACACAGGCGCACGCTTGGCGCTGCTCCTTTGTTGATGCACGTGCAGCCACAGTGCACACAAGTCACAAACACAGAAAATATATATTTTTTTGGTTTGGAGTGTACTTTGGGGGTTACAGAACCCTTTAACGGTCAAGCCAGCCGGCCCTTTACTTATGACACAGGCGCACGCTTGGCACTACTTTGTTGATGCACGTGCGGCTACTGCGCACACAATTCACAAACACAGAAAATAATTTTATTTTTGGTTTGGACTGGAGTGTACTTTCGGGGGTTACAGCACCCTTTAACGGTCAAGCCAGCCGGCCCTTTACTTATGACACAGGCGCACACTTGGCACTACTTTGTTGATGCACGTGCGGCTACTGCGCACACAATTCACAAACACAGAAAATAATTTTTTTTCGGTTTGGACTGGAGTGTACTTTGGGGGTTACAGCACCCTTTAACGGTCAAGCCAGCCGGCCCTTTACTTATGACACAGGCGCACGCTTGGCACTACTTTGTTGATGCACGTGCGGCTACTGCGCACACAATTCACAAACACAGAAAATAATTTTTTTTTTGGTTTGGACTGGAGTGTACTTTCGGGGGTTACAGCACCCTTTAACGGTCAAGCCAGCCGGCCCTTTACTTATGACACAGGCGCACGCTTGGCACTACTTTGTTGATGCACGTGCGGCTACTGCGCACACAATTCACAAACACAGAAAATAAATTTTTTTTTGGTTTGGACTGGAGTGTACTTTGGGGGTTACAGCACCCTTTAACGGTCAAGCCAGCTGGCCCTTTACTTATGACACAGGCGCACGCTTGGCACTACTTTGTTGATGCACATGCGGCTACTGCGCACACAATTCACAAACACAGAAAATAATTTTTTTTTTGGTTTGGACTGGAGTGTACTTTCGGGGGTTACAGCACCCTTAACGGTCAAGCCAGCCGGCCCTTTACTTATGACACAGGCGCACGCTTGGCACTACTTTGTTGATGCACGTGCGGCTACTGCGCACACAATTCACAAACACAGAAAATATTTTTTTTTTTGGTTTGGACTGGAGTGTACTTTCGGGGGTTACAGCACCCTTAACGGTCAAGCCAGCCGGCCCTTTACTTATGACACAGGCGCACGCTTGGCACTACTTTGTTGATGCACGTGCGGCTACTGCGCACACAATTCACAAACACAGAAAATAATTTTTTTTTTGGTTTGGACTGGAGTGTACTTTCGGGGGTTACAGCACCCTTAACGGTCAAGCCAGCCGGCCCTTTACTTATGACACAGGCGCACGCTTGGCACTACTTTGTTGATGCACGTGCGGCTACTGCGCACACAATTCACAAACACAGAAAATAATTTTTTTTTTGGTTTGGACTGGAGTGTACTTTCGGGGGTTACAGCACCCTTAACGGTCAAGCCAGCCGGCCCTTTACTTATGACACAGGCGCACGCTTGGCACTACTTTGTTGATGCACGTGCGGCTACTGCGCACACAATTCACAAACACAGAAAATAATTTTTTTTTTGGTTTGGACTGGAGTGTACTTTCGGGGGTTACAGCACCCTTAACGGTCAAGCCAGCCGGCCCTTTACTTATGACACAGGCGCACGCTTGGCACTACTTTGTTGATGCACGTGCGGCTACTGCGCACACAATTCACAAACACAGAAAATAATTTTTTTTTTGGTTTGGACTGGAGTGTACTTTCGGGGGTTACAGCACCCTTAACGGTCAAGCCAGCCGGCCCTTTACTTATGACACAGGCGCACGCTTGGCACTACTTTGTTGATGCACGTGCGGCTACTGCGCACACAATTCACAAACACAGAAAATAATTTTTTTTTTGGTTTGGACTGGAGTGTACTTTCGGGGGTTACAGCACCCTTAACGGTCAAGCCAGCCGGCCCTTTACTTATGACACAGGCGCACGCTTGGCACTACTTTGTTGATGCACGTGCGGCTACTGCGCACACAATTCACAAACACAGAAAATATTTTTTTTTTGGTTTGGACTGGAGTGTACTTTCGGGGGTTACAGCACCCTTTAACGGTCAAGCCAGCCGGCCCTTTACTTATGACACAGGTGCACGCTTGGCACTACTTTGTTGATGCACGTGCGGCTACTGCGCACACAATTCACAAACACAGAAAATATATTATTTTTTTAGCACTTGGGGGGAGCACCCCTGATGGACAGAGCACCCCCTGGACAACACTACAGCACCTCTTTAGGACTGGGACACTGCACAGGACTTTGGAGTGGACACAGCCCCTATGGAGAACTGACTGCACAACACAGTCCAGCCAGCCCCTATGGACTTTGAAGTAGTGGACACAGCCCCTATTAACAACAGCAGCACAGCACAACACAGCCAGCCCCTATGGACTTTGAAGTAGTGGACAACAGCAGCACTACACTACACTACACTACACAGCCCTAACTCCCACCCTCCCTCTTCACTGTCCACAGCCGAGTGAGAAAATGGCGCCGACGTGGGTACCTTATATAGGATCCAAAACCCGCGAGACTCGGAAGGTGGGATGATGACGTTTTGCCTCGATTTCAGATCCGAGTCAGGCGGGAAAAGTCGAGCCTGATTCGGATCGGACTCGGATCGGGGGGGCTCGGGGGGGTTCGGATTTCAGAAATCCGAACCCGCTCACCCCTAATGTAATACATCAGACATATACAGGGCCAGTGATCACAGTAACCTGTTATATGCGGCAGTAGGACCAGCCATACATAGTGCAGTGTATGTAATACATCAGACATATACAGGACCAGTGATCACAGTAACCTGTTATATGTGGCAGTAGGACCATCCATACATAGTGCAGTATATGCAATACATCAGATAAATACAGGGCCAGTGATCACAGTAACCTATTATATGCGGCAGCAGGGCCAGCCATACATAGTGCAGTGTATGTAATACATCAGACATATACAGGGCCAGTGATCACAGTAACCTGTTGTATGTGGCAGTAGGACCAGCCATACATAGTGCAGTGTATGTAATACATCAGACATATACAGGGCCAGTGATCACAGTAACCTGTTATATGTGGCAGTAGGACCAGCCATACATAGTGCAGTGTATGTAATACATCAGACATATACAGGGCCAGTGATCACAGTAACCTGTTATATGAGGCAATAGGACCAGCCATACATAGTGCAGTGTATGTAATACATCAGATATATACAGGACTGGTGATAACAGTAACCTGTTATATGCGGCAGTAGGACCAGCCATACATAGTGCAGTATATGTAATACATCAGGCTATATACAGGACCAGTGATCACAGTAACCTGTTATATGCGGCAGTAGGACCAGCCATATATAGTGCAGTGTATGTAATACATCAGACATATACAGGACCAGTGATCACAGTAACCTGTTATATGCGTCAGTAGGACCAGCCATACATAGTGCAGTGTATGTAATACATCAGACATATACAGGACCAGTGATCACAGTAACCTGTTATATGAGGCAGTAGGACCAGCCATATATAGTGCAGTGTATGTAATACATCAGACATATACATGACCAGTGATCACAGTAACCTGTTATATGAGGCAGTAGGACCAGCCATACATAGTGCACTGTATGTAATACATCAGACATATACAGGACCAGTGATCACAGTAACCTGTTATATGCGGCAGTAGGACCAGCCATACATAGTGCAGTGTATGTAATACATCAGACATATACAGGGCCAGTGATCACAGTAACCTGTTTTATGAGGCAGTAGGACCAGCCATACATAGTGCAGTGGATGTAATACATCAGACATATACAGGACCAGTGATCACAGTAACCTGTTATATGCGGCAGTAGGACCAGCCATACATAGTGCAGTGTATATAATACATCAGACATATACAGGGCCAGTGATCACAGTAACCCGTTATATGCGGCAGTAGGACCAGCCATACATAGTGCACTGTATGTAATACATCAGACATATACAGGACCAGTGATCACAGTAACCGGTTATATGAGGCAGTAGGACCAGCCATACATAGTGCAGTGTATGTAATACATCAGACATATACAGGACCAGTGATCATAGTAACCTGTTATATGTGGCAGTAGGACCAGCCATACATAGTGCAGTGTATGTAATACATCAGACATATACAGGACCAGTGATCACAGTAACCTGTTATATGCGGCAGTAGGACCAGCCATACATAGTGCAGTGTATGTAATACATCAGACATATACAGGGCCAGTGATCACAGTAACCTGTTTTATGAGGCAGTAGGACCAGCCATACATAGTGCAGTGGATGTAATACATCAGACATATACAGGACCAGTGATCACAGTAACCTGTTGTATGCGGCAGTAGCACCAGCCATACATAGTGCAGTGTATGTAATACATCAGACATATACAGGGCCAGTGATCAAAGTAATATGTTATATGTGGCAGTAGGACCAGCCATACATAGTGTAGTGTATGTACAACATCAGACATATACAGGGCCAGTGATCACAGTAACCTGTTATATGAGGCAGTAGGACCAGCCATACATAGTGCAGTGTATGTAATACATCAGACATATACAGGACCAGTGATCACAGTAACCTGTTATATGCGGCAGTAGGACCAGCCATACATAGTGCAGTGTATGTAATACATCAGACATATACAGGACCAGTGATCACAGTAACCTGTTATATGAGGCAGTAGGACCAGCCATACATAGTGCAGTGTATGTAATACATCAGACATATACAGGACCAGTGATCACAGTAACCTGTTATATGCGGCAGTAGGACCAGCCATACATAGTGCAGTGTATGTAATACATCAGACATATACAGGGCCAGTGATCACAGAAACCTGTTATATGTGGCAGTAGGACCAGCCATACATAGTGCAGTGTATGTAAAACATCAGACATATACAGGGCCAGTGATCACAGTAACCTGTTGTATGTGCAGTAGGACCAGTCATACATAGTGCAGTGTATGTAATACATCAGACATACAAAGGGCAAGTGATCACAGTAACCTGTTATATGTGGCAGTAGGACCAGCCATACATAGTGCAGTGTATGTAATACATCAGACATATACAGGGCCAGTGATCACAGTAACCTGTTATATGAGGCAATAGGACCAGCCATACATAGTGCAGTGTATGTAATACATCAGACATATACAGGACCGGTGATCACAGTAACCTGTTATATGCGGCAGTAGGACCAGCCATACATAGTGCAGTATATGTAATACATCAGGCTATATACAGGACCAGAGATCACAGTAACCTGTTATATGCGGCAGTAGGACCAGCCATACATAGTGCAGTGTATGTAATACATCAGACATATACAGGACCAGTGATCACAGTAACACATTATATGCGGCAGTAGGACCAGCTATACATAGTGCAGTGTATGTAATACATCAGACATATACAGGGCCAGTGATCACAGTAACCTGTTATATGCGGCAGTAGGACCAGCCATACATAGTGCAGTGTATGTAATACATCAGACATATACAGGACCAGTGATCACAGTAACCCGTTATATGCAGCAGTAGGACCAGCCATACATAGTGCAGTGTATTTAATACATCAGACATATACAGGACCAGTGATCACAGTAACATGTTATATGTGGCAGTAGGACCAGCTATACATAGTTCAGTGTAAGTAATACATCAGACATATACAGGACCAGTGATCACAGCAACCTGTTATATGTGGCAGTAGGACCAGCCATACATAGTGCAGTGTATGTAATACATCAGACATATACAGGACCAGTGATCACAGTAACCTGTTATATGCGGCAGTAGGACCAGCCATACATAGTGCAGTGTATGTAATACATCAGACATATACAGGACCAGTGATCACAGTAACCTGTTATATGAGGCAGTAGGACCAGCCATACATAGTGCAGTGTATGTAATACATCAGACATATACATGACCAGTGATCACAGTAACCTGTTATATGAGGCAGTAGGACCAGCCATACATAGTGCAGTGGATGTAATACATCAGACATATACTGGACCAGTGATCACAGTAACCTGTTATATGAGGCAGTAGAACCAGCCATACATAGTGCAGTGTATGTTATACATCAGACATATACAGGACCAGTGATCACAGTAATTTGTTATATG
Organism: Taudactylus pleione; assembly: GCA_031769625.1. Taxonomy (NCBI): domain Eukaryota; kingdom Metazoa; phylum Chordata; class Amphibia; order Anura; family Myobatrachidae; genus Taudactylus; species Taudactylus pleione. The sequence continues at coordinate 3,728,209 of JAUIMM010000310.1, read as the reverse complement.
TGGCAGTAGGACCAGCCATACATAGTGCAGTGTATGTAATACATCAGACATATACAGGACCAGTGATCACAGTAACCGGTTATATGAGGCAGTAGGACCAGCCATACATAGTGCAGTGTATGTAATACATCAGACATATACAGGACCAGTGATCACAGTAACCTGTTATATGTGGCAGTAGGACCAGCCATACATAGTGCAGTTTATGTAATACATCAGACATATACAGGACCAGTGATCACAGTAACCTGTTATATGCGGCAGTAGGACCAGCCATACATAGTGCAGTGTATGTAATACATCAGACATATACAGGGCCAGTGATCACAGTAACCTGTTATATGAGGCAGTAGGACCAGCCATACATAGTGCAGTGGATGTAATACATCAGACATATACAGGGCCAGTGATCACAGTAACCTGTTGTATGCGGCAGTAGCACCAGCCATACATAGTGCAGTGTATGTAATACATCAGACATATACAGGGCCAGTGATCAAAGTAATATGTTATATGTGGCAGTAGGACCAGCCATACATAGTGTAGTGTATGTAATACATCAGACATATACAGGGCCAGTGATCACAGTAACCTGTTATATGAGGCAGTAGGACCAGCCATACATAGTGCAGTGTATGTAATACATCAGACATATACAGGACCAGTGATCACAGTAACCAGTTATATCTGGCAGAAGGACCAGCCATACATAGTGCAGTGTATGTAATACATCAGACATATACAGGGCCAGTGATCACAGTAACCTGTTGTATGATGCAGTTGGATCAGCCATACATAGTACAGTGTATGTAATACATCAGACATATACAGGTCCAGTGATCACAGTAACCTGTTATATGCGGCAGTAGGACCAGCCATACATAGTGCAGTGTATGTAATACATCAGACATATACAGGACCAGTGATCACAGTAACATGTTATATGAGGCAGTAGGACCATCCATACATAGTGCAGTGTATGTAATACATCAGACATATACAGGATCATTGATCACAGTAACCCATTATATGCGGCAGTAGGACCATCCATACATAGTGCAGTGTATGTAATACATCAGACATATACAGGGCCAGTGATCACAGTAACCTGTTATATGAGGCAGTAGGACCAGCCATACATAGTGCAGTGTATGTAATACATCAGACATATACAGGACCAGTGATCACAGTAACCTGTTATATGCGGCAGTAGGACCAGCCATACATAGTGCAGTGTATGTAATACATCAGACATATACAGGACCAGTGATCACAGTAACCTGTTATATGCGGCAGTTGGACCAGCCATACATAGTGCAGTGTATGTAATACATCAGACATATACAGGGCCAGTGATCACAGTAACCAGTTATATGTGGCAGTATGACCAGCCATACATAGTGTAGTGTATGTAATACATCAGACATATACAGGACCAGTGATCACAGTAACCTGTTATATGTGGCTGTAGGACCAGCCATACATAGCGCAGTGGATGTAATACATCAGACATATACAGGACCAGTGATCACAGTAACCTGTTATATGAGGCAGTAGAACCAGCCATACATAGTGCAGTGTATGTAATACATCAGACATATACAGGGCCAGTGATCTCTGTAACCTGTTATATGCGGCAGTAGGACCAGCCAGACATAGTGCAGTGTATGTAATACATCAGACATATACAGGACCAGTGATCACAGTAACCCGTTATATGTGGCAGTAGGACCAGCCATACATAGTGCAGTGTATGTAATACATCAGACATATACAGGACCAGTGATCACAGTAACACGTTATATGCGGCAGTAGGACCAGCCATACATAGTGCAGTGTATGTAATACATCAGACATATACAGGGCCAGTGATCACAGTGACCTGTTATATGCGGCAGTAGGACCAGACATACATAGTGCAGTGTATGTAATACATCAGACATATACAGGACCAGTGATCACAGTAACCTGTTATATGCGGCAGTAGGACCAGCCATACATAGTGCAGTGTATGTAATATATCAGTGATCACAGTGACCTGTTATATGCGGCAGTAGGACCAGCCATACATAGTGCAGTGTATATAATACATCAGACATATACAGGGCCAGTGATCACAGTAACCTGTTATAAGTAGGGATGTGCGCTGGACCATTTTTGCCGGATTTGGATTTGGATTTGGTTCTAATTCGTCATCCGGCTTTGGATTTGGATTTGGATTTGCCAAACTGCGGTGACTGGCTTTGGATTTGGATTTGGATTTGGATTTGGATTTTTTGCCAAAATTGGCAAAAAAAGCTAAAATTACATAAATTGGGCTTTTTTTTCTTCCTAGAGTGTTATTTACCTCAATAACATTAATTTCCAGTCATTTACAGTCAATTTAGACCACCTCACAGCTTAAATTATTGGTTTCACCATTATTGGCCAAAGGTTGCAGTGAGCTGACTGGTGACCAAGCGTCAGAGCAGCGGCGCAGTGGCACAGACACCACAGTTTAAAGCACATCTATGAAACTATGCCACACAGCAGTGGCAGAAATGAAAGGTAGTGCTAGATGGAATTGTCCTTGGGCCCTCCCACCCACCCTTTATGTTGGATCTTAAAAAGGACATGCACACTTTAACAAACAAAGCATTTCAGCGACAGGTACTGCCACTTTGTGGCTGAAGTGCTTGGTTTGTTTGGGCCCCCACAAAAAAATCTTCCAATCTACTAAAGGCAACAGGTCTACAGTGGCATGATGTCACCATCATTGCCATCCTCACCCTCATCAGTGTGTACATCATCCGATTCCTCACACAATATCAGTTCATCCCCGCTGGAATCTACCATTACAGAAGTATCTGTACTGTGACGTGATTGGGGGGAAAGGTTTTCCTCGTGAAATTTCCAGTTCATTTTAATGAACATCATTTTTTCTACATTTTGTGGAAGTAGCCTCCTTCGTCGTTCACTCACAAGGTTCCCGGCTGTACTGAAAACTCTCTCCGAGTACACACTGGAGGGTGGGCAGCTTAAATAATGCAAAGCCAGTTTATACAAGGGTCTCCAAATTGCCTTTTTTTTCTTCCAATATTCGAAGGGACTCTGTGACATGTCTACGTGTATGGTGTCCTGAAAATAATCCTCCACCATTCTTTGGATGGTAATCGTATTAGATGGAGTTGCGGTAGAGGTGTCACTGGTGTTGGGCAAATCTTTTAGACCCGACCAGATGTCAAAATGTTGACTTGACTTATCTGCATCACCACTGGGTCTTTTGGTAAAGGTGCATTTTTTTCTTGCTGCTGCTGCAGAAACCGAAGGAGGAGACGTCATCGTAGTGCCATGTGTCACTTCAGCTGCCAACTTGCTCACCAGGAGCGCTTTGGTTCTTTTAAGATCTGGGTCAGTTGTAAAGAAAGACACAGCATATGACTTGAACCTAGGATCAAGAATGGTTGCTAAAATATAATGATCAGATTTCAAGATCTTGGCCACCCGTGGATCCTGGCGAAGCGAACAAAGGACTTGATCTATCAGTCCAGCATACTTTGCGGAATCACTTTGTTTAATATCATCCTTCAATTTCTCCAGCTGCTTTTCCAAAAGCGAAATCAGGGGAATCACCTTACTCAAGCTAGCAGTGTCAGCACTCACTTCACAAGTGGCAACTTCAAATGGTTTGAGCACCTTGCACAAGACAGAAAGTACTCTCCACTGTGCTGGGGTAAGGTACATTCCCCCTCCTCTCCCAATGTCATGGCTTGTCGTATAGCTATGGATGGCTTTTTGCTGCTCCTCCATCCGCTGAAGCATATACAGGGTTGAGTTCCACCTCGTTACCACTTCTTGCTTCAGTTGATGGCAGGGCAAATTAAACTGCTCTTGCAGGTGCTGGAATCTCCTGCACGCTGTTGCTGAATGCCGAAAATGTCCCGAAATTTTTCGGGCCACAGACAGCATCTCCTGAACGCCCCTGTCGTTTTTTAAAAAACCCTGCACCACTAAGTTTATTGTGTGAGCAAAACAGGGGATGTGTTGGAATTCACCCAGCTGTAATGCTTTCACTATATTTGTAGCATTGTCAGAAATCACAAATCCTGAGGAGAGTCCAAGTGGGGTAAGCCATGTTTCTATGACATCTCTTAGTTTTTCTAAGAGGTTGTCAGCGGTATGCCTCTTATTGAATCCGGTGATGCACAGAGTTGCCTGCCTCTGAATGAGCTGGTGTTGTTTGTTAGATACTGCTGCTGCTGAAGGCGATTCACCCACCCAGTGGGCTGTCACAGTCATGTAATCTTTAGTTTGTCCACTACCGCTTGTCCACATATCTGTGGTTAAGTGGACAGTGGGTACAATAGCATTTTGCAGACCAATAATTAGGTTCTGTTTAACGTCCTGGTACAGCCGAGGAATGGCTTTTCGGGTAAAATGAAACCGAGATGGAATTTGGTACCGGGGACACATGACCTCAACTAGCTGTGTAAATCCCACTGCATTAATTGAGGATATTGGACGCAGATCTAATATTAGCATAGCTGTCATGGCGTCAGTGATCCGCTGTGCGACAGGGTGAGAGCTGTCATACTTGCTTCCCCTTGCAAGAGATTCTTTAACAGTCAATTGTTTTTTTGGTATACTACTAGTAGTCTTCTTTGTCCACTTCTGGGATGAAGATCCACCAGCAGCAGCAGCAGCAGACCTAGCGCTCAAAGATTCAGTTTCTTCTGAGGTGTCCTGGAAATTGGAGGAGTCACCGTGACTTAGCACTAATAAATTGGATGTTGTACTACCACTGATCATTCCTGAGGATATTGAGGAGGAAGGTGTTGTCGGCGGAGATTGCAGGTGCTGGGATTTAGTAGAGAGAAGACATCTAGCTAATGCTGGACTGCTTGTTGTTATTTTTTTTGCAGTAGTTTCTGTTATCAAACACCTGTCATGAGCTCGCTGCAGATGACGTAATAGCGTAGAGGTTCCTAGATGTTTAACGTCCCTACCTCTACTAACTGTGGTCTCACAGAGGCTACAAATGGCTTGACAAACGTTGTCAGGGTTTGGGTAAAAGTAATTCCACACAAAAGATGTGGATTTCTTGGTTCTATGCCCAGGCATGGCAATGGCCTTCTTATCTTGGCCAAGAGCTGCTTCCACTGGTGCCTGACTTATACAAATAATATCCTCATCCTCAACATCCTCATTAGTGCCAGCATCAGCTGCACATATATTCCTCTCATCCTCTTGCAATTCCACGGTGGCATCCTCAATTTCTATGTCCTCGGCAATACTGCTCATCCCCACAACTACAGATGGAAAAGAAACTGTGGAGGGCGGCTTCTCTGAAAGGTCAGGCTTACACATAGAAATGTCACTTGTGGACCCACTTAGACTCTCCTCAGGGATTTCTGACATTTGTGTTTCAAAAAACACAGTTTGTTCGACTGCCTTATTGGTTTTAAATTTTTTCACACTTCTATAGTCTGATTGAAAAGGTCTTTTATCATCACGAGAGGCACAAGATGCCTCACTGACAGCTGCAGAACCACCACTCAGAAATAAAGGGCAAAGCCTGAGTCTTTCCTTGCCGCTACGTGTGGTGAATGGTATGTTGCCAATTTTCTGTTTCTCTGCAAAAGTAGTAGTCTTTAGAGGTTTTTTTTTTGTCTTTACCCCTGTAAAATCTAAATTTTTTGATTTCAGGTTCCCTAAGGTTTTAAAGCCTCTACGCCCTTGAGCATCAGCTTTAGATAAAAGTGATGGACTTCCAGCCGCTGCAATGCTAGCATTTACATGTTGTTTCTGCTCTCCTCTCAGTTCATTCTCGTGATCCATATTACTTTATCACTATGAACTGGAGTCACAGAGCTTGTATACACACAGTGGGCTATGCCCTTTCACGGAGCTTGTATAATAGACACAGTGGGCTATGCCTTGTCACGGAGCTTGTATAATACACTCAGTGGGCTATGCCCTGTCACGGAGCTTGTATAATACCCAGTGGGCTTATGCCCTGTCACGGAGCTTGTATAATAGACACAGTGGGCTATGCCCTGTCACGGAGCTTGTATAATACACTCAGTGGGCTATGCCCTGTCACGAAGCTTGTATAATACTCAGTGGGCTTATGCCCTGTCACGGAGCTTGTATAATACACTCAGTGGGCTATGCCCTGTCACGGAGCTTGTATAATAGACTCAGTGGGCTATGCCCTGTCACGGAGCTTGTATAATAGACACAGTGGGCTTATGCCCTGTCACAGAGCTTGTATAATAGACACAGTGGGCTTATGCCCTGTCACGGAGCTTGTATAATACTCAGTGGGCTTATGCCCTGTCACGGAGCTTGTATAATAGACACAGTGGGCTATGCCCTGTCAAGGAGCTTGTATAATAGACACAGTGGGCTATGCCCTGTCACGGAGCTTGTATAATACTCAGTGGGCTTATGCCCTGTCACGGAGCTTGTATAATAGACACAGTGGGCTATGCCCTGTCACGGAGCTTGTATAATACACTCAGTGGGCTATGCCCTGTCACGGAGCTTGTATAATACTCAGTGGGCTTATGCCCTGTCACGGAGCTTGTATAATAGACACAGTGGGCTATGCCCTGTCACGGAGCTTGTATAATACACTCAGTGGGCTATGCCCTGTCACGAAGCTTGTATAATACTCAGTGGGCTTATGCCCTGTCACGGAGCTTGTATAATAGACTCAGTGGGCTATGCCCTGTCACGGAGCTTGTATAATAGACACAGTGGGCTTATGCCCTGTCACAGAGCTTGTATAATAGACACAGTGGGCTTATGTCCTGTCACGGAGCTTGTATAATACTCAGTGGGCTTATGCCCTGTCACGGAGCTTGTATAATACACTCAGTGGGCTTATGCCCTGTCACGGAGCTTGTATAATAGACACAGTGGGCTATGCCCTGTCACGGAGCTTGTATAATACTCAGTGGGCTTATGCCCTGTCACGGAGCTTGTATAATACTCAGTGGGCTTATGCCCTGTCACGGAGCTTGTATAATACACTCAGTGGGCTATGCCCTGTCACGGAGCTTGTATAATATACACAGTAGGCTATGCCCTGTCACGGAGCTTGTATAATACTCAGTGGGTTTATGCCCTGTCACGGAGCTTGTATAATAGACACAGTGGGCTATGCCCTGTCACGGAGCTTGTATAATACACTCAGTGGGCTATGCCCTGTCACGGAGCTTGTATAATACTCAGTGGGCATATGCCCTGTCACGGAGCTTGTATAATACACTCAGTGGGCTATGCCCTGTCACGGAGCTTGTATAATAGACACAGTGGGCTATGCCCTGTCACAGAGCTTGTATAATAGACACAGTGGGCTATGCCCTGTCAAGGAGCTTGTATAATACTCAGTGGGCTATACCCTGTCACGGAGCTTGTATAATACACTCAGTGGGCTATGCCCTGTCACGGAGCTTGTATAATACTCAGTGGGCTTATGCCCTGTCACGGAGCTTGTATAATACACTCAGTGGGCTTATGCCCTGTCACGGAGCTTGTATAATAGACACAGTGGGCTATGCCCTGTCACAGAGCTTGTATAATAGACACAGTGGGCTATGCCCTGTCAAGGAGCTTGTATAATACTCAGTGGGCTATGCCCTGTCACGGAGCTTGTATAATACACTCAGTGGGCTATGCCCTGTCAGTTGTCACGGAGCTTGTATAATACAGTGAGTAGTAGAGTACACATACACACAGTGGGCTTATTATGCCCAGTCACAGAGCACACACAAGGGCTTATGCCCAGTAAAGTCACAGAGCACTGCCTACTCTAATCTATCTAACACTAGAACAGACAGCGCACTAGCTAACTACCTAACTACGCGTCACGCGAGAAATGGCGCCGACTGCCTTTTTATTGAGGCCGAACGTCACTCGGCTCTCGCGAGAATCCGACGCCGGACGGGTGACGTTCGGCCTCGAGGTGGAATCCGAGTCAGGCGGGAACACCCGAACTTGCGTTCGGGTGGACTCGGATTCCACCTGTTCGGAGCGGTTCGGATTCCTCAGAATCCGAACCGCTCATCACTAGTTATAAGAGGCTTTAGGACCAGCCATACATAGTGCAGTGTATATAATACATCAGACATATACAGGACCAGTGATCACAGTAACCTGTTATATGAGGCAGTAGGACCAGCCATACATAGTGCAGTGTATGTAATACATCAGACACATACAGGGCCAGTGATCACAGTAACCTGTTATATGCGGCAGTAGGACCAGCCATACATAGTGCAGTGTATGTAATACATCAGACATATACAGGGCCAGTGATCACAGTAACCTGTTATATGTGGCAGTAGGACCAGCCATACATAGTGCAGTGTATGTAATACATCAGACATATACAGGACCAGTGATCACAGTAACCCGTTATATGTGGCAGTAGGACCAGCCATACATAGTGCAGTGTATGTAATACATCAGACATATACAGGGCCAGTGATCACAGTAACCTGTTATATGAGGCAGTAGGACCAGCCATACATAGTGCTGTGTATGTAATACATCAGATATATACAGGGCCAGTGATCACAGTAACCTGTTATATGAGGCAGTAGGACCAGCCATACATAGTGCAGTGTATGTAATACATCAGACATATACAGGACCAGTGATCACAGTAACCCGTTATATGTGGCAGTAGGACCAGCCATACATAGTGCAGTGTATGTAATACATCAGACATATACAGGGCCAGTGATCACAGTAACCTGTTATATGAGGCAGTAGGACCAGCCATACATAGTGCTGTGTATGTAATACATCAGATATATACAGGGCCAGTGATCACAGTAACCTGTTATATGAGGCAGTAGGACCAGCCATACATAGTGCAGTGTATGTAATACATCAGACATATACAGGACCAGTGATCACAGTAACCTGTTATATGCGGCAGTAGGACCAGCCATACATAGTGCAGTGTATGTAATACATCAGACATATACAGGGCCAGTGATCACAGTAACCTGTTATATGGGGCAGTAGGACCAGCCATACATAGTGCAGTGTATGTAATACATCAGACATATACAGGACCAGTGATCACAGTAACATTTTATATGCGGCAGTAGGACCAGCCATACATAGTGCAGTGTATGTAATACATCAGACATATACAGGACCAGTGAGCATAGTAATCTGTTATATGTGGCAGTAGGACCAGAGTTACATAGTGCAGTATATGTAATATATCAGACATATACAGGACCAGTGATCACAGTAACCTGTTATATAGGGCAGTAGGACAAGCCATACATAGTGCAGTGTATGTAATACATCAGACATATACAGGACCAGTGATCACAGTAACCTGTTATATGTGGCAGTAGGACCAGCCATACATAGTGCACTGTATGTAATACATCAGATATATACAGGGCCAGTGATCACAGTAACCTGTTATATGAGGCAGTAGGGCCAGCCATACTGAAGTAACCACATACATCTTACCTGTCTGCTACATGACACGTGAGCACCATGCAACTTGGTAGCAACGGTCACCTATTTGTGTGACTTTTGACCCTTAAATGCGTCTTATTTGCAAAGTTATGTGAATAGGATGTAGGATGTGACTGCGGATGTATCTGCATGTGAAATGCTACGTAACGGTGTCAGTGGCTGTGACACTGTAACAAAGCATTTCACATGCAGATAAACTTGCAGTTGCTTTCTGCAGATGCAGACTGGTGCAGCAAGTGCGCCTCTATCTTGCCTAAAGTCAGCTGAGTTGTTTCAGATTCTAGCTATTATCTTCTAGAAGGTACTAGATAAACGACAAGTAAAATCTGATTGGTTGCTATGGTCAACATCTTCACTTCTGAAAAACTGCACTTTAGTAAATATACCCCCAAGTGTCAAACATCTTGTATGTACTGCATATGTACACATCCCCAAAGAAAGAACACATAAGAGGATCCAAAGTCCATGAAATACATCATGCTTGAAGATTGCCAAGAGAGTAAAGGTTACAGACTCTGGAATCCAAAGACTAAAAAGCTTGTCAAGTCATGGATTTTATATTCCAAGAGACAGCATCACTTTAAAAAAGCTGGAATTGGAATTTCAGAACAAGTATGTGCAGCTGCAGACATACCTGAACCAGAGGTTACCAGCGTGCACATCCAACTACAGAAAAGAACCTCTGAAAATCACCAAAGAGATATTATCAGCAGTTTGCAAATATCACATTCAGTTAACCCCAAAATATCAAAGAGGCAAAATCAAGAAATGACCGGTGTGAGTGGAAATCTGTGGAAATCATGCATGGATTTAGAGTCACATAAAGACAATGGTATGTGCACTGTATTTGAAAGACCAAGTCATTGCAAGACAGTTGTTAGGAATCATAGGTTTAGTCAAGAATGGTTAGGTAGTTATAGTCTGTGTAGCAGCCTTGAGGGCTAGAAACATTGGCTTGATGCGGCCTGTGGGCCGAGAGCAAGATGCAACCTTTGGGCCATGTAGCAGCCTTGAGTGCTGGTACGCCTTGACTGGTAGCGGCCTGTGGTCATGAACAAGATGCAGCCTTTGGGCCGTGTAGCAGCCTTGAGGGCTGGTATGCCTTGGCTGGTATAAATGAAGATTCCTAGTGTTGCCGAGTTGACACTAGTGATGATACAGAGAAGATGTACTAAAGACGCTGATTTGCGACTTGTGCCGCCAGGTTGACACAAGTGTTGGTAAGCTGGGTTGCGTACTTAGTACGCTGAGGTTCGGCCTATGTCGCCAGGTTGACACAAGCGATGGTACGCTGGCTTGCGTACTTTGGATGCTGAGGTGTGACCTGTGCCTCCGGGTTGACACAAGCCACTTGACGCTTTTTTGCGCACTCAGGACATCGAGTGCACTGTGTGCCGCCGGGATGACACAAGCGGCTGGGAGATGGCATACACACCGTGCCTCCTAGATGACGCAAGCAGCAGGTAGCGGATGTTATACGGACTGTGCCGCCTCGATGGTACAAATGGCAGGCAGGAAATAAAGCTGACAGGATAACTGGAACTTGACTGATAACTCAATAGGAGACTGACCACAACCGGAAAAATGTTAAACGCTATCACTGGCATCAGAGCAGCATTCACACCAGGAGGAAATAGAAGCAGGAGCCAATCCAGATCAATCCTAGCATGATGGACAGGAGGTAGGAGGAGTTTCAGCGAACCATCGCTTGTGTCAACCTGGCGACATAGGCTGAAGCTCACATACGCACTGCGTTGGCTTGTGACAACAGTTAAGTGTAAGTGAAAATTCTGCAGAAAGATGAACACAGGTGGGGCTATTGCCCATTATAAAGCTCATCTTGTTGCAAAAGAATACACGCAGTATTGATTACAGTAAAACGTATTCTCCAGTAGTGAGATTATTGCTTATTGCTATATCTGCCTTGCATAACATGCTGTTATACCATTTGGACTTCGACTTTCTTGAATGGAGATAACATAACATGTTTAAAGAAGTAAAAGTTTGTTTCCTGAAGAAAGCATTATATGGCCTAAACTTGAGTGGTCAGTGCTGGTGCACAAGTGAGATGCTATACTGCAGGAGATGTAAATTATTTTGAACATTGGAAGAATGATCATAGGCCCTCATTCAGAGCCGTTCGCTATTTGCGTTCGTTCGTTCAAAAACAAGGGGTGGCTATTCAAATGATCCGTTCGCAAATTGCAGTCTGTTCACACCTCTAAGTCTGAACGAGCGAGCAAAACATACGCTCGTTTATTTGATAAAAATGCCCCCTGGCCGCTCGCACCATACGTCATGTCCGCTATTTATTAGATTAATCGAGTACATCGAACAGGATATGAACTGCTCGCTATTCTTGTGGTTGGTTTTTTCAACCGCAATCTTGCGAGCAGTTCTGGCTATAAAATAACCCAGTGACGTGGTCAATGACGCTGCTGTATTAATTATGCACTCCCATAAAACGCCCGTTTTGACCTTTAAGCACGCCTGCGATCGGATCTCCACTCCCCGTTTTCAAGCACCTTCCCCTGTTACCACCCACATACGCCTCACTCTGTCACTCAAAATAGCAGGCACTCGCTATATTGCGTAGAAATGATTTTCGGCCGCACTGACTGGTTCGCGCATGCATACTAAAAACCGTACGCATGCGCAGATGTGCGAACATCACTCGGAACGAGCGTACTGCCGCTAGCGAGTGGCTCTGAATGAGGGCCATTGTCTCTATCATGAGTATATAGGGGGAAAACTCTTTATCATCATTATATATGTGGATGATTTTTTGTTAGCAGGTCAAGAAGAGAACATTGCAGAACTCAGAAGAGTTGCGTGAACAAAGATTCAAGATGAAGGATCTGTGTCTTGCACATTACTTGCTTGGCCTGAGAATTAACCAAGACCTAAATTGAGAATATACTTGAAGAATATGATTTGTCAGATTTTAAACCAATATGCCGTGCCACCTGTGGCCAGTTCTGTCTGCTGGGTCATAACTAAGGGTGGGCAACTGGTGCCACCACACAGAGCACAGGGCTCTGTGGATTGCACCGTCGCTGCCCTATGGCCAGAACCCACCATTCTCACCCTCTACAGCCACAAACTGTATTGCCAGGCGCCCGCTGTGGTTTTATGCTAGTGGTGCACCCAGCTATTCACCACTTATCTCCAGGCTCCTTTGCAGTAGGGAAGAGCTAGATCCCCTTCCATAGATTGACCCTGACATCATCAGTTACTGACCAACGTCATTCCCTACCATCCATGTGGGTATAGAGGGGGAATATATTCTTGTGATGAGTGAAGCGAGCCACCGTGCCCACAGCATGGCAAGTGAAGCGAGCCCGCAAGGGGCCAACCTTCTTAATTTGGTGGAAAGTGTGGGAAGAAACCTGCACTTCCACCCTCAACTACGTCACTTCCAAGGTATGGCTACTGAAGAGGAAAAATACCTTTCCCTTTGTAGTAGGGGGACATCCATACAGCACTGCAGCAAGCAGCATGGCCCCTTGGGATTTGTAGTTGCTGAGGCTTTCATGCTTCACAGTGCAGTGCTTCTAGCAGACTACAGTTCCCAGCATGCAGTGCACCACAAGCTCCTGGTCACCCAGAGTAAGGAAAGTAGCAGTGCCGGTGACAGTCCCTCCCTCCAGCAGCCTGTCTTGCAAAGAGTGCATTGCCCTGCCACAGCCAGTGTGTTGCCCAAGGATAGGGAATTCTCAGGTAGATACAACTAATTTTCTTCCTGGTAAGGGGCTAACCTTTTATATGCATACAGTATATGGTGAGTAAAATAGTTAAGTATATATACACATATTATATATATATATATATACATATATATATATATATATATATATATATACATATATATATATATATATATATTAGAGATGTGTTTTGGTTTTAGATCTGGATCTCCCCTGGTTTTGGATCTGGATTAATTTTGCCAAAACCTCAACTCCGTTTTTTGTTTTCGTGTTTTGGTTTTGGATATGGATTTAAAAAAAAAAAAAAAAAAAAAACTAAAATCACATAAAATGGGCCTGTTTTTGTTCCTACAGTATTAATAACCTCAATAACATTTGTTTCCAGTCATTTCCAATCAATTTTGACCACCTCACAATATTATTTTTTTCATCTAGTTAAGGCCAAACGATTGCATTCAGCTAGCTGGCTGACTAAGCTAAGTGACACAGTGTGTAATACAGTGTGACTTGAATACACCAATAGTGCACTTACTGTGACAGCAGTGTCGGCAGAGTGGGGTTGCTGACAGTGTCCTCAGTACATGGAAAGGCAGTGCTGCGGTGCTGGCAGTATCCTCACTGCAGGGTACAGGCGGAGTCAGTAGAGCGGGGGTGCCAGCGGTGTCTTCAGTGCATTTTTTGCTGGCTGTGTTGGCAGTGAAGGGGTTGCTGACGGTGTCCTCAGTACAAGGAATGACAGTGCTACGGTGCTGGCAGTGTCCTCAGTGAAGGGTACCGGCAGTGTCAGCAGAGCGGGGGTGCCAGCAGAGTCTTCAGTCCAGACTTGCTGGCTGTTTCAGCAGTGGAGGGGATGCTGACGGTATCCACAGTACATGGAATGGCAGCATGGGAGTGCTGGCAGTGTCCTCAGTGCAGGGTACCGGCGGTGTCGGCAGAGCGGGGGTGCCAGCGGTGTCCTATGGGGAGGTTTGCTGACTGTGTCGGCAGTGCAGGGGCGTTCTCAATGCAGGGTGCCTGTGGTGTCGGCAGCATGGGGAGGCCAGTGGTGTCAGCAGTGGGTCTGACGGCGGTGTCAGCAGTGGGGGTGCCGACAGCTGGTGTGTCAGCAGCGGGGGGGGGGTGCTGGCCACAGGAACCAGCACCATCTTCTTTTTTCCCTGCATTCAATGGGCTTAACGCTGATTGGCTGAGAGCCGTGACAGACGGCTCTGTAAGCCAGTCAGCGCTTTGCCCGTATAGCCAACACAGTTTCAGTTTACTAACTGCCAAAAGGAGGGGGGCAGTACCTTACTTTGCCAGGGGTGCTGGGACCCCTAGATATACCCCTAGTGACTGCATCCTGTTCTTAGGGACTCTAGTGGACATTATGTCCAAGGGTTATACAGGCATCAGGGAATAGGCAGGGTTACGGGTAGGGTGAGCGGGTTCGGATTTCTGAAATCCGAACCCACCTGAGCCCCTCCGATCCGAGGCCGTTCCGAGTCAGGCTCAACTTTTCCCGCCTGACTCGGATCTGAAATCGAGGCAAAACGTCATCATCCCGCCTTCCGGGTCTCGCGGGTTTTGGATTCTATATAAGGTACCCACGTTGGCGCCATTTTCTCACTCGACTGTGGACAGTGAAGAGGGAGGGTGGGAGTCAGGGCTGGCTGGGCTGTGTAGTTTAGTGTAGTGTAATGCAGTGTAGTGTTGTGCTGTGCTGTGCTGCTGTTGTCCATAGGGGCTGTGTCCACTCCTCCAAAGTCCATAGGGGCTGGCTGGACTGTGTTGTGCAGTCAGTTGTCCATAGGGGCTGTGTCCACTCCAAAGTCCTGTGCAGTGTCCCAGTCCTAAAGGGGTGCTGTAGTGTTGTCCAGGGGGTGCTCTGTCCATCAGTGGTGCTCCCCCCAAGTGCAAAAAAAAATATTTTTTCTGTGTTTGTGAATTGTGTGCGCAGTAGCCGCACGTGCATCAACAAAGTAGCGCCAAGCGTGTGCCTGTGTCATAAGTAAAGGGCCAGCTGGCTTGACCATTAAAGGGTGCTGTAACCCCCAAAGTGCACTCCAAACCAAATAAAAAAATATTTTCTGTGTTTGTGAATTGTGTGCACTGTGGCTGCACATGCATCAACAAAGGAGCAGCGCCAAGCGTGCGCCTGTGTCCCATAAGTAAAGAGCCGGCTGGCTCATTTCTTAAAGGGTGGTGTAACCCACAAAGTGCACTACTCTCCTGCAAAAATAAAAAATATTTTCTGTGTTTGTGTGCGCCTTAGCCGCACGTATATATCAATATAACATAAATGGAGGACCAAACTTTCTCCGATAAAAATAAAATAGGGAAAGATCAAGAACCACTTCCTCCTAGTGCTGTTGCTGCTGCTGGGTGTTGTTCATCATCCCAGAGAGGAAGTAGGAACACCACTACTTTTACTAAACAATTGACCCTCCAACAGTCCCTAGCGATGAGGATGAAGTACGACAGCAGTCATCCTGAAGCAAAACGTATAACTGAGGCCTTGACTGCTATGTTGGTGTTAGACGTGCGTCCGGTATCCGACATTAGTGCAGTGGGATTTAGACAATTGATGGAGGTAGTGTGTCCCTGGTTCCAAATCCCATCTAGATTCCACCTGCATCCTCAAAGCAGCAGCGACAGGCGTGCGTCTGTCTGTTAAAGGGTGGTGTAACTCTCAAAGTGCGCTCCACAAACAATAAAAAAATTCTTCATTTTTTTCTGTCTTTGTGAATTGTGTGCACTGTAGCTGCACGTGCATCAACAAAGGAGCAGCGCCAAGCATGCGCTTGTGTCCCATAAGTCTGTTAAAGGGTGGTGTAACCCCCAAAGTGCTCCAAAAAATAAAAAACAATTTTTTTCTGTGTTTGTGACTTGTGTGCGATGTAGCCGCACGTGCATCAACACAGTAGCAGCACCAAGCGTGCGCCTGTGTCCTAAGTCAAGGGCCGTTTTGGACATCTGGTCCGGACTGAAGGACGTGCCAACAATTTCTGACAAGTCTACTGTCACTGCATATGATACTGTCCTCAAAGCAGCAGCGACAAGCGTGCGTCTGTCTGTTAAAGGGTGGTGACACCCTCAAAGTACGCTCCACAAACAATAAAAAAATTCTTCTTTTTTTTCTTTCTTTGTGAATTGTGTGGGCTGTAGCCGCACCTGCATCCTCAAAGCAGCAGCGACAAGCGTGCGTCTGTCTGTTAAAGGGTGGTGTAACTCTCAAAGTGCGCTCCACAAACAATAAAAAAATTCTTCATTTTTTTCTGTCTTTGTGAATTGTGTGCACTGTAGCTGCACGTGCATCATCAAAGGAGCGGCGCCAAGCGTGTGCCTGTGTCCCATAAGTCTGTTAAAGAGTGGTGTAACCCCCAAAGTGCTCCAAAAAATAAAAAACATTTTTTTTCTGTGTTTGTGACTTGTGTGCGATGTAGCCGCACGTGCAGCAACACAGTAGCAGTGCCAAGCGTGCCCCTGTGTCCTAAGTCAAGGGCCGGTTTGGACATCTGGACCGGACTGAAGGACGTGCCAACAATTTCTGACAAGTCTACTGTCACTGCATATGATACTGTTCTCAAAGCAGCAGCGACAAGCGTGCATCTGTCTGTCAAAGGGTGGTGTAACCCTCAAAGTGCGCTCCACAAACAATAAAAAAATTCTTCTTTTTTTTCTGTCTTTGTGAAATGTGTGGCTGTAGCCGCACCTGCATCCTCAAAGCAGCAGCGACAAGCGTGCGTCTGTCTGTTATAGGATTACAACGGTGACAGCATCCAAGTAGGCATGTCAGACAGTCCGTACATGTACTGGCAGGAAAAAGAGGCAATTTGGAGGCCCCTGTACAAACTGGCTCTATTTTACCTGCGTTGCCCCCCCTCCAGTGTGTACTCCGAAAGAGTGTTTAGTGCAGCCGGGAACCTAAGAGGTTGCTTCCACAAAATGTGGAGAAGATGATGTTCATAAAAATGAATTATCAACTCTTCCAGGGAGACCAGCCTCCATAACGTACAGAGGGATCTGTGGTGGTGGATTCCAGCGGGGATGAATTAATACTCTGTGAGGATGAGGATGTACACAACACTGAAGAGGGTGAGGAATCGGTGAATGAGGAGGTTGAGGACGACATCTTGCCTCCGTAGAGCCAGTTTGTGCAGGGACAGATTAATTGCCAGTTTGTTTTGTTGGGGCCCAAACGAACCAATCATTTCAGCCACAGTCGTGTGGCAGACCCTGGCGCTGAAATGTTTGGTTTGTTAAAGTGTGCATGTCCTGTTTATACAGCATAAGGGTGGGTGGGAGGGCCCAAGGACAATTCCATCTTGCACCTCTTTTTTTTCTTTGCATTATGTACTGTTTGGGGCCTAGTTTTTCAAACTGCCATCCTGTCTGCCACTGCAGTGTCACTCCTAGATGGGCCACGTGTTTGTGCCGCCCACTCGTGTCGCTTAGCATAGTCATCCAGCTACCTTGGTGCAACCTTTTGGACATAAAAACACTATTGTGAGGTGTGAGGTGTTCAGAATAGACTGGAATTGAGTGGAAATTAAGGTTATTGAGGTTAATAATAGCATAGGAGCAGAGCAACCCACAAATTATGTGATTTTAGCTGTTTTTATGCTTTTTTTTCAAAAAAATACAGATCCAAAACACAAAAGCCTGAACCCAAAACACGGAAGGGTGGTTTTGGCAAAACCAATCCAGATCCAAAACACGAAGAAAGATCCAGATCCAAAACCAAAACACAAAACACGAAAAGTGGCCGGTGCACACCCCTATTTATGGGAAGAACTTCATTATATTTAGTTATATTTATAAGTAGTAAGACATGAATAAGCAGTAAGACATAAATAAACAATAAGACATGAATAAAGAGTAGAAAGGTGAATGTAATGTTGGAAATTTTGTAAAAGAAAAATTTCAGTCAAAAAAATATTTATTGAACTTTCCCAGTGACAGCCCTACACCCTACACTATCACTTTCTGGGTTTTGCATGTGCTATGAGGCATCTGGAACAGCTCTCAGTTTCCAGTGTATTCACCTACAGTAGCTGCGATTAAGGGTCGTTATCATGTCTTTCCTGCTAATGCATTTAGGCCCAAGGTGAGGTTTCTCGGCTTATT
This sequence comes from Taudactylus pleione, assembly GCA_031769625.1. Taxonomy (NCBI): domain Eukaryota; kingdom Metazoa; phylum Chordata; class Amphibia; order Anura; family Myobatrachidae; genus Taudactylus; species Taudactylus pleione. The sequence goes on along the minus strand of JAUIMM010000310.1, from coordinate 3,709,901 downwards.
AAACATATAAATTGCTTAAACACTGGGATTTTTTTTTTTTTGCGATATACACATACATTTAGCAAGGTGACCCAGTCCTATTTGCAATTAAATTTTAGCACATCATTTTATTATTTTCTAATGAGCACTGAACACAGTATTTGCTGTTGATACCCTGTGGAGTCGTAACTATATATAGCTCCCACTAAACCAGAAAAATAGGGTTTATTAAAGGATTTGTGCTTTGAATATATTTTTTTCTTTAGTCCGTGATTAACATTAACAATTACACAGTAGATAGGGATAAGAGATATTTGTCTATAACAAGAAGCCAACGCTTTCCAGTGAATCCAGTGATTTTGTAGGGTAGACATTGCATCATGGCCTCTCACTGGTGTGCTTCCCTGGGGTGGCTGACCTCCGCCAGCTTTTTGTGGTTCCACGCCCCAGACTTTGACTAAGTATTAGGGACCTCCAGTATACAAAGACGCCGTGAAGTGGCCTGGAAGCTTAACCATATTTTTGCAAATATATGCAACTGAGATCTCGGAATTATCTACCACCATGTAGTTTTTCAAATCTTATTGCTGATTGCATTTATGGGCGCCGAGAGGGGGGGCGGGTACAGTTTACCCAGGCCCGGGCTTGCTAGAGGGGCCCGGCGTGGCCCGGGTCTGGCGTCGCCCCCCCCTCCCTCACAGCAGCTCAGTACACAGCTTGTGCTGGGCTGCAGTGTGAGACTGCTCGCGGCTGCTGAAGCAGCCAAAGCAGTCTCCTATGGCTGTGGGGGGGAGGGATCACACTGATCGCACCCCCCTGCTTAGCACCGGGCTGGGGGGCTTACAGCGCCCCCTCCCCAGGTCGCAGCGCCGCGTGTTATTTTATTCTATTTTTTTTCAAAGGGACATGGCCACGCCTCCCGTGATTAGGCCACGCCCCCTCCTTTGCCCGGCCCGGCTCTCTACGGCCCTGATTGCATTCTGAGTGCTTGGGGATTACCTTTTGCTGTTTCTTGTATAGAACAACCTCTCCCTTCTATGCACCTGAGTGATATTACTGAAGTGATTGAGCAGCTAACAACATGTATGGACATTGCATCATAGTCAGTGATACCATAAACTAATAGTCATTTGCACATATACAAATGGATCGCATCCTAATGAGAGAATGGGGTGATATGGTGTCCCCCAAAACATGGCAGTCTTGCAGGATCAAGCTGAAATAAGACCCTCTGTTGGGTGTCACTGGTGGAGATAAGTGCAGTCAGCCCACGTCAGTCTGTCTCTCAATCTCATTGCATGTCTCATTTGTATGAATTAGAAATGAGTGAATTGCATGCTCTGTGTCCTACGTTTGTTTGCTTGATTCAGAAATCTTTTATCCTTGGCAGAGATGAATGCAGGATTTTTATAGGGTGGGTTCCGAATGCTTGATTTCGGAACAGAGTAAAGAAAAGCTTACATAATAATTAGGGATGTGCGCCGGACCATTTTTGCCGGATTTGGATTTGGTTCTAATTCGTCTTCCGGCTTTGGATTTGGATTTGGATTTTTTTACAAAAATTGACAAAAAAAGCTAAAATCACATAAATTGGTCTTTTTTTTCTTCCTAGAGTATTATTAACCTCAATAACATTAATTTTCAGTCAATTTAGACCATATCACAGCTTATAATATTGTTTTCAACATTATTGGCCAAAGGTTGCAGTGAGCTGACTGGTTACTAAGCGACAAAGCAGCGGCACAACGACACAGACACCACAGTATAAAGCACATCTATGACACATTGCCACACAGCAGTGGCAGAAATGAAAAGTAGTGCACCCAATCAGTGGGGTACGGCCAGCAGAGTGGGCTACATAGTGGGCTACGGCCCAAGGAGTCACAGTGCACAATCTTATTCACATTACACCGCACATAGGGCCTGATTCACATTACACCATAAAGTAGTGTCTCTTATTTATGTTACGACACACAGTAGTGCCCCTTTTACACAATGCCCACAGTAGTGCCCCTTTTACACAATGCCCACAGTAGCGGTGTCCCTTACACAATGCCCCCAGCAGTGGTGCCCCCTATGCAGTCCCCTTAGTAGTAGGGTCCCCTATGCAGTGCCCCCAGTAGAATGTCCCCCATTAGCAGGCCCCCCAGTAGTATGCCCCCCATTAGCAGGCCCCCCAGTAGTATGCACCCCATTAGCAGCCCCCCAGAAGTATGGCCCCCCCAGTAGTATGGCCCCCCAGTAGTATGCCCCCCCAGTAGTAGGCTGCCCCAGTAGCAGGCCCCCCCCAGTAGTAGGCTGCCCCAGTAGTAACCCCCCCTGTAGTATGGCCCCCAATGTAGTATGGCCCCCCCAGTAGTAGTATGCCCCCCCAGTAGTATGCCCCCCCAGTAGTATTGCCCCTCAGTAGTATGGCCCCCCCAGTAGCAGACCCCCCCAGTAGCAGATCCCTCCCAGTAGTATAGCCCCCCCAGTAGTAGGCCCCTCAGTAGTATGGACCCCCGGTAGCAGACTCCCCCCAGTAGCAGACCCCCCCAGAAGTATAGCCCCCCCCAGTAGCAGGCCCCTCAGTAGTATGGACCCCCAGTAGCAGACCCCCCCAGTAGCAGACCCCCCCAGTAGTGTAGCCCCCTCAGTAGTATAGCCCCCCCTAGTAGCAGACCCCCCCCCTGTAGTATGGCCCCCCCGCACCCCCAGTAGCAGACCCCCCCAGTAGCACCCCTAGCCCTTGCACAAGTAAAAAATAAATAAATAAAAACTTACCTGTATCCCCGCTCCCGTGCCGTCCGCTCTGCTGTCACACGCTGAGGAGGGAGCCGGAGGACGGAGCTCATGTGTGAGCTCCAGCCGGCTCCCTCCGTGCAGCAGCCAATGAGAGTCTGTGTGACTCTCATTGGCTGCTGTAACAAACACACAGCTGCCGCTGGCGGCTGTGTGTTTGTGTCTGTGTAGGGCAGACCGCTATCACAGCGCTCTGCCCTACACAATAGGAGCCCTGATGTCGGATTCTCGCTAGAGAATCCGACATCAGGAGGCCGCCGTTCGGCCCTGAACGGGGATCCGAGTCAGGCGGTGAACACCCCAACAGGGTTCAGGTGGACTCGGATACCCAATGTTCGGAGCGGTTCGGATTCCACAGAATCCAAACCGCTCATCTCTAATAATAATCTTAAAATGTTGATTTGTTTTAAATACAAAACATGAACTTTTGAAGCCCAGAGTGCTATAAAGACCAATCCTGCACTGCTACATACTCAGCCAGCCCCCACAAGAAAGAGAGACCCAGAACCGAGCCCAGAAAACCAACTCTGTGTGTGTGTGTGTTCAGAGAGCAGAGAGAGAGAGGAGAATTGACACAAAGCACATTGGAGCAGCCATATCCCCAAGGCCAGATCTGCATTTTCCCCTAGCAACCCTCCCCTTGTGTAACCCAGGGGCACCAATCTGTCCAATGCATGTGAGCACTAGAGACAGACATCGCCTGAGGTGTGTGAACAGGTGCCTAGACAAAAGAAGGGTGTCTGAGGCACTGGTGCTGACATTACACCCAACCTGGTAGCATGGTCTTGGTTCTTCCCTGCTCTGATTCCAGGACTGACTCCAAGGTGCAGTTGCAGCATCCTGAGGGTGAGAGTCAGGGGTATAAGTTCATACCAGGTGCCTGGAGGCAAAATAGATTATGCTCTTTCTCCCCCAGTGGCTTTAGCTTGTGCATGCGCCAATGTTTGTCAGCGCATACACAGTAGCACAGATGAGGGGGAACAGGAGGAAGTAATGTGCCAGTAATCCTGACAGTTGTGTATAATATCCTGCCACTTACCCTCAGTTCTCTTCAATCTCATCCCTTGTGTCTCTCCAGGTTCATTACCCCATGCTTCTGCAGCTCCAGACCCTGTGGCTCTCCAGACCCACAGTGTTTCTCCATCTCCAGACAACATTCTTGTGTCTCTCCAGCCCCCCAGTGTCTCTTCAGCTCCAGACAGCCCTCCTCTGTATCTCCAGCTCAGCTCCAGCCAAATGTACAATCACAGCCAATACTACACATACCCATGCTTAGTGGTTGACTGGCACTCTGCATCACAGAAGCAACTTAGATTTTGCAGGAATTGCTGTTAGGATTTGTGGACAAACAGACAGGACTTAGGCCCTCATTCAGAGGCGGTGGCAAGAAGCGATCGCTCTCTCTGAATGAGGGCGGCCGCTTTTTTTTTTTAGTGCGGCCTCCTGGTCTCTAGCTAAGCTGTGGGTAACCACCCACAGCTTAGAGACAGACCAGGTTGATGGTCGCGATGGTCAAGACCATTGCGACCATAGGGGCTTGCAACGAGACCCTAAGGTTAGGTCTCGGCAACCGCAAGCCCCAGGGAGCTTCCTGCTCTGATCAAGCAGGAAGCTCCCCACTGACATCACTGCTGATGTCAGTGCCGCCGCCCACAAAACGGCATGCGTTCCTTAAGGAACGCCTCCATTTGTGAAACCACCCCCCTGCCACGCCTACAAAACGGGTCGAGCTGTTGATCACCATGTAGTGAGCTCCGGAGCGAGAGAAAATCTCTGTCGCTCCGGGGCTTGCACGCGCGCAGTGCGGCCGCTGCGTGTGCACAGGGCCTCAACATCGACCCAGTTGCGAGCGGTCAGCGCTTGCGAGCGGGTCTGAATGAGGTCATTAGTCTCACTGACAAGGACAAACTGAAACACAAACAGGACTAAGAGAAAGACACACTGACAGTGCTGGACAATTCAGAAACACTGACACTGCGAGTCAGACTGACAGGTCAGGCAGACACACTGACAGTGCTGGAAGACAGGCTCACAGGATGGATAGATAGACAGACACACTGGGGTATATTTAGTAAAGTGTGGGATTTTAGAAGTGGAGATGTTGCCCATAGCAACCAATCAGATTCTATTTAACATTTATCTAGCACCTTCTAGAAGATAATAGCTAGAATCTGATTGGTTGAAATGGGCAACATCTCCACTTCTAAAAACCCCACACTATAGTAAATATACCCCGCGAAGGGCCTTATTTATCCACAAGTTTTGTCATTCACAACGAATGATATAACTCATTGCATATGATAAATGGTGCTCCAGCCAATCAGCTCCCAACTGTCATTTTTCAAAACAGATGACAGTTGGGAGCTGATTGGCTGGAGCATCATTTATCATACGCAATAAGTTTTATCACTTGTTATGAATGATAAAACTCATTGATAAATGAAACCATGAGTGCTGGGAGACAGGCTCACAGGATAGTCAGAGACGCTGACAGTGCACCCCCTCTTTTCACAGTGGATCAGGCAGCTGCACATTCCCGTCATCCCTGAGGGGTGCACAGGCGAGCTGGTTGCCTGGTTTCTATATTTATAGTTGGACAATATTTCACTCTGCCTCGTTGTTACTTGATTCTGATAGATGTGTTTTGAATGAAATTAGCCTTCAACATTCATATGATCAATTTTGAAGGCAAACTATGCATACCAACATGCGAGGGATTGTATGCATGACAAGTTTATTATGGACAACATATGTAAAATTATTTGGTATTGACGCCCAGCTGTGTTGATTGAGTTTTTTCGTTGGTCTGTGTTTGACACAAGCGCATTTTTTGGCAGTGACACCTTAATACATGGTTGTACTAAGCCCTGTTTTACCTAAATGGCTCATGTCATAAATACATTTTAATTCCTGGACTTGTGTAGCTGGACGGTACGTGACCGAAGTATCCGGCGTGTTGCATGTATTCTGCCACTGGAAAGCCAAGTTGCTGTAAGTGAGCTGGAATAGAAGTGAGAAAAACAATTCAGCCTGACAGCTGGATGCTGATTACTAAAAACCCTGTATGGGAATACATGTTAAATTGAGATTTACAATTGTTTGTGAGATACCTGTCAGGTAGGTCAGGAATGGAAGTTAGATAGAGCCAGTCAGGAGACAAAAAGAACCCGATATACTATTTGTAAGAAAGTTTCAATGGGTAAAACATTAGATAAGATTATATTTTTTTATTTGTGTTGTTTGATTTGTACAGGAACATATTGTGTCTGGGGTATATATCTATAGCAGTGACATTTGTTATGTCTCCTCCACAGGGATTAGTTTATTGCAGTGTTTTCTGTGCTTTTGCTATGTATTAAAGTGAGCATAACCCAATATTTTCTTATTTTATCTGTGAATCTGTCTGGAAATTAACATCTTCAGCGCTAAGGATGAGTGGGACTTGTCCTTCATATATATCTCAAAACACTTTCCCTTTTCACTGCATTAATTTATATGCAGAAAGAAACACATGTACCCCCCCCCCATCAGTATTTATGATGATGTCACTAAGTGTGTCAGTCAGGGCTCAGCCCCTGCAGTACAGACAATTCTGAAGTGGATGGGGAACAGTGCAAGGTAGCCAAAACAAAACTGCTAATTTTATTATAAATACCTGTGTGTAGAATACTGAATTAGCTGTTTTGTATAAATAAATTGATGCCAATCCAAGAACCAAAAAGTATTTCTTGGTGGTGTTTAAAAAAAATAAAAATAAGAAAACAGGTTTGCTTTTAGTTCACTTTCTGCGATCTCAATTTAAATAAGAGAATATAAAACACATTTTTGGACACAATGGGTAGATTGTATTTTGCAATGACACTAGGGCAGAGGTGTCCAAATGCGGTCTTCAAGACTCCTCAACAATTCAGGTTTTAGAGATATCCATGGTTGAACACAGGTGGTTAAATCAAATTGACTGAAGTACTAATTAAGTCACCTGTGGTCAAGCATGGATATCCTTAAAACCTGGACTGTTCGGGTGCCTTGAGAACCAAGTTCAGGAACCTCTGCACTAGGGTATTTATTTGTAAAGTGGCAGCTGGCAAATGCTGCTTCTTCCTAGCATGTTTAAGCCTAAAATTTAAAAGCACAATGCTTTTAATAGCACTTATAATAGACTTCACATTATGCCACACTGTAGTGCCCCCAGTTCACGTTATGCCATTCAGTGCCCCCAGTTAATATTTTGCCCTTTTAAATTTTTGGATTAAACACACCAGAAAGAGGTTGTTTTGCAAACTGCAGGTTAGTAAATAAACCAATAAGAATAAGCAAATTAATGTTATTTTCTCAGTGATCTCGCTGAAATGAAAATGTAGGGGTCATCCTCACTGCTTTTGGGTCACATCATAATGTAAGGTTTGGTGTAAAATGTAAAACAGTTTGAACGAAAAGCAAAATATTTAAAAATCAGTAGTGCGGCCAAACATTTTAGCTTCCCCAAAGGGCCCTTATATGCATCTCAGATTATGCCCCATTTCATATATTGCCACAGTGCTCCCAGTTCACATTATGCCATACAGTACCCCAGGTCACATTATGCCACACAGTACCCCAGGTCACATTATGCCATACAGTACCCCAGGTCACATTATGCCATACAGTACCCCAGTTAAAAATTTGCCACAGTGCCTCCAGACTACATTATGCCACAGTGTACACCAGGTCACATGTCACACAATGCCCACAGTTGACCCCACTGTATGGTGACCTCCTCCTGCTTTTTCCCGCTCCTCAACCTCATATGCTGCCTGTTTCTTCTTGCCCATGTGTTGTGCTACATGCAGCCTGTGCAAGTAAGCTGTTTATGTTCAGGGGACAGTCCTGGCACATGGGTGGAGCTCTCGTATCACCGGGAACACTGGTTGGTAATCGCTGCCTTACATGATCCCTGCGGTTCTAACAATCTATTGTATGCAGTCCTGCAGAAAGAAGCAAATGTAACTGTTAGTAAACATATCTTATAAACCTGCTAGAGCGCACTACAAATACATGTTAATGATGATGACTTGGTATATATCAGTCGCACGTCCTGCAGAAGTAAATGCAAAAGCTTTTGAAGATATTTCACTGCCTATGATGATTGTTTTTTTTTGTACTGTTTTTTAGTTGTACTCTCATAACTTTGCAACGTGTTTACCCTATGGGGAAAATGTAATAAGCTTTAAAACATCGGCGAGTCCCGTGCGAGACTGCACAACGTTTTAAAGCAGCAGTCTATTAGTAGGCAAAACCAGGTAGATTATGAATACAGTGCATGTCGTAATGGGAATTGACACAACTTTATGCCTGACAATTTTAAGCTGGACACACATGTAAAGATTTTCTGTCCAACCATCCAACTAGTTGGTTGGTTGGAATGAAAATCTGGTAACGTATGGGAGTAACTGATGATCAGCAATTTGCTCCTAAATGCCAGAAAACAGATGAAAATGGCGTCAGACAAGTTTGTTAAATGTTTGATCTAAACAATTCGTTCAAACAACAGTTTTTGTCCTTTTTCCGGCGTTTGGGAGCAAATTGCTGATTGTCATTTACTCCCATACATTACCAGATTTTCATTCCAACCAATCAACTAGTTGGCTGGTTGGACAGATAATCTTTACGTGTGTACCCAGCTTAATAAAGCACACATAACGATTTTGTTACCAACGATTTTCTGTCAGCTTTTTTAAAGTGTAATGAACGATTTTTTAGAACTACAAATGATTTTTGCATATTCCCTTAATGAAAATCGTTCAGTTGACAAGTCTGACTGAACTACAAACGTGAACGCACATGAACGATAATCGTTCATCGTTTGACTCCGAAAGTGAACGATTTTTGCAAACGATTATCGTTAAACGTTCCAAAAATCATTGTGTGTGTATGCAGCTTTAGTCAGACACAACTTGGCTGGATCTGTCTTTACATGAACGGATCAGTAAGGGAACTGGGCGGTGACGATGCAAATGCACGGAATTGCCCTGACTTGTAGGACGGCCACAGGAGTGTCCTGGGAATGTTGTGGTCGTGTATCTTAAGCTCTGTGTAATTCAAATGGTGCATACACACACAACGATTTGTTACCAATGATTTTATGAACGATTTTCTGTCAGATTACAGGAGCGTACACACTAGACGATATGCTCCCTGAGCGATATCGTCTAGTGTGTCCCCGGCAGGCTGTGCTCAATGTCGTCCATGACATTGACAACACCCGCTGAACGATATCATTAATGATATCGTTCAGCGACGGGCTCTCTCCCCCATTGCATAACATGCAGCAAACTGATGACATCGTCAGGTTGGCCTGCATGTTAACCCGATAAACGATAATGACGAACGACCTGCAGGAACGTGCATCGTCGTTATCGTTCATCGTTTTTGTGTTAAAAATGGACGATAAAGATTACGATATCGTTATCGTTCAGTCGTCTACTTTAATCGCCCAGTGTGTACGCACCTTATCAGTCAGATTTTTTAAAGTGTAATGAACGATTTTTTTGAACTACAAACGATTTTTGCATATTCCCTTAATGTCAATCGTTGAGTTGGTCAGTCTGACTGAACTAGAAACAACAAACGTGAACACGCATGAACGATAATCGTTCATCGTTTTAACTCAGAAAGTGAACAATTTTTTCAACGATTGAACGATAAACAATATCGTTATTGATAGTCGTTCAAAAAATCGTTATGTGTGTATGCACCTTTACTCACACGTACAGGGAAGGGAAGCCTGTTTTGATGACGGTAGTGGTGGTTGGTGTAAATTTAGTGGGCAGTGCGGCTTTACGCTTGGAGATGCACAGATACCCGCATAGGCTGAATAGATCTCACATTAGTATTAAGTAGTAAATGAGGACCAATATGAGCAATATTACCTTTCAGAACCACCTCTATGCAATTATCTCTAATTTTGAATGCAAGTACAGAAAATGTCTCTTAGCACATTGCCGCAGTCTGCCCAACGCTGCATTCTGCACATCGCTGCATTCTGCCCAACGCTGCATTCTGCACGTCGCTGCATTCTGCACATCGCTGCATTCTGCACGTCATTGTATTCTGCACATCGCTGCATTCTGCACATCGCTGCATTCTGCCCAACGCTGCATTCTGCAAATCACTATATTCTGCACGTCGCTGCATTCTGCAAATCAATATATTCTGCACATCGCTGCATTCTGAAAGAGCGCTCGCTCTGAATCAGGGCGTTTATTTTTTTTGTGTGTGGCCTCCTGGCCGCTCGCATAGCTGGTCACCCACAGCTATAGCGAGCGGCCAGGATGATGGTCGCGATGGTCAAGACCATCGCGACCATCAGGCTTGCGACGAGACCCTTGTGGCTGCCCAAATGCCTCCGTTTGGGCAGCCACCCCCCCGGCCCGCCCACCAAATGGGGCAAGCTGTCACTCAACATCGACAGCTCGCCCACTTTGGTGCGAGACCCGGAGCGACGGATTGCCCGTCGCTAGCCGGGTCTCACGCATGCGCATGGCGGAGCCGGCTCCATCATGTGCATGCACTGTGGGCCACCATCGACCCTGTTGCGAGCGCTCAGCGCTTGCAACCGGGTCTGAATCAGGCCCTCTGTACGTCGCTGTATTCCCAAGAGTGAGGGTCCCACAGGCCCACAGGCTTCTATTGGGTAACACCACGTGAAGGTGGCGTCACCTATCAGGACGAAGCCCCGGAATGCATCGTATTCCGGTGCTTAGTACATTTGGGGAATGTGGTAAAACCCCCGAAAACTGCATTATTGGGGGTTTTACTGCATTTTCACCATTAGTACATCCCACCCTAAGAGGTATATTTACTAAAGTGCAGGTTTTTAGAAATGAGATGTTGCCCATAGCAACCAATCAGATTCTAGCTATTATCTTCTAGAAGGTGCTAGATAATTGTTCAGTACAGTACAATCTGATTGGTTGCTATGGGCAACATCTCCACTTCTAAAAACCAGCACTTTAGTAAATATACCCCTTACACTTAACTCTAACAGGAAAAGCTATTTTTTTAGGAGAACATCGGCTCTGTCAATGAGGAAAACAACGAGGTCTGATTTGAAAGATGTCTGCTTGTGTACCACATAAAGTAGTAGATTTGTTGGTAAATTAGCAGATGCACAAACACACATACAGAAACAGACATAGAGCTCTATTTATTAATATTATTTTTACTAAAATAAAGTGAAAAAGGGTGTTTTGTGTTTTCACACCCTTTTCACATTATTTTAGTATCACCTACAGTTATTACAGGGCAATTGGAGTAGAATTAGTAAAATTCTACTCCAACCCCTAATTATCACTTATTTTTAGTAAGCAGATCGCATTTCCCATAATTGTAATGGGAAATGTGATCCAACAAGAGTTACTAAAAATAAAAATGTGAAAAAATATCGGGGGAAGCCCTGTGATAATAACGCCACCTGGAGGTGGCGTTTTCCAGGGTCTCCCCCGGTTACCGGCGTCCTGCCCTGCTCTAACGGGGAGAGCAGAGCTGGGAGTCGGTCCCTGTAATCAGCTGTGTGGTCTAAACAGACCGCAAGCTGATTACTGTAAAAAAAAAAATTTACTTAACTTACTCCAGGGACCGGTGATGACTCCCCTCCGGTCAGCTGGTCTCCCATAGTGCACTGCTGCCCGGTTGTCAGGTGATCGGGCCCCAGTGCAGTATGGGAGATCACCAGACCGGAGGAATGGAGAACATCACCGGAGTCCCGGAACATGCAGGTAAGTGTAATTAAGGGAGAGGGGGGTCGCGGGGGGGGGGAGGGGGGGTCGCAGGGGGGGTCGCAGGGGGGTCCGTGATCATGGGGGCGGGGCTTAGCACCAGGGGGCGGTAGCAGCGGCGACCGGTCGGCGCATGCGCGGGCACTTAATCACGGTATTATTTGCGAAAATACCGTGATAAGGCTCCGAAGGGGATTTGCAGGGACAGAGCTTTATCGCAAGCTCTGTCCCTGTAAGGGATTTGTAGTAAATCCCTATGATATTGCCTGAATTCGCAATGCGAATTCACTTGGTAATATCGCACTACAATCTGCATTCAATATGCGGATTGTAGTAAATAGAGCCCTTAGAGAGGTTTATACATCGCTGTATATTTTAGAAATAATCTCGGTGCCATTAAACAGACATATCTTTTTTTTTTATATTGAGCAACTAGAAGATTATAAACACTATCCCACAATTTGTGCCTGGTACTTAGTTGCCACACATGGTAGGATCAGCTCCCTAGAGGACCTTGTGGCCTTTTGTTGGATCCATTTCACACTGCAAGTAATTACGGGAGATGATCAGACAATGCAGGAAACCCCAGAGGACTTTGTAACTAATCCTCAATATCAGCCCGTCTATGCCCAGTGTCAGATCCCAGGAGACCTACAGTGTATCAGCTTTCAGGTAACCAAGCAATATACTTCAGTATATTCCTACTTCATCCTGCATTCCTCTGTCAGCACTCCTTTCCTCGTAGCCTCCATGACCCGATGTCATCATAGCGACGCGTGATGCTAACACCTCACAGTGGCTTTCGCCAATTACACTAGACGTTTCCCTAGAGCGAACGCTCATGAAATGAAGATTATTAATTTACCGGGAGCCAGGGATGTCACTGAGGCAGCTCAAAAGGTGCATCTGCGCAAAGTGGTGCAATTAGAAGTCTGTGGAATGATGAAGTCTTGTGGATGAGGGGTCTGCGTACAGTGGCTGTTAATGTGGGCAAATGAGAATGTATAGGACAGCTATGAAAGAATAGGCGCAAACAGGCACTCAGCACTCAGCCATTTAGTGACATCACTGACCTAATATATGTTAATGTATATATTAGGGGTGAGCGGGCTCGGATTTCTGAAATCCGAACCCCCCCGAGCCCCCCCGATCCGAGGCCGATCCGAGTCAGGCTCGACTTTTCCCGCCTGACTCGGATCTGAAATCGTCATCATCCCGCCTTCCGGGTCTCGCGGGTTTTGGATCCTATATAAGGTACCCGCGTCGGCGCCATTTTCTCACTCGGCTGTGGACAGTGAAGAGGGAGGGTGGGAGTTAGGGCTGGCTGGGCTGTGTAGTGTAGTGTAGTGCAGTGTAGTGTTGTGCTGTGCTGTGCTGTGCTGTGCTGTGCTGTTGTTGCCTATAAGGGCTGTGTCCACTCCTCCAAAGTCCATAGGGGCTGGCTGTGTTGTGCTGTGCTGCTGTTGTCCATAGGGGCTTTGTCCACTCCTCCAAAGTCCATAGGGGCTGGCTGTGTTGTGCTGTGCTGCTGTTGTCCATAGGGGCTGTGTCCACTCCTCCAAAGTCCATAGGGGCTGGCTGTGTTGTGCTGTGCTGCTGTTGTCCATAGGGGCTGTGTCCACTCCTCCAAAGTCCATAGGGGCTGGCTGTGTTGTGCTGTGCTGCTGTTGTCCATAGGGGCTGAGTCCACTCCTCCAAAGTCCATAGGGGCTGGCTGGACTGTGTTGTGCAGTCAGTTGTCCATAGGGGCTGTGTCCACTCCAAAGTCCTGTGCAGAGTCCCAGTCCTAAAGGGGTGCTGTAGTTTTGTCCAGGGGGTGCTCTGTCCATCAGGGGTGCTCCACCCCAGTGCAAAAAAAAATAAAATATTTTCTGTGTTTGTGAATTGTGTGCGCAGTAGCCGCATGTGCATCAACAAAGTAGTGCCAAGCGTGCGCCTGTGTGATAAGTAAAGGGCCGGCTGGCTTGACCGTTAAAGGGTGCTGTAACCCCCAAAGTACACTCCAAACAAAATAAAAAAATATTTTCTGTGTTTGTGAATTGTGTGCGCAGTAGCCGCACGTGTATCAACAAAGTAGTGCCAAGTGTGCGCCTGTGTCATAAGTAAAGGGCCGGCTGGCTTGACCGTTAAAGGGTGCTGTAACCCCCAAAGTACACTCCAAACAAAATAAAAAAATATTTTCTGTGTTTGTGAATTGTGTGCGCAGTAGCCGCACGTGTATCAACAAAGTAGTGCCAAGCGTGCGCCTGTGCCATAAGTAAAGGGCCAGCTGGCTTGTCCGTTAAAGGGTGCTGTAACCCCCAAAGTACAGTCCAAACAAAATAAAAAAATATTTTCTGTGTTTGTGAATTGTGTGCGCAGTAGCCGCACGTGCATCAACAAAGTAGTGCCAAGCGTGCGGCTGTGTCATAAGTAAAGGGCCGGCAGGCTTGACCGTTAAAGGGTGCTGTAACCCCCAAAGTACACTCCAAACAAAATAAAAAAATATTTTCTGTGTTTGTGAATTGTGTGCGCAGTAGCCGCACTTGTATCAACAAAGTAGTGCCAAGCGTGCGCCTGTGCCATAAGTAAAGGGCCGGCTGGCTTGTCCGTTAAAGGGTGCTGTAACCCCCAAAGTACACTCCAAACAAAATAAAAAAATATTTTCTGTGTTTGTGAATTGTGTGCGCAGTAGCCGCACGTGCATCAACAAAGTAGTGCCAAGCGTGCGCCTGTGTCATAAGTAAAGGGCCGGCAGGTTTGACCGTTAAAGGGTGGTGTAACCCCCAAAGTACACTCCAAACAAAATAAAAAAATATTTTCTGTGTTTGTGAATTGTGTGCGCAGTAGCCGCACGTGCATCAACAAAGTAGTGCCAAGCGTGCGGCTGTGTCTTAAGTAAAGGGCCGGCTGGCTTGACCGTTAAAAGGTGCTGTAACCTCCAAAGTACACTCCAAACAAAATAAAAAAATATTTTTTTTTGTGTTTGTGAATTGTGTGCGCAGTAGCCGCACGTGCATCAACAAAGTAGTTCCAACTGTGCGGATGTGTCCCATAAATAAAGGGCTGGCTGGATTGACCGCTAAAGGGTGCTGTAACCCCCAAAGGGCACTCCAAACAAAATAAAAAAATATTTTCTGTGTTTGTGAATCGTGTGGGCTGTAGCTGCACGTGCATCAACAAAGGAGCAGTGCCAAGCGTGCGCCTGTGTCCCGTAAGTAAAGGGCCGGCTGGCTCATTTCTTAAAGGGTGGTGTAACCCACAAAGTGCACTAGTCTCCAACAAAAACAAAAATTATTTTCTGTGTTTGTGTGCGCCTTAGCCGCACGTATATATCAATATAACATAAATGGAGGTCCAAACTTTCTCCGATAAAAATAAAATAGGGAAAGATCAAGAACAACTTCCTCCTAGTGCTGAAGCTGCTGCCACTAGTCATGACATAGACGATAACATGCCATCAACGTCGTCTGCCAAGGCCGATGCCCAATGTCATAGTAGAGGCCACATACAATCCCAAATGACAAAGTTCAGGAAAATGACCTTGAAAAAAACATTTAAATCATCTGAAGAGAAACGTAAACTTGCCAATATGCCATTTACGACACGGAGTGGCAAGGAACGGCTAAGGTCTTTCCCTATGTTCATGACTAGTGGTTCAGCTTCACATGACGATGGAAGCCCTCCTCCCGCTAAAAAAATCAAACGAGTTAAGCTGGCAAAAGCACAGCAAAGAACTGTGCGTTCTAAGAAGATATCACAAATCCCCAAGGAGAGTCCAAGTGTGGTGGCGGTTGCGATGCCTGACCTTCCCAGCACTGGATGGGAAGAGGTGGCTCTTTCCACCATTTGCACGCCCCCTGCAAGTGCTGAAAGGAGCACCCACAGTCCACTTGCTGATATGCAAATTGAAGATGTCACTGTTGAAGTACAACAGGATGAGGATACTGGTGTAGCTGGCACTGAGGAGGAAGTTGGCGAGGAGGATTCTGATGGTGATGTGGTTTGTTTAAATCAGGCTCCGGGGGAGACAGTTGTTGTCCGTGGGATGAAAAAGCCCATCACGGTCATGCCTGGGCAGAAGACCAAACATTCCACCTCTTTGGTCTGGCAATATTTCTATCCAAATCCGGACAACAACTGTCTTGCCATATGTACCATATGTAAATGTGAAATAAGTAGGGGTAGGGACGTTAACCACCTAGGAACATCCTCCCTTATACGGCACCTGCAGCGCATTCATAAAAAGTTACTGTCAAGTTCAGAAACTTTGGCTAAGACCGTAAGCAGTCAAGGGACACCTAAATCCCTTTTTCCTGTTTTATCTAAGGAATCGGTGGATGAGGAGGATGAGGACGACATCTTGCCTCCGTAGAGCCAGTTTGTGCAGGGACACATTAATTGCCAGCTTGTTTTGTGGGGGCCCAAACGAACCAATCTTTTCAGCCACAGTCATGTGGCAGACCCTGGCGCTGAAATGATTGGTTTGTTAAAGTGTGCATGTCCTGTTTATACAACATAAGGGTGGGTGGGAGGGCCCAAGGACAATTCCAACTTGCACCTCTTTTTTTTCTTTGCATTATGTACTGTTTGGGGCCTAGTTTTTCAAACTGCCATCCTGTCTGCCACTGCAGTGTCACTCCTAGATGGGCCACGTGTTTGTGCCGCCCACTCGTGTCGCTTAGCATAGTCATCCAGCTACCTCGGTGCAATCTTTTGGCCATAAAAACAATATTGTGAGATGTGAGGTGTTCAGAATAGACTGGAAATGAGTGGAAATGAAGGTTATTGAGGTTAATAATTGAATAGGAGCAGAAAAACCCACAAATTCTGTGATTTTAGCTGTTTTTATGCTTTTGTTCCAAAAAATACAGATCCAAAACACAAAACCCAGAACCCAAAACACGGAAGGGTGGTTTTGGCAAAACCAATCCAGATCCAAAACACAAAGAAAGATCCAGATCCAAAACCAAAACACGAAAAGTGGCCGGTGCACACCCCTAATATATATATATATATATATATATATATATATATACACAGAGGTGCCAAGAGGGGGGGAGGAGCGAGTACTAATGACCTAGGCCCAGCCTGTTGGAGGGGCCTGTGGAGGCACAGGTCTGACGCTGACCCCCTTCCTCTTATCTGTCAGCAGCCCAGCATGTGCTGCTTTGTGCTGTGCAGCAGTGGTAGAGTAGTGAGACTGCTGCCGCCAAGCTATTGGGGGGGAGCAATAACATTGATTGTGCCCCCAACCCCTGGATTTGCACTGGGCTGAGGGGCTCACAGCATCCCCTCTCCCCAGCACACAGCTCCACAAAATAGTGTCTTTCTCTAAGGGAGCATGGCTACACCTCCCGCGATTAGGCCACAAACCCCCCCTAGATAGTAATGGGGCCCAGGCCGGCTGTCTATGGCCATATATATATATATATATATATATATATATATTATAGACACTCTAAGCTTTATCCTCTGTACTTTATAAATATGGAATGTTAGTTTCAATTGTTGCAACATTTGTTAAGCTGACCAACTACGCCAAAGTCTTCCCCGTCTGGTCGGGACCGGTATGAAATACAGCCGGGCCTTTGTCCTGCGGTGCAAATCCCGACGACAGAAGACCAGCACCAGTGAAGATCCCGACAGCTGGAAAGGTAAGTACTAACTAATCTAACCCCTCAAACCCTAACCCTCCTTTAGGGGTGCCTAACTCTAACCTCCCTCCCTAGTGCCTAAACCTAAGTCTCCCGGGGGGGTGCCTAACTCTGACCTCCCCCCTAACCCTAACCTCCCTGCCTTGTGACTAACCCTGACCCCCCCAGGGGTGCCTAACTGTAATCCCCCCTTCCCCTAGCCTAGCCCTAACCCTCCCAGGGAGGGGGTGCCTAACTGTAAGTCCCCGCCGGGAGCCCCTGCCCTAACCCTCTCCCCCACCCCCACAGCTGTCCGTGACCGGCGCCTGGTTTACCTTCAAACGGTATGCTGGGTGTCGGGCTCCACGGCGTAGGTAAAATGAGAGGCATCAGGATTTGGACGCCTGTCATTAGACCCCTGCCGGGGACAGTTGGGAAGCTGGCAATCGGCATTTCGACCGTCGGCTTCCTGACTGTATCCCGTCTGGTCAGTCCTACGCTACCACTCAGATTTATAAACATGGCAATTGCTATCACATTAGTGTTAAACATAAGACATGTGAAGATCACCAGGTAAGACCTCCACCAAGCATATCAGCTATAAAACACCTAGGAAAGCATCTTTAAAAGCCTTTGTGCAGGGTGGCTCTGGGCTGGCATATCAGGATATGTGGGGGTTATGGACCTACGAGGACAGAGACATGTAGAGTGGTATTTCTGAGGAAGCGCTGAGGGTAGCTTATATAGGGGTTGACTGACTTGGCTGTGTGGGGCATATTATGAGTTGGGGGCATTACTGTGTATTATACTGTATTATCATGTGAGGCATTATGGTATAGCATATTATAAATTAGGTACATAACTATGTTCCATATTACCAATTGGGGGCATTACTTTGTGTCATCTGAATTTGAGGGACAAATGTGGCATATAACGAGATCTAGCTGGACAATTTTAGCATCTTGTTCCGTAATTGGAAGATGTTGAACGTATCTGACTAATGACCACAGCTGATCTTTTTGTTGAATATATCACTGTTTTATTTAGCAGCTGTAAATTGTGTTTTTGTTATTTACGTTAACTCAGACTTGCCGACATTCTGGCAGCCTCCTCTGGGAAGGGACAGCCAGGTCGGTCAAGCAGGGGGGCGTGGCCGGGCATAGTACCCGATAATGGGGGCAGAGTATGGGACGTGGCCACGTAGTCGCTAAATTTTTTATTTTTTTTTAAATGGCTAATAGGGATATGGAATCATGAAGAGATTTGTCTCAGGGGGGGACGTGTGTGTGCAGGCCGACGAGAGCCTCAGTGGGCCCAGGTGCTGGGGAGGGGTGCGCTGTGTGCCCCACAGCCCGGTGCACAGCCAATGGGGGGTGCGATCAACATGATCACTCCCCCCAGGAGCAGTCTCTCAGTGCAGGCCAGCACACAGCAGCTGGGCTATTGTGACTTAAGAGGGAGGGGGAGCGGTGCCGGACCCAGGCCCCCACCGGCCCCTGCAGCAAGCCCGGGCCCGGGTAATTTGTACCCACTCCACCCTTCTTGGTGCCCCTATGTGTGTGGGGGGATTAATGATGATCTGAGAAGGGGGGTTATGATCTGTCTGAGAGGGACAATACTGTGCTAGGGGGAGATGATTATCTGTCTGTGGGGAGGGGGCTATTCTGTACTATGGGAATATG
Organism: Taudactylus pleione; assembly: GCA_031769625.1. NCBI lineage: Eukaryota > Metazoa > Chordata > Amphibia > Anura > Myobatrachidae > Taudactylus > Taudactylus pleione. Next base: position 3,691,088 of record JAUIMM010000310.1, on the reverse strand, counting down.
ATCTGTGGGCCTGATTCAGACCCGCTCGTGAGCGCACAGCACTCGCAAGCGGGTCAATGGTCCCCCACTGCGGCCAGAGACGGGTGCTCCGTCGCTACGAGTCTCGCACCAAAATGGGGCGGCTGTCGATTTTGATTGACAGCTCTTCCCATTTTGGAGGTGGGCAGGGGGGGTGGCTGGCCAAACGGAGGCATTCCCAAAAGAACGCCTGCCGTTTGGAGGTGGCCTCAGTAGTGAGCTTCTGGCTCTATTAGAGCCAGAAGCTCACTGGGGCTTGCGATGGACAAGACCCTACCACAAGGGTTTTGTCGTAAGCCCGTTGGTCGCAATGGTCGAGACCATCGCGACCATCACCTGGCTGCTTGCAAAAGCTGTGGGTGGTCACCCACAGCTTAGCGAGCAGCCAGGAGGCAGACACAAAAAAAAATAATGCCACCCTGATTCAGAGAGAACGCTCTGAAAGAGCATACGGCTCTGAATCAGGACCTGTGTGTGGGGGAGGGGGCTATTATGTGCTAGGCAGGATGCTGGCGCTGGGAAGACACAGGATGCTGGCACTAAGGAGACGCAGGATAATGGCACTGGGGAGACGCAGGATAATGGCACTGGGGACACCCAGGTGATGGTGCTGGAGACACACATAGAAGATGGTAGGACCACCAATACTATTAGAGGAAAAAACCTGGGGACAATAGTCTTCAGTAAGGAAACAATTCTAATGATACCATATTACAGATGCAAATGGAACCAAATGAGCAAATATATTTTCTTAATATAAAATTGTTTGATATAGGAAACTCATCATTTTGTCCTGTCCAAAAACATCTGTTACTATCTGGTTAAATGTTGAATGATGATGATATTGGCTTTATTACAACACAAACAGGCAGCTTCCAGACCATGTGATCTCCTGCATGAAAAGTAAAAACCGACTCGAGACACTGCCTGTCCAGGGAGGATCAATTCCTTCTGAGGTTCCCTCATTGCATACTGTGCTTATTCACTAGAGAGAGGGACTGTGGGCATGGCTATCAGCTCCAGGAGCGGTGGGCATGCCCCCCAGCATGACAAAAATGGGGGGAGTGGCTTGCCAGTATAACATTTCACATTAGGCCACACCCCTGCCACAAAGCCACACCTACTTTTTGGGCGCACATGGGGCCACTTTCTACGTTTTTTCCAGGGCCACTTTAAATTCCCAATCCGCCGCTGCCTGTAAATACCACAAATGGGCACTTCCTGTCAATCACTTTACAATGAATCTGCGTGGTCTCTGCTTTCGGTTTGCAGTGAGCCACTTGCGCACATGCACTGCGATCTATACACATGCGCAGAAAGCAAACATCGGCCGCCTGCGTACATATTAGCATCTGTGATCCTTGCTGAATCAGGCCCAGAGTACGGAGGAGGAGATTATTAGGCTGCGCTATTAGGCTATGCAAGCAGCGGAGAAAGACATGGACTGGGATCACTCTGTTTAAATACTACTGAATGGCCACATACAGTAAGACACATTGCCTGGCCAGGAATGTGAATTAGTGGAGATCAACATACTATTGGGCCCAGTTGAGATAAGTCTGTGAGTATTGTGATAGAAGCACTGGAGAAGTTAGGGATGGCGTGCATATGTGTCCCAGATTCCTGTAATATGTATTTTAACCCCCAGGAAGAGTCTGTTTTACAAAACAGATCTGAGTGTCTGCTTTTGGTTAAAGCTGGAAAATGGGTCCTGGGGATGTGGATGTGAGAGAGAAGAGAGGGCTCCATCCACAGGGCCGTTTCAGGTGTTAGGCCTTTCAGCCTGAGAGCAGGCTAATTAGGGATTACACCTGGAAGTGGCTCAATATAACTGTGTAAGAGTTTTGATGCAGTGTCTCACACACCCTGGGGAGAACAGACACTGAGGTTTGTTCAGTGACACTGGTACCTCTTGAAAGTGCTGTGTTTGTGGTGAGGCAGTAGGCCTTGCCACTTGTAGAGAGGAAATTACCTGTCTAGTCAGTGCCCAGCCGGGCTAGGATTTATTTTATGGTTGGTTTGACTATTGGTGTTGCACAATAAAAACTGGTGCCGACCAGCTCGCATGAAAACCCACGACTGGAGTGCTGTTTCATGGCTGCTGTGTGTAAGGAGGTGCCCATCTACCCCAGGAGAGGGGGGCCCCTACCCCGATCTTATCACAGTATACAGAACATTTATTTATGGACTGCTTTACTAATGCTGCTCTTTATGATTGGAGGACAAGACTGCTAAAATATAGTATATATTATACAATAACCGCTTTACACTGAAATCAGAATCAGACTTTATTTTGCCAAGTATACAACATGTACATGGAATCTGTCTCCAGAACCACTGACCAAGTACTCAGTTTACACACCAATGACAAAACACCATACATACTCAATATTACTGAACTAAATGACTTATAAAACAAAAAAATACATATAAAGCCACCTAAACAAGCAATTATTAATCAATGATTTAACTGCATAATTGCCTGCTGGAAAAAAACTATTTGCATGTCTCTAGGTCCTAACCGGGCAAGATCTATATCGTCTGTCAGACGGAAGTAATTGGAACAGATCATGGCCGGGTTGGGCCACATCTGCCACAATATTTATGGACCGTTTCCCAAACCTCACCATATAGAGGTCAAGGATCGAAGGTAGGGCCACGCCAATAATCTTTTCCGCAGATCTGGCTACCCTCTGTAACCTGGCCCTATCACGTGCGCTGGCCTCACCAAACCATTCAATAATCGAGGAACACAAAACAGACTCAATTATCGCAAAGTTAAAGAGCAGCGTCAGGTCCCTAGGGACATCAAATTTCCTTACAACCTTTGATGAGCCCTCTTAACAATGACACTGGTGTTCTTCTGCCACTTCAAACCGGAGAACAAGACAGCTAAAGCCTAATATATAAATAAAACGCTCTGATTGTTACCATAAGTCCCACGGTCTGGCATGTATGCAGAACATTATTTCATCTATTGCAAAGATGAATTTTGTTATTATTTTTAACATTGTTTTATTGTTTTATTAAAAACCGACCCAGTGTTATCAACTTTGTTAAATGTGTTAATAATATTTTTTATTATTCAATTAATTGTGATTTCTCTTTTCCTACAGTAAGTGCCACATTTTTCTTTTACTGTGTTGCAGTTTTTTGGAGTTGAGTATACCTTTACTGTTGGCTGCTGGAAAGAGACAGCTGGAAAATATTATTATTAGTATTAGTGCCTGATTGTTACTCTTATCTTCATGTTGTACAGTATACTGGCAACCAGGTAATTGGTCCTGTTATATACTGTGCACCATAGTATTGTGTTTTGTAGTATTCTAGCCACCAGGGAATGGGTTCTGTTGTATACTGGTGACCAGGCAATGGGTTCTGTTGCATACTAGCTACTGGGGTATGGGTACTGTTGTATACTGGCCATTGGGGTATGGGTTCTGTTGTATACTCTTGACCAGGCAATGGGTTCTGTTGTATACTAGCTACTGGGGTATGGGTACTGTTGTATACTGGCCATTGGGGAATGGGTTCTGTTGTATACTAGCTACTGGGGTATGGGTACTGTTGTATACTGGCCATTGGGGAATGGGTTCTGTTGTATACTGGTGACCAGACAATGGGTTCTGTTGCATACTAGCTACTTGGGAATGGGTACTGTTGTATACTGGTGACCAGACAATGGGTTCTGTTGCATACTAGCTACTGGGGAATGGGTACTGTTGTATACTGGCCAGTGTGGAATGGGTTCTATAGTATACTGGTGACCAGACAATGGGTTCTGTTGTATACTAGCTATTGGGGAATGGGTTTTGTTGTATACTGGTGACCAGACAATGGGATCTGTTGCATACTAGCTACTGGGGAATGGGTACTGTTGTATACTTGCCAGTTGGGAATGGGTCCTGTTGTTTACTGGTGACCAGACAATGGGTTCTGTTGCATACTAGCTACTGGGGAATGGGGACTGTTGCATACTTGCTACTGGGGTATGGGTACTGTTGTATACTGGTGACCAGGCAATGGGTTCTGTTGTATACTAGCTACTGGAAAATGGGGACTGTTGCATGCTTGCTACTGGGGTATGGATACTGTTGTATACTGGTGACCAGGCAATGGGTTCTGTTGTATACTAGCTACTGGGGTATGTGTACTGTTGTATACTGGCCATTGGAGAACGGGTTCTGTTGTATACTGGCGACCAGGCAATGGGTTCTGTTGCATACTAGCTACTGGGGAATGGGTACTGTTGTATACTGGCCACTGGGGAATGGGTTATGTTGAATACTGGTGACCAGGCAATGTGTTCTGTTGCATACTAGCTACAGGGGAATGGGTACTGTTGTATACTGGCCACTGGGGAATGGGTTCTGTTGTATACTGGTGACCGGGTAATGGTTTCTGTTGTATACTAACTATTGGGGTATGGGTACTGTTGCATACTGGTGACCAGGCAATGGGTTCTGTTGTATACTAGCTATTGGGTTATGGGTACTGTTGTATACTGGTGACCGGGCAATGGGTTCTGCTGTATACTAACTATTGGGGTATGGGTACTGTTGTATACTGGTGACAAGGCAATGAGTTATGCTGTATACTAGCTACTGGGTATGGGTACTGTTGTATACTGGCCATTGGGGAATGGGTTCTGTTGTATACTGGTGACCAGGCAATAGGTTCTGTGGCATACTAGCTACTGGGGAATGGGTTCTGTTGTATACTGGTGACCAGGCAATGGGTTCTATTGCATTCTAGCTACTGGGCAATGGGTACTGTTGTATACTGGCCACTGGGGAATGGGTTCTGTTGTATTCTGGTGACCAGGCAATTGGTTCTGTTGTATACTAACTATTGGGTATGGGTACTGTTGTATACTGCTGACCAGGCAATGGGTTCTGCTGTATACTAACTATTGGGTTATGGGTACTGTTGTATACTGGTGACCAGGCAATGGGTTCTACTGTATACTCACTATTGGGGTATGGGTACTGTTGTATACTGGTGACCAGGCAATGGGTTCTGTTGTATACTAGCTACTGGGGTATGTGTACTGTTGTATACTGGCCACTGGGGAATGGGTTCTGTTGTATACTTGTAACCAGGCAATGGGTTCTGTTGTATACTCACTATTGGGGTATGGGTACTGTCGTATACTGGTGACCAAGCAATGGGTTCTGCTGTAAACTAGCTACTGGGGTATGGGTACTGTTGTATACTGGCAATTGGGGATTGGGTTCTGCTGTATACTGGCCAGTGGGGAATGGGTTCTGTTACATACTGTCTACCAGAGAATGGGTTCTGTTGTATACTGGCCATTGTGGAATGGGCTCTGTTCTATAATGGCTACTGGGGAAAGGGTTCCTTTGTTTAGTGGTAACTGGGGAATGGGTTCTGTTTTATACTGGACCACCATGGAATTGCTTGTGCTGTACACTGATCATCAAGGGGCATGCTTTTACACTGGACACCAGAAATGTGTCTCTGCCGTCCAAGGTATATAAGGTACTGTGCTACTGTATGTATTGTACTGTAGTCACCAGAAACAGTAAGGTCCACCATGCAATGGATTCTGGAATAATCCACAATAGGAACACTAGTCCCTAGAGAAAGTGGTCAGTACTGTACCTTATTACAGGAAAGGACTAATGTGTCTCTGAACTGGGATAATACTATACCTCAGTGTTCAATTTAAATTTGTGAGGGCCATTTCTGTAATAATTTAGAAATTAACATTGGGTACTGTGGAAATGGTAATGGTTTAAATAGAGGTTGCGCAGTTGGTATGTTTTGCTATCTTTGAAGCTGATTCAATTAAGCACAAGAACCCGTAAGAACCACGCGCAATTAGACTCTGCGGGATATTATTTAAAGTAAACCCATAGAAGTGTGAGCGACATGAAGCATTGTTTTATCTACCATAATATGTAAGTAAGTTACATGAGTCTCCAGCAGGGGTCACTGCTAATGAAACTGCCCCTCTGTCTTTACCCCTCCAACGTACAGTATCCTGCAAATGATAAAATATGCTCCGAAAGTGTTAGTAGACTGGAATATAACACTTTCCACGCAGCTTGCCCTGTCAGTTTCTCATAACTAGGTTTATTCCCATCTTACAGGGGCAGTGCAGAAAACGATAATTTGAGCCTTCACCTGTGTATTTGCTATGCTGGTAATGGGCTCATTTCAACATTCCAAGCCATTGATTTTCGGCATTTTTGTAAATGGTCCTAACAATATTGGTATAAGTCACCTATAGGTTTTATTATTCACACTTTACTTACTTAACTAAATAAATAACGACACAGACAAGACCTAAATGTTTATTATTTACTATTCACCTATCTAACCCATATAAAATAACGACACAGGCAACTGAATAAGTTTGCAAAAAGTCAAATTTATTAATCAAATTGAATTATTGATTGATCTATTAGCAATGGGGGTGAAAGGCAGTGCACCTCGACCACAGCCCCAGGATTAAATTATTAAATAATAGCTGGGGGCGGAAATCCACCCTCTGCGCATAACCGACTTGGGTAGATCCAGTTCCTCTTACATGGCTGTATTGGGATAGCAAAATGGCTACTGACAGCCATTTCTATTCATGGTTCTTATGTGTGTATCAGACATAAGGTGGTGTATTAGGCATGAAATGGTACAGGAATGTGGAAGCAGACATGCCATAAAACCACAAGGCGTTGTCTACTGCGATGTATGCTTGCGTTAAGTTTTAGAATGTCCTTATCAGTAGTTAACCATTAAAGTAGTTTGAAGTAGGTTTATGCCCATATTAGTAAGAGTTAGATGGGTATGACAAGTAGGATACTATATACGCAAAGAACAAAGAAGCTGCCAGTGGCCTGCCCTATGCCTGTACTAGACTGCAGCTGGTGGCCAGGATATTGTTCGTTCCAGCTCTATTCTGAGTGGAGGCTCCTGGATCGTGTAACCATCTTATATTCCGAAGCTAAGTAACTATTATTCTTTCATATCTTGTTATTTGTTGTTCCCGGTGGAACCTTATCTCGTTCCACCGGGAACAATGGCCCAGTACTGGTCCCTCCATGAGATGGTGACCTGGTCCCCAGACCTGGTCCCCCCCTTTAAGGTAGTTATCGACTCTCCGTTCCCATAGGGGAAAAGCTAGTCAAGCTCTGTTGTGGAAATTGAGCTGCCGTGGTGCACAGCCTTCCACCACGTACGGGTCAAAGATCAAGTACCACCACCAGAAGCTAACCAAACCACTCTGACTAAGGAAATGGGGTAAGAGTCATGACGAATAGTTCCAAACCCTCGCCTGTCATATGTAATCCATCCGGCAAGTAAAAATCCACTTGCTCAAAGCGAATGTGGGGGTGCTTGATAACACGGCCACCAAGGCTCACAACAAACCTGGAGACCGCTGCATTAAGCTTCCTTCTGACCCTATCCAAAGCAGCTTCTCCTTGCTCACCCCACTAAAACCTACGTGGTAACATCTCTGACACAACAATACCTGCAGTCAGCGATCCGCAATAACCTGAAAAACCATAATCCCTGATAGCATTTATTAACTCATTGCCCTTACAAGTGCCCAAGTAATTTCCCCCTAAATGGACTACCAAGCAATCCAGTGCACCCCAATTCTTCTCAGACTGCCCCAGCAAATCCAACACACCACTCCAACGCATATCTCTCACCCCAATCCAACAAGGAGAAAAGGGGGCCTGGGAAGCCAAAGTATGCCTACTGGCCCAAAATATGTAGGAATGCCAATATAAACCACACCCGGCAGGATTCCCCCAGAACACCTGTATGGAACATTAGTATGTGTAAAAGGAAAATAACGTAACTGGCCAAGGAAGGGGTAAAAAGCCATTTGGGTGACCCAAATGAATCTGAAAAAACCTCTTATATTTCTAATTAATTATGAGGATAAAAATTGAAAAGAACTTCACTCCTGTTATACTGCAGGAAGCTTAAGGCATTAGATTTCCCAAAAAGCAACTCCCAAGGAGCACTAGGCGCTAAGCAACTCCTCCCCCTAATGTACCTTTTATAAGTGGAGATTGCCAACGACCTAATAGTTTTATATCTTCAGTAGAATATCCAGATGCTGCTACACATGTAGCTGCCCCGATTCAAAAAGAATGTGTCTCATAATGCTCCAGTAGCAAATCCAGCGCAACCAAACATTTGTTAAACACGCTAGTAAATTGAAACCTAGATAAAGGGGACAGGTCATCATGAATCAACCACTGCACACCCCCTTTTGGATGGTGTAGCAAGAAACTCCTGGCTAAGGTCACCGGGTAAATGCTATACGAATGCGAAGTAACAGAGGTCCAGTGACCTTTCCCCAATTCATCAGTTTTTGACCTATGAATCTTTAACAAAACAAGTTCCGACTGTATTATTATTATTATTATTATTATTATTATTATTATTATTATTATCCTTTATTTATATGGCACCACAAGTGTTCAGCAGCACCTTACATAGTACATCGAACTAATAAGTGAACAAGATACAAGTAACTTACAGTACATTATAGTGCAGGACAAGGACACAACTTATTTACATTGCTGAAATAGTGTTTAAATCACTCACAATAAGCTGCCGGGAGTTGGCAGTCACGTGTTAGGTGCCCTAATGGGGAGTAAAGAGTAGAAGAAAATGTAAAGAGAAGCACATGAGGGAAGAGGTCCCTGCTCGTAAGAGCTTACATTCTAAGGGGAGGGGCAGACAGACAGACGTGACACAGAAGGGGAGGGGCAGACAGACAGGCATGACACAGAAGGGGAGGGGCAGACAGACAGGTGTGACACAGAAGGGGAAGATAGGGAGGAAAGAGCATGAGATGGGTTAGGATGAGTGCTGGAAGGCCTTGATGGAGTAGTGGGTCTTGAGAGCCCGTTTGAAGATTTGTAGAGAGGTGGAGAGTCTGATAGGTAGAGGGAGAGAGTTCCAAAGGTAGGGAGCAGCACGGGCAAGATCTTGGATGCGGGAGTGGGATAAAGTAAGCAGTTGGCAAGAGAGGCTGTACTATGACATTGGAGGCTAAAAGCCTGGAATTAACCAAATCCTTACTAGGTGCTGTCAGCTCACCCACCCTTAGTGCCCTGGAAAATGCTAAAGAAAAAGCTAAACTAAATAAGACAGCCTCATAAGGCAACAAGGCAATACCTGACACTACCACAACTACATTTTTTAGTAATTTGATATCTATTGGCATGCGTGAATCACCAGCCTGAACCTGTTCCCTTGCCCATTCTTTCATAGCTTTAGCAAGAATGAACGATTTGGTCGGATCGCTGAACCCAAAATTCTAGAAAAATAAGATATTCCTGCTAGTGATGACGACATTTCGGCTTTGGAACGGTCCCTTTCATGCCAATCCCAAACAAACTCCAACATTACGTCAGGCAATTCCTTGCCCTCAAATCTCGCAGCCAAAATCTCCTGCCAATCCTTCCAAGCTGCAGAATATGTCATCGTACCCAGAACCAAAGCCTTCAGAGCTAGTCACTCAATGCCGGCCTGATAATCTGCCAGATATAATCAGGGCAGGCGAAACCAACTTTGCTAGCCAATGGCGCCAGAGATCTAAACCTAGCCCACTGAAAACAGGACAGCCCATCCGCGATCCTGTTGTTAACACCTGGGACATGACAAGCAGTGATTTCTATATTCCCCCTTAAGCAAAGCAAAACCAGACACCTCAACAAACACAAAGCCTGAGGACATTCCGTTCTCTGGTTATTAATGACCTGCACAACACCTAAATTATCGCACCAGAAAACTATACGCCGATTACTGAGTTCCGAAGCCCAAAGCTCAACAGCCACAACAATCAGAAACAGTTCAAAAGCAACATGTTAGCAGTTAAACCCTCAGATTTACAAGACTCAGGCCAAGCTGCCGCACACCATTCATCGCTCAGATAAGCCCCGAAACCTACCGAGCCAGAAGCATCAGTATACAACTGAAGTTCGCCACTGGTGACCGATTGTGGCAGCCAAATGCGAACCCCATTGAAGCTCTGCAAAAAAGCCAACCATACCCGCAAATCATCTTTCAATTCCACAGACAGACGGATTAATGGTGAGCCCTCTTCACCCCTGCGTTAGCCCTCTCCAACCTACAGCAGAAAACTCTCCCCATTGGGATAACCCTGCAAGTAAAATTCAATAAACCCAACAAAGATTGCATCTGCTTCAGCAAAACTTTCTTAGCGGAGACAGAAGACACTAATAACACCTGCAACCGGTACACTGTATCCTCAGGCAACCTACAAAGACCCAAGACCGTATCTATCTCAATAACTAAGTAGGATAACCTAGTAACTGGCCCCTCCATTTTCTCCTTCGATATGGGAACCCTTGTAACCGAAAAAAGCTCCCACACTAAAAATAAAAGTTCACTACAAACCGCTGAATCAGCCGGCCCTATCAACAGAAAGTCATCTAAATAGTGGGCAATACCCGATTGCCTTGAACCTGCCTGAATGTACCACTGTAAGAACGAACTAAAACATAAAAATAAAGCAAGATATCGAACAACCCATCGGCAGACATTTGTCCACATAATATTGGCCGTCGACTTAAACCCCAAGTATCTAAAAGAATCAGGATGAAGGGGAAGCAGCCAAAAAGCTGACTCGACATCCACCCTAGCTAGTAAAGCCCCCCTCCCAAAGCCCTGTACAATACTCAGAGCGTCCTCGAAGGATTGATAAACAACAGAACAATCAGAAGGATTGAGTGCCTCATTTAGCTATGCTCCTTCCGGGTAAGGCAGGTGCTGTATTAACCTGAACTCATCCAGCTCCTTTTTAGGCACACCCCCAAAAGTGAAACACAGAGACACTCATTAGGTGGAGATTGGACTCATTAGGTCACCATGCGACCCAACTCTATTTCCTTGTTAACCTTAGTTAACACAACCTCCCGGAAATCCTTACCAGATTTAAAGTTACTTCTAGCAACTACCAGAACTGGTCGCACTAAAGGCAACCGAAAACCCTCTGTAAAACCCTGTAGCAAAAAGGCCGCCTCGTCCCTCAGAGGATAGCGCCCTAACCATCTCTCTAAAATAGTACTATTAACAGGGGATATAGCTATGTTTATCAGGTCCTTTCTTTTCTCCCTGAGCAGCTGCCTTAATGATGGGATGACTACAATCTTTGGCAGGATGACCACCCCCACATGACATGCAGATATGCTTCTATTTACAACCTGTACCCCTATTACACTGGGCAATGTTGAAGGCATAACATCTTCCCCTATCTGGCACATTAAGGCCTGACTTTGCCGAAAAGGGCTGCTTATTGTTAACTGAGCCCTCAATGATGACCTTCCCTTTCTGCGTTACTTCAAGCCACACCTAAGCATCTTTGAATCCTAAAATCAACATCTTATGCCCATCCTGCTTCTTGCAAAAACACTTTGTCATACTGACGCCAGGGCTGTAACTAGGGTAGTGCGGCCGGTGCCATTGCACAGGGCACCACAGGTCAGGGGGCGCAGTTTGGACCTGTCAAATTTATGTTTATTATCATTCTTGCTTGTAGTTTCCTCTTATTTCATCCCCAGCATCTCCTGGCCTCTCCTATCTCTTCCCTGGCCCTTCCCCATGAGGCCACTCCCCTTTTTTGGGTGCATCATGTCCCTTTGAAAAATGAAGGGGGTGCCAATGCTCTTTCTGGCACAGGGCACCAAAAAGTCTAGTTACGTCTCAGACTGACGCCAAACCTTAGCCCTGGCAGATAAATACATGCCATGAATCATATGCATATATTTCAAAATGTTCAAATACTCCCCGGGACACATTTCCAAGTAACAAGCTGCAAACATATACATGCCAGACAGCCAATTGGCATACAGTAACTCTGCCTATTTTCCTCCACCACTGGACCACTTGCCTTAGCTACATCTAAAGCCTTCTTGCCATCGTGTGTTATCGCAAATAAATCTACAAATTTACCCCTCTTAATCTTACCCCGCACTTTAGACCGGATGCCACACAATATAGCTGTATTTGCGCAGTGTACCATGTCCCCTGCAGTATCCGGCAATGAGCTGCTCGCCACACTACGCAATTTCTTCAGGCTCTTACGCTTCCCTTAATGCTGCTGAGCAAAATAACGCGTAAGCTTCCAAGGTTTCCCCAAAGAGCTGGATGAATCAGTAGAATCATCTGAAAATGAATGCTGCACCTACTCCAGTTGAGGAAGGGCCCATCGAAGGCTCTTTAGAGACTGAGGGCCTGATTCAGAGCCGCTCGTAAGCGGCCGCTCGTTCACTCCGAGCGATGTTTGCCCAACTGCGCATGCGTACGGATCGTTATACGCATGCGCGAACCAGTCAGTGCGGTCGAAATTCATGTGCTCGCAAAATAGCGAATGCCTGATAATTTGAGTGACAGAAAGAGGCGTATGTGGGTGGTAACAGGGGAAGGTGCTTGAAAACGGGGAGTGGAGATCAGAACGCAGGCGTGCTTAAAGGTCAAAACGGGCGTTTTATGGGTGTGCATAATTTAAACAGCAGCGTCATTGACCACGTTACTGGGTTATTTTGTAGCCAGAACTGCTCGCAAAATTGTGGTAGCAAAAACCAGCCACAAGAATAGCGAGCAGTTCATACGCTGGTCGATGTACTCGATGAATCTAATAAATAGCGGACATGACGTAGGATGCGAGCGGCCAGGGGGCGTAGTTTTCCAAAAAACGACCGCAAGTTTTGTTCGCTCGTTCAGACCTAGAGGCGTGAACAGACCGCAAAGAGCGAACGGTTCATTTGAATAGCCACCCCTATTTTCTGGACGAGCAAGCGCTAATTGCGTCTGGCTCTGAATCAGGCCCTGAATCGCGGCTTGACTAGGGTGACCAGCCAAAACCAGTCTGCGCTGGGCACAAGGGAAGTAATGGAGGGGCAGGCGATAAAAAAAATTAGGCACTTGGGATGACACCACCTCCGGAATTACTTACTGCCACCCAGCAACTCTGCGACGGGGAGCTGACAAATAGCCTACTATGTGGGGGAGGTGACAGCAACATTTCCAGGCGCTGAAGCGGAGACGCTACAGCAAAATTCATCCCTGCGGAGGGAAAGCCCCCAGCTCCTGGAATCCTGGGAGGGGTCTAAAATGGCGGCTGTGACAACAGGGGCAGGGCCTAATCCCGGCGCCGAGCGTGGCCTGCCCTGCTGTGATGGAACCTGTGAAGCAGGACCAGGTGTGCCCGCAATGCTCGTGGCCCCCCTGGATAGTAGCCAGACCTGCAAGGTGGAAGGGAAGGGAGAGGGTCCCGCTACAGACCCGGCATCCCCTGGATTGGGCCGAGGCAGAACGGAGGCACGAGGAGGGACAGAGTGAGAGCCACGGTGCACAGAAGCGGCCGCCACTGAGGAGAGCGAGCGAGAGGCTTCCATGAGGCGGCGGGGAGGGGGAGCATTACGGCGGGGATGGAGCATGTGGGTGGTAACATGGGAAGGTGCTTATGAACGGGGGAGTGGTGCTGTGAACGCAGGCGTGTCTGGGCGTCAAAACAGCATTTTATGGATGTGCATAATTAGCATGGAAGCGTCATTTACACGTCACTTTATTGTATTTCATCCTGCAGTGATCGCAGTACTTGCGGCGGGGTAGGGTCTACCTGAAGCGCTGCGTGCAGCTCCGATGGCTCTCGATGGTTCTGATTAATCACATACTTCCTGGAAATGACGTGTGCTAAGAAAGAAGAGTGGGCGTCTTTATACTGGCGTGCGTTCACTCTGCCGTCACTCTCTAAGACATAGAAGGTGTCCTTAAGCCAGACAATGCGATCGCGGAATTTGCATACCCGGTCCCTTTTGGCAGTGAGAGAGCGCAGCTTAGCGTCCGGGTCTGAATCGACCCCTGAGAGTTCTTAGCCAGCCTGGGAGGGATCACTCCTCGACCAGCAAATATATACCACCTACAACACCCCACCGACCAAGAGCTGTCTATTGGCTAAAATACTCCCTGACACCCCAGCAAACCAATCACCAACTAATCACCGTCCGTTTTGCTCCCATAACAAAACTGGTACTTTTATGCTCTCCAGATTATGTAAGCACTCGAGTGTATTAATATATTTTTTAGGGGTCCGGCGGAGATCTGAGGATTGGCCCACAGAACAATCTACAGCCTTAGATCTAAATCGGGCTCTACATCTAAAGGTGTATCATATAATGAATGTATTTGTAACGCAATTTACTTTTTTCAACTTGAAAGAAGGAATAAAACAATAAAAAAACATTCTGTAATTGTTTCAACTATGGGGATAGGTTTCAGCCAAAATACATCTTTTGGTGCTTTTCAAAATGTTTGAGGATTGTGAATTACATCAGAAAGCATATTGCTTTGTGCTGTGTCAGTCTGCAGGGGGGAAGCTGTGGTACGTAATTGTTGAACGTACATCTGTGGAAGTGAATTATGAAAGAATTGTGTTCCGGAACATATTGTATCTAGAGAGGCACGTTTCCAGGATTAAACGTGCCAACTTTGTCACCTGCAAACAGGATTAGTGGAGTTTTTATGTAACTTCGTGCCGTTTCTGTTACTAATGTCATTCCAACGCCCTCAGGCTTGTTAATAACTAAATAAGACCTTTGTAACGCTTGCAGCATCAAAGCAAATATGGCAGAGGACATGGAAACCCAAAGCTGTTACCAGTGATTGGATGTAAAATATTTGGATACCTGATAACTTGTGAGGCCACACAAACACATTTCCCTAGTTGAAGACATTTTTTTTTAATGCAAGATACAAGCTGCTACTGTCTATTTTGCATTCCAAGCAACATTTAATGTCTTAATTACTTTTTAAAGTATTTTCATTTGTGACTGCAATTATAATGCCCCAAAATACATTTGGCTAAGAGTCTAGGTCAATTGCTTACTGACTGCATACACATTTTCTTTATATATTTTGCATAAAAGGTACTAATTTTGTTTTTGTTGTTTTAGTATTGGCTGGGGGAAATATAACAGGGAAGTTTAAGCTCCAGAGTTTAATGTTCTGACCTGCTGACGACCACAATAGTAGCTCCTTGTGATCCTGAACAAACCATTCTCTCTGCCGAAGCCCCATGTGATAATTATACTCTAAGCACAGCGTGCCTGAGGAATTCTGGGTACAAGCAATAAAATCATCAGCGATAGAAATGTTGTGTTAACTCTCTCTACAGAACTGGTGCTTTGCTTAAAGGAGACAAAACTGCTTTGTTAATAAAAACAAATCGTTTACAGCGATGCCCTCATCTTGCCACCATGGTGCCAAGAGACGCAAGAAGGGCACTGGATAGTGTAATAATGCTGCTTGGTACACTCGCGCAATACAGATGCACCATACGGTGTGAGACGCATGGCACGACTTTTATGCTCTGCCATGGGTAGCGATACCCGGACTTTAACACTTATTTTTGTAACTGAGCGGTCTATTTCCTAAGTAGTGTTAGGATACAGAGTGAAAAGTGATAAGGTGCCAGCCAATCAGCTCCCAACTGTCATTTTTCAAACACAGCCTGTGAGATGACAGTTGGGAGCTGATTGGCTGGCATCTTATCACTTTCTTATCACTTTTCACTCTGTCTCCTAACACTGCTTAGTAAATAGACCCCTTAGCGTCTGTTCTTTATGGTACTGTAGCTGCTTCCAAAGTCACTCACAGTGTGCTCAGTGCTTCCGATTACTATTTTTGTCACAATGGAGGAGGTATAAAGTCGCATATTAAGCACCACGCTACGTGAAGTGATAAATGGCGCAGCTTACTCCTGTCAGTTCTCAGTCTTTTGTCTTTTTACCCAGGTTAGTGTATGAGTTGCACTCAGCAGCTGCATGCAATGCCAGCACGGGTGTCCAGGGTACCTGAGCATTGTACTTTTGTCGCTTTAGTGATGCGACTTAGAGGCACATTTGGGTACGAGTATATGGGCACGTGTGTAGGTCTGGTGTCCGCACGATGTTGCCTATTTCCCAATGGTCCAAAATGAGACAATGATAGTTTGGAACTTAGGGCCTGATTCAGAGCCGGACACTCTGACAAGAGCGCTCGCTCTGAATCAGGGCCCCCTACCAAAAATTGGAGCGGCCTCCTGGCCGCTCGTATAGCTGTGGGTGACCACCCACAGCTTATGCGAGCGGCCAAAAAGATGGTCGCGATGGTCAAGACCATCGCGACCATCGGGCTTGCGATGAGACCCTGCGGTAGGGTCTCGCTGCCGAAAGCCCAGGAGTGCTTTTATCTCTATCAGAGCCAAAAGCACTCCCACTGACATCACTAGTGATGTCAGTGGGGCCGGCTCCAGACGGTAGGCGTTCCCATGGGAACGCCTCCATCTGGGCAGCAACACCCCCGGCACACCCACCAAAGGGGGCGTGCTGTCACTCACCATCGACAGCACGCCCCCTTTGGTGCGAAACCCATAGCAATGGCTTGGCCATCGCTATGCGGGTCTCGCGCATGCGCACGATGGAGCTCCCTCCGTAATGCGCATGCGCTCTAGGGCACCATCGACCCGCTTGCGAGCGATTAGCGCTCGCGAGCAGGTCTAAATCAGGCCCTTAATTTAAACAATCAGCTCTCTCCCCTTATTTTAATACAATTGATTTATTTTCCTTCTTCAAGACATGTAGGGTTTAAATTTACTAAAGTGAGAGTTTTGGAAGTGGAGATGTTGCCCCTAGCAACCAATTATCTTCTAGAAGGTGCTAGTTAAATGTTAAGTAGAATCTGTTTGGTTACTATAGGCAACATTTCCACTTCTAAAATCTCTCACTTTAATAAATATACCTCTCACTCTACCTTCTCCCTCTGCTGTTTTGAAACATCTTCTTTCACCTATTATTCTGGATTTAGGATTTAAATTAGCTCTTCTGTTTCTACAGCATCTGACTGAGGTATATTTTCCACCAACCAGATAGAAAATGTTGTGAAATATTTGAAACCATTTACTCTGTAATGTGTTGGTAGGAAGGGTAACAAATACTACGTTACCTGGCTGAGTACTCACTGTACATGGGTCCTTAAGTGGCTTACTCTTCCCAATCATGAGCAGACATAACATATTTACATCAACATGAACCTAATTTTGGTGACAAACTCCTGGTTCATGGACATAGAAAGGGGCAACGCTTACAATGAATTGGGGCGAGATTTACAAAAAATGAGGCAGTTGGGTGGAAAGTAGGTGAGGAAATAAACTATGGAAATTAATCGACCGTGTCTGAGCTATGAGTAGGTCCAATGAAAGCGGTTCCCACGTGCATGTGACATTCTCTATGAGTAGCCTGCAAGATATTTTCTTAGAATGCTTTTCCCCTTTTAGAGTAAACTTGTAGCACTTGTCCTATTAACACTCTGGGTCTGATAATGAGTCGTACGCAGCAGCGCGTATGGGCGGTTCCCCGTCTGTGAGTTTATGCAAATATCCTACAAACTCCTGTGGCAGAATGTGCAAGGACTGTGACGCCCACTTTTAGCACCCGTATACTCTGTAATAGCGATTGGTGCGTTATAAGCCACCATTGGCCCCATCATGGAAGAAGGCAGCAGCCCCATGGCAGGCGCAGTCTGTCCATGTGACCACGGCCACCTATGCTTGCGTCTGTGAGTGCAGCCACTTGCATTGACCAACACTTGGCACTCCCATAATACGCCCACTGAACGGACCAATTTTGCGTGACCTACTCGCCACCACCCAGTCACTGCTCTGCAACGCCCATCACCTTTCTTCAACATTTTTTTTCCATTCCATCTGATCGCAGCAGCAGCAGCTTTGTGACCGCACTATGGCCCTGATTCAGACCCGTTCGCTGCCGGAGGCAGCTCGCAGGTCTGAAGGACGTTTTTTTTTATTTAAATTTTTTGTTGTCCAGCCTTCTGGCCGCTCGCTAAGCTGTGGGTGACCACCCACAGCTTTTGCGAGCAGCCAGGTGATGGTCGCGATGGTCTTGACCATCGGGCTTGCAACGAGACCCTTGTGGTAGGGTCTCGTCTGCCGCAAGCCCCAGTGAGCTTCTCGCTCTAATAGAGCCAGAAGCTCACTACTGACATCACTGGTGATGTCAGTAGGGCCGCCCCCAAACGGCAGGTGTTCTTTCGGGAACGCCTCCGTTTGCACAGCCACCCCCCCTCCCCGCCTACAAAACGGGGTGAGCTGTCAATCAATATCGACAGCCGCCCCGTCTTGTAGTGAACCAGGGAGCAACGGAGTTCCTGTTGCTCACTGGGGCTCACGCATGAGCACGCCGGAGCCGGTTCCGGCATGTGTATGCGCAGTGGGGGACAATCAACCCGCTTGTGAGTGCTGTGCACTCCAAGCGGGGTCTGAATCAGGCCCTATGTGTAACGCATGGGTCGGAGGGGATTTTAGGCATTTTCTCCCATGCGCAGTTGCAAATAATCGCTCAAGTATGTGACCCTCTGCGTTGCGTGTGACTCAGAATCAGGCCCTATAAGTGCCGATTCTACACATATAACAATATTCCCCTTACAATGTGCGCTTGGTAATGCATTCATGCTCATTAAAAAAATATTGCAGTTGTAGACTGCTTAGGCTTTGATGTAACGTATCATGTACTGTATATCTTTGTGTATCAATTATGTATTGTATTTTTCTGCCCCAATTCACTTTTAAGAAGATTATTATAACATCCTTTATAAAAGTGTTTCATATTTAACCCGTTTGCTTGTGGCAATGCATAATACTGTACATTCTTATGTTACTGGCGTAATCAAGGTGACTGGAGTCTCTCTCACTCTCCCCCGGTGTGTTTACTCCATCTTCACATCCAACAGTGATTGAGCTAAATCTCTATTAAATATTACAAAACTTCATTTAAACATGTCCAGCAGGATGGTATGTGATAAATCCCTCTGGCCCTCTTCGAATTGGCTACATATATTTTAATAACGCAGAGAGGAATCTGTGGTATAACTGGGCTCCATTCCATCGGCCTCCGAGCAATTAATCTATTATTTATTTGAAATAATCCATAACAGGAAGACATTTCTA